>OX387314.1:19646184-22046184 GCA_947562085.1 Eudonia lacustrata
GGCTCACCGACATATGAACTAGCGAAGCACGTAGCGAGCGTATTGAAACCATTGGTAGGACAAACGTCGTCGTACGTAAAGGATTCCCGTCATTTCGTGGACATTCTGCGCCAAAACAGGGTTGAGCACAACGAGTTGATGGTCAGTTTCGACGTAGAATCACTCTTCACTAACGTGCCGGTAGCGGATTGTTTAGAGGTCGTTGAAGCAAAGTTACTGAATAGCAACATCCCGATGGATTACGCCAAATTATTACATCACTGTTTGTCGGCGAACTATTTTGTATTCCAAGGTCAGTACTACCTTCAAATTGACGGGGTGGCTATGGGCAGTCCTGTGGCTCCAGTGGTGGCGAACATCTGGATGGAGCATTTTGAAGAGCGCGCTATCGCTGTTGCACCCACGTCAATTAAGCTGTGGAAAAGGTACGTAGATGACGTTTTCTGTATACTTGTTGGTGGTCGGCGCGATGTCGAGGTTTATTTGGCAAGTCTGAATGGTATACATCCGAAAATAAATTTCACTTTTGAGATGGAAGAAAACAGGAGCTTGGCATTTCTCGACGTCATGGTGCGAGTGCGGGATGACGGTTCTCTTGGCCACTCGGTATACAGGAAAGCTACACACACTGATCGCTATCTTAACGCAACCTCACATCACCACCCAAGACATCTTGACTCGGTAGTATCATCCTTGACTAACCGTGCATACGACTTGTGCGATAATGAAACTTTGCACGATGAATTAGTCCATGTCCGGCATGTTCTACAGAAAAATGGATATAAAGGGAAGATAGTACCATTTAGACACAGACTCAAACACCTTAAGTACAGGGTAGACAGGCAACCAGTATATTTGCCGTACATGAAGGGAGTGACAGATAAGGTCTCAAACATACTTAATAAGTACTCAATCAATACTATCTTCACTCCTTTTAGAAAAGTAGCACAATGTTTACGGTCGCCGAAAGATAGTTTTCCCTTGGAAAAGCCGGGTGTATATAAGATCGATTGCAGCTGCGGTAGCTCCTATATTGGCCAAACGAAACGTACAGTTGCTTGCCGAATTAAGGAGCACATCAAAGCTGTCAAGAACAACGATACGCAAAAATCGGCCATTGCTGAACATCTGATCCAGTCGGGTCCTAATCACTGGATTGAGTTTTACAACCCTCAGATAATTTCGACAGAACGCCACTACGTACCTAGATTGGTGAGAGAAGCGATTGAAATTACGAAATACAAAAATTTCAATCGTGAAGATGGATTCAAACTGTCGCGTGTCTGGAACCCAGTGATTAGTCTTCTTAAAAACTGCAAAAACATCAAAAAAGTCGTTTCGCGTCCTGATAATGTGAGTGTAGTGTGTCGTGAGCAATTTCGAGTGAATAGTGACTTAGAAATCAGTGATACGGGCATCGAGCGCAAAAAACGACTAAGGAAGAGGGTAGATCGTTTTGTCTGCTCATAAAAAACTCACCCGCATTAACTTCAGTAATTCCGTGATCATGGCGCATGCAACTGCGCCGAAATATCGGATACTCATAAATAATAAACATGGTAAGAATCCCGTTAATAATTACTCTAAGCTCTTATAGTTTTATAACATTGCGAATATCAAATTACTTGTACACAGAACAAAGAGTTCGAACTTTGACATTGATTTCTAACAATCCAAGTTGGTTTCAAGTGACCTCTACCATTGAAGCGCAGTAAAGTTTAAAAGTCAACAACTTGATCGCATTGTCTATAATGATATCAGCGCACATGAACTTAATCGAGTGGTTCAATCGATTTCGGCACGCACAAAGGATCGAGTCGAGCCCGCCCTTGAGATATGCTCAATTAATTAGAATTCGAATAACTTTTACTTTGCGGTCGCAGTGCTTTATAGATAAATCATTTTGTCTGTTTCGGTTCGTCATTATTTATTATTGAATGCTTCCATAAACTGTATTGTTACTTCTGTTTAAATAGAATATGGCTTGGTTTTATGCGTGAGTTATTCGTCAACTCATATTCGTAATGACATGAACCATTTAATAGGAATTAGGTTAGGTTATACACGTAAAATAACGTTCAAAAATGAAACCATTAATCAAAGTGCTAGCTTCCAATCCTCATTGTGATTAAACTACTGTTTTAAAGATATCTTCTTCTCTTAATAAAAATCAATTGCTGTTCGTTTGTCTTGCTAAAACTCGAGAATGGCGGGACCGATTTGGCTAATTTTGATTTTGAAATATTTGTGGAAGTTCAGAGAAGGTTTAAACGGTGAGAAACATAAATAATGAGTAACGGAAAATACTAAAAACGACAATTTAATTTTCCAATACAAAATGATTTGTTTGTTTTGTTGCCATGGAAACTTTCAAAGCAATACGAAGTCCGCCGGGTCAGCTAGTAAATTATTAAATCCTTGTAACTTTCGTCTTTCTTAATTAAAATTGTTTTTCTTCTAGTAGCAGATATGAAAGAGACTTAATACCTCGAATAATATATTTTCTTCATATTTATAATAAATGTTATTGTAAAATAAACGTCCCCACCAGCTACAACTATTTTACAAAATAAATAACTAGCAGGAAGTAAAACTGTCGTTATGTCAGATTAGGTCAATTTTGCAGAAAATATGTTACATTGGACAAGTAATTTTGTAATCTGTGGTAATTTGGCGCGATTTAAATAACTATGGCGATGGCGGTAGTGATAAATTTCTTCTGGGCTGGCTGTAATGGTTGTGTTCGAGATAACTATGTACGTAGCTACTAATGGCTAATGATATCGTAATACTAATGTATTAGGACTTGCTGTGTCACCATTACATATAAATATTTATTATAAACAAAAAACACAAATGTTGAAAAAATTTCCACTAGCAGGATTTGAACCCGCACCCTTCTGACATACCAGGTCAGGTGCTTTTGTTGTTCGTAACAAATTTTGCGTTAAAAATAATAAAAACATTAATATTTATTATATTTTTCAATCTTGTTTTTAAAGCTCACGTTGCTATATTTCCTTCATTTTTTTGACTAACGAAGAATATTTATATTGTCTGCCGGTCTGCCACCGGTTGATCTGTTCAATCCTCGCTTGAGACAAGTAATCTTTATTTCAATTGATTTTTTGGTTATCCCAATGTGTACTAAATAAACCTGGTTAAAATCTTCATAGTTACATACACGTTTAAAGTTAGATTTAACTCAACGTTTTGCAAGAACAAGTATAACACTTTTATAATAATAATTAATATTGTAAATAAATCATAAATAATTTATTCACTTGAAACATGGTGTTAAATTTTATACTTACCTTTATTTATATTTATATTGAGGTGCTCGATGGCGTAGTGGTTAACGCGCCCGGTCTGAGCGCTGAGGTTAACCAACTTTCGCAAAGGCCGGTCACCGGATGGGTGACCAAACATTTTTCATCTCGAGCTCCTCCGTGCATCGGAGGGCTCGTAAAGCCGTTGGTCCCGGCTGCATTAGCAGTCGCTAACAACCACCAATTGGTACTGGGCCCGCGTGGTGGTTTATGGCCCGTTCTCCCTATCCATCCATAGGGAGGGAAGGGTCGTGCCCCAGCAGTGGGGACATAAAATGAGCTGATGTTGATGTGATATATATATATATATATATATTTATTGTTTCTCAATGTTTTATTTTAAAAATAAATGTTAAGAACAAAACAAAGGTTGTTGTCCTCAACGGACAAATGTTCAAATGTTTGGACGACATTTTTGGTATAACATAATTGAATATTAAGATATTTAAACCTGGTAATATATACTTTGTTATTTTTAGTTTATACGAAACCTGAAAACTGTTTGTTCAGAATCAGTAATAGAATCGATTCCAATATTTTTTATACCATGTTACATTTTGACCAAATAATATTTACAAAATCTCAATTATAGTATACCCTAAAGACACACAACGGGACAGCACAAAAAGCTTGTAACTTCGTGAGTTTTCAAAATATTATTTTAATTTTTTTTGTTCTGATTCTTTAAATGAAAATATTTGACCCGTGTTTCGGTTTTCGTATAAACTAAAAATAAGGTTGTATAATAATTATATAAATTCTATAGCGTAACATAATTGTTTTACTATGTTTATGATATTTTAAAGCGTTGTGTACAACCCTTAGCACTGCAATTTGCATATAACAGTTTATTTAATTACTAAATTAAGGTCGACTGTTAAGTGTTTAGAATGCGGGTTGTATAGCTACATTGTAATATAATCACATGTCTGTGTTTTTTACTGCTCTGACCGCAATTAGTTTCAACATTTAGTTCCAACATTATTTTATTAGGAGTAAGCTAGCTTTGTAATTTTTAATGTTGAAATATGTAAATTGTTTATCAAGACTTGACGATTTGTAAATGATTTTTTATAAAAAAAATGTAATGTTTTATAATAATAAGAAGATAATAATAATAGTAATAATCAGAAAGTGTAAAGTAATAAAACAGAATTCAGTCAAACAGTCATTTTTAATAAAAAGAAGCCTTATTCAAACATGTGTTTGATAATAAAGTGCTTTTCTAGATCAGAAAGCTAATACTCTTCACTTAGGTATGGGTTCACAGCATGAACATTGAGAATCTATCCAGTCGGTACATCATCACATCATCTCAGACAAAGGACGTCCACTGCTGGACAAAGGCCTCGCCCAAGGATCTCCGCAACGACCGGTTTTGTGCTGCTCGCATCCAGCGGCTTCCTGCGACCATTACCAGATCGTCGGTCCACCTTGTTGAAGGCACTACACTGCGGTCCAGTCGGTTAAGCGCTTCAAACAACATGATTAGAAATAAGGTCTTATTAATGTATGTAACTTGACACTTAGCCTGTTCACCTCTCCGTGACGAATGAAACTAAATCGAAGTGGGTACTAACACTTGACTAATTGGCTTGTTGAAACATGGATGCGCTTCAATGCACCTGCGTGCTACTGAACATGTGAAAACGTACACGTAGAGTTTAAGCTGAACGAGCCTTTCAACCACCTCCTGTGGTCAAGTGGTTAGCCCACCGGTTTTAGACCCAAAGGTCCCGTGGTCGATTCCCAGCTGGCGTTCATATTATTGTGCTCGGTTTGGTTTTAAGTCTGTCTGTCTAGAAACCATACCAACCTCTCTAAATAAGTTACCATAACAAAAATGTGTGTAGCCCGAGGTATTTATTGCTCGAGCGCAGTTAACGCGCACCGTCGGCAATTTTTAAGGTTAAACATGTTTCGCAAAGGCCGGTCATCGGATAGGTGACCAAATTATTTATCATCTCGAGCTCCTCCGCGCTTCAGAAGGCACGTAAAGCCGTTGGTCCCGGCTGCATTAGCAGTCGTTAACAACCACCAATCCGCAATGGGCCCGCGTGGTGGTTTTTGGCCCGTTCTCCCTATCCATCCATAGGGAAGGCTCGTACACCAGCAGGGGTACGAGCATAAACATATAAACTGAGCTGGTAATGATTGATTGATTGATGATATTTTTTCTTTTTTGATTGATGAATTAACGATATCTATGACTAGCGGCCCGCCGCGGCTTCGCACGGGTGTATTTTTTTTAATATAGCTTATGTTACTCATCGCTAATATAGCATTCTAATGGTGAAAGAATTTTATAAATCGGTTCAGTAAATTTTGAGTTTATTCGTTGCAAACATACATACACACATACATACATACATACATACATACATACACACATACACACATACACACATACACACATTCACACATACATACATACATACATACATACATACATACATACATACATACATACATACATACATACATACATACATACATACATACATACATACATACATACATACATACATACATACATACATACATACATACATACATACATACATACATACATACATACATACATACATACATACATACATACATACATACATACATACATACATACATACATACATACATACATACATACATACACACATACACACATACACACATTCATACATACATACACATACATACATAAATGCATATAAAGCTTTCCTCTTTATAATATTAGTATAGATGTATACCGTTGTTTAATACGCTCTTAGCTGTCTTAGTGCTGAAACTATTATCTTGAGCAGTAAAGCCTTAGGTAATGTGGCTGCCGTTAAGTAAGCTGAGATCACTAAGATATAGAACATTGCAACCATAATGTTTTGCCAAATGAGTACGTCCGGTGTGCAATTGATGTAAATCTAGATTATCTAGCTGCTACTCGCACTTCAAAACTATTTACTGTTCTCGCCTCTGTACGCTGTTTCATACTGCTAATTAATTGGTATCATTATAATGCTTAGTTCTTTTAAATCGATTTAATTATAGAGCTATTTTTGATTCGACAGTTTTTGTTTGATTTGAATTTTGAATGATATACTTTGTGTGTTTATTTGTAATGGAAAGTGTTTGCGTCATAGGGATTTTTAAATTTACAACGATATGAAAGGCAAAGAGAAAAACATTGCCCTTGCTATATTTTGTTGTCAGTTCTTGTCAGAACAAGGCTGCACGCCCTTACGAACTGAAGCCGTAGTGAACTAGTGACATTAATAGACGACGAAGGGGGTGTTTTACTATATATAAGATTGTGTTTGCTGACTCATATACGGTTTTCAGTTTTGAGGACTTAAACCAATGTCCTTCTATAAATTTTCCTGTACAACAATGTCTTAAATAGTATAAATAATACTGAAATTTTTTAAATATATTTTACGGGTTCGTAAAATAGGCCATTAACCTTCATCTCACCTGATGTTAAGTAATGATAAGGCCGCCTTGGTAGCACACTTCACCTAGGATCCTCAACTACTGAGGAGGTAAACTGTCTTTATCGTGTAAGATAAAAACCGCTTGATCAAATGGTATTAGATACTTAGCTCCTGTTGTATTAATTTTTAATAAAACGCTTGTAGATCTTGAACATAGAACCACTACAAATAGAAGAACAAAAAAAAACCGTTCAATAACAATGTAATTCTGAACTATTAATTCAGTAAATTGTCCTTGAAATGTCTTACTTTCAAAATTAGTTTCTTGCACTTCAGGGAGTCGAATCTGCAACCTTCCGAAACCTACTCCACCTGTAATAACGAGATCATTTTGCGAAATCTTTAATCCGAACAAAATTAGTTTTTATTATGATATAGGTAGTTACATTTTCTAACAATATTTTGAAAGTCAATTTGTTGATCCGCTGTAGAAAGTGTCCGGTTGGCAAGGCCGACTTGAGGTCACCCGGATATTTGTTAATGTGCGTTCATTAATGAATAGTAAGTGACTTAAGTTAAATAATAATTATATTTTTGTATGTGTACAGAAAACCGCCTCATTTACCGCTTCGTTAGCTCGTTTATAAAGTGTTTATTGAAATAAAGTGAAGTAAAAAACGGTTCAGTCAAGTGTTTTGTAAGGCTGATTGATACAGTGATAACGTTTTTTGTGTAACAGGAATGGATAGCAATCGTCACTACAATGTTCGTACACAAAGAGTAACTCTGATTTCAGAACCCATCTTGTTTAATCAATCGATTGTACATTTTGAATTTTTTGAATTTGTGCGGCAGGCCAGCACAAATTCGGTTACCTGATTACTAGATCACGAATGCCAATTAGGAATTCTGTGAGCTTATCGTAATTATTAAGTTTTTGGTATTACGATTTTTTACACCAGTTTAAACTAAACGAACGTGTGCGCCTTGTCGCACATATGTAAGACATGCATTTATATTTCCGAACAGGAATTCTAGATCAGGAAACCTAATCAGGATACTGTATTTGGTCGGCCGGTCTAAGTCGTATAGAAATACAATAAAGCTGTTTCAAGCAATTTTCCAGATCATTTTTCAGAACTCATCATGTGTGCCTACGGAGTCTAATAAAAAGAAACCAATACCAGTTCAAGCTATGCTGAAGTTGGCATTTTAGAACTCATCTTGTTTGTGATTATAGAATATAAAATGTATAACATGGAATAACAAATATTAATCGAATATAAAAAAAAACTATTGCATCTCTAAAGTTAGTATTTTCGAACTCTAGTGATTGGTTGATTTAATCGAATAAAAAAAAACAATTCGAACTAGTAAGGTGCAGCTTTAATGGCATCCTGAAAGCATTGACAACCGGATCGCCCCCATTTGGGGGAACTGGGATGCTGCCCACGCATTCTTCCTAGGTAAAAAAAACACAAACTGACATAGATTATAAGTTTTTTTAACTAACACAATTTAAGGGCTACGCCTAAAATAAATAAATTATTATTGTTAATATTCTGTGTCCTACATTCTTTCATCAAGGTTCCAGGTAGATGAGTAAGTATTTCCCAGGTTTTGTAAACGAATAAAAAAAGTTAAGCTAGGTTACAGGTAGGTAAATGAGGTATTTCCCAGGTTTTGTGCACAAATTAAAAATAAACTAAGTAATCGGTGAATGTGGGGTAAGCGTTTTACATAGTGACGTAAATGGAAAGAATGCGCCGACGCGACGTCAATTTTAATATGTTTCCCAATATATCAATGATTAAAATTAAAATTTGATTTTTTATTTCATTGTTTTGTTACCACCACCACCAGCTAGATTTGTACGCTAAGTTAATAAGAGTTAGATGGCATCACTTTCGTTGCAAACGGGATTAAGACATATTATATTTATGTG
Organism: Eudonia lacustrata; assembly: GCA_947562085.1. Taxonomy (NCBI): domain Eukaryota; kingdom Metazoa; phylum Arthropoda; class Insecta; order Lepidoptera; family Crambidae; genus Eudonia; species Eudonia lacustrata. The sequence goes on from OX387314.1 coordinate 19,654,887, forward strand.
GCTGGCGAGAGCTGGATGCGAGTAGCCGCGGGTCGTGTTCAGTGGCGGGCACTTGGAGAGGCCTATGTCCAGCAGTGGACTAGTGGACTAGGCTGATGATGATAATGATGATGATATGAAAAAAAAATTGTTAAAGCAGCAACTTCGTCAGTTTAGTTTCCGTAAGCATAAAAAAGTTAAAATGATATAAAAAAATATGCACAAAATATGGTACGTATAAAAGGTCTTATGTACATAAAAAGTTTCACACATTTTACCAGAGGTAAGTGAAGAGATACAACTTAAGACAACTGTATTATTTGAGTTACAGCACTGAAGTTTCTAAGTTTGGGAACATGTCTCTTTAAAATAATCATTATTAACGGGATTGTTACAATGTTTTTTGTTGTGTGTAAGTATCTGATATTTCGGAACAATGAAAGTACCGTAAAAGAACAAAAGTGCCGTTTCGCGATCTGATACGATTAGTGTAGTGTGTCGAGAACAAGTTCGAGTGAATAGTGACTTAGGAGACAGTACGATGAGGGTAGATCGTTTTGTCTGCTCATAATCACCCACCCGCAATAACTACAGTACATCCGTGATAATGACGCATGTACCGGGCCGAAATATCATATACTCACAAACATAAAAAATATTAAAAAAAATCAAATACTTACTTTTATGAAATTATATAAACAAAAATTATTTTTTTATAAAAAACGTTAATAATCCCGTTAATAATAATTATTCTAATGTAAGTGAACATATAGTTTAAAAAGTTTTATGTCTCTTCAAAATAGCTGTATCTATATTGAAGTGATTGTTAATATTTGCATGACCCCAGTCAGCCCCAGTGACCACGACCGACGACGGTGCCGGTGGCCACGGCCGGCGCAACTCGGACGAAACGTCGGATATATAGGTACGCCTATGATACATATACTAAGTAAAATTCCGTTAATCGTTAATCCCCGTTATAAAATTTTGTTTGAAATGTAACGAAAAAGTTTAAAAAAAGTGTTTAATTGTACGATAATTATTTATCAATATATATATTTACATTGTTATACGTCAATAAGCCAATTTGTCAACTTCAAAGTGATAATTTAAAATTCTTGTTAATATTTCATGTATTGTCTACAAAATTTCCCAATCAGTCATTGAACAAAATTCGATAATTCTTTCCTTTGACCATGAATAGCTAAGCAGCCTATAATTTATATAAGAACACCTTCACCATTTTCTTCCGTATCACTATAATTCGGGTTCATATCGATCATATGGCGTGACACACTAATTAGTTAACAGTCATTGTCGACACTAAACCTATGTTGTTCCACATGTCCATATTAAGTGTTGCTATATTGTCGACAATCCATTAATATCGTAAACGGATATGTTAGCGTGTTGGACTGAAACCTTTGAAGAAGGAAGCAGTAAAATGTTGACAGATTTAATTAGTAAAGATTAGTCGACATCACAGGAGACCGAAGAGCTGGCAGCTACCTCGGACAAAGAATTAGTCTAGCTATTAAAAGGGATCGCTGCCAGTATCTTCGGAACCTTGCCTAAAGGCCTTTAATAATGATTTTAGTTATTATATTATATTTTTTAAGGTTTTTAGTTTTAGGTTCATTGTTCTATTTTCAATAAACTAAACATCATTTTATTCAGGTATTAGTAACATTTATCCTGACATGTTTCCCATATATAAAATTTGACTAGAAAAAATCAAATAGCCTCTCAGGCTCTCAGGTAGCTCGAGTGGGAATCGAACCTACGGCTTTTGGATAACCGATCCAATCCTCTGACCGCTGAGCTACCGAGGCCCCTGAAGGCTCGCCGAATTTTTCTAGTAGTTTGTGATTTACGCTGCAAGCCAGCGGTATTACGTCACTGTGAAGTAACTACCCTCACAGTCGGAAGAAACACTTTTGTGTTTAACAATCGTTAAAGACGTAATTCCTTTAAATATTGATATTATTCTGAATTTTCTATTGAAGAACCATATATTATCTTAAAAAATGTTTATATAATTTTAACGCAAATTTTGTTGCGAACAATTTACAAAAACACAAATGTTGAAAAAATTTCCACGAGCAGGATTTGAACCCGCACCCTTCTGACATACCGGGTCAGGTGCTCTTCCAATATATATATTTTTTTATATTATCTTGTCATGTGGCTGGTGCGTTGAGTTTGCGATATTGAAAGTTTTGGGAATGTCGCCGGAAGTGGTGAGCAAAACGTTTGTTTTAACACAGTCACGAGACTATTCCTATACAATATGTAACAAAAACCCTGTCCGATCCGTAAAGGTGTTATTAGGTATCGAGATTCAGTTCTATTTTCGTAATTATTTTATAATAATAAGTGAAAAAATGCCGCACACCGCACAAAAAGCCGCTGATAAAAAATTATCACGTCCAGACCAGCATGGGATCCTCATTTATTGTGCATATTGTTATATTCCAACGTTTCCTGTTAACAAAACAATACATTTTTAAAAATATTAGTAGGCATGTTATAAATATTAGGTCGTTGCCTATGAAATTGACGTTTTGTATGAAGATTTTTTATAAAATTAGCATTAGCATCTATTTATATTGTTTCACTAGCTAAATATAGCAGACATTAAAAAGAAAAAAATAAAGACCCTTCAAAGCTACAATGAAACAAAAGGTCAATTCCGCGAACAAAAAAAGAAGTTAATTTAAAAAAAAAAAACGGACGATAAAGACAAAATGAATAATCATTGTTATTACTGAAGCCTAAGTAACATAGTCCAAATTAAAGGTGTATAATAATATTTTCAACCGGTATTGACTTTTAGAAGTAATACATCTATTAATAAGTGAGAAAAAAACGTCAATTTCATAGGTAAGGACCTATTACATTGTAGTTTCTTTTTGCTACTCTCTGGTGGAAGTATTGCACTGATCTACTAATGTAGTATATGCATTAATCAACTCTTGCACTGTGACTACACGTTACGCGCTGCGACATAGTGACGCACATTGGTTGACCCATATTTACTTATAATAAGATATATTGTATTAGCAGAGAGCGAGGCATTCATTATTTAGCACTTAACGTGTGACAATAAACTTGTGAAACCAAGATGACTTTTATCTAACTCCACAACAACATCCCTCAAGACTCCACATAATACACTAATACCTAGAACATATCTACTTATTACACAGTTAGTCGGTGCATTTACAGAGACCCATTCAAGCAAACAAACTCATGCTATTTAGCCTCCTACTAATCTTTAAAAGGATACAACTATGCTATCAAACAAACTGTACAAATCGAAATAGGAACGAAATGAGCTGCTTTGTGCTCGCAAATATCGCAAAATGCAATTAGTGCCAATAAAAATAATTGTATAGGGATTGGCACTCGCGATATACTCGTATAACTGTTTGTCATTGCTGCCGAGTGCTGCTATACGTAATGCGATACGTATTCATCATATTTTGTTAATTTTAGATCATCCTGTTTAATTGATTTCGTACACGAGAGCGGGCACCAGTGGCGGTAGCCAAAGTAACATTAAAAAAAGGATAACGATGTTCGAAAAGAATATAATGTATGGGATTGGCATAAGATTGACCACGTGATTTAGCGCGGCTTAAGTCAATCCCATACATTTTATTCTTTTCGAACTTCGCTATCGTTTTCTTGATGTTACTTTGGCTAAGCCTACTGTAATTCTGAGATGGTTTTCGCAGAAACATCCTTAAGAGCGTTTACGCCGCACACTAGCGCCGCCAATGAAAAAAAAAACATATGTAGTAATTAGAGATATAAAATCAAATTATGCTCAACAAACTAACTGAATGAAGTAATTTAGCATTTTTAGGTCACCTAATGAACACCTGACATGTTACGGTTTAGTTAAATATGGCGTTATAGTTAAAAGTGGCCGTAACGTCTTTTTCATTAGTGGCGCTAGTGTGCGGCGTAAACGCTCTTAAGAGTGCGTATTTTTATGCGCACAGTTACCTGTCTACCTGCATCCATAAAAATACTAAATTACAAGCTAAAACTTTACTAGAAAAAATCAACCAGCTTCAGGAAGTTCAAGTGGGAATCGAACCCACGACCTTTGGATAAACGGTCCAATGCTCTTTCCGCTGAACTACCGAGGCCCCGGTTGAGGCTGAGGTTAGTTGGTTTTTTCTAGTCATGTAACTATCTATAGGATTGTGAATGCAAAATTCAAAATAGAAAAGGACTAATTTATTTTGTACAGTTTTTTTGTATACTAATTACTTACTTACCCTTGCAATGTTAGTATTGAAATGTAAAGGCCAGTAATCGTAACTATTTAGCAATTATTTAATTTTGAACGAAGCGATTATACTAGTAAAATCGGTTGTTACAACTTAATTGAAAATCGGTTGCCGCCACCACGGGTTCATCACACACCGGCGGCCTAACCCACGAACCCGGTAATTTTAGAAGATAGAATTTTTTATGTAAGATTGTGAGAAATTAAAAGTACCTACACAAATTATAAAAAAAATATATAGGTACTTGATTACTATAAAATATGTAGGTTATTGTAAGCTAAAAGTAAACTCGTCACGTTTTTAATGATAATGTAGATGTACTCCTCAAACGTACTCCTAGATTTTCAACACATTTATAAGAAAAAATAATTTGGGTTTTAATTTTTTTTTTAAATATATTTAGCTCGGCAAATGACTCCATCCCACCTGATGTTAAGTGGAAATGGAGTCCAGACGCGAAGACAACTGGTGCAGCGTGGAAACAAACGTAGCATCAGTCAACTTCACTCTGCCGACCCACAAGGTGCTTCTTCACGCCTCTCCTGAAGGACCCCATATCATAGGAAGGAGGGAAAACGTGTGCTGGTAGATTATTCCATCTTTTGGAGGTGCGACAAAGAAACGAGTCACCAAATTTCTTTGTGCGCGATGGGATATTTGAGACAGTGAAGCGGTGACTCCGAAGAGCAGCACGTGTACTCCTATGAAGAAAGGAAGAAGATGGGATGAGGTCAAAAAGCTCTTCAGGGCACTCGCCATGGTATAAGCGGTAAAACACGCTGAGTGACGCAACATCTCTACGCAATTGAAGAGATTCAAGAGTATTTTTTTTTTTAGTTGATGGCTTCGCGCGATTAGCACATTTAGCCAGTGTCAAAGTAATTTTTCTTACAAGTAATACATAAATAAACAATATTTCCTTATATGATGATGATGAATGATATTAGAAATGGGAAGTGAGAAATGATATACCCTTTACTAAGTTCTCACGCGAGCTTCTTGAGAGAATTTGAAAAGTAACTTTGCACTGTTTTGTTTCATTTGCCAACACTTATGCACACTCACGAACACTTATTGGTTAATAATCCACCATTATTTCACATTAATATTCGATATAACACAAATTTTAGTAAATAAAACAAAACCGCAGACATGACGCTTCACTTTCCCGCCAAGAAGTCCTCAAGAGTATTTGCCACTTTTCAACGCGACGCTGCAATCTGTTCAAGGCATCCAAGGGGTCATAAGGGGTCTTTATTTTTGGATAGAGTGTTCTAGTGCCCTTTTTTGAGGCCAGCGAGAAACTTACAGGGTTCCTCAAGACGTGTGATCGAAACACCGTCACAGTGTTACTAGCGGGATTGGCATTACGCGTATCAACTCCCTACTGGATTATCCAGCGATCTAGTTCGGATCGGGTTGGGAGCGGAACAACCCGAGTGCGCCTCTAAAGGCTATATGGGGTCATGGGTCGGGTTTACCGGGTCATAGGGGTGGGTAGAAGCGCGTGTATCATGTGTTTCGTAAAACACATAAAGCTACTGGTACAATAACCTGGATATTAGTCGTAATCCGCATTGTGCCATCATGGTGCCGGATCTATTGTTTATGTGGGAAGGTCTGGGCCCAGCAGTGGGGTACATTGTGTGTTAATCCCCAAATGGTGATGTTATCAAAATCGACGTGTGTTTCGCATTCAAGCAGTGCATCATTGTATTCAAATGTTAAACACCTACCGATGTTATGATACACGTATTTGAATAATGCGAGTGATTGGTTTCAGATTAAAAGTTCCTTAGCAGCGGTTCGTTTGTGTGTTTCTTTCAGACTTGTTGGTTAATAATTAATGTTGCTGCGACTCCTATCCGCAATGTCTTATTGTCTTAATCGTGTTCTAGTTCATTTCTTGTTATTTATTGTTATACACAATTTATAATTATCAAAGAAAATTATGTAAACACCCTTTTATAGTTGAAATACAAGTACAGTATTTAACTATTTAGTTTACCGTATTAAAAAAAGTTCTATTCTGGTTTCCTTAATCCTACACCATTCATCCATATACATACTCTCATGACCATTCTCTTTGGGATCACGTCGAGGTCACCACTTTGGGCGTAGATGTGCCCTGGTTAACTATATCGTTCAGAAGGGTAGGTAGGTAGTAAATTAAACAAGTGATTAAGCGACGAGCGGCCAAAACCGGCGCGCAATGAGAACTTGGTTTTATTTTATCCTTTACACCATACAATGAAATACGATGACGCTATGGCGCGCCTGTACGCACACACGCTAGTGTAAGGCAATGTGTGCCAACATCTCCAAAATGGGGTAAGAAGACCTAGCATCGAATTCACCAATTAGAACCTTTAGTTCCTGAGATTAGCGCGTTCAACCAAACATACAAACAATCTGTTCAGCTTTATAATATTAGTATAGTTATGAGACGCAGGGCAGCACTTTTTGAATAAATATAATTAAATTTTGTTGTATTAAGAGATAGAAGACCGCCTTTTTTAACCGCATCTGTGGTCTAGTGGTTAAGACCACCGGTTAAGTCCCAGAGGTCCCGGGTTCGATTCCCAGCGGGGGTACATGTTTGTGTACTTGGTTTGGGTGGTGGTAGGGCTTGTTTGTCCGCCTGGTTAGCTACCACCATCTTATCTAATTATGTCGCCGTAACATCAATGTTTGTAGCATTGTTGTGTTCCGGCAGCTAGGGATAAGATAGCCAGTGTGCCTCACTAGTTCAGGTTCCCGGGTGAAGTGCGCTTCCATCATCGGCCTTATCATCACTTGACATCAGGTGAGATCAAGGCACTTTGCTTACCTATAAAATAAATTAATTTAATTGACATTTATTTAGCAAAAAAGTAACAAAATATTGGTTTTTTGAAAATATCTCAAAAGGAACATGAGGTTTAGCACAGGCTCAAGTAGCTCAGTGCTACAACGGGCAGCTTGCGCAATGTCATCCACACTGCATTAATTATTGCATTTTATGACGATTTAATTTAATTAGCATTGTATTTACGCAATTATTTTAACGTTAAACTTTCAGTGCTCACTTTGGATGAAATATTACACTATTTCATAATTAAAAAAACTTATTAAAATTGTAGGTAATTAGCAATTACTTAGATGATATACTTTTTCTAGGTTTATGAGCGTTTTAAGACATTTTTGGTCTTGCAATATTAAGCCATTTTACGCAGTATAGTATTCTATTACATATATCAAAGTTTTTTGTAACTTTTAATGTTGCAAATTAATTTCAAAATTAAAATTAGGCAAAATTCTCAGCGTCACCGGACTTTTTTTGGGGGGACGGGGGACGGGGGAGGGGGGGGGCGTTGAGAAATTTGGGTCTTTCGTCTATTCATACCATGAGTGGTTCATACCACTGTAAGAATCGCACAAGGACGCTTTTTGTACTTCTGCGATTCATACCATAAGGGTCACTCACGCCGTGTGAAACGAAACGCCGTCAGAGGTTCTCTAGAGGGAACGGCATCACGCCCTAGTGCGTGTCCCCTTGCCCTGCTAGATTCCCCGAGAGGGTTCCGATCGGATCGGGAGCCGAACAACCCAAAGGCGCCTCTAGGTTCTCGGTTTGAGTGGACCGGGTCGTGGGGGTAATAAATGTTTTACTATAGGTATGCTATAGGTGGGCAGGCCTCCAACAAGGTGGACGAACGATCGGGTGAAGGTCGCAGGAAGCCGCTGGATGCGAGCAGCACAAAACCTTGTGGTGGAGATCCTTGGGGGAGGAATTTATCCCTTCTTTGGGCAATGTTACAATTAGATCTCAAAGTCATGATGAAATAGATATCTTAAACGACAAACTAGGAGCTATAGAGAAATTTTATTAGAAAAATATTTAAATTATTTCGAATTCAATATGACCTATGAATATGAATTCAATATGAATCAATGCTATATGACCGGTTTTGTGCTGCTCGCATCCAGTGGCTTCCCGCGACCTTCTCCAGATCGTCGGTCCACCTTATTGGAGGCCTGCCCACACTGCGCTTTCCGGTACGCGGTCGCCACTCCAGTACTATCCCGCCCCAGCGGCCATCAGTCCTGTGAGCAATGTGCCCTGCCCTGCCCACTGCCACTTGAGCTTAGCAACTCTTCGGGCTAAAACCGGTCGTTGTGGAGATCCTTGGCTGATGAATGCTATATAAATGCTAAGTATATCAAATTTTATATAGCATTGTGAATGCAAAATTCAAAATAATATAAGCTTTAGAGAAGTCTGTTAAATTGGACTATAATCTATAGGTATATTATTAATACGTGAAGCAAAAACTTTGTACCCCTTTTTACGAAAATTGCACAGACGGAGGAGTATGAAATTTCGCACACTTATAGTTTATATAGAGAAGGAGTGCCGAATGCTATTTTTTTAAAGGTATGCATAAAAATACATTAAATAAAATAAATATTGTTTCGTACATTTTTCAAAAATTTCAAAATGGAAGAGGAACGCCCGAAATCTGTCAATGCCAATCCGAACTCACATTCTATCTTTTTTTAATTTTTCATTGTTTATGATACAATCCGTTCAGCCTTAATAAAATAGTGTTTAGTAAACAGCTTTTTATAAAAATTACGGTCGAATTTCGACCACTGGGTGACCACTAGTAATAAGAAATAGCCCTATTTTTTGATGACTTTTTTCGTTTTTTTCAAAATGTTGTACCTGACTTTTAATTTATGTACTTACATATTTAATTTTTTTATGTATACATATAACTTTATAATAATTTTCTGTATATATTTTTTTGTTCGTTACTTATAAATAAATAAATCTAGCACAGTGTTACACATAAAGGAAATAGAGGCATTAAATAATCTAATCTGATAAATTAACGATACGAGGAAAGGGCCAATTAAGTTACTAATAAATAGTCCGTTAGACTGACTAAACTAAATCATATTACGTAAAGAAGTCAAGAACCACCGTCAACTTATCCAAAAATGGTATTAAGGCGAAGCATATTTTGCTTTTTTATTGAGGAAACGTTTAAAGAAATGGTTATTTTATACTACTTATGAGGTAGATTTTTGTGTAAATATATAACTTCGGTATTAACTAATTAATGCTTTTACGCCGCATTTTTAACTACTATGTTGCTATTTATTTGTTTTTAAAGGTACAAAAGCGGCTTACAAACTAAAAATATTTCACATATGAACAGTTTTACAGAGATTACTATTTAGGTAAGTCTAATTATTTTATTGTAAATACCTCTTTAAACTTACAATTATATATATCATACCCGACTAGATGACGACCACCCATCTTTTATTATACCTATTTCTGCAACGAAGCAGCACTGCTATTGTTACTGATGCTGTATTATTGTTGCTGTGTTTCCGTTTAATTGATAGTAGATCTAGTAAAATTATCTTCGAGGCATATGTCTTAACTAATCTTCAGGGTCGGTAAAGTGCGCTCCTTTTGGTTAGTTGTGGAGCTTATGTTTTTTTTTTTAATTTATTCGCCATCTTCTCAATCCTACTTTTACGGATCTACTCGCGTTTATTTTACACATTACTTTTTAACGTTTATCCTGACGTTTCGAACCCTTTGCAGGGTCCGTGGTCACAGGGAGACTGAGGTGTTGGTCATCTCATAATTAGTTGGTAGCTTGTATACCCTCATTTAAATTTATCCCATCCCATCTTACTTAATATTATAAACGCAAAAGTTTGTAAGTATGGATGGATGTTTGTTACTCTTTCACGTACAAACTACTGAATCGATTTGGATGAAATTCGGCAAACAGATAGTTTATAACCTGGATTAAAACATAAGATACTTTTGATCCCGATATTCCCACGGGAACGGGAACCACGTGGGTGAAACCGCGAGCGGCCGCTAGTATTATAATAAAATTCAAAATAATAATGATCGTTTTTACATATATCATAATTTTCTTAGTGTGTTTTCTTAGTTTTACTAAGAGGTTTTACTACCTTACTTATTTTAATTTTTTTAATTAAAGCTTATGTTAAGTCTGCTCCTTTACTGCCACCTCTTTACCATTACCATCACCGCTCACCATCTTAACTAAGTCTATCAACATAACGATAATGCTTACAGCATCGTTGCATCTGTCAGTGATAAGATAGCCGGATCAGGAGGGATACATGCCAAGTGCTACCCCATTGCGAAAAAACTAACTCCAAAACTAGTCTACAGCAAAACCTAAAGATTTCATGATCTCACCGAAACATATTACGATCTCTAGGTACAATAAATTCGGTAAATAAACACAAAAATATCATTTTACACCTAAAATAACCTAGTCATGTAGTGACGTCATACATGTACAACAATCCAGGAACTGAAATCTAAAATTAATTTTCACTGTGAGCAATTCATAATTGTCTTTTGTTAACATTTAATGGCTGTCTATATATCAATCTTGATTTAACGGATATTTTAATAAAGTTATGAGGCCTTGGTTTTTTATTGTTCCAAACTAAGTAGATCGTTATCTCGCAATAGGAAGTGTGCATGTAGGCTTAGTGTGAAAGGCACACATTTTTCATTTATAATATATTACTTTATTATACATTATTACTGCGCTAAGAATTTAATGTGTAGTGAATTGTAGTTCTTAAAGATGAGCTTAATTAGTGAATTTTCTAGTTTAATTTCGTTTGCATATACTTAAGTGCATTAAAATGTTTTTGTTTTGTTATCATTTTAAACGCAAATTTTGTTGCGAACTAATTACAAAAACACAAATGTTGAAAAAATTTCCACGAGCGGGATTTGAACCTGCACCCTTCTGACATACCGGGTCAGGTACTCTCCCAATTGAGCTATCGTGGTTCTAAGCAGCCCGGCGAAAGTTAGTTATTGACCGGTCGCCGGTAGTTGTTGACATTGAATGGGCGCCTTTGGCTTTCAAAGTAAAAAAGTAAATAGTGTTGAATAATTTCGGCGGGCTGGTTAGAACCACGATAGCTCAATTGAGAGACATTAAGTGTATTAGTTTGTAATAAAGTATTCAGCGTCGACAGCTGTAAGATTACTTTTAGATAATATACTATCTAAAAAGGCTCTGTTAAAGGACCTGCCGATGCCGTCGCATTACGAAAGATCGTGGGTTCAAGTCACACCTGAGATTAATCTTCTTATTACCCGACTGCGTCAGAAGAGGGTTATGTTTTTTTAAAGTGCTATTTCAACTACAAACAATGTGCACAAAAAAATAAAGATTTTTCTGCCTGAAATACAGTCTTGCCAACTGTGACTTCAGGGACAGAAACACGCTGGTGACCACACTTGTTGCTGTAAGCGTCTTGCTTCTATACTGCGGTTATGTTTGATGCCGAGTCTGTAACATAAAAAAGGGTGGTAACATTTGTTATAACTATAGCATACTGAAGTAGGAGAGGAACTCGATGGCGCAGTGGTCAACGCGCCCGGTCTGCGGGTGTTGAGGTTAAGCAACTTTCGCAATGGCCGGTCATCGGATGGGAGACAAAAAAGTTATCATCTTGAACTCTTCCGTGAGTGGAAGGCGTGTAAAGCCCTTGGTCCCGGCTGTATTAGCAGTCGTTAACAACCACCAATCCGCACTGGGCCCGCGTGGTGGTTTATGGCCCGTTCTCCCTATTCATCTATAGGGAAGGGTCGTGCCCCTACAGTGGGGACATAAAATAAGTTGATGATGATGATGATAGAATACTGAAGTACCTATAGTCTATACAAGGGAATGTTTTTGCGTCCGTGCGACCGCCAAGACCGATAGCGTCAGGGTCGCCTACATTTCTGCGAGAAGTGTATGCTTGCGAAATATTTGGCTTTGTGGTCAGAGTTTAAGACGGTAGAAAAGTTTGCGTGAGATATTCAGGGGAAGTCTTTAAATTTGCGTGCGTTATTGACGCTAAGACTATGGGTAATCATGAAAATGATGAGTTTGATCCAAAGATATTTATTAAAAAAAATATTATTTTAAATGTAAATATTGAAGTAAACGAATATTATTTTTAGTCAGATTTATTTTTAACCACGTCTAATAAAATTGTCTCTGACTTTTTGTGAACATCCTTTTTTCATTGGAAATAATTAGCTGAAAAGGCCGCCTATAGTTTTTAGAGCGCACAGGATGTAAGGGGGGCTAAACCTGAACAAGGATCCTCAAGCCGAAGTAGGCTATCCGAAGGGTGCATCTTACATTTGATAGTATTTTTAACCGACTTCAAAAAAAGGAGGAGGTTATCAATTCGACTGTACTTTTTTTTTTTTTAATGTTTGTTACCTCAGAACTTTCGACTGAGTGAACCGATTTTGATGATTCTTTCTTTATTTGAAAGCTGGTGCTTCCCGTGTGGTCCCATTTTTGGGTTGCAACGGTTCCCTCTGGTCATATAGAAGACTTTGTCTTTCATTTCAGAACTACAGGTTTTTAGACACTTAAAATATTACAGCAAAACCTTCTGATCTGATCCAAACTCCTCGGAGAATCTAGTAGGGAACTGGAAAATGCACTAGTGTGTGATGCCATTCCCTATAGAAAACCTCTGAAGATGTATCGATCACGCGGCTTAAGACGACGCATTGGTAATTTACGTGGCGGGGATCTTGATTTTTCCCAACAATTACAAAACATATGAAAGTGATATTTGATGACATGATTTTTCATTTAATTGACTTCATTTTGTTAGTTGCAGAAACACGATTTTTCAACTTTTATAACAGAGAATAAAATATCAAAGTAACCTCTTTTAAAACATAGATTCACATTTTACAGGCTAACCAGACCGATTTAAGCATCTAAATTTTCTTAGTAGATTAGTCTTTAACACACACTTCAAAATTGTAGTTAATTTTTTTTTATAATTTGTAGTTTTAATTTGAAGGAAAAAAAACAGTTTTTCTTATGGTACGGGGCGCAAACGCTCGTATCAAAACGTATGAGATTTATTGTTTAGCGGTGCGTCGCTTTAAGGAATCCTTTAAGTTTCTTGCTGCCCCCAAAAAAGTCTGGCGACGCTAAAAATGCATGAGGCAATTGGCAAACTCTATCCAGAAAACCTATGAAAGTTTATTTAAACGTTATATACAATTTTGTTGAGAATATTAATAAAAAAAAATCGAGGCCGTTTTAGTCTGGAGACCCTTTTAAAGACAAGTTTCTAATACAAACAATTAACATTGCTCGCCTTATTGAAGCCTCCGGTGACAAGAAGGCTGGCAGCTACCTCTGCCAACGTATCAGCTTGGCAATCCAAAGAGGTAATGTTGCCAGCATTCTCGGAACCGTCCCCTTAAGCCCACAGCTGGAGGACATTTTTTATTAAATAGGTTTTATTTTGTCTCTATTTATCTTAATAATTTTTTTCTTTAATGTATGTTATATAGTTATATAGTTATGTTATAATAAGATGCAAGTTGTATTTACTACCAAATAAAATTGAGATTATTTCTAACAATTAACATTATATATCCTTAGCTAACTTCGAACTAAACCTTTATGTGGTGAAGAAAGAGAGTCTGTCCATTAATTCAGTTACTCAACGAACCTCATCAATGAACAGGCAACTTGGACACAGATAAAAAATGAACGCGAAGTCGTCAATCAAGTTCAAACATTTCGCACCATATCAAATACTATTTCTTATGCAAATATATCCTAGAGCAATTTATGCTTTTTATTTTGCGCAAGTCCGAACAGTGTCGGTAAAAAATTGAAAGTAATACGCATTGATAGGAAGCTGATTGCGTTTAAGGTCAGCACTAACCTGTTTCACCGACTTAAGTGTCACTTCTATGTAATTCCAATGTTAGATATGCTCGATTTTATTAAGTAGAAAGTGGGGCCGCGTGAATATTAACGGAGCGGCATACATAATTTAAGAAATATTATGTCATGCCAAGGCAAAGCGGTTACGTGTGTATGTTTACTTTCTATACATTTTGTGTTCAATTTCAAGAACGATACTTATTTACATGAAACAAATGTTAGCTGTCAGCACGTGTGTCTGTGACCACGGTCGCGTCAAAGGGTTTGTAAGCTCATGATTTATAATAATAGAATAGAACAGCTCTTTATTGCTATAAATATGGTAGGAACAAGTCCTTACATACATTTAGCATCTCATATTTAACCAAAAATTGGTATGCAAATACAGAGAGAGAAGTCTAGCTGTGCTGTTATACAATTTAAAAATAACAATCAATTAAATAAAGTAAAATAAAATAAAATAAAACATTAATCAAATTTAAAAAAATCCAAAATGAATCAATTAATAAAGTAAAATAACATAAAACAATAATCAAATAAAAATTATAAGAAATCTAAATTAGCAAAAACAAGAAAATAATTAATTTGTTATAATTAAAAATAGTATTCAAATTTTGCACGCAATAAATTCATTAATACTATAAAAACATTTCTTACTCAGTAACATAAATAGGGAAGATTTGAAATTCTTGATGGGCATGTCTTTCATGTCATTAGGTAGCTTATTGTACAATTTAATAGACATAACAAAACAATTTCTTTGACAAAGTTGTGCACGATGGCAGCACCAACCGATTTGGATACCTAGTTGAAAATGTACACAGCTCATGCTTTTGTTTAAATAAATGTAAGTTATTGTTGTGTTGAATAAATCCGAAGAAATCTATCGGTGAGAACCTGTTAGCGGTTTTTATGTGTTACATCTTACAAAATATAACACATAAACATATTTAATAAGATTACAATCCTATTAAAACGTTTTAAAACTTGGTTTTTCTAAGAAAACAAAAGATATCATTAAACATGCTAATAAATTGTGCTATGAATAACAATCCGTTTTATCAGTAAATAATTGCTTTTTAAAGTTTTTGTAAACGTGCTCAAACACTACATATGTATTGAAATGTATGGACTATAAATGGATCTAACTCGGATTTGTTTACTCTAAAAATTGCTTCATTTGAGGCCAACAGTGGAAGGGTTATAAGCTAAAAAAACTATTAAAATGTGTTTTGTATTATAAGGTGGATGTAAAATAAGAATAACAGTCGCACTTAACTTTGTGTATTATAATAAAAATGTTACATTACATTAAAACCGATCTCAGAGCACCTCGGCTTTTAGCCGGGCTCTAACCAGAGTGAACGAGAGTGCCGTGAGCTTGAATCGACGTACCGAGCTGTACCTACCGGCTAGGGTTGAGTCACACATTAAATTGATTATTGTGTGAATTTGGGTGTCTTTTATATTGTAAACTTACCTTCCTAAGCTTACCTTGTTATATCTGTTGGCAAAGTAAAAAAGGACAAACTGGGATTATGGTTGTGTGTGTTGAGACATCCTCATACACAACAGATTTTGTTTTCAGACATTTTCAATAGGCACCCACCTATATGCAACAAAACTTGTAATCGCGACACCTAAACCAAGAAAAATACGTGTATACTGATCGGCAGCGCTTATTGACATACTATTCTCCGTTACTACAGCAACATACGCTGCCCGATCCGCGTTTGCGGGGACAGCCCGCGTCATCGCGTACTCCTTTCCCGTGCTTTTTTCTGTGTGATAATGTAGGTGACCTACGAGCTTGTGTGCGTGCGTTTCGAAGCGCTTGTATGAAGTTGCCGCACTCTCGTTCACTCTGCTAAAGAGGCTTACATGCAAATACTTAATATGAGCTGCATTTATCCTCCTTACAGTATTGTTAATTCCTAAGCTGAGAGACGCTAATTGTCTGATTTTGCCCCACGACCCGGTCAACCCGAGGCGAGGTCCTAGCTTTTTGAGGCGCCCTCGGGTTGTTCCACTCTCGATCCGATCCGAAACCCTCAAAGAGGTCTTCTTGGTGGGAAAGTGAAGAGTTATGCCTGCGGTTTTATGTCGAATATTAATGTGAAATAATGGTAGATTATTAACCGTTAAGTGTTCGTGAGTGTGCATTTGTGTTGGCAAATGAAACAAAACAGTGCAACGTCACTTTTCAAATTCTCTCAAGAAGTCCGCCCGAGGACTTAGTAAAGCGCCACATCTTTACTGAGATACTCGAGGGGTTGGGGGTATATCATTTCTCACTTCTCATTTCTATGATCATTCATCATCATCATACAGGAAGGAAATATTGTTTACTTATGTATTACTTGTAAGAAAAAATACTTTGACACTGGCTAAATGTGCTAATCGCACGAAGCCATCAACTAAAGAAAAAAAAACCCCTCAAAGAATCTAGTAGAGAACGGGGACACGAACTAAAGCGTTGCACCATTCCCTGTAGAAAACCTCTGATGGTGCTTTGTTTCACATGGCTTGAGGAACCCTTTAAGTTTCTCGCTGCCCCCAAAAAAGTCAGGTGACGCAGCGAATGCCGCATGTGACAATCGGCAAACTCACCGAAAATAAAGTTCGACAATTAAAAATGTTTAACAACATAAATCTAACATAAGTATGATCCCTAAGCACTTTTTTTGTATGTTTAATGGACAACTTTGTCCTCAAATGGAAGCAACTATTCATGTACAACATTCCTTATTTGTCAAACTGCAACATTTGATATGAAATATTTCAAGTTTTCGGGTAATAGATTGTAGTTATGCGAGTTAAATAAGGAGCTGTAATAAAATTTTATAATTGTGGCACTTGACTTTTTATAGACTAATCTTGGGATTCGCAATGCAACGGTGTATCTATGTAGAAATGAGTTTTAATGTTAACAACGGCAATTTATAGTTAACTAGCTGACCCGGCAGACTTCGTATCGCTTTGACAGTTTCTAATGTCAACAAAAGAAACAAATCGTATTTCTATTCATTTATCATTAAGCAATTTTTTTTTCTAGTAATAAATATAGCCTATGTTACTTAGCGCTAATGTAGTATTCTAATGGTGAAAGAATAGATTTTGAGTTTATTCGTCACAAACAAAAATACAAAAATACAAAGCTTTCCTCTTTATAATATTAGTATAGACAAACTATCATAATAATTAAACTTTATTTTGGTGATTATGAAATGGCACGTCAGCCAATGTCTAAGACAGGATCATCACCAACTCAATTTAGGTATGTCCCCACTACTGGGGCACAAGCCTTCCCTATAGATAGAACGGCCCATAAACCATCACGAAGGCCCAATGCGGATTGGTGGTTGTTAACGACTTCTAATGCAGCCGCGACCAACGGCTTCCGAAGCATGGAGTAGCTCGAGATGTTACATTTTTGGTCACCCATCCGATGACTGGCTTTTGCGAAAGTTGCTTAACATTAGCAATCGCAAAACGGGAACGTTTACCACTGCTATCGAGCTAGATAGGTTAGACACTGGTAAATAAAATGTTCACTGTTTCATAATCGATGTTAATGAGTGATGATTTATATGTTGAATGATAAAAGCTTTTTGCCCAAATCTTTCGAGTTTTATGTAAATATTGTAATATTCTTGAGAGAATTTGAAAAGTGACGTTGCACTCTTCTTTATCGTTTGCCAACATTCATGCATGTTCACGAACACTTACTGTTTAAAAGTTCACAACTTTTGTTGAAACACACATTAAACCCCCGTATTAATAAACAAAGTGTAAGCTTGGAGTAGTTACTCCGTGTTTTGTTCCCGTCATGTAAACTTCATTTCATATTAGAGTAAAAGATACAAAACACGGAGTAACTACTCAAAGCGTACACTTTGTTTTTTATTAAGCCCCTAACCCCCGTATTAATAAACAAAATGTAAGCTTGGAGTAGTTACTCCGTGTTTTGTCTTTTTTACTCTAATAAGAAATGAAGTTTACATGACGGGAACAAAACACGGAGTAGCTACTCCAAGCTGACACTTTGTTTATTAATACGGGGGTTAGAGTTTAGCAGATCAGTACTTACATGTTAATAGTTGGTTATACAAAAATATGACAGAGGTTACAGTGGTGCAGTGGTTAACATGGTGGTAACGATCATAAAAGCTAGACAAAGGCTGGGTAATTAAATTAAGGAATCCTGATACTAAGTCAGCTAAAGCTTTAGCTTTACGGGTTAAGGGTTTACCCTTGGTTCAGTTTGCTGACGGTAGTCTAAGGCCGTACAGACACGGTTTCCTGATCAGGAATGCCAATTCGGAATTCCGTAAGCATAATGCAAACATTCGGTTTTTTGTATATAGCCCGGGCTCGACCGCGAAATAAGCGAGGTCATTAATGACCCCTCTAAAATTTTCATAGTTGAGGCTCGACCGCGAAAGAGGCTAGCGGAGAGCCTCAACTATGAAAAATATCAAAAACGAAAGTCAGGTTTTCTTCCGTTCGGATTATAAACGAACCATTTACGCCTTGTCACAAATTTTGTATGTAAGACATGCATTCAGGTTTCCGAACAGGAAAATACCGTGTTTGTGCGGCCATCCTTACATCAACAAAGAGCAAGCGCGTTGATGTCTACTACTCCTGGGCCTTGATTTAACTATAGAAATCTTCCACAATCGTGGTTTTTATTATTTTAGAAGAGATGACAAATAACTCTGCTTTACCTGATGTCAAACAGAAGCCTCTGCTTCTGATTGGATTCTTGCAAGATGCGAGGACAGAGGACAGTTTACGTCACCGGATTTTCACTTTAGATCTATGGGATTTTTCATCTCGAGCTCCTCGGTGTTCCGGTTTATGGCCCGTTCTCCCTATCCATTCATAGGGAAGGCTATTGCCTCAATAAGATTAGGGAACCGATTGTGAACGTTTTAAAAATCAAGGGTCTGCTGTATTGACTGCTTTGTTTTACAACCATAATGTATATAACCTTGTTATAAGAATTATACACTTTTATGTAATATTGAACTGAAAATCGCATTAAATATTGAGAGGATCTATTTTTATAATGCTATTATGCATTTGCAATGCTATATTTGAATTGAAACTGAAAATGGCATTTGAAAGGAATCCACTATAACCCTATCGAATTTTTCAATTGGTTTTTTATACTCTATTATATAAAGCGTTGGTACATCTATGCAGGTATTACAGTTCAGTTGTTATTTTCAGTTTCAAAATAAATATAGACTTTCAAATAAGCAGAATAATAATTTAAAAGGGATACCTTTACATAATAAACAAGAACTTAAAAAGCTTCGACTTTCATTTTAAATAAATTTAGTTTTGAAAAAAAAAATCCACGAGCTTTTATAATATATTTTCAGTTTCTGAATCATTACATAGGCATATACCAAATTTCTCTGTTTTTAACAAAATAATGTTACGTGAACATTACAAATTGCAATGAAAAACACTTTAGAAAACATCAAAAGTGTACTTAGGTACTCTTAAGCCTCTATAAATATAATAACCGTAACTACAGCCCCATTGCGTTTAAGTGACATCAACACACTTACCAGTGAAACAAATCGGCAATTTCAAATTGATTTGCTGACCACACCTGATGGCCGTCTCGGCAAACGAAAGCGCAAGCGCATCACTCATCACGAGTGTCTTTTCTAGTGTTGTTGCGCAATAGCTGACTATTGATAGTGTATCGATGGTCCGCGACAAATCAATTGTATCGATAGATTGAAGAGTACAGTTAACAGCAAAAGTAATTGATGAGTTGATGATTGATCAAGTTTCAAAATTTAAAATCAATATGGAAATTTCAAAACTTTTTAAAAAGCAAAACTTCAAAATGTTTAAAATTTATTTAAAAACCTGGTTTCTGGGAAAAGCCTTTTATAATTTAAATGAATATTTCGACCGTTTATGTATAGTTTTTGTGATATTAAAATGTTATATTGTATTATAGTAAATTGCAATACCTGAAAAGGGTTATTATAAATAAATAAATAAATAAACTTTCCTACACTCACACCAACGTAGTGTGGGACGCCCTCAGACTAGGTGGAACGACGATCTTCGCAAGGTGGCTGGCAAGAGCTGGATGAGAGTAGCCGCGGATCGTGCTCAGTGGCGTGCATTTGGAGAGGCCTATGTCCAGCAGTGGACGTGTGTAGGCTGATGATGATGATGATGACACTCACACCAATTATCTAGCCCAAGAGAAGCTTCGTTATGAAACTCGTTAAAATGGTTACTAGACAACGGATAAACATACTTAAAATACTTAAACACATACTTATTATACATAGAAACACCCAGACCCGAAATAATTTAGAAAATCAATATTCTCTAAATTGACCCGACCGGGGATCGAACCCGGGACCTCATAGATGGCGACTCCATGAAAACTGGTGTACAAACCACTCGACCAAGGAGGTCGTCAATATGTTATAAGTTTATAATAATATTTTTATAAGCTACATACATTAGCAAATAAATTTAAATACATTCTATAGAACATAGGAACAAATTTAGCCTAGATTCATACTTGATGATTATCACCTTAAAACCTATTAGTGTGCCATGAATGCAAAGTTCTTTTCCATTGTAAAATTTATAAATATTCACGTTGTTAGTATGTATATTATGTAATCGAATGAAATAATATCATATCATCTATATTATTAATATTATAAAGCTGAAGAGTTTGTTTGTTTGAACGCGTTAATTTCAGGAACTAATGGTTTGAATTAAAAAATATTTTTGTATTGGATAGTCCATTTATCGAGGAAGGTTTTAGGCTATATAACATCACGCTGCGACCAATAGGAGCGAAGCATCAGTGAAAAATGTTGCAAAAACGGGAACAAGAGCCTAAAAAATTAAAAAAGCTGCCGAAAGTCACTTTTCCACGCGGACAAAGTCGCGAGCACAGCTAGTTTATAATATGTCTGATATTGTCAAATAATTAATGTAATAATAATTCATGTTAACTACACTATTCGATTAAGAAAATCTCTGTAATGATAGCTGTATTTGATGAGAAAAATAAATAAGTAATTTTATTCTATGAAACCATAACAGTTACACCTCTCAGCACAAATGCGCTAACGTATGCAAATCATCGAAAGCCACAAGATTCTCCGCGCGTAGGCGTATATTAAGATAGCTGATTGCCATCATGCATCATTACCTACATCGTTTCAAACAATAACTATTTCGTTATGGAAATGATGGATGAACAAAGGCTCAATATAAATAAATGTATCACAATTACAGCAATGAATAATCTCATTGACTTGGATCGAAAAGCTAAAATGACAGGTCAGGACACCCATACTAACGACCCATACTAACCTATACATAATACGCGTATTACACGACTTTCGCCTCCGTGCATGTGTGAAGCCGGAACGAAAAAGGCGGAAAACCTACAAGGTTACACTCATACATCCGTCGAAGCCGCATACTTATAAATTTAGTCACAAAAAAGACCTTGCGAGAAAGAATTATCATCTCACCAAGTCTACTTTGTTCCAAATTGGTTATCATCGACAACAATATCACAGCCAACTCATTAATAGTTTCTCAATATTTTAGTAAAGTCAAACAATTAACTTATTTCAAGTATTTTTAATGATAGTAGTGATAATGTAACGATTCGAGTTGCAGATAACTTCGTGACTCGGTTAAACTCAGATTGTTAAATCACATTCATTAATCTGATCGGATTTTTTAAATCATGACGCAAATGTATGTTTCGATTGGTGACAGAGAAAATTGAACGGTCGAAAGAGGTGACAGATAAGTCAATCATGTAATGCGATCTGTTTACGATCGTTATTTAGTCAGTGTTGAAGTTAACATTATTAATAATTATGTTAAAGATTTCGTCACCCACCACAGAGATATAAGCGCGGGGTACAATGCATTGATTCCAAAACAAGTGAACGTCACTCGGTGAACCGAAACTTTGTGTTCAATTCTATTCTAAATTATTTAGAAAAAAGTAGATTTATATTATAACTAGCTGTTCCCCAACTCACAGCGTCGTCGCATTGCGTCGCCCGAATGCACTAGTACTTCGTATTAGCTTAGCTAGCGTTTTTTCTGACTTTTTAAGGGTCATAGCGTAATGTTTAAATAGCCTATTTCCACAAAAAATGGGCTATCGAATGCAAACATATTTTTTCAAATCCAATTCAATTCAATTCAATCATTTATTGCTCTCCATAAGTATACATAAGTTGTTACAATATTAGTTATAGTATATTATTATTATTTATTTTTTACCGACTGGTAGCACTAGACTCTAAAGATTAGCGCGTTCAAACAAAAAAAAAACAAATTCTTCAGCTTTATTTTATTATTAAATAGAGTATATTTCTGTTACAAATACAATTACACTTTTATTGTGTCTGCATGTAAGTAATTAATAATAACTATGTACTCCATGCAGTGTGGTTTTTTTTCATATCATTAATGGTCCCAATAACTCCTACAGAAAGCTGTTTACGTTAGATGTAAGTTCCTGATCAGTAGTCTATTAAAACTTTGATTTGTCGCATTTAACTCTTTCGTCTATCCATTTATTTGGCTTGTAGCTCTTACTTTAAGATGAATTAACAAATTTAAAATATATAGTTTTTTAAGCTTTCGTAATTTTTAATCTATAATTGAATCGGCGGCGGCGTCACTTTACTTGATCTGTCGATACACGAACCAACAGTCCTTGGACTAATTGCACTGGAAAACAAATGAAAGCGAACTGAGGCATTTATTGCATTACGACAATAAATTATGTACGAGATACGTTTGTTGACGGCGCAGTATTGTTCTGGGCCACCTATTTGCAATGTCTAGAAAGCCGCAAGTGGCCAATGCTCTGAATCGAGGTATGCCCGAATAAGTTATAAAACCTCATATTATTGAGACAAAGCGGTGTTTCAATCAGATGTTTTTTTCAATGAAAATTTTGCGTATTACCTAACTAAAATGCAAAAAGATTTGCATGACCTATGAAATACATATAAACAATATTTTTTTTATCTTTTCCAAGATTTATAAAGCATATTAAACGTTATGGTTGGTTTGATTTGATTATGAAAGCCCGTAAGGATTGGTTCGTCTGAAGTAGATGGCATTCATTAAAACGAATTGAATGGAACTCAGACAGGTGAGAAATACTAACCACTTCTTTATTAAAATTTGAATGTTTTTAATATCAAAAGATTATCATCCTAGTGATGAATATTAGTATCTTAATGAGTATCTGGGGTCTATTGAATCATAACTATGTCATAGAGCGTTAATGATAGAACATGCACGCGCACTGTAGACTAACATCTTTGCCTGACGTTTGTTTATTTATTTACTTTGTGCCGCTTTCTCCATCATTCATCTCCCCACTGGAATATAGACATTGTCCAAACGCTACTCGTCCATAATCGTTGGTAATGTTTGTTGTATCATTTGGCATTTGTTCCGGCGCCGATTGTGAAATACTATGCCTATAGCCTATGGTAATAAATTTGTTTTTACATTGGAATCTCTATCAAAGAACCTTAATAAAGGTTGTGTGTAAACAGCGTGGGCAGTTCTATGAATAATTGAAATTATACTAAAATTGATAACATTAATTATAGTATAAAACAAAACTCACAAATTGACAAGGTGAACATGGCTATCTTGGCACTAGATCTTCGCATGTAGATTCCGCCTCCACTTAATATCAGTTGATACGGAGCAATCCCAAGTTAATGCTGTTATTAATTAAAACCGGCCAAGTGTGAGTTCTACCTGTTATCGTTATTAAGACCGAAAAAAAAACTTGAAAAAAATAAAATAAATAAATTCAATATTCTGTGAATATTTTAAGCGTCTACCTGTTGCCGTTATTAAAGCAAGCAAAAAAAATCACGTTTATTGTATGGGAGCCCCTTAATTATTTGTTTTTATTTAATTTAATTATTTATTTTTAAAGTGTATATAACTAAATATTCTGTGAATGTTTCAAGCGTTTACCTGTTGCCGTTATAAATATCAAGCAAAAACGAGCTAAAAATCACGTTTGTTGTATGGGAGCCCCCTTAAATATTTATTTGATTCTGTTTTTTTAAGTATTTGTTGTTATAGCGGCAATAGAAATACATCATCTGTGAAAATTTCAACTGTCTAACTATCACGGTTCATGAGATACAGCCTGGTGACAGACGGACGGACAGCGGAGTCTTAGTAGTAGGGTCCCGTTTTACCCTTTGGGTACGGAACCCTAAAAAAACAAATCTGAAACTGATAAAGTATATATCTTTTTGTATACAGGTATTATTCATTAATCTTTTGCTATGAATAACGGGACCATAACTGTCAATATGCAAAAAGCCTTCCGAAAATTGATTAACAAGCAAGAATGAAACCGCAACGCGCAAACAGCTGCGCTATTGGTCAATATTACTTTATTAAAAAAAAATCCGTCAACAAACATCCACCCAACGTATACCTACTATCAACAAACTGGCGATTTAGAAATGGAATGCCCAAGTATAAATTGGGTAAGCGTTCGAACCGTGTTAGGGCACCGACAGGGAAGCACGCTTTGATTGTATTGTTTTAGCCCAGTTAGTGGGTATCGCGACCGTAGGCCTTTTGTGGCCATTGTTAGCTTGATTGATCTAAGCTGCCGATTCGATACGACACGGCTCGCTTAGTTGCACGAGTGCGCTGTTTGAGCGGGTTAGTATAAAGTGAGTTTACTTAACTAGAAAAGATTTTATTTATTTTAGGACCTCGTTGGCAAATCGATCGACTTGAACACAAACAAAAAATTGGCGACAAAAATCGCATCTCTACGTTCTATTCCCAGGACGGGAAAAGTCTGTTTCGGATTTGTCGATGCAGACCCCGGGTTTGTTATCACTAACACGTTTTTGGCAAGCGTGGTGATTAAGCCAATACACAAAAATTGTAGTGATAACTTAATTTCAATGATGGAAGGCTCCATTATACTTACAGATTAAAAATAGAAACACGTTTTATATGGCTAATACCACAGAACAGCTAAATAAGGTCTATTCCATGGCTAATACCTTCGTTCATTAGTTTGCTAGGCAGCAGCGAGCCAGTATATAGGTTATATACTATATTTTATTTTTTTATTTTTAAGTGCTAATTGCTGCACTTAAGCTGAATTAAATAATTATAAAATATAGTGAAACCAAATGGTAGTTGTCAGCAGATCAATATCAGCAGTGATTTTTTTCACCGCCTAAAAATGGCAGTGAATATAATTCAGTGCTTACGTCAGCCTTCCCGGTAGCATAATGGTCAGTGCAGCCACCCGGATTGCGGAAGACCCAGGTTCGATTCCTGGCTGGGTCGGGTAGGCATTTAATTTTTGCACTATATTTTATAATTATTTATATAGGTACTAAACTTTTCATTACTTACCTTTACGTTGCAGATACCGGATCATGTGTAATAAGTGTGGGAAGACGTTTGAATAGTAGTGGAACTTTTAAGGTTAATATAATATTAATTAATTAACTTTTCAGGTGCATTCAAATACATATAATCACGCCTGTTTTCTATAGGGGTAGACAGAGACTATCTCAAGCCAATTGTTACGATTTTTTTTTACAATATTTTCGCATCATCTACTTTCATTAATTCCTTCATACATGCTCGCCGGGATTAAGAAGACTAATTATCATAAAAAAAATGTAGATGCCTAGCCCAGTATTTCTAACATACATCGATGGCACAAACATTATTATATCGCTGCGCTAAAGACATGGTCTGACTGTACGTAGCTTCTAATAGTGTACGTAGACCCATTATTTAGCTAATATTATTTAAATGCATATACGAAAAGTAATGAAAGAAGGTATTAGCCATATGAAACGTGTTTCTATTTTTAATCTGTAAGTATAATTAGCTTCACCATTGATATGTTTGTTGATACTGATACTTACTACCAGCTGCTTGATTACAGGTGGGTATATTAATTTAGATTTCGTATTAAAATTTCGAAAGGTTTTATTAATGGTTGTGGCGCCCACAGAATTATTCGTTGGTACCGACCTTCGATTTGGATAAAATGCATTTATCTTGCCTAACGAGATTAACAATGTAGGTAGAAATTATGATTTAACAAAGTATTGTTCAAGATATTGTAAATTGTTTTCTGATAGATACTTAGGTACTTGTTTCGTTACGGCTAATGGTTGTTTAGCGTTCAATGACAAGCTTTTAGCTTTGTGTTGGTAAGATTTATGCAACATCTCAAAGTTGAATGGAAAATAGAAAAAAGATATTTGTGAATTAAGTTACTAGTTACAAAAACACAAATGTTGAAAAAATTTCCACGAGCAGGGTTTGAACCTGCACCCTTCTGACATACCGGGTCAGGTGCTCTTCCAATTGAGCTATCGTGGTTCTAACCAGCCCGCCGAAATTATTCAACACTATTTACTTTTTACTTTGAAAGCCAAAGGCGCCCATTCAATGTTAACAACTACCGTCATTAACATCCGATCATAATATTTTTACAAATATTAAAGATCAGTTAAGAAGTAGGCAAGCTATTTATAAATGTTTATATTTTAAGTTACTAGTCTTAAAAGTATAGCATATAGTATACACTGTATTGTCAGAAGAATAAAATTTACTTTGACTCACGCACTGACTGACTCATCGACGTCTAGCCCAAACGCCCTTGCATATACAAAGCTGGAATTTCTCACAAATATTCTCTTTACGGCGTTTCTCTTCCTGAACTGGGTGCGGCGACTCTTCACGCCTGATCAGTTGTGCCTTTTGTACAAGACGCAGGTGCGGTCTTGCGTGGAGTATTGCTCGCACCTCTGGGACGGTTCCGCAAAGTACCTTCTCGATGCCTTGGACAGATTGCAGCGTCACGCTATACGGCAATGCAGAGGTCACTAATACTCTCGAACCTCTGCAATTGCGTAGAGATATAGCGTCACTCAGAGTCTTCTACCGCTTATACCACGCCGAGTGCTCTGAAGAACTCTTTGATCTTATCCCATCTTCTCCCTTCCTCCATAGGAGTACGCGTGCTGCTCTCCGGAATCACCGCTGTACTGTCTCGAACATTCCATCGCGCACAAAGAAATTTGGTGACTCGTTTCTTTGTTGCACTTCCAAAAGATGGAATAGTCTACGCGTACACGTTTTCCCTCCTTCCTATGACATGGGAGCCTCCAAACGAGGCGTGAAGAGGCACCTTGTGGGCCGGCAGGGTGAGGGTGACTGATGCTGCGTTGTTTTCACGCTCTTAATCGCACCGCACCCTTAGGCTGAGTTTATAGACCTTTCTTAGTCAGCATTGGGGTCATTATCATAATTACCAGCCGATAAGCGTCCCACAATTGAGCTGTGGCCTTCCCACATATTGCATAGAACCTACATGGAGAGATTGGGCCATACGCCTACCACGCTCGCTGATGCGGGTTTGTGGGTGATAACGGCATACAGCGGAAAAATAAAATTTCATACGTTCACACAACAAGGCTATTGAGGTGGTGGATATATAGGAGTACTAGGTATACACAGATGTCTGTGAATGACCCGTTTATTAGTTTGTTTACTTAGCACCTTATCATATACGTCTAGATAGCTTACATGAACTATGAAAGCTCACTACTTTTAATTGTTAAAGTTATTCCAGAGTCCGTGTTCATTTGCATTAATACTGTTATGATACATAAATTCGACATAGTTCTACTAAAAGCATTTGGTTTAACCACGCCTGTGTGACGCATTCATTAGGAACATAAATAACATGAGATTAGTTTTAGACCAAGTTCTATTTAACTGTGGCGTTTCATTAAAATGGACAAGAGTATGTTACATTACACTTGTTACATTTTTGGTCGTAACCTAAATTAGATCTAAGTTTAATTAAAATCCTAATTAAAGAAATGTTTTATGGAGACAATCTGATTACATAGAAGACAAAAATCTTGGGCTTGAAATATTCCAACCTTGCCAACCTATTTCTAATTTAAAAGCATTTTTTAAATATAAACTTATTTTTTTTAATAGAGATAATGCGCAATGACAGGTTTTTAATTTGTAAATTATGTTCCTAGAATTCCTTGAGATTCAGCTAAGAGCAGAGATAATTTACTGTGATCTCAAGCTGATTTTCTGAATGAATCACAAAACTGACGTTGCACTGTTTTGATTTATTTGCCAACACTCATACACGTTTACGAATGCTTATTGCCAACGTCATTATTACATAAATATGAAAAAAACTTGCGGCCGCTCGCGGTTTCACCCGCGTGGTTCCCGTTGCCGTGGGAATATCGGGATAAAAAGTATCCTATGTTTTAATCCAAGTTATAAACTATCTGTATGCGGAATTTCATTCAAATCCATTCAGTAGTGTTTACGTGAAAGAGTAACAAACATCCATTCATACTTACCAACTTTCGCGTTTATAATAGGATATGACTCGACCAAACATGGCTCTTCACGTTTCCCGCTGCGAAAGAAGTAAAATTATTTGAGAAGGAAATTTTTTCCTCTTAAATTAGGAAAGGAAATGATCTCATACAGCCTAGTTGTCAGTTCAGACAAATCGTGACCTGTCATTATCAAATCGTCTCATCTTGAATCTATACTATATTATAATTATAATAATATTATAAAGCTAAAGAGTTTCTTTATTTGGTTGAACGCGTTAATCTCAGGAACTATTGGTTCGGATTGAAAAAATATTTTTGTGTTGAGTAGTCCATTTATTGAGGAAGGCTATAAGGCTATTTATCACGCTATGACTAATAGGAGTGGAGCAGCAATGAAAAATGTTGCAAAAACGGGAAAATATTTTTTTGAGAGCTTTTCTTGCGTGCGCTGCGTAAACGGTGAAAGTTACGCAAAAATCATGTTATAAAATAAATAGAAATACGATTTGTTTGTTTTGTTGTCATAGAAACTGTATGAAGTCCGCCGGGTCAGCTAGTTAAAATTATTAGGGGTAAATAATTTGAATTCGTTTTATTGTTATTATGAATTCGACCCTCAGAACAATAACTAACCTTAGCGCAAGCTTTTTAAACTTACTGTCAGACGATGCTTATGCACCTATTTTAACAAAATTTCAACAGCTCTTTAAAATTACCGTAGCCATAAAATATCACTTGTAGGTACTACGAAGTCGTTATTATGTAAATTTAAAAGCAAAGTGAAATCGTATGTAGATCTGTTTATGGTCTAAACGGTGTCTTTCGTAATAATATGTGCAGTTAAAAGTACCGTGAACGTCCATATTTATTCCTGTTGGATAGATACATTATTTTTGATGTGTAACGTTTTTCCGCTCGCCTTCTATTTATACATTTTGTGGGAGTGATTTCGTAGAAAAGGGACGGAAGTAGAGTCGAAGTAGAGTCGTAACAGTGTGATCCAGTAACTGTTACATGTTAGTCAGGGAAGCCACCAGTGATCGACATTTAAGCCCAATGTCGGTTGTAGGTCGTAACATTTGTAAGAGTGATTTCGTAGAAATGTGATCGTAACAGTGTAACAGGATCACAGGTGTGACAGTCATGTCTTCTAATGAGTATTTACTGCATTCTCTTTATGATTTGTAAATCTATATTCTGTTTTCTACTGTAATATTGATTTCAACTATTTCGTGTGTAATAGACTTTTAAACAATATTTAAAAAGAATAAAAAAGTGAAAAAAAAGAAAAAAAAAAGGAGTAATAAATATACGTCATTGTTAATTCTATATTCTATTTTTTAATGTAATATTGATTTCAAAAGGTGAGATGTCAAATGTTACACATTATAAGCGATGCGAATATACTGACTGTAAGGCTCGTTCGTTTTTTTCTTTAATTCCTTACAGGTAAGCAAGGTAATTTGTATCATCATCTCACACGATGTTACACTTAACATCAGGTGTTACACTTGGAATTAAATGAGATGAAGGCCAAATGCTTTCCTTCCACCGTCCACTTTCAGCAACCAGTAGGTACTGAAAGTGGAAGCGCATATCAACCGGAATCCTCAGCTACTGATGCACTTGCTATCTTATCTCTGTCGGTCCTCAGCTACTGATCTTATCTTATCTTATCTCTATCTGTCGGATCACAACAATGCTACTAACATTGATGTTATGGCGACATTATTCTATATTCTATACTACTATATAAATCTGTAGGCTCTGTGTGTACTTGCAATTTTCTGACAAATTTTGGTATAAATATTCATTTTATGACGCACTGACACCAATTCTACGATTTTTGAAATTTTTGTCTGTCTGTATCTATCTATATCTATCTATACTACTACCTATATAAATCTGTAGGCTCTGTCTGTACATGCATTTTTTCTGACAAATTTTGGGGTAAATTGTCGTTTTATGACACACTTACACCAATTCTACGATTTTTGAATTTTTTGTCTGTCAGTCTGTCTGTTTCTCCTCTCCTTTCCTTTTATAACTTGATAAAAATTTGTAAGTAGAAAGAACATGGGATTGTGCAAAATATAGGCTATATATGATGTTGGTAAACCTAATAATTATTTTGATTAGCATTCTTTGTTATGTATAATTGTATGTATAATTTAATTAATGTATAATAAATTATTCTTTTATTAATGTATAATTATATTCTGATATCATTTTATAATAATTAATTTAATTTCGAATTGTATAATTGTGTGATAAATGTAATTGATTTATGTCGTTTTTGTCACAATAAATAAATAAATAAATATTAAATTTGATCCATTATATTCGCACAGCGAAGCGGGCGGATGACGGCTAGTATTTAGATAATATGGTGACAGCTAGCCAGGCGGTCTTTAAACAAGGCCTACCACTACTAACCAAGCACAAATATGCAAAAAAAAAGTGAAAGTCATAAAGCAAAAAACACTGTAGCTCCAATTACAGTGTTTTGGCTTAATACGATCTGGGAATTGAACCCGGGACTTCCGCGACTAAGACTGGTAGTCTTATCCACTAGGCCAAAGAGGCGGTTTAAATAAAAGCATTGCGGCTAGTGTCCGCTGGTGACACAATCAATGACTCTAATGCTTAGTATGTGTTTCAAGGATACCTAATTATGTAGTATCTGGCGTTTACTTAATTAATTAACGTCTGTTATATTAAAGTCTGATTAATTAACATAAAGTACGAGTAGAAAGAATGTTGCATTACTTAGATCAATCACTTGGGGCAAGTTATTTTAAATTTACATTTTCATTGATAGAAACGTAAGCTTATCAATTAAAAGAGATACAAATGAGATTTTAAAAAAACAGAGCACGTCAATCATTACGACATTTATGCGAGTTAGCTAGAATTAGCTTAAGTTACCGACATTTTTAGGGTTCCGTACTCAAAGGGTAAAACGGGAACCCTATTACTAAGACTCCGCTGTCCGTCCGTCCGTCTGTCACCAGGCTGTATCTCATGAACCGTGATAGTTAGACAGTTGAAATTTTCACAGATGATGTATTTCTGTTGCCGCTATTTTTATGTCCCGGACACTCTTCCCCTGGTTCTTGGGTGCCCAGGACTAAAACAACTCACTAAACCTCATGAATTTATTGAAAAACACACCAACTACTACATCGTCTTATGGTTTTCTTTTTAATCACATTGTCTTATTTATATCATAGACATTAATAAGTATAAAAATTCGTAGGAACAAAAAGGTTAACAAATACTAAAAAACAGAATAAAATAAATACTTAAGGGGGCTCCTATACAAGAAACGTGATTTTTTTGCCGTTTTCATAGATAATGGTACGGTACCCTTCGTGCGCGAGTCCGACTCGCACTTGGTCGGTTTTTATTTTAGGGGTTATAGCAACTGATTTTAGTCTTATGCAACGATTGAATACAGACCACCTGCTTCCTAGATCATCATCATCATCATCATCAGCTCATTTGTCCCCACTGCTGGGGCACGAGTCTTCCCTATGGATGGATAGGGAAAACGGGCTATAAACCACCACGCGGGCCCAGTCCGGGACGGTGGTTGTTAACGACTGCTAATGCAACCGGGACTAACGGCTTTACGTGCCTTCCGAAGCACGGAGAAGCTCAAGATGATACATTTTTGGTCACCCATTCGATGACCGGCCTTTGCGAAAGTTGCTTAACCTCAGCACTCGCAGACCGGGCACGTTAACCACTGCGTCATCGAGCTCCTCAAATGTAAATCAACTTAACTTGAATCTGAAACAAACGGTAGCTAGTGAACTGTAACCGTAGGTAATTAATTGTCGGGATTCCCCAACAACCCAGTGTGCGGCATGCATTTTCCCTCTAAATAAAACATGCCATTGAAGGTTTATTTATTTGCAATTTGTTGTAAATACTTCTTGCATTAGTCAACTTAAAACACAGACCTATATTTTGGTCTGTGACTTAAAAGTTAATCGTACACACGCGTGCACATCAGATTGCCACAAACTGACAAATTTCTTCAAAAGACTTTGAACTTTATGTCAATAGCATATGGTTAAATATTTAAGACATCTGACAGTTTTGGATATCTATAATGTGCAGGCGTCTGTACTTAAGGGTACGTAGGTGACAAGTGTCATATTTTTTTTTTAAACTAGCGGCCCCCTCTTTTTTTTTTTTTTTGGCCCAGGTAGAAAAATCTGCTCGCAGATTCCCGTAGGATCCTGGATTTGCCTTGTCCTCCTCCAAGGAGGATTAAGACAGACCTCGGTAAAAAAAAAACCCTGGGGATCGCCTTTAGCCTTTAAAAGGGCTGCAAAGGCTACCGAAACGCACGCTTCTCGGAGAGGCGCGGTTGGCGTTACTCAGATGGAGTCGCCTACATAAAGGGAAACGGCGTGCCCCTTAGTGGGGCGCGCTTACACTGCAGTGAAGCTGCCTATGTCCGCTGACTTATCTACTTGACGCCGCCGCGTCCCGTGCCGCGGTTAGGCGATCCAGGTCGACTTCGTCTGCTTTAGAACACCCGTATCCCATGATGGGCCTTTATAGCAGCGCCACCTACCGAGTTAAATTGTAAATCTAAACCATTCTCGAATCCACAACATTTTCCTTCATATTATTCACGATTAGTATAATAATAACACAATTTATTACACAGTAAAAATAATTATAAAACAAATTTGAGGGAACTTGTTATTTTTATTAATGACGTGCAACCTCTAATCAACTTGAAGGCATACCAAAGATAATTCTAATGCGCTTTTGTTTTGTTTTGATTGACTTTCAATGTTTGAAAGCGAGGACAGAATGGTTTTATGGGAAAAGAAAATTGTTGTTTTTACTGTTTTCCTCGTATTTTTACGTTTTTTCTCTTCATAAGAACTATCCCAGACTTCATCAAACACAACAAAAAAGAAATCAGGCAAATCGCTTCAGCCGTTCTTGAGTTTTGCGATTAGCAACACATTTATTCATTTTAATTTATATAGATAGATGTCTTCGTCCATATTTATTTGACGCCATGAGGCCATACTAATTTTGTATGGAGAATTTAACGTGTTAATTTGAAAAATAATAATTTAAATAACCGCTTGATAAATCGAAAATGTGAGACGGACGATTTGTAGTTTAGCCATTGGTGATTGTTTAGACAAGATCAGAGGTACAATAATTTATATTAACTATAAGAAATGAACTAAACGCCGCCACTCATTTTCATGATTTTTGCCCAACTTTAAATGATATTGTAGAAAAAACTATAGTGTCTTATGAATTTATGGATCGGACTAATTGTGAACACGTTCCCTTTGACACTAAATATATATTTTGTTTGTAATACGATAGTATTTTTAATTATCAACTTAACCGTGACTGCACGTTTGGCATTTTTTGCTCTGCGCTCTAAGGTAAAGTAATAATTTACACAACTATACTTTAAAATGAAATGAAACACTTTTACTACATGATAAAGAATAGAAAAGAAAAGATATATTTATTTGCAATGAGTCAGTGTAGGTACAAATCATTAGTTAACGCCGTGGCGCCATGACTGGGCCCGGCGGCGGTCAATCTGTCAAATACATTATTATTATTTATATATAAATGAGCTATCTAGATCGTGCAAGTGATGCATGTTTTGCTATGAACGGTTGTCAGATGACCACAGAAAAGTCTCCTGTTCCACCGTGTTTCGGAAGGCACGTTAAGGCGACGCAATGGAAATTTACGTGGCGGGGATCTTGATTTTTCCCAACAATTACAAAACATATGAAAGTAAGAAAGGAAAAAGGTAAGGTAAAGAAAAAAAGGTAAAAGGTAAAGAGCTTGTTAAAGAGTCGAGTGCTCGCCTTATTGAAGCTTCCGGTGACAAGAAGGCTGGCAGCTACCTCTGCCAACGTATTAGCTTGGCAATCCAAAGAGGTAATGTTGCCAGCATTCTTGGAACCGTTCCCGTGAGCCCACAGCTGGAGGACATTTTTTATTTATAGGTTTTATTTTGTCTTTAGTTATCTTTATTAATTTTTTATTTAATGTAGTTAGTTATGTTATAATAATATGTCACTTTACTTAACTTAAAATAAAACAAACAAGTATTGAAAGTGATATTTGATGACATGATTTTTCATTTAATTGACTTCATTTTGCTAGTTGCAGAAACACGATTTGTTAACTTTTATAGCAGAGAAAAAATATCAAAGTAACCTCTTTTAAAACATAGGTTTGCATTTTACAGACAATCCAGACCGATTTAAGCATCTAAATTTTCTTAGTAGATTAGTCTTAACACACACTTCAATATGCTAGTTAATTTTTTAAACTTATTTGTAGTTTTGATTGGAAAGAAAAAAAACAGTTTTTCTTATGTTACGGGGCACAAACGCTCCGTATTAGATTAATTGTTTAGCGATGCGTCGCCTTAAGCCAGCCAGTAACATTGGTGCTATTGCTGAGAAAGAGTTTGAAGTAAAGTAAAATGTAACATAAGCTCGAGAATTCATTATAGTGTTTAATTTTTTTTTTAATATTACTATGGATTAGTACTGTTTCCACACTGCTCAGCCGCACCTCATTCGTGTCTAAAACGACGGATGTGTCTTTTCAAGTTAATTACTAGCAATAAGCTATTGGGATTTCAAATATTATTAATGTATTATTTTACTACTTGCGCCATAAGGGATATATTATAGCCACTTGCCGTAGTAATGCCTTCAAGCCTGTGAAAATAAGGTAAGTTTAATTTAAAATTAGGCTTTATTAGTACTAGGCATTGAGAGCTGAACAGAAATATCGAAAAAGCTCAATGATAAACATAAAGATTGGTTTATACAGCAACCACGCTATACTATGTATAGTATAATCGCCTCTAGTAGGCGATCCAGATTGCGCGAAAGTTAATTGGTGAGATCCGATATGAAGTTTTTCAGCCTTCGGTAAAGGGGACGGGACGAGGCTCGGCAACATAGAGAGCTGCCATATGTACGAGTATAAGAGGGTAATATGACGAGTCTGCGAGCTACCATAGTAGTCAAAAATCGACGGGGACAATCATCAACCAAGCGGCCGTGGCTAGCTCAATTAAATCCGCACTCTCTTATGGTTGGTGATTGTCCCCGCCTGCGACAACTATCAATATTCAATGTATTTATAAATACTCATTTATTATAGATTTTATTATTAAGTGTAGGCATCGGACAAGGAAATATTTCACGTTGCATTCAACATTGCTCAAATTGAATTCTGGGATTGTAGAGCTTGTTTTTTTCTTTTCAGTTTTTTCTTTTTGCAGTTATTTTTTATGTTAGTCCGGTTTTTACAAGTACGTAGGTATATAATTGTTTTTTATATAGTTGTTTTTAAAGTCTTCAACGAGCAGTCGGGCCGCTTGATGGTGAGCGGTCACCACCGGCCATGGACATCAGCAACATCAGAGGTGTTGCTTTTGTGTTGCCGACCTGAAAAATCTCTTTATACCTATTTTGAAAGAATCTATGTCGTAGATGGAAAAACCACTGATGGCAGTTCACTCCTTAGTTTGGTGCGTGAAATAAAGCTCTACTGGAAGCGAACTGTTTGAGAGAACAGTGGCTCCAGGAAGTATGCGTGTGCTTTGTTCCGATGGCAAACGATGCGATGGTAAAAGGAAGAGGTGATGTGTTCATTTCAAAAACAAAGTGAAGCTGGCCTAAACAGTTTACTTTAAATCCGGTTTTACTTAAGATTTATAGTAAAATATAACTCCACCATAACAAGTCTGTGATGATTTATTGATTGATTTAGCTCGTTTGAAAATATTATTTCAAACCGTTATTTATGTATTTAATTAACACATCTGGAGCAATTGCCCACCCGGCTATCTACGCTCAATTATGGACTGCCTCATAGAAAGGCAAGCCGTCCGCAAGTAATCACTTACACTTCGATCTCGATACGCTTAGTAACATTGCGAAACACGTGGGATAATAATCATAGTTAGTTTAACTACCTGCTTAATGGTCACTACATAATCATTTGTTTAGTGTTGGTATTCAATAATATTTAATATCTACGAGTGTGGCTAATGCAATTAACAGCTGAGGTGCGGTCAAATGGTATAATATTTTCGATCGTAAAGTGTCCAACACTAAAAATAATTGTTAATATTTAGTTATGATGAATGTACTTAAATGACGTATCGTCGCTCCACCTAGTCTGAAGGCGTACACTACGTTTGCCGATACGCGGTCTCCACTCGAGAAGTCGTTTACCCCAACGGTTGTCGGTTCTGCGACTTATATGGGCGGCCCATGTGGCAGGCAAGAGCTGGATGAGAGTAGCCGCGGGTCGTGCTCAGCGGCGTGCACTTGGAGAGGCCTATGTCCAGCAGTGGACTAGTATAGGCTGATGATGATGATGAAATAACCGATTCCGATCCGAACGCTTCAGAGAAACTAGAGGATTTGTGAACACACATGGGTGATGCCTCAAGAAACTCTCGGAGGAGGTCGGCCCTTGAAGTCCGGTTACGCTATGATAGCTGCTGGGGTACGAGCCTTCCAAGGATGCAAACATCACAAAGAAAACGTGGCATAAACCACCACGTGGGCCCAGTGCGGATTGGTATTTCTTAACGATTGGTAAAGCAGCTGGGACCCGGTGGTCCCTTTACGTTCCTTCCGTAGCACGAGCTCTAGATAATAAACATTTGGTCACCCATCCGATTACTGGCCTTTGCGAAAGTTGCTTAACTTCAGCAGAAGTAAAGCAAGCGCTATAACCACTGCGCCTTTGAGCTCCTCTAAGTTCCTCGTAGATAACAGGCAATTTTTTTTTATTCACTTAAAGCCTTTGGTCCCGTTAGTTACTTAGTAAGAATTAGAGTTCCTAAATCGCGTAGCTCAAAAGCGAAAGTTATAATAACTATTTGTGTAATAGTGAGGTTTTAATCTTTGACGCATTGAAATTACTACCTTGCTATTGCATTTGCTTGCTTAACTATGTTGATATAAGTCAGATTAACAAGTGTCAGAAAAGTAGATCATAGCTAATTACGAGTTGGGTGGATGATGTTGTACTAGCGAGTACACATAGTTAACGTTTTATTAATTTAGTTATGATATGTGTATCGAATTGCTGTAATTTATTACAATTCAAATTATGGTTATGTTATTTTAAGAGAAGTTTTATTTATTTTAGGCCGATAATATAAGTAATTTTATACTTATATAATAAAGATTTTCTGGAAGTAATCACTCTTGGTGATAAGACCGCCATTTGTACCTGTACATTTATGTTTCTTGTCACAAATGTTATGTAATTAGGTAAAGGGATTTAATTTTATCTTAATAATAATAAATTTCTTACATACCGACTCAATCTTCTTTCTTCTTGTATTTTTCTTGATCGTTCTTGTTATATTTATAGAAACTAGTGGTTCGACCGTAATTTTATTAAGGCTGCACGGATTGTATCATAAGCAATGAAAAATAAAAAAGGTAGAATGTGAGTTTGGATTGGCATTGAGAGATTTCGGCCACTCCTTTCCATTTTTGAAATTTTTGAAGAGTAAGTATATATGCGTGTGTGTCAAATACATGGTAGTGCGTATAATGTTTGTTTTATTGATTTAATGTATTTTTATGCATAATTAAAAAAAATATTAACATTCGGATAAACTTCTCTATATAAACTATAAGTGTGCGAAATTTCATACTCCTCCGTTCGCGCAATTTTCGTAAAAAAGGGTACAAAGTTTTTGCTTCACGTATTAATATACAGATAACCTGTTTGTAAATAAAACACCATAATCTGCCTAAAATATCTTTATTTTAAATTCTTTAAAATACTTACAAGCAGTGATCACTAATTTTGGAAATTCTCATTTAAGAGTAGGTAGTAAGTACTGTGAGCCTTGTAGCAACATATAGTGAAAAAGTTTGTATAACAAACTAGAATTAACTATATTCGATCCAGGCTTCATTATTGTTTTAAGTAATAAAGGCTTTAACGCACAAATATTGAAATCGTTGCAAAACGTCAGACACTTGCGCGTGCCAGGAGCTACTCGTGCGCATAAACGCGTGCGTATCTACAAGATAAGGTTGCGACAAGATCGTATTATATTGACATTGTAATAAGTTATTGTAAAAAAATCGTAATTGTAAACGAATCTTAAAAATAATAAAAATATAAATTGTTTTTGCATTGAAACATAATTATAATATCTATACTGCCAAGCTCTGTCTCAGCAATAAATTAAAGGGATTATCTTAGGTCTTTATAATTATTATGAAAAAATACTCCACTCTTTGTTTATTATTGATTTGACACTTTTACGGATCTACTCGCGTTTATTTTAGATATTGATTTAATTTATTGTTTATCCTGGACGTTTCAAACCCTTTGCAGGGTACGTGGTCACAGGGAGACCTAGGTTTTGGTCCAATATGTTGCATGTAAATAAAAATAATGAAAATTTTTAGATCTCGCCCTGTAGCAGTCTTTCAAATTCTGCTTGAACGTAAACTTAAACTTCTAACATTCAATAGGTATCCATGCGCTCAGGCTCTCTACTTTCTATTTATTTCGTTTGTTAAAACAACGTAATAAAAAGAGTAATACATTATTATGCCTACTTAGAATCAGAAAGCGGGATTAAAGCGAGCTATCAACACAAAGGCTTTATAGCAGCTGTTTAATGCTTTAGATCACTTTGTAGCTACACACTAACGCCTTAGCCGTTATTAATTTCAATTATATAACGTGTTAACATGTTAATCGTCTGTGGCAATACGCTCTTTATGTTGCATTCCGGTAGCAAGTCGTGCGTACAGCATGAATGTATGTGTTTGCATAGCAGTAGTGATATGATAGTAGGCAAATTAAATATCGATGAAAATATAAAGTAGGTACTGACCCAAGCATTCGAAGAGTATTAGATCTTTATAACTCCACGTTTGTCTGTGTGTGTACAGAGATCAAGCCGTGAAGAGCCGTGAATAACCGTGAGAAGCCGTTTAAGAACGTATACATATAATGTAATAATCATAATACACAAAGAGTATTGAAAAATGTGTAAAGAAGCAAACAAATCAATTAGCAAACCAATAAGTACATTAAAATGCATTTATTAAACAAACATATGTAAAACTTCAGTATGCAGCAACTTAAACCCTCTAAAACAAAACATACACTTACACATACGTTTGAGATTTAAAAAAACTTTTGTTGTCACAGTTGTTATTTTAGTTAAACATCGATATTTTCGATTACCTATTACAGACAACCCTAAACGCTACGACCATGTCCCTAACTATGCCTAATTGATCCGCATACCGTTATCACTGGACTGATTTTGCGGTCCGCTTAGAATAATGAGCGCTACCGAAGGCTGTTGGAATATATTAGGGCAGCTACGAAAGGAAATGTATGGCGTAGGCGCACGTTAACGGCCGATCGAGGAGAATGGAAAAAGAAAATGAATAATTGGCACCCCAAATTGAATTGAGATTGGGCAGGCAAATGACGAAAATAATTATGTGCTTACCTAAGTAAATACTTACATGATTTTTTTTAAATTTCTTCCTTATCTTCCTTCTTTATCTTACCTGATTTTAAAATGATGATAATGCAAAACAAGCACATACGTTGTGCATTAGAGCACAGTTGAAGATTTTTTTAAGAGCGTTTACGCCGCACACTAGCGCCGCCAATCAATAAAAAAACATATCTAGTACCTAATTAGAGATAGAAAAACAAATTATGCTCAACAAACTATTTGAATGAAGTAATTCAGCATTTTTACGACACCTAATGAACATCTGACATGTTATAGTTTAGTTAAATACGGCGTTATAGTTAAAAGTGGCCGTTTTTATTGATTAGGTATCTGTACCTGGTATAGAGCGCGTGTAAACCGGGTCTTCGTACC
The DNA here is from genome assembly GCA_947562085.1 of Eudonia lacustrata. Taxonomy (NCBI): domain Eukaryota; kingdom Metazoa; phylum Arthropoda; class Insecta; order Lepidoptera; family Crambidae; genus Eudonia; species Eudonia lacustrata. The sequence goes on from OX387314.1 coordinate 19,695,334, forward strand.
TGTTCTACGAGTACGGTGTCTTGGGCCTAAGCGAGATAGCATGTTTAGTTTATTCTGTAAATATTTGGTGGCTAGAGGATTGGGAGGGGACTCTCTGACTAGTCCCCCGACCGCCTAAGGCGTAAGCGACACATAAATGGCGTCGGGCACGGACATGGCACGGGCGGCTTCCTCTTCTATTCAAATTTCATACTAAGTGCATGGAAATAAAGCGCAATTTAGAACACACGGTATGTCGTAGCTCTGACGTGGTATGACGCGCCATTTCGGCGCCCGCGACTCGCTTTATTTCCATGCACTTAGTATTTTTTAAGAGCGTTTACGCCGCACACTAGCGCCGCCAATCAATAAAAAAACATATCTAGTACCTAATTAGAGATAGAAAAACAAATTATGCTCAACAAACTATTTGAATGAAGTAATTCAGCATTTTTACGACACCTAATGAACATCTGACATGTTATAGTTTAGTTAAATACGGCGTTATAGTTAAAAGTGGCCGTTTTTATTGATTAGGTATCTGTACCTGGTATAGAGCGCGTGTGAACCGGGTCATCGTACCTGTTCTACGAGTACGGTGTCTTGGGCCTAAGCGAGTGAGCATGTTTAGTTTATTCTGTAAATATTTGGTGGCTAGAGGATTGGGAGGGGACTCTGACTAGTCCCCCGACCGCCTAAGGCGTAAGCGACACATAAATGGCGTCGGGCACGGACATGGCACGGGCGGCTTCTTCTTCTATTCAAATTTCATACTAAGTGCATGGAAATAAAGCGCAATAGGACACACGGTATGTCGTAGCTCTGACGTGGTATGACGCGCCATTTCGGCGCCCGCGACTCGCTTTATTTCCATGCACTTAGTATTTTTTAAGAGCGTTTACGCCGCACACTAGCGCCGCCAATCAATAAAAAAACATATCTAGTACCTAATTAGAGATAGAAAAACAAATTATGCTCAACAAACTATTTGAATGAAGTAATTCAGCATTTTTACGACACCTAATGAACATCTGACATGTTATAGTTTAGTTAAATACGGCTTTATAGTTAAAAGTGGCCGTTTTTATTGATTAGGTATCTGTACCTGGTATAGAGCGCGTGTAAACCGGGTCTTCGTACCTGTTCTACGAGTACGGTGTCTTGGGCCTAAGCGAGTGAGCATGTTTAGTTTATTCTGTAAATATTTGGTGGCTAGAGGATTGGGAGGGGACTCTCTGACTAGTCCCCCGACCGCCTAAGGCGTAAGCGACACATAAATGGCGTCGGGCACGGACATGGCACCGGCGGCTTCCTCTTCTATTCAAATTTCATACTAAGTGCATGGAAATAAAGCGCAATAGGACACACGGTATGTCGTAGCTCTGACGTGGTATGACGCGCCATTTCGGCGCCCGCGACTCGCTTTATTTCCATGCACTTAGTATGAAATTTGAATGGAAGAGGAAGCCGCCCCTGCCATGGCCGTGCCTGACGCCATTTATGTGTGGCTTGCCCCTAACCGATCGCTTTGACTACGCGTATAGTTTATGACGTCATCTTGCCACCTCGCACCGCCTGTGAAAGCAATATCAAAAGCTAAAGGTTATTGCTTTCATTGGCGGCACGAAACGACAAGATGACGTCATAAACCACACACGAAGTCAAAGCGATCGTTTAGGCGGTCGGGCCCCTGGTGGAGCGCCAATCTTCGCAAGGTGGCTGGCAAGAGATGGATGAGTGAGAATAGTGGACCATACCCAGTGGCAAGCACTTTTTTATTTTTTATAATGGTTTGACCACAATTGTTGCAATAAATTTTATTTTCGAATAAACATGATAATGATCTTATTTTACAATTATAGATAAACACAACATGCATTAAATTTATACCCCCAGTAAAAACTGTAACCTAAAATTAAAAAGACTAATCACTTGGAGGCCTATGTTCGGTTGAGAACTATTATAAGCTGACGATGACGATGATGAAGTACCCAATTGAGCCAATCGTGTCTTCTTTTTGAAAAATCAAATAAGACAATAGGGAAGTTTATAACAACAATAATATCTAATTCCAGAACATTAAGTGCCTTACAAATAAACAAAAAAGCAGGTCTGAAAAGTTATTCCGTGTTTTGTCAGATATGTAACTAGGCGCTTCTCCCCACCCCCACGATCCGGTCAACCCGAGCCGAGGTCCTAGCCATAGGAGTCCTCTTGTTCCACTCCCGATTCGATCCCAATCCCTCGGCGAATCTAGTAGGGAATGGGGACACGCACTAGTACCTCTGACGGTGCTTCGTTTCACACGGCTTGAGGAACCCTTTAAGTTTCTCGCTGCCCCCAAATATTTATGGTAACGCTGGAAATGCCCAGTGACAAACAGTAAAGTTTCTCCAAAAAAATTATGGTCAGAGGGCGCCATACACTACGTTTGCGTATCCACTCCACCCAGGCCCGAGACAATTTAGAAAAACAATAATTTCTAAATTGACCCGACCGGGGATCGAACCCGGGACCTCAGAGAAGGCGACACCATGAAAACCGGTGTACAAACCACTCGATCAAGGAGGTCGTCTTATTAACCAGGTGTGGTAAGTAACACCCATTTCTTATCTCCTTTTAAATTTGTATAACATTGACGTCAACTTGTTTACGATTTTATTGTACTAATGTAAGTAAAGGTAACAAAGTTGTACCCAATAAAATTTGCATAGCTCCAATAAACTAGTAAGTCGTAAGTATTTAGTTTAATAGCCTTCGGCTGTTGGTTATATGGTAGAGCTTGTTGTGTCGGTCCGGCTTACGCATTTCCTCTGTATTGGTAAAAATACCGTTTTATCGACCTAAAAATTGTGGTAATAAATATTTTTATATATTTCATAGTTGTCAATTGTATATTTTGTTACACTTTACAAATCAAATAACAATTATGGATATATTAAAATACTAGTAGCCCGCCCGCTTCAGTGAATACCCGTATTTCGTCGAAAACTTTTTCTTTTCTTTATACAAACCTTGTAATCTGAAAATAAAACAAAAAATAAATTAGCCAAATAGGTCGAGCAGTTCTCAAGTGATGCTCTGACATACATGTGGCAATTGATTTTTATTAATACTAGTGGTCGCCCAGTGGTCGAAATTCGACCGTAATTTTATTAAGGCTGCACGGATTGTATCCTAAGCAATGAAATATTAAAAAAGACAGAATGTGAGTTTCGATTGGCATTGACAGACTTCGGCCGCTCCTCTTCCATATTTGAAATTTTTGAAAAGAGTATTTCAGCGTGTGTCAAATGCATGGTAGTGTGTGTAATGTTTGTTTTATTGATTAAATGCATTTTTTATGAATAATTAAAAAAAATAACATTTTGTACTCCTTTCCTATAAAAACTATTAAGGTGTGCGAAATTTCATACTTCTCCGTCCGTGCAATTTTTGTAAAAAGGGGTACAAAGCTTTTGCTTCACGTATTAATATGTAGACAGATTTCACGAATAGTGTAAGAATATATAATGTTAACAATGTATCGTAAGTTACATGGAGGAGGAGTTAAATAGGAGAGTATATCAGTAGTCATGTACCTAGCAACTAACACCACAGAATAAATAATAGTACCTAAGACACTTATTATGTTTCCAGTTTGGTTGGTAAGGTAAAGGTTGGTAACGTCTGTCGCTATTATGCCATAAGTATGTTTGTTTTACATTTAGTCCTGGCACCGGTTATTATAATCACCAAATCGTTTACCTTATACACATGTAAATGTGTAGTCGCCTCATGTATTATTAACTTGTTAGTTCTACCTACAAATTGCGACCCAGATCTAAATCGCGGCAAAAAAATAATAAAAAATAACAATAATAAAGTAATAATATAAGTAATATTTATTAATTGTATTAGATAGTTTTGAAGATTTTAGTTTTACGTAGTTTAATTTACTTTGTAAATATTTAGTTAAAAAAGTAATAATAATATAATATGAATAAATGAATATAGAAAGAAAAACATAAATTGGTAATACATAAATTAAAACTATATAGTTTTTTTAAAGATTCTATACAAATAAATTCTGTTAAAATATGCTAAATAGTTTTGTCAGTTAGCTCATAACGATTTCAATGAATGGTTGCGTATCGGACAAGCCTAATAATATATTCAATCACCGAGAGTCATTTTGAAATTAGCATACCGTGTATACGAGTATAGAGAGATGTCAATTATCTTGTTTGATAATTTAGTGATCTAGACTAGTACCTATTACAAATTTCAAAAACTTGAGTATGACCCAGTTAGTAAATTAACTGTTTGACAACCTGTTTAAGAAATGTATTTGACACTAGAGATGGATTGGAATTGTGTTCTATGATTGGAATGTTTAGTAATTGGCTAAGTACCGCCTCTGTGGTCTAGTGGCTAAGAGGTTCCCGGGTTCGACATGTTGTGCACTCGGTTTGGTTTGTGGTAGAGCTTGTTAGCCCGCCTGGCTAGCTACCACCATCTTATCTAAATATGTCGCCATAACATCAATGTTTGTAGCATTGTTGTGTTCCGGCAGCTAGAGATAAGAAAGCCAGTGCCTCGCTAGTTGAGGTTCCCGGGTGAGGTGCGCTTCCATTATTGGCCTTATCATCACTTTACATCAGGTGAAATCAAGGCACTGTGCTTACCCGTAAAATATAAAAAACAGCAAATACTGTGATGGTCGAGAAAATATGTTGGCAGTTGTAGGGATGTACTTATTAAATAGTGAAATCTGTAGATTAGGATGGCTATACATATTCATAAGTTTACAAAAAAATTATGTTTGTAAGTACCTATGAACTTTAAAATGAAAATCAAAATACTATACGACAAATATTTAATAAAAACCATAAGAATTAAAAGCTCTTTATCATAAGATAATGTATAAAATAAGGGAGAGTGGGTAAGTACAGATACCCAATATCTTTATGAACTGTTGCATTTAATTTTTAGTGTTCGCATAAATTGTATAAAACTTTAGAGCATTAGCGAGGATCTATAGGATATTTCAAAGATTGATAGTCAAATAAACATTTAATGTAAATTTAATACTAAATCTAGAGTTTTAATTCAAGAATAATTATTAGAACAAACTGTTTAAGTTAGGCCTTTGCCCTGCAGTGGGGCGATATAGGCTGAAAATAAATATAAATATATAACTGTTTAAGTTAGTAGATACCTTCGTAAGTACTTTACACAAATGAGACTCGTCACAGTTTTCTGTAACAGATCACTTCCAAAGAAACATAACATCAAATAATGTGGAAACGTGACCTCAAACTGCACATTTTAATAAGAAATCATTTTTCTTTGACCATTCTCGACTATTCCCACAATTAATTATGTTTCATAAGAGGCTATCACATCATAATATTATCATTGACAATTATTGCATGGTGATGGTTATCTAATACTCTATTAAAATAGTTTAGTTTATCTGTTATTATGACATTTCATTTATTATGTGTAGCGTTTTGATTATACTCATCGTGTAGCGTCCGTCTCAAAGTGTTACATCAAATTGTTAATGATTCATAGTTATTATCATGATACTCACGCTCTAGCTGGGATCTGTAACGAAGTAGATAATCTATCTATACTCGAATGTTGGTTCAGACACGTGTAACTCCTTAAAAATCAACCAATTTTTATTGTCTTTTTTATTAATCTTCCTTTTGCTACCATTTGTGTTTTCTGTTTAATCCTACTATATAATATTATAAACGCGAAAATTTGTAAGTATGGATGGATGTTTGTTACTCTTTCACGTTAAAACTACTAAATGGATTTGGATGAAATTGAGCATACAGATAGTTTATAACCTGGATTAACACATGGGATAGCTTTTATCCCGATATTCCCATGGGAACGGGAACCACGCGGGTGAAACCGCGAGCGGTCGCTAGTGTTTTATAATATGACTAGCGACCCGCCCCGGCTTCGCACGGGTGCAATGCTGATACACGCAACCGCTATGTCCCTACATTTTAAATCTGTAATATTTTCGAAAATATTCATTTAAATTACATGCTGTAAAGAGCCATATTGATCTATATTAAAGGCACAATGTATTTAAGGTACTAAATTGGATAAGGATTAATGCTGTATTGCTTAAAATCGCTTCGTAAATAAGCCATTATTTCTCGTAAAAGTAAAGGATAAAAAATGATTATTGTGGGTTATCCCTAAGAGATAGACATATTCCACCGGAGACTTTTTTGTAGATCTTTTTAAGGTGTACAATACTGTAGTACATTATTTTGATCTATCTCGTAGGGTTCAGCCAGCGTTTGCAATGTAACCGCAAAAAAACGTAAAACCTCTAAAATTATCAGTGTTTCTCTACTATATTATGCATGTATTTAAATGAAATAAATGAAATGAAATGAAAATAAATTTATTTAGGACATAACAGTTTAAACATAAAGATCAAAGTGGAAATTTAAAAAAAAAAACAGGAGTCCCAAAACGGTTCCGACTCAGCAAGATGCTAGCCTTGAGGTTAGCGCTGATCTTCCGTCGGAACCGGTTTCAGTGATGCTGCGATAGCAACATAGGCGTAACACAAAAAGTAAAAAAATAAAAAAATAAAAAATATATAAAAACAAAAATAGAAGATTAAAAATATAGGCTGATATATATTTATACATATAAACTTTCCTCTTGAATAACTCTCCTATTAAAAAAACCGCATCAAAATCCGTTGCGTAGTTTTAAAGATCTAAGCATACATAAATACATAGGGACAGCGGGAAGCGACTTTGTTTTATACTATGTAGTGATGATAAGGGTGACTTTCCAACATAAATGTGCTAGGCAGCTAAACGATGAGCGACAAGAAAAAACCTCCAATAGGATCACTCACATTTTAGACCGTTAGGAATAAGAAGCAACCCTATTGGTGGATTATTCCTCCTGCAGCGTTTAGCTACTTTGCACAGCTCTGGTGAAAACCCAGCCTAAAATAACAGTTTAATTACAACAATTATATGTGCAAAGAAATGCGAATTGTTCGCAGGCGCCCATTTTAGGCACATTTTGTAATTGCCGTTGCCACAATCATTAAAACGAAACGATGCATGTTGCGTTATGATTGAAGATAATTGATTCTTATAATGATAGTTCTGGAGCGAACAGCACTTCCTTGTCTAGTGTGCAATTGTGAAACATCACGGTGAGCTAAAGCTTTTTGCGATTTACACGATTGTTGCAAATTATAAAGAGCTTTTATACATTAAGGTTGATTCAAAATTAAAAGCAAAATACTTAACAAATTACAAAAAAAAATCTAAATTTGTATGCAGAAAAAACCTATTATTTTTAAAACTTTGAAGTTGTAAAACTTTTCATGTACCTACTGAAAAGTCTTAAAAGCATAATTGTTAACTTTTTTTCTTAAATTACTCTAGTCTACTCTAGTAGATATCTAGTCATAAGAACTAAAAAATTTAAATCACGAGTTCTAGCACTTTTAGAATCAATCGCTTTTTCAGTAATAATCGTGTTGTAGTTTTCGATTATAATCGGATTATTTACTGCAGACCACATCATTATGGCACATAACAATTGTTTATACAATTGTTTTGTTTTTTTACCAGTGAACCTGTTACTAAAGCATTGTAAATGGAAAATATCAATGTTTAACCTGATCTATATCTTAACAAAGACATAAATTACTTTGTTTGTACAAACCTCATTCTGACATCAATCAATAATTACTTATAAGGTATTAAGCTAAACTAATAATCTAAAATTATACTTGCCGCACCGAGATTGGCTTTAAATAGACCTTTAGTTTACCCTTAATTTGAAATTGACCAATTACTTGATATGTAATAAAACATAGCAGACTTGTCGCTTTTAACGAGGTATACATCACTAGTGATACGCGACATATTATTTATTACTGTGGTCGCCCAGTGGTCGAATTCGACCGTAATTTTTAAGAAAAGTTGTTTACTAAACAATATTTTAATTAGGCTGCACGGATTGTATCCTAAGCAACGAAAAATTAAAAAGATAGAATGTGAGTTTGGATTGGCATTGACAGATTTCGGCCGCTCCTCTTACGTTTTTGAAATTTTTGAAAAATGTGTGAAACGATGTTTATTTAATTTCATGTATTTTTTATGCATAATTTAAAAAAATATTAGCATTCTGCACTCCTTCTTTATATAAACTATAAGTGTGCGAAATTTCATACTCCTCCGTCCGCGCAATTTTTATAAAAAGGGGTAAGTAGGTACAAAGTTTTTGCTTCACGTATTAATATATAGATATTCAACATCTCAAAAGATTCTATAATCACAAATAGATAATTTTGTTTAAATAAAGTTGGCAAGTCTTGTGAGTAGCTTGATAGCGCAGTGGTTAACGTGCTCGGTCTGCGGTTGCAAAGGTTAAGCAACTTTCGCAAAGGCCGGTTGGATGGGTGACCAAAACTTTATCATCTCAAGATCCTCCATCCTTCCGAAGGCACGTAAAACCGTTGGTCCCGGTTGCATTAGCAGTCGGTAACAACCACCAATCTACACTTGACCCGCGTGGTGGCCCGGTCTTCCTATCCATCCATACGGAAGGCTCGTGCCCCAGCAGTGGGGAGCTGATGATGAAGTCTCTTGTGACTCTTACTCTGCTTAAAATACTACCTATCTAAATCAAGCAACGTCTTTTTTATAAAAATGAGAAGATACCTACCTAGTATTAAAGTGTCAGTGGAACATTCTTAAGGGTGGATTTTACCATCATCCAATTAATACGAGAATATATAGCTATCCCAGTATTACTTTACTCTTATGATTTAGGGGTAACTTTGGTTTCATTTTACCAGATTAATCTATGGGTAAGTTACTCTCGCATAGTTACTCCGTAACGATGAACGAATGAAACGAACGAAAATATTAACAGGGTAATATTTCTGCTTAAAGTTTTGAATAACTTCAAATATTCTGTTGTGTTGATTGCTTGTTGACAGAGAATATTGTGAAAATAAGAAGTCATGAATAGCGATATTCTTTAATACATACGCACGTATATACAGACGATGCTCAATTTTTGTCAGCAAATTAAACACAGACGCTTTTGACAAACGGGATCTTAAATGGCGAAGTCGTAGTCGTCGTTAACTTCAAAGTACTATGTCCTTTCTTTAAAACATGTTGGGCGAGGGCCAAAATAATCTTCATCGTCATTAGTCAATAAATTGATTCAAACGTAACGACATTTTGTTAGGTTATCTGTAAAATTTGTCATCGCCATAACATCGCCATAACATCAATGTTTGTAGCATTGTTGTGTTCCGGCAGCTAGAGATAAGATAGCTAGTGCCTCACTAGTTGAGGTTCCCAGGTGAAGTGCGCTTCATTGGCCTTATCATCATCAGGTGAGATCAAGGCACACACAAAACACAGTTGCTTACCCGTAAAAATATAAAACAAAATAAAAAAAATCTCATCTTTCACATTGGAATATAAAGTCGGATTCCATAGACCTATTTTTATAAAAGTCCACCTACCTCAAAGGTCAGATATCAGTACGATGCTCGGCGCCTGGTTTTAGTAGCAGGAGATAGAATTTTTTACTTTTGTATTTTTAAGTGATAATTGCTGCACTGAAGCTGAATTAAATATTTATAAAATACAGTAAAAAAATTCAGTGCTTCCGTCAGCTTTCCCCGCAGCATAATGGTCAGCGCAGCCACCCGGATTGCGGAAGACTCAGGTTCGATTTCTGGCTGGGTCGGGTAGGCATTTAATTTTTGCACTGTATTTCATAAATATGTAATTCAGCTTCAATGCAGCAATTAACACTTAAAAATAAAAAAAGTAAAATTACCTATAGTCTTATGATATAAATTTTTTTTTTCTCATTTGTCACCAGTAGGAACGAAGTGTGGTGACAACTGGGAACAACCGGTATTTCATCTTTAAATATGTATCTGCATTATCATCGGTTGCAATAACCGTTGGATAGATCGCACTCTGCCCGCTAAAAAGCAGTCAAAAAATCAAAAAGCAGTGGAAAAGTCAGTGCTTACGTCAGCCTTCCCGGTAGCATAATGGTCAGTGCAGCCGCTCGGATTGCGGAAGACTTCTTCGAAAGAATTTTTTCATTGTATTTTATAAATTATTATTATAATTTATTTTATAGAATGTTCCACCGTTTAGGTTAGGTGTCTTCATTGATGGAAGAGATGATGATGATTGATGATGGAGTTTCTTGAGCCCATTCTTCTCCACAACTAAAAAATAGACGTCCTGAATGGGTAGTAGGTAAAAAAAAATTATGGACGATAAAAAGCAATTTTCTAAATACACTTTTAAACTTTCGTGTTCCATAGTTAAACAATTAAACGGGAATTAACGCGAACTAATTAGTAAAAAGATATCATACTCATAAGTCAGCCCGTGACCACGTCCGTGGTAACTCGGTCGAAACGTCGGGTATAAAGAAGGTATGATACCTTTTTACTAATTAGTTTGTGTTAATCACTTTTCGAAAGTTTATTTGAATAAAAGTATTTGACTTTGACTTTGACTTTGGTGAAGGCAGAAAGACTGCCGAAGGTGAACTTCATACAAACGTGATCAAGCAACGCATAGAACAACCTCTCACGAACCCGGAACCCCGCAACAGCTACACATGTTTCTGTACTCGGTTTGGTTGGTGGTAGGGCTTGTTTGTCCGCCTGGCTAGCTACCACCGTCTTATCTAAATATGTCGCCATAACCATAACATCAATGTTTGTAGCATTGTTGTGTTCCGGCAGCTAGAGATAGGATAGCCAGTGCCTCAGTAGTTGAGGATTCCGGGTGAAGTGCATGCGCTTCCATCTTCGGCTTTATCATCACTTAACATCAGGTGAAATCAAGGCACTATGCTTACCCGTTAATATAAAAAAAAGCTGCGCTCAGACCCTTCCGAGCTGGGGCTCTATTTTTGATTCCTTCGCCTTGAGTCGAACGCTTGGTTTCTACTGATTTTCGTTCGACATTTTGACTTTCCGTTTTTTGAATCGCTCGACCGCAACGAGTGCCCTCACCCACTTGTTGGAGTCGAGCGACGCAAAGTGATTGATAGAATAACCGTCACAATCAATGCGTTGTGTCAATGTCATGTCACTCGTTTGTTTGTGTCATTGAAAATTTGAAACTGCCAAAATAAGTAAATACAAACAAAACAGCTTTTCGTTCTGATGAAAATAATTACTACTACTTTGAAAACAACTTGAAAATGAATCTAGAGGTATATTTAGTGCACCATAGAGTTAAGCAGTGTTATTTCATTGCAGTTGTTACCGGTTTTCTCTAAATTCTGCGTTGAACGGATAACATCCAACATTTCGTATTATGTTGGCAGCACCGGAAACGAACGATTCAAAAATACGGAAACTCGGTGTCATGCGACTTGGAAGACGAGTGTGACTTAAGTCGCATGCGACAACACAATGTCATACGTGCGATTCAAAAATAGATTGCCTGTCCCGAGATCCGTCTCCGTGGAAGCAGGGTCTACGTATTAGATGCTCGGACGCTGTTTTTTTATGAAGCTTACTTTCTGGAGTCTCCTTTTTTTGTGGCCTAGAGCTCACCGACCCACCCCGTCCATCCATGTCTTTCGTATACACATGCAGACTGGGAGACATAGACATACGTGAGATGCAGACATCGTTTTTGAACATTACGGGTTTCTGAACGTAGCGCCCCCACTATCCTATACTGCAACCGAGTGTTCTTCGGGTTTAGAGCAGTTTTTACATTCTACTTTCGTTTAAAAGCTAAATTATCTAACGGTATGTATCTATCTTTTACAGTGATAAGACTGGAAGGGGGCATTCTGAACGGGTCGATTCTGAGAAACAACTCTAAGCTGAGTCTCTCCTGTGGCGGTACCAAAGTAACATGACATAACATTGACCACGTGATTTAGCGCGGCATAAGTCAATTCCATACATTTATTCTTTTCGAACTTCGCAATCGTTTTCTTAATGTTACTTTGGCTAAGCCTACTGGGGGGTAATCACGAGCTCTTAAAGCAGTATTATTGCAGTTTTGGAAAAGAGACGCGAGTATATTCACCGCCACACGCGTCTCGTTTTTACAACTGCATTACTACTGCTATAAGAGCTCGTGGTTACCCCCCTGGTTTTACTCATATGCTCGTTATTGTGTTTACTGTTTTTGGTAAAAGCTATAACATTTGAAGTAAATAAATAAATAACTTTCTTTTTTGTACAAAATTATATACATCTTTAAAGGACATGCCCGATCGAACTCGACAGCATAACGACGTCCCAATAACCGATTGCTATCGAAAGCTTTGTCACGGTCGCGGGCCATTTACAACAGTAAAATGTAACATTAAAAATGGTGCAATTATTTCGCTTAATAACCCACATAACAGTCCGCATTATCTAAAGTTAGCACACACTATTGGAATGCAGATAATGAAACGAATGTACGCGCCGCTGAAGGATAACAATAAATTTTAGTTATCAATAAAAACTTGTGTAGAATCTGGTTTTAAGGCACAATCGGTTTGGAAATAAATGTTTTGCAAACTTGTAACTCGTTATTTGTTTTTGATATATGAGTCCAGTTGAGAGTGTGTTTATTTTCGGTTTGTTTTGCAAGTTAAATACATTTGATTCCGTAGGTGTAAAGACCATAACAAATCCTGAATAAATTTATTTTCCTGTTATTATTTATCTACGTACCCGATTAGAGCCCTCCAGAATACTAGCGTTGTAGCGGCCTCATGTCGTTGTAGCATGCACTGAGGCTAGGGCCTAGTTGGCCACACTTTGTCTCCTGTTTTTGTTTTTTATTGTGAATTGATTTTTTTTTTAATGACGGTAGTTGTTGACATTTTGCTTTCAAAGTAAAAAGTAAAATAGTGTTGAATAATTTCGGCGGGCTGGTTAGAACCACGATAGCTCAATTGGGAGATCACCTGTCCCGGTATGTCAGAAGGGGGGTTCAAATCCTGCTCGTGGAAATTTTTTCAACATTTGTGTTTTTGTAATTTGTTCGCAACAAAATTTGTGTTAAAAATTATATAAACATTTGATATCATACCTTCTTTATTCCCGACGTTTCAACCGAGTCACAACGGCCGTGGTTTGTTTAACTATAAAACGCCATAGTTTAAAAGTGTATATGCATCCTCATTGCTAACGTTGGTTTTACTACTCTAAGAGCTCATGGCAAGACCCTATAAACGTTGCATGAAAAGGTTATGTTACTATTTTGTTGTTGTTTAGCCCACCAACACAAAAGGTTAAACAACAACCAAGAGCAAGTGGGCTGGCTGGCTGGGCCGACTTCGACAACACATTTTTGTATCCATATTTAACTCGCTCAACATTAATCTAGTTTACCGCCATAATGTTCGTCATAATTCTCGACAAGACCGTGTTGAAATCAAAACGATCTGGACGTACACGTCTAATCTCGATCACTTATCTAAATAGTTGTTGCCAAAAATCCAATAAATAATCAATGGTACAATTCAGTTCATGGGCATCGTCGTGAGCACCCACATCTTTATTGGTCTTAGGCGGTCCTATTGTCGATTCTTTGGAAACAGCGATTAATGTCAATGTGGTCTAGGTGGAGATAAGATCACCAATTTCCGACGTCTCGACGCATTATGACCAAAATGTTTGATGACACATCTTTAAAGGCTAACTGGGAAATACCTACGCAAAATATCTTTAGTATCCTTATTTATTGTATATCTCTATGTAATGTTTGCGTGAAATTTTTATTCTTATTCAAAATAAACACGCCAACTACACACGACGTAATTAATACACATAAAAAGGAAAGTCCCAGCTCACTTACTTACTGACTGACTCATCAACATCGAGACCAAACTCTTGGACTCAAAGTTTAACTTTATGACGTAAACAAGGGTTTTTTAAAATTCCCACAGGATCAATTCACAATAAATTGATTGAGTTATTGAAATAAAACGTCATTATTGTGAAGTGCTTGGATGTTTTAATTATACGTAAGTATTAGTGGTTATACGTGTACAATTCTGGTGATACTGCGTTATGCGTAACATAACTGACATTGTTTTCCTATTCAGAAAATAGGTACTAAGTACAATAAAAAAATACACTAAGAATTAAGTAATGTTGAAACAAAGTTATTGTTTTGATGAACATACATTTCGCACCCTATGAAAGAGAAAAAAAAATTATAAATTTAATTGCGCCTTTGGCTTTCAAAGTAAAAAGTAAATAGTGTTGAATAATTTCGGCGGGCTGGTTAGAACCACGACAGCTCAATTGGGAGAGCACCTGACACGGTTTGTCAGAAGGGTGCAGGTTCAAATTCTGCTCTTGGAATTTTTTTCAACATTTGTGTTTTTTTTTTATAAATTTAGTTATTTTGGACCAAACTCACTGTTTTGATGAACAAACATGTGGTACCCTCTGTGAAAGTTCCACAGTTCCACATTGCAACTAATAGACTGTAGACAGTTGTCTCTCCCATTGATATAAAATCAATGAATGGTGCAAGAGGCAGGTGATTGATAACCCACGCGACGGTGGGCAAATCGGGCCACACATTACATATTTGGTAGACGATCGGCAGCCCGACTACGTAAGGTGGCAACCGGTCGGTTCTCAGCGGGGGTACATGTTGACCTCGGTTTGGTTAGGGCTCTTTTTGAGGTAGCCTTTTCACAGGGGAAATGCATGACTCATACGGATCTGGGGTTGTTGTCACGTTGACGTCTCCTACTAAATTCTTGTACGTTAAGACGAGCCGTGGTAAAAAGAATAATTCGGGACCATGTTAACACGCTTCCCGAACAGTTTACCGAGACACGCCAATACAGCACGGGACAAGCAACCACTATTTTTATTTGAACTGGCACCTACTTACAAACTTGTCTTACAAATAAACAAAGAATAAGGTCCGAATAGTTATTCCGTGTTTTGTTCCTGTCATTTAAAAGGCATTTCAAATTAGAGTAAAAGAGACAAAACACGTTCGTTCGTTTATTCGTTTTATGTCTCACTGACTGGTGTCAGTGAGACATAAAACGAATATTTGAAATTAGAATTGGTATTCTACGATTTTTAAAATTTCTTCGACGATCTTGATGAAAATTTGTATGTAGTAAGAACAAGAGATTGTGCAAATGATGGGCTATAAAAAAATGAAATTTTATTCACAAGTTTACGCTTAGCGAAGCGGGCGGATGACGGCTCTTGATGAAAATTTGTATGTAGTAAGAACATGAGATTGTGCATCTATAATATATCTATACTTACTACTATATAAATCTGTAGGCTCTGTCTGTACATGCATTATTTTTCTGACAAATTTTGGGATAAATATTCATTTTAAGACTCACTGACACCAATTATATATTGCTTAGGATACAATCCGTGCAGCCTTATTAGAATATTGTAAACAGCTTTTTATAAAAATTACGGCCGAATTCGACCACTGGGCGACCACCAGTCATAGTATAATACGAATAACCGGTGGAGTGGTTATAAAAGCGCCTTGAGGTAAGAGGTGCTGATGGTATTGAGGTGTTCGAGCGTAACTTGGGATTCCCTGGTTTTAATCCCGTTACCACGTTTTAATTCAAATCAGTGTCATTAGCATCTAAACCATCCCTAGTCTGACTAGTTACGAGATCATGAAGACGAATTAAGCTGTTGATAATAATAACAATGGATTCTCCCTAAGTTTCCTTTTTTAAGTTTGCCTCAGTAGTTAAGGTTTCCGTGTGAATACGCTTCCACCATTAGCCTTATCATCACTTTACAATTAAGGTGAGATTAAGGCACTGTGCTAACCAGTAAAATATAAAAAGTAAAGCATTATTATAGGTAACTAAGTGATTTTGTTTTCATTAACGAAAGTTATTTAACACGTATCCTCCCTGCGGCTACGAAAGTATAAACTAATACATAAAGAAGATAAACCAGAATTTAAATAAAACTGTGCTGACTAAAAGAAACCTTTATCTAGTCATCATAGTTTTATTTTAATTTGGGTACGGGTATTTACCCTTGTGCAAAATTTTAAGTACCTAATGTGCTTTTTAGTTTTATAGTTTCTGGGATTTCATGATCAGTCAGCCAATCAGTATGTGGGTGGTTAAGGTTGGCAATCCAAATGGGTCAGATATGGTATGGGGAATACCGACACTATAAAAGATAGCGAATTTTGTACAAATCAACTATGGCATCAATTTTAAAGTTAAGTAAAACATCGCTTTAAATAGTTAAAATTTTTCAAAAATCTTTATTTGTTTCGCACTTCTTAAACAGTGACTCAACTTTCTCTTATCAAGATGGGTATTATTATTAAACTATGTAATATAATCACTGCTTAGGAATGTATAAAATAATTACACATGTATAAATTTATAGCCTTCAGTGGTAACAGTATTGAAAGCTTTACGATTATTATGTACGTACAATAAAATTTAAAAAAAGGAATTAGTTTTTTACTGCAGAGAACAGTTATTACTACTGGTAATCTTACGAAATTAAAATTGCCAAAAAAGAAGACAATAAATCTAATCTACCACTGTTCAATGGCATTAGTATGTGCCTAAGGAAAAATGGCATACATTTTTGAGCAATTTTGAATGCAACGTGAAATATTTCTAAATATATACATTGAATATTGATAGTTGTCGCAGACGGGGACAATCATCAACCAAGCGGCCGTGGCTAGCTCAATTAAATCCGCACTCTCTTTGGTTGGTGATTGTCCGCCTGCGACAACTATCAATATTCAATGTATTTATAAATATTTCACGTTGCATTCAACATTGCTCAAATTAAATTCTGGGATTTTAGAGCTTGTTTTTTTTTCAGTTTTTTCTCTTTGCAGTTACTTTTGATATAGTTGTTTTAGCAGTCGGGTTTTTTATTTAATAATTTATAAATATATAATTATGATTTTGCACAATAGGCTAATAATAATATATATGGCGCTAATTAGGGGAGGCCTATGTCCAGCAGTGGACTAATATAGGCTGATGATGATGATGATGATGATGAATATATATAAATAATATTATTTGTTGGCTCTCTAGCGACACACGAAGAGACACATGGGCAGTGACAAAATACTAATTACATAACATCTATACGCATAACTGTTCTAAATGCCTTGAAACAGTACCAGTGAAAAATAACATACTTGAAATGTATATTCTACAATAGTGTATCATTTGTTGTCTTTCTAGCGACACACAAAGAGAAGACACACGGGCACATACAAAAGATTAATTAGCTTCCTAATAAATGTATGACTTATAACAGCAGTTTTAAATACCAATGCAAAAGTGACTTACATTTTCAAGTAAGTATGTAATTATTCTAATGGTGTATGCATTGTTGTTCGTCTAGCGACACACGAAAAGATACACGGGCAGTGACAAAGGACCAATTACTTACCTAATATCTATGATCATAACTGGCAAACAGGGTCAATGCCACTTGGCGATCTGACAGGGGCTGGTCACTACTGCAGCCGTAGCATTCACCTTGTGAGATAAGCAAGCGGACTGTTGTGCAATAGGTAAGTTACGATACGATACTGTAATGTTAACTCTAAATTCCTTAATAGGAAAAGTGCGAGTCGGGTCTGGTTTGAAATAAAGCACGAAGGGAAAGTATTTTATCATACATAAGGAACTTTGTTGGCACCGCTGATTTGTCCAAGTTATTTCATTTGTTTGTAGGGAATTGCTTTTATTTGCGGCTAAATTGTAACTTTGTATTTGTTTAAGGGTTTTTTTAAATGCTTATTAACTTTGGTGTTACATATCTTTATTATATTTTGTATGTCTACCAAGTGAAATATGATAAAGTGGGACTGTACCACGAGGCCTGACGCCATTTGACCTGACGCCAACGCCAGAGTGAACGAGAGTGCGGCAACTTCATACAAGCGCTCCGAAACGCACGCACACAAGCTCGTAGTTCACTAACATTAGCACACAGAAAAAAGCTCGGGAGAGGAGTACGCGATGACGCGGGCTGTCCCGCAAACGCGGATCGAGCAGCCACCTATTGAAAATGTCTGGAAAAAAACCTGTTGTGTATAAGGATGTCTCAACACACACAACCATAATCCCATTTTGTCCTTTTTTAGTTTGCCGACAGATAGAACAAGGTAAGTTTACAAAATAAAAGACACCCAAATTCACATAATAATAATTATCTATGTGTGACTCAACCCTAGCCGGTAGGTACAGCTCGGTACGTCGATTCAAGGTCACGGCACTGTGTAGTATTCACTTTTAATAACTTGTTAATAAGATAGAGGATAGGGAAAGGTTTGTGTAAATACGAAAATACTTACGATTTTTATTGTTGCTAAGCATGTTTTTTATATATTTTTATCTCTTGTAGTCACATTTTTAGGTCCAGTTGTTTCCTTTTATCTTTCTATCAAAATTATTACATGTTGTCTTCATTTTCTTACAATACTTCTTTAGATATTATAAAATTACTTCCATTCAATGAAAATTTATAAACAAAGCCTTGACAATCATGTCAAAAGTTTTGATGGCAAAGACAATATTTTCTTTTAAAAGTGCAATGTAAACTTTTTATGTAATTCTAAATTTGTATAAATTTAAATTAAATTGTGTTCTACGGTAAGGGTATATAAGCGTGCTGTCCTGCGGTCAAAGGCCAGTCTAATTACGAGTTCTGACCAAGGAGAACCTAACTATAGAACCTCTGGCTGTCTATAGAACCTTCTGGCTGTCTGCGGAACCTCTGGATAACTTCGGAATCACTGACTGAATGCGGAACCACTGTTAGACTGCGGAACCTCTACCTGGCCTGACCTCTACCGGTCTGACCTCTGCCGGTCTGACCTCTACCGGTTTGACCTCTACCGGTCTGACCTCTACCGGTTTGACCTCTACCGGTTTGACCTCTACCGGTTTGACCTCTACCGGTCTGACTTCTACTAGTCTGACCTCTGCCAGTCTGACCTCTGCTGCTGAAACAGTCTGACCCCGAGATCCTGTGAAGTGCTGCAAGATCCTGTGCGGTGCTGCTGAGCCAGTCTGACCCCGAGATCCTGTGAAGTGCTGCAAGATCCTGTGCGGTGCTGCTGAGCCAGTCCTTCGCTACATACTGCTGAGGAAGCGCCATCTGGCGCTGATAGATTCCTCATCATAACCATCATCGGCCTATATTAGTCCACTGCTGGACATAGGCCTCCCCATTTTAACTGTTAGATTTTTGTATATAAATTGTTTTGTATAGATTTTGTAAATATTTTGTTATTATTAAACTTCATTTATTTTCTCTCTTTCAATTAAAAAAGTTGCTACATAACAGTTTGGCGCCCAACGTAACTATTAGCTCTGTTCTCTAAATTCTAAAAAATACACTTGCACGTTCTTTTACTTTTGGCTTAGATTCTCGACACATTACACTTTACTACATATTAGTCTGCTCACTTTGAAATCATTTATGATATTTATATCTAGTTATTAGTTATTTATTTGTCACGATTAGATTATTATCTCTTTATATTCTTTAACTTTCGTTTTAACTTTCTCTCTTTAATCCTAACTCTTTTTCAGTTTAAGTACTTTACTCTATACAAGTACTTTTATATTATTGAACTCCAATTTTATTAAAATGTCTCGTTTAATTTGTTTCAGTCTGCTTAATAAAGCAGAATTAGAATATGAGGTCAAGGTTAGACTGGAGGAACCAGCTGATAAGCTCCCTCAATTAAAGAAGCAGGTTCTTTTACTTACTCAATCCTTATCGAGTGATGAGATTATTGATTCTCCTTTGCCAATTGATGAGGATCTTCATGGAATTGAAACTACATTATCTTATACTGATTTAAGGTTAACGTCACTAGAGTCGGGTAATAATAAAATTTTAACTAAAATAGAGACGTACTTAAATCATCTATACTATCGATTAGAGAGAATCGATTTAGATTTACATCCTGATAAAAAAGAAGTATTTGATATTCTCAAAAATAAATTTCTTGATTTAGATAAACGGATTGAGCCATTTACTTTTCTTAATGCAGAGCAAAATGTTTCCACGCCCACTCCACCCCTGCCTCAAATTTCAACTTCACCTCTTCCACCCCTGCCTCAAATTTCAACTTCACCTCTTCCTCAAATCTCCCAATCTATAGGTTTCAATCCTTCTTCAAAGGGATTCTTGAAAATTTAGTACTGCCCACTACCTCTAATGATTTAAAAAAAATTAATTATGATGGTAAATCTTGTCCTAAAGCTTTTTTACAAAAAATAGAAGAATTTCGTATTTCGCGAAATATTTCAAAAGAGAAACTTTTGAATAAAGCTTTCGAAATTTTTACTGATAATGCTTTACATTGGTTTCGGTTTCAAAAAGAATTAAATTGTAATTTAACTTGGGACGAAATTACTAATCTTTTAATTAGAGATTTCGGTGAGCATGACTATGACTATAAACTACACTCGGCGTCAAAAAAATCGCACCTCTTAGAAAATCACTTTCAAATGTCATTTACTCTTGATATGCACATGCAGTCGCATTAATTATGATTTTATTTACAAGGTTACTTAATTAACTTAATAAAAAACATTACTTTTCATTATCAAATAAAACCTAATGCAACAAATAAAGTGTCACAAAAATTCGATGCAAATTTTGCTACCCGTGAGAGTTGCTAGTTGCGCTTCCTTTGTGGGTATAAAACGGTCAACACGGGTTCAATGTGGGTCATTCGCTATTCAACCGTTGAAGAGGACACACGCACAGATTTTGATGGATACCACAGCTGATAAAGCCGCTCAAGTGGTTGCACTACTGCAATCAGGGGTGCGGCAGTGTGATGTCGCCCGGCAACTGAACCTGAGCCGTTATTCCGTTCGAAGAGTGTACCAGCGCTTCATAGAGACCGGTGGCTATATCCGCAGACACGGTTCGGGTAGACGTCGCTGCACTTCGGAAAGAGACGACCGGTTCGTTGTGTCGAACTCTTTGAGAAATCGTTTCTCCAACGCTGTTGAGTTGCAACAGCAGCTCCAGGCAGTTCGCAGACGCACCGTAAGCGTATCTACGGTTAGAAGAAGATTGAAGGAGAAGAAGATAGCGGCCCACAGAGCTGCTACGGGTCCAAAATTGACTGCAGCGCATCGGCGAGCCCGCTTGCAGTTTGCTCGTGACCACGTCGATTGGACCCTTGAGCAGTGGAGAGCTGTTCTCTTCTCAGACGAGACGCGAGTGTGTCTTTTCTGCAACGACCGACGGAGAAGAGTATACCGGAGGCAGGGTGAACGTTTCGCCCAAGCCTGCATCCAGGAGACGGTGGAATATGGTGGCGGATCCTGCATGTTCTGGGGCGGTATGTCTGCTGCCGGCAAAACCGACCTTGTCTGCGTCTCCCGGACTGGAGGTGCTCGCGGACAAGGGTCGCTGACTGCTCGCCGCTATGTCACTGAGGTCCTGGAAGTGCATGTGGTCCCCTTTGCCGAATCTTTTGGCGAGGGGTTCACATTAATGCACGACAACGCTCGCGCTCACACTGCAGGCATCGTGAGCGACTTCTTGCAGAGGTCCCAAATCTCTGTGATGCAGTGGCCAGCGCGAAGTCCGGATCTGAATCCAATAGAGCACCTCTGGGACCATCTTAAACGTAAGGTTCGATCTCGGGATCCAGCTCCTTCGACTCTACAGGAGCTCCAAGACGCGGTGATTGAAGAATGGGGGCTTATCCCTCAAGAAGAGCTCCTGAAGTTGGTGAGGTCCATGAGGGACCGTATGGAAGCCGTGATCAGGGCAAGGGGGGGTAACACTAGATTTTAAGTTAATTTTAAGACACTTTTTGTACATTTTTCTTTGTAAATTATCTGTTGTTAATTAGGACTTAATTAAGGATTTTTATTATTTTATTAATTTTAATGTTGTTTGTATAATTATAATTAAACAGAAAGTTAAATTTAATTGTTTTTTGATACTCCTTTTTGTTACCTTTCTAATGATACCCAACACTATCCTCTACATAAGGTTTAAGAATTTTTAAAGATGATTTTTAAAAGGTGCGATTTTTTTGACGCCGAGTGTATTAAATGCAATTAGGAATCGAACTCAAGGTGATAATGAATCTATTATAATTTATATCTCAAATATGTTTGGTATGTTCTCGCGTCTAAACAAAAAAATTTCTGAGTCAGAGAAACTCGAAATTTTACTTAGGAACATTAGACCTTGTTATTCAATGTTTGTAGCTTTAAAAGATGTTGATTCCGTTGCTTCTTTAATCGATACCTGTCAAAGTTATGAAAAAATTCTTGATAAAGATAAAAACTTTAAGGAACCTAATAATGAAAATAATTCTTTCAGTTCAGAATTTAATTATAAATCAACTTCCCCTTCCACTTCTACTACAAAAAATTTCTTTAATAAAAATAACTTTCAGTCTCAGAAACATTTTAACTTTAATAAAAATACTCAGTTTCAATCAAAACAAGCTATAAATACAATTAATAAGTCTGTATCTTCTAATTCTAATACTTATTGTTTACGTTGTCGTACTAATGGTCATTCTCTAAATGAATGCTCTCAACCTAGATTTTTAATATGTTTTAAATGTGGTTTAAAAGATGTTAAATCTCCTGATTGCCCTAACTGCAATGTAGGTAAATCTGTAACTAATTCAAAAAACTAAATTATGACTTGGATAATAAATTTAATCAAAAAGATTGGAATGATTGGTTATTAACTTTAAAAAACTTTTTCCTTTGTTATAGAACTTCTTCTGTTCTCTATGAGAATGAAAAAGATTTTAACCGTCCTTTTATTAATGTATTAATTAATAATGTTCCTTTATCAGGACTTTTAGATAGTGGCAGTTCTTTAACTATTTTAGGAAAAAATTCACATCTTGAAATTTTGAAATTGGGTTTCTTTGTTGGTTGTTGTATCTACTGCTAATAATCATAAAATTAAATCTTTAGGTTACTTTGATCTTCCTTTTACTTTTAATGGTCAAACTCATTTAATAAGAGCTTTTGTTTTCCCAGAAATAACTCCCTCATTAATTCTTGGGGTAGATTTTTGGAAAAAGTTTAACTTGGTACCTAATTTATTTTCTACAATATTTAATACTAATTGTCTTGTAACTTCAGATGTAAAAAAAATTTTGCCTTATGATAATCTTTCCAAATCTCAGAAGGATATTGCTGATGATATCATTAATCGTTTTAAAAGTATTTCCTTTGAAGAAAAAGGTGAGTTAGGTCGAACTAACTTAATTTGTCATAAAATCGATACCGGTGATAATCTTCCTATTAAACAACGTCCTTATAGACTTTCTCCTATAAAACAACTTGCGTTAATTAATGAGGTTGATAAGATGCTTGAATGGAAAGTTATTGAAAAATGTGAGAGTCCTTGGTTATCTCCCGTTTTAATAACCCCTAAAAAAAATGGTGAATGGCGATTCTGCGTTGATAGCAGAAAACTAAACTCAATCACTCGCAAAGATGCTTATAGTCTTCCTTTAATTAATGAAATACTGGACCATTTAAAAGATGCTAAATATCTCTCTAGTATCGATATTGCTAAAGCTTTTTGGGAAATACCTTTAAATCCTGCTGATAGAGATAAAACTTCATTTTACGTACCGGGTAGAGGCATGTATAGATTTGTGGTTATGCCCTTTGGATTAACTAATTCTCCAGCTACTCAGCAACGTCTTATGGATATGTTGTTTACTCCTGAATTTGATAATAAGGTCTTTTGTTATTTGGATGACATCGTGATTATTAGTGAAACATTCGAGGAACATATATCACTTCTAATCAAAGTATTTGATAAACTATCTTTTGCTGGTTTAACTATTAATTTTGAAAAAAGTGTATTCTTTAAAAACGAACTAAAATATTTAGGTTATGTGGTCAATGAAAACGGTCTTTGTGCAGATCCGAAGAAAATTGATGCTATTTTAGATTACCCTATACCATCTTCTCGTAAAGAAGTTCGTAGATTTTTAGGAACATGTAGCTGGTTCCGTCGATTTATTCCTTGTTTTAGCACTATTGCTGCTCCGCTTAATAAACTAACTAGTAATGGTAAAAATGCTGCTAAATTTGTTTGGAATTCGGAAGCTAATCAAGCTTTTGTTAAACTAAAGGAAGCTTTAGTATCTACACCAGTACTTTCTTGTCCCGATTTTAATCTTCCATTTTCAGTACACACTGATGCTTCAAATTTTGGTATAGGAGCTATGCTTACTCAAGTACAGGAAAATAAAGAAGTTGTCATAGCTTATATGAGTAAATCTCTTAATAAAAATGAACAAAATTATTCTACTACAGAAAGAGAAACTCTCGCTGTTATCACTGCTCTTGAACATTGGCGTTGCTACTTAGACAATGGTAGACAATTTATCATTTTCACGGATCATGCTGCTTTAAAGTGGTTTCTAAATCTTTCCAATCCTTCTGGCAGACTTGCTCGATGGACGGTACGTCTATCTTCTTTTAACTTCATTCTAAAACATAAAAAAGGTAAAGAAAATGTAGTACCTGATTTGTTATCTCGTTCTAAAAATTTATCGGATAATCTAATTAACTTAAACGTTTCAGTTTTAACGGTGGAAGAACAGTACAATAAAGTTTTACAAGGCTGTCAAAACAATCCTGATAGTTTTCCAAACTATACTATTAAAGATAATAAACTTTATCGTCTTACACGTTCCCTTCATACTTTGAATGATGATTTTGTATGGAAAGAAGTTCCTCTACCTGTTGATAGGGAAAATTTGATTAAGAGTAATCATGGTTTACCTGGTGAACCTCACCTTGGAATTTTCAAAACTTATAAAAAACTTTCTCTTTTATATTATTGGTCAGGAATGTTCAAAGACATTGCTCAATTTATTAATAAATGTGAATCTTGTCTTGCTTATAAACATCCTAATCATTCACCTTATGGTCCCATGGGTAAACCTAAAGTTTGCTCAAGACCCTTTCAATGTATTTCTCTTGATTTAATGGGTCCTTTTCCCATGACAAGAAAACGCAATCAACACATCTTAGTTGTGAATTGTTGTTTTTCAAAATTTACTTTAATCTTTCCTCTTAAACGTGCTATCGCCAAAGATATTAATGAGTGCTTAGAAAATTTAGTATTTCTCGTACATGGAATACCTCAAACAATTATTATGGACAATGGTCCTCAATTTCAATCCAGAGAATTTAAAAAACTTTTAGATAACTATAAAGTACCTTTTATTTTTTATTCACCTCATTATTGCCCGCAAGTCAATCCCACTGAAAGGTATAACAGAACTATTGTTACAGCTTTAGCGTCTCTTGTAGCTGACGATCATAGATCTTGGGATATTTTTCTTCCAAAAATCCAATATGCCATGAACAGTACCGTTAATGCAGTAACGGGTTATTCCCCAGCATTTCTAGTTTTTGGAAGGGAAACTATCAGCTGTGGTTCTGTTTATACTCCTACGAATAACCTTGACGATTTCACCTTCTTACCTCGTGATATATACGCTAATAATATAGGATTACTTGCAACAATTTTTGACAAAGTACAATTAGTTTTATTTGACTCTCATTCTAAAAATAGTCTTCGATATAATTTACGCCATACTATTAAAGAATTTAATGTTGATGATTATGTTTGGCGTAAGAACTATGTGCTCAGTAATGCTGGTTCTTACTTCAGTGCCAAATTAGCTCCTAAATTCATTCGGTGTAAAGTGATACAGAAACTCTCCCCATTAGTTTATATTCTTGAGGATGCGAATGGTACTCGTGCAAAATGGCACATTAAAGATATTAAAACTTAGAATTTATTTTAATTTCTATCTTGATTTTAGGTAATTTATATTTTGTTTTCATCTTCATTCTCTAGTTACTTTTTGGCTTTCTCATTCCTTTTCATGCTTATCATTACGTCTCCACTTTATACTTTACTTACTTTGCACCAGGCTCTACCCCTGCGTTGCGATGCGCTACTCCCTGTAAGTACTTTGCACCAGGCCCTACCCCTGCGTTGCGTACTTACTTGGGATAGCATCTTTTCTTCATTTGAGCGGTTGACAACTCGTAAAATAAGCCCTTGTCATACATACATTTTAATACTTACATTTTCATTTGTATATATTTTCTTTCTTCATTAGTTACATCATTTTATTTCTAATGAGCGGTTGACTACTCATTAAATAAGCCTACAGTCATATCATTCATCATCACTGGGATTTCAGCGTGAGCGGATAACAACTCCTAAAAAAAGCCAATGTTATGAAGCATAGCTAGGTACTCTCCTTAGAGTAGGAGCCATTGATTGTGAGCCCTACCCTTAAGTTTGATAGATATTTGTATGAAAGGTTTATTGTAATATGTTAGATTTTGTATGGTAGGATTGGTAAGATAGAGTTGGAAGTAACCTATTAACCTTCAAAATTTTCACTTAGTGTTAAAATTTTCTGGGGTTGTGGGGGAAATGTAGTATTCACTTTTAATAACTTGTTAATAAGATAGAGGATAGGGAAAGGTTTGTGTAAATACGAAAATACTTACGATTTTTATTGTTGCTAAGCATGTTTTTTATATATTTTTATCTCTTGTAGTCACATTTTTAGGTCCAGTTGTTTCCTTTTATCTTTCTATCAAAATTATTACATGTTGTCTTCATTTTCTTACAATACTTCTTTAGATATTATAAAATTACTTCCATTCAATGAAAATTTATAAACAAAGCCTTGACAATCATGTCAAAAGTTTTGATGGCAAAGACAATATTTTCTTTTAAAAGTGCAATGTAAACTTTTTATGTAATTCTAAATTTGTATAAATTTAAATTAAATTGTGTTCTACGGTAAGGGTATATAAGCGTGCTGTCCTGCGGTCAAAGGCCAGTCTAATTACGAGTTCTGACCAAGGAGAACCTAACTATAGAACCTCTGGCTGTCTATAGAACCTTCTGGCTGTCTGCGGAACCTCTGGATAACTTCGGAATCACTGACTGAATGCGGAACCACTGTTAGACTGCGGAACCTCTACCTGGCCTGACCTCTACCGGTCTGACCTCTGCCGGTCTGACCTCTACCGGTTTGACCTCTACCGGTCTGACCTCTACCGGTTTGACCTCTACCGGTTTGACCTCTACCGGTTTGACCTCTACCGGTCTGACTTCTACCAGTCTGACCTCTGCCAGTCTGACCTCTGCTGCTGAAACAGTCTGACCCCGAGATCCTGTGAAGTGCTGCAAGATCCTGTGCGGTGCTGCTGAGCCAGTCTGACCCCGAGATCCTGTGAAGTGCTGCAAGATCCTGTGCGGTGCTGCTGAGCCAGTCCTTCGCTACATACTGCTGAGGAAGCGCCATCTGGCGCTGATAGATTCCTCATCATAACCATCATCGGCCTATATTAGTCCACTGCTGGACATAGGCCTCCCCATTTTAACTGTTAGATTTTTGTATATAAATTGTTTTGTATAGATTTTGTAAATATTTTGTTATTATTAAACTTCATTTATTTTCTCTCTTTCAATTAAAAAGTTGCTACATAACAACTGTTGCCGCACTTTCGTTCACTCTGTCAACGCAGTGATTGCTGATATCATGTCTGCCCATGTGAAAAAAAGCGCATGAGTAGAACAGTTCATAGCCCCGCGCTACCCCAATGCTGGTAAAATTTTGACATAAGTATATATCTACATGATTTCACGCAATAGAAAAACCCTAGGGTTTTGTCAAATCGAAAAACCTTTTTTATTTTCTATGTCTAAATAGTGTAACAAAAATCAGAAAGGTTTGTTCGTACACTAGCTGCATTTGAATTATTGACAGCTAGGTTGCTGGGTAGCCTATTTTGCAATTGCTCAACTCTATCAACGTACAATACAATCACTAAATAACTAATCAGTATTCACATAATTTATCTGACTATTAAAATAACGCTGATGGGAGATATGGGCCGTTATATAAGTTAGTACTAAACTCTGTTACAGAAGCAATCTCAAATGCAAATCGATATCGTGCAGTTTCGATAATAGGGGACTTAGTTACGTGACTAACGCATACCTTCGATTTGAACTATTTATTTTAACAGCAGCTTTCACTGTAACTGTAACAACCAATGAATAATGAAATAATTATCACTTAAAATGTCACTTTAAATATCATTATAAAATAGACCCTACATGCCTAGACGTTGTCAAACCGATTACAGTCTAAACTAGTTTTGACTAGGCAAATCGTAAATTTTCTTTGGCGTTCTGTGAATGTGTACATCTCTAACGCCCTTTTCCTCGCTTTGTGTAGTCGGGTAAGCTAAGAATCCCTAACAAAACCCGACTGCTTCCCCTATAATGGCTAGGTGTGCATAATTAACATTTCCATCTCATCAAAAACGAGATCGTATAGCGACTGTTAGCGAAGCACCCGGCTACCATTTAAAAAACTGCCGAGTAAAAAATCTGACTTAAATTGGGTTTTAATAAATTGAAACATTTTTTTAAGTTATACAATTAAACTTTTAAAACAGTAAAGATAACGATTGCATTATTTGTTAACTATTGAACGCGAAAGTATAAAAGTTTAGATTATAATTTTACATCTAAATCCAATAACTATAAAAATAAATTGCCCCAGATCACCACAGTCAGGCAAATTACCCAGCCAGCAAGCAGCATTACCTCGCTGGACAGCGAGCCTCAACCATTGGCCCAAGTAGCTGCTGGCTCTGGGGTCTCGGGTGATGTTTTTTATGACATATTAAAATCTTCTATTCAATTGAAAGCCCATATGCCCGACAGGATCCATAATTTGTACTTTAACCCCCTTACAAATAAACAAAGAATAAGGTCCGAATAGTTATTCCGTGTTTTGTCTCTTTTACTCTAATTTGAAATGACGTTTACATGACAGGAACAAAACACGGAATAACTATTCGGACCTTATTATTTGTTTATTTGTAAGGCCCTCAATATGTAAAATAAAATCTGTAACATCAGTCTGTATTTGTAAAATATTATGATTGCAATAAATACTGAGTAGTAACTACATTATTATGGAGACCACGACTCGGTAAACGTAGTGTAGGACGCCCTCCGGCCAGGTGGGACGATGACCTGCGAAAGACTGCAGGCAGATGCTGGATGCGTCAAGCTGAGGCCTATGCTCAGCAGTGGACTAAGATAGGCCGATGATGATGATGATGATGAACTACATTATTTGCACTTATACAAAGCATGACTGCCTGCATGACCCCAGTGGTAAAGTGCAAAAGGTGCCGTCAGCCGGCGGAAAGTAGCTAAGTAATCTGGTTCGTAATTCATAGAATTATTTTTAAAGTGTGTGTCAAAAGCTGGTTTTATTTGATTTCAAAAAGTCTCCCTTGTTATCTCAAAATGAGAACAAGGATAACAGTCCACCAATCATTTACCGTCACCAAAAAGCACTAACGTCTAATAAATTAGCTCAAACTCTATAATTTTAGAACAATACACAAATTGTCAAGTCAAGGTCTGATAAATCAGAGCACAGTAAAAGCAATGACAAATGGTAACGCCCCAAAATTACAACCATGTAAGTTTATAAAGCGTATTCAGCGAGTCTCTGTAATTATGGCCGGTAAAAAAAAGTTGCCGTTGTGTAACAAAATAAGGAGCCAGATGGTAAACCGACACCCGCGTTTATAAACTAGTAAAAGCACATGAGCACTGAAGCTTAAGTAATTGCTTAAGTCAAAAAATGTATTAACTTTAGTAAACCGATGAAGTTATAAACGTCAAAAGACTAGAATTCTTAGCCAAGCAATGACAAGTCATCTTTATTCAAGCAATCTAGTGAGATTTCTCAAAGAATTCATAGTGACAAGCTTGTTACAAGCTAGTTTTGAGGTTATATTCCGTGTGAAAGTTTGTGTTTTGTCTAAAATAAGTAATATGAAATTGTGATTTTGATAATTGTTGATGCCTACATACGCACGGGAGGAGACGCGAGGGAGGAGGGCGCGACATCATCGAGGCGAGCATCGAACCGGATGCCGCGGGCACCCCCCGCTGCCAACCCCCGGCCGGCACCGACTACCGACCGGACGACACTCGGCTTTCGGACAGCACTGACTACATTCGCGACCCTCTTATTACAATACTATCTGTTTGTCCGGGAACTACCCTTTTGTAATTTGTTGGTATTAAACCACCCTATAATATACAGTCCGCCTTTCAATTAAGTCTTCGGACCCGTAACATTGGTCCTTCGAGCCGGATTGTCTTTCGACGCGTCCGCTAAGACCAGCACAGGGTTATCACTTAATAACATCCTTATGATTGGCCCCACTGTACAGGAAGATCTTTATTCCATATTATTAAGGTTTCGGCAATTTAAATACGTCGTAACCGGGGATGTGGCAAAAATGTACCGAGCGATTGAGCTCAATCCTTCTCAACGCTCTCTTCAGCAAATTATTTTTCGCCACAGTCCCAAAGAACCCCTAAAAACTTACACCCTTAATACGGTGACTTATGGCACCGCCTGTGCCCCGTATTTAGCTACAAAATGTTTAGTCAGCTTGGCATCTAGTGCGTTAGATAATGACGTAAAAAAGTCCATACAAAGAGACTTTTACGTCGATGATTATTTAGGAGGTGCATCATCTCTTGATGATGCAATCAGAATTATTCAAGGGGTCATATCTACATTAAATTCAGCACAATTTCACTTAAGAAAATTTAAATCAAATAGTCAATTTATTTTAGATCAAATTTCCCCAAATTCCCTAAACTCAAATAATATTTTAGAAATTTCAAACATAAATAATAACGTTTCTTCTAAAACACTTGGTGTCAACTGGCTTTGTGATTCTGACACATTATCATTTTCAATAAATATTGATATAAATAAAAAAGTAACCAAGCGTCACATACTCTCAGTGATAAGTCAAATATTCGATCCCTTAGGTTTAGTTGGCCCATGCATAGTCGAAGCAAAGATCATCATGCAAAGGTTGTGGATCAATCAATGCTCATGGGACGACGAAGTGTCAGAGGACATAAAACAATTATGGTTTGAATTTGCAAACACATTACCTTTTCTGAACAAACTTAACATTCCTCGATGGATACTTAGCGACAACTCACTAACTCACGAAGTTCACGTATTTAGTGACGCCTCAGAAAAAGCGTACGGCGTTTGTGTGTACATACGTTCTGTGGACAAATTAGGCACAGTGACAGTACATCTTCTTACATCTAAAAGTCGAGTCGCGCCTATTAAGCCCATGACCATTCCCCGACTGGAGCTTTGCGGAGCTTTATTGGCAGCAAGATTGTGTACAAGTATTGACCTCTTTAAAACTCTCGGTTTCCATTTGTAGCTTTTGGTGCGATTCCACAATTGTACTAGGGTGGTTAACTACTCCACCTAGTGAGCTTAAAAGCTTCGTTCGCAACCGTGTTCACGAAATTCAGGAGAGCACAGAGGGTCACACGTGGAGTTACGTACCGTCGAAAGACAATCCGGCGGATCTTGTTTCTCGCGGGCTGAAGGCTGACCTCATCAGCAGTTCTTCTTTGTGGTGGTCAGGTCCCACCTTTTTATTAAATAATGAGACTTTTTGGCCAACAATGCCCAATGAGAGCGTGAAGCACGATCTACCAGAAATGGTTTCTTGTTCTGTAGCGCTTGTAAATGAAAATACTAATGCTGACTTAATTAGTGAATTTATTAACACAAAATCTAAATTTATTTTAATCCAACGTTCAATCGCATATTTATTGAGATTCATTCACAACTGCATAAACAAAAATAACAAATTATCTGGTCATCTTTCGGTTCAAGAACTTCATAATTCAACTAATTTAATTATTGGAAAGGCGCAGTTGGAAATGTTTCCAGATGAATATGCTTTTCTTAAAGCGGGAAAATCAGTGCTTAAGAAAAACCGTTTCATTGCTTTATCCCCTTTTTTAGATCGTAATGATATTATTAGAGTCGGAGGCAGACTCAATAACTCTCCTTATAGTTATGATGCGAAACATCCTGTTCTTTTATGCAGTAAACATCATCTTACAATTATCATTTTTCAACATCATCATCATCATCATCTTAAATATTTACATGCTGGTCCGCAGCTCTTACTATCTAATATTAAACAATCTTATTGGCCTTTAGGTGGCCGCAACTTGTCAAAGAAAACTGTGAAAAAGTGTGTTCGATGTTGCAGATATAAAGCTGAAACAACTCAGCCTATCATGGGTCAGTTGCCGGCATCTCGAACTGAACTAGAGTTCCCTTTCTTACATACTAGTGTTGACTACGCCGGGCCAGTGTTAATAGCAGACAGAAAAGGTAGAGGCTGTAAGCTCCTTAAGTCATTTTTGGCAATTTTTGTATGCAATTCGATAAAGGCTGTACATATCGAGCTCGTCACGGCGCTATCTACTGAAGCATACATAGCCGCATTAAATCGTTTTGTGTCACGTCGTGGAAAGCCCCAAAGCATCACGTCCGACAACGGAACCAATTTTGTTGGCACTAATAACGAGTTTTCCAAATTTATCGCACAATCTGATCTTGAGGGCTTAGTAGCTCAAGAGGGGATAGAATTTAAGTTTGTCCCTGCTTACACTCCTCACTTCAATGGCTTAGCGGAGGCAGCCGTTCGCTCCACAAAACATCATCTTAAACGGCTCCTAGATACAACGCATCTTACCTACGAGGAGATGGCCACTTGTCTCACCCAAATTGAGGCTGTCTTGAACTCTCGCCCTCTTACCCAGCTATCCTCTGATCCCCTTGATTTTTCCGCTCTCACTCCTGCGCACTTTTTAATTGGACGACCGCTGATATCCATTTCGCATCCACAGGTGGCCGACATGAGCATCACTCGCCTTGACCGCTTCACGAGGATAGAGCACATAAGGCAGCATTTTTGGAGTCGATTTTCGTTGAAGTACATCAACCAGCTTCAGCAAAAACTGAAATGGCAGAGCACGAGCGAGGACCTTAAACTGGGATCACTTGTGATCATAAAGGACAGAGCTCTACCGCCCCTTCTTTGGTCGCTAGGACGCGTGACCAACGTTTACCCTGGCAGCGACGGCGTCATCAGGGTGGCTGAGCTGAAGACCAAGAGAGGCACTATTCGGAGAGCCTTCAATAATATATGTCCTCTTCCAGATTTTTGAAGCCTTCGACAGACTTCAACCCGGGGAGCATGTTGATGCCTACATACGCACGGGAGGAGACGCGAGAGAGGAGGGCGCGACATCATCGAGGCGAGCATCGAACCGGTTGCCGCGGGCACCCCCCGCTGCCAAACCCCGGCCGGCACCGACTACCGACCGGACTACACTCGGCTTTCGGACAGCACTGACTACATTCGCGACCCTCTTATTACAATACTATCTGTTTGTCTGGGAACTACCCTTTTGTAATTTGTTGGTATTAAACCACCCTATGATAGTCCACCTTTCAATTAAGTCTTCGGACCCTTAACGCTGCAAGCATCTGGAACGTTCTACCTCCTCCTATGAGAGTAAAAATTAGCATTGAATGTTTCAAAGCTAAATATAAAACAGCCTTATTGAGGAAACAAGCAGCGGCGGAAAACCTTAGTCGTGGATATTGGAAATCCCTGCCCCTAAATAAGTATTTTTAAAATCTTGTATATTAGAATCAAATACACCCACACACACACACTCACATACACACCCACCACACACAAACAGATACACACCCACCTCACACAAACATTACAATTACACGCACACAGTTAGACAGAGTGCTACTCGTACTTCGCCGTTCTTTTTATTATAAACTAATAGTTTTTTGGAGGAATTACTTTTGTTATCTGTTTTAAGCCCTCCTAACTCAACCCTCACAATAGACCTTAGAGGAGTGGAAGCGGCTGAAAATCAGCGCTGTCCTATGTCAGCACTAGCTGAGCCGCCTCCATTTGCTTTCAAAATTTATTTGTTGATCTACCCATGTATGTTCTTCCATGAAATATGTATATCTTTGTTGTTTTTTTTTTTTAGTTATCTAAGTGCCTATGGAATTGTTACCTAAATACTCGTTTTTGAAAGCAATAAACGCACTTATTTTTATTTATTTATTTATTTTAACAGTAATAACTATAATATTTTTATTTTTTTGATTAAGAAAACTTCTATTCTAATATAAACGTTACTTATTTATAAAATGAAATTAGATCTTAGTGACATTTCTAAGAACAAAGTAATTGCTAAGTAATAGCTTGTTTATAAATACGGGTGTTAAACATACCGCGTTCACGCAACGCATACGTAGATCCTTTCACGGACAAGGAATCTCTGACCATCTCGAACCACTCCGAGCGCAGCTGTTGCAGAACTCCGTGTCCGTGACCGGTTGACTATGTGTGCATTGCTCTAGCAGGGGTCGGCAACCTTTGAAAGTATTTGCGGCTCTTTCAATTTATATTGTAGAAAAAACCTTAATTTTTTTCTACTAGGTGTTTGGTAATACCTGTTTAATCCAGAATATGGCAGATAGGGTACCGTTCATAGAACCCCGGAAAATTATGAACATAACAGAAAAACACCAGATGGCCTAGACACTAAGGTTCTTTGTTACTAAGTGAAATGGTAAAGTGACAACCCTAGGTCAAGCTGACACGTTGTTCTTGTCGTCAACCTC
The DNA here is from genome assembly GCA_947562085.1 of Eudonia lacustrata. Taxonomy (NCBI): domain Eukaryota; kingdom Metazoa; phylum Arthropoda; class Insecta; order Lepidoptera; family Crambidae; genus Eudonia; species Eudonia lacustrata. Next base: position 19,730,016 of record OX387314.1, read on the forward strand.
ATTGTCAAACATAAACAGAGGTCGAAACATATCAGGAATTAACAAAAATATTGTAATAATATACATTACATCAAATCAAAAATAAAACAAAAAACATATTGTAAATCAGTCAGATTATTTATTTTTAAACAAACAGTTATAACACATTTTTGAAATAATCAGAAAATAGTAAAATAATAAAATAATCATAAAAAATATTTAAATATTTGTCCACAAAAAAATAATAAAAAAAATGAGTGATAACTGTTTATTTAAAAATAAATGTCACTGATAAACAATAAGTTTTTGTTTTATTTTTGATTTCACATCAAACTTTGAACCTGCAAACAATATTTGATGTAATTTGAAAACAGGCCATTGTGAGAAAAGGACATATTGAGAATGGGACTTTGTGAGAAAGGGACATTTAGAGAAAAGAACATTATGAGAAAAGGACATTTTGAGAAAGGACATTCTGAGAAAGGACATTTTGAGAAATGACATTTCGAGAAAAGGACATTATGCGCTGAGACGGTTCAAAACCTAGCAAGGCACAACAACAACTTTAAAACCTAGCACAGGACGGTCATTTGCTAGCTTTTAAAATTGTTATTGTGCCATACTAGGTTTTGAACTGGTTTTCGCAGCAGTTTTTGTTACTTGATGTGGACTTGCTAGGTTTATTGAACTGTTTATTTTCATTTTTACACAATTAATAGTGAAACTGACACTGCGAATTCGTGCGGAATAACCTAGTAAGTCCAATTTAGCAAAAACCCTTTTTTTTTAAACTTGGCCCTTGCTTGGTTTTAAAATTACACAGCCGACTTACTACTTAACTCGCTTTTGCCGTTCAAACGACAATAACAACTTAACTCGCCGATGTCGTAAGATCTCGCTACTGTAGTTGTTGAAGTGTAAATCAGGCTTAACTGATAGCCAGTGAGGTGTTTTTGTATTGCGCACTATTGAAATACAAAATCAGCCTCGGCTATCAGTTCTACACTAATATTGTTGTAAACACGCTAAGTACACATCAGAGTTCCACAAACTGTCAAATGTCCTCAATAGACTTTGAACTATAAGTGTATGGCATATGGTTGAACATTCATTGAAGGAATTTGACAGTTTTTTATAGGTGGACCTGCATGCGTCTGTACTTTTTTTTTTAAATATCTGTTTACAAATTCAAAATTCAAAATCATTTATTCTCTGCATGGGCGGGAGATCTTATACTGAGAAGAACTGGCAAGAAACTCGGCAAGTGTCCAGCTCTTTTCTCCCTAACAGCGTCATAAGTATTGGAAAATGCCCTAACATAAAAGGACACTTTCCATCACAAATAAAAACACAAAATATAAAGGACAATCACAACATGTAAAAAAAAACACAAAAAAAAGAAAAAATAAATAAATAAAATATTTAAGTTTGCAAAAACACCATTTAGACCAGTTTAATTTTTACAATGTCAAGTAAAAGTCTGTCTAAGAAAAAACAAAGTTAAACTATAGTTAATAAAAATAAGACAAGTACTTACGCAAGAGCAGACCAGCCTCCACAGGCGGCACCCGTTCACGAGTATTAAAGGTCCAAAATAAAAATGTTACAACTTTTAGTGTCACAATCATATAAGTAATGTAATTTGTAGTTGTGTCGATCACCAACAAACGTTTTTCTATTCTATCTATTCTTGAAGTAACAGTTCCATCTGTTGTTGCAAAGAAGACAATCTCGATAACAAATTAGCATTTTGCAGATCTTAGTACATTTTCAGGTAGTACAGATTTAAACATGTTTACAAACAGTAAGGAAGGTTCATAGAAAACATAATCAAAATTGGTTAGTTAATTCCTACCTAATCTTCCTAATTCCTTCTTACCTAGAAATAGAGCATGGGACTTTGCGAATTGCAACCGGTGGTCTTACCTCTTAGCTGACAGAGACTGTACAGAAGCCCACTACCAATAAATCATTGCCTTCTACTTAGATAAGGCCCTACGGCCAAGATTACCACGTGTGACGAAGAACCAGAAATGAGTTATGGTCACTACTGCAACAACAAATAGCTAGAGAGGCTAATAAATTAAGCTATCGTAGTTTAAATCAAGCATCTGAATAGTGGAATTACGACGCAATGTTGGTTTAATCTCATTGAGGCCTAAGGCGCTGAAACCATTCTATAATTCTTGTATCGACCACGTCATTTGTGAAGTATGATTAATAGGTACATTAATGAAGTATGAAGTATCCTCACGAGAAATAGTAAATTGTTAATGTATGCTTTATTAAGCGATTTATTAAAGAAAAATCTAAACAAACATAAACCTTAAGCTAGGTAGCCGGTTGTTGTCGTAAAATGATAGTCGTTAAACCCCAACAACCCGTTGGACCCCAATACTGACCGCATGTTGGGTAATAACCCTATCTGCCTTAGTGTTATTTTTAATGTCCACCAGTGAAACTTTAGTCTGATGATGATGGTGATAAAAATATAATAAAGTGAATATGTAATAATGAATGAATTTGATAGTGTAAGTATTAGTGGCCCGCTCGACACTTCGCCCGTTTAAGAACACCCGTATCCCATGATGGATCCCTAACAGCAGCGCCACCTACCGGATCCAATTGTAAATCTAAACCATTCGAGAATGGTTGGTCAAGTGGATTCGAGAATCCACTTGACTTGACTTAGTGGTCGCCCTGTACGAGTTACGTACATGATTTTAGTTAATTAGGTTTTTGATTTGTTCATAGTTTTACTATTACGTAGGCGCGATTAATTATTGCACTTTGGTCGCGAATTCGCGACCTCCTTTTTGTACAGTGACATTAGGCCAACCTGACCGAATGCATACATAATTTAATTACAGTTTCAGAAATCAATCGATTAACTTGGGAGTTTAATTTTGACAACACTTTTTATCCTTTGGACACTCAATCTGACTTTTGCTTATACATCGACGTTGACGTAGCTGATCGTTACACGCCCAGTGGTCGTAAATTTGACCGTAATTCACAAAATGATGTAAGAAAAAAATCAAAATCGCAATTCATGTCATACTGAGCTTTTGTTCTTTTATTCATAAGAAAAGTGGCAATATGCTCACATGTAATAACTACTACTCAAGCGCACTCAATTTAAATCTAGATCAAGTACAGTATTGAAAACGTTATTTTTGCACAATTGACGTACAGATGTTGCACAATTAGAATTTGCAAAATAAAAATAAAAACGTTCCTAGTGTTTCTCTTTATTTTTGAATTAGGTAAGTAGTTATTAGATTACAAATATGGCATCGAAAATCTAATGGACGACTCAAACTTTATGCGTGAGTGCAAAGTAAGTATTGGTAGTTATAAGAACATGTTGGCAAATAGATTAACTCAATTATTTTATTGGAGGCCTTTGCCCAGCAGTGGGACAATTTACTTAATTATCTTATTTGATTTTTTCTTTAATATAGTTAGTTATGTTATAATAATATGTCACGTTTGTTTATTAATAAATATTCTAAGCTTAAAAATAAGTTGAAAGTAATAATATTTCCTTATGTGCTTATCTGTTCTTTAAGATATTATTTTATTTTTATTTATTATTACATTGAATTATACAAAATAGCAGTTATACAAAACCGATGCACAATTTAAATAAAGACACCAATTTAATAGTTCTCGCTGACGCTGACGGAATAAAGTACCTAATACTCTAGCAAAATTTGAAGATCCCAAAGAATATCAAACTCCTTACCGGGAACTTATCTTAAGAGTGTATTTAAGTGTATTTTTTTTAAATGTAATTTTTGTCAAAATGTCTTATGGTGTACAGTAAAGTTATCTTATCTTATCTAAATAAATTTAAGAGCGTTTACGCCGCATACTAGCGCCGCCAATGAAAAAAAATACATATCTAGTAATTAGAGATAGAAAATCAAATTATGCTCAACAAACTATCTGAATGAAGTAATTTAACATTTTTACGTCACATAATGAACACCTCACATGTTATGGTTTAGTTAAATATGGCGTTATAGTTAAAAGTGGCCGTAACGTCTTATTTAACTAAACCATAACATGTGAGGTGTTCATTAGGTGACGTAAAAATGCTAAATTACTTCATTCAAATAGTTTGTTGAGCATAATTTGATTTTCTATCTCTAATTACTAGATATGGTTCTTTTTTCATTAGTGGCGCTAGTGTGCGGCGTAAACGCTCTTAAGCCCACGCACAAGTGGTGATGGCCGCCGCACTTTACTGTGTAATACGATCAAGCTGAGGCGATGATTTCGCGTTTTATTATTTGACATAAACCTACAAAACGTAGTGATTTTAAAATGGCCAGGTATTTTATTAATTAATTATGGCTATATCATCATCATCAGCTCATTTTTATGTCCCCACTGCTGGAGCACGAGCATTGCCTATGGATGGATAGGGAGAACGGGCCATAAACCACCACGCGGGCCCTGTGCGGATTGGAGGTTATTATTGACTGCTAAAGCAACCGGGACCAACGGCTATACGTGCCTTCCAAAACACGAAAGAGTTTGAGATAAAAAAAATTCGCGAACTGGCCTTTGCGAAAGTGGCGCTAAGGCTCGCAGACCGGGCGCGCCATCGAGCTCCTCACTGTGACTATATAACATAACAATTTATTTTTAGAGATCTATGATTCATTAATAAAAAGTAAACAAAATCATTATATTAAAATTTATTTTTAATACTTGCTTTTAACTAAAAAAAGGAGAATTTAACGACTTCCTTGGTCGAGTGGTTTGTACACCGGTTTTCATGGTGTCGCCATCTCTAAGGTCCCGGGTTCGATCCCCGGTCGGGTTAATTTAGAAATTATTGTTTGTATAAATTGTCTCGGGTCTGGGTGTTTTCTATGTATAATAAGTATGTATTTAAGTATTTTAAGTATGTTTATCCGTTGTCTAGTAACCATTTAACGAGTTTTATAACGAAGCTTCTCTTGGGCTAGATAATTGGTGTGAGTGTAGAAAAGTTTATTTATTATTTCTTTATTAAAAATTAGGAAAAGTGTAAAGAAAACTTTTACCACTCTGACATTCCGGGTCAGGTGAATATCAAATTATACTATCGTGGCCTCTGTCCAACCCGTGAAAACACAACACTTTTCCAGCTTAAGCTTCAACTTTCGGTTGACGCAAGAATTACCCCATCAACATTCAATATACTCCAAGATTTAAGATTATAAATCAAGCTATAATGGGTCTCAGCGATCTACCAGCTGTTCATACCTCTACTTACAGCACAATGCCATCAGGAGTCTTGTCACTGCTACCTTCACATAAGGTTCATAATTGAATGTGACATAATTAATCAATAGCGAATACCACTATCGTATACTAGTTTGTGACACAACAGAAGCTTGTATCTCGATTACTTAGATTTATGCATATCTACCTACCTTTCTACGGAAAAGGAAAACAAACAGGTTTAGTGAGCATCGGAAGGTGTTACCAGAGTGAACGAGAGTGCGGCAACTTCATACAAGCGCTTCGAAACGCACGCACATAAGCTCGTAGTACACCTACATTAGCACACGGAAAAAAAGACGGGAAAGGAGTACGCGATGACGCGGGCTGTCCCCGCAAACGCGGATCGGGCAGCGTATGTTGCTGTAGTAACGGAGAATATGATGATGATGATGAGAATATGATATGGATGAGCGCTGCCGATCACGTATCTTTCTTGGTTTGGGTGTCGCGATTTCGAGTTTTGTTGCATATAGATGGGGCCTATTGAAAATGTCTGGAAAAAAACCTGTTGTGTATGAGGATGTCTCAACACACACAACCATAATCCCAGTTTGTCCTTTTTTACTTTGCCGACTGTTGCAAATAAACAGGCATTTATTTTTGTTGGAAATAAAACTTTGATTTGTATTATGGACGGATCGATTAGGGAATCGATTATCGAGATTCAATTTATTTAGTGGCATAATGGCCCCATCACTAATTGTTCTTCTTTTTTTTTGTTGGTACACTTGTCTCGGGAAGGCAACAATGGCTGGTTTATAGGTTATCGTGTGTTGATAATTAAATAGATTTTAAGCAGTAATAAGGGCATTTGGAGCCGTATTACTCTAATTAAGTGTATTGTGCAACCTGTGTTTTGTGTGTGTGTACGTCGTAAGCGAATCGCATCGGGAGTACAATTCGCCGCTGTCGGCGTCTCTGGAGAAAACAGGTATTTCCTCGGGGGAAAAGTGCACTTGGGATAGTCGTTGGGTGTGATTAGGGAACCCGAGAAGACCCGGACTTGGATTCCGGCCCCATCAGACCATATGGATCCCGTTCTGGACGGCGGGAGCGGCAGGGAACTGTGAGTGGATTTTGTAGATTTTAAGGTGTAACCTAATTTTAAACAGTAGCATAGTGTGTGTTGTGGGTTTCCGCAACACCGACAGATATAACAAGGTAAAGGAGACGGAATAAAAATCCCCTAAGAAGCAGCTGGCATAATGAGACTTGTAATCGATAAAGCCTTTAAAACGTAATGTCCTAACGTTATTATTTTAATTCTAAAGCTAGCCCTTTTTTTTAATTTAATTTTTAAAAAAATACAAAATTACTCTTAATTGCGTTAGAGAACGCAGCTATTCTTGGTTTGAAGATGAGAACATACCCGATTTAAAAAAGTATTTGACTGTCAATTATTGTCATTGTCAAATTGACAATCTCAATGCATGACATAACTATTTGTTAGAGATGAGCCAAATACATCCATATTAGGTACTGAGTTGAGTATCGATTCATTACCAACCGATATGCGGTGACATTATATTAATTCGCGTTAAAAATCATGCTCTTAACTTAGTTTTTATAACTCAACAAAATCTATAATATTATGGCATTGAATGTTTATATAATTTTTAACGCAAATTTTGTTGAGAACAAATTACAAAAACACAAATGTTGAAAAAATTTCCACGAGCAGGGTTTGAACCTGCACCCTTCTGACATACCGGGTCAGGTGCTCTTCCAATTGAGCTATCGTGGTTCTAACCAGCCCGCCGAAACTATTCAACACTATTTACTTTTTACTTTGAAAGCCAAAGGCGCCCATTCAATGTTAACAACTACCGTCATTAACATCCGATCATAATATTTTTACAAATACTAAAGATCAATTAAGAAGTAGGCAAGCTGTTTATAAATGTTTATATAATTTTTAACGCAAATTTTGTTGCGAACAAATTACAAAAACACAAATGTTGAAAAAATTTCCACGAGCAGGGTTTGAACCTGCAACAACTACCGTCATTAACATCCGATCATTTTTTTGTCCAGATATTCCCACGGGAACGGGAACCACGCGGTTGAAACCGCGAGTGGCCGCTAGTTATTATTTAATGACATAAAGTTATAATGTTGTTTTCTGGCACCACAACAACAAACCACTCTGGAACAAACAATTGCTCTAAGCATTTTAGTCTTAAGTACTCATATACATTACATAAGTAGGTAGGTATCGCGGTTTTTAAAGTGTTCGATAACTAAGCAACTGTGCTGCTTCAAACATTATTTCGATAGATAACGACAAAATAAAATAGGTGCCGGCTTTTTCATACCGAGACGAAAGTAACATTAAAATTTGACACTTTTTGATAGTCACAAAAAAGGCGTTAAGTACTTCTTTGCTTGACCGTCTACCGTTACTTATTAAATTAATGGCGCTGACACTAAAACCGAACGACGACGGGAGAGAAAAGCTAAGCTTTTTTGAGGCACATTAGAGCTGTTTTCACAATCTGACTATGCTATTTAAGTATTGCAGACTGTAATCGCTAAAGTAAGTAGGTTATTAAGCTAAAAGTATAGACTCAACATATAAGTGCAAAAAATAAACAATAAGTTACAGGATTTTTTACAGCCTTTTATTGTCCCACAGCTGGGCAATGGCAACCATAATTGCAATGAAGGCATCGCTACAATTGATGGTTATTGCCTAATCACCGCGCTTGCCAAATGCGGGTCGTTGATCACAAACTTGGGATTGGCCTATATCAGATGCATCCAATGAGTTATTCGTCAACTCGCACACTTTAAACTCGCACAAGTGTGCGAGATGGCACCTCTTGAATTTACCTTTTATTTGTGTCGTCAACTCGCACAACAGTTAAAATCTGAGGTAGTCATGTACAGTCAACTACAAAAAGGTTTGGAAAATATCAATAATCCTTAAATGTTTAATACCAGAGAGTTATGATTAAGTGCAAAATAAAACAAAAAATAAAATTAAATACGCGCTTTGCTCGACCTAAGAATTGAACTTAAAACCTTACCTTATCGCTCGACCTAAGAATTTAAACTAAGAAAATAAAATGAAACAAATACATATCAAAAGGTATACTTACAACCAAGGGAATGTTGGTCGCATAACCAACATTCCCTGGCGAGAACGCATCATGTTCTTGTTAGCGTAAAAGATCAGTTAACGCTAATGCTATGCTTCATATAAATCGTTTTAAAAAAGGTACTTTAAAAGCCACTCTTACAAGCATTAGTTGAAGCAAATGCACGCATAAATCCCCTAAAAAAGTACTTTCAAAGCAACTATTGAATCGAATTGCAAACTTATTTGAAATCCTTACGAGGCCATTTTCTAATTTAATTCTGTACCAAATAGCCTGGTCAGTTCTGTATGGACAAATTGGAGAAAAAAAGTACTGCATACCGGTACGTATATCCAGTTCGCACTAATCTCTTCTCTAGTTCTAGTTCTATCACATAAATCGGGCGAGCAGCAGCGTCGTTCGGAATGTCAATTGGACGCATGCGTTGACGCAACGCTGCGTGCGCGCAGTTCCGTTTGCGATTAACACGCAAACATTTGCAAACGTTGACGATCGTTATAAGTTACTTTTCCACCCGAGTGCCTAGCTCAAGTTTTTTTTACTACACGCATTTTTTAAATATAACTATCATCATCATCATCATCATCATCGTCACCTAAGCCAAAATACGTCCACTGCGGACAAAAACCCTCAAGAACTAACAATATTAAAGTCTAAATTTGTACGGGACTGGCAATTTGTTTGTATTTGTGAAACCCGTTGCTTGCTCCATGTCACCTGGCCCCATATTCATTCATTTGACTAAGTCAACGCAAACGAGAATTCGTAAGGCATTGAACAGCTTCAATCGTGCGTCTCCTGGTGACAACCAGGATATCACGTTTTCGATAACGTGAACGAATGGAAAACAAAACACGCACTAGACATTCAGAGCTGTGCCAAGGGTGAGCGAGGAAAAAATCCACTTATTAGGAGGATTACCCCAATTAACACCGCAAGGAAAGGAAGCAATCCTATTGATGGACTTTTCCTCGCATTCCTTTACTTATTGAGTTTTTTTTTGAGAGAGCTTGCTGATTGCCTCAAACGGCATTTTTAGCTTCACCGGGCTTGTGCCGGGGGCGGCGAAACGAATAACCTTCGGAGGTTTTCTAAAGGGAACGGCATCACGCACTACTAGATTCTCCGAAGGGTTCGGATTATTGAGGGAGTTTGCCGTTTGTCACCAATAGGTACAGACGCCTGCACATCAACCTACCACAAAGCTTAAAGTTCAAAGTCCATTGAATAAATTTGACGTTTGTGGTAGGTTGATGTGCAGGCGTGTGTACATTGTTACAGCGTTGCCGGACATTTTTGGGGGCGGCGAGAAACAGATGGTTCCTTAAGCTCGAAACATCATCAGCCTTTATAAAGGACATGGCATCACGCAAGAGTATCCCGCTTAACTACTAATTTCCGAGGCGAATCCAGAGCGGAACAACCCGAGGGGGCCTCTAAAAGTTAGGACCTCGGCTCGGGTTGATCTGACGTAGGACCTCGCGCCTCACTTCGCACAGCTCTGGTGAAAAAGCAGCCTAACATACAAACATTTACAAACGCTAAGGATCGTTTTAATACACTATGCTAATATAGCCATTATCACTGATTGTCTTTAGATCCAATTTCAAATGAACGTAAAAACTTTGCTGCAGTTAGCGTGAGAAATTTCAATGCACATTTGCATACAATAAATCGTATACCGTAGTAATGTATTGTAACATTATTTGGTATTTCGTTTTAACACTTAAGTGCATGAACACTCCATTGAGCTACTTAGTTACTGCATTAAATATTTCACACGCGTTTATTGCGTACTAGTGGACTTGGCGGACTTCGTACATACCGATCCGATCCGAACCCTTCGGAGACTCTGGAAGGGCACGGGGACGCGCACTTTTAAGTGTGCGATGCCGTACCCCTCTAGAAATCCTCTGAAGGTGTTTCGTTTCAACACGGCTTGAGGTACCCTTTACGTACCTCGCCGCCCCTAAAACAAGCCCGGTGAAGCTGGAAATGCCCCTCGGCAACCAGCAGTCTCTCTCCAAAAAAAAAAAAAAAAAGCTCTGAAAGTGATTAAATTCTCTGTGGTTTCCATGACAACAAAACAAACAAATAATTTTTTATTGGAAAATGAAATTGTCGTTTTTAGTATATTCATAGTGTGGATCCCGTGGGAATATCGGGATAAAAACTATCCTATATGTTAATCCAGGTTATAAACTATATGTATGCCCAATTTCATTTAAATCCATCCATCCGTTGCAGCGTGAAGAAGCAAGAAATATACGAACATACATACACACAAACTTTCGCATTTATAATATTAGTGTGATGAGGGTGTAACAAATCTGTGTTGAAGAAGGGTCATACCACATCCTATATTATCTTTGTTAAAAATATAACCAGGGTATTGCAACTCGTAAGTCCCATAAAAGTTTTGGCCTAAGCCACCGGAACGGCTATTTATTGCAGATTTGCTTCTGTATTACTAAGTATACTATAGTGTTCATTTCTGGTTACGCATGATAAAAATATAAACGTATGAAGTTATATAAAGAAGAAACTGGACCAAATTAATAAGTTTTAAAATACAGATTTACCAGATTTATAGAGCTTTGTAATTTTTTGTCCTTTACGGTATTTTTAAAAAATATACAAAATATCGAACCGTTTACGTTTATCTAAGATTACTCTAATAAGCTTAATTCTATTGTGCATGCCACAACATTTTCAATGCTGTTTGAAGCCAAATTCAAACTTAAACATCTCTCGGTCACATGTATGCCAAAATGCGACTTCACACTGATTATATGTTTAGGTTTTTTGTTGCAAAAAATGTGAATATTTAAAGTACAATCAGAGCGATTATCGCGCTCCAAAATGCCACAAGACAATGACAAAACAAACTGTGTAATCATGTCAAGAACTTCAGAGTGATCCGGTGGACCGCAGCGTTATACAATAGATTCATGTTTTGTAAAAAAAAAAACCTCCGATTTCGCAACACCCGCCGTCGTCAGTCGTCTTTTGAACTACGTTGGTAGGTAACCGTAGTTCTTTCTTCATTGAAGACTTTGTAGGTCGAGGTGGTGGTGGTGTGAAAACCCTACGAATCCATCAGTGAAACATAGTGTACATTTAATTTTATTAGGTAACCAGTTTTTTATTTATTGTTCTACTTCTAAAGTTTATGCGAACACATTGTAATGAAAAACTTTTTACAATTCTAGATCTGTTTTTGTATTTTTTTTTATTATTAGGCACCAGTAGTGTTCGCTCGGTGGAGCTCGATGGCACAGTGGTTAACGCAGCCGGTCTGCAAGTGCTGAGGTGAAGCAACTTTCGTAAAGGCCAGTCATAGGATGGCCAAAACTTTATCATCTCGAGCTCCTCCGTGCTTCGGAAGGCACGTAAAGCCGTTGGTCCCGGCTTCATTGGCAGTCGTTAACAACCAACAATCTGCACTGGGCCCGCGTGGTGGTTTAAAAGCCCGTTCTCCCTCCCTATCCATCTATAGGGAAGACTCGTGCCCCAGCAGTGGGGACAAAAGGGCTGATGGTGATGATGATGATGATGACAGAAACCTGTGATCGACATTTTTTTCCTATTTTCATTTTTTTTTTTTATACATGGGAAGTCCTAATGGCCGACGGCCGGTTGGAAGACCCAGGTACCGCTGGGAGGACGAGGTCGGTAAGGACTTGTGCGAGCTCAACGCGGATGACTGGCACCAGGTGGCGCAGGATAGACCCAGATGGCGACTCTTATTATCGGAGCCAAGACTCTCTTTGGGTCGTTGCGCCATTCTAGTTAGTTAGTTTTTTTATCATTGAAAATGGGGTTTAGCGACTGATCATAATCTTAAGCAACGATTGAATACACGCCACCTGCTATCCGCTGGAAATCGAACCCGAGATCTCAGGGTCTGAGGCCGGTGGTCATAACTACTAGACCACAAAGGCAGTTCAATAGCAGTTATCCCGTAAAAATTCAATGAAAATCTATGTTATTTTATGGCAATGAAAATTGTTTCCAACACTGGTACGTCAACAGCAAAGGTGATGATTGGACAAGTTTCAAAATATGAAATCACTATGAAAATCATAACTTTTTAAACGCATATCGAAAATCCTTCGAGTGTCTACTAGTACCTGCAGACTTTGACTGTAGTTATATAGAAAATATCGACTTAAACTATCGAAACTTAATTTTGAAATCTAGTTAACATCATCTCCTTTTGCTGTTGACTGTACCACTACCCTATTTACAGGGTCCGTGTCAAAATGTCAAATGTCAAAATGTCAAATGTCAAAATGTCAATTGTTTATATCGACAAAGTATATTTTGGTCAGCTGTTTGCTCGATCAGTAATAGAAAGGCCAAATGTAATGTTTTGTCGACCTCGTGTTAAACGGCGAAATTAATATCGATATCCCGTGGTAAGCTCGGTGCCACTACCATATGACTTGTTATTTTATAAAATGTTTTTGTTTTGTTTATATAATTTTTAACGCAAATTATGTTGCGAACAAATTACAAAAACACAAACGACGACGGTTAACGACGGTAGTTATTGACATTGAATGGGCGCCTTTGGTTTTCAAAGTAAAAAGTAAATAGTGTTGAACAATTTCGGCGAGCTGGTTAGAACCACGATAGCTCAATTGGGAGAGCACCTGACCCTGTATGTCAGAAGGGTGCAAGTTCAAATCCTGCTCGTGGTAATTTTTTCAACATTTGTGTTTTTGTAATTTGTTATTTTATCCTGATGTTCGAACCCCTTACAGGGTCCGTGGTCACAGGGAGACTGAAGTGTTGATCGTCTCATAATAGTTTGAAACTTGCATACCGTTATTATTTATATCGGGTGCGTTCCGTTTTACGCAAAATGAGCTTAGAACTGAGATTTAATAGCCTGTACGTGATCCTAAACAAGTGGTTAGTTCTAATCATCTTCTCTGCTGAAAATGGGTTTTCCTTTGCAGCTGTAACATCAGCATTGTCCTTGAAGGACAATTTTTGCAGTTATTGAAGGAGTCGACTAGGCGAGTGTCGGAGGCACCCAGACGAGACGTAGGTACGGAGAAATACAGTAGATAGTTTTTGGTGAGTGTGCATTCTTTTCAGGCACACTCTCTAAAACTATTATTTCCCATTTTACCATGGGCGTGTCCCGGTGCAAGGTTACTTAATGCTTAATGCATTTTCTCAAATATTAAAAAGCGGTTGGCTCCCACCATGCTTTAAATCATTTTTAATTTAAAGACATGCAGTTCATCACGAACCAAACATAAAAATTACACAGTGCACTTTCCACGTGCACGTGTTTAATAATCAAAGCTTAGGTCACATACCTCGCAATATAAAAAGCACGACCTAGATTATTTTTTAGTCTAGACTATTTTTATGAATAGAAAATGTTAGTTACGGTAGTCGCATATCAAATAGCACTTTACAATCGTGACAGTAGCAATTTACGTTTATATTATTACTTTGACGAAATAGGCGTTGAGAAAGAAATTACTAAAATTGCAAATGGACACATATGTGCCGAACGAATGTCAAAAGATAACACGTGTAAGAAAAGGTAATTTTGCTCGATACAGTTATTGTAGTAAGATATTGTGTTTTAGTTTTTTTTATTATGATATGACATCATTTCACATATTGAAGCGTATTTACATGCACAATAGCACATGTTTTATTTTTGCCATGTTTTATTGCAAACGCCAATAATCCTGCAATGATAAAGTGTGCCATACCATAGAATTATGGTTAGTTCTAAGTAAATTTTCCAATTTTACACTTCTTTTTGTATTAAAGTTATTATGAATAAAAATTACATGTAAATATTTTCAATTAAAAGAAGAAAGTAGGGAAGAATCACTCGATACAAAAGCACAAAGCGCCAGAACAGTGGTGGTAGCCAAAGTAACATTAAGAAAACGATAGCGAAGATCGAAAAGAATAAAATGTATGGGATTGACATAAGATTGACCACGTGATTTAGCGCGGCTTATGTCAATCCCATGCATTTTATTCTTTTCGAACTTCGCTATCGTTTTCTTAATGTTACTTTGTCTAAGCCTTACAGTAGGTACATTTGGTTTGCACTGACTATATTAAAAAAATATTTTAAAAAACCCAGATTAAAAAAAAAAACTTTTCTATACAAAAATGTCGACGTTATTCAGCATTTCAAAATGTTGTAAATCCATTCTTAGGACACTAGAAGAAACGGTATTAGCATCTAAAACAACAACGAGTTAGATTGATCGATCAAATTGGTCACTCGAAAATTAATGTGAGAAAACAATAATAAATCCATCAAAGTGTTCACAAGGTACGGACGTTAAAATGTCATAATGGTCCAATAATGATGAAATACGTATCGCAAAGAAATTACGGAGCTATTGTGGCCACGAAAAATGTGTTGGAAGTGGGCCACTGGCTTCCGGGCATTCGTGCTCGGTCACGAACATTGGCCGTACTTGCGACACGACCGCACCGAGTCCTAGGGCTTATGTGTAAACCTGTAGAGAGCGGTGCTATTTCATTCCTAGATAAATCTTTTAAGGACTGGTTATGTATTCAAATCAAATCCAAACATTTATTTTAGACACAAGTCCATACAGCAAAAGAAAATAAAAATAAAACTTAAAATTTTGTCAGCGACATTAAACACAACGTTACAGCAAAATAAAACAAAAGCAAATAAAACAAAACAAAAGAAACGCAAGCTTATTAAGTTACGTGCAGCCGAACACAGCGCTTCATAATTGAACAGTCTATTCGTACAGCCACAACGCGCAGAATGTCATTAGAACTCCCACGAAAACGGCTAAGCATCGAGGCTGCCCTCTTCCAAAGGATGGTTTCGGCGGATGGCATGGAAGCCATCTGTATGAGTTTCAGCGAACATGGACAAAGGCGTCCCCCAAGGATATGAGGGGTATTTGTCGTAATCGCCACGCTTGGCAGGCGGGTTGGCGATCGCAGTAGGTTGAGGGTAACCTCAGAGAGATGCTGCTGCCCATCCTCTGGAATGGTCCCTTAGTCGGCTTTTACGATACCCACGGAAAGAGATGGAGTGGTGCAATTCTTTATCTCCGGCACAACACAGGGGAATATTGATGTTATGGCGACATATTATCAGTAACTGCTAAGCTTGCGGACAAAGAAGCCCTTCCTTTAGTCCTACACATTTTAATCCCAGTGTGATTCAAAAGAAGCTTGATAGAACAGCTAGCATGTTCAGGTTGCAATCTTGTGAGAATGGGCAAGTTGGTCTACCTAGTCAGCACCAACAAACCATACATCAATGAAAAGGACATCTCACAAACTTAATTTTTTTGTATGACCGCAAATGTGTAGCTTATGGGTTTCTTTGTCAAAAAATGTTTTATTGCAGAGTGTAGTTTCTCCTTTGTTATATTTTTAGAGCATACAATCACGTCATACAAGAGCAAAGCAGTATTACACTTACGTGCTATAAACCAGAGGAATTGAAGGAAGAGACGCTTTCAAATATTATTATTGCACGTGTTTGATTGGACGTCGCGCAATTGGGTCATGTGCACATGTCATATCAATCTTGTGGTACTTGTGCTGGGCTCGCCATCAGGAAGGTTTCACACCGCCAGCTGCCCATCTGAATAATGTTATTGTGGATACTAGCATCATGTGATACCGCAATTATAATATTATGTAATAAATCACCGAATTTTTATTTTTATTTTCTCTTTTTTTCTAAATTCTGCTAGTCCCTAGTACTTTTACGCTAATCGTTATTAGTTTAATAACATGTGATCTTTTTATTAGCATAGATGGCGTTAGTGCTGAGTAAGTAGACCAGCAAAAGTTCATATATTTTGCCCATTCTCCTTTAACCAACGTTTATAATGACGGATCACCAAATGGGTGGCCTTGCTGACTGGTTGATGAGCTCAAGCTCTTATTAAAGGCATGAACAGGTTCGCTGTTAAAACCACCCGATCCGATCGGAACCTTTCGGAGAATCTGATAGGGAACGGGGGCATGGTTGAGTGATGCCATTCCTCTGACAGGTATCGACCACACGGCTTGAGGAACCCTTTAAGTTTCTCGCAGCCCCTACAATAGTCCGGTGACGCTAAAAAGGCTATCAGCAAACTCACTTTAGAAAAAAGTTATAAATCTCATTTATTAAAGCTAAAGATGGTCGAATGTCTCTACATGGAAGATATTAAAAAAAAGTTGGCTGGGGATACTTTGAATCGATAACAGAACACGTTCCAACAGTTTTTAGAATTTTTGTCTGTTTATCTGTTTGTTTGTTTGTTTGACCAAGCATAACGTGAAAATGGCTAAACGGATGGATGAAACTTTGCACATAGACAGACCATGACCCGGACTAGGATATAGGATACTTTTATCCCGATAACAGGTTCCTATGGGATCAACTAGTACACAATAATGGTCTAATCTATTGTTAGCTAAGTTAAGTCGAACCCACCAACCTGCCTAAACGTGAGGAGTTATAGACCTATCTCCTCATCTGCTGCTTTTATGTGAGAAAGCCTGAGACCAGCAGTGGGTCGTTTAGAAGAACGATGATGAAAACAGTTAAAATTCTGTGCACTGATCCGTAATAAACAATGTAATCTATGTCTTGAACCGACCGGATGAAGGAAAATAAATTATAAGTGTCAGTCAGTCGAGACGACTAGACTGGACATTTTGATCGAAGTAAAGTTTTAAATATCACTTTTGTGGTCTTCATAGCCTTCATAAAAACGACAAGATTAAAAAAATATTAGGCAATATTAGGAAATCTCTTATTAAATCGTAATAATCAGAACTGATAGGACCTAACGCATTGGCTCAAATCGCATGTTGTGGTTTCTAAGTTGTTTTTATTAATTTTTCGTCAGGCAACACGCCCGTAAGTATATTTTTAAAAATTTTCGTTAATTTTTTGTAGATTCCATTAAAATAGCAAGTGATACAGCTAATCGTTAATGACGCATGAATTTTCACGCTTTACCCTTATGATAAAGTCTCAGAATCTAACAGTTTGATGCTAAAACTCTTTTAAGGATTATGTCACCGCTCTCATTGTCGGCAGATCTAGATTGGAAACGGGCTTAGAGATTTAAGGCCTATTATTTGTCAAATTATTGCCTCTAGAGACGTTTTCACGATTCGTGATTTTATTTCCTTGTTACAAGCGCTATTAAGTTTTATTGGTCACTAATTTCAAATCCCTCTCATTTGTACTGAATTGCATTGCACTGACGATAACGACTATTCTTGGGTTTCTCATGCTTTTTTGTATGGTTCTTGTCCGTTTGAGTTGTGGTTAAACATAGATGCACCGAACAATTGTTAATTTAACAATACTTTTCTTATATGACTATACAGATAGATAACTTACTTACTTACTACGCCGGCTCAGCGATCCGAAGTGGATCTTGGCCTCCGACATCAAAGTGCGCCATTCCTTCCTGTTTTGTGCCAAGTGAGACCAGTCGGGCACTTCCAGCTCTTTCAGGTCTTTGACAGCTTCATCTTTCCAGCGGTATTTTGGACGACCAACTGGGCGTCGTCCAGATGGTTGACCAAGATACGCTCTTCTGGCAGCTCGATCTTCACCCATTCTCTCTACGTGCCCCAGCCAGCGAAGCCGGGCAGCTTTTATTTCCCCGATAATATTCGGTTCGGACACCAGCTGTTCTATCTCCCGGTTAAACCTCAGCCTCCACTCCCCGTCATCGCCACTGTGGTGGGTTAAATACAAGTGGCCCTTGGTCTCAATAACTATTATGTAGAATATATGTTAAATAATCCTTTAAAATACCTCCTAACTTTTTCGGAGAGCTCATGCAGTTAGATATTGAAGTTTTCAAAAAACTATCAGCACTCAATACTACGGGACCATTTAGGGCCTGATCGCCTGATCCGATCTTCTGAGTTACTGTAAAAATAAACAAAAGCCTGTTTCTGCATGTCCTTAGTTAAGGTGTTTTTAAGGGCTCCTTCAATTTAGACGTTTGTTGTCGGACTGCAAACGTGCGTTAGCCGTCCGACAACCCTAGGGCATGGCATATGAACACCATTGCCAGCAATTTGAACTTTATAGACTATGATGATGTTGATGATGTGCTACGAGTATTACGACACTTATCAAACTGAAAACAAGTTCATAAGGTTACACATATCAAAAAGGCTGAAGAAATGGGGCTAAAGTTCACAACGAACAATATGACACGCATGAAATTAACACAATCATTCACGGTTGTCTACTTATTTGTGATGTGACACGTATTTAAATTTTGATTTTTGAAACCGTAAGGCTAAACTTTCTCTTCTATTTTCGTATTCTGCTTAAATCGCACCAAGAGCACCAGATTTTTTTTAATATTATTCGTTTCAAATTTTTTGAGGCATACACAATAAATATACTTTATTGCTTGTAAGAGTGTTTAAAATGTAAATTCAGATATAATTAGGTATCTAGTACGGTTAGTGCTCTGTGGTACGTTTGATTTTTAATGTTGCTTGAAAGTTAATTAAAAAGTAAGTCTCCAGTTTCTATTAATATTAATAATGAAATAGCCGCTTTTTTTTAGAGAGTTTAATGATTGCCTTAGATATGACATTTTCAACTTTACCAGGCTTTTTTAGGGGCGGCGAGAAACTTAAAGGGTTCTCTTCAAGCCGTTTGGAACGAAGTATTGCCAGAGGTTTTCTAGAGGGAACGGCATCACGCACTAGTGCGTGTCCCCGTGCCCTACTAGAGTCTCTGAGGAGCTCGGATCGGATCGGGGTACAGAACAACCCGAGGGCGCCTGTAAAGGTTCGGACTTCGGGTTGATCGGGTCGTGGGGGTGGGGAGAAGCGCCCATGTACATGTTTGTACCTGGTATAGAGCGCGTGTCAACTGGCTCGTCGTACCCTTGTTGTGTCTTGGGCCTAAACTAGTGTGCATGTTTAGTGTATTCTGTAAATGAGTAGTGGCATTTAGAGGATCGGGCGGGGGGGCGTTCGCAACTGATAAGGGATCGTCGGCCACGGAGGGTTCCACTCCATAGGGTTTTTGTTGTATCTATTTATTTGTATTGTTACTGTCTTTGTTGGAGGAACCGAGGCGGGAACTTGACATGGGAGCAATGAACAGCGAGATGACAGCCAGTAGTCTTACTGATTCGGAGCGACCACGATAGAACCCGCCCCGGCTAACTATTTGTGTTGTCCCATAGGGTTGTTGTTGTCCGCGTGCCCAACTAAGGTGGGCACGTCGTTCTGGTCTTGTTCGGGTGTTCTGGTCTTTGAATCCGCGTGTCCACAATAGGTGGGCACGTTGCTATGGTTGTCGAGTCCGCATGCCCACGGAAAAGTAGGCATGTCAGTCGGTTTGTTGTGTCCGCATGTCCACAAGGGGGGGAAGGGTGTGGGCATGCAGGTCTTGGTTGTTGGGTCGGCGTGTTCACCAAAGGTGGATGCGCAAGGTCGCAAAAGTCGGGTTGTTGTTGTTGTCGTGCACATTTGCGCGCAATGAGGCTCCCGCGAGGTATTGCCCTCGTGGTAAAGGTCCCGTTGGAGTCCTCTCCATGCGCTGGGCGGATTGCCCCCCAGGGGTTTTTACCGGGTCGGCTACGGCCATCCCCGGTTAAACCCGTCAGCAGGTTTCCCCCTGGGTGACCAAAAAAAAAAAAAAAAGGACGTGTCTAAGACGTCTAGATGTGTTAAAAATAGCCGTGGGTTGTCGACTGCAATTGTATTTCCTCGTATATCATTTACCTACAATATTTGTAAGATGTGCTTCGAGTACCTTTTTTAATAATAACTTTTACCCACACACAAACATAATTTATGTATTTAATACATGACATTCAAAAAACTATTTTATTCTGCTTTGCTTCGTATTACTACTGCCTGTTTCATTTTTGTTTTTATGTTCATTGCTGTTATACCACTCATATTATTATTCACGCCTTTTACATATCTATTGACATTCAAAGGGAAGTCGTTGGCTATTACGTGTAGTGAATCGTTAGTGACAGTGATAGTGGTATTCTTCTCCGGGATCTTGTAGTGATACAAGTCCTATGATGACGTGATTTTTAAATCCTACATATCAACTTCTTACTTACTTACTTCGATGACTAAAGACTTCACATCTGTTAACTTCAGACTTACGAGTACTTCAGACACTTATAAACAAAAAAAAACTTATATAAAAATTTCGTTAATTGTTTTTAACTTTTCTGTGTGTGTGTGCAATGAAGAGTTTTATCTAGCTATCTATCTATCTTATTGGGGAATAAACATCGATAGTCAAAACACATGCTTTAGTACACTTTCGAACTCCATTTGCATGAGTACCCTTGATGTCCAAAGTTCCATTGCATTGTATGAATCGTATAAGAACGCATTAGTTACAAACACAGAAACATTTATTTAGATTTCATCATCATCATCATCATCATCAGTTCATTTTATGTCCCCACTGCTGGGGCACGAGCCTTCCCTATGGATGGATAAGGAGAACGGGCCATAAACCACCACGCGGGCCCAGTGCGGATTGGTGGTTGTTAACGACTGCTAATGCAGCCGGGACCAACTGAATTTCATCACAGGAGGTTTGGCGTTTATATATTAACTTTGACGACCTCCTTGGTCGAGTGGTTTGTACACCGGTTTTCATGGTGTCGCTATCTCTGAGGTCCCGGGTTCGATCCCCAGTCGGGTAAATTTTGAAATTATTGTTTTTCTAATTTGTCTCGGGTCTGGGTGTTTTCTATGTATAATAAGTATGTATTTAAGTATTTTAAGTATGTTTATCCGTTGTCTAGTAACCATATAACGAGTTTCATGACGAAGCTTCTCTTGGGCTAGATAATTGGTGAGAGTGTAGGAAAATTTATAAAATGTATTTATTTACTTATAACTTTTTGTTTGTTTTTGGGATTTATTTTATAAGTTACAGGTAACCTAGCACTGTCTAAAAATTTACATTAACCAAATGATGAAATGAAATGAAATGAAATGAAAAATATTTATTCGGAGCATCTATGACAACTTGACATAATGGACATTTTAAATTTATAATTATGCAACCGAAATGGTCACCACTCAGCTTGTGCCATGACATTGACGTGTCAAGGCGCTGATATTCTGTGGAACCAGTAAGAGAGGGAGGGAGGCGCAGCTCCAGACATAAATTTCAAAATTTTACACAGTGACAGATGTATACAATATTAACCATAACATACAGCCAACATACACACCATAACCTACACATAACACAAACAATAATATATAAAAGAATAAATCATAAAATAATAAAGTAATAACAATATCAACACAACACGACCGCTTAAGCGCTGGAAACCTGTAACTCCAACAGATACTCTTGATGATGGTTTGTTGTGAAAATCGTAGGTCCTGTTGTCGTAAGATGGTAATAGAAAGAACTAAATGGTAATAGTGAAAACCCACCTTTAAGCTGATGATGATTTTGGTATTTTTTAGTCAGTAAGTAACGAGGTCAGCTTCCTCATAAATCTCTAATTTTGGAAACGTTCACAAATTATAATTGCCTAAGTGGATGTGTCACCAACATTGATAACTTAGCATATTATTATCTGTACCTGGATGACCGAGCATTGCGCGATATTTTTTTTAAAAATAATAATTTTAATAAATTTGGTAATTTTCTAAAAATGAAACCTAGCTAGAACGATTTATTGCCCCCAAAACCCCATGCATACTAAATTTAATGAAAATCGTTGGAGCCGTTTCCGGAATTCATTATAGATATATATACAAGAATTGCTCGTTTAAAGGTATTAGATTTCAAACTTAGTTGAATCAAAATTATATATTCAATAGTTGTACATACGATCAAATTATTAACACTTGTGAATTTAAACTCGACAAGCAAAGTGATATTGAATCCTAAATCATTACATTACAGTCTACTTATTTAAGGAATTCTCTAATGCTTTGCAAAAAAGATTGTATTTGATAGATAAAATCCATTTACGACGAACAGAATGTTTGTAGATGGTATGACTTAAGTGTGGAGGTGTGTAAATTGTAGCAGACCTGTCTGTTGACTGATCTAACGGCCATTAAGTTGATTTATTTCTTTAACTTACAATATTATATTCAATTTGGTGCATATTCATCGTGAAGTAGATCAGGGTAAATTGGCCATCGATAACAAATATTTTGTTCACGAATTGTAAGTCACAAGGAACCACACCCGATCGACTGCCAAAGAATCTGTTAAACTTAAAGTTGAAGACTAGTAATAATTATCAGATAAATACTCTTAGTTTTGCTTCGTTTACAATCTCAGATAAAGTACTTACGTCTGCTGGTGTACATGAAAAGTGTCGCTACTTAATAGAGAAGAGAATATGCCACATAGCAATATTTTATAAAGTAACCAAGGACCCACCCCCAACTTTCCTACACTTACACCAATTATCTAGCCCAAGAGAAGCTTAGTTATGAAACTCGATAAATGGTTACTAGACAACGGATAAACATACTTAAAATACTTAAATACATACTTATTATACATAGAAAACACCCAGACCCGAGACAATTTAGACAAACAATAATTTCTAAATTGACTCGACCGTGGCGGGAATCGAACCCGGGACCTCAGAGATGGCGACACCATGAAAACCGGTGTACAAACCACTCGACCAAGGAGATCGCCAAAATATAACTGTTCAAGCGGTATTTTTAATCACACTATACTTCCTTGAGGATGAACGTCACGCAACGAAAATATTAAACCGGATATTACCTACACATTTCTTAAAACAAACAAACCCTGCTAGCTCCCGGACCGGTCTCATCATGTAACTAATCAAATGAGGCTCATTACACAACTAGACCCCTAAAGTGTCTCCGGATACATCATATTGGAATTAATTAGGCAGGGTCGTAATTGGCATGACTTTCTAAATCTACTGCCTACGTGCGGCTTATAAAAATCGGTTTATGTCATTAAGTGCAACGGATGAACATGAGAGCAATGAGAGTGGGTATACGGCCACATGGGGCTATATGACAGTTAGTTAACCGCAGATATTTTATATAAATAATAAAGTTTCAAGACTTACTAGAAAGACTAGAAGCTACGGGGCCTCGGTAGCTCAGTGGTCAGAGCATTGGACCGGCAATCCAAGGGTCGTGTGTTCGATTCCCCACTCGAGCTTTCTGCGACTGATTGATTTTTTCTGGTAAAATTTTATGTTATAAAGCATTTTTATTCATCATCATCAGTTCATTTTATGTCCCCACTGTTGGGGCACGAGCCTTCCTTATGGATATAGGGAGAACGGACTATAAACCACCACGCGGGCCCAGTGCGGTTTGGTGGTTGTTAACGACTGCTAATGCAGCCGGGACTGCCTTTACGTGCCTTGCGAAGCGCGGAGGAGCTCGAGATGAAACATTTTTGGTCACCCATCCGATGACCGGCCTTTGCGAAAAT
The DNA here is from genome assembly GCA_947562085.1 of Eudonia lacustrata. Classification (NCBI taxonomy): domain Eukaryota; kingdom Metazoa; phylum Arthropoda; class Insecta; order Lepidoptera; family Crambidae; genus Eudonia; species Eudonia lacustrata. The sequence continues at coordinate 19,753,860 of OX387314.1, forward strand.
TGCTTAACCTCAGCACTAGCAGACCGGGCGAGTTAACCACTGCGCCATCGAGCTCCTCATAAAGCATTGTAAATGCATAAAATTAAATAATAAAAATAAACTGTATGTACTACTCTACTATAATAGTTACTTAAAACATATTAAACTAGAGGCAATAAATAATTTACTTTCTTTAAAAAAAAAAAGGCTTTGCTTTCATTTCACATGGTAAGTGACAATAACGCCAAATGTGAAAATGCACTATAACCGGAATCTTTAACTATTGAGGAACTGGCTATCTTAACTCTAACTGTCGGAATACAACAGCATCATAGATGGTCGTAGCTAATCAGGCGGACTTAGTAACCTAATGATTAGCCAAATCAAGAAACCGAGTACTTACAATGTACTACATAGGTTGGGACTCGAACCTGGCCACTACTGTGTATTAGAGCGGTGGTCTAACCACTATTAGAAAATCCACTGAATCACAAATAACTCTATTGTGTCTCTCAAAACCATTGCCCATAGAGTTATTTTAAAATGCTAATGAATGGTCATAGCTTTTTTTGTCACGTGACATGACAGAGGCTTAACTCTGGATAGACTGCGACCTTCGATCAATTATTAACTAGATTCCCGATGAGCGCTTAAAAAACGGTTTGTGACTTTGAGGCCACGGGGCCACAATGACGTTGGTTTCGATGGCAATAAATATTAAGTTAAAATATTTTGCACCCTTAATTAATCTTTATGTTTAAGATTAAGGTTCACAGTAAGTTGAAGTTGAATGTTTTTTTTCATTTTTTTATTAGCCCATTTTATGTCCCACTGCTGGGCAAAGGCCTCCCCTCTGCGGCTTCACTCTTCTCTATCATCGCCCACCTCATACTACTCCGGCAAAAAATTGGTCAAGCCGTCCCCCCATCTCCGCTTTGGCCTGCCTCGTCTCTGGTGTCCATCACATGGAACCCAATCAGTGGCGATCTTCGACCACCTCTCTGGGCCCATGCGGCTAACGTGCCCAGCCCAGTTCCACTTAAGTCTAGCGGTCGCAACTCCAACATTGGTTTGGATTTTGGTTTTGGACCGCAGTGAAATTTTTCGAACTCTATCGGTCCTCTTTACACCTACTTGTATTATGCTGCGCTCCCTTAACATGCACACTAGTTTAGGCCCAAGATTAACATGCACACTAATTTAGGCCCAAGACACCGTACTCATAGAACAAGGGAACGAAGAACCGGTTCACACGCGCTCTATACCAGGTACAGACATGTACCTGGGCGCTTCTCTCCTCCTCCACGGCCCGGTCAACCCGAGCCGAGGTCCGAGCCTTTAGAGGCACCCTCGGGTTGCTCCGGTCCCCGATCCGATCCGAACCCTTCGGAGAATCTAGTAGGGCACGGGGACACGCACTTTTAAGTGTGTGATGCCGTTCCCTCTAGAAAACCTCCGAAGGTGATTCGTTTCACACGGCTTGAGGTACCTTTTACGTACCTCGCCGCCCCCAAAAAAAACCCGGTGACGCTGAAAATCAGCAATCTCTCTTAAAAAAAAAAACAAAAAAAAAATATGCTGCGCTCCATCGCTCGTTGGCAAATTTTGAGTTAAGACTTTTGATGCTATCCAATGTTCTTTTTCATATTTTGTTATTCGAAATTTAAATGTACCTATAGCAAACAAGCCCACTTTCGAGATGCATTTTTGTTTCGGATCCTTTTTCTATTACATTATTGATTTAAGACTGCGACCTTATATCAGCAGCTTCATGACTGCGACCTAATAGCAAAATGTTGTACCACCTGTCATAGCCAATGAACCTTCAGTCAGTCCTCATTTTCACCAAATCCCTAACTAAAACCTTATTCGCCACAAATTTCTAACGTGTCCATTACAACACAGTCCGATCATAAAAAACTATGACAAATGCCAGCTGAGAACAATTGGGGTTATGTTTTCGATTCTAACATTTTCGCAACACTTCACCTTGCATAGACAATGGGCTCTTGGGTACAGCTTAACGCTCTGTATACATTTCATTGTCAAGAGTTACCAACTCCATTTTATGCCACGGTGCTGCGTTAATGGATTACTTTTGGTATGGTACCTTTTTTTTTAATTAACCAATTGTGTTCGGGTCGACCACTTTGTCTAAGTGAGAAGGGTTTGGTGCTTGGGAACAGGTGGGGCTTTGATGAGATCGACTGTCGATTGTTTTAATGAGATTGTTAGTGAGTGGCAGTGGTACAGGCTCGTAGAAAACGTTTGCTACTTGCACCAGAATCTCACATCTAGATATTGCTGCTCTAGATAGATCTGGATTACTGCAAGTGTTCCAGGTTATAGGAAACTTTTGATGTACGGGTTAGCATTTTAAGTCAGTGTGGCGAAGTATGGAAAAGTGTCGTCAATTTCAAAGTTAGGCTAAAAGCTTTATTATCGAATTCAACCGTTTGTTGATTTACCTAATTGCAGTGCAGCAAATAGATCATTGCAAATCTGCAATCTTCAAAATCGTTTGCCGACAGTTATGATGCAAATCTCACCAGTATATAACCATTTATTTAAAGTACTCATAAAATCAAAGTTAGCCACTTTAGTGTGGGTTGGTAAGGGCGAAAGTTAAATAAAAGACGGCAATATTATTGTTTCTACCTCTACTGAGTATATACTTACTCATATATACTACTATACTATATTATACCTACATGTACTACTGACAATGCCTAACTATGCGTCTTGTGCAGAAGCCGTGAACAATTTGTAGAATGTACAAAAGGTCAACCACGCGACGAGGGGCGTTTACTGTCCAACTAATCTTGTTCAAATTAAACAAATAAAAGCAAATACTGCTTGTTCTTTAATAAAATCGAAACGGTTAAAAGATATATGAAAGGCTCACAGTTGGAGCATAATATCCAGAATTAACACATAAGATTTCACATGTTTGGCCGTTCTCTGACACTTACAACGTAACCTTTTGTAGGCGGCGAGAAACTTAAAGGGCTCCTCAAGCACCTCAGAGGGTTTCTAGACGGGATGGGATCACGCAACCGCGTGTCCCCGTCCTCTACTAGATTCTTGGAGGCGTCCGGATCATTTCGAGAGTGGAACAAGTTTTTTTTTATACCTAGCACGGCAAATGACTCCATACCACCTGATGTTAAGTGGAAATGGAGTCGAGACGCGAAGACAACTAGTGCAGCGTGAAAACAACGCAGCATCAGTCAACCTCACTCTGCCGGCCCAAATTAGTAAACAACTTGGAGTTGCCAAGTGAAAAGTCACGACTAAACATGACCAAAAAATTGTTTCACAATTATTATTCAAATAATCACTTGTTCGTGCTCCAAATCTCCTGGTCCGTAGTGATATTAACCTTGTTTGTACTCTGTGTATGATATGAATGAATTATGTCTGCCGTGAAACAATGACTTTATCTGTTTCGTTTCGTATGAATGGACAGATTAACGGCTTTGGGATTTCTATTTAGGACAAGTGTGAATGTTGTGCAACATTTTTGACATGTACTTTGGTGCGACGCGTTGGTAAGGAACGATACTATTCAATAACTACTTTTTTAAACATTATGTCAGGTTTATTGTTTGAGCTTATTTTGAACATATGCCTTTAAAAATGATTTAGTATTGTGTAGGCTTGTATTGTAATTGTAATTACACTTTGGTTTTGTCCTCGAAATTAAAAGAACTTAATTGTAGTCTAGCTTATTTGTGCTGCCATCTATCACTATAGTCGACATCCACAGAGAGAGAAAAAAAATTGTCTGTGGATATAAACTTCTCTTTGACGCCTGTTGGGTTTGACATTCATTACCGTTTTAGTGCTCCCGCCAAATATCACGTTTTTTCTTTCAGCATTTTTTCAAAATTGGTAATTACAAAACACAAATGTTGAAAAAATTTCCACGAGCAGGGTTTGAACCTGCACCCTTCTGACATACCGGGTCAGGTGCTCTTCCAATTGAGCTATCGTGGTATCTTTAGTATTTGTAAAAATATTATGATCGGATGTTAATGACGGTAGTTGTTAACATTGAATGGGCGCCTTTGGCTTTCAAAGTAAAAAAGTAAATAGTGTTGAATAATTTCGGCGGGCTGGTTAGAACCACGATAGCTCAATTGGAAGAGCACCTGACCCGGTATGTCAGAAGGGTGCAGGTTTAAACCCTGCTCGTGGAAATTTTTTCAACATTTGTGTTTTGTAATTTGTTCGCAACAAAATTTGCGTTAAAAATTATATAAGCATTTAAAATTGGTAATGTTTAAAAGACGGGTGCGCATTGTTTTACATAACTTTTCAACTCCTATCATCGGAGGTCCGAAAATATTTCTCATACCATTTAAAATCATAATCATCATTCTTCATAAAAACGTGCCGCGGCAGCGGTCGGCGAAGCGCCAGAAACTAATTTTTGTTAGAAAAGTAGACAATTTTAATTTCTACTAGGTATTTTTCTAACCTACCTACCAATTACTAATAAATTAAAATTATTTTCAATATTTATTTTTATGGAAAATTACATTATGAGTTAAAATATTTTCTTAGTATTGCCTTAATACAACAATTATGATAATTGTCTGTTATAAAGTAAGCTATTCTGAACAACGACGTTATGAGTGAAGTATGTTCTTAGTAACAATTAAAGCAATATGATCATTGAATGTTATGAAGAAAAAAGATCTGAAAAAAAAAATATAAATTTAAACTGATTCTTGGTAATAACAGTATTCATAAAAACAATATGATCACTAACTGTTATGAGCTCCGTTGGTAGTAATAAAAATGTATGAATGAAAAAAGTATGAAAAATAAAATTATGAAGAGTGATAATTATGAACACAAATCGGTAGTAAGACAAAGAATAGGATTTAGAATTTTATGTGAGCCAATATGGACCCTTAAAAGACATATACTCGTAGAAGACGATTTTGATGAATACATTGAACGCAAAATGGAAAAGCTGAAGAAGAAGTTCGAAAATAAACTTTAAAACACTCACATACATTCAATTGGTAAGTTATGCATTTGCTAACACCAAAAAGAGGTGTTTCTGAAGACATATAAAGATTGCGTTTAGCGTTTGAGGCCTTTCTTATAGAACAATTTTACAATAATGTAAAATTCACTACCTGCAATACCCCATGTGCCAAGTGTATTAACATTGTAACTAGTTTTTCAGGACTTTTCAGGACCTATCCGAACCGGTGCTATCATCGCGTTTCTGCGATCGCAACTCCTGCCAAGCTTATCTACACCCGCTTGATAATATCTGGAAATTCGAAACAAAGCGGGCTTCTCCATTCGTCCCTTCCGCGGACCTGTAGGATGAGAAATGGGTTCCCTACCGAGGTGTTCCATAGGATTTCTCCCGTGCGTGCACTATAAAATGAGGTTTTTCAAGAAGCGTGCAAATAGGATTATCAAGTCGGCAACGTTGTCGTTTTGTTATATTTGTTAACTATGACCTTTTTTTCGAAGTCCGGTGACGCTGAAATGCATAAGGCAATCAGTAAATTCTCTTCAAAAACAAAATAGACCTCTACTGTCGCCCAGTAAGTAGTCATCATTATCATCATCAGCCCCTCTCGACCCACTGCTGGGCATAGGCCTCTCTTTGCTTATGCCATTCGCCTTGATCCTGCGCTAGTCTGGGCCACGTGCAACACACGGTTTTGCTTATGTCGTTGACCCGTATCGCCGGTGGACGTCCCCTTTTTAAAATAAAATATTTCGTACAAATTGTTAGTTTGTTAGTTAACTATAACTTGATTGGATCGTGAAGAAAACTTGCACTAGGCTAGGGTTTTTCTGTGGCTAGACTTGTGAGTGAAAACGATTTGGTGCGGTGGGTCAGAGGGATAAACGTTGATCTGATGGATAGATAGATAAAAAAATATTTAAATTAACTATTTTTTAAATTTAAATATTATATAATTACGTCTTAGGTATTTTTTATACCTAACACGTATATAATATTATACCAAGTAAGTATTTAAAGTATACTATGTATATAAAGTAACAAAATTAGCTTTTAAGGAGTTTTCAGTTAAGCCAACTTTTGAATGTGATTTATATACCGTAGGTTATACATTGTCCAAAAGATTAATCCTCTTTATTGCTGTAGTATTTTACTGTTTGGTAACTATAGAAAACGTTATCTGTGAGTATACCCACAAAATTAAAAAAAAAATGTTATCTGCGTATAATTATACATTTTGTTTATTTGTACTCTTGTTACATACTTGCTAACGTGTTGCATGCTATTTTGTTTTTTTTTTATTTTTCTTGTAAGTGAATTGTTAAACTTCTTTTAGAGAAATAAATGTCTCATACCTAAACTTAACGTTACCTCTGCGAGTAACAATATTGGTCTAAAAGGTATACCGCCATCTTGCGATAGCACTTGGAACTAGTAATATGACAATGTTAATTAACACCATTCCATTTTCAAGTAGGTAACTCTTTTTAAATTTATTTTTTATAAGTAAGTATACCAATTACTTCGCAATTGCGGCATATAACTTTTGGGCAAGCATTGGCTATTAATAATAAGTTAATGACATCCGTGACCATATTAAAAGAATTCGATTTGGCGCTTTATATTTCAAGTTAAAGAATAAGAATGCAATAATGACAATCGTACATTATTAGGTAACAGTGTGTAGGTATTTGACCTCTATACATATATGAGACAAAAAATATTTGACGTCGGAACCGCAAATGTTATGGATCGACCATAGCCTTGTCGGTTAGACAGGCACCTATGAAGCTGTATGGCATTTTGAAATAGACTTTGTTAGACGTACACCTGTCTGGTTTTGGAGGTTTAATAATTTCTTAAAAATTACATAGGTACATACATTTTTAATTAATTTTGACAAACTGGACGAAATTTTGCAATTTTTACCCGACTGCGTCAGAAGGAGGGTTATGTTTTTCGATTGTATTTAAGTATGTATGTATGTAAACGGCCGTGCCTAGCTCAATTAAATCCGCACTCTCTTTGGTTGGTGATTGTCCCCGCCTGCGACAACTATCAATATTCAATGTATTATATTTCACGTTGCATTTAACATTGCTCAAAATGAATTCTGTGATCTTAGAGCTTGTTTTTTTCTTTTCAGTCGTTTTTGATAAGATATTTGTTTTAGCAATCTGGTTTTTTGTTTTATTTAAAAAAAAAAAAACTACAAAACTGAGATTTCATCACTGTAGTTTTATTATCCCGCTCAACTTTCACAAGTACAGTACATAAAACATTTACTTATAAATTAAGTTAACAACACGACTTGCGAACATAACGATTCGAATGGAAAATAAAGCACTGTCACTTTAAAGACTAAAAACTTAAAGGTTTTATTATTAAAATGTTTGTATGTGGCCAATTGTATGGCGGAAATAGTGTATACACTATTTCCGCCAGAGGGTATTATATGCCATCGCACACTAGGCGACACGCGACTGCGACAGCTCGGCGTCTAGACGCGAGCGACGACAGGCTGCGGCCGACAATTTTCATATATTTTGTTCAAAGCTCCGCACACTAGGCATCAGTCGCAGAGTCGCAAAACTGACGCTTACAACTGTCGCACGACTGTCGTCGTGTGTGCGCGTGCACGTCGCGACTAGACGCGGCGACTAGACGCAGCGACAAGTCGTCCAGTGTGCGATGGCATTAGACATAGGGCTGCGACTCAAATGGAAAACAAAACACTGTCACTTAATAATATTTTTTTGAACTGGTTTCATATCAATGTGTAGTGTTCGCGTAAACTTTAGAAAGCAATGTGGTTTAATTTTTCAAAATATTTGTTTGTAGCCAGTCGCCAACACAACTCCCGCCAGTAAACATTATCGGAGGAGGTAACATTCATTTACTCCTTTCGGCATTTAGGTAGTTGGTCCGACCAATACTGCTCTATGTCATGGTGAGTGGGTTGATACTACTTGATACAACTCACGCGCACGTCACACGTCACGTAGTTCTATAATTTCCAGCGACAGTTGCCCATGTACCCTGCGGGTGCACTAATTTCTGCCTTAAGCTATTTTAATAAGGTAGCCGTCAATATTGATTGGTCGTGTCAAGTGACAGACTGGCCTTCAGCGGGCGGCCTTAGGACATGACATGCCATGCATTCCTCCTAGGATGAATGAAAATCTTTGGTCAAATAAATATTAACCTTTGCATGTGTTTCATTTTCCAAAGTGTTAGGAAATGAGACCAATTTCTTTTCGTTCAATTTTCTGTGTTAGATAAAATCAATAAAATGAAGAAAATTAAGTTTTTCTTGAATATTGTAAGTTTTATTATTTTAATATTATTGTGACGCCGTAAAATAAAAGAGAAAAGAAACGTCTCGTTGAGTTTGTTGCCGGTTCTTCTGAGGCTTGTTTTTGCGTCTTAGGTAAAACTTAAATCTTCACGTTTTAACACAACAATTCTACAGACCTAATTAATAAGACCTTACGGCTGTAGTTAGCTAGCCAGGCAGACTAAAACACTCTTCGGAATTAAAACACTTTCCTAGGTATAAAGACCTTTTTTTTTTTAGAGAGATTGCTGATTCTCTTTAACGGCATTTTCAGCGTTACTGGGCTTTTTTGGGGGCGGCGAGGTATGTAAAAGGTATCTCAAGCCGTGTGAAACGAATCACCTTCGGAGGTTTTCTAGAGGGAACGGCATCACACACTTAAAAGTGCGCATCCCCGTGCCCTATTAGATTCTCTGAAGGGTTCGGATCGAATCGGAGAGCGGAACCACCCGAGGGCGCCTCTAAAGACTTGGACCTCGGCTTGAATAGACCGGGCCGTGGAGGAAGAGAGAAGCGCCCAGGTACTGTCTGTACCTGGTATAGAGCGCGTGTAAACCGGTTCTACGTACCCTTGTTCTACGAGTACGGTGTCTTAGGCCTAAACTAGTGTGCATGTTTAGTGTATTCTGTAAATGTGTTACTAGTGGCATTTAGGGGATTAGGGGATTTATGGGATTAGGGGATTTAGGGGATTAGGGGATTTAGGGGATTAGGGCATTTAGGTCGGTGGTCTAACCACTAGACCATGGAGGCAGTTAAATATGGTCAGCGTTCCATTACACGTTGCATTACACACTATTGGACAGCTTAATGCCGACTCATAGGAATGTAGGAAGCAAAACATAGGGCCGTTATACCACAAAATCGCCCTTTCAACCACAAATGAGGTACCTAAACATAAGTAGAGATCAGCACTCCAACCACAGAATAAATAATAGTACTACGTCTCCAACTCCAACTACGTAATACAGTTTTGCGTGGTTTCTTTAATGATTCGATTAAAGCCTACATACCTTTGATAGTAATGGTCGATTTTATTTACGGTGTGTAGCTTACATAATTTTGTCCGTGCACTTTTTTTTTATATATATTTACAAGCAGCACTTATCTTATCTTATCTTATCTTAGTGGGGCCTGCCGAGGTTTCCACCTCTCAGTAACACTTCGACCCATTGGGATCTTTTGTGCAACCCCATCCTTTCACTCTTCCTCCTCTGTAAAGATAGATGCCATAAGTCTGGCAACGTCCTTAAGAGCGAAGAGCCTGAAGTCCTCCGGTTTCGGATAGGCCGACCCCAGGAGTCCCATTCTTTTCCTAGTCAGAGAGTCGCAGTCACACAGTAGGTGCACAAGCAGCACTTACTACTCGTACGTCCGCACAAACATCCATATCCCGAAGGAATTTCGAAAAAAATGGCATAATTTTTTGTCTACATCATTAGAAGGTATCTGTGCAAAATTTCAGATTTGGACTTCGTTAATGAGTCAGTCAGTCAGTAATTAAGTATAGAGTTAAACTGAAACCAATCATTATTTGAAATGATTGGTTTGAAAATTGCAAAATTGCAAAATTTTATAGTTTTCAAATTAAGTTTGGTAATGTAACAAAAGTTGAATAAAATGTTTTTTCAGCAGGAATATACTTCCAGCACAAACATCTGAATTTACATTAATATTGCAAGAAATATTTATCCTCTATACATATTTGTTTTTACTAAATATTGTTAATAAGATGTGGAAACCAACACAACAGCCAGTAGCCAAAATGCACAGACAAGAAAACGCAGAAGTTACGCACCATCGCGCCCGCACTTCTAAAACTAGATTGCACGTGTACATAAAAGAACCCAGCAATCCGCAACATTGTTTCGTCGCTCTTTATCTAATAAAGTATTAGTGCCAAATCGTACAATGGTCACAAAGGAGTCCTATTGGCAATCTGTAAGTGTCGTAAATCGATTAGTGAAAAGCATTACGAGTTCTCGATCTCTCGGCACAGTTATACAATTAGGCGAAATAAAACACTAAAAACATTACGTTAGTTGATTACAATGACGATTTGGTGGTTTTTTGGTTAAAATTGCGTTGGTCCTAATTTTGATGAAGTTTTGTAAAACTAAATTAAATGAAAATTCTGAAATTGCGTTATAGTTAAATGAAATTGTTCAATTAAAACGCAATTAAAATGCGCATATATATTCGAGTTAAACCTGATTTCTCTCGTTCTCGATTCCTTGTTACTGTACTACCTACGTTCATTTTATTTGATAAAACGCGATTTTTGTGAAGTGAATTATTTTCAAGGGGCAACAAAAAAGGAAAAAACCAGGAATAATCCAAAAAATCGATAAAAAGTAATAGTTTGTTAAAAATATAGTAGAAGTACCTACTATTATGGTTTTTTTACACCAATAGTTTATGAGATTCGACATATAACGTATTCATCTTTATACATAAAAACAGTAATGAAAGCAAAATCATCAAATTCCAAAATATTAACATTAACAGTATTTACCTACAACCACCAAACACTACCTAACAGATACCTAAGGGACACGATCTTCTATCAATACCATCATTATTTTAGTGCTCTTAAGAATAAGAATAAGAAACATTTATTGACCTGCACAAAAACAAATACAAACAGATGAGAAAAAATAAAAATAAAATAAAAAAGAACATCTTAAAACAATTAACACAATCACAAAAAATATAAATAAAAATAAAAGAGAAAGAACACTATAAATTACTACGTTATGTGCAAGGCCAACGGGTAAAAGTTTGGATACCTACCTATCATCATCATCATCAGCTTATTTTTATGTCCCCACTGCTGGGGCATGAGCCTTCCTTAAGGATGGATAGGGAGAACAGGACATAAACCACCACGCGGGCCCTACGGGACTGCTAGTGCAGCCGGGACCAACGGCTTTTTGGTCACCCATCCGATGACCGGCCTTTGCGAAGTTGCCTAACCTCAGCACTCGCTGACCGGGCGCGTTAACCACTGCGCCATCTAGCTCCTCTACCTACCTATACCTTAAAGGTATCGTGTTTAAAAGACTCCATGATACTGGCATCATACAATTTTCTATCAAAACACTTCGCCAGGCTAAGGCTGAAAAACTTCTTTATTGACTGTCCTGTAATAACACTTAATTTAAAAATAGTAGTTTATGCAACTGTCATATAATGAAGGGTATTAAAACACGAGTGTGAGTTTATGAAATGAGCGCAGCGAGTTTCATAATAGTAACGAGTGTTATAATACCCGTGTTATATGCAGTTGCATACACTACTTTATCTTCACTAATGCAATTAGTCAAACAACAAGAGTAAAAGCTGACAATAGTTTATTTATAATAATTTGTTCAAATTTTGGATGGTACAATTTTGAAAGTTAATGTTAATTATTGATCCAGCAGCTGTAGCGGTCGCCGGGCAAGCAGTAGAGCTCGTAGACGGAGTTGGAATATTTATAATTACTTCATTCGTCTTGTTTTCTATACTGTTCAAGATCGTATTTGAGACTTGAATTTTATTCATTAAAGACTCATCAATGTAGCTTTCAGCCACAGTAGAAGACTTCCACCCCCCGTGTCGTTTCAGTGCGGTCAAATCACCACCGCTATCTATGAGAAGGGTCGCCGAGGTGCGCCGGAAGCAATGCCCCGTGTACAACGCTGGGTTAGGCAGATTCAAAAAACTTACGATAGTTTTTCCCAGAGCACCAAATTTATTAATACCAGTTCTTTGATCGACGCACTTCCCCGATCTATAGCTCAAGAAAAAGGCAGGGTTTCGACAGGGGGTGGGTCGAAGTTCCATGTATTTTTTACATACGGCATAGCAGTTGCCCGTCACAACGAAAGAACGATCTATTTTCGTTTTTGTTTTCGAAACTTTCACCATGATTATACTGTCGTCTATGTTAGAGACTTCATCGAACTGGATGTTGTATAGCTCTTGCCTTCGGCATGCCCCCATTATGCCGAAGATTAGTGCAACTTGTAACAATAAACGATATAATAAGCTTGAGGTACATAGCCAAGGCAAAAACTATGATTTATGAAGTAGTAAAGTGTAGGTACCTACTGCCTAATTTATACACAAAGCGCTTAAACGGAGTGTCTAGATAACTTGCGTGTGTAGTACGTAAGTACTAGGTAGATTAAATAACAGAACTAAAATACACTTACCTTTTCAAAAAGATACAAAATATCTGGTGAATCTTTCAGGAACATCTTTATTTGACCTGATGTAAACGTTAAGGACTTTTTTCCTTGTGTCCTTCTGAACTGCGTTTCAGGAACGCTATGACTTTTGAATACTTCGTGATATCAATATTGTTGTAGATACTCAGTGTGGACTTGAGCATAGAATATTTAGCCCACATAGAAGATGGCTTGAATTTGTCGGAGAGGTCTTTGAGATACACAAGAATGACATTTTCAGAAAATGATGTAGTTTTCTTTTCGATCTTCCATGCCAAAAAGTTATTATATTCTTTTTCATATAATTTTCTAGATTTTTCTGGCAAAAGATTGTGAGTTACTTTTGTTGCCAATTCTAGAATATCCGGAGGCGTACAAATATCATCGTCGCTGTCCATTTTTAACTTTTAATTTGTATTTTAGAAACAAAACACATTGCGAAACATTAAATTCACGCGTACGTGTATTGTCACAGTGAACTTGCCGCCATTAAAATCTAACCAATGAGAGCGCAGCTGCGCGCGCAGGGCTAATCAGGAGCGAGCGCGCGCTGTTCTTTTTTTATTTAATTGGCACAAGATCTTATCAAAGAGTTTTGTGTATGTAAGTTTAGTAGTTTCGACGAAGTTTTCACGTATAACCCAACTGTTTTCAAAAGCCAGCCTAATATCAAAATTTTAAACAACTTGTATGAGGATTTTGACATAAGGCTCGCCAGGTTAATTGGTCGCGTTTTATTGATGTTATATGAGATTTTACGATATCGATGTGGATATTATACCATCATGTGAAATTGCTTAAATTGAGTGTTTTGTTGTCTGCGCTATAACAGTAGTAATTATAAGTCAAGTATTGGAAACATAAGTAGAATGTTACAACATTAGTGTAGATAAAATATATTACATTCGAATTCCGACTACTGGTAGATCACAATCGGTTTTAACTTAATACAACAGAAGAATGCAGCTGGCAATAGCTGGATGAGAGTAGTCGCGGATCGTGCGCAGGCGTGAACTTGGAGAGGCCTATGATCAGCTCTGAACTAATATAGTGGAAATGATAATGATGAAAGGTCTATAGCTGTGATCAACGCTACTCTTCATTAAACCCCCCGTTCCTCTGTGGAAAGTTAACTATAATGTTTTATAGGATACTTTATCTGACTCGGCGGACTTTGTATCGCTTTGATAGTTTCTATGACAACAAAACAAACACATCGTATTTCTATTTATTTATCATTAAGCATTTTTTTCTAGTAATAAATATAGCTTTTGTTACTCATATGTTATGGGGTAAACGAGTTCTTAAGTGGAGACCGCGTATCGGCAAACGTAGTGTAGGACGCCCTCAGACTAGGTGGAACGACGTTCTTCGCAAGGTGGCTGGCAAGAGCTGGATGAGAGTAGCAGCGGATCGTGCTCAGTGGCGTGCATTTGGAGAGGCCTATGTCCAGCAGTGGACGTGTGTAGGCTGATGATGATGATGATGATGTTGCTCAGCGCTAATGTAGCATTCTAATGGTGAAAGATTTTTTCAAATCGGTCCAGTAGTTTTGAGTTTTTCGTTACAAACAAAAATACAAAAATACAAAGCTTTCCTCTTTATTTATTTATTTATTTATTTTATTTAATAGGACAACCAACAAAATTGACACTAAATTAAATTAAAGTTGTTTTTGTACAAAAAGGACTTAAGCTAAGTGTCATCTTACATATCGGCTGCCACGGCATGCAATGTGGACTAAAATATACTATTTAAATACTATTCTTATTCAAAACAAGTATACAATTAACGAAAAAACAAATACAATTTATGATTACCTACTTATATATATTTTTACGCAAATATTATTGCAACAAATTACAATTTGAAAAAATACAATTTATTGCAACTGTTCAATAATTATTAGGCGTTACTTCATGGGACTGCAGTATTTGACGCTTGAATTTCTGTGGTTTGTCTGCGAAGATGTCAGTGTTAAGATGCTTGCAAAGATGGTTATATTGTATTATAATATTAGTATAGAAGTAGTAACTGCTCTGTATTTTTGCATGTTTAATTTATGTTAAATCTGAGTCGATGTATCTTATTGTTACCGCTGCAGCTGAATAATAAGCCTCCACCAAGGCTTTCCAGATGCAAAGACCGGTTGTAAGGTATTTGCACTCAGCAGTTTTTAGGGTTTAACCCTATTACAAATATTTTGTGGCTGTGGATACCAGTTTATTTAGTCTCATAAGTAAGTACCTACTCATAACCAGTAACATGCCAGTAACAATCAGTTTTACGTAAATAGAGTATTTTAGCGTAGGTACTTTATTGGTGTCGCAGATAATAAAGTACGCCTACATGAAAAAGAGGACAATACTTTATTTTAGAATACGGGTGGCAACCCAAACTACGAACTGCAAATTTCCTCAATAGATTCTGTACTCTATGACAAAGGCTTGAAAATGTATTGAAGACATTTGACAGTTTTGGTTAGCTTTATATCGTCATTGCAAATTTTAAATCTCTTATGTGTCTTTTGGGCCCAAAGATACCTCTAATTTATTTGTTGTAATACATGATAAATTTTTTCTTTACTTACATAATAATGTATTTGTTTATCCCTCTAAAAAAAACCAGAAGAAACGAGCCTATTCCTTCCTTGAAGGCCGGCAACGCGTCTGTGATTCCTTTGGTTTTGCGGGTGTCCATGGGCGGCGGTGATTGCTTCCCATCAGGTGACCCGCCTGCTCGTTTGCCTCCTTCTAATATAAAAAAAAAACACAAAATATTCTCTAGAAAATTTTACAGGAGAAAGTTCTATTCGTTTTTTATGACATACACTTTTGTCACATAGGAGATATTAATTTTGCAACGACGATATGCAGGCGTCTATTCTATGAATTGTAATAAGATTTCTAATACTATTGTGTTATAACGAAATTAGCAATCAGGTATTGTTAGAGTTTTTTTTGGTAAAAGTGTAGTAACAGTAACAGTTAAGTTAAGTTAAGTTAAGTTGGTTAGAACCACGATAGCTCAATTGGGAGTGCACCTGACCCGGTAAGTGAGAAGGGAAATTTTTTCAACATTTGTGTTTTTGTAATTTGTTCGCAACAAAATTTACGTTAAAAATTATATATAAACATTTAGTAACAGTTAAATTAGAATCTTGAAATGTAAAACGTTTATGGAGAATGGCTGTTGTAACAATGTGTGTTGATTTATCAGCACATAATCGATTGATGTTCTACGAGTAGGTAGGTATGATTGATGAATCGATTTGAGTGCCATATTTATTTAGACCAGTTTCTTTAACATAAGTGTAATGTAACAAATTTTTAACAATATTAAACTTATTTTTATGTAATAAAGATTGAAAACGAGCAAGCTAGCTGCTGATTAGAAGTCGACATCTTATCGCTCATGGACATCTTCAGCATCCGGGGTATCTGCCTATGCCTACGCAATACCAACTTTGAGAGCTATTTATTATAATTAGCTCAAGTTATTGAAACTTTTCTAAGAGGTGCTTTATGAAATGTCTTATAAGTAAATAAAAAAGGTGGTGTGTACATAAATATTTTATTTATTTAAAATACCAACTGCGCGTAGTTGCCATTATTAAAATATACCTACTTAAAATTCATCAAAATACATTTATCGTAGGACATTCACCATTGTCATTGACGTCTTTGAAAAAGTATTTTGGTCGTTAACTTAGTCTTACTTATTTTTAACTTAACTTAATAATTAAATAATTAACTTAAATATTTACATTTTGTACTTTATAAAAGTTACCTATTTATCTAAGAGACTAATTTTATTTTATTCACCCGTCATCACTTCAAGGAACTCTGAAACAAAAACAAAATTCACTTAATAAATAAATAACAAGTAAGAGACAAGCTTTGACGACTTCAATATTAATGAACTGTGATTAATAGAATTTTAATTTTAATACCAAAGCATAAAAAAATGAGAATAAGTGGTCTATGGAAATCAAATTTGAAATAATAAAAGACAGTCTCCCCAGCAGCGGTTGAGTAAGTGTACCTTATCCCATTTTCAGCCTTTTCACTTCCCTGACCATAGGATGAAAACTGAATAGTCTTCAACAAATTTCTGCTTATAATTATGAGACGTTACCGAAAACTCACCTTCAAAGTCTACGGTGCCCGATCCATCAGAGTCAATCTCCTCAATCATGGTCTCCAAGTCATCAGGATTGATGGTGTTGTCCAGCTCCCTGAAGATCTCCTTCAATACATCCGTTGTGATGTAACCGTTGCCTGCAAAAACAATTCAGTAAATTGCATTTTAAAGCTGAAGTTTATCATCACTTACTGTCAGGTGAGATGATAACATAGGTACATGGAAGACTTAAGAAAATAACAAAAAAGGTAGGTACCTTCTTTGTCGTATAACCTGAAGGCTTCTTTCAGTTCTTTGACCATTGCCTCGTCGTCCTCCTCTTCTTCTGTCAGGAACTTAGCAGCTAAGGAACAGAACTCGCCGAACTCTAATTCTCCAGAGCCTGTAATAAAATATATTTAAAGTCAAAAGGGAAAAGTTAAAAGTCGCATACCTAGGTGCATCTTACGTATTTTTAGGAAAACGCTAAGTCGCAAAACCGGTATCTCTTTCCATTCGTTCGCACCATGTTCACACGGTGAAAGATAAAAGAATAATTTACCTTAAAAAAATAGCTCGTAATCTTTAAAAGATTTTTTTTAGTTTTTTTATTTAAATAGTATTTTATGGTTATCAATTTTATAATTCTGAGCAATTTAGCTAAAATTTATTCTGGTTCGGATTAAACGCTAAACTTATCAGTAAACTATACCACATTTGTGTTTTTATGTAGGTTTTTCGATAATAAATTACATCTGAATGAAATATCTCTTTTTATTTAAATTTACAGTTGTGTCTGACTGTACACATAATTTCGTCCATGTATATTAAGCCTCAACAGCCGTGATCGTCTAGTGGTTAGGACCCTACGTTGTGGCCGTAGTAACCCAGGTTCGAATCCTGGTCACGGCAATGCGACAGCATTGTCACGGTGAGGTGTATTTTTGTTTTTAATTAGCCTTTTATCAAGTTTAATTAATTAGTATGATAAAGATTAACGCCCATTTAGTAATTTTTCCTCATGAAACAATGATATTACTTATGTTTTTAAAGATTTTTTTTGCAAAAATCTACTAAGTTAACGTTAAACAAAAACTAATTTATTTTTTGTGTTTTAATAATAAAATAATGCACTAAACCTGATTTGTTAAAAAAAAACAAAAATAAATAAACATTCAAACAGCGCCATCTATAAAATAACAAAGTAACTAGTACGACTCTGTATTGGCGAAAAGCACGCGCGATCCAGCTAGTGTCTAATATCGAAAGAGTGCGATAGATGGCGTATTACAAACTTTTACTAGTTCTACATTTAACAATTTTGTACTAAAATGCTATTTTGATACTAATAAAATGTAATAGATATAAGTCCTTTGAATTTACCAATCTAATTTACTAATACATTCTCAGACCAAATTCAATCCAAACATATTAATAATTAAATAGGTAGTTAAGGTTTTCAGAACCCGTTTTGGACCTATCTAAAAGTAGAATATTTTCTCATTTCAATATTTTTTTTCTCTGTATATTTGTAGACTGTGCATTATATAATAAAGAATTATATTTAAACTATATGAAACAATAAACTCTAATAAGTCAAACAAGTTTGAGGAAGAAGCGTTAATATTTTCTAAAATTATTTAAAAAAAATCTAGTTCACTGACACCGTTTATATTTTTTTAAATTGTTGTTATCAATTTTTCAAATTTATTGTTCGTAGGTCACCGGTGACCTACGAACAATAAATTTTCTATTGTGTCTGGTTTTGCAGCAGTCAACCTGTTAATAATTATAATAATTTTTATAATTATATTATTAATTATATTATTTTATATTTTTATTATTATTATCATTTTTATTTTTTTATAATATTTCGACGGTCTCGCATAACAAACACTTATATGCTTCGTATTGCATACGATAATTCTGAAGATACGACTTTGTTCTTGGGACCCGTCGATTTGTAGTAGTAAACTAACCGTCTTGATCTATCTCCTGGATAATCTCTTTGAGGGTGTCTTCGTCGAGCTCATGGCCCAGCATCTCGAGGATGGTGCCGACCATGTCTGTGCTGATGACACCTTTCTTCTCGTGGTCGAAAGCATCGAAGGCATTCTTAAGAACTGTACACAAAAGCCATAAAATTAAGAATTAAAGTGTACGGGTTTATGTAGAGTTCTAGTAGAGTTCTAGAGTTCTAGAAATATTTCGTGACATAATGATAAATATTAATTGAACGTTTATGTTTTTTTTTCTGCGTTGTAGTCTTGTCATAGTATATGTTCACCTATCAATTTAAGTTCAGGTTAAAATATATCAGGTTCGTTAATATATTTATATCTTTACATGCATACTGCACTTACAATTGTTAGATCACAACATCTATTGTTTTGATTCAATACAGACAGAATGAAATTTGTCTACTATGATTAGCACTTAAAGTGATTAATTAAATATGGTGCAAATAATAAGAAACCCCAAAAAAATATATTTTTACTTTATTGGGAAGCTTAAAAACAATACCTAACTGTCAAGGATGGATTCAGAAAAAAATTTTTTTTCTCTTTTATTCCTATGATAATAAAATGGGATACTAATATAATATAAAAGTGGGATAATACAGGCTAACTGTAATGATTCAAGGTTTTTTTGTCATAAGACAATCACAATAAAATTAAAATATGTATGTAGGTATGTACTTACGCTGAAGTTGGTTTTTGTCAAGCTCTTCCTGTACACCGTACATAAAAAAGAAATTCAAAACGATTAGATATAACATAATTAAGAAATTCACTAAAAGGAAGCAAATGACTGTATGTCTGTAATATTGAGTTACACTTTTAAGGAAATTATTCATTAATTAGGTATGGCTAATTTAAGGATATAACTTTAATATTTTAGTAGTGAAAGCTTTTTTTAATTTGGGAAAGAAAGTTTTTGATAAGAACTGTTAAGTATTTGTTTATTGCAAAAAGAAAACACTTTTTTTTTATTTACGTTAGTTTATTTTTTTTATTAAACAACACCCACCATTTTTATTAATTAACACGGTTTTACACAGAAGTAAGAAATGCACTGGTAGAATCAGATTAGTCGGTAAGCACACTGTGATACCCACTTTCTGGATCTAGGCCGTTTTATATGTCACGGGTTCGATGTTTTCCGGCTAGGTAGAATTTTTCAGGGGCGCTCAACTTTTGTTGTTGTATTTTTATTCAAATAAATTAAATATTGTATTATCCTTATTGATCTAAAATGCACAGCTTCATTATTACGCATTTAAAATAAATTTACTACGATTACATATGAGTTATTTTAAATTTTAAAACACGGAAGAGTTTATATCTAACCTCATAAAAATATTAAAAGATGAGGAACTGGATATTTATCTTTAACTGTCGAAACACTCAAACGCTACTAACATTGTTAGACTTAGAAAACCATTACCAGCATCCAAACCAAGTATAGTAGACAATGAAATTGCTTTACCACCTTAGAAGTGAATTTTGTTTGCATATAATAAAACAACAAGTTCTATTTTTGTTTAAAAGACCAAGTGACAGATACGTTGTCATTATTGACAATGAGCCTTAGCGAAATTTTATCAAAAGTGATAAAGCAATTTCATGGTCGACTATACAAAATTATGAATCGTATACACGTGTCGCTGGGAATCGTACTGAGCCCCTTATATAAATGAAATAATCTGTGATTTAGGTCTGAAAGACCGGTTTTAGTACATACATTTTCATTAATAACCCTAGCACCTGCCCAAATATTGACTGCTTCAGTCGTTCATTAGAAACTGTGTCTATCAAACACCCGATCGTTTTAACTGCAATCTATGCTTTGATTGCGTTAACTGTCCTAATCACTAATACTTATGATTGGTTGTGTTTTGAATCCATCGTAATATCATTGCAGCCCTTGATCCGATCCGAACCTTTCAGATAATCTGTAGGGCACGAGGACACGCACTAGTGCGTGATGCGGTTCCCTCTAGAAAACCTCCGAAGGTGGTTCGTTTCACACGGCTTGAGGAACCCTTTAAGTTTCTCGCCGCCCCCAAACAAGCCCGGTGAAGCTGAAAATGACGGAATATTTTAATAACTTTTATACTATATATGGTATGTTTACTGCGTTATAAATATAGTGTAGTGTGATATTGCCACGGTTACATGTAACCGTTTTATATATGGAGAGGTTAAAGCCGTAAACAAATGATATGTCTATTTCTAAGACGTTGATTCATTACTATGTATAACATAAAACAAGTCGTATCATCATAATATATCTTCCAGAATTTACTCACTGTGGGATATATCTCTTTAACGGCATAGACCCACCTATTTATCAGCCCGTATTTTTATCATACTGTATATCATACAGCAATCATGAATGTCAACCTCAATAATAACTCCGAGCTATAATATTGAAGATAAGATTATTATTCTTACATTCAATGCAAAGGTACAAGCTTAGTTAGTTTTAAGAACTATCCGATTCAATATGCATAAACATCTGTATAAGTATTATAAATAGATATAATAAATAAATAAAAACATCATAAAATTCTTCAGAAACTTCGTATTTATAATTATACTACAGTTTCCACTGCTTCTGTTATTCAGTTCTAGAAACGAATTGTTAATAGTGCCAGATCTTTAATGCAACTCGTTTTATAAACACGCTTATTAAATTAAAAAAACTAAATTCGTCTATCTACCAACAGAGCTCATTAATATATTCAAATGAGGCTTGAAACAATAAATGGGTACTGTAACGAAGTTAATTTATCAACGGAAAAAATTAATGGTGCTAATTATCCAAATGTTGACGATCCCCTTCAGGCATCTCCAACTGTGACAGCCAATGATATTGACAAGACGGATTTAGTGCACTATTAATAAGACGCACTAATGATACTTAAAACGGCTATAAAGTTTGATGCGAACGTTTTGTACGTATTACCGACTTGGTGGCGTAGCGGTTAGATTGGTCTTAGACCTTGCAGTACCGGGTTCGATTCCTATAGGAGGGTTGTGGATGTACTCGGTTTTTTTGGTGGTCAGCATAACAAAATAAGAAACTAAGTTTGTAGATTCGGTGACACATTTATTTTCTTTATTTTGGCACAAAGTCACTATAAAAGTATTATTTTAATTAAACTTAATTACATATTTTATAAACAACGAGTGCCCATAATTGGTAGGCAGCATGGTTTCCGAACAAGCTTAATAAAAGCACAGAGTAGATAAAATGATAAAAGTGCCAAACATTTTTTTTGCTTCTTCAAAAGAGGTTACAGATTGTAGGAAATTACAAAGTAATATTATATTTATTACATAAATAGTACTATAATTAAATCGTTGATTTTAGCTTATCTATTTATCTACTTGTTTTTTATTATAGGTACGTTTATGTTTATAAAAACTTAGATAAATTCGAAAAGAAGTACCCATAATTTTAACACAAGAAATAAAAACAAACTGTTTGCCGTTCCAAAACTTGTATAAAAATACAATTAAGTGCTTTCACTCTAAACGGAATTGCCACTACACAAGCTTAAGACAGAAATAAAACAAGGTCTAATGAAAAAAGGTTACTATAAAATTGATGATTATTTTAATGATAAGAATGTGTGGTCATCTTAGTCTGCTCGCTTGCACATGTTATTTCACATTGTAAGTAGTTACACTTTTGTATACAACTCTTAGTTTAAAGGAGTAGCTGCTAAGTTTTTTGCTGGAGTCTTCTTAGCAGAATCAACCTACCGACCCAGCAGTGAATCGCATTACATAATATGTATTGTTTATTATATTATATATTTTAAGTATTATTGTGCGTACTTATATTATTTTTTAATATATTTTTTTTAATGTAAGTAACTACTTGACGTAAGTAACGACTTGTAAGATAAGTGCAGTGCAATTTTTATGCCTAAATTGAATAAAGGATTTTTTTTCATTTCATTTCATTTCATATTATTTTAAGTTATGGGAATTCTTTTTATAAGTTACGGCCACCAGAGGGTAGCATGATTACGTTGGAGCTCTCCCCCTTTCCCTGGAGCTAAGCCAGCTGGGTGTGAGAGATGTGCATACCTTCACCTTAACCTTGCAGTCATCGCAACTGATTACGCGGAAGTAACGTCGGGTCCAGGGACTCAAACCAAACCGAACGTTACCTTGAATCAAGGACGCCAGAAGATGAGTTTGATTAAGCAAATGGCAAAGTGTTCTTGCGATACAGGACTATCTAATTAAATTAGCGGTTTCTGCGGAAAATGAACAAAAACAATTAAAAAAGTCCTTTATATTACCAGTTTACGAATTTCGAGATTCGAAAAACACAAGTTGCAATTCAAATGAAATGCTAATTTTAAAAGTCATCGATGCAATTGAAACATCGTCTCCATGGTAACTTTATAGCTGAACGAATCATGTTGCAGTAGCCGCAGGCGGCAGCTAGAATAAGATGAATCCTCAATAGATAGTCCTGTCCTGAACCGATTACCTGGGGCCTTACCATTGTGTTCTAACGGTTGTTAAAACGAGGCGCTGTCAGCGGCGTATCAAGACCAATTTTATTGAAAACTAGTCGTGCTCGCGACTTCGTCCGCGTGGAATAGTGACTTTCAGCAGCATTTTTAATTTTTTAGGCTCTTGTTGATGCTTCGCTCCTATTGGTAGCAGCGTGATGTTCTATAGCCTAAAGCCTTCCTCGATAAATGGACTATCCAATACAAAAAGAATTTTTCAATTCGAACCAGTAGTTCCTGAGATTAGCGTGTTCAAACAAACAAACTCTTCAGCTTTATATTAAATAATATAGATGTTTAGCACCTATGCAAAATTTGTAAGTCATCGATACAATTGAAACATCGACTCCATGGTAACTGTGTAGCTACCCAAATCAAGTTGGTGTAGCCACAGGGACACTACAATAACATCAAAATATTAAAAAAAAAATCATATCAAATCAAAGCATTGTCGCATATATTTTTTTTTTTATTTATAACAATATTCGATGTTGACTCTTTCTTTAATATGAATCCTCAATAGATAGTCCCGCCCTGAACCGATTACCTGGAGCCTTACAATGAGCTCAAGGTAGCGGCGTATCAAGACCTATTTCAATGAAAAAGCTTCGCACAAACGAACTTCAAAAGTCATTGACGGTATCAAAACATCGACTCCATGTTAACTTTATAGCCAAACGAATCAAATTGGTGTAGCCACAGGCGACTCCTAACAATAAGATGAGTCCTCAATAGATAGTCTCGTTGAACCAATTATCTGAGGCCTTTTGGTTGGTCTTACCTATACTATGTTTTTTTATGTTAAAAAGAGGCAAACGAGCAAAATGTCACCATCTTATCTAAATTATGTCGCCATAACATCAATGTAAGTAGCATTGTTGTGTCCCGGAAGCTAAAGATAACATAGGCAGTGTCTCAGTTGTTTAGGATTCCGGGTGAAGTGCGCTTCCATCTTTGGCCTTATCTTCACTTTACATTAGGTCAGGAAAGCCAGATGCTTACTCGTAAGATATATATTTTTTTTATGAAAACTTTTTACACCTATTCAAATTATAGTAGCTGTGTAGCCAACCGAATCACATTGGTGTAGCCGCAAGCGACAGAATAAAAATAGAATAAGATGAATCCTCAATAGATAGACTCGTTGCATCGATTACCTGGATGGGGTCCAGCCATACGCTCTTAAAGCAGACTCAGTATTATTGCAGTTGTGTAAACGAGACGCGCAGTAGGCTTAGTCAAAGTATCTTTATAAAACGATAGCGAAGTTCGAAAAGAATAAAATGTATGGGATTGACATAAGCCGCGCTTAATCACGTGGTCAATCTTATGTCAATCCCATATCTTTCGTCGTTAATGTTACTTTGCGCCATCGTTTTCTTAATGTTACTTTGGCTACCGCCACAGGTCATTCTCCGCCTTATATCCCCAAGGTCAACGCGGATGAAGTGGCAAGGTGGAAGCTCTTATTATGTATCGGACATTTTTATATTTTTATGCATCTTTTTAACTTGCATTTTAATGTTCCTGTTGTTAATGTAGTTTTTTTTTATTATCTCTGTTGTGTACAATGTCGCTGGTTTTACAATGATTCCATTTGGTTGTAACTGTGTATGACATGTATGTTATTGTGTAATTGTTTTATTGTACTCAATTAAAAAGGAATAAAAAAAGATGGAAAGTGGGAATTTGGTATCAGTATCTAGCCTTTAATAGCTCATAGTAAGGCCTGGCTGGATAGAGCTACATCCGTCGCGTTATTACCACTCGTAGCGTTCCCGCCTCGGAAATGGCACAGGCCGCAAATCGGAATTTGATTTGAACAAGCCCTTCTACATTCACAGGTTTATTGAAGGTTGCAAGAATATTTGTTGTAGCGTTAACAGCCCTTATGCATTTAGTGGCCAATACAAATTTCAGAGTTTTGAATATATCTAACCAATACAGCTAGGTATAACTACCTTAAAATACGAAGGTAAGTATAAAGAAAATCCGTAATCTAGAAAATTAGTACAAGAAAAAAAAATAGCTTTTTGCGATTTGTAACTTTTCATAGAAGACTTTATTTAATCTTTGATATTTCATTAAATAAACGTTTATTTCAAATATTGTTGACCTACTTTCTGCATCTCTGTATTTTCCTTAAACATAGATAGCTTTTTTAAATGCATTTCGGTTGGTCATACAAATTTCAAAGTTCATAAATTAAATTATTCAATCCAATCCCATCAAGCAATAAAACTTTCTTACTACACTTATGAATTAACTGTTTATGCTGAACTGAAATGTTTATTTCCCAGTGTTTATTAGTAAATTTTTCATAGCGGACCATATTCTCAGCAGCTTATTCAGGGTTTGCGCGTTTCCAACTACGGCTTTACCGTCACTGACAATATGCTGACAATCAGATACAGATGCTTTTCCGTTGCAGAATAAAAACAAAATAAAAAAGTACCTTTAGGCCTGATTTTTTCAAGCCATAGATATGTTTTATCCAAGGCGTTGTGACATATTTTCTAAGTGCCTTACAAATAAACAAAGAATAAGGTCCGTATAGTTATTCCGTGTTTTGGCTCTTTTTTAGTCTAATTTGAAGTGACGTTTACATGACAGGAACAAAACACGGAATAACTATTCGGACCTTATTCTTTGTTTATTTGTAAAGCACTAAGATAATCTGTCACTAAGTCAAAATTATTCATGGAATGAACTTTAACTGGCGATTGAAAAATCAGCCCTTAATTGCTTAGATCTTATAACCTGAAGATAAGTCGATATCCGGCTTTACGGCTCTAGAGTCTAGAGAATCAAATGAGGTTATAACACTACCCGTGGAAGTTATGCCTAGATATCTCATACAAACTTCTTTCTCTCTCTCTCTCTCATACAGACGAGGTTTGTTTTTATTATTATTTACCTGTTTGAATTATAACATGTTTGGGTTCATACCCTGTGTGGTGCCGGGGATAAAGAATTGCACCACTCCATCTCTTCCCGTGGGTGTCGTAAAAGCCGATTAAGGGACCATTCCAGAGGATGGGCAGCAGCATCTCTCTGAGGTTACCCTCAACCTACTGCGATCGCCAACCCGCCTGCCAAGCGTGGCGATTACGGCAAATACCGCCCATGATTATTTGGGGGCTGCTTTGTCCAGCAGCGGACGTCTTTTGGCTGAGATGATGATGATGATGAGTTCATAATTATATTTATTTTATTTAATAGAACAACCAACAAGATTAACTCAAATACAAAATTGTTTTCGTACAACAATTGACTTAAGCTAAGTTAAGTATATTACCCAACTTGCAACATCATTGCACGAGGAGCTCGACGGCCGGCGTAGTGGTTAACAGGCCCGGTCCGCGAATTTTAAGGCTAAGCAACTTTTGCAAAGACCAGTCATTAGATGGGTGCGACTAACAATCTACATCTCGAACTCCGCCGTGCTTCGAAAGGCATGTAAAGCCGTTGGTCCCGGCTGCATAGCAGTCGTTAACAACCACCAATTCGCACTGACCTCGCGCGGTGGTTTATGGCCCGTTCTCCCTATCCATCCGTAGGGAAGGCTCGTGCCCCAGCAGTGGGGACACAAAATGAGCTGATGATGCTGATGATGATGCATATCTAAATTCAACCAACGATAAACTATTAGTGCTTGTAGAATACTAATTTAAGAATGTTTTAAAGATACTACACTACCGGCCTACCGGTGACAGCTAGCGTCATTCATCATTTTAGTTCAGAGAAGACGTTTCCCAATATAGATGTCCGCAGAAAAATATACCTATAAACGTGTGCAGTTTCTAGCCACTTCAACATTTTTAGGCCACTGAAACACCGCTGGATACGTTTTTAATTCTGTTGTTCTTATCTGGATAAGCTAAAGATTAAGTGCACTTTTTTAAATTTTAATGCATTATTATCACACTAATATTAGTTCTGTTAACCCATTAAAAAAAATAAGAGGTAGGTACTATTATGAACAGATTGGCCGTTATTTATATTTTGGGGGCGTAAGACGTAATAACGACAACTGAAATAGTTAATTATATATTGATATTTAAATAGAAAATGAATATAACAATTAAAATAATGATGTCGCTTCGGCGGATCAAGTTGAAGTCTCTTCTCTATAGTTTCTCCTCTCGTGACGTCTTATTTGAAAAAGGTATGCAGAACGCGACGGCTGCCAGTAGGTTCGCGCCTCCAAGCAGTCCCAATCACTACAGGAGCTACGCCCCTTCGGTAGACGTCGTGTTCTGTAACAAAGGTAAAACAGCTGAGAGTATGCCTGCCTTTCAGGGGAGGACGAATATGGATGCAGCTCATGTCTGCTAGCTAACATCACATTCTGCCAGAGGAGTACCTGGAAGAGGTACTTGAAGTTGACACGTGATGTAAGCTAGAGTCGACAAAACCTCCCCACAGAAAGGTCGACTCATCCAACTAAACATAAGTTACAAATATAAGAGACAAAGCAAATAAATCATTTTATTTATCACCCCCTTTTTTACCTGCCTAACATCTAGATATACATTAGATTATAAATATAGTTTTTACACCATATAACAATCAAATGAAACCTACATCTAACGTTCCCTGGATACTTCAATCGTAAACATAACCGTAAATAATTATAAACATTTAGCTGCCCTGAGTGTGTTCGACTCGAACACCTCACCGGATTATATAAGTCCGTTGGTGAGTTTCAGTAAACGAACCAAAGTTCATAATTTCGACGGATATTTTAGCGACAAGTCACTATACTACGGGCTTCGTTTTCTGGAACTCAAATCGTTAGTGCACACATCTAAACTACGTAATATTTAAGAACAAGTGTCTAAGTGATGGTTGGTTGACACTCTGTTACTAATAATTTATTATTATCATATGATAATAATAAATTATTATTATATAATAATAAATTATTATTATTATTATTATCATATGATAATAATAAGTGTCAACCATCACTTAGACACTTGTCATGACAATTCTTTCAAAACTTCATTAAGTTTATTTACCATTATAAAAACTCTTTCATAACGACATCGACTTAAATGACATCGTGCACCTTACACGCGTCATCGAGCAAAAATCATCAAAACTCTTTGCTCTCATCCCCCTCTATAGAAGGCATTTGACATCTGCTCAAATGACAACTCGATGTCAATCCTATAATAACAACAACAAATTAAATCAACAAATTAATAAAATTACGACGCAATTAAAGCTACTAAAAAAAGATATTAGAAAATACTAAGAAACACGAAAAGCTTTATCAAAAGACCTAGTTAAGCTATATGTTCGGCCAGTGAATCG
This sequence comes from Eudonia lacustrata, assembly GCA_947562085.1. Taxonomy (NCBI): domain Eukaryota; kingdom Metazoa; phylum Arthropoda; class Insecta; order Lepidoptera; family Crambidae; genus Eudonia; species Eudonia lacustrata. Next base: position 19,782,377 of record OX387314.1, read on the forward strand.
CCCCGGGGTAACGACCTTCTCCAAACGACCTGGACTGAACACCTGACCTGCAGCCTTTCTTGCATTGCGGATTTTCCGCTTGTGCTGCGTCCTCCTAGACTCAACCTTATAAAAATAAACTCTCGAAACCTTAAACCTACTACCAGCTCGTGGCAAAATTTTATTCCTCACCCGACTCCTACTACGAACTCTAACATAATTCGTGACCTTCCTTTCAGCTTTCCTTTCTGCTTCCGGCAAACTGCACTTCTCCCGAACCTTGGATAAGGTTCTAGACCAACCTACATAAACAGCTGGCGAAGCATCATCGTGCGGCTCCAACAACATGTCTGAAGACCTACCTCCTGGCAAAGCTACTACCTTACCAACATCTGAGCTGCCCACCTTATCTTCTAATACACCTTCAACTAATAAAGCGCTTCCGCATCTGCTCGCACTATCTTCCTGTAGATTAGTAACCTCTAAATTATTAAAAACATCAGAACCTTTGTTTTGCAAGATCTGCAACCCGTCGTCGCAGGATGTAGGAGGAGCGATTTCGCTTCCTAACTCACCTACTAGACTATAATTCTGACCATCTATAGCCACCTTCTCTATCTCTACGCAACACACATTAAAAGAACTAGACACGTTATTAGTAATAGGCAAATTATTAGAATTTGACTGGATTGGAGCGAAAGAGATTTGATCTTCTTTCATACCATCATCTACCATATCTATTTTAACATTTTCAATATCGGGACTTGGGAATATAGGGGAATCAATACAATTAAACAACGTAACTTCTTCTGCGGGCTCGGAGCGTAGTGGCGACTGTGCTCGGGGCTCGGAGCGTATCTCAGCTCTCGAAGTTCGTGGCGGTGACTGCGTTCAAGACACTACGTGTGTCTCAACGCTCGGCGCGCGTTGGACCGGGCGGTGACTGCGTTTGGGACACAGTATGTGTGTCTACGCTGGGTGCGGGCATCGGAGACCTTGTTCGGATCTCGCACTCGGTGCGCAACTCAGCGTCTCCTCTTCGGTTGGCACGCCAATTCGACGCATCACTGTGCTGTCGTCCATTATGACGGCTGTAATTTCTTCGACTTGCGCTATTAAACATCGAAGTGTTAGTTTCACGTAATTTGTGCGACGAAATTGTTTCATCTCTCGGAGGGTACGTCACGGGAGGTGGCGGACAATAATAATTCACAGGGAATTCTTTATCAAGAATAGAAAAAATTTCATCTAAGTGCATTTCAGGTTTAAATATCATGTCATAAAAATGACGAGCCGCTCCTGTTAGATAAGCACGAAGAATAATTGGCAAATCCTTCTCTCGCCATTCGCAAATAGCAGCGACACGTTTAAACTCGCGAGCAACATCAGCGACGGATACACCATCAAATCCACTGAAATACTCAATACTCGGCATGGTTGCTCATTTAAAAATATTAAAAATCATATATCGCCTGTTCTCCAGTTAACGGCTTCTTCTGTGTGTGCGAGCGTCTCAGCACACAACTTCTTGCGCGGATTCTTCCGTGTGTGCGAATGTCTCAACACACAACTCTTGCAAAAAAAATAACGGATCGTTGCACCCTGCAACGCCTTTTGCTTCTTATGCTGCGAAGACCTACTCTACACGGTTACTGCCCGTGACTGGCCCTAGCTAATAAAATATGGAATGTATCCGGAATCGATACGGTGCGTCCACCATTTATTATGACCAGATTGGCCGTTATTTATATTTTGGGGGCGTAAGACGTAATAACGACAACTGAAATAGTTAATTATATATTGATATTTAAATAGAAAATGAATATAACAATTAAAAGAATGATGTCGCTTCGGCGGATCAAGTTGAAGTCTCTTCTCTATAGTTTCTCCTCTCGTGACGTCTTATTTGAAAAAGGTATGCAGAACGCGACGGCTGCCAGTAGGTTCGCGCCTCCAAGCAGTCCCGATCACTACAGTACCTACACCTTTTCAAGATAGGCTTTACGTCAGTAGTCTTACAAAACTATGCCTTATACCATGCTATAGCCACAGAATAAGGAATAATTGTTATGTAATATTTCCTTAATCTGTGCTAAGTATAACTATGGGAATGAACCACAATTTTTCGCATTCAATCTACTACCAGCGCAACTCGCAATTCTGTTTATTTTTTCTGATACGGATAGTTACTTTACTCCATCTGATATGAAGTGTCTATGGACGCGAAGACAACTGGTGCAGCGTGAAAACAACGCAGTATCAGTCACCCTCACCCTGCCGGCCCACAAGGTGCCTCTACACGCCTCGTTTGAAGGACCCCATGTCATAGGAAGGAGGAAAAACGTAGTCACTATCAGCTCATTTTACATCCCCACTGCTGGGGCACGAGCCTTCCCTATGGATAATGGGGAGAACGGGCCGTAAAGCCACCACGCGGGCTCAATGCGGATTAGTGGATGTTAACGACTACTGCTGGGACCAACGGCTTAACGTGCCTTCCGAAGCACGGAGAAGCTCGAGATGATAAATTTTTGGTCAGCCATCCAATGACCGGCCTTTGCGAAAGTTGCTTAAACCGGGCGCGTTAACCGCCATCGATTTCCTCCGTCCTTCGAAAAACGTAGTGAATTATATAAAAAAAAACAAGGAATATTAATTATGTACGTCACGTAGGTACAATAAATATACCAATTGCTGTAGCTATTAACCGTCATCCCATTCGCCCGCAATATTTATAGTCCATTTGCAAGCATGTTATAATCGCTTCTAGTCTCCGCGAGGTAATTTGGAACTTGTGCCAAAGTGAGAACTTTTAATGGTTGCCAACTATTCGTTGTACAGTCGACAGGAAAAATATACACCGATTAAGCTTATACATAGTGCACCTGACCCGGCAGCCTTATATAGAAATGCTACTTCAATACGTCCCCGCCGGCTGAGACGAACTGAGTTAGCATTTCCAAACGATAAACACGCGCAATTCCTTCTCCAATACGTCTCAGACGGTGACGTACTGCAGTAGGAACGCGCCGCAAAGTAAAGGTTATCCTAATTTTGTTTGCCAACGTGAAACTGATACCAAAGGAAGGCTAAGAACTAATAGGTTTCTGGTTAAAAGATAGAGTATGTAGGTATGTAGCATGACAAATAAAGCAAATAAAGTATGACAATGTTGGTTAGGTTAAGTAAATTTTTTTTCCCGAGCGAAGCGCAGCGTAAGGAGGGCCAGTCACGGAGGGGGGGGAGCGTAGTCATGGAAGGGGGGAGCAAAACCTCCCCTTAAATGTATAATAATGTAACTTTTATAGATTCAAGTACTAGAAATCCTACCATAAAACGTCACGCGAGCTTGACGAATAGGATGAGGGTTCCTAGTACATCTAAATGCGTATTAACTTAGAAATCTCCTTCCTACATACAGTTACAATAATTATTTGTTTCTTATATCGGACTCATCTTTCTAAGCTATCTCATTAAGTCAATACTCATCAATTGTAGCAATGACTTGATTTTAATGATGGAGGCCTTTGCCCAGCAGTGGGACAGTCGATTTTTTATAGAAATAAAAAAAATATAAATTAATGATATTCTACTTTTTAAATTCATCGAAAGTTTGTTTACAGTTAATTATATTATCAACTGGTTGGCAACCCTATACTCAAATGTCACAGAATCGTCGTTAATATCTGAGACACGTGTTTCAAAATAACCGTTTAGTAATTCCCGTATGCGAAATGAAGTGTTTGTAGCGTTTGTATCGTATGCATTTTCAATGTAACAAGTTCATTTGTTACAGTTTTAGTACTTGTAACTAAACAATGTTACATAGCGTCTTGATAACTCAATTTGATATTTTTAACATTAATTCAGATATTTTATGACGGGGGTCTAATATCTAAAGTAATCATATAGTCAGATTCAATGTAGCGAACATGAGTGGATCGCTCAGGACGACTCCGTCATTTTCTTAAACTTGACACTTTCCTAACTTGTCTCTTTTTTAACTCGGCTCTCTCTTAGTTGGTCTCTTTCTTAAACTTGACACTTTCCCAACTCGTCTCATTTTTAACTCAGCTCTTTCTAAGTTGGTCTCTTTTGCAATGTTGACACTTTCATAACTCGTCTCATTTTTAACTCGGCTCTTTCTCAGATCGCATTCCATATATAAATATTTGTTTTTAGTAATTAACTAGTGACCAGCTCGCGAATTCGCCCGTTTGAGTAAACACCCGTATCCAATTGAAATCTATCTAACCGTCTCTGTGGTCTAGTTGTTAAGACCACCGGTTTAGGCCCTGAGGTCCCGGGTTCGATTCCCAGCGGGGGGTACATATTTGTGTACTCGGTTTGGTTGGTGGTAGTAGCCAGTCACTTACTAGTTGAGGATCCCGGGTGAAGTGCGCTTCCATCATTGGCCTTATCATCACTTAACATCAGGTGAGATCAAGGTATTGTGATCACTTAACATCAGGTGAGATCAAGGTATTGTGCTTACCAGAGCCGGATTAAGCTATGTACAGGTCCTAGGCATTGCATGTTTTGGGGCCCCTATCTTCTGGGCTTAGCAAAAAGTCCCTTTCCAAGGGTCTCATAAGCGCAAGGGGCCCATAGGGACGTGCCTTTTTTGCCTTTAGGTTAATCCGGTACTGGTGCTTACCCGTAAAATATATTTTTAAAAAAAACCTTTTTTCCTAGTAACATTGTCCTGACATACGAACACAACAAAAAAAATATCACCCAAATCGGTCGAGCCGTCCCCAAGTGATGCTTTGACATACAGATATTACAGATTTAAATATAAATTCTCGTTTCGTTAAAGTCGTCGGTCGAATCGAATTACTTTACTATTTAAAATAATTAATATGTATTGTCTATCTATTGTTCTGGAAGAGGGGGGCTTCCTGAAACAGACATTTTATTGTGCCTATTAATTATCACCCAAAACGGTCGAGCCGTTCCCAAGTGGAAGTGATGCTTTGACATACAGAAATTACATATTTAAATATAAATTCTCGTTTTCGTTAAAGTCATCGAATCGAATTACTTTACTATTTAAAATAATTAATATGTATTGTCTATCTAATGTTCTGGAAGAGGGGGGCTTCCCGAAACAGGCATTTTATTATGCCTACTAACTAGGTGGGTTCCAATTACTGTTTAGGTATAGTTAAATCACTTTGATATACGAGTACTGTATAATATATATGATTTTTTACTTAGATTTTTCGTAAGGGTCGGTACAACCTTGTTGGGCAGGCCCTTCCCACGCAGGACCGATGGCTGTTGGAGTTTTCGAGTGGTGACCGCGAACCGGTAGACGTAGTGTAGGCAAGCCTCCAACAAGGTGGACCGTTGATCTGATGAATGAGTCGAGGTTAGCCGCAGTAAGCCGGTCGGTGTAGAGATCCTTCGGGGAGGCCTTTGTCCAGCAGTGGACGTCGTTTGGCCGTGATGATGATGACGATAATAATAACTGATGTGACTCGTTCTAAACATTTCTATTATTATTGTTATTTTTAATTGGTTTTTTATTTTTAATATATGTTTTTGTGTGTATGATGTATTAGTTACAAATAAAGTGTTTTCTATTGTATTCTACATCCATCATCACAGGCATCATTTGTCTGGCCCATTGAGTGTCACCGCACCGATAAAGTTCATATTATTTTTAACTTGATGATATGTAGGACGATATACTTGTAGATGATGTTTTATTTTTGTTCTAATTTTGCAATTAAATCTTCATTCGTGCTGGCCTTTTTGAAACAGAAGCATTATCATCATCAGCCTATAAACGACCCACGGCCTATAACGTTATTTCTATAAAGGTAATTTGGTACCGGTAATACGGGTAACGTTATCTAGAAATGTCTCGCTACTTTTTTCGTTAAATATTGTGCTTTAGCCAATCCGCGTAGGGCGGTTAGTTAATTTACCGGTAAAAATGTCACCCAGGTAACGATACCAAGCTTACAGTTACTTTCTTTTTACCGGTATCTTCGTTTGACAGAAGTATCGATACCAATTTCTTGACGGTATTCAAAACCTTGATCTCTATATCTCTACCTTCGACTGCCAATGCTTTATAGGTTAAAGTAACACTTAATTTTAAAAGGTATAAATACTAAACAACAGTTGACTTATTAAAAAGGATTTATTACAAAAATATCTTATCAATAAATTATGATTAACTTAATTTAGAGTTAACGTTACTGCCACATCTCTGTTCTTTTGGAAGGTAAATTTACAGTGTTTGGAGTGAGGGTAGATTTGAAGTTAGTCGTCCCCTCCGGTCATCACCTCCATAAATTCTGCGGAAAGAACAACAATTTGAATGATCTTAAAAATCAATATTTTATCAGTAGCTTTAACAAGAACACCTGGTCAACCACAACTGTATGAGAGTGAGAGGAACACATGTTAATCGTTAGGAGTACCTAGGCCTATGTCTGAAGATGGACTGAAAGATACTTAAGTAGCTGCTATTAACTTTGCTCCTAGCGTGTTAACCTTAGTCTGACGCCATGATCTTGGAGCTACTAAGAACATGTCTTACGTTTACATTTGAAAAACCGAATTAAAACATCAAAAGCTGTTGTCAATTTAAACAATTTAAAGGTAACACCGTTTTATCACATTAATTCACACAGCAGCGTTGCCAATGCTCACCGTGATCATGAACAAAATCGCGATCGTGACGTACTTAGCGATAATGAAGTAGACAATTATTACAGACGCTAAATAATTGTCATTTTCACCACTAATGAAAGAAGAAGCTTATCTTATTAAATACTCTTTGGTCATGTTTAGGCAGAATTTAAAGATCATCTATCATTCATTCTGCAAAATTAATCACACACATGAAACATGCATTCTTAAGCGAATAAGAAGAGTAATCATCTTTTGTATTTGGGCTTCTTTCTCAAGTGGAAAAACCCTAATCCTACAACAATAGTTTAAAGAGTGGTGGCAATGGAACAGCCATTAAACTGTTGAATTAAACAAAGTGCCTAATGGCCTATCTTTCCATGTCACGTAGAGACTAACACCTGAACTCTGCAAGAATTTAAAAGTTATGGGGCAGGCTAGATACATTACATGTTCTAATAAATTAAAAGACTCAACAAAAATACTTAATCTCTTCATATGGAGAACACCTAAATCATTCAGTGGGTCATTTTAGGCTAATAAAATGGAATGGTAGAGTGAGCATCAACGATCTTCTTCCATTAGCACGTACCATCGAAGTCAACGGTGCCGGAGCCGTCGGAGTCAATCTCCTCAATCATCATGTCGAGGTCTTCAGCTGTAATCTTGTCATCTAGCTCTCGAAGGATCTCCCGGAGCACGCCCGTCGTGATGTAGCCGTTGCCTGAGCAAAGAAGGGTGGTGCCTCGTTAGTGCATTGGATAATTTAATAGTGAACTAGTGGTCGGCCAGTGGTCGAAATTCGACAGTAATTTTATTACGGCTGCACGGATTGAATTCTAAGAAATGAAAAATTTAAAAAGATAGAATGTGAGTTTGTAATGGCATTGACATATTTCCGCCGCTCCTCTTGCATTTTTGAAATTTTTGAAAAGAATAATATATGCGTGTGTGTCAAATACATATGCGCGTGTGTCAAATACATGGTAGTGTGTGTAATGTTTGTTTTATCGACGTAATGTATTTTTATGCATAATTAAAAAAAATATTAACATTCTGTACTCCTTCTCTATATAAACTATACTTAAGTGTGCGAAATTTCATACTCCTCCGTCCGCGCAATTTTCGTAAAAAAGGGGTAAGTACAAAGTTTTTGCTAACAGTTCTAAACTTTCGTAGTTATGTATCTGTACATGTACGTAATTGTGCTTTGTTTTTGTACAAAACAGACGTCCAAAGATATCAGGGTTAATCAAAAACAGTGTTATAAAATAAATTAGAGTTTTTTTTGTGGAAAAGTAAATATACTTACGTTAATACGATTTTACATGTTATAACGTGTTCTTTACCTGGTGTATTTTGTATATCTATACTACGTAATTGTGTTTTAATTTTAACAATGTAAGCTATGTATACCTAGCGCTAGGGCCGATACCCGAAGGTCCCTGGTTCAATTCCCAGTTCGGGCAAAGTGTGTCTCGGATTTGGCAAGTGTGGCGATTAAGCCATTACCCATCAATTTTATTGGAGTAATGACTTGATTTCAATGATGGAAACCTTTGCCCAGCAGTGGGACTGTTATAGGCTATTACTTTAGTTACTTGTATGTTATGTACGAAGTAGAATGCCAATTACACTTTGTTTAATTTGGTTAGTCATAGTGCAAATGACGTTTCTGCAGATCTTATTATGTTATAGAAAAAACACGATTGTATCAATTAAATACGTAATACTAACCTAATATTTATGGTGTTCTTCGCTATTATTGCAAAGTCAATTAAGGTGGAAACATACTATTAAAACGTGATGCCACGTCACGCCATCCGACGCGTGACAGTACTAATCCACCCCATACATTTATTATGGTCAGGTGCACATAGAAAACACACCATGTGAATCACAGGGAGTGCGTGTCATCACATGATGTGATGACACGCACTCCCACGCGGAAACATCCAGTCGATCTAGATTGGCGTGTTGCCGGGAGAGGGGGTACACACACGCCACCCGACGCTTGGCACGCAGTGTGTTTCTAGTTAACACCTGACGCCACGCGTCAGTCATTCGAGAACATTCCTGGTATTAAGATATTTTTTGTCACTTACGTCCTTTAGGATACTATGACACTAGCGAAGCGTGTTGTAGCATCACGTCAATGATATTATAGTATTTATATAAGCTCATTGCATCACGTAGCGTGTTGGTAATGTGCACGGTGCACATCGGGTGCACAGGTGGTGTCGCGTCGCGTTTTAGTAGTATGTTTCCGCCTTTATTGTTGTTGTGTCAAATACTAAACAACATTGGCCTTAACGCCATAACAAAGAGCTTAAATTACAATCCATTTGTAATATTGGCACCTTCCCCACGTTAAGGGGGTTCAATAACAATCCCTTCTTTGTACAAAACTGTTAGTGTTGCCTACTTTTGTCTTAGTACAATAGCACCCCGGGACTATTTAGGAAGTTGGGTTTTCTTAAAACAATAAAGAGCTATAAAAAAATCATTTCGGTATTTACTTACGTTATTCCTTTTAAGTTGAAAGTTATTATAATTATGTTTTAATTATTATTATATATATTGATACACTTTCTTTATATATTTTTGGAATCCTTAAGGGTGCGCCGTCCGTAAGTGACAAGTGTCATATGTTTTATTTGAAATGTCGTCGTCCATATTTATTTGATGCCGCGCGGCCATACTAATTTTGTATGGGGAATTTAAGGTGCTTAATAAAAAATAATTATTTAAATAACCACTTGATGAATCGAAAATGTAGTCTAGCAATTTGTAGTTTATCCATTGATGATTGTTTTTTAAAATCATAGGTACAATAATTTAGATAAACTATAAGAAATCTACTAAACGCCGCCACTCGTTTTCATGATTTTTGCCCAATTTTAAATGATATTGTAGAAAAAACTATAGCTTGTTATGAATTTATGGTTCTGACAAATTTTAAACACGTTCCCTGTGATACTAATTATATATTTTGTTCATTTAATACGATAGTATTTTCATTTATATCTACTTAACCGTAACTGCATTTTTGGCATTTTTTGGTCGGCGCACCCTTAAGAGTAGTAAAAGCATTTTTTTTATTAGTTGCCATACAGGTACGAGTACCTGCTAGGTACCTGAAATTGTACAATTTAACCTTAATATTAAAAAAAAATATGTTTTAAAAATGTTTTTGTATTGTTTACATAATTTTTAACGCGAATTTCAAATCCTGCTCGTGGAAATTTTTTAAACATTTCTGTTTTTGTAATACCTAAATGTTTTGTTAAGATCTTAATATTGAATTGGTACAGACAGACGCCTGCGCATCAACCTACCCAAAACTATCAAATTCCTTCAATAAAAAAAAATAAAAAATGTTCAACCATTTGCCATACACATAAAGCTCTAAGTATGTACCTATATTAAGAAAAATTTATCATAGACGATAAAAACCTATGCATATCATCACAATTGCATTGCACTTCTTAGTATTTACAAAGGAATATTCAAATAGGTACCTAGTTGCATGTAACGATAAGTAGATAGGTATGTTTTTCAAACGAAGCGTAGGTATCTACAGATAATAAAACCATACATTGTTTTGTGAATGCAAGATATTTGTTTGTTCCGTAGTTATTGCTAATAACCACAGCTAATAACACAAATAATAAAATCTTTAATTCACTATGCACGATAAAAGACGTTTATCTTGCTTGCGACAATGCGCGTTTGACACGATCCTTATTTTCGTCAACTCGCCCGAAGGCGCCGTGGCTTAGTTGGTTAAAGCGCCTGTCTAGTAAACAGGAGATCGCGAGTTCGAATCTCGCCGGGGCCTACTCCGCCAGAAGGAGTTTATTTTTGATACATTTACTTTTTTTGTTATTTTTGATGTTTTTTGACACAGCAATAAATACGATATATAAAAATAAAACAAGAAAAAAAAAATAGTTTTTGAACCCGCATTGTAAAAAAAATATGTTGATCCACTTACAACCATAAAAAAAACAGTGGCACAATAAACCTGATACTATAAGCCGGACGGAATAAGAACTGGCTACAAAGTGTCCGCTTACTTGTGGCATCGTTTCTAATGCTTTAAAGTGGGTCTGCAATACATTTTCATGACAATTATCACGTTTGGCATGATACTAATTTTAACTAAGGATGAAGTATCTCGTATTTGTTTTTTACTTACAAATAGTTGTGGAAAGAGAAACATTCAGTTGAAGATAAGTAACTTAAGTGATGTGTTTTAGGAAATGCCTTGCACATTGTTCTCAATTTTATAATCAGTTTATATACCTCTTCGATTTTATAATGTCGAAGAAGTTTCTAGTTGACTGAAAGACATCGCTCTCTATACAGATCTTTCATTCTTTGTATTTGTTCTAATAATTTTACTGGTATTGCAATCAAATTAAGATTACTTATCTGAAGTAATTAACATACTAAATCAATATTTACATAGTTACCAGCGTAATATTCTTTTTTAGAATAGAATAGAATTTTTTTTATTAACACACACTTAACAAATATCACACACACACCTACACTTTATTTTCTTACTTATTTTGAACAAACAACACCTAAATTAACTGGAATTTTATTAGCGTAGACCTATAATTGGCCATCTGTTTTTGCTGTACTGTTTATTCAAATGTAATGCTGTTGGTTTTCCTCTAACTAAAGCAAATAAGAAGAAATTTTGTCTTTGCTAAATTGGGGTTGGCAACCTAAAAAGCAACCAATTATGTACAGAAATGTTTTTTAAAGTAAAGCCAGTAGCCTAAATAAGCTATACTGTCCCATGGCTAGGCAAAAGTCTCTACTATGAAAGTCTTCAAAGTAAAGTATAGGTAAAAAATGTTTTTGGTCAAGTGAGCTCACTCTCAGAAGCATTTTCAAATAGTCGTTACCTATTCTTAAGTAAAATAAAAGTTAAAAAAAAATTGGCGAATGATTTAGTGAAATGCAGAAGAGCCCAAGAGTAAACTTGATAGTATAATATAAAGTACCTACATAGTATATTATAAGAATGTAAGAAAATAATAAAAATAATAAAATAATATATAGTATAGCTATATAATGTACTTAAATAGTAATAATAATAATATCTGTATCTGTATCTGTATTTCTAACACTAGCATTTAAGCAATTATTGTTACTAAATCAATATGGACTACGGTCTGAAATAAATTATTTGAATTTGAACTGAATTTGAATTTAATGGGTGCCCCTTTAAAAAAGTTATGCTTACTAAGTACAATTAAACGTTTCTAACACGAACTACACAAAGTTTTGGCATTTGGATGCTTAGAGCTAAGTGCTCTAGATATACACCTGCATACCTGTCTGTAGGAGAAATAAATTTCTTGCTAATCCAAGCTGCTATTTTGACGATTATTATTAATTTGGTAACAATACAAATGGTGCATAATCAAGAAAGCTAATAAGGAATCAGTTTTCATGACTCAGTCAGTTTAACGGAGCTATGAGTTTTGACCATGATTTCACCCATAATCCGTACGGTACCGACGCTTATACTATAATTACCTTCTTTGTCGTATAACCGGAATGCCTCTTTGAGTTCCTGCTGCATCGCCTCAGCGTCCTCTTCAACCATGAACCTGGAAGCCAGCGTAACGAACTCCTCGAACTCCAGCTCGCCAGATCCTGGAATTTTTAACCAACTTCTTAGTTCAAAGACTTATCAGACTCTCAAGACGGATAGTATTTTTTTATGGGTAACGCTTACTGCGGTAATTTTTTAAATGTGACTAACGTACAAATCATTTATTTTTCAAAAATTTGTTACATAGTATGCACCAAAATTAAGTACAACAGATTAAGAACAACAATACAAAAGCTAATGTAGTGACATTGTAACAATACAGGGAGTATAACTCGTGGGTCCCACACCAGGAGAGCCTCGTGTCGTGGGCACCCACTAAAGTAGCGACAGATAGAAATATAAACAAGAGTATAATCTTAACTAAGTTTAGAAACTTTGATTTAACAGTTGATTTCAATATTTTTTCCAAGTGAAATATTTGAATTTGAAAGCGTGTTTGCCCATTTAGTTAAAATTATTAAAATAAAAAATGTATTAGATTCAAAAAAGGAAAAATGTATTTACAATATCTATCAAAAATTGAGAGGATAATAATAAAAATATGTTTATTGTATTGAAAATTTGTAATTATTATTATTTAAATTATGAAGTTGCAAGAGAGGGTCTCGTTAGCTCAGCGGTCAGAGCATTGGATCGTTAATCCAAGGGTCATGGGTTCGATTCCCATTCAAACTTCCAGAGACTGGTTGATTTTTTTAGTAAAATTTTATTTTCTAATTAGTTATTAGTCGAACTCGAACGCATCCGATAGAACTGGTAAGTTTTTGGGTAGAATGCAGAGCATGGACTTATATATTATAAGTCCATGATGCAGAGTCACTAACATTAGACCTGACAGCGATCAAAATACAAGCACACCTAGAAACTTAAAAAAAAAAACTATAAAAAAAAACAAAAAAAATTAAAACTTTAAAAGTTACAATGACCATACACACCATCAACATCCACCTCATCGATGATTTCCTTGAGGGTCTCGTCGGTGACCTGGTGGCCCAACATGCCCAGGATTGTTCCCACCATCACGGTGCCTATGCAGCCCTTCTTCTCATGGTCGAAAGCTTCAAAAGCTTTCTTCAGAACTGTAAAGGATGAACAAAAATATGAATTATGAGATGGAGAAACGCTTGCTCATTAATTGATACCAATGAGTAATAGTAATAGTAGTTAGTTTTTATGGGTGGTAGTAACCGTCACTTAACGATTAACTTATATGTCAAAGCGTACAACCTAAAGCTTAAATCGGAAAAATGTAAAAAAATATACTTCAGAACAAAATGTAGGACGCCTTTGTTCAACAAACACTATAGGAAAATAATTAATTATTAATTATTACCTTCCCTCACAAAACTGTTAAGACAAACTTAATTAATTAAATTTAAAATAAACATTGTGCTTAAAATATTGTTTATTTCCTTTGATATCGATTACTTATCTTAGTTTGAGTTTGATTTAAATTTACTATAACTATTAACCTAGATTTAAAAAAAGACCTCTAAGAAAACGTGGAGATTATGACGATAATTTTAAATAAAAATATAACGTGCGTATTCATGATTGTCCTTGTACATACAAAATAATAAAATTGGTATTCAAAACTTACTGTTGATCTGGTCCTTGCCGAGTTCCTCCTGAAAAAGCACAAAAACATAATAATTAATCACCCCACTCCGAGAGAGACGTGAAGCTTTCAAATTCACATCATCCTACAAAACTTTGGGCAAACATAAATTTCACTTAGGACTCCAAAGAAAAACTTTTCAAGAACGTCCAAATAAAAACCCCTAAATCATTCTCACCATTATCACTGATACACTTTTCCAATTTACAGGTACTGCACGAGAGAGTATGCTATGAAAAACCAAAGCAGAAGGAACACAAGCCCTTTTATCTGAATAGAGTGAGCGACTGAACGCAGTCGAGACCCGATGTCACCCAGGTTGGCTCGCACTCGGGGGACGCAGGTTCATCTCCCGTTACAAAGCACGAGTCACAAGCTTTTGGCGTCGCGTGACGCTTTTAACTCTGTTTGTTAAGGTCGCTATACATTATCGGAGTTGCCGGATATCGAGCTGTGTGCGGCACACTGGCGGGCCAAATGCGTAATTTAGATAATTTGTAAGACCACATTAGCACATAAACTTTCGATAACATCAACTCTGGATTAATCTCACACCTATTATACATTTTCATCATATTCACAATATTAAAAGTTATTATAACGACGTAATAGATAGAGCTACATCGTCATACTTCAATATACCGTTCCAGACTTTCATGCCTCGAAAAATTTATGGTACCTGCGAAAGATAGCTATGATCCGCTGAAATCACTTAGTAGATTATAGAGTGAACAAGACATTTTCATGAAGTACTAAACAGTAATCACGTCACTATCTGATATTACGGTCTTTTGAATCTTTTATAGTTTAAAAGGACAGGAATGTACTCGAGATTATAGCTCAAAATTGTCCGTATACTTGGTTTCTTCTACAATTTTAGAACAGCATTAACTTATACGGACTACTACACTTGTTTTAGAGGATGGTTCAATAAAGTTTGTCTTTTTGATTCGTAAAACACGTGGATCTTTTATTTTTTCATTTTGTACATTTTAGCACCAAAAATTTGAAATCCCAATCTTCAATAAGGGATACCAGATGATGGCATATCACTCCTTTTTATTTATTTTTTATTTCGTAACTTGGAAGCTTTTTGTCTTCATCTCAACTGATAGTAAGTGGCCATGAGGCTGAAGATTCGACGATTAGTCTAAATTAGTATTAATCGTAGAACATAGCCATGTTCTCTCTAACTGCTGGAACACAATAACGTTACTTACATTGTCGTTAAAGCGACAGACATAGATAAAAAGGTGATAGGTGCTAGATGGTCCTAATACAAGTAACACTCCAACCAACTCCAAACCCGAGTTTTCAGGGTCTGAGACAGATGTGGTGTAAACAACTTTTTTCCTACCACGTTTGACAGCCTGCTACAGCTTTAGTCTGCTACAGGTGACAATAAATATTTTTTAATCCATGGTGATATAAAGACCTCAAAAAATTGCCGGTTGAGCCAGCATAACAAACACCACGCCATGTAAATGATCACAAAGTTCTAAATGGGGTTGCGGGCGCGGGGAGTCAGGTGTTCTCAATCGTGGACAGTGACATATTTGTTGCGTTCCAACGTTGCCAACTCCTGCCCGATGCA
Source organism: Eudonia lacustrata (assembly GCA_947562085.1). Taxonomy (NCBI): domain Eukaryota; kingdom Metazoa; phylum Arthropoda; class Insecta; order Lepidoptera; family Crambidae; genus Eudonia; species Eudonia lacustrata. The sequence goes on from OX387314.1 coordinate 19,797,854, forward strand.
ATGGTAAGCTAATGGGACATGGCAGAATCGAAATAGTTTTAAGGTAAACAACAGTAATGCGGCAGAGACAATAGTGCAATGATTTGTGGTGCCAACGCTTTAGGTAACTTTGTCGTGCGGCTTACAGTTTAGTACTAAAATGACAGTTTTAAATAATCATTTAGTTTTATTACACTAGCTCAATGCGCGTGACCACAATAAACAAACCGAGTCATTTGTTTGTTTATTGTGATATCGTGGATTGCGGCAGGGGCTCTCAAAATCATGAGTTTATTCACAATCATCGTTTAATCTAAAATACATCTACAGCTGGATGAAGTGTCACAGTTAAATTTGTTTATATCACCATCGCATTTTAAATCCTCGCTGCTGGGGCACGAGCCTTCCCTATGAAAGGAAATACTATGTAAAAGTGATGTTTCTGTGTTTTGAATGTGTATGTGTAGTTATACCAAATAAAGATTTTTTCTATTTCTATTTCTATGATAAGAATGGGCCATAAACCACCACATAGTCAAAGTGCGGATTGGTGGTTGTTAACGAAACACGGAGGAGCTCAAGATGATACATTTTTAGTCACCCATCTGATAACCGACCTTTGCGAGGGTTGCTTAACATCAGCAACCGTAAAAAAAGCGCGTTAATTACTGCACCACATACCTGCCTCACAGTTTCTATTTTTTACTGAAAACCTACCTATAGGTACAAACGATGCTTTGAGGTCAAACTTAATAACGTTACATCGGAATTATTCGAAATACAATCAGGGATACCCCAGGGAAGCATTTTGGGGCCAGTATTGTTTCTCATTTTCACTGCTGACGTCCCAGTAAACAACAATACTTCCATTGCCACATACGCCGATGATACAGCTGCATTATCAATCAGTAAACGCCGACCCAGGAACTGCAACCACAAATCTGTAGACACACATTTCTCAAATTGAAAAATGGTTGAAAGTTTGGCGAATAAAGGCTAATCAAAGCAAATCAGTTCACGTTACCTTCACTCTGAAAAGGCGACTGTCCGCCAATCACATTGAATGGTGAAGTAATCCCGCACGAGACCACTAAGAAATATTTAGGTACCTGTGCATCCAAAGAGAAGCATATCTGGAGCAAAAGAAAAGCTTACCAAACTTAGATCCATGTATTAGCTGATTGGTAAAAAATCTCAGTTAACCAACGAAAGCAAAATGGCTGTATACAAAACCATACTGTAGCCAGTTTGAACATACGGTGGCTGTATACAAAACCATACTGTAGCCAGTTTGGACATACGGAATAGAGCTCTGGGGTCTCAAGCAATGGTAATATAGAAATACAAGAAAGATTTCAGACCAAAGCTATTCGATCCATGTTCAACGTACCAAAATGTATTCACAACAAATATATCCTTCATGATCATGACATAAGACTCAACACTGTGAAACGGGAAATTGCTGCCCGTAGCCATAACTACCAACAAAACTAACATTACATGTAAATGCTTTAGCTGCGAAGTTAAGTGGTTCTGGAAGTACTACTTACACAAGACGAGTAGGAATAGCATTCCAAATCTTATAAATCGGTTCAGCAAATAATAAGTAGTGAGTGTGACCAATAGGAATCCCTCACTGCTTAGAATAGAAATTGTAATACACAGAACAAAGTTTAGACATAAAAGCAGCTAAATGTCAACGACAAATGGCTGTGTTGAGCAAGATACAAAAAAAATTACTGCACCATCAATAACTGTTACTGGTCCATTAACATCTTAAGTAAATAAATAAATGTTTCCCACACTCACACCAATTATCTAGCCCCAAGAAAAGCTTCCTTAAGAACCGAGAAATAATGGTTAACTAGACAACGGATAAACATACTTAATATACTTAAATACATACTTATTATACATAGGAAACACCCAGAACCGAAACAATTTAGGAAAACAGGTATTTCTAAATTGATCCGACCGGGGATCGAACCCGGGACCTCAGAGATGGCGATACCATGAAAATCGGTGTGCAAGCCATTCGACCAAGGAGGTCGCCTCAAGTTAAGTAAGTAATTAATTAGCTTTTACACTATCCTTCTGCTGGGAGCAGGGTCTCCATCATTAAAAACCAGTCATTACTGCAATTATTGGGTGTTGCTTTGTTCACCACGCTTGCCAAATTTGGGTTGATGTTTACAAACCCGGAATATGCATCTAAAAATCTTAAACATACTTTGCCCGACCTGTAAATGGAACCAGAATCTTTGGATATCGACAATTTTGCTCTTTGCCTCTCGACCATTAAAGCGTTCATTAAAAACTTATAACTAAAATAAATATATTTTTGTATTTGAAAAAAGACAAAGCCTTGAAAAAATGCCACGAGCGGGATTCGAACCCCCAGACATGCCGGGTCAGGTGCACTGCCATCGATGCTATCGTGGCTCAACCCCACTCGCCGAAATTAATCAACACTATCTACTTTTACTTTATAAGCCACAGCTTTTTCAAATTGTAATTTGTTCGCAACAATATTTGCGTAAAATTATAATGATATGTAAATAATCATAAATATATTTTTGTACCAATGTTTTTTGTTATAGTCCTTTTTTTACCAAGGAAAGTCGTTGGTGCATTACTTGCACTGGTTAAAGTTCCATATTCATCTATATTAGTAATCAATCATTTTATTTTATTTTATTTTCGGCAAATCATCAGCTTTATATAATGAAATAGAACTTACAATAGAACTTATGAGCTACCTACTTAAAGATTCGCACTGATAAAGGTAATCATCTAAAAAAAGGTCATTTATGTATTGGCTTTGGTCCTTCCTTCTCCAGATATCCGGGACTCTTGGTCTCAAGAAGTGGTAGAGACATAATAGTTTAATAACTTATATTGATTATCCCCATAACATTATGATACAATAAAACATGCTTGATATAGCGTCAGTAGGCTATATGAAGCCGTGATGGGATGAGTAGGTAATGTAGTTTACCAGGCTCAACGCTTCTTTATACTCGTGGATGATTCATGGACGAAGGCTTTGTCTTTTTTTATTATAAATAAAATAGGAAAATATCTTGCAATAACCATTCGTTTTCATCATCACATCATTTATATTTGGAGGATTTCTTAAGTAAACGTAAAAACATGTTTCAGATTTTCTCAAGAAGTCTGCGCGAAGTCTCAGTAAATTAATACCTTCACTGAAACCTAGAGGATAAGGGCTCTTATCATCATCAGTCACTGTCATCTTGTATTATCAACCAAATTATATTTTACTGTTGTTTTATATCTAGCTGGCCCAAATTTTTAAATATGTATGCAAACAGCACCAAACCTTAAAAACAAATGATACCATCATTTTTAAAAGAGTTTTCCTCTTATTTTAGTCTTATATATTTTTTATCAAATGAGAAAGTCAAGGTTGATATTTACATATATATAATTGTAAAATACAATAGACAGATTGCTTACAAAACGGTACCTATAACATCCCGAAACAATAAAAAATCGTGAAAAATCTGTGGGAGCACCCACAGAAAAAGTTACTTAAATCATGGGAATAGATTGTTTCATCCCCAGACCAAATATCTAGAAGACGTGTTTCATCCCTTTTCAGTAAAGAAAACAACACAAATATTTGTGGTAGTTACAAAATATGAATACAGCTATTTGTATGGGAGAGAGATGTTAATTTATCAGCGGGCGCCACGACGGACGCCGACGGACGGGTTGTGCGTGCCGAAATGGCGGAGGGCGCTATGCCAACAGCTTCAGCCACAGGGCGTCTTTACTCGTAACATATTACTATCACATTACGGTAATACATCTCATCATAGTATGCGAGTTTATCAGGTTAATAAGAATATTTCAAGATTTTCATTACCTACATATTTTTTCACAAAAATTAATGAAATTATAACGTTTATAATAATAATAATAAAAGTAAGTCAAATATAAATAAAAACAAACACTGCTCGATCAATTAACCCTCTCCGCGCCATTTAAGGTGCCCAACACACTTGCCGCGTTTCCTCGTTGAACAGTGATAGACAACCTTTGCACCAGCAATGACTCGGAGCGAGGGTCAAGACCCCTTTCTCGTAGACGGCGCCCCACTTATTCTTATTTACTTTCATTATAAATAAGGTTTATCTTATGTTTAAGATAATCCTTAATTTACTTTTACTACTAAGACTACGTAATTGTAATATAATAAGCCATGCACCTACGATACATACCTTTTTTATACCCTACGTTTCGATGAAGCGGTTCACCGGCTAAATTAGCACTACATATTATATTAATTGCATTTTGGTATGCCAATGATTTCCGCAAAGTTTCGCCTGATTTCAGTTACTTTCAGTCAGTTACTTAAATTGCTTATAGTAAGTAAAAAAGTCCCTACTTTTGTGCAGCAACTTCGAGAGTTTAGATGATGATTGGTCGGCAAAAGCAAGAGCTAGCTAAAAATTGTGTCCATCTTTGAACTTATTTTGAACTAATTTGTATATGAAAAATTTTTTTCTAATTCAAAAGTGACGTTTACCCTTTATTCTTTGATTTATGTATTTATCTACGTATTAGGTAGATCATATTCAGTAGGTTTAAAGACAAATTCAATCAAAGAACTGGTTTGTCATCATTTTAATATCTATTTCATGGAAAAGGAATTTTATACTACTTATACTTAATTTATTACAGGTCGAAACGTACTGCAACAAAACACTGATAGCACACTCTATGAATATCTCAGACAGAAAACAATAGTAAAACAAATGAGCTTTAATGTTGCAACTGCCAAAAAGATCTCGAATTGACGTGACGCCTTTATGACACTTGAGATATACTCTGTGCTCTTGTTCTTACGAGGACCGGAAATGACAAAAGAACTCTTCATAACTTCTAGTGGGTATTTAAATTGGAACATCTTTGTTTCTATATGTTATTAAAAATACCTTTACTTTTTAATTTTACTAGGATCGCACTGTTAACACATTAATAGTAAGTAAGTCCTGTGCACTCACCCCGCAAACTAATACTGTAGAAGTAGGATGCGCACTTGATCCGGCATTTTAAACCATCAACGAATTGGCTATAAAAAAAAACACAAAATGTTGAAAAAATTTTCACAAGCAGGATTTGAACCCGCACCCTTCTGACATACCGGGTCAGGTGCTCTTCCAATTGAGCTATCGTGGTTCTAGAATTGGCTATATTTTTTATCTCTAACTGTGAGAACAGCAATGTCCCTCGCATTATTATTATTTAAAGTGACGGATTTAGATATAAATATTTATAAAATACAGTGAAAAAATGAAACGCTAATAATATAAATATTTAATTTAGCTTCAGTGCAGCAATTAGCACTTGAAAATAAAAAGTAAAATTTGGATTTAGATATATTTTTTATCTTATTATTCTAGGGGTACTGTAGCGATGACTTGATTTCTGTAATGGATGCCTTTTGCTTAGCAATTGGACATTATTAGGCTATTCATGAATACAACTTTCTTTTATTTATTTAGGGACTTATATTGTTTCTTAAGACAGTCCTATAACTTAGATACGATGGTAGCTACCACCAACCACGCCAAGTACCTTCATAAATATGTACGCCCTACTGGGAATCGAACCCGATGCCTCTGAGTCTGAAATAAGTGATCAAATTTTTGACCACAGGTGGTAACATCAACAGATCTAGCAGTAACAACAAAATTATGTTTTATCGCCGGTCACGTTTTATTAGAACCAATCGTATCCAATCGCATAATAAACACCAGGTTTAAGGAATCAAAACACTATCGTTTCATAGTGAAAACGAAGCTTTTGGCACTGCGCGCGCGCCGCACGTCCAATTAATGCCTCACCCTCTGAGACCATTTGTACAGGTGTTCCTCAATTAATACGGCGAAAATAATGCTGCGGCACTTATTTATAGATGTCCAACACAGCAGTGGCTAAGGAATCGACGCAGACGCAGCTAGTTGATCTATAATTATACCAAACGGGTATTTTCTACCTAGAGAGTTCTGGGGCAGCTATTTAATCGTATGTAAGACGTTTCGGTTTCAATAAAATGAAAAAATAAATAAAATAAAAAATAAATAAATAAAAAAAAAAAAAATTAATTAATTCTATTAATAATAAATCTTAATTATCAATAGAATGTAAAAAATATAAACTATTAGCGGCCCATTTCGGCTTTGCATGGGTGGACATTTCTTTTTTAATGTAGCCTATGTTACTCAACGCTAATGTAGCATTCTAATGGTGAAAGCATTTTTTAAATCGGTCCAGTAGTTTTTGAGTTTATTCGTTACAAACATACAAAAATACAAAGCTTTCCTCTTTATACCAGTCGCCGCGCGGCAACATTAGCTAACAGACGCTTGTTTGTGTCCGGACTTTTTCCAGTGGTTCTCATTTTTTAGAAGCCATAGCCAATATGTTCAACTGTTCGAGTTGTGGCTGTCAATTTACTGAAGGCACTACATGTAGCATCTGTAAAGGTCACTATGACTTCCCTTGTTCTGGAATTACGGAAGTCGGATATCGCAAGCTAGGGGACAGGAAAAAAAGTACCTGGCGGTGTCCTAAATGCAAGTCGGCTCCACCCCCGTCTACATCTTCGGGTCCGGCGTCACCTCAGCCTAGCCAATTTGACATGATACAGGAACAACTCAACGCCATAACACTCCAGCTAGTACCATTATCTTCTCTTGCGGAAGATATGAAGATCATCAAGGGTGAGATCAGTGGCCTAAAGGAATCATTGGAGATGGCATACTCGCTCATCAATGAATCCTCTGACAAAATACAAAAACTCGAAACCCGGGTCACTGAAGCAGAAAAGAAAGCCGATGAGGTTCCCGCCCTCAGGATTGAGATTGACAGATTACACCGTGAGCTGCAAGATAGAGACCAATGGGCAAGATCGAATAATGTGGAGATCCGAGGAGTCCCTATAAAGAAGACTGAAAATTTGTACGAGATTGCCCAAAGGATTGGTGATTTATGCGAGTTTAAATTTAAAAAGGACGAAATTAACTATATAGCTCGTATACCTACTCGTGTCCCAAATGCAGAAAAATCAATAGTGCTATCATTCAACAACCGCTATAGGAAGGAGGAATTGGTTGTGTTGGCGCGCAAGTCTAAGCAGCTCACCCTTGCAAACCTGGGATTCTCAGTGGTCGGGAACATTTATGTCAATGACCACCTCACCACGTACAACAAAGGTTTGCTAAGCAAAGTGAGAGCATTGGCAAAGGAAAAAAACTTTCTATTTACTTGGGTGAAGCACTGCAAAATAATGTGCCGAAAATCGGATTCTTCGCCTATAATCTCGATAAAGAGCGAAAAAGACCTACTAAAGATAACATAAGCTATCATCTCAACATATGTTATTCTTTTATTCAAATAATAGTTTTCAATTTTCTTATATTACTTACCTTGCAAAGTTTGGGAACCACATCCATACTTAAACTTGTTTGTCAGTTATCGAGCGACATAGTCACTATTCATCGGGCGAGAATAAGCTGTGACTTTTGTAAATGCAATTTACGCCGGTGCGTGCATTTGTTCCTGTTGCCATTCGGGTCACATTCGCTAGCCGCTGTGTCGGCACGTAAGTATTGTCATAGGCACTTATTAATATTGTGTCATTTTTATACTTGCACCTTCACATTTTTTAAATGTTTATTATTGTTTTGGAGTTTACGAATTTTAGTATTTAAGTATTCAATTGGTTTCTCAGTGACAAAGCTAATAGTATATGGGGATTCTGCCTTTATATTACCAAATTGTTTTAACATAATACACTCTAAACTTTGTGATTGTGGCGTCCTTACTGTGGGTATCCCAAAGATATTATTTTTTCATACTTGTGGTTTTATCTTTTTATATAGTTATAAATTAAGTTATTATTTAATACCTAATCGTGAATAACTTAAGTATATTTTACCAAAATACTCGAGGTTTGCGTACTAAAACGCACTTATTTAAACGCAATTTACTTCTGAAGCAATACGATATTATTTCGATTACGGAAACTTGGTTAACTAGCGGCATTAGTGATCTTGAAGTTATTGATGATAGGTATATAGTGTGGCGGCGTGATAGGGATTATGTGCGGACTAAGCAAAGATTCGGCGGGGGGGTGCTTTTGGCTGTGCGTCGAGGGCTACCGGCAGTGGAGCGTTCCGAGTGGTCTTCTTCAGCAGAGGATCTTTGGGTCACTATAACTCACAGGTGCGTTAACCGCAAACTTATTAAAATACATTTGTGTACCTTATATTTATGTGACGAAAAATACGGTTATTCTTTTAATACTCAGCTGCAAAATTTTTCTGATAAATTGTCTAATATAGTTAGTTCTTGTCCAAATGATATTTTTATAATATTAGGAGATTTTAACCTTCCTAATATTTGTTGGTTAAATGAGGAAACTCAATTGCAACCCGTCGGTATAACAGGTGAGACTCAGACTTCATTTTTTGACACGTTATCCGAGTGCAATTTAACCCAATTCAATTCAAACCTTAATATTAATGATAAAATTTTAGATTTAGTTTTTTGTAACTCACTGTTAACGATTACTTCATGCGACGATCCGCCGGTGCCCGAAGACGATCACCATAAGTCGCTAGATATATGTCTTAATTCAAACTTTACCGAATCTCTTCAAACTAAACCCAGACAGAAATATTTGTATGCATCCGGCGATTATATTAAAATAAAATCTAGCTTAAATGAAATCAACTGGAAAATTCATTTAAACAATAGTTCATTGGATAGTGCCGTAACGTATTTTTATGATTGTCTTTATTGTATTAGGGATAAATATGTACCATCCAAAACTGTCATTCCCTTATCTTTCCCGCCTTGGTATAACGCTTCTCTGAAAAAGGTATTAAGGGAGAAGCGCAAATTTCTTAACAAATATCGTAGATATGGCAATAAGGATGACTATGAAGTATTCTCATTATTACGAAAACGTGCCAAAATACTAGAAAAGCAATGCTATAGAGAATATATACAAAAAATGGAAGATTCAATAGTTGGCAATCCTAAGTTATTCTGGTCCTATATGAAATCAAATAAAAAAGGCTCAAACGCGTTGCCTTCGACCTTGTCTTTTGAGGATCAGTCAGCAAATTCTGGTAATGATATATGTAACCTTTTTGCAATGTATTTTCAAACGACTTTTCTCTCCAATTCTAATAGTCCTAATAATAATAACTCATCACCCGTGAGGACAGCTTCCTCTAATCAGGCGCATGCTATCGGCGATATAATCATTGACCCGGAGACTGTCTATAATACAATTAAGTCACTTGATTTGTCGAAGGGCGCTGGACCAGACAGCATACCACCTTTAATGATTGTGAACTGTGCTAAGGAATTGACTGAACCGCTTACGATACTGTTTCAACGGTCTCTTTCTGAAGGACTTGTCCCTTCGATATGGAAATCTGCATTTGTGACTCCTATTCACAAAAATGGAGATAAAAGTAAGGTAAATAACTATCGCCCAATTTCTAAATTATGCATATTCGCGAAGGTTCTAGAGCGTCTTGTCTACACACAGATTTACAGTTCATTATCTAACACTTTCATTGCCGAGCAACACGGTTTTCTTAAAAACCGTTCCACTACTTCTAATCTATTAGCTTTTACTGAACATGTTTCATCTGGTATGGAGTCTCAAGGTCAAGTCGACTCCATCTTTACTGACTACAGCAAAGCCTTCGATCGAATAGACCATAAATTACTTTTACAAAAGCTTCTCGACGCGGGGATTCATGGAAACTTGTATAGATGGTTTTCTTCATATATATACAACAGAACCCAGGCTGTTGCCTTAAATGGTTACACTTCTAATTGGAATATTATCCCTTCTGGTGTCCCGCAAGGATCCCTGATCGGGCCTTTTTTGTTCAACCTCTTTATCAACGATATCAGCTCCTGTTTCATCCACTCACGTTTTTTGTTGTATGCAGATGACATGAAAATATTTAAACATATTAAAAGCATCCATGATTGTCACCTTCTGCAACAGGACCTTGATAGTTTAGAAAAATATTGTATTGATAATAAGTTAGATCTGAATATCTCCAAATGCTACCATATTACATTTAGTCGTAAACCTGTAACTGTGAATTATAAATACATGCTTAAAGGGCTTGAGCTTAAGAAAGTTAATGAGGTTCGAGATCTTGGTGTAATTCACGACAGTAAATTGACATATGAAAAGCACATAGATCACACAGCCAAAAAAGCTTATCAATCTTTGGGCTTTATTATTAGATCTTGCTCTCAGTTTTCCAGTATAAAAATTGCCAAAGTCTTGTACTGCTCGTATGTGCGTAGTAACCTCGAATATTGTTCGCAGATTTGGAACCCACAGTACGGAATCTATATCAATAGATTAGAGATTATACAACGTAAATTTCTTAGATATTTGCAATTTAGATGCAAAGGACGAGAGAGCAATTATGATGCGAGGTGTAGAAAACAACATATGTTACCTCTCGTTTATAGACGAGAGATGAAAGATGTTGTGACCCTTGTAAAACTAGCACAGTCTATTATAGATTCCCCACATCTTCTGTCTTTGATAAATTTTAGAGTACCTAATAGATATACAAGGCAACGTGGTAGCCTATTTGTCCCCTTTTGTCACACCAACTATAGAAAAAATTCGTTCTTCATTAGATCCGCTAATAGCTTTAATAAACTGGTTGATGACGCTTCGCTCGACATTTTTAATTGTAAGCCTAACAAATTTAAACAGGTTCTAAGCAATAATTGGTTTGATGTGGTTCCTTAGTCCTTAATTTTCAATTAGGTTTTCTTTTATTTCTTTTTTTTTGTTGGTTTTTAGAGTATATTTTTGTATAGATGAGTGAGAACCTACTTTTGTAATTGAGCTTAAACGCTGTAAGTTCAGGTCACAGGATTACAAATAAGCTTACAAGTGTCTATATGCGAAAACAAATTAATTGTGTATATTTTTATTATATTAGTTATGCTCTTAGTTATACTCATACTGTATGTTTTCCAAATAAAATAAAATAAAATAAAAAATAAAATAAATACTCGTAATATTAGTATGAAGAACTAAAGTTCAAAACAGATTACTTTTGTTTTTGTATACAGAATGTGTATATTCCCGAAACATAGCCATGCGACCAAGTATAAAGAACACTGTGATAACATCATCATCATCAGCTCATTTTTATGTCCCCGCTGCTGGGGCACGAGCCTTCCCTATGGATGGATAGGGAGAACGGGCCATAAACCACCACGCGGGCGGGCCAAGTGGTTGTTAACGACTGCTGATGCAGCCGGGACCAACAACTTTACGTGCCTTCCGAAGCACGGAGGAGCTCGAGATGATAAATTTTTGGTCACCCATCTGATGACCGGAAATGCGAAAGTTGCTTAACCTCAGCACTTGCAGACCGTGCGCGTTGTCCACTGCGCCAGCTCCTCATGATAACATGCAAAATCATATTTACGTAGATTTAGTTTTCCAAAAAAAAACTCAAATTTATTTTATTACAGTTCTTTTGTTCATTCCTGCAATGTTTCGACTTCTGTTTATGTTTGACCATGAGGTTGACGACCAAGAACAACGTATCAGCTTGACCCAAGGTCGTGACCAGTGGCGGCCCTAGACATTTTTTTAGGTGGTGCGACATCTCAAAGTGGCGCCCCTCTAAATACAAACAATACCCTAATGTTCCTATACTACCTATGCAGTTCTTGTCCGTGATTGTGGGTACTAGAGGGCGCGCGCGCAGTGCATTCGCGTCAAAAAAATATTGTCCATCCCGGTTGTACTACTTTGTCGCACTCGATAACGCCAGTGCTTGTCCTGCTGTGGTGAGGTGTTGTCACCCCAACCAACCTGTGTTGTACAGATGAGAAATGAAAAACCGTCCATAATTTTATTCGACAACTTTTATTTTTCACTATTGTGCTGCAGACAGTCTTAAACAGATAACAATCAATTTAATGAATAACCTAGATGAGCAACTTTTCACAAATACACAATTTTGAACTGTTTTGCCGTGCGCAAGAATAAATGACTCGATGACAAAACAGTGCATGAAGGAGCGAAACAACTGACTGACTGAGTGAGACTGAGTTGAGTCAGTGTTGCCAACTGCTACCCTAAGAAATGCGCTGAACCGTCCCCGAAAATACGCTAGATTTCGCTAATTTGGTTTAAAAAAACCGGCCAAGTGCGAGTCAGACTCGCGCACGAAGGGTTCCGTACCATTATCTATAAATTCTAATTCTCAATCTATCTTCTAATTCTAATTTCTGTCGACCGTCACTTCCACCACTGCAAAAGACCGATGATTGCCTTGCCCATACTGCAAAAGAGAAAGCCGATCATTTGGGTACGCTTTTCGCATCAAACTCTACCTTGGACAATGGGGAAAACTCGCCACCAATCATACCGCATTGCGCTATGCCAAACGTTCGGTTCCTGCAAAGGTCAGTTCGTAGGCTCTTTTTTCCCTTGACATCCATAAGTCGAGTGGGCCTGATGCAGTCCCTCTAATTGTGCTTCGGACGTGTGCTCCTGAGTTGGCGCCGGTTCTAACGGGCCTCTTCCGGCTCTCTTACACTACTGGCGTTGTCCCGAGTTCTTGGAAGTTCTTCTCCACCCAATTCCCAAAAAAGGCGATCGCTCGGATCCGTCCAACTACAGGCCTATAGCCATCACCTCTTTGCTCTCCAAAGTAATGGAAGACCTAGAAGAGAGTCAGCTACTAAGCGATCGCCAGTACGGTTTTCGCCGCGGTCGTTCGACTGGTGAACCATAGCCGACCCATCGCTTACAGCTTTACAAAGCACAGGTCGCAGGCCTCATATGGAATACTGTTCCCATCTTTGGGCTGGAGCGCCGCAGTACAAACGCCTCCCATTTCAACGCAAAGCTGCTCGAATTGTCGACGACGTGGTAACCTCTGGTCGGCTCGATCCACTGGCCCTTCGGAGAGACGTTGCGTCTCTCTGTATATTTTATCGCCTTTATCATGGGGAGTGCTCTGAGGAATTGTTCGGTTTGATCCTGCTGCTGATTTCCTTCACCGCACTACACGCAATCGATTGTCTTTCCATCCACACCATCTTGATGGATGGCAATCTACTACTGTGCGTTTCTCACGTAATTTTTTACCATGAACTACAGTGCTGTGGAACCAGCTCTCAGCGGCGGTATTTTAATTTTACTAAATATGCCGAAAGGTTGATTTCGGCGCCCCCTCCCCCCCTCCCATGTCGGCGCCCGGTGCGGTCGCACCGCTCGCACCGCCCTAGGGCCGCCACTGATCGTCACTTTACAGTTTTGCTTAGTAACAAAGAATCTCAATATCTGGGCCCTGTGGTGCTTTTCAGTTATGTTCATTATTTTCCATGGTTGAACAGAACCCTATCTGCCATATTCGGGATTATACAGGTTTATACACTCAGTATAAATAAGAAAATGCATTACGTAGGTATACCAGTACCCCGGGGAGATGCAGAGGGTTATGTGGGACTTTCCCCCCGTTCTACCCCTTGGAAGGAGGATATACCCACAAAAAAACTCCTGTACTTCTCCTTCGTGCCGCCAATATGATCCAGGACCAGGACCTTATAATAGACTAACTAACAGTGTCATTAACAAGTTAAAAATGTTAGAAATAAAATTTGGAAAACAACATTGGAAAATAGATAATAGATTTAAAGGCCGGCAACGCATCTGTGATTCCTTTGGTTTTGCGGATGTCCATGGGCGGCGGTGATTGCTTTCCATCAGGTGACCCGCCTGCTCGTTTGCCTCCTTCTAATATAAAAAAAGATAAGATGATATTTTTTTCAGAACTTTTCCGTATTTAAATCTTTTTCCTAATTCCTACCAGTCATCAGAATAGAATTTGGTGGTTTTTGAAATTGTAAATTATGAATTTACTTGTGTGAAAGTGAAAGACTTAAATTGTGCATTTAAAAACATAAAAATAAAAACTCATATTCTTTAATATTATATTTGTAGATTAATAAGTTAGTTTTTGTATTAAGACATTGCGACTTTTGTTATTATATTATGTTATGTAAACTACTTTGGCTAGTCTTGGATATTGTCATGTAACATCATCATCATCGTCATCTCAGCCAAAAGATTCCACTGCTGGCCAAATACCTCCCCTAAGGATCTCCACAACGACCGGTTTTGTGCTGCTCGCATCACAAAACCATGTATATCTATCATAAATTATATTAAAAGATTATGGAAAAGTTTTTCATATACCTTAAAAAAATTTACCTCTCATAGCTAAAACGTTAGACTATTCTCTTGATGTAGTTCTAGGCCCTAGTACTTTAGTCGTTTTTAGTCAAGCGGATGAGGAGTATCATGCCGAGGTCGAATGCGAGTAGTACCTATTCATGGTTCAATACCCATAGCCGATAAGACTGTTATCTATGATTATTATACCGTTATCCATATATTTGACGTAATCTCACTCTTAGCACGAGTATTAAGCTTTCTGAAGTGAAGGATTACCGCGGCGCGCGGGTCTACCAGTGCGCAACGATAGGATTGCAGAAGCAGCAGCTCTGTATGAGGCAAAGAGAGGGTCATCACTGGAAGTACTGGGAGGCAGGGAGACCGAGAGTGCGGTCGACTTCGTCAGTGCTCCACATCCGACGGCGCATATGGGTTTGGAGTTCGTGTGCCTGGAAGACCAAAACCTTGTGGACAGGTACAATGTGCAGGAGGTGCGAATCTTCACCGACGGCAGCAAGCTTGAGGGGAAGGTCGGGGCAGCACTTTCCATATGGAAAGGTGAGGCCGAGACCCGATCCATAAAGCTAAGACTGTACGCGTACTGCACAGTCTACCAGGCGGAACTTCTAGCGATATGCAAGGCCACGGAAGTGATTGCGCGGGGAAAGGAGGTGAGTTATGGTGTGTACAGCGATTCGAGGGCAGCGCTGGAGACGATCGCCAACCATCACTCTCTCCACCCCCTGGCTGTGGAGGCACGGAAGAACCTGCGAGGGGCCTTCACCCAGAATAAAGTTGTATCTTTGTTCTGGATCAAGGCGCACGCGGGACTTCCGGGTAATGAGCGGGCCGATGAACTGGCTAAGACGGCCGCACTGAAGTTAAAGAAGAGGCCCGACTATGACGCATGCCCAGTCTCGTACATCAAGAGACTACTGCGAGACAACACGATAGAAAGCTGGGACCAACGCTTCCGCGAAGGGCAGACCGCCTCCGTTACTAAGTTGTTCTTCCCGGACGTTAGATCGGCGCACAAGATGGTAAGAAAGCTGCAGCCGAGAGGTCCGTTGACGCAGATCCTCACCGGGCATGGGGGGTTCGCCCAATACTTGAACCGCTTCAAGTGCAAGGCGAGCCCTTCATGCATCTGCGACCCCGAGGTCGAAGAGACTGTTCCCCACCTCCTCCTAGACTGTCCTTCCACTAATACGCAGAGATTCAATTTAGAACAGAAAGTCGGAATAACATTAAAGACTGATAACCTGCACGAAATTATTTCGTGCAAGTACAAAAATAAAGACTTTGTAGAGTATTGCATAAAAATTTGTAAAGTAGCAGTTAATAGGAATAAGGATTAGCAAGTAAGTCTCTGTTTAGCCTATAATATAGATTATAGTGCCATAAGCAAGAAACTGTAATAGATAAGTCTTTTTTGATGTATAATGATTTAGTGTTAAGGAATAAGTAGTTAAGATAGGATAGCTTAGATGGAAAGCCTATTATAGAGGGGCATCCCACCCGCAATAGTATAAAAGATGAAGTATGAAAGAGTACTATGAGGAATGAAAGTACGAGAGGCATAAAAGATAGAACTGGTATGAAAGAGAAAACAGTAAAGAATAGGCTCCGATTATGTTGGAGGTGTTAGAACTAAAAAAAAAAAAAAGTGTTCTGAAGGGGTTACCTGAACCAATATTTACATTGTATGACAGGGTGCTGGTTCGAATCCCGCTCTCGGAATTTTTTCAATACTTTATCTTTTCAGGGTTCCGTACCCAAAGGACTCCGCTGTCCGTCCGTGCGTCTGTCACCAGGCTGTATCTCATGAACCGTGATAGTTAGACAGTTGAAATTTTCACAGATGATGTATTTCTGTTGCCACTATATCAACAAATTCTAAAAAACAGAATAACTCCCATACAACAAACGTGATTTTTTTGCTCGTTTTTGCTCGTTTTTATAGATGTTGGTACGGAACCTTTCCTGCGCGAGTCCGACTCGCACTTGCCGGTTTTTCCAAATTTTAATTTGTTCGCAACAAAATTTACGTACAATTATATATAACCATAATCATACATAATATTGTGTTAACAACACAATCTTTATACATATTTATTTAAAGCAGGTATCCATTAACAAATCTACTAAAGATGCACTAAATCAGCATTTAGAAATAAGGCTGTAGGAAGTACAAATTGTTTTTCAATATTTCAAACTTATACTTAGGTAATATCAATTTTAAGGAAAATTTTAAGATTCTACCCGTACTAATCCTGTTGTACATAGTCCCGCTGCCATTAACCAATATAAATAAAAGCAATCACCTTCCCTCTACAATTAGGTATATCTCGTAAGGGCAAACTCGTTTCATTATGACGAAAGCTTTTGAAGGTGCCAAACTAAAGTGTCACTGCCAAGAGCATTGTGAGGCGGAAGAATAGGGTGCCAATGGGTAGTGAGGGGCCAATTCTAACAATAGTGTTGTATAAAACAATTTGAAAAAAGTACTATATCATAAATTTTGGTTTAGTAATGTTGTGTAACTTTCGCAGAGGCTGGTCATTAGATGTTTGACCAAAAATTCTTCACCAACAATTCACGTAAAGCCATTGATTTATTTAATAAAGTATAATAATAAGAAGATACGAAACTGTTTCATTATTTTGAGACTTTGTAAAATCATTAGACTTTACCAATGTTCGCGACGTAAAGGGGTGGTTTATGATGGTAATGGCGAAAAGATGGTATGTTTTGCGAAAATAGATATATTTGCAAGACTCGTACAAATACAAAGGTAGAATATGTTATTGACCATGCGATCGGAGGCTGAGTGAGGTGCGCGGGCCGATGATCCTATAGCTCGAGCTTCATATGTGTGCGCGCGTGTGCGAATACACACAAAGATGCGTTCATTAACACTGTGTCGCGCCGACATGCCGCCTTTACATGGCCAGCCGTTGAGTTCCCCGTCTGCGTTAGCAGTCGTTAACAACCACTAAACATAATTTAAGTTATTTAAATACTAGTAATTAAGTTTGATGTATTATGTATAAGTTATGATGGGACTGACATGGCATGCCTAAAGTCTCTAAAAAAATAAAAAAAAAACAACCACTAATAATCCGCACTGGGCTCGCGTGTTGGTATATGGCCCGAAGATGAAGGGATGATATACTCTGGTGTTTCCTTCCACAGGAAAGGCTCATGCTCCAGCCGTGCTAGGCTTATAATAATTGTAATGAAAGTGTGGCTTATAATGGCTTATAATAATTGTAATGAATGTGTGGCTTATAATGGCTTATAATAATTGTAATGAATGTGTGGCTTATAATGGCTTATAATAATTGTAATGAATGTGAGTTAGTAGGAACAAACGCACCCACTTACTCACATTGTTTCATCGAGGTGTCGATACTTCGATCTCTATTGTGCCTTCTGTATTTTTTGTCTGTTTCAAAGACTGTGTTGTGATTAATAAAACTCTTCTTTTTCTAACTGACTCTAACTCACATTACTTTTATCGACAGAAGGCTGCATTCTGAGCCGGTGTGTTAGAAAAGCGACTCTAAGGTATCCTATTAAATATAATCAAATTAAAACCAAAGAAAAATAATCAACAAGCCGACGCCTCACTACTCGTATTGTACAATATTGTAGTTCGTTGCTACCTTTTGATGGCGTCATGATTGTCGATTCACTAGGTTATATTGATATGTCTTTCCTTTTGTTTTCATGGTTACGTTATGCAACTTATGGTTCATTAACATCAGCTTAGATTAATATTTAGTTCCAATTCCGAGGAGGTGGTCCTCAGAGCAAAAGTCCATAGAGGCTTATTGTCCGTTTAACCAAAATGACCACAGGGAAGAAAGGCCAGATATCTCTATCTACTGACACAAGTAATATAAGTATGGGTACAAACAACATTTTTTTTAGCAACATTGGGAGAACTCTAGACCTTTTTCGACGGCCTCCGTAACCTTGCTCCGGCTTGCACGCTGGACTTTCGGCGGCGCTAACTCTGAGGTTGGTTCGATTCCCGGTCGCGTCAATGTTGAAAACGAACTTTTCGATATTGTGTCGGGGCTGGGTGGTTGTGGTATCGTCGTGGGATCAGAACAATGTATGTGATGACGTCTAATGTGAATATCTATCCTACTAATATTATAAACGCGAAAGTTTGTAAGTATGGATGGATGTTTGTTACTCTTTCACGTAAAAACTACTGAATGGATTTTGATGAAATTTGGCATACAGATAGTTTATAACCTGGATTAACACATATTTTTTTATTTTATTTTATCCCGATATTCCCACGGTAACGGGAACCACGCGGGTGAAACCGCGAGCGGCCGCTAGTCATTTAATACTAAAATCTATTTTAAGAATTTCGGGTCAACTCTAAAATTCTCAAAGAGTAAGGAACAGGACTTGTCACAACGTTGTTTCACGATGAGCTTAATCGAAAAGCTGCACTGTAATGTGTTGCGGATGGTTAAGCTCTAATAACAAAGTAACAACGATTCGTCATGTCATAGATGTTTGTGAAATATTATTTATGACACCTAAAATGATAACAAAAACATACATAAGCTATGCGTCAAAGTTCTATTTCATATACAATGAGATTTGTAAATAAAACAACAGTTCTGAGAGTAGTATTGATGTGTATTGTTCAAAAGTTATCATAGCTATAGTTGTTGACAAAAATCTCAATACCGCGATTCAGGAATTGTATAAACAAATACAGCGCCATCTAGTAATATTCTTAGGAACTAATTTATAACACAGTACCTACTAATTTACTCTGAACAGGCTTGCACATGACTACCAGAAAGTGTCAAATTTCCTAAATAAACTTTGGACTTTATATATATGGCATGTGGTTGAACATTTATTGAAGGAATTTGACAGTTTTGGATAGGTTGATGTGCAGGCGTCTGTACTATTAATAAAGTGGTAAAGACTTTGTTTGAGGAAGGTACTCTCTCAAAGTCAAAGTCAAAGTCAAAGTCTGGAACTACAACTCCAATTCCTAAAATTCTTTCACTGATAAAATGATACAGTCCTTGAGGGTGACATAGGCTGCATTATATTTAACTAGCTGTGCTCGCGACTTCGTCCGCGTGGAATAGTGACTTTCGGCAGCATTTCTAATTTTTAAGGCTTTTGTTCCCGTTTTTGCAACATTTTTCACTGATGCTTCGCTCCTATTGGTCACATCGTGATGTAATATAGCCTAAAGCCTTCCTTGATAAATGGACTATCCAACACAAAAATAATTTTCCAATTCAACTCAGTAGTTCCTGAGATTAGCGCGTTCAAACAAACAAACTCTTCAGCTTTATAATATTAAAAATATAGATATAGATTTTGATAAAAAAAGAAGTACAATTAGAAGTCAACGCGTACGAAGTCGCGGACAAAGTTCTTGTACACAAATAAAGTAATGATCTCAATAAAAAAACAGAAGCCTACTGACAAAATAACGCATCCGTTCTCTTCCAAATTGTTTATTTACTATCGTACAATAAAATCATAAACATCAATTATCAATGACTCGCAATGATCAGTTTATTAGCATCATAGCAACATCACAGTTCGTTTATAAGGCGTGCAGTTGGTTGTCGACCGAAATAGACGTCCAATATAATAGTCCAAACAATAGTTGCGCGCAAAAACAGCTGCATAGGATTGATTCACGACACGAGACGCTATCAGTAAACAATACATTTGTCATAAACATAGCGATACAAATTAGAATTGTTACTTACGATAAGTGCTTTCCTACAGTTTTGTTTTGTTTTCAGTTAAGTACAGCTTGCGATTTATGGGGAAACGTGACTGCATAATAATTTATTGCTTTACTTTAAACATTGTTTTGGGCCCATGTGTTATTGTTTGTGGGAAGCCCTGGGCCCAGCAGTAAGGTGATGATAGACACTTGCCTTCATCATCATCATGATGATGATGATGATAGACACTTGGCTTCATCATCATCATGATGATGAAGGAATTAAACTAAATTTTGTAATAGTTTGCTGCGGTTAATGTTTTTGTAGCTTGAAACAAAAATGTGAAATATTGAAAAAATTAAATAAAATGAAAAATTATTTATTTAGTGTCACACAGTAACATGAAATAAAATTAAAATGAAACAGAATTAAAAATGCAAAGTGACACAAAAAAGGTATCCACTCAGCATTTGTCAGAACGCCAAAGGTGTCCCGACGCTGATCTTCCGTGGAAACCTAGAAAAGAGGAAACAAGACAAACAAAATGTACCTACTATACTACTATATTTAATAAAAATTAAATAAAATCATATTCGGAGATAAGTAGGAGTGACTCTTTTGTTATTTGGTGATGATAGCTAAGTGAGTTAAGCCATTTGCTAATCAAATACTGGTAATCAGTGTTTAAAGGATAACATTGAGTAATTCCACATTTATATTTATTTTACTATTTTATTTGCTTTTATTATTATTTTTTTATTAGAAAGCTATTACTATATACCTATTAGGATCCGAATTTTAATATTGTTTTTTTTTGTAGGTGATTTTTATTTCTTAATTATAATTTTTTAACTAATGCTATGACTGCGAAAGTGCTTTGAATGACGTGCACGTGCATGTCCAAATGAAACGATGGAAATCGAACATAAAACCTCTTAATCTCTTGAAATTAAGAGGTTTTTACACAGCCATTTTAGATTTTAAGGGCCTGAAAGTGGCAAATCCTACTTTTTCAAATCAAATACAATGTTCAGACACTATTTTTTTGACCGGCAAATCACGCTATGCGACAGAACTACAAATAACATAAAATACCTACGCTTAACATAATTATTAAAAAAAGCTTTTGTGTACAAAGAACAATTTATTGCATGCTTTCGTACGCAATATGAATTTGGCTTATATTGTCATTCGGATCACAGGACCAGGAATAGGTAGACACGTTGGAGGTATCAGAAGTGAGGGATACATTTTTGCCGAAGTGATGTCTGATGCGCCACTCAGCCAATTGATCTTCAGAGGGTTGCATAGCCGATATGTAAGTTGGGGAGTTACTCTTGTCACTTCTTATAGAGTCTGATCTCACAAATTTTGCGGGCAATACTAATTTCCCATCGTCCGAAACGGTGTAAATCTTTTCATTGTCATATTTGAATTCGGGCATTGGCATTTCTTTTGTCAAACTAGTCCGCAAAGGCACCTTTGGGGGGAGAACTAAGGCATCAACAGTTCTATGTTTCACAAATAGCAATCGCTTACTCCCTTTTAATAAGTAGGGGTTCATTCGAATAATGCCGTACACAAAAAACGCGCCTAACAGCAAACATAATACTCCAGTGGCGGCATACATTAACGGTCTCTGATAAGCATGATAAACCGGCGACGGTTGCATCTCATCCGACAAATTATAGTTCACACAATGATCGATTTCTACCTTAAGACTATGTAATTGAAATGGACAAAAGGTATATTGTACAGAGGAATCAACATCGTACAATCTCAATATATCGGGCATAATAGTGAAACAATACATTTCATTGGGACATTCCGACTTGTACCACAACAGACCTAAGCCAATCGCTCTATCCGATGAAAGACCAATTTGCAACATTGAATAACTGTTATATTTCAAAATAAAGTGGGGATTCAGCCAACTACTGTTTGCAATATCTACATTAGGCCCTTCCAAATATGTTTTAGCATGTCTAACAAAATTAGCGACACTATTATCGTGGCATTCAAAGTTAGGCAACGGTGAAAATATTTTAATGGGAGAAGTACCCAAAGCCTTTGTGCCGAAGAAGCATTTATTTATTGAATTGTATTCAATTACTGCTTCTCTATTAGGTTGAATTGGGTCTCTATACACATTGCCAGTGTTATTACTACAAAATTCTTCCAGATCTGAAAACGATGTTCCGTGAAATTGTAATGGATGGTGGCAGATGGGATCCACCAAAAGTAAGTCATTACTGGACAACTGTAAAATATCATCCTGTGTACAATCACAATGCCATAAATTGTTTTGAAGATTAATTCTTGGTTTAACATCTGTCTCCGTCTTTATAATGTTAGTGAATAGACCAGGAGGTATTGTTAGCAAAAAGTTATCATTCAAATAGAGCATCTTTATACTTTTTAGTGAATCGAAAGCTCCTAGCCGTATTGAACTTATTTTGCACGAATTGAGGTATAAGTCTTGGCAGGACTCGAGGCCAGTGAAACTATATGGCCCAAGAATGTTACTAAAGTCATTTGATGCCAAATTTACTACAGTCAACTTGACCTTGTTGCTTGATCCTGTAACAAATGCTGGATTCCATCGACCACTACCAGTGATAATAACAGATTTGATTGTATCATCAATAGCTCTAAGGGCATCTTTTTCTATCTTGATAATGTTGGTGTGTCTAATTCTTATAGTATCTAATTCAGGCAACCCAACAAGGGTTTCAGGCGACCACAAAGATATTTGAACATGCTCCAATATCAAAACTTTCAAATGCGACGCAAACTGGCTCATGAAAGCATTATGATCAATGTTTTCCATGTTTCCACCAATAATGGATAAAGTGTCAACAAGGGGTGGGACGTTTTCCAGCCAATTCGGAGGTATGACTCCGTTCTTGAACATGTGATCTCTTAAGACCAACTGCAGCCTTGGGCACTCCCGTTCAGCATCCTGCAATATATTTCAATACATTTAATTTGTAATTGTTAAAGCAATACTGAGCTTTATACTGGGTGTCTCTGGAAGTGTGGATCAAATCGAACAAGGACATAGAGGAGGTAATTTCCAAACTTTTTAGCTCTATGAATGTTGCTTCTATTTTTGACAGTTAAACGCGCACTAAATATTTTCCTAGGCCAAAACTTTTGTAGTACTTTTTTTTCTTAATTGACTTACGTTTGCTAGCTAAATAAAAATACTACTCTAAGAAAGGCAACCTACAACATTCTACAACACATTCCTACAACATTCTGAAAAAATCAAGCCGATAAACTTGAGAGTTTTTTGTTATGATTTTTTTTGTGTGAGCTCATGGAAAAAACATATTGTTACTTTAGAACTGTCAAAAATAGAACCGACATTCATAGAGCTAAAAAAATGGAAAATTACCTCCTCTATGCCCTTGTTCGATTTGATCCACACTTCCAGGGACACCTTTATATAAAAATTAAATTAAACATTTGGGCTATACACCACCGCAGTGAATTTAATGGAGTCACCAGTCCAGCGATCCGGCACTGTCAAAGTTGCTTTACTTGGATAAGAATAAGAAATCATGACTATAAAAGATGAAGATGTCTCCCATATTATCCGAGAGGAGATACACACACCTGGGCGCTTCCCAGCGATCGCGTAAGCAAGAAATGAATTACTCCAGAAAAGACAATGTATACCAAATACTGGCCACCTCACTAGAAGGTAGTCTTGATTGTGAAATTACCATAACAATAGTAGCTATTTCATCCTCGTCATAATCTGCTTCGGAACAGGTCACCCTGCACATGGAATTCCTGCAGCCGAGTGACTTATACTGGGTTGGTTGCATGGCCATCAGGATGATCAGGATGAAACTGGCGACGATGATGATGCCGAAGATCGCCTGAACCACCAGACGGAGCCATCCGCGGCTGCATGATGTGTTCCTGCGATAAACCAAGTTTTAGTTAGGTATTGTTTTCTATCTTCCTTATTTATTTCACCCAATGGTAATTGCTGATTAGGCTTAAAGTTGAAGCCTTTTCAGTTGAAAAGGCTTCAACGGCAAAGGATTTCAGTAGGAAGTTACCTACTTAAGACTTGGCTCTCACATTTAACTATTGCAACAAAACAATATTAAAACAGTACCTGTTAATCTGTAATCAGAAAAAGAGCTTAACACGAGAATTTTTTGTAATAAAAATGTCAAAAAGAATTAATTAAAGCGAAAGGCTTTATCTGAGAGATGTTAATATATTCATACAAATCAGAGACAAAATTCCCGTCGTGAGTTTATTAGGCAATGTCTGTCGACTCGTTTTACTTTCCAGCCAGTTACTTATTCATTATAATAAATGTGAAGGATAGATTTTGTTTGTTCTGAATAACATTTGGTACAGAGGAAGAGCACGTCTCGGATTGGCACATGAAACTTTTTATGCAAAGGAAACAAAACATTTGACGAAACTGAAAGTAACACTTGGAAAACCATGGATGATTTGACTGACGCAACTGTCGTCTTTTACCAAGTTTTTTTCTCTAAAGAATATTGCAATGTTACGTAAATAAATTATAATTTATAATACGTTATCTGTGTCCGCGATTTAGGTTTGATTAAGATATCAACATGTAACATAATGGACGCACACCCTGATTTTTATTAATTAAGGGAATAACCATTATACAAAATGTTAACAACCTTATCATCACCTTGCATTCGGTGTATGTAAAGAACGCTGGCCGTCCAAGAAATGAATATGGGGGAATCTCCATAAAGAAATAAAGATACAGATAGTTCTTACCTTGCTACAGAGTTAATAGTATGGTTTGTCTTGCTAAACAGATTGGATCGCATTAATACTGTAGGTGTAGCCTTCATGGGGCATCTATCTGTACACTGAAATCTTCAAAACTGTAAAAGTATCTTGAAAACACTCATATCATAAAAGAGATCAAGAGAGAAAGAGATTTTTAAATGTAAGTAAATATTTATGATAAATTGGCAAAAATTAAATGTAAGCCCAAATGAGAAAAACTTTCGTCAACGATTAATAATTAAATTGGAACAGCAAATTTTCAAGATTATAGATTTGTATGATGTTAAAGGGCTGCTAACACACTACGATGTTCTCCGAATAAGTTGAACCGACTCACACAATAATCGTAATCAATGTCTCGATAAGCGATGACAATAACACGGTATCGGCCCATTAGTGCCCATGTCGGGATTACCTGAGCAAACAAACTGTACTGTACTACAGAATTCCAACTTTCACATGCAAAATATTGAGAGATTCAGTGATCCCGCCTTTTAACTAACATAGCTTGTAAGCCTTGTATTACTAACTAAATGGATGTAAGGCTGAAATAAAATGACTATTATTATTGGCCATAACCATTCGGTTTGACTACTGGTCTTACATTCTATAGGTGCTGGGTTCGATTCCCTGTACATATTATTGTCCAAGGTTTGGTTTGTGGTACCGCTTCTTTTATTTCAACTTGCTGTTTGAGGTTTGTGATCCTGAATTATGGACGTGGCAAAAAAACAAAAATTTTAAAAAATTTGAAACAATAAACTTTAAAAAAAATGCAGTAAGTATGTATATATTTAATGGCCTTTGCCCAGCTATAGGACAGTTGAAGGCTATTTACTATTACTACTACTGCTACTTAATTAATTTGTTTTTATATTATTTACTTATTTATGTTAAAAATAAATGACCTTGTATGACATAGAGTCTTAAAAAGCATAGACGGCTTTAAAATATCAATCTCCGAAAGGTTTTATTTAAATTTTTTAATGTTTACTAATCAATAATATTACCTAATTTTATTATAAATCAAATCAGTAAATCATCATCTTCAAAAGAGTCTATAAAAGTAGATACATAATCGAGTAGACATTGTAGACATTTCTAAGAAACCACACATACCGTTTCACGCCATGCTATTATTTATTATTCTTCCTTTGACCTGAAATACAAAAGGGAATTTCCTCGTACTTCATTATCTAGACACGGTCGAGCTAACTTTTAGTAAGGGACTCATTTCACAATACTGATAGATACTTTTGCCATTTTCATGAACATGGACAATTTATAGAAGGTCGATAATTATATAAATGAGAATTGTGGGAAAGATGTTAATAAACGTTTTTAATAGATATTCGTTTTACTGGTTAGAAATTGTTACTATGGCTTAAAATGTTCATGAAGCATAGTAGTTACTTACCCTTACATAATATATCACAAGACTTTTACGTTAATTACCTACTTAGGTAATCCTATAGCTACTGCCCTGTTAGGCAGTCGAAACGTTAGAATGAAATAATATTTCTAGAGAATAGACATTTTATCTAAGGGCCTCTTTCACCATCTCCAAGTAAGTTCCTATTAGCGTTTACTTGACAGATAGTGCATACAAAACTTTAACTTTAACTGCCAAGTATCTCCTAATCAGACATTGTGAAACAGGCCCTAAGTCTTATAACAACAGTAATAAAAGCTCAATTCCATAACCCAATTTTCAGCTTACATATTTCTAAAATACAGTTTGAATAAGCTTCAATGAAGTGTCTGATTTCCTATCTTGCTTACCAATTGGCCAAGTTTCCAACTCGCGATGAGCTCCAGATACAATACGACCTCGTTGGCCCGAAGTGTAGTTGTAGCGATGAAAAAAAAAATACATCAACTGTGTACATATTTTTCATCAACGCGAGGGCGAGCGGGCGTGGTAGCAAATGCCGGGAATATTGCAATCACTGCCACATTGACTTAGGGACAATGTTGTTTTCATGAAAATACTTTATATTTTTCAGTAAGTTTATGAAAAACTTTTGTAAGCAAGTTTCGTTTTTTATACATTGAAAAGCATTCCGATTTTGTTTGGATATTTTTCAAATATGTTTATACGATAAGCAATGGCAGGGGTAATTAAAAAAAAATAGCCCTTCTTCTCCCTTGGGGTGATCGTAAGGTGAAGTCCCATATAACTATAATGTGCGTCTCCCCGGGCGCAATGGTATGCCGTATGCATTTTTTCCTGTATAAAAAGAGGGATATATTTCAGTCTTAAACTTTTATACAATGTTTACTTTATACTTCAACCCTTTTTGCAGTGTAGTCACAATATTATGGGAAAGTTTAATTGAAAATAGTGTTAATCGTATAGCAACAGGCATCATTTGGGATATGTCCAAAGAATCTAACCACATTATGGAATGCAGAAAATATAGCTAGGTAATCATAATATTTTTATCAGAATCAATAACTTCGAAATGTGATGTACTTAGTCTCTTGGTCTACATATTCAACGGGTGGTACGCGTCGAAATTTCCATGTTCACGAACAGCTAACTGTTTTTTTTTTTAACATACATGTTCGCAGCCTTCGCTCTGGCACGCACAGAAATTGTTTGATCGTTTCATTCGCAAACATTCAACTATTTAAAAGTAAGCAAAAATTTTAATTTTATTTTCAAGTTTCTTAGCGATTTCACTGAATATCTATTTAATAAATAAAAGAGGATCACGAGCTGTTGAAAAGCAATCTGTCGATATAAAGTTCCACTTAATAATAAAGGCGACGCACCGCTAAACAATAAATACGAGCATTTGCGCCCCAGTACCATAAGAAAAACTGTTTTTTTTCCTTCAAATAAAAACTATAAATAATTAAAAAAAAATGAAATACAATTTTGAAGTGTGTGTTTAATTTAATTGTTAACTATAGGAAAAACTGTACTAGGAAGTCCATTCATAGTATTCTTTTATACTTACTTTGTCCAAATTACTTTATTAGCGTATGCGTATGTACCATATAAATGAATATGTTACACATCTTTAAATGTAAAGACGTGAAACCAATTGAACCGTTTGAAATCCAGTTTTGTCTAAACCCTTTATAGGTCTATGTCCATATATTGGACATAGCCCTATAAAGGTTTTAACTTTATTACCTTAACATAAGGTCGAAAACCAATGAAAATTTCAACATGCTCTGCCCATTAAAGGGTTAATAACTTTACCACCTCAGTAATCGAGGTTTCCGGGTGAAGTGTGCTTCCACCTTCGGACATATCATCACTTAACATTAGGTGAGATGAACTGTAAGAAACCCGTAAGAAATAATAATAAAAAAATCCTCCATGGTCAGTCGTAAAACCACTGATACCATCTGACAAAGATCCCAGGAAGGATTCAAAGTAGGGGAACGAAACATTGTGCTTGGATTGGTTTGGCTGGTCTGGCTCTATAGGATTTTGTCATCGTGTTATCTCAGTCTGATGCCATAACGTCAATGTGGTAAGCATTGTTGTGACCCACAAATTACAAATATAGCCAATTTCAGTAAGTAGATGATGCCAGGTGACAAAGTCCAAGCGCTTTCGATAGGTTATTAGGTTATTAGATTAGAGGATTGATGATTGATTAATCACATACTCGATGGCTTATTTATGACGATGCATATTCAAATCAAAGGTAAATGATATGCTGAAAAAAAAATTTTTATTTGTATAACACCTTGCCTTAGGAACACCCTCACACACACACACGCACGCACGCACGCACGCACGCACGCACGCCAGCCATAGCACGGAGGAAGCTCGAGATGATAAATTTTTAGTCACCCATCCGACGACCGGCCTTTGCGAATTTTTTATCTTAATTTTTTCCATCATCAACATCATCATCATCAGCTTATTTTATGTCCCCACTGCTGGGGCACGAGCCTTCCCTATGGATGGATAGGGAGGACGGACCATAAACCACCACGCGGGCCCAGTGCAGATTGGTGGTTGTTAACGACTGCTAATGCAGCCGGGACCAACAGCTTTACGTGCCTTCCGAAGCACGGAGGAGCTCGAGATGATAAATTTTTGGTCACCCATCCGATGACTAGCCTTTGCGAAAGTTGCTAAAGAAGGGGTATAAAGGTAAATCGCCAATCGTAGATTTGATTTTAACACTAGAAGATAAATCACGACGTTCGATGAAACAAAACATGCCTGTTACGTCGGGTCAGGTGCGACAGATTGGAGCGTTCTGCGCGGAATAAGAATGTCGTACGCGCCGAATAAGTTTTAGTTTAATTACTCGTAAAATATACATAATTTTTTTAAATCGCTAATATTGTCGCTTGGTAATATAGTTTTATATGTGTTAAAATATTGGCTCAGTAATATGCATCAAATTGAAAATAAATTGGTAATAGTTGAAAAATAGACGTAAGTTCGTGATTTTTTTATCGATAAAATTTTATTATATTCAAGTATGCTGTAGTATCTGTGATATTTTTTTCGGGTAAATCGTGGTCTATCTTATAGTGTTAAAATCAAATCTACTTTTGGCGATTTACCTTTTTATACCCCCCTTTTAACCTCAGCACTCGCAGACCGGGCGCGTTAACCACTGCGCCATCGAGCTCCTCGGCTCTTGAGCTCTTAATATTATGTAAATAAAACAGTAGTGTTTTCGTTATCATTATCTTTTATTCGAACCGAAATTAAATAAATACACCTTTACAGTAAAATTTCGTTATAAGAGTAAGATTATCTACAATTACATTATAACTTAAATAATAAATGTGACTGTGAACACGTTGTTGACACACGAATACTGCATTTTATTTAATTTGATAATACACTACAATAAACAATTTTAGA
The DNA here is from genome assembly GCA_947562085.1 of Eudonia lacustrata. Classification (NCBI taxonomy): domain Eukaryota; kingdom Metazoa; phylum Arthropoda; class Insecta; order Lepidoptera; family Crambidae; genus Eudonia; species Eudonia lacustrata. The sequence goes on from OX387314.1 coordinate 19,827,519, forward strand.
ATATTTTCTACAAGCATACACTTTTGCTAACATTTAATTATAAATAGCTTTACAAACGTCTATTATAAAAAAATGTATTGCTTTCTAATATTGTTTTGAATAATGTTTGAGAATTGAATACAATATATTTCAGTAATACTCAGAAGGAGAAGTAAATGAATAATATTGCTTTCGTTTTAATATGTATTTAAACAGTTTGTACATAATGAAATGCAAAATAATTATTAAGACAGTATTACAAAAGAACTTAGAATTCCAGCATTTATTTATTTTACTATTACTATTATGTTTTTTTTTTCAATAATACTTTATTTTAATTAATAAAAACAATCATCATCATCATCATCTCAGCCAAAAGACGTCCACTGCTGGACAAAGGCCTCCCCCTAGGATCTCCACAACGACCGGTTAAAAAAAACAATATGAAGCTAATTTAAAAATTTAAAAATTTGGGAATATACTGAAAGTAACATTGTAATGTATGTGGTGAAAATAATATGTAGACTTACAGAAACAGCTTATTTTAATTATATTTTTAAACAATGCTACAATTTTAATTATAAAGTAGAATATGAATGTATCCTCCGTGACAGATACTTTTATGTTTTTCGCATGATGTTTCTATTTTCGTATTACGAAAATTATGTAAATACAAGTATCAGTTTGCACGTAGCTATTAATTTACATTTATAAAGATTTCATAAAACACACAAGCTTTCATACTACAGTATACAACAATGAGTTGGTACAACAGTGAATAATATTATGTTATATGTAATATACAACACCCAACAGTGATATAGATAAAGGTAAAGATTAAAATGACTTATATCTAATTGATATGCATATTATTTGGCCAGTGGTGACCTCATGATTAAGGGTCCACTTACCCGATATGTTTCTTGCTGGTTCCCATGAATTCCATTGCCAAGTATAGAATTCCAATAGATATATAAATATTACGAAATATACGAAATAGATAAATATGTATTTTCAACGTTATTCTCAAACATATATATCCCAAACTTATACATACTCGTGCCTATATAATTTTAACTTGCGTCAGATTATAGCTAAGTGTTTATTTTATATATTAATATGTAAAGCGGTAAATATATTTTTCCACATATAATTTAACACGACATATAACACTGAAACATGTAAATACAACGATAATACTTCCACTACTATAGAAAGACGGTATAATGAGATTCCCTTAGCTATTCAGGTTGTTCGACTCTGACTGTTATCGTAATTTTAGATACTATAATTATTAATTCAGAAATAGTGTTGAAAAAATTTGCAACAACGGGCCTCAATCACAATAGCGTAATGGTAGAGAGTAGATAGAGCCATAGGAGTACAGCCTTACTGCTCGTGTGCGGGTTCTAATCCAACTTGTGCAATTTTCTCCAGCACTTATTTCTGAATAACAATACGCAATAAAATTGCAAAATTTTTTATTACATTTTACTTAAATTTTTGATTAATAATTATAATGATATTGGTGCATTACATTTTATAATTATAGTGTATAATTGTGCATTTCTATACTTGAATATTATGTGAACAGTGAAAATGTTATAACATCTCATTATAATAATCCATTAAATGTGGATATAATAATACATAATTAAACTTCTACAATGTTACTTGAAAGTTTTCGAGAAAACGTGCAGATGTTTGTAAAATGAATACGATTCAGTATTCAATCTCGCGTCTTACATACAAGTGCACTTTTTTCATCTTAACTAAGCTATAGAATTGGGTTAAAAACATTTTAACTTGGGTCAATTGGTATTTCGAATTCCTTCCTTTCCTTTAATATTGCCATTCCTAGATATCACTATGCCATTTAAAAGACACCTCACTTTTGCCAATTTTTATCTTACACTATTAAATTCAGGCTAGTAAAGGATATGTATTTTTTTTACTTATCACTTAAGAAAATTCATACATTGTTTAATTTAGACAATCACGTTAGATTTTTTGATCCATTCATAACTACGTACATTTTATTATATTTTTTGAATAAGTTGTACTCGATGAGTAATTTTTCAATATATTAATTCAATAAACAACTTGAGATTCGTGGATCATAATTATTACAAGCAAATATTTTATAAAAAAACAATTTGTTGCCTTGCCGATGGTTCGAATTATATAAGGATAATAAAAGAAATTAGCACACAAAAAGATAAAAAGTAGAATGGTCTGTAGAATATTTGTGACAATATTATGAATTTATGTATATAATTAACTTACTGCTTTAATTAAATAGCTAGCAAACGATGTCTAAAGTCACATTTATTACTCGTCTACCTAAAGACCGTTAAACCTTTTACAGCAATAATCACTGAATTACTTATTACCTAAAGAAAATCAGTAAAGCTAAAATAATAAAGCTCATAAAAGCTTTTAGAAATAACGTTTCAATTTAACAACACAACGAACTGAAATCGCTCACAAATAACTCATTATCGAGACTACAATAATTTGTCAAAATATTTTAATAACAGCTTCTCTCAAACGTATTTTGACAAAAAACATTATCTAACACCTATCTACCTACACCTAAGCTACATCAAATTGAACATTATATTTTATTATGAGTTCCAGATACTTTTAGAGTTGACGAAGTAGTTATAAAATTAACCGCGTCCACTTATTTTTACCTATATGTTTATGTGTTAGATATGGATTTGACGTGCATTTAAATTATAAAAAAGTGTCTAGTTATATTGTATATAATGCAAGACCTGAAATGTTATTAATACAGTACAGTTTAGAAGTTTATGAAATAATCTAAGTAAAATTAAAAATAACAGTATTTTCTTTCTTACCAAGAAAATAAATAAAAAAATGCGTATGTGCAAATTATCACCATATAATATGTATGAGAAGAGTGTATAATTATTATAAACTGACAGCAGTTTCAACCATAGTGGAAATTGTTATAAATCGTACATAAATATAGCTTAAAAACTCCTATTTTCTTACAAGTAAAGATATATATAATTAATATTTTTTAATAGTCAACATCGTAAATGCATAAAAGCTTAATATAGTTACAATTGTCAAAGGCAGGGGTAAATTATAAAAATAAAATTTAAATTTTTAATATCAAGGACATGGTAAAGTATTAAAATAAAAAGTAAATGTGCTAAAAGTTGTGTTGCTTCTTCTGAAATAACGACATTTTGAGAATAGCTTCTCCCTACGAAGCATTATGTTTACAATTTAGACATTTCTCCGGAAATACTACCGTCACAACGGTTGGTGTAAAGAGCTCGTTTCCATCTACATCTTGGTACATTACTCTTAAGTAAGGCATACCGTAAGAGGTTTTTCTAATATGTAAAAATACCGTACCACACTAAATTACTCGACTTCAAACTCCAACGTCTTATCAAGCTACCGCTCCATAACAACTACTTTTGTTTCTTTTTACTCAGCCCAAAATTGATATGTATCGTATATTATTGCACAAATTCATTACGTTACAAAAATTTCAACTGAAATTACTTTTGGACGAAGACTTTCTAGCGCGCTATCCGGCCACAGCTAGCGCGCTTGGGGGTCTTCGACAAAATGAGAAAGGACTAAAAAAAAACAATTAAAGGTATTACCGCTTTCCACAATGAAAGTGAATAAAAATCGTGCGTCCATTTTAACAAATGGACGTACGTCTTGACTGACTTTTATAGATTAACCAGCAGCGCCTGCAATCTGCATCCATCCTTTCATTGTGTTAGAGGTCTTAAATATTCTAAAGCGTCCTAACGACGATGACCACGAGGACGTTCGCTGCGACGCTGAGCGCGCTATGAGCGTTGGGAGCGCTAGAGGTCCTGCCGTAAGCTGGTTTCCGTTTACAATTCATCTTCTCGAGGGGCATCTTGGCAACGCTGTACTCCCGATGCTCATTCACCATGGTGCACACCGTCCGCTTCTTCTGCATCATCTCGTCGTCGCGGTCTCTCAGACCGGCCAACCAAGCCTCGTACCACGCCAACTCGCAGTCGCATAATAAGGGGTTATCTAAGCAAATAAAAAAATGTGTGAATTTCTATAACTTTCCCTATATTCGATAATGGGTGAATTTTTTCGGTTTTTTATAGTCTTTAGAGCTATTTGTGGTACGGCCAGCAACATAAATCGCTGAACACTTTAGAACACAAGCGTCTACCTATTTGATTAATTACTTGCTTTGACAAAGTACAGACGCCACCTGTCTAAAACTATAAACCCCGCCCGATCCTCTAAATGACACTACACATTTACAGAATACACTAAACATGCACACTAATTTAGGACCACGTACCTCGCCGCCCCCAAAAACCCCGGTGACGCTGAAAATGCCGTTCGAGGCAATCAGCAATCTTTCTCCAAAAAAAAAAACACTATAAAATTTCTTCAATACATTTTTAACCATATTTTTAAGGAATAGATAAAGTTAAATGAAATTTGATAGTTTGTGGTAGGTTGATGTGCAGGCTTGTGTACTTATGTGCCCAGCGACGTTTGTTGCTGACTGTACAAAGTATTATCCTACTAATATTATAAATGCGAAAGTTTCTGCATATTTGTTGCTTCTTCACGCTGCAACGGATGGATGGATTTGGATGAAATTCGGCTTACAGATAGTTTATAACCTGGAATAACACATGGGATACTTTTATCCCGATATTCCCACGGGAATCACACTATAAATATACTAAAACGACAATTTAATTTTCCAATACAAAATGATTTGTTTGTTTTGTTGTCATGGAAACCAAAGAGAATTTAATCACTTGATGGAAACTGTCAAAGCGGTACGAAGTCCGCCGGGTCCACTAGTTAGTTATGTAGTTCTGCTCATCAGTGGTTCAGTATTTTGGGTGAAGTTCATTTCATTTACCATTAGGAGAGATGGATGCCAAGAGCCTTCGTATTGTGAGATTAAAAAAGTTAAGGAGTTGTGAGTTTTCTTTTTACAACCGAGGCAAAGTTTTTTCCTTGTTTAGCAGGTTCTCGGTTATACCAAATTCCGAACGGGTGGAACATTTAAATTTATAACATAAACACGCTGGTAAAGATAGACACAACCTGGACGAAACTTCTTTAATATTGAACGCGTTTCTCGAATAAAACTTTATTATTGAGGGCAAACCGCTCTCGATGATAAAGTTTTAGTCTGAAATTTAAAATTTAGGTTACTGGTCCGATATTTAACTATAAAGTTTAAGATAAAGCTCACTACTATAATATTATTATTCTCGGGAAAGTCTTGTGTTGTGCGGCATGTTGAAGACATAAGGTTTTACAATAAAACAAAACTAGAATAAGCGCTATAACTCAACCAATAATAATCTTTAGTATTAATATTAGTATTAATATTCTCTAAATATTACGCTATAAGATATAGCGTAATATTTAGAGAATATTAATACTTTCCGATCTAGAGGTCTCGGTCTGTCGGCTAGGCATGACAGGCCACGCGTCTATCACAATCGCTTCCGCTTATTTGTCCCCAAATAAGCTTTTGAAACAACCCGATCTCGAAGCGCTGTTTGCCATGGACACCGCCGTCATTATTGCCGGCGATCTCAATAGCAAACACGCTCAGTGGAGTTGCAATACAACCAACCGTAACGGTCGGGTGTTGAGCCACCTCGCTGAGTCAATGCTCTTCGATATCGTCGTGCCTATGAAGCCCACCCACTATCCGTTAATCGAGAATTTCACACCCAACCCGCTAGATATGGCACTTCTAAAGAACGTAACCTTGCGGTTGCGTTCTATAGAAGTGATCCACGCGCTCTCCTCCGACCATAGGCCGGTTGTCTTACATTTAGGCCCCCCCACCGACCCCACCCCCGTCATTAAGGTGGTGACTGACTGGGATAAGCTCGAGAAGCTTCTCGAACCTACCGCCAGTGAGTCATTAAACCAAATTCCGGACGTCATTGACTCGCCTCACGAGACAGTGGCCGCGATCGACGCCCTCGGTAGTCACTTCACGAACGCTATAAGCGAATCGTCCCGGCGGGTTGTAGCGACGGTTGACCATAGCTTCAAACTGCCGGACGATATGAGGCGACTATTGCGGGAAAAGAACGCCGCCACTCGCGCTTTCGACTCCTATCCCACTTCAGACAACCGGGCTCGTATGCGCTCACTGCAGCGCGCTGCTAGAGAGCGCATACAAGAGCTCCGCGAGTCGAAGTGGCATGGCCTTCTTAAAGACATCACGCCTTCTCACCAAGCGTATTGGCGGTTGGCGAGAGCCTTTAAGTCGGATACGGTCACATCTATGCCCCCTCTTAAGAAACCCGACAATTCGGTCGTCTTTGACGACGACGAAAAAGCCGAGTGCTTTGCCGACAGCCTCGAGGCCCAATGTTCGCCTAGCACCCTCCCAGTCCCTTCGAACCATATCGAAATGGTAGACAGCGAAGTCGAAAGACTCTCGTCCCTCCCTCCCACCGCGACCCTCCCGCCCGTTACGGAAGATGAGGTGCAAACGCTCATTAAGCGTCTTAAACCCCGTAGTGCCCCCGGGGCAGACGGCATTTCAAACAAGATCCTTAAGATCTTACCCGCTCAGCTCATCCTTTTAATAGTAGCTATCTTCAATAGCGCCATGACTAACGCTATCTTTCCCGCTGCGTGAAAAGATGCGGTGGTCATAGGTATTCATAAGCCCGGTAAGCCGCGTACCGCCCCCTCTAGTTATCATCCCATCAGTCTTCTCAAATCGCTGGGAAAACTGTACGAACGCGTATTAGTCTCCCGATTAAAGGACTACGTCCTATCCAATAACCTCCTTATTAACGAGCAGTTTGGGTTCCGGCCCAAACACTCGTGTACTCACCAATTGCACCGCCTCACGGAGCATATCCTTTCCGGTTTCAATAGACACCGTCACACGGGCACCGGAGCTCTTTTCTTCGACGTCGCGAAGGCGTTCGACAAAGTCTGGCACAACGGCTTAATTTATAAGCTGTACAAACTCGGCGTGCCAGACAGACTCGTGCACATCATACGAGACTATTTGTCGGGTCGCTCTTTTCGCTTCCGCATCGAAGGAACGCTCTCCGCCCCGCACCCTATTCGAGCCGGCGTTCCGCAGGGATCCGTGCTCTCGCCAATCCTCTTTGCGCTTTACGCAAACGATATCCCCAAGTCCCCCGGTGTAGAGCTAGCTCTATTCGCGGATGACACCGCGCTATTTTCGTCTGGTAGAGACAAAACCGCGGTTCACAACCGACTCCAAAAGGCCGTTAACACCCTCGGCGTTTGGTTTCGCAAATGGCGGATCGAAGTGAACCCCGAGAAAAGTGCCGCTGTGTACTTTTATCGGGGCCCCGACGATCCTTGCCGTCCGATTCGTCTATTTGACCGCCCTATCCCATGGGCTAGGCAGGTGAAATATCTCGGTGTCACCCTCGATAGGAGATTGTCGTTTGCACCGCATCTCAAGATCGTCCGTAACAGGGCCGCGTTCATATTAGGTCGGTTATTCCACCTTATAGGCAGGAAGAGTAAAATGTCTCTTAGAAGTACAAGTTACAAAGCCTGCATCCGCCCAGTCATGACCTACGCTAGCGTAGTTTTCGCGCACTCCGCGCCCTCTTATTTGTACCCCCTACAGACCCTCCAAAACCGATTCATGCGAGGCGCGACGGGTTGTCCTCATTACGTTCGTAATGTTGACCTCCATCGCGACCTCGATCTCCCCACAATCAAAGATTTTATCAAGGACGTCTCCCGACGTTAATTTGATAACGCCCCCCACCACCCCAACCCGCTTGTTGTGGCGGCCGCCAACTATAATGTTGAAGGCCTTCCACCATCAAGACGGTACACGTCTAGGCGTCCTAAGCACGTCCTAACCGAGCCCGACGACCCAATTACAGTTGCGAACGCCCCCCCCCGATCCTCCAAATGACAGCACACATTTACAGAATACACTAAACATGCACACTGTTTTAGGCCCAAGACACCGTACTCGTAGAACAAGGGTACGAAGAACCGGTTCACACGCGCTCTATGCCAGGCACAGTCATGTGCCTGGGAGCTCCTCTCCTCCTCCACGGCCCGGTCTACCCGAGCCGAGGTCCGTGCCTTTAGAGGCGCCCTCGGGTGGTTCCGCTCCCCGATCCGATCCGAACCCTTCGGAGACTCTGGAAGGGCACGGGGACGCGCACTTTTAAGTGTGCGATGCCGTACCCCTCTAGAAATCCTCTGAAGGTGATTCGTTTCAACACGGCTTGAGGTACCCTTTACGTACCTCGCCGCCCCTAAAACAAGCCCGGTGAAGCTGAAAATGCCCCTCGGCAACCAGAAGTCTCTCTCAAAAAAAAAAAAAAAATTGAACTGAGGTGAAATAAAGGTTTATATTTATACTGACCCATGATATCAACAACCCGTAGTGTGTCCAAAATAGGCTCCATGATCTCCTCCGGGATGTGCTGCAGCTTATTGTTCTGGAGGTTCAAGGTCTCCAGAGAGTTCAGGTTGTCGAAACCCATTGTCGGCAGCTGATGAATCCTAAACGAAATAAAAGTTATATTCAGTTATTAAAACTTTGGTTGTATTTGAAAAATTGTTTAAAAATCCACGAGAGGGATTCGATCCCGCATCCCATGACATATCGGGTCAGGTGCACTACCAACTATGCTATTGTAGCTCTGTCCACCCCGCCGAAATTTATCAACACTCTTACTTTGTAATCCAAAGAAGCCTTATCCAATGTCGACAAATACGTGATCAACATCCAATTTTAGTATTTTTACAGATATTAACGATCAGTTGTAAGATGGTTTGCTTTTTTAATACATGCAGTACATTAGGTTTGACAGTAAAAGGTCTACATCTTCTTGTATTACCTAATAATATTTCTTCTAACAAACTTTTTATACGCCTGTAATTTTTAGGGTTCCGTACCCAAAGTGTAAAACGGGACCCTATTACTAAGACTCCGCCGTCCGTCCGTCTGTCTGTCTGTCTGTCCGTCTGTCATCAGGCTGTATCTCATGAGCAGTGATAGTTAGACGGTTGAAATTTTCACAGATGATGTATTTCTATTGCCGCTATAACAACAAATAATAAAAAACAGAATAAAATAAATATTTAAGGGGGCTCCCATACAACAAACGTGATTTTTTTGCTCGTTTTTTCTCGATATTGATAACGGCAACAGGTAGACGCTTGAAATATTAACAGAATTTTGAGTTATATATTCACTTTAAAAATAAATAATTAAATTAAACTAAAATTAATATTTTACGGGGGCTCCCATACAACCAACGTGATATTTTTCCAATTTTTTTCTCGGTCTTAATAACGATAACAGGTAGAAGCATAAAATATTCTTATAGATAATGGTACGGAACCCTTCCTGTGCGAGTCCGCTCGCACTTGGCCGGTTTTTTAACATAATGCGACGGGATATAAAATTGCTATAAAATTTTAGTTAGGCGTTAAACGATAAAGAAAGGTATTCAGCATTAATAAAACATTTGGTATAACGGCAATAACAATATTTAAAACATCAGAACATAATTCTGATTAGCTTATAATAACGTCTACGTTTATATTTTCTCTAGAAAAGATATAAATTCGGTTTTCATCGATTGTAGGTTTTTAATTAAGCTCTATTGGGTCACAGAAACAAATCGTCATAAAACTGTCTCAACGCGGCTGGCCAAGTAAGGTGTTTTAATTTTACGCTGCATGCTGCATAATTGCAAGCTGCATGCTTGCTTACAATTTTGTAATATACCTAGTTCGACATTCGAGAAAATTACTATTAAATTGACATGGTTGTCAAGGCTTTATTTATAAATTTTCTTTGAATGGAAGTTATTTTATAATATCTAAAGAAATATTCGTGAGAAAATAGGGACAACCATGTGTAGTTTGTTGGAAAGATAGAAGGAAACAACTGGACCTAAAAATAATGTGAATACAGGAGGTTCTTATAAAAACATGCTTAGCAACGATAAAAACCGTAAGGATTTTCCTATTTACACAAACCTTTCTCTATCCTCTATCTTATTTAGATGTTATAAAAAGTGAATACTACATAATATCTATCATTAAAATTTGTAAATATGGCAATCAGTATTATTTTTTTTTACAAACAAAGACAATATCAAGATAATTGACTAATTAAACTTATAAAAAAACTATAAACTATAACCATACATTTTTCAACATTTGTGTTTTTGTAATTTGTTCGCAACAAAATTTGCGTTAAAAATTATATAAACATTTATAACCATACTACTAACTATAAATAAAATAATTGCATTGCATTTTTTTTGTTTTTGTTAATTTTGAGCACATTAAATTTGTTCCCAAATCTATTCTCACTTCTTCTCCATTGAAATATTTGTTATGTCGTGGAAACTTTAATTAGCGTTGTTAACAGTTACAAGAGTAAAGTATTCTTTAATCAATCAAGTAACCGTGCGTCCTAAAGTCTTCAAACCGTAGAAATTAATGAAGCCAGCAGACGAAATGCGAGAGAAATGTTTATTAATCATAAACTTGAGATAATGTGAGCGAAGGAAAATTTATATTTTCAAATACGCTCGAATACCTACCTAAACTGGATTTTGTCTTTAATTATTTCCGCTTTGATATTTCGTTTTACTCGGATGAATTAAAAAAATATTTTTTCCTTATCAACAACGATTCAAAGAGGTTTTAATTAGCAGTTTCACATTTTTGTTTCATTAAAATTTATCTGCCCATTTGAACATGATTTTTGAAAGTTAACATTTAGAATTAAAATTGGGGGTTTTACATTTTAAATTACAATTAATATGAAGTTTCGTAGATAAATTGTAGATTTCTTACAAATAGTTTCACCTTTTGTTCACGCGCAAGATGTTGTTAAAATTTGCCTTCTTAGTATAACTCAGTAAAAAGTTTTTATTACATCAAACCTTAATGATAAAGCCCATAATTTACTTAACTTTGTTATTGGTGACAGTCAGTGAAGGAAAAATAGTATAAAGTCTATCTTTTTTTTAATCTACTGTTGAATCTTAACTGATACAAGATTCGCTTAGTTAGTAAATAAAACGCCATAATAATACTTTTATGACATCGTCATCATCATCTATTTCAGCTTTTACCTTCTCTGGTGGGATACCTAGATCTTTTCTCTCTTACGCCATGTAGCCTGTTTGTCTTTACCTGTGCCGCCGCTCCATTACTCCCTATTCCGTTCACGTTTCGTCTATATTGACATTTTGCTTTTGCTACTCACATGTTCTTCTGTAGGTTGAGGAATGTGATGGAGTCCCCGTAGCCCGTGAAGGCGTCCTCGCTGATGTAGGTGATGTTGTTGGAGCGGAGATCCAGGTGGCGCAGTCGATGAAGAGGGCGCAGCGCCTCCGAGGGTATCTCGTGCAAGCGATTGTCACCCAGTCGGAGATACTGCAGGTTTTCTGATGGGATACAATAAAAGCTGAGGAGTTGAAAGCATATTCATAAAATAAAAGATCTTTAGCTAGTTATAAATTACAATATCAGTTAAAAGAGAAAATTTGATATTTATCCAATAACTACATAATCAAAAATCGATACAAAAATTTGCATTTCATACAATTAATGCGATGAGTAATAAACTCGGAAGCATAATCATATCATAGTGTATATCGAAATCCCTTTTCATTTATTGCCACTTTTACATGGACATTGTCAAATGGTTAGAATATCAAACTTAAACTAAACTTTAACTAAAGAGCGTCTCAGTAAATACTACGTACTTAAAATACAAGACCATACAGCTACTAACTGCACCAATTTTTTAAATAAAACTTACCTTCAAGCCCCGAGAATGCTTTCTCATCGATCCTCTGAATGACGTTCCCTTCCAGCTCCAAAGAGTTCAGGAAGGTTAGATGCGAAAACACCTGCGCTGGTACTTCCCTCAGCTGATTATGAGCGAGGCCCAAGGAGTCTAGATTGCGTAGACCTATAAAAGTAAACTTGTATGATGAAAGGAATTTTGCTGATGCTGTTTGAATTTCTTAAGATTGCGGTTCATGAGTCCGACTAACCATAACGTAAAGAAACTTTTCAAAATTATGTTATTCTATTTCTCGTATTTCATTAAGTAAATAAGTTTAGTTAATGAAAACGAGAAATAAAAGAAAAAAAATAAGAAATATAAAATATTATTAATATTCTTTTAAGAACTATTTGGATGGAATGTTAACAATTTGTATCCATTATTTTGTTCTAACAACATGAGAGTTCAGTCAGTTCAAAACAGCTGATCTCATCACTGCGAGTGTGCCGGATTTCAATTTGCCGCAGAAATTAATCAAACTGTTTGTACCAATTATAGCGTTGATTGAATTTTAGATCTGTCAATGGCTTTGCGGTGATCTTAGTTACAGTACGTGAAAATGCTTTGATTAAAACATATTTCTAAATCTTGTCTACACATCACAGCAAAAATCTAGTTCACGATATAGGAATATCATATCAGGGCGTTTTTATTAAAGAAAATATTTTAAATTTCTTTCTTACCAGCAAAATCTCCCTCAGAAATAGAGGCGATACGGTTTTCCTGCATTTCCAGTTTCTTAAGATTCTCTAAAAGCGCTAGCGCCTTTTGTGGCACTGCCGTTAGGTCGTTCCCGCCCAAGTTCAGTCGCTTCAGCTTCCTACGAAGTCAAAGAGATGTCAGCATCAAATTATTCGAAGCAACATTAAGCTATCACAAATATTGATGTTCAAAAAACGTACTACCTACTATCAAAGGATTAAAGTACGTTTTTGACTAACACTATCAACAATTTTGATTTGGGTAGGTGATCGAAGTTTATTTACCTATATGACCTTTTTTTCTAAAATGAGAAAATGGTTTGTATCATTTAGGAGGCTTCAATCGATTTTATGCAGAATGTACGGTTGCTTTTTTGTTACCGTTATCAGTCTTCATTAAAAGTGTAGGATAGTAAAAACAGTTATCTGAATATAACTCTTTTATATTATGAGGTGAAGTAGGTATAGAAACAATTTTCATGTTTCTTTTTCCACATTCTATTTTGTATATAAGATCACATTTTATCAACTGCAAATATTTTGAGAATAAATTCAACAACATAATCAACTATTTTTATGAAAAAACCCTAAATTTTTATACGCTAGTTTTCCAGAAAAACGCCAAAAGACATTTCGATTATAAAAGTAAAACAAGCACTTTCAGTAGTTTCAATTAAAAGGAGCCGCAACAGAGAGGCCGCAATGCCTTCATCGCTTGAGCTTGCAATTGAATGCCGAAACATTCTTCGTCAAAATAATCCATCGCCGATGCACTTTAAATCTTTTCTCAGTTGTACAATTTTTCGTTCGACTATGAACGGTTCGCCGAAAACTTTCTTCACCACGGAAATACTTCGTCAATTATCACTTCGACTAAGCAATAGTTGTACGATGAACTTTACGTCAGTTTAGACAAATCTCGAACCTTTGCAATTACGTCGCAACATTGCGGCGTTAAGCGCATTCTAGTTTGTTTCTGTTTGTTTTGTTATGTTAATTAATTTGAAAATCTAAAACAATTAATATATGTTAATGAATGTATTTTGTTAGTTAGTTCTTATAAATATAAAAATGAAAGTCTAATATTTTTATTTAATTAGTTTATTTTAGTTTTATTAATCTAAAACAAATCAAGAATGAAAACTTTTGCACATATAGGTACATGTAGTTTTTAACAAAAATCTTTCTCTTTGTGATGTTTTATTCCGATTAATGAAAGAAAATAAAAATGTACAACTGGGAAAAGATTTAAAGTCCATCGGCGATGGATTCTTTTGACGAAGGATGTTTCGGCATTCAACTGCGAGCTCATCCTATATAACCTGACGTAAAGTTCATCGTACAACTATTGCTTAGTCGAAGTGATAATTGACGAAGGATTTTCGTAGTGAAGAAAGTTTTCGGCAAACCGTTCACAATCGAACAAAAAATTTTTCAACTGAGAAAAGATTGAAAGTGCATCGGCGATGGATTCTTTTGACGAAGGATGTTTCGGCATTCAATTACGACCTCTCATCGCTTACACGTGCCCGTAGTTTCATCCAAAGGATCCGACAGAGAGGCCGCTCTTAAAAATACAATTTTTGTGTCAGGAAAAGTAAAAAAAAACTAACCTGATTTTTTTTTTAAATGCTAGGGCCCTACTTCTCTGATATAATTAGATGTTTTGTCAAAATATTTGCAGTTGATAAAATGTGACGCTTGTTAAGTCCTCAGTCAGAACAATAGCTAATAAATCTGAGCAACCTACGAGTATATCTTGTATATACCCGTGATAGTGTTTGTCTATATTCATCCATCATGCAAACATGTAACAAGAAGTCATTATAAACATTAATGAACTTTCCCAAGTATTGTAAATACAGTTCAGCCAACATGAGTAATCATTTGTACCGTGAAAGCACTGCTGCAATTTGCATGGGCATGCCTATAATTCATTTAGCCGGCGACGACGCATCAACAATAATTTCCGACAAACGAGTACTTGTACAGAGTGTCCCTCCCATTTCGACAGCCGTTTAATTTGACTATAAACCAGTTTACCATGACATTGGTGTGTTACGGAACCGTTTGGATGCTGCGAATCAACGTTTTCTGGTGGCTCGCAATACCTACAGTCAGCTATTGTACTCGTATTTCACTTTTGACACTATATGAGCAGCAATTGGAAACTCGTTTCACGTGGTTATCGTTGTGTGAATGTGTTTTACCGGATTTGTATTTATTGTTCACGGTCTTTTATCTTTGGGTTCGGCAAGAGTTTTATTTGATGCATCATTGTGCGAAGGATTTTATTGCTAGGGAAACCGTATAACTTTTTGTACGCATCTACTATTATTTGATTTTACACAGACGGGTTTGAATCCTTTACAGGGTTCGTGGTCATAGACTCTCCATGTATCCATGAAATGATTACATTTGTTTACAGTGTTTCATTTCAATGTGTAGTTGTGTTTGCTATCTATATAATATATTAATACGTGAAGCAAATACTTTGTACCCCTTTTTACGAAAATTACGCGGACGGAGGAGTATGAAATTTCGCATACTTATAGTTTATATAGAGAAAGAGTACCTACAGAATGTAAATATTTTTTTTTAAATTATGCATAAAAAATCCATTAAATCAATAAAACAAACGTTACACACACTACCATGTATTTGACACACACGCATATACTCTATTCAAAAATTTCAAAAATGGAAGAGGAGTCGCCGAAATCTGTCAATGCTAATCCAAACTCACATTCTATCTTTTTTAATTTTTCATTGCTTAGGAAACAATCCGTGCAGCCTTAATAAAATTACTTACTGGGCGACCACTAGTATACCTTTAATTGCCGAAATCCGTTTAGTTCGTAAAAACAATATTGATATAAAAGTTAAAGATAAACCACATATTATTTAATGGTATATTTTTTTAACTCATAGCTTTATTTAATTTTCGTAAAATAGCTATGCTGTAAGTGTTTTAAAAATATATTAGTGAACCAGCCCAATGGTGAAACTTTCTTTAGATTTCTTACTTATTTTCTTACTTACT
Source organism: Eudonia lacustrata (assembly GCA_947562085.1). Taxonomy (NCBI): domain Eukaryota; kingdom Metazoa; phylum Arthropoda; class Insecta; order Lepidoptera; family Crambidae; genus Eudonia; species Eudonia lacustrata. Next base: position 19,843,120 of record OX387314.1, read on the forward strand.
TCTCAAGCCCTTTGAAAGCCTCTCCGTCGACGACAGATATCCTATTCTCGTATAGAGTCAATATCTCTAATGTGTCCAAGCCCATGAAGGCTCTATTGTGGACCGCTGTTACCTATAAACAAAATTTATCATGTCTCACGTTGGTTTATTGAAATGAAAATGAATAAAATGAAAAATAACTTATGGCCTTTAAAATTAGACTGGGATCAAGCAATGTTTGTTTAAATTTGTCATTGTAACAATATAACACACATAGGGGTTTCAAATAACAAGGGTCGCTATTTTGATCGTACAATCACTAATAGAGTAACGCAACATAAAATTTTACTGCTATCGGAAGATCAGCGATGGTCGCACGATTTGTGTTTATTTGGAACCGTTTTGGGACAAATGGTCTGTCCATTTTCTCTTTCATGTTGTTTCTAATAAATAATGTATCTTTCTTGTTTTTTCTTTCTATTAAAATACAATAAAGACTGATTGACATGAAGGATATAAATTAACTTTTGATCGAAATAGAATATCCTGTTAAGACTACAAATCAAGGGGGCATTAGGTAAATTGTAAGTTCGATCTTGTGTTGGTGAAGATCATCAAATCAATTTGAAGAGTATACTCTTTGAGTCGACTCGTCTATCTTCTCATCGAAGACTTGATCTTTGCCAACAAAGCCATCGAAATTGAGTGTAAGGTTTTTGATTTCAATGGCTATTATCAAGTCTTCGATTTAAAGAGTAGACCCAGGGTCATACATAATTCTCGCTTGTCTCCCAATAAGTAAGGGGCACACCGCGCCCTGGAATGGAGTCGCACACGACTTGATTACCTTGTTATGATTCATGTTCAAAATGAGCAGATGGTTGAGATGCGTGAAGGAGGACGTGGGGATTGTCGCCAGGCTGTTCTGGGAGACGTCCAGCTGCGTCAGCTTGTTACCTAGAGAAAAGGGTAAATGAAACATTTTTGTTGAAAACATTTTGCTCTTGTCGTCAGCGATGATACGATTGATACGCGGTCAAATAATTCTACTAGGAATAGTTATTATTAATATTGCAAGATATATTATAATAAAACCATACTAACTTGAAAGCGTTTTGCTCGTTGACCCTATGGTCTATATGGTATGACTTATAATTACAATTAAACCTAAAATCAGGAGACAATATTTATAAAAAAAAATGTCTTATTGTCGACTTTTAGCATGGCTTAAGTATTTTTTCTACGAATGATTCTGACTCACAAAGCCCTATGCAGACATGTCTGTATCGCGACAAGTCTTGTACCACATAACGAACTACAGCCCTGAAGCTAATTAATTAATATGAGTAGGTAATTAAACACTGTGGTTACAAGCAAACAACATGACCTCGCAATTGTGGTGTCAGGTCAATATACTCTTAATATTAATATAATATATTTAGTGTAACAAAACGTAGTAGCGGCCAAATTGATATTATTAATAATATCGATAATTACTTAAGACGCTGTCAAAAGTGAATTGCGTTTCACGCATGGTTTCTATAAAAAGTATACAACTTACAACGCCATTGGCACCAAAATCACGGATTAATATTGGTATTTTTTAATACCGGTATTAGATCTGCCAGACCTGCCAATATCGTGGTCACGGTATTTTAAGAAATCAAAAAATCGTTTATTACTAAAACAGAAATGTTGAAAAAATTTCCACGAGCAGGATTTGAACCTGCACCCTTCCGACATACCGGGTCAGGTGTTCTCCCAACTGAGCTATGGTGGTTCTAACCATTCCGCCGATATTATTCAACACTATTTACTTTTTTACTTTGAAAGCCAAAGGCGCCTCAATGTCAACAACTCTGATCATAATATTTTTACAAATACTAAAAATCAGTTAAGAAGTAGGCAAGCTATTAATAAATTGTTTTTGTTTTGTTTATATGATGTCGGAAGGGTGCAGGTTCAAATCCTGCTCGTAGAAATTTTTCAACATTTCTGTTTTTGTAATTTGTTCGCAACAAAATTTGCGTTAAAAATTATATAAACAAAACAAAAACATTTTTCGTTTATTACAGTCTATAAATAAAATAAATAAATAAACTTTCCTACACTTACACCAATTATCTAGCACAAAAGAAGCTTCGTTATGAAACTCGTTAAATAGTTACTTGACAACGGATAAACATACTTCAAATACTTAAATACATACTTATACTACATAACCAAGACCCGAAACAATTCAGAAAAACAATAATTTCTAAATTGACCCGACCGGGGATCGAGCCTGGGACCTCAGAGATGGCAACACCATAAAAACCGGTGTACAAACCAATCGACCAAGGAGGTCGTCAAAGGAGGAGGACTCTATAAAAGTAACTAAACTATAAACAGTGATTGGAACCATCCCAATAGGCATTCTAAAATGCCTGCTTTAGGAGGCCAGATTCGGAGGGTGAATTCTTAGTCAATATTGTATATAGCCGCGATTTGTAATAGTCTAAGGGCCTGTTTCACAATGTCTGATTAGGAGATACTTGACAGTTAAAGTGAAAGTTTTATATGGACTATCTGTCAAGTAAACGCTAATGGGAACTACTTGTAGATGGTGAAAGAGGCCCTAAGTCTATCATCGTAGTAGCTTCAGTGTTCAACACATAAAGCATAGTTTTCGTCGCGAAAATATAATACAGAGATTTAAATTTAAATTTTACGTGATGACAGCTCCATCAGGCAGTATTTTGCTACTTACCAATGGAACTCAAAGAAGAGTCTTCAATGACGGCTAGACTGCTGTTATGTACTGTGAGGTGGCGGATGTCCAGCCCCAGGAATATGTAGGATGGTAGCTTGGCCAGGTTGTTGTGCCTCAGCTTCAAGTAGAAGATGATCATCGGCTTCGAGCGGAGGGTGTTCATTGCCTATAAAACAACAGACAATCAATGAACTTACATACTACTCTTACGTAAACAAATAGTAAACACGTTCAATCCATATAATCAAAGATTTTAACGGATATTAACGTAGACTTGACAGTATAGGTAGGAAGTCAGCCCGTGACCACGGCCGTTGCATCTCGGTCGAAACGTCAGGTATTAAAAAGGTATGCTTGTAGTAGCTAAAGTTTGCGTTAATTTATAAGTTTAATGACCTAAGTTTAAAGCTACATATAACAGGAGGCCTTCTTAGAGTTGTCTAACATTTTATAACAATGTTTGTTATTGTAATGACTTTTTATTAATGCCACACGTTTAAATTATCAAAAAGTATCAATAAAACTAGGCACTCTGTCTAGTTTATTAACTTTCTTATATCTACTAAAGCTTTTTCAATTTAATGTCATTATCATTGTTACACCAAATAATAATATTATTTGGTTTGGTGGTTTTGGTATCGTACAAAATACCAAATAACTGTATATTTTTGTATAATATTAATCTACATAATAACATAATATCTAACATAGTGATATTCTAAACAGTAGCAAGAGCAAACACTGTAAAAATATTTGTGATAAGTTTCATTTCTAAACTTTGCTTTTCTAAGCGTGGCTGTGTCCAATCCAAGTGCTATTTTTAAAATATAAAGATAGCGTCGTGAACGAATATTCATTAACAATTTTAAATAAAAAAGTTAAGTTACAAGTAAGTAGGTGAGTAAATAGCCTATAACTGTTCCACTGCTAGGCAATTGCCTCCATCATGAAAATCAAGCCATCCCTACAATTGATGGGTAATAAGTAACACAGGAATACGAGGAGCTCGATGGCGCAGTGGTTAACGGTCTGCGAGTGCTGAGGTTAAGCAAAGCAACTTTCGCAAATGCCGGTCATCGGATGGGTGAAAATGGTCCCTGTGTGGTGCCGGGGGTAAAGAATTCCCTGTGTGGTGCCGGGGGTAAAGAATTGCACCACCCCATCTCTTCCCGTGGGTGTCGTAAAAGCCGACTAAGGGACCATTCCAGAAGATGGGCAGCAGCATCTCAACGGTTAAGTTTTAACTTACTGCGATCGCCAACCCGCCTGCCAAGCGTGGCGATTATGGCAAATCCCCTCATGTATCCTTGGGGGAGGCCTTTGTCCAGCAGTGGACGTCTTTTGGCTGAGATGATGATGATGATGATGGATGGGTGACCAAACATGTATAATCTCGAGCTGCGCCGTGCTTCGGAAGGCACGTAAAGTCGTTGGTCCCGGCTGCATTAGCAGTCGTTAACAACCACCAATCCGCACTGGGCCCGCGTGGTGGTTTACGGCCCGTCCATCCATAGGGAAGGCTCGTGCCCCAACAGTGGGGACGTAAGAGCTGATGATAAAGTAACACAGTGTGAAAAAATCCTTGTAATTCAGAATAAAGTTGTTTTAATGATATTCCTAGCCATTAATTATACCATGGTAAACCATTTTGACCACGACCTCTGTCGATAAGCCAATTATTGATGTACTACGTTAATTTTGTTGTATGTAAATAACTAGCGTCGAACAGTGTACGGTTTCGTGGTGTGTTTTAATTAAACGCCTTACTGTAATTTCACTAATTGATGCTTTATAATTATATACATGGGTATTTTCGTAAATTAGTGGGTTGTTATTGTAGGGTGGCAGTATTTTGAATATTAATGGTTTAAAGCAAGCAGAGAAGGCAATTTTATTTTAGAATGAAAATTTAACTGTTAATATTGACTTAAACATTAAGGCTTTTGAATAGCCAAGCTAAATACCTTTTACTCATTGAACAAATCTAACATTTTAAATAAATAATTGAAGGGTACAGATCAAATATAAAAGGGAATGTCACATAATAACAGTGTCGCTAATATGCGTTATTATTCTATACCTAAACAAAAAAGAAAGTTAATTCCTTGTCATAATATGTAATTTTTTTCAAATAATTTTCTTTTATTTCAGAAACTAAAAAATATGCTTAATAATTATTTATATTAATGTTACATAATAGTTACTACATTCTTTAATCTCAATAAGAGAAATATAACTTCTATGTATCTTTGGTTGTGATTTAGACAGTTCTTGAAATTTTATTAATTCAACAAAATCTAACGTACATATTTATTATATTTTATTTTGTTTTTAAATACCTATTTATTTATTTTTGTGATCACCAACCCGCATTTGGCAAGCGTGGTGATTAAGCCGATCTATTCCAATCCAATACCACGAAACTAAGAGCAATGGTATTAGTTTAAGCCATTACCCATTAATTGTGGTGATAACTTGATTTCAGTGATGGAGGCCTTTGCCCAGCAGTGGGACATTTATAGGCTGTTTACTTTACTTACTTATTTAAGGCTTTGAAGATTATGTTTTATACAGTTCTTAATATATTAATGGGAAACCTTATACATAGGAACGGCAAGAAACTCACATTTTCTAAAGGAGATTGACCGGTCTGGACCAAATGCTGCCCAAGCATGGGAATACTTTTATTTTTCCTTACATGAAGAGATCGAGAGAAAAAAAATATTAAAAAAAACATCCACGGGGTTATATTGTACCTAAAAACCTAACTTATGGTTTTTTGGTGCTTTAACTTTTGATATATTTTTCAACGTTGTAATTTTTGTTAAATAATATTATTATATTACTTATTCTATCTCTCGAGTCCGGTCCCAATCTCGCTGGTCTCGCTCGAAGCAAGTTTCGATGCCCAACCAGCAATGTGCAACTGATTTGAGCGCACATAAAGAGCAGACGTACATCGTCAAAAGTGTACCATTGCTATATTTTAATTGACGAGAATAATCATGGGCTCGATTCCGTTCAATATTATTGCTGCTCATGTTTTACTGGGCGAAGAAAGATCGGCAGTTGTGCCCACGTTGTTTGTCTAGTTTGATTTTTGGGGTGGTCAAGGCACCAAGACGGTGTGAGGTACCCTGCTTTATTTTTAGATTCAATAATTATAGACGACGATGAGGATGACGATGGATTTAGTTATTTTTTAAATGTTTACATGAGGCCTAACATAGAGGATAATTTAAAATGTTGTAAACCTATGTAGGTAACGATAATATGATTGATTGATTGAATGACTATCCTTAACTAAGTGTTGTTCTATTAATAAAATCTATTGTTTATAGATACCGTCTTTTATTTAAAAATAAGCCGTTTGTTATTATTTTTCATTAATTAAAACCGATACAATATATTTTTTGTTTCTCAATACTCCTTGGATAGATTCTGAAGCACTTTGGGTTACAGACTAGTATTGGTCTAAGGAACATTGTGAACTATAATTCAAAGTTGGGCAGCACTTAGTTCAACGTCCATAGAAAAATTGTCAATCTCCTTTAACGCGAACATTACACTTTCAAAATGAACTCTTTACTATGGTTCTTTTAGCCTTTACTTTACATTAGCAGTTCACTCCGATCGCGTAAACGCGTATCTAGTGATCCCAATGATATTTTCTAAAATCCTTTTACAGCGGATGTCGAACCTAGCTGAATCATTTCAAGTATGTGAGCTTGATAATTCCTGAGATTCCATGTTGTATTTTGTTTTGACCTATATTTGTAAAGATTTAAGGTTGGTTTTTTGGAACCTAACATTCTTAACGCTGCAATGTGAATGGTAAGGTACGCCTTTTTGGTATACTATATACTATATACCTGTTAGAATAAAAGCTCTGTTAAATAAACAACTAATAATTTACAGGATTCTATACAGGTTGTAGATTTGCATTCCCGCCATAAATTTACAGCTGATCGTAATTGGTACACTTAATGACTAAAAACGGCACGGCGCCTTAAGTTTCTAGGTAACTTTTGCAGCACACTACGATTTGACCTTACACTCTCAAAAGCCATTAAAATATTTTGTTTTAACTGCACAACACTCGTGATTTCGTCTTTATAAACCATTCTTTTTATGTCTCCCCACAAATAAAAGTCACAAGGAGTCAAGTCTGGCGACCTCGGAGGCCAGGGCACTGGCCCACCTCGACCAATCCACTCGGTTCCGAACACTTCGTCCAAATAATCGCGCACTTGGCGTCCATAATGCGGAGGCGCCCCGTCCTGGTGGTAAAAGAGATTCCGGTGAAGAGCTAGTGGCACGTCGTCAAGCATTACGTCAACTACGTGCTGCAAAAGTTGCAAATACGAGTTGCTGTTGAGATAACCCTCGATGAAATAGGGCCCGAGTAAATGTCCACCAACAATGCCAGCCCACACATTGATGCTAAACCTATGCTGGAACGAATCTTTTTTGGTCTTATGCGGGTTCTGTTCGCGGTGAGCCCACCAATGTTCATTGTGGACGTTGTAAACACCGATGCGCGTAAACATACACTCGTCCGTCCATAGAATGCTGGCTTCTCGGTGTTCTAGTACCCAGTGACAAAAAGTGACCCGGGCGGCATGATCTTGCTCGTTCAATTCTTGAACTCTTCTGAAGTGGAACGGGTGCTGTTGCTCCGACTTAAGAAGCCGCCAGACTGTTGTGTGGTGGACATTGAAGTGGCGGCCAGCATCACGAGTACTGGCACGTGGTTCCCTCTCGAAGTATTCGAGTATTTGCTCTTGCAAATCGACTGAGAGGCCCACACTGCCGCGACCCTGCGCATGTCGAGGAACGTTGAACTGGCCATGATCCCTCAGTAGTTGCGTGGCAGCAAGCATTACCTCGCGCGATGGAGTTGGTCTGTTTGGAAACATTTCCACAAACATGACCACGGCTCGACGTAGACTGTTCCCACTAATTGCGTATAATCGCACCATCTCCACAAGTTCTACGTTAGAATAATTTTCCGTCATTTTACTTTTTTTACACACACAAACAACACACCTAAGAACACGTTTCGCTCCAAATTCGCTAGGGCTAAGAAATGTGTCACTCGTTCGGGGTTGCGCGGCACACTGGCTTTGATGCGTGCGGCGTGCGCCCGCCGCCCGCCGGCCGCCGGCGCTCGCCGCGCCGACAAAGCTGCGGGCGCGCCGCGAAGCTCGAGCTTGTTGCTACCTACGCGTGGTCGGGTGAGCGGGCGTACGCGAACGAGCGTTTATTTTTTTAGTGCTACGCAGACGTGCGATTCGTATTTATAGATTTTGAAAATATGATTATTATTTTTTCATATTCTTTTTATAATTTATTTGTAACAAGTATAAGCAATACAACTGCTGCTATGAATATGGCGTGAATGCAAATCAACAAGTTGTATAAGGACAGTCCTTAAACACAATTTGAGTACAATACGTATAAGTTAGGTTAAGTCGTTTAAAGTGTTAAATTTTACGGGCTTTTCATTTTCGTTAGCTACTTATATTGCTTATGATAGCAAGCTAATGAGATCTATTGGTACCTACTGTTTTTCGGTGAACTCGCAAAGGATGTAGGGCCATTCTTCATGATAGTATGCCATGCAGCAGACCAGAAACCAACACCGCAACATCAAACAATCTCAAATGTTACCTTCTGTATGTGCTGTTGTTCGGTGAATTCGCAGAGGACGTCGAGGCCGTGTTTCTTGACGGAGCATCATCACAGCATCATGGTGTTGGCAACGCGGCCAATTCTATTTAGTCTTTATTGTTCCCTTTTGTATGTGCTGTTGTTCGGTGAACTCGCAGAGGATGTCGAGGCCGTTCTTCTTGACGGCGCAGCTGCAGGTGTCATGGTGTTGGGCGCGGGACACTGCTGCGCGCCCTGAGGGTGCTCACTTAGAACCACGCAGCAGGCCAATTACCAAACAGTCTCAATTGTTACCTTGTATGTGTTGTTGTTCGGTAAATTTGCAGAGGATGTTGAGGCCGTTCTTCTTGACGGTGCAGCTGCAGGGCATCATGGTGTTGGGCGCGGGACACTGCTGCGCGCCCTGCGGGTGATCACTTAGAGCCGCGTAGCAGACCAAGTACCAAAAAGTCCCAATTTGTACCTTCTGTATGTGTTGTTGTTCGGTGAACTCGCAGAGGATGTCGAGGCCGTTCTTCTTGACGGTGCAGCTGCAAGGCGCCATGGTGTTGGGCGCGGGGCACTGCTGCGCGCCCTGCGGGTGCGCCGGCCGCGCGCTCAGCACCACGCAGCAGACCAGCAACCAGCGCGGCAACATCCTCGGGCTGTCTGCGAAGAGAGCGGTGCACTTTTATTTTAAGTCGGTTTTTTTAAAGCCTCTGCAATAACATCACCACTGTTGGGAGACCAGTTATTAGTCTACTGCCCAACTGCGGCTTCTTGCTTGGTTTCTATAACATCAACTTATAGTAGAAGTATACTTATAGTCAGGCAGTTTGCTCATATATTAACGATTCTGAGTAAAGAATAGCTCCGCCTGCAGCCTTATCGTCACTAACTATCAGGTTTCACGAAGATCACAGTGTCCTCGCGTAGTAGAATAAGAAAAAAGAATATTACCACTGGTTCACTGAACAAAGTTGCATATAAAACATACTATACTCGAAAATAATATTATTATGATGAACACTTCAAAAACTACTTTGTTATGGCAACGGTGGACCAACTACCTACTTGACCTACCTACCTTACGAAGCACGGACGTTCTTGAGATAATTAAATTCCAGTCCGGGGGCAAGATTGGGACAGAGAGGGATTTAACAATATTAAAACATCTACAAACATACGGTTCAGTACGCCATAAATGTTGGGACGTTCTTTATTTGGAGGTGGATTATTTTTATCCAAATAGAAAGAACTTTGAGTAGTAACCAATTTGAAGATTGAGTAACTTCTAAATTATACAAGCGGCTTTGCCCAATTCGACGAAACCGTCTTCAATGAATCGTCGCGCTTCTGAGAACACTTTTAATATAAATTCTAAAGGCTAACTACACAACAGAAATGTCTCGTTATGAGTATACCCAAGCTACGACGTGACGATTGCAGAATTCAAACGACTTGCGAAGTTCCCGGTCGCTGTCGTAAAAAGGTAATGGATACCTAAAACTAACCAACAACCGCATTGGGCTTCTAGCTATTGTACTAATAGTATAAGAAGGCTTGAGCCTAGCAGCAGTGAGGTGTTAATGGCCTATTATTGAACTGGATCCATAGCGAGATTTAGGTAAAAACAAAAATGGTCACGTTGTGTTAAATGTATTAATTACTACATTTAGCATAAAATTTAAACAGAAATGACTACCAATGTGATATTTGATATAAAAATAGCTATTATTCTGTTGTAAGGCACACAATCAAACATTATACTTCAATTTATTGTTGAGTAAAACTATTTTAAAAAACTCAAAAAGCCTCATCGTGGCTTTTTATAAAAGTATGGGTATTCAAATGGACGCGAAAAATAAAATAAAATGAAGTACTTGGCTTCCTTCCAACCCCTATTATCTTGAGCACTATGCTTGGAGCAATTAAGCTCATCTTACAAATGTCACAAAATATTTTCGCAAATACGATATTTTGAACATGAGCAACATTTTCTTAAGGAGAGATACTTTATAGATTAACTATGAATGCATAGCAATTACCGCTATGACTGATCTCTGCTGGGTATATGATATGGCTGTAAAAAGCCTTCAGATAAGCTTTTATTCGCCGCTGTGGTCTAGTGGTTAAGACCACCGGCTTAGACCCAGTGGTCTCGGGTTCGATTCCCAGCGGGGGGTACATGTTTGTGTACTCGGTTTGGTTCGTGGTAAGGCTTGTTTTTCCGCCTGGCTAGCTACCACCATCTTATCTAAATATGTCGCCATAACATCAATGTTTGTAGTATTTGCATTATTGTGTTCCGACAGCTAGAGATAAGATAGCCGTGCCTCACTAGTTGAGGATCCTGGGTGAAGTGCAATTCCATCATTGGCCTTATTATCCTTATCCTTAAGTCCTTCTCTGAACTGCTCTCTCATCCAAACTGAGATTTGTTTGAGGATAGATGGCCAGTAATATTAAAGAGTGTCTGTATTTTTGTGAGGACATGAATAACAAAATATTTTTATAACCAATAATGAATCATGTTGTGTTTTATCATAATTATTGTTTTTTTTAAATTAATTTGATTAGATTTATACCGTTTTGATTAAAGTAAAATAAATGGATGAATAAATAAAAGTAAAGCACAGTTTGTCACTGCTCGTAAAAAATATTAACAAAATTAATGGGTTGGGTTTTCCCCGTTCACTTATTTAAAACCTTTTTAATAATTCCCATCCTGTTGTCGGGCTGAACTTTTTTAAAGTCTTCGCCGGTAGAACGTTAACTACGGTTTCGTAATGAACACACTTTTAATGGGACTTTCGAAGAAGGACTATTGAATTAGCGCCCCCAATCGGATCGTGAACTTTTAATTTTTACCTGCTTCTTGTTGTTTTTTTTTGTTTGAAACTGTATGTCTTGAATTTTTCACTTTGAGTTTCGCCACTCAATTTGACGGATATTTTTTACATACAAATGATTAGATTATTTATGATTTGATTACATTTATTAATTAATCATTTTCAATGAATTTGACAGTATTTTCAGAAGTCTATTAGAGTCAGTTTATAAAATAAATACAATACTCAACAGAAACTATTCTCGCGCTACGTAATACGGTCTACCGTAGCACTAACTACGAAACATTATGTTACTCTAACTGCCGCACTTATAGACGTCTATTTAAATTAATGATTACTTAGCTCCTAAAATTGTCTATTGTAAAATAGTCTCTAGCAGTGAACAATTGTAGGTGCTAAGTATTCATTAATGATAATTGAACTCTAACTTCCGCACTCATAGTTAGCAATAATCATTAATGATTACTTAGCACCTAAAAGTCTATTGTAAAATAGTCTCTAGCAATGACGTTATAAGCACATTTTCGACTGAACAATTGTAGGTGCAATGTAATCATTAATGATAATTGACGTCTATAAGTACGGCAGTATGGACGGCCATGCACGGGCAGCTTGATGCAGATAGGATCGACTGCTTCAAGCTGCGACTGCATAGTGAACTACGCAACTGTTTGAGCGGTTCTATGTATGTTTGTAAATATATTAGATTACTTGTTCACTAGCAGTCGTATCCTGACTGTTTCGAGCTGCCCGTGTATACCTTAAAGGCTGCCGTTGACGGCTAAAGTATTTAACGGGTTTAAAGCATAAATACATGGGACCGCTCGAGCAGTTGCTCGGTGAAATGGCAGATTTACTACGACTGCTCAAACTTTATCATGTTTGAATTTTGATCACTGGCTAACTGCTCGAGCAGCCCGTGTATCATGTGATCATGTGAGCATGGCGAAATGGTCATGGACATAAAGGAAAATGTTATGCCTTCCATTAAAGTAAACAAATGACAAACTGCTCTCTTGTTGTTAGTTGATAAAACCTACTTTGCTAGTTCTGCTACTCTTGTTTTATAATTTGAAATTAATATTTTTGGATATATTCACTGGGTTCGACATCTTTCCGCTGGCCTTCTATATTATACAGTTTGTGGGAGTGATTTCGTAGAAAAGGGACGGAAGTAAGGTTGTAACAGTGTGATCCTGTAACTGTTACGTGTTAGTCGAGGAAGCCACCAGTGATCGATACTTTAAGCCCAATGTCAATTGTAGGTCGTAATATTTGTGGGAGTGATTTCGTAGAAATGTGATCGTAACAGTGTAACAGGATAACGGTGTCACATGTTTTCTAATGAGTATATAATACAAAATGGCGCGCGCTTGCGTGCTTTCGACTTCGTATATTTTTGATGTGTGACATCTTTCCGCTTGCGTTCTATATTATACAATTTGTGGGAGTGATTTTGTAGAAAAGGGACGGAAGTAGGGTCGTAACAGTGTGATCGACTCGCCTTCGTAGAAAAAGTAACAGTAACAGTAACAGTGAGACTGAAGCTTGCCTTCAGCAGTCTCCTTATTTTCAAAGTAAGCCAGTGCATGAAATAGTATATAAATATATATATCAGTCAGTAGTTCGTTTGCTAGTTTGCTAGCGAAATAAAAAAAATAAAAAAAGGAAAAAAAAAATAAAAAAAAATAAGAGAAAATAAATATATACGACATTGTTAATAAAATCCTATACCTATTCTATTTTCTATTGTAATATTGATTTCAAAAGGTGAGATGTCAAATGTTGCACATCATAATTATGTGACTACTGTAAGGCACTTTAATTTTTTTACAAATCATAAAGAGAATGCAGGAAATACTCATTAGAAGACATGTCACACTGTTATCCTATCCTGCCGAGCAATTTATGAACGCAGTAAAGAACATGTGAACAGTTTCGAGAAAATACATCGTAATGTCAGCACCTCAAATATCACAATCACAAATACAGTAAGTTGTACTTACTGCGTTCATAAATTGTGCGGCAGTATCACACTCTTACGATCACATTTCTACGAAATCACTCCCACAAATTATTGTATATATAGAAGGCGAGCCGATCACACTGTTACGACCCTACTTCCGTCCCTTTCTGTGAAATCACTCCCACAAATTGTATACATAGAAGGCGAGCGGAAAGATGTTACACAACAAAAAACGAAAAAGAAAAAAAAAGAGAAAAATATATACGTCATTGTTAATTCTATATTTTATTTTCTATTGTGATATTGATTTCAAAAGGTGAGATGTCAAAATGTTACACATCATATGCGAGTACTGTAAGACTCGTCCGTTTTTTTCTCAATATACAGACGACCGGCAATTGAGTTTTCGGCCAGACTTAACTCTTATTCATTGTGTTTAAGATACTTCAATTTGGCCAGACGTCCTCTTGACCCACATCGCTAAAATTTACATGCAGCATCAACAGGTGCCGAATTTTACTAACAAATAAGTGCCGCGAACAAATTGCTATGCCCTCCGTGTTCCTTTTAAACAAATACACCTACTAATATCCAATTTCTTTTCGTTTATCCCAAAAATAGAATTGTTCCGTTTCCGTTACACATAATTAATGAGGGTTCAATTTCTGAATTTGATCGCTGTATACTTATGGCAAAGGTTTTTATGCTTGTTAGGGTAGGTACTCGTAGGTATATCTGAAATAACGAGTGTATATTTTAAAAGTAAGCAATTAAGACTTTATGCTGAGTACTAAAGGGAATGTAATAAGGTATTCCGTTCCAGTATCTGTTCAGTTACAACAAATACACTGTAACATATTAGTGCCTACAACATTTAATAATAAAAACCGTCTGTTTAGAACAATGAACAGTTATTATAGGACATTTTTACCTTTCGAGTTCACAAACCTCTCAACCGGACCACACTAGTACATATTCTCAATTAGAAAAATATAGTATATTTCAGATACCATCATCAACTCATTTTATTATGACCCCACGGCTAGAGCACAAGCCCCCTACGGATGGGTGAAGGATAACGCGCAACTTAGTATTTATGATACATATCTTTTGATATTTACCTCCTCAGTTGATCTATATAATATTTTAAAAACCGTAAGACTTTAGTTGGGGCATATGTTTATATGGGGCTGATGATGATGATGTTGATATGATTCCTGATAGATAAGGAGCTTTGCTATGTCTCGAGTTTCGCCTCTGACAACTACGAAGAACAAGTTCACTTGCACTCATGTAACAAGGTGTCTGGGCACTTTTCCTTAGCCCACGGCACGGTCGGCTAGGTTTTCCACTCTTGATTTCCTCTAAAACGGTCCTGAGAATATAAAATGGTTTGGGGACACAGTCACGTGATGCCGACCCATTGAAAAACCTTTTAGTTCGGTCACCACGTCTTGAGTAAAACCTCTCGCTACCTAGAAGTCCAATCAATTACAAGTTAAAGGCCTTAGAAGGTCAACTTCATATTCTCTCTAAAAAAATCGAAACAATTTAACTTTAGATACGTATCGTAAATGATACGTTCGTGTTGCGTGATAAGTTAATGGCTCAATCGCCTTTAAGTGATTGGAGTGAGGCTTAGGCATTTAATATGCGACGCATTTGTACATACCTACTGATGTTTCCTGATTAACCTTTTATAGTCATTATTATTTCATCAGTTGAAAGACAACCATCGAACATGGCCAAGGTTTTGCTTTGTGTTCCATTGAGTTGGAATATAAGCGTACTCATTTATTTTTAGCCCATGACAATAGTATACATTTTACTTTACTACAAACAAGATTAATTTAATACCTACTCCTTTTTTATTTTATTGAGCTTGATCACAAATGTCGTGCAATGCAATAAAGTCTAACAGAATAATGATTTCACTTATATTAATCAAAAAAGGTTATTCATTCAGGTCTGTTCAATTTCTATTGTCATTTAATGATGGTGGAAATTTTTGATCGTATAGAATTGAATAAGGTTGTCTAATCATGGTTCAACGGCAACGGTAACAATACAAGTATTGCTATTTCGCTATAACAATAGGTATGTAAAAGCCTTACTGTACTGGCTTGCATAATACTCCATTGTATGAGTGTTGGCAAATGAACCAAACATATAACAAGTGTATTGTTTTTTAAAGTTTAAGCGAACACTACACATTGAAATGAAACAAACTTTACGGATCTACTCGCGTTTATTTTACACATTACTTTAATTAATGTTTATCCTGACGTTTCGAACCCTGTGACCACGGACCCTGCCAAGGGTGTAAAATAAACGCGAGTAAATCCGTAAAAGTTGTTTCATTACAAAACAAGTGGTTAGCGGGAATGTATTTTAATATTTCTGACATATTGTCATATTCTCGTCCTTATCACTACCTACTTATACTCGTAGAGCTATTTCATACTTCGGTAACTAATTTATACAAATTCAAAGCTTCTTTCAAATATGCTTGATGTAAATATAGAGATGTTGACAGTTCATAGAAAACAATTTAATAACGTTTATATAACTGAATTTATGTGAAATATAGTGCACTATGGTCAATTGTACAAACGTTTTTTTTAAATATTTTTCTATAAACTGTCAAGAACTCTGTTTTTCCCTGAAACATACTCCTTTGTCCAGCAGTGGACGTCTTTTGGCTGCGATGATGATGATGATGATGATGATACTCGTAAAACATTTTATTAAATATGGCTTATTGGTTTAAAAGAATTAGAGCTTCGAAGATTGTGTGTGATACCAAATGTAAAACGGCTCTAAACAAAGAAATTACTTAACAATAACTTCATTACGTATCTATTTATCTTATTTTCTATGCCTACAATGAATGTTTTTGAAACATTGTTTAAATAAAATTAAACTTAAAATAACTTTGACACTGGCTAATTATGTAAACCGCACCAAGCCATTAATTAGAAAAAAAAAAGAAAAAGAAAAGCTACTTACTTGTGTGTGGCGTGCGTGTCAGGTCGGCGAGCTGTGTGGCTTGGGGTGCGCTGTCATGGGGCACTAGGTCATGTTCGCGGGAGCCCTTCTGCCACCCTGCAACAAAACGATATCATCATTATAGTTACGTTTAGAAAGGGGCAATTACAACGGGTAATCACCAAAGATTTATAAAGAGTTTTCGCATTTAAAATGTGTTTAAAATTTCGATATTTTTATTTTATTTTATTTTATTAAGGAACAGCAAACAGTCACATTACATCTTATAACATAAAGATAAAGCTAAATCTATATTAACAGTAATGTAACCCACAACGCTATTTTCAGAGTGATACAAATAATAGTTATAAAACGTTAGAGGGTGCTGAAGTGCAAATACAATTTATTTAAGTTAATTTAAACATTTACACCTAAGCAAGTAATAGTAGTAAGAACTTAAGATTAAATATAAAACAAGCAAAATATAGATATATTATAGTACATAATAATAAATGTGACAATTAATTATAATACATTGAAGAGTTTTTGGAAGATCAGTGATTTAAATTTAACTCCATCATACAAAAATATATCAATTGATTCGAACGCACTATTGTAAGTGTCTACCATACGGCGGATAGGTGCGCGCTGGCCAGTGTTCGTGCGGCAAGTGCCCACAGCGAACAGTCGACCCGCGCGCACCTCCCGTTTTTGAATAGTTCTTGGCACTAAATAACACAGATTGTTCACAATATTAATGCAATCAAAACCATTGTGCACTATTTTATGCAAATTAATAACTTCAAGATATTGACGTCTACACTCAAGTGTCAATATTTTATATTTGTTGAGTAGTTGGGTATAATTCAAGTACCTGCCTACACACCTGTAGTGCATCGCCCGCAGGAACTTCCGCTGAACGCTCTCAATCGCATCCTTGAACTTCTTATAGAAAGGGTTCCATATGGGTACCGCGTATTCAAGCTGGGACCGGACTAGGGTTTTATATAAATAAAGGTATATAGAGGAACGTTTAAAATCGGAGGAGGATCGCATTACGAAGCCGTACATTTTGAAAGCTTTACCAATTATATTTTCTGCATGTTGGTTTAATAATAATTTACTGTCGAGGGTTACTCCTAGGTCTCTTATGGTGCATGCCCTACTTAAAGAAGTACTGCAGAGCCTATATGAAAAGCGAATAAATTTAATATTTTTTGTAAAGCTTATGAAATTACACTTAGGGATACTCAAGAATAGTTTATTATTATTACAGTAAGTAGCCAGCCTATCTAGGTCGTGTTGAAAAGCGGTGCAATCATCAATGGATTTGATAGTTTTAAAGGCTTTTAGATCATCTGCATACAATAATAGTTTTGAATTTTGAAAACAATGCTTTATATCATTTATGAATAAAATAAACATAAGGGGCCCAAAGATGGAACCTTGTGGTACCCCTGAAGTTACCAAAACGCTTTTGGAATGATAACCATTGATGACTACCTTTTGAGACCTATTCTGGATATAAGATTCGAACCAACGCAACAAGTTACCGCGTATACCGTTAAACGCTATTTTATTTAGCAACAGCTCATGATCCACCTTATCGAATGCCTTCTTAAAGTCAGTGTAGACTACATCGACTTGTACTCGATTGTCAATATTTCCAAACAGAAAATTACTAAAGATTAGTAAATTAGAAGTGGTTGATCTACGTTTAACGAACCCATGTTGCTCTTCGATTATAGTGCCGTGTAAAATAGGGTAGATTTCATTATGTATGAGTCTTTCAAACAACTTCGACAAGCCAGACAAGATAGATATTGGTCGGTATTGCTCAACATCATCTTTAGGACCACTTTTGTGGACTGGGGTTATATTGGCGCGTTTCCAAACCTCCGGAAAGACTCCTTCCGTTATGCACTTGTTGTAAATAATATGCAGCGGTGCACATATGGTATTTGCAGTTCTTTTTAAGAACAGTGGTGGAAGACCATCAGGACCAGGTCCCTTTGAGGAATCCAATTGCTTTAATTCATTTAAAATGTATTTCTCACTAAATTTTATATCCGATATAATAGTATTAATATTATTGTTATTAAAGCTGCTGTTTGGGGGTTGCCATTGTTTAAGAGTAGGTGAAACTGGTTCGAATACCGATGAAAAGAAATCAGAAAACATATTGCAGATCTCCTCTGGATTTTGAGATTTTCTGTTTTTATATTGCATACTAGAGGGAATTCCGGATTTACTTTTACGGTTAGACACATAAGTCCAAAAATGCTTAACATTCTTAGTTATATTATCTTCTGTAGAGGTTATGTATTTTTTGTAGCATTGCTCACACATTTTCTTAAAAGTATTTCGACATTCAGAAAATTTTTCATAATCAGAGTCATTATTAAATTTTTTCCATTTAATCCAAGCTTTATTCTTCCTTTTAAATAAATTTATTAAAGAGCGTGAGAACCAGACTGGGAAACAAGCTGATCTGATACTCGCGAGTGGAGCATGCTGTTTGACTATGCTATCTACAGTGTTATAAAATATGTTAAGGGATTCCTCAGCAGGAGAGCGGCCTAACAAACCCACCCAGTCCGTGAGCTGCATTTTTTGATTAATAAGTTCAAAGTCAGCTTTGTAGAAGTTATATTTTGTTGTCGGTCGCTTTTTCATAGGCTGGGGTATGTGATCAATTAGTATTTGTGCAATAAACGGTGGGTGATGAGAATCCGGGGGAAGTAATGGATGAATCTGCGGGGTGACTCTACAGGAGGAGTTGGTAATGAATAAGTCCAAAATATTTCCGTTGGGGTTAGTAATATTGTTGTATTGCGTAGAGCTTAATGATGCCATTAAATTTCGTAACGAGGAACACACGCCAGATGAGCCTGCTGCCACCAAACCAGTAAAATGAGTTTGATTAATATTATTTCCAAATCAGGAGTCCATTTAATGTCGGGAGTATTATAATCTCCAGTAATATAAATTTTTTCGACATTGGGATAACTTAGTACATCCTGTAACAAATCGAAGTGTTTATCATATTCATCCACAGGTGTGCGTGGTGGAATGTACGCAGCACTAATAACATGACGTTGACACCGATTAATACTAGGTATTTCTATGAGTAGATGCTCTATACCAAGTGGCCGCGGGACAGCGGTTAAATTAGTAACATCTAAGATATTTGGCCTCAGTCCTCGCAGAACTGCCACAAGAACTCCACCTCCGTCTTGTTTTTTTGTAACTACGCGGTCGCGGTCACATCGATAAACTATGTAACGTTGGTCAATGAATTCATTGTTACCAACTTCAGGCACTAGCCAGGTTTCAGTTAGGATAATTATATCGTAAGCAAATGATAAAATATTCATGTATAGCGTCTGTAGTTTTGTACGCATACCCCTACAATTTTGATAATAAACAGTTAAATGCTTTTGTTGGTTTGTACTATACATAAAAGGACATTTTTTTTATAAATATATATTCATAAAATGGTTTTAGTTTTAACTTGAATAATGCTTTACGTGTGATGGCATTAAATAGTGCACAATATGCTTGCATGTTATGATAGGTTACGTAAAAAGCTCTAGGAAGACTGAAACGCTCGACGAAATATACAAGTTGCAGTTAGCAACAGAAATAATTGCATAGTGTTTTATAGTTACTAGTACCCAGCCACTCAACAGCGCAAACGAAACAATATACGGTGAACTTATTTTAAATTGACAATCGGCATAATTAAAATTAACAGTAAATATTTTTACTATTGATAAAATTAAGGTACATGCATTCGACAAAGACACAAGAACAAACATTACAGCAATACAAATCCACATGCAAGTGATTTTCTTTTTAATAGGTAAAACACTATAATTTATTGTTATTAGTTTTGATCTTTGCGATATCGCCATCTGATCGAATGGCGATTGCAGGATAGTCGTCATGCTCTCGAACAAGGATAGTCGAGTTCCTGATCCAGACATATTTATAGTGCGTTTTTTTGGTTGCTTCCCGGCATTTCCGAAATAATTGTTTTTTCTTCAAAGTAAGGTGCTCGTTCATATAAATAGTTGTTGAAGTCCCGGCAATGCCGAGCTGGTCCGACTTGAGAAGTTTTTTCCTGCGAAATGCACTGAGCATATTATCACGCTGGATACGAGTGGTGAGTTTCAAGATAATATTTTTAGGCTTATCCCTGTTCTGCTGAGCGTGTGGTACTCGGTGGAATGACACGATATCCCTTTGGGAGACTTGGCAGTTAATTGCAGTACAAATAGCCTCGATTATTCCAGGCAGGTTTTCGTTGCGTCTCTCTGGTACATTACATATTTCGACGTTACACTGTCGCGCCTGTTGCTCTAGAAGGTCAATTTTATCTTCAAGATTAGAGATAGCCACCGCCGCGCTCTCTGTGCTCCGCTGCGATAGATTTTCCACACGCTGTTTTAAATCATTGTGTTCGTCTGACTGATATTTGGTTGATTTTTTGAGCAGCTCAATATCGCGGGATACTTCGGACACACTTAGTTTTAGGCTGGTTTGTTCAAACTTCAAGTCTATAACTTCCTTTCTTATTTCAGCTAAGGTAAGCTTAACGTCTTGTCGCTGTTGGTTTATACTTAAATTCACCTCGTTGTGCCATGTATGGAATTTATCAATAGTGATGCTGAGCTTCTGGTCTAATAGCGCGCTGATTTTGCCTAATGTAACAGTCTCGACCTCAGTAATTGCTGGAGACGAGGGCACCGCGACTAAGCAGGAGGAGGCAGAAGAAGTGCTCTGGTCTACCACAAGCAAGTCACATGACATCTCCATAGATTCTTCCATCTGAGGGATTTGATTTTGGCGAACAGGCGTGTTTAGATTAGATCTAGTGCGGCGCGTGACGTTGGTGCACGCTGGACAGGTCCAAGCGGAGCAATATTCCTTGGACAGTAATTTAAACTGCTCAGCCTTCATATTAAGGCATTGGTAGTGATATTTACCTTGGCACATACAGAAATTCAAATGATCGTCAAGCTTCAGCGCACATTTGCAGCCGTCGCAATTCATATTGTATGTTATTTGTTCGTCAGTGTGCAAGTCACTACTAGTAGCGCCACCTAGTAATATTCTTAGGTAAGAGTAGTTAACGTACAACTAGCGCCACCTATCGGTAAATGCTCGTACTATGATGTCGCCAGGTTAGATAGCGGAGCGAGTACGACGACGTCGTTGCAACAAGACCACAGCGAACGCAGCGGCGCGCGCAAGTAAACTCTGATGTTAAACAAAGACGTTATGACTTGCAAATTTGATTAGTACTGCCAGTCGGTTTTCGTGTTAAATACCAATTAAAGCACGACTGATATAATGTTTATGTGTTGTTTTGTGACTCACGGTTATACTAGGTCCTTAAAGATCAAACACAACGGCATTTAAATGCAACTCCAGACCCCGTACACACTTCACTTTTCCAGCCAGTTAAATATGTTAATCACTTCAGTATATTACTGATTATACACTCAGTTTATGAGTTTAGGTTTAAATCGAACGAATCACACAAAATTATCCACTTTTATTAACTGAATCTACTTTATTTTATTTGTTTATCAGGAGCTCACTTAAAGACAATACTTGTAGTTGGCGCCCTCTAGCGGTGGTGTGATATACAGTTTTTATGTAACTACGACGTCATTACTGGCAGTTTTGAGCTGTCATTGAGCATAGGTATCCCTAGTAAGTCTGTGGGGCACTATTATAGTTACGTTTAGAAAAGGATACAACGGGGAAGTTATGCCCAAAAGACTCATAAAAAGTTACCTGGATAAAAATGCGTTTTGATGTTTATTTGGTTATTTGCTCAAAAAACTTCACATCAAAGAAAGATTGTCGTCGACTATTCAAAATTCAAAATTCAAAATTCAAAATTCAAAATCATTTATTCAGTTTAGGCTACAAGTAGCTCTTGTGAATGTCATTATGCCATCGGTTCGTAAATCTACTCTGGGCGGGAGATCTTGTACTGAGAAGAACCGGCAAGAAACTCAGCAAGTGTCCAGCTCTTTTCTCCCTTACAGCGTCAAAAATATTGGAAAATGCCCTATCATAGCAGAACACTTTCCATTACAAATAAACATAAAAAATATATATAAGACAATTACAACATGTAAAAAAACAAAATAAAAAATGTAAGTTAACAAATTTACATCAGATAATTATGTAAAGGTTTCAATTTCCACAATGTCATACAGCACCACTACAGTACTCTAGTAAAAGTCAAAAATTGTTTAGGTAAAACAAAGTCAAACTATAATTAATAATACTAAAAATAAGATAAGTATGCAAGAGCAGACCAGCCTCCACAGGCGGCACCCGTTCACGAGCATGACATATGAATCAGCCATCGCTTCGCTCAACCATATTTTAGGGAACGTAACGACCCGACGCACATGCCACCACCGCAGAGACAGTAAAGAGAGCATGACACACTCAAGATACTCTAAATAAAAACTTAATGATGTATTTAACGCAACGCTGTTTGTTATCTGTAGGACAATGCTGTTAAAATAAAAAATGTAAGTTAACAAATTTACATCAGATAATTATGTAAAAGTTTTAATTTCCACAATGTCATACAGCACCACTACATTTATAATTACATACATTCAAATACGAATACTAAAGTTTTTTGGGAGCATATCTCGCAAAGAAGACTTAATGGAGTCTCTCATGGTAGAATGGAGGGCAAAGACATCCCGTGGTCGCTCACCAACCAGATGGGCGGACCTCATTGGATCCGTCACTTAATCTATCATGACGGACTGCTCTCACAATGCTTCTAATAAAGCAGAATCGAGACACATTACAATAGCTGTACTTTACTTTTACCCACCAATCACCACGACCACTCTGCCAAGAGTACCCGACCACAGCCCGACTAACTTATCTTATCTTATCTTAGTGGGGCCTGCTGAGGTTTCCCTCTGTCAGTAACACCCATCGGGCTCTTTTGTGCAACCCCATCCTTTCACTCTTCTTCCTCTGTAAAGATAGACGCCATAAGTTTGGCAACGTCCTTATGAGCAAAGAGCCTGAAGTCCTCCAGCTAAGAAGACAAATGGTTTTATAACGAACGACGTTGTTAAAGTCAAAGTCAAAGTCAAAGTCAAATATTCTTTATTCAAATAAACTTTAGAAAAGTGCTTTTGAATCGTCCATAATTTTTTTTACCTACTAC
This sequence comes from Eudonia lacustrata, assembly GCA_947562085.1. Lineage (NCBI taxonomy): Eukaryota > Metazoa > Arthropoda > Insecta > Lepidoptera > Crambidae > Eudonia > Eudonia lacustrata. Next base: position 19,866,534 of record OX387314.1, read on the forward strand.
CCATTCAGGACGTCTATATTTTAGCTGTGGAGAAGAATGGGCGCAAGAAACTCCACAGCTTTTATTCAATATGTAACGACATTTACAAAATTATATGCCGTTACGTTACCAAGTTATACAAGTTTAAAAAAAAAAAAAAATCTTAACAATATTTTGGATTAGAAATAGATTGGAGCATTTTAAACCCATGCTGTTTTGTCTTCAATGTAATCAGACACTTTATAATAAGCTTTTTTATAAAGCTTTTCTTTAATAGTGATTTTAAATTTATTAATATCTAGTTTTTGGATATTACTTGGAACTTTATTGTAAAAACGTACACACAGGCCTCTAAATGAATTATTGACTTTGTGGAGCCTAGTATTAGGTACTGCTAGTTTGTTTTTATTTCTAGTGTTTACATTGTGAATATCACTGTTTTTAGAAAAAGTTTCAATATTTTTATATACATACATTAGGTTCTCGTAAATATATTGTGATGCAACTGTCATTATATTAATATCTTTAAATCTCTCCCTAAGAGAATTACCAGCTTTTAGATTATAAATTGCTCGAATAGCCCGCTTCTGCAGCACAAAGATAGTTTGAATATCGGCAGCATTGGCCCACAGTAAAATGCCGTACGACATTACGCTATGGAAATAACTAAAGTTAACAAGTCTAGCTGTTTCAATGTCAGTGATCTGACGAATTTTCATTACTGCATAAGCCGCAGAGCTCAGTCTACTCGACAATTTATCTATATGTGGGCCCCACTGTAGCTTTGCATCCAACGTAATGCCTAGAAACACTGTGGTGTCCACAAGGTCCACACTCTTATCTTTAATTCTTACACTGGTTTTTACCTCCTTAACGTTGGGTAATACAAATCTTATACATTTGGTTTTTTGTTCATTTAATAGCAAATTGTTAACACTAAACCAATGAACTATCTTTGAGACAGCATTGTTCACATCGTCATCAATCGGCTGTCGTCGTTTCACGTTGAATAAAAGTGAGGTATCCTCTGCAAACAATACTATCTCATGTTTGTCTTTTACAAAGTAAGGCAAGTCGTTAATATAAATTAAAAATAAGAAAGGACCAAGAATTGAACCCTGTGGAACTCCCATTGTAACCACCGATCCCGGAGATCTTTTACCGTTAACATCAACCCTCTGAACCCTATCACTCAAATATGAGATAAGAAGATTCAGTGATGCATCTCTAATTCCATAGTGGTAGAGCTTCCTGACCAGGGTTTCATGTAAAACACAATCAAAGGCCTTAGATAAATCACAAAAAACCCCTACAGCATCGTGTGAATCTTCCCAGGCATTAAATATTTGAAGTAAAAGCTCAACACCAGCGTCAGTAGTCGAGCGACCCCTAGTGAAACCATATTGTCTAGAATGTAAAAGTTTATTTCTATAAAAATGAACTTGAATTTGGTCTAGAATTATCTTTTCAAATATTTTACTAAATGTGGGTAACACAGAAATTGGTCTAAAGTTAGAGGGGTCACATTTGCTACCTGTTTGAATAATGGGATTACTTTACTGTGCTTCATTAGGTCAGGAAAAACACCACAGTCAATGCATTCATTAAATATGCAAGCTAAAACTGGAGCTATTGTCTCAATAACGGATTTAGTGACGTCGACGGAATTACCCCACAGATCAGCAGTCTTCTTTTTATTAAGAGTATTAAAAGTTTTAATTATATCTCTAAAATCAATTTTTTGAAAACTAAAATAGTTTTCACTAGGTTTGACATTTTCCTTTAGAACCGCTTCAGCTACAGTGGGGGAGGAGTCCAAAGCCTTTGTAGTTGAAACTGGAATATCAGTAAAAAACTTCTCAAATGCCGCAGCAACATCAGCATCGGAAGTTAAGGTTTGATTTTCGTAGCTCAATTTGTACTCATTGTTACGACTTTTGACATTTCCAGTTTCACTATTTATAATATTCCATGTCATTTTTATTTTGTTATCACTTAGCTTAATCTTTGAACTCAGGAACTTTGCCTTTGCTAATCGACATACTATTTTAAATAACTTAGAATAATTTTTGACATACAATTTAAAATCTTCACTGGTGTTATAGTTGCGTTCATCATATAGCTCATAAAGTCGCTTTCTACTTTTGTGGATACCAATTGTAGCCCATTCACTAAAAGTAACAGTACCACTAACCGAGATCCTTTTTGGAATAAAAGTTTTATTAAATTCTGTACAATATTTATGAAAGAAATCATTATAAAATTCATTTGGGTTATCATTATACTTTAAAAAACATATATTATCATAAAGATTGTTTTTAAACCGTTCTAGACGACCTGCAGTTTTTGGTACAACAGTGATATTCTGTTTCTTCACTTGCTTACACTGATGTGGAAGGCTGACCATTTGGCCACAATGATCAGAGTCCAGTTTATTAATAATGAGTTTAGACAGTGGTACTAGATCGGTATATATGTTATCAATACAAGTGGCCGAAGTGGCAGTTATTCTAGTTGGCTCCAAAAATAAATTATTTAAATTATACGATTGAAATAAATTTTTAATTTTGATAGAACCTGTAGACTTTTCTAACAAATTAATATTAAAATCACCGCAAATAACTATCTTTTTACCTACATTGCGGATTTTATATAATGCTTCATCCATTACTTTTTCAAAATAATCATACAATGCTGATGGAGGCCTGTATACACTTAATACAACAAGTCGCTCCAGCTCCACACAAGCTATTTCTATTGTTCGCTCAGCCGAGAGGCTCACTATGTCTTTTCGTTCCTTTAATTTTAATTTCTTTTTAACTATAATTAAGGAGCCACCATAAATTGAATTTACTCGACTGAACGAACTACCTACCAAATGATTATTAAAATTGAACATGAACTGATGATCTTTAAGCCAGTGTTCAGTAATACATAAAATATCAACTTTATTATCGTTCATGAACAATTCAATCTCCAGATCTTTGCCCGTCATCCCTTGAATGTTCTGGTGAACTATATTAATCGAGTGAACATTTTTAATAATTGTAGGTTGGGATGGGCTGTTCTTAGAATTAATTTTACATTTATTTAAAATATTACCAAACATTTTGCAAGAGAATTCCTCTTTTGTCTTATGATTTAATTTAAATTATTGATTGGAATGTCAGTAGAAACACTACTGATATTTATGTCTATTAAACATTGCTCAATAGGAGCAACTTGTTTAGCCAAGTTTTTGGCTGAGATGTGTATAAAATATGATAGCGATGAAGCTATTTGTCGCTTGAAATAAATTGGCAGATAATAACTATCTTTTGTCAAATAAAAATTACTAACATAATTGTTAGTGTCAATTAAATGCAAATTTTCATTGTTGCAAAATGTATGTAATGTCAAATTAAGCTTATATCTAGTAGTATTTTCCTCCTGTGGCAAGCTATTACAATAGGGTAAAGTAAACAGTATAATTTTCCCTACATTTAAATTATTTAACTTATTTAAACTCTTAATCAAACTTGATTTGTTCAATTTACCCCTATTTCCAACAAAAATAAATACAGTACTATTAGGTTTATATTTATAATCAATTGCTTTTGTTAAAATATCTTGATAAGAAGCACCAGGCATACAGTAATTGGTAATTGAATGTCCTAAGTCAAATAACAAGCGGCCCATGTTTTTACCAAATTCATCGCTAAATATAACAGTGTCACTCTTATTATCTAAATTTAAATCCTCTTGATTGATATTTTTTACTAAGTGTGGTGTATTTATAATTTTACACTGGCTAGGGGAACCTTTAGGTAAATCAGTATTAAATTAATTTTTTTTTTAATTATTAATGGCAGTTTGCGCTGTCATGTTTCATGAACACGAACTGAACTGAACATGAACTGGCACTAGTTCATGTTCGCTGTAATAAAACGATATCGTTACCATTATTATCGCTATTATCGTTTGGAAAGAATTCCGAAGTCACCTCGATTACAAATGAAAGCATCAAAGACGGCGAGTTGTCGCACCAATAAAATCGTTTCTAAAAATAAACGCTTTTGCTCAATAAAATTCTCTAGGAAAGCTTTGACGGTGTTTCGTTTCACACGGCTTGTCCGGTGCCGCTGAGAATGCAGCATGAGGCAAAAGCAAAAACACTCCAAAAAAATCAGGTAGGGGAGGGAATTGACTTTTATTAGAGTACTGTAGTGGTACTGTATGACATTGTGGAAATTGAAACATTTACCTGTTGTAAAGTTAACTTAGATTTTTTTATTTTGTTTTTTTACATGTTATGGTTGTCTTCTATATTTTTTATGTTTATTTGTAATAGAAAGTGTCCTGCTATGATAGGGGTTTTCCAATATTTTTGACGCTGTAAGGGAGAAAAGAGCTGGACACGTCTTGCTGAGTTTCTTGCCGGTTCTTCTCAGTACCTACAAGATCTCCCGCCCAAAGTAGACTTACGAACCGATGGCATAGCGACATTCACAAGAGCTACTTGTAGCCTAAACTGAATAAATTATTTTTGAATTTGAATTTGAATTTGAGTCATTTCTCTTTTCCTACAACTAAACGACATCAACCAGATGCGTTGGTCCGATCTGTAGGCTTAGCCAAAGTAACATTAAGAAAACGATAGCGAACTTCGAAAATAATAAAATGTATGGGATTGACATAAGCCGCGCTAAATCACGTGGTCAATCTTATGTCAATCCCATACATTTTATTATTTTCGAACTTCGCTATCGTTTTCTGAAATTTACTTTGGCTATCGCCACAGGTAGGGGAGGGAGTCATTTTTCTTTACCTTTAACTAAACGACGTCAACCCGATGCGTTGGTCCGATCAGGGTGCTTATGTGTGAGTTTCATTCGCCATTCGATCACGTTAACGAAAATGAAAATTTTTATGGCAAAATTTTATCTCTTCTCGTATGCCGCCAGGAGGCGCTGCTTCAATGCCATACTAATTTTCGTTTTCGTAAACGTAATCGAATGGATACGGATAGTAAACAAAACTCACAATAGGCAGCCTGGGTGCCATGGCGTTGAAGCAGCGCCTTCTGGCGACATACAAGAAGAGTTACAATTTTGCCATACAAATTCTCGTTTTCGTTAACGTAACGTTTTGGTAATACTTACCAGTATTTGGCATCGAGGTCAATTATATATATAAAATTCTCGTGTCACATGTGAGTTGCCATACTCCTCCGAAACGGCTCGATCGATTTTTATGAAATTTATATGTATATTCGGTAGGTCTGACAATCGGTCGTAATCTATTTTTCATACCCTTAAATGATAAGGGTTTTTTTTAGAGAAATTGCTGATTGCCTCAAACGGCATTTTCAGCGTCACCGGGTTTTTTTGGGGGCGGCGAGGTACAGTCGGCAGCAGATCAACCTACCCAAATCTGTCAAATTTCTCCAATGAATATTGATCCTTATTACCAAACATTAAAGTTCAAAATTGATTGTAGAAATTTGACAGTTTTGGGTAGGTTGATCTGCCGCCGTGTGTACCTACGTAAAGGGTACCTCAAGCCGTGTTAAAACGAATCACCTTCGGAGGTTTTCTAGAGGGAACAGCATCGCACACTTAAAAGTGCGCGTCCCCATGCCCTACTAGATTCTCCGAAGGGTTCGGATCGGATCGGGGAATGATAAGGGTGGTCCACCCCAAACATTTTTTTATTCCAATATACAAAATGTTCCACGATTTGTTTGTTTTGTTGTCATAGAAACGATTTGATTGTTTTGTTGACATAGAAACTGTCAAAGCCATACGAAGTCCGCCGGGTCAGCTAGTCGTAGATCGTGGCATTCTTCATATTATGCACAATTGCGTTTTTTTGTAAAAAATTACAGTGATTATTTACATATAATTTTACGTAAATATTGTTGCGAACAAATTAAAATTAGAAAAAAGACAAAGTGTTGAAAAAAATCCACGAGCGGGATTCGAACCCGCACCCCATGACATGCCGGGTCAGGTGCACTGCCAAATGTTGAGCCACGATAGCCGCTCGTGGATTATTTTCAACATTTTATCTTTTTTCAAATAATACAGTGTTAAAGTCAAACATTTTCAAGTGCTTGCATTTTATTTATTTCTTGTTTATGTTAATTTATGTTTTATAGTGTTGCAATAAAAGTATTATCACACTAATATTATAAATGCGAAAGTTTGTGTGTATGTATGTTCGTCAATGATATTATATAAAACAAGAAGATGTTCGTATATTTGTTGCTTCTTCACGCTGCAACGGATGGATGGATTTGGATGAAATTCGGCATACCTACAGATAGTTTATAACCTGGATTAACACATAGGATTGTTTTTATCTCGATATTCCCACGGGAATCACACTATAAATATACTAAAAACGACAATTTCAATTTCCAATAAAAAATATTTGTTTGTTTTGTTGTCATGGAAACCAAAGAGAATTTAATCACTTTATGGAAACTGTCAAAGAACTGTCTGGTACGAAGTCCGCCGGGTCCACTAGCCTATCTATATATCTATCTATCTAAAGCAGCAGATCTGGTTTATCAGAGGGTGCTGGTTTAAATCCCGCTCGCGGACATTTTTTATACATTTTTCCAAATAGTAATTTGTTTAGTTTATTTTCATTAACGTTGAAAGTTACACATTCCAAGGTCAAAAAAAATAATCTCATGTTGCAGGAGAAGGGCAGATATGAAAGAAGTGAGGGGAGACCTATACCCAGGAGTGGGACACTTACGGCTAATAAAATAACAACAACAACTAGTGGTCGCCCAGTGGGGTACTTCATCGATTCACACCACGACTGGTTCGCACCACGATGTGAATCGCAGAAGGCCGCTTTTTGAATGGTATGAATCGGCGAATGTCTTTGTTGGACTTCTTGGACGAAATTCACCCCTAGTTTACAAAATATAAAATATTTATGTAACACATAATAGACATAAATTTTATATTTCGGGACTTCTTTGTTCTATCTATCATCATAACGCTTGGTTTTTTCACAAAATCAATATCTAAATAGCAGACTACCAGTCGGCTGCTACTTATTTTGTTTTCAAAGTCCATGCAGAAACTACGTATGGAGCATGCTTTCGAGGACTGTTTTTTCATAATTAACGTAACCTAATTACATAATGTGAGTGTTCAAACTGTCGGCAGGTGTACGCTGTTTTTTAATTATGTTATAACAACGTGCGGTTTTAAGCTTGTTTTTTTTTAAATATTAGGTATGGACAACAACAAAGTAACATTTCTATTGTAGGGAGTTGGTTGACGTTTATATTTTGATTTACTACGGGTTTTTGAACGTAACAGACATATTATGTCGATAACATACGGCATTCATGTTAAACCAAATCAAACCAAAGTTTACATGCACACAAACTTTTTTATTTTTTATTGTGGCACGCCAAAATGGCCTCACCCTGCCTGATGAAAAGCAGCCAGTGAAGCCCAAGAAGTGAAAGCGTTCATCACAGCGCTACCACGCTATGCCGAACGCTCACACTATGGCGGTCTGCATAAATGCTTTTTCACGCCTTTTCAAGAAGAGGGAAACACGTGTGCAGGAAGCGCATTCCACATACGGGCAGTTCGGCAAAGGAACGATTGTCCAAACTCTTTGATACGTGTCTTGATGGTCAGCACGGTATGAGGGTTGCTTATTAAGTAGACAAAATTTGTGATAAATATAAACAGACTTAAGAGTAAATTTTATTTTTTATTTTTAAGTGCTAATTGCTGCAATATAGCTGAATTAAATGATTATAAAATATAGTGAAAAAATTAAATGCCTACCTGACCCAGGTTCGATTCCTAGCTGGGTCGGGGGGCATTTAATTTTTTCACTATATTTTATAATTATTTAATTCAGACTTAAAAGCTAAATTTCTTGAGGTATAGAAATTTCAGGACATCTTATCTTATACTTAAGTACCTACCTAGGTATTTAAAATAGTTCAGAAACAAAAAAGTAAAGCTATTTTTGGAGTATATTTTTAGACGTTTTTATGTTTTTAAGTTAACTTGAATTAACGTTAACAGAAACGGACTTATGGAGAAAAAATACCATGTTTATTAAAAATAATAGTTTATTTAAAAATAATAGTTTATCGAACCTAGGACTTGTAGGCTGTCGAAAGTAGATGTAGATTATTATTTATTAAAAATAGGCAGGTCACATTTTTGTAGATTCAAAACATTACTTTACTTGGTATTTGAGGTTATTTTTATATGAGTAAATTTTTTTAGAGTAAGTAGGTATGTATTTATGTAACGAAGTTGTGATATTAATAAAATTGTTGAAACTGTTTTGGCAAATGAGAATCATAGATTAAGTTATTGCCTCTGTTCAGTCAAAAGCAAAAGTAGATGGTGTTTACTAGATTTCAAAATTAAATTTTGATAGTGTAAATCGGTATTTTCTATATAACTACAGTCAAAGACTGCAGGTACAGTAGACACTCGAAGGTTTTTCGATATGCGTTAAAAAGTTTTGAATTTCATACTGATTTCATATTTTAAAACTTGACCAACCATCAGTTACCTTTGCTGTTGACATAATACAGTCAATTCTGTTGGATTCCCAATAAATTAACAAATAAGTAAAAAAAATTGTGTTGTCGAGTGAGTCGTAAGTCGGTACTTAGCGCGTTTTCAATTCAATTTGCCCCAAACGTTTCTTTTAGCAGTTATAATATTATTCGCCGGGGATACCAATACATCTTTCGGTGTACACGCAAACCCTCGAGGTAATAAACGCGTTTTTTAATTACTTACCCTAATAACTTCATGCTAACAACCCCATAAAATTGTTCTATAAAAATCAACGAAACAGAACTGGCGCTTTCCGCAGCTGTTTTATTAAGATTAGAATTTTAATCTAAAGTATAATTATTGTTCATTAATGAACTGAAATGCGTAGAAGAGATATCTTTCGGCTAGATATTCACATCTATTTCTAGATACTAGTGGTCGACTAGTGGTCGAAATTCGACCGTATTTTTTATAAAAAGCTGTTTAATAAACAATATTTTATTAAGGCTGCACGAATTGTGTCCTAAGCAGTGAAAAATTAAAAAAGATAGAATGTGAGTTTGGATTGGCATTGACGACCACTGGGCGACCATTAGTATAGATAGATATGTATTTAGAACATAGAATAGGTATAAAGTTACAGTCTATTTAGCCAACACGCTTAATGCTAGATTTTAAAAGAAACAAAGACAACATTACAAAGAAAGAACAATAAATATTTATATCTAATTCTTGTTCAACTGTAAGTATATCTGATTTACCTTTTCTTTTACTGCAATAAAGAATTCGTTATGAAAGTCATAATGGTAATAATTTTCAAAGAACAAAATGCAGGTAATTCACCTACTTAATGGTCGTTTCGGAGAATCAGTAGCAAAAAAGTGTCTCATTGATTTATTATACCACTTACCTACAATGAAGCAGTTTATGCTACTAAAGAAAGAGCTAGTATTTAGATTGATCTAATTATCGAGTACTTGTCCCGATTACATGTTCATGAAACACAAAATATTACAATTGAACATCATGGCTACGAAAGATCATCATACCTGGATTTAAATATGAAATTTTATGTGGTATTTCATGAGTTTCATTAAAAATAATAGATCTATTAGTGAGCACTAGACACAAACTTTAAAATTGGCAATATTAATATTGGTTTACACAAAGATAAAAATAGGGACCAATAAATGTTTTTAAACCTACTTTACCCAATAGTATTAGATAAGTAAAAAAGGCTTTTGCTTATAATAATATAACAAACACATGGTTGCCTGGAAGAAAATACTTTTGAGCGATAAGGTCGCCATTTGTACTTCTTGTAATTGTTCTCTTTATGTCTTGTGTTTGGTGTTCATTAAAGTGTATTTTCATTTCAATTCGTTTCATTCATTTCAAAATTACAATAACTGACTACATAAGTAATACAAGCAGTTCCCAAACCTACATAACAACTGAATTACACTTTACAAACGGCTAATATAACAACCGCTTTAAGGCAATAGTACTAATTGAATATGGTATATTCAAATTATCTGTTTTGCTTAGTCATATTTAAATTGTTTGATGAACACCTCGGTGGCCGAGTGGCGAACCACTCGGCCCGATACCCGATGATCCCGGGTTCAATTCCCAGGTCCGGTATTTGGCAAGCGTGGTGATTAAGCCACACGCGACTTGATTTCAATGATGTAGGCCTTTGCCCAACAATCGGACAGTAGTTAACTTAATTTGTATAGAAATTTACCTCCAATAGATGTAAAAAGTAATTTACCACAAAGCAATTTATTAAATCTCAAAATTATTAAAAAACTAGTTTACTTGAAACATTTATAATTTACTTGATTTAAACAAAGAAGTATTTTCTTCCGACATGAAACTCAATACGAATCTGCCCTAATTTCTCGGCGCGTAGTAAACAAGGGTCCTTGGAACCTCTTGATGCTTCAGTACTGACTGATGCTGTGTGGTGAGCACGTCAATATAATAATGAACTAGCGATCGACCGCAACTTTGTCTTCTTAGTAGGTACTTTAAAAATAGCGCTGTTATAATAGAGCTTTTCTCGATCAAAGTAGGATTTCCCAAAATCCAAACTGGTGTTAGATGAAGTTGTTTAGTTAACTGAACTTAACTTTATTATGATTTAAATTTTATACGTAGTTTTGACGTCAATGCCTGTAAAGACTTAAATTGAATAAACGATTTAACTTAGCCTTTGAATAATATCGGTAAAAACAATAAACATGAATTAAGAATCTGATTGATTTCTATCTAAGTCACGGGCTGTCACATTATTGAGTGGTATTGTGCTAACTCTTGCAATAGGATGTAACGAATGTGGAAATTGGTGGTAGGAATTTTATTGCAGGAATATCGGTAAGAAGGTAATTTAAAAAAATGGTTTAGTTTCAACAACTAAATTGCAGTAAAACATTAAATAATAGAACTTAGCGTACAAGTTACGATGGGGTGGGCCCCACGACCGCCTTTTTGTAGGACTGACAATCGGACCGATTTTTTTTCACCAAGGTTGTATCACCTATTCTGTGACTGACTTTTTTTAGGACTTTTTGCATCATAGCATTCATTTTACCAACAAAAAAAACCGATTAGGCGGACGCGCTAAGTAAAAAAAGAAAAAAGAAAAAATAAGAAATCCGGAACGCCCTTCGGTATGTTGACTTTAGCTGGGAAACGAACGAACCCAATACGTCCATCTGGACGTCTTGGGTTCGTTCAGTGCAAGCGCTTCGCGACACGGCAATCGAGCAATCCTTTAAAAATAGTTTTAAAAAGGTTACATATTATATAAAATACCATTTCAACAAGGAATTTGGTTCCCTCAGTTTCGCACTCCGCTGACCTTATTCATCTTTTTTTCTTTGATAGCAAATTATTCGAGCCCCTAGAAGCTCGTTGACCCAAGTATCCATTTGATCTTTAAGGTGACAAAGGCATTCAGCAGAAAAACGAAATAAAAAATAACAACATTTGAGGTACAAATATCATCGTCCAATATTAAATTGTTATACTTCAAGCTCTATTGTAACTTATTTTTCAGTAGGCGGAAGCAGGTACAAAACTCAGAACGTTCAAAAATAAAAAACAAAATATTTTTTTTTAAAGATGATATTTCAATGACTCGATTTCGTACTATGATAATCACAATAGGTACTTATTATATAAAATTCAATCACGGTGGGCACGTTAGAAAGTTTTGTGACGTGTACAAAAGCAGGCCTTTTTTAACATGTGGAAATTCCCTACGTAACCGTCCTGACCGGGTTATTGCTAGGACTCATGAGGTGTGAGGGGATGGGCGATAGTCAGCCCGATCCACAAAAATCCTAAAACTACACGACACCACTACTCACACAAGCTTTTTTTTAACCCTGGAAAATCTACTCATAGACCGTCTCGACCGAGTTGTTGCGATTGCCGGGAGATGTGTGGGGATTAGTGATGGTCTGCCCACCCATTAAAACTTAGGGACATCCGTCGGTTGCTTGGCGGGATGCTGACTACTCGAAAGTCTTCCACGGCCAGACCCAAAGTGAGTACCTACCTATTGCCTATGTGGCGGCCTGCGGTTGCCACATATATTCTTAACCTCACGTATGGTTAAACAGTTTGTAAACGCATTCCTCGTTTATACTCGTATTTGTATAACTAGTTGTCGCCCGCGACTTTGTTCGCAAAGGCTACGTTATCCTACGGGAACCTGTTACCGGGATAAAAAGTCCGGGTCATGGTCTGTCTATGTGCAAAGTTTAATCCAAATCCGTTCAGCCATTTTCACGTGACGCGCGGTCAAATAAACAGTCAAACAGATAAACAGACAAACAGACAAAAAATTATCGCGTGTAGATCTGATTAAGATAAGTCACGGCATTCTCCCTCCAACATCTATATAGTTTATATTGTATAAATAGTCTTGTAAGGTTTAGGTAATAAGTCAGTCACAATGTAGTCACTGTAAATATACAACATCACATAAAGAGACGCAGTCGTTATTTACCATCGCCATGGAACCCTCCATCATCACAATCAACCTCCCATACGTCGACCTAAGGAACATCTATTAATGATGATGACGCTGATATAGGTATACATGATCCTTTCAATCCATAGCAATATTTTACTCCCCTCACCCACGACCCCGTCAACCCGAACCGAGGTAAAAGCATAAGAGCCGCCCTCGGGTTGTTCCGTTACCAATCCAATCCGGACCCCCTCGGAGAATCTAGTAGGGAACCCCTGACGGTGCTTCGTTTCACACGGCTTGTAGAACTCTTTAAGTTTCTCGCCACCTCCAAAAAGGTCCGCTAACGCTGAACACGCCGCCTAAGTCAATCAGCAACGTCTCAAAAAGCAACACTTTAATATAACATGAAAACATGTGTTCATGCTATATACAAGTTTTCTCTGTCCCAAGTAAACAAAATGAGCCAATGTTTATTTAGGGCCATCGCTAAGTAATTTATTTTCTTGTTTATCCAAGCTTTTAATGCAGGTGCTCACGTAAGCTCTTTCACATATTAAATTTGTTAGGTCACATAGGGATAGATGAAGGCTGCTTCAGAAACTTTCAAATACCTCTGAATTACCTACTGTAAACAAACTTTTCAGACATATTGAACTGATGACTTTAGAAAACAATATTTACAGACATACCTATTCAATACGACGACGACCTCCTTGGTCGAGTGATTTGTACACCGATTTTCATGGTGTCGCCATCTCTGAGGTCCCGGGTTCGATCCCCGGTCGGGTCAATTTAGAAATGATTGTTTTTCTAAATTGTCTTGGGTCTGGGTGTTTTCTTTGTATAATAAGTATGTATTTAAGTATTTTAAGTATGTTTATCCGTTGTCTAGTAACCATATAACGAGTTTCATAATGAAGCTTCTCTTGGGCTAGATAACTAGTGTGAGTGAAGGAAAATTTATTATTCATTATTTATAATATACCTATTCATTAATCGGTTAAATAATATCGTCGCCATCGACATCCCATAAACTTCCCACTGCTGGGCTGGGCCACATGAAATAGCACATAGGGAGATAGGGCCATAATCCTAACGCGCCTTTGTGTTTTTTTGATTGACGTCAAATGTTTGACAACTGGAAACACAGTGGTTTGTATGGGAAAAGAAAATTGTTATTTTTACGTTTTTTCTCTCCATAAGAACTTTCCTCAGACTTCATCAAACACAAAAAAAAAGAAATCAGCCAAATCGGTTCAGCCGTCTCGAGTTTTGCGATTAGCAACACATTTAGAGTTTCATTTTTATTTACTAAAATATTTAAATTGCATTATAGTTTCCTACACAAACAACAGTATTTTAGATTAAGCATGAATTCAAACATAAAATAAGGAGTCCCACACAAGGAAAGCCTCATACGGCAAGGCACGCGTAGACAACCTCTCACTGACACGGAATATCGCAACAGCTGCGCTCAGAGTAGGGTTGCCAATTATACTGTTAAAAACAGTATTATACTGTTTTTCACTACATTATACTTTTTACTGTTGAACAAAAATAAAGTATACAAAATACTGTTTTTAGCTTCAAAATGCATAGCACTATAAGTGTTAGACTTGGACGGTCACACAACTTCTTTTATTTAGTCAGGGGGCGCTCATTGCAGCGCAGTCACAAACAATTACAATAATAAATAAATAAATAAATAAACTTTCCTACACTCACACCAATTATCTATCCCAAGAGAAGCTTCGTTATGAAACTCTTTAAATGGTTACTAGACAACGGATAAACATACTTAAAATACTTAAATACATACTTGTTATACATAGAAAACACCATAGAATAATGGAGTTTCAGCACGAATCTGTCTGTGAAATACTGTTCATTTTTCTAAAATACTGTTTTGTTTCTTCTCAGGATTAAAATACTTCATTACTTGTAAAAAAAGTTGGCAACCCTAGCTCAGAGTGTCTAGTGTGAGTTTTGTTTACTATCCGTATTCATTCGATTACGTTTACGAAAACGAAAATTAGTATGGCATTGAAGCAGCGCCATCTGGCGACATACGAGAAGAGTTCTCGTTTTCGTTAAGGGTGCGCCGGCCAAAAAATGCCAAAAATGCAGTTACGGTTAAGTAAATATAATTGAAAATACTATCGTATTAAATGAACAAAATATATATTTAGTATCATAGGGAACGTGTTTACAATTTGTCAGAACCATAAATTCATAACACGCTATAGTTTTTTCTACAATATCATTTAAAGTTGGGCAAAAATCATGAAAACGAGTGGCGGCGTTTAGTAGATTTCTTATAGTTTATCTAAATTATTGTACCTCTGATTTTGTCTAAACAATCATCAATGGATAAACTACAAATTGCTAGACTACATTTTCGATTCATCAAGTGGTTATTTAAATAATTATTTTTTATTAAGCACCTTAAATTCCCCATACAAAATTAGTATGGCCGCGCGGCATCAAATAAATATGGACGACGACATTTCAAATAAAATATATGACACTTGTCACTTACGGACGGCGCACCCTTAACGTGATCGAATGGCGAGTTAAACTCGCAGTAGGTACCCAGATTGTTCCGAGCTGTTCCATGTGTGCGTCGCTCGTGCGCCGTATGTATTAAGCTTACCTCTGTGGGTCTCCTTATTTTGTCATCATCATCATCACCATCATCATCATCATCAGCTCATTTTATGTCCCCACTGCTAGGGCACGAGTCTTCCCTATGGATGAATAGGGAGAACGGGCCATAAACCACCACGCGGGCCCAGTGCGGATTGTTGGTTGTTATTGTTAACGACTACTAATGCAGCCGGGACCAACGGCTTTACGTGCCTTCTAAAGCACGGAGGAGCTAAGATGATAAATTTTTGGTCACCCATCCGATGACTGTTCTTTGCAAAAGTTGCTTAACCTCAGTATTCGCAGCGCGCGCGTTAATCACTGCGCCATCGAGCTCCCCCTTTTAATTCAATGTAATTAAAACAAAATCTATGACCCTTAAGGATGAAACGGAGTCAGAGAACGATCGTCAGCAGTGAGGGAACGATTAGGAAAAGATTACTTAGCACATTTTTTCAACAATACATGATATACCTATCAAGTATTTAATCAAATCGTGAGATCTTTCCCCCGTAAAGCAGATTGGTGAAATTATTGCCCGGGCTAAGGTAACAGTATTATATACCCTTTGGTATTAAACTAGAGCGAAGGATAAACTGGAAAAAGCAAATATTATCATCCAATTAGAATAGCATGTTTCAAACTGTTCTTTTGCATTCGCAATTCTATATTGAAACTGAAATAGCACTTGAATAAAATAACAGCGTATTCAATAAATAACATAACGATGGTATTTAAAATTGCAGTTGGAATTTTATCCACCATTCGATGACGCTAACGATAACGAGAATTTGTATAGCAAAATTGCAATAGGGATGTTGAAAACAACAATAATGAATTCCAGAACATTATACCTAGGTACGTATAAAACCGGTCGTTGTGGAGATCCTTGGGGAAGGCCTTTGTCCAGCAGTGGACGTCTTTTGGCTGAGATGATGATGATGATGATGATGATGATGATGATGATGATGATGATGATGATGATACGTCTAAATGAAATCACCTAAAAGTCTTTTAAACATTATCCATTTTTTATTTGAGCTAAGCATGAATTCTGTAACTTTAAAAGTTATTTAGAAACGCTCAATTGACTGAACAAAATAGTGACGTCATAGTTTCCATTCCTATGTAATTTCTTTTGAAAAATATTTTAAGCAAATTGCGTTGTGTGTTTGTTGGGTAAATTCCAAGAAAACATTTGGAGGTAGTACCTAAATCTACCACCTCTGGTACCGGTTCGAAATGCCAACAAAATTGATAATTTCTTTTTTAACAAATAAAAAATATTCGTAAATTCTTTATTCTAAGTGTTTACCCTTAACAAGCTATAGGAGTATTATTTCTCACCTCAAAGTTTTCGAGTTTTCTTTTTTTGCTTTTACAGATACAATAAAATAAAATGAACGCATCTTAAGATCGATAGTTTTTAATAGTTTTTTTTCTGGCAACACTTCTTTCTAAACGTCATCTGTCAATGTCAATAGTCATACAAAGTGAAAAGTTCAATTTAACGTCCATTTTTTCCAAAAATTTGAAACAGTTTTTGAAACTACGCCCAGTAAAGTTTCTGTAAGTATACAATTGTTTTTATTTCGTAAAGTAGATCATGTATTTTATCCATTACTAACAAAATAACGTACGAAGTGGGAAATGATTAACCTATGTTCATGGATATAGGGAAATAATTTCCCACAAAATATAACTTTTAATGGTAATAGGGAAATAATTTCCCGCTGCAAAAAAAAACTACTTGCCACCTACTAATTTATTTTTAATATTCAAGTCTTTAATCTCAATATAATCCCGTACTGATATATTAAAATGAACTTGTTTGAAGCCATGGCCGATTAAGGGTTAAACAATTTTAGTGAAATAAAAGAATTCTAATACGAAATCTGTACTAATACTCGAGCGCTATGTACAGTCAAAAGCATTACCATGATTAATTTTGACTTTTATTCCATTGCATTAAGAGTTGCACTGTTTACATGTTAATGCTCGTGACTGTACGGTTCAAACTAAAAAAATGCACTGTATACTCAATAGTGTACATTTGCACAAAAGATCCCGATGGGTCGAAGTGCTACTGCGAGAAGGGAACCTCAGCAGGCCCCAATCAGATAAGATAAGAAACCAGTGTGCGGGAATTGAAGGAATATCAACACTGTTTGTATGTAGCATATAATATAAAGTTGCATCTATCTAGAACCATATTGTCAATAAAAGCTCTATGTTGTATCACTAATAACAATACAAAAACATCTCTAGTGACGATAACAGGGTACTTTTAAAACAGAAGTGCCTTCTTTACGATGAAACAGACATTTCAACAACACTGCTAGCGTTTATGAAGCGTGTTCTTCGAAAGATTATTGGAGACCACACAATAGGTTTGTGTCTACCACGATAGGCACTTTCAGGCATTGCTTTTATCCGTTATTAAAATAGAGATGCAATTCTCGTCTGTACGTATTTGTTTTCCTCTTTAAACCATCTTTCGACGGTCCCTACGTATATTCCCATAAGTAAAAATCGCAAATTTTTAAGGAGAGCGGTTTGAAAGTGTCTTTATCAATAACTTTAAAAGTATACAAGCTATGATTACTAAATTAGGCAAGTAAATAGTAGGTTAAGTTAAGAATGTACTGAATATATAATTACTCGACTTATAATATTGTATAAATGTAATTTTACACATACTGAACTTTACGTCGGAACATACAAATCATTTAACAAATCAAATGGCACTTACTGAATTTTACATGGGGAGTTGCTTAACGTCAAATTTTGTAAATGGCATTTAATGATTTTGTTTTCGGGAAACTTATTGGTTTAGTTTAAGATAGGGTATTAGACAAATAAAATAAATTGTAATATAGGTATATTTTAAAATTAACTTTTATTAATTTTACATAATTAGTTCCAAATCACAAATACATTAAACATTCATAGGTTTTTAATGATACCTTGTGCGCGCAACTGACACTAGGGTATACGAGAGGCCCCTTTCGCAGTGATGCTCCGACGACGTATCATTCAAGTTGTGGCACTTCAGACATACTACGGCGCAGAATTTAATTTAAATTGCAGATAAAGTATTTGACATACTTCGAAATCTAGATAATTATTGAACTTTTTCACTTGTTTGTTTCATAGACCGATATAGAGTTAAATCAGGAGAAGACAATTAAACAAAAAACTGAAAATCACGGATGTGCCACATCTGGGATTATACTTAGGGATCGTCGCTTTAAGGGTTTAAAGTAAAAGCTTCAGTTCCTAATAAATCCATTCATAGCAGCTCAGTTTAAAAGAGCTAAGAACAAAGAAAGGAGAGTGATGTTCCGCCTGCTTCGTAGGCTTTGTGTGCTATACAAGACAATAATAAATAATAAATAAATGTTTCCCACACTCACACCAATTATCTAGCCCCACGAAAAGCTTCCTTATGAAACTCGAGAAATGGTTAACTAGACAACGGATAAACATACTTAATTAATATACTTTTAAACATACTTTTTATACATAAGAAACACCCAGGCCCGAAACAATTTTGAAAAACAGGTATTTCTAAATTGACCGAGGATCGAACCCGGGACCTCAGAGATGACGACACCTTGAAAACCGGTGTGCAAGCCACTCGACCAAGGAGGTCGTCATGTAATGCTGCTATTATTATTTTAAGGTGACATGACTTAATAGAGGTAACATGTCTACTGACGGTTCATCATCTTATCAGCATCATTATTATCAGCTCATTTTATGTCCTCACTACTGGGGCACTAGCCTTCCTAGCGGCCGTGGCTAGCTCAATTAAATGCGCACTCTCTTTGGTTGGTAATTGTCCCCGCCTGCGACAATCAATATTCAATTTATTTATAATACTCATTTATTATAGATTTTATTATTTAAGTATAGGTATCGGACAAGGAAATATTTCACGTTGCAATCAACATTGCTCAAATTGAATTCCGGGATCGTAGAGCTTGTTTTTTTCTTTTCAGTTTTTTCTCTTTGCAGTTGTTTTTATGTTAATCCGGTTTTTACAAGTATAAAATTGTTTTGTGTGGAGCCGGGAATAAAGAATTGCACCACCCCATCTCTTCCTGTGGGTGTCGTAAAAGCCGAATAAGGGACCATTCCAGAGGATGGGCAGCAGCATCTCTCTGAGGTTACCCTCAACCTACTGCGATCGCTAACCCGCCTGCCAAGCGTGGCGATTACGGCAAATACCCCTCATATCCTTGGGGGAGGCCTTTGTCCAGCAGTGGACATCTTTTGGCTGAGATGATGATGAGATGATAATTGTTTTTATAGTAGGGGTTTTTGTTTTATTTTAATAATTTTTAATGATTATAGTCAAAAAATGTCTATCGCTGGTTTCTGTCGAGAACTGGTGCTACTAACAAAGTCATCATCATCATCATCAACTCATTTTTATGTCCCCACTGCTGGGGCACGAGCCTTCCCTATGGATGGATAGGGAAAACGGGCCATAAAGCACCACGCGGGCCCAGTACTACGGCTACCAAAGTATATGTAAACAAAACTGTTTAAGATAGTAGGAAAAGTGCTGATACTATATTCCTCCCTATAGACAGCTAACATTATAACTTGCTAGTTCTAGCAGCTAGCGAACTAAAACTAGAGCCATAATTAGATACATGCTTCAACTTTACAAACTGCTAGACACATGAAGCTGGCGTAATAGCACACTATGTTGCTTAGAACTTTAGAGTGTGCTAGACACAGCCACATATTATATTTGCTTTGACCCTTAGTTATTCATTTCCACTGACACAGCTGCTTGTAGTGTTTCTCACCATCTGTTCCATGGGCTTAGCCGCCTGTAAGGTCTACTGGTAAAACTACCGGCCTCATACCTTTAAAGACCCGTTTTCAATTCCCAACTGGTAGGGAGTATTATTATAGTATTGTAAGTAAGTACTCAGTTTGATTGTAGGGCCTGTTTCAAGTCTACTAGCTACTAACTTATCTAAGTATGTTGCCATAACGTAACAATGTTAGTAGCATTGTTGTGGTCAGACAGGGAGAGATAAGATAGTCACAACCTCGGTGTTAAGGATTCCGAGTGACGTGCATAACTGCATACCCCAAGTTATTATCGTCACTTATTTTAGCTTTACTAATAGCTTTGCAGTTTTTTTAATCCGAGATTAACTCAGGGAATCTCATTTATATAAATTAATTGAGGTTATTAATTAATCTTTATTTATAAAAGTTTCAAGAGCTAAGCCAGGCATGTCTGACTCAAAGTCATTGGCGGGCGAAATGCTTAAATATCCCGAGACTAGTGGGTCGCAAAGTCTTTAAATAAATAAAACTCGTTGGCAATTGATAGTAAGAATAGAAAGAAAACTACCTATATCCTTTCCCAGAGGCATTTTAATAAAATAATTAACTTTAAAACTGCATTACCAAGCTACTCAATTATTTAAAATTAGATTGGGCCTCAGGCAAATGCGTAGAGTGCCACACGCAGCGGGTCGCGTGTTTGACATGCATGAGCTAAGTTAATGAAATTTTCGAGCTCAGTTACCTGATGAACTAATTTGTCGATAATGGCTTATTAATTCATTCTATCGTGTAACCAACAGATTGGGTGCAAGGAAAGAGCTTTTTTTTATAAGCGATAAGCTTTTAAGTACAATCTTTTATGAAGTTAGATGAATATGTGGCCTAAGGTGGATAAGATTACCTAAAAAGAGCCCATTCACATCTAGCCTAACGTTCAGGGAACATATCAGCAGGCAACGAGTTTCACTTCTTAGCTGATACTACAAATATGCACGCGCTGCAGTGCTGCCAAAAAAATTAAAAAAAGATTTGACACTTGGGAGACCAGACTGCTTCATGTCAGTAAGACGTGATGCATAGCGTAGCAAACGCAAAAGTAACATAATAAAGATAATATTTACAAAAGTATTGACCGATGACTAATTTACACACCCGGAAACATGAACATCGTGTGAACTGATAGCCTTGTGTAACTATAACCTTGACCAAAATGTCCTCCCACGTTATCATCATAATATTATTGAACTTATAATTTAATATCTTTAGTGCATGTTCCATTTAACTATCATCTACATTACATCTATTTGTCGTCTGTCGACCTTAAAGAGAAAGGGTTCGTTTGTGTATGTAAGTGTCACCCTTTCTAAGGCAGACAGCACCCTCATCACAAATTGGACCTTAATCAAATGAAATAAGATTGAAATCAAATGGAAAATGACAACAACGTCCGTTGAAGGGTTAACAACATGAAAGATAGATTCAGTGTACACCATCGCCGTATCATACTCACACAAAGCGCCTAAACAGAGCGAATTCACTTGTTTCACTTATAATACACACACTGCCAACCAGACACTAGATGTGACACCCAAATAGAAGCACTTAATTACGTAACACTTGACCACGGTACAATGCCAGTGTCACTTCCGTGGTCAACACCAATGACGAGAGTACCAATTGTTTTTAACTCTTTGGAGTACCGTGATGCTTCTGCGCAGATAGGCGCACGACTGGGCAGGCCCCTTTGTGCTCGATTATAGTTTGATGGGCCACCTCCGTTTAGGACGTATCAATGTGAGTGTAATATCTTTTTGTGACTGATACAGGGTCTTGTGAATGGAACGGACGCGTGTGTGTCGCTGAACTCGATTCTGTCAAGTGCAAAAATATTAAAAGGGTATGCTGTTGTTTCTCCCCACTTTTAATGTTGTATATGTTAATCCTACATTGGACTTACATCAACAGACACAAAGTAATTTCTGGGTAGATTTCTTCCTATATACACGTTACCTTTGTAACGAATCGGAATGAAGCGGCGATGATTATAAAATTAGTTAAATTCCAAATTCTCAAGAGGTAGGACAAATCACATTTGTCCTGATATTCACTACGGAAACAAAAGACCTAGTTCAAACCCTTTCAAAACTATAAACAAGACAACTAGGGTATGGGAGTTCTTGCTAAAATACATTTATTTACTACGGACCATTGTCCGTAGAGGTAAAATTTAATTTAGGAAACATTTTAGCTGATACATTTCACTTGTTCGTGTTTAAGTTAACAAGCCTCGTCTCAATCCATCGCCTCATCGTCCTTAATCCAAGCCACAATCCATCGTGCTAACAATTTTTAATCGTTCAAAACATATTTTTGTGATTTCTTCCAAGTGAAACCAAACTTTAAATCTACAACTAACATTTTGGTGCAGTGGTTTAGTTGTTCTAAGTTCATCTGGTTAGTTACCACCAAATACTTATACTTAGGTTGGTCACCAACAATTTAACCTTTTTACCGCCAACAACTTCTATAGAAGTTCGAGATTTTCGTGCCGTCCACGCCAGCACTTCTATAGAAGTTCTTCTTTGTACCTACTTTATTAAAATACATTTATACGTTGGCGTACAGCGGGACATCGCGTGCAGGATAGTTGGGCGGTGAAAAGGTTAAATAGCATTTTTGTTTTCCGACAGTTCCTAAGTAGCTAAGAATTTTCGGTCCTCATCTTATCAGCGCTGTCCGTAGCGCTTCCATCATCGTCCGTATCGTCACCAACTAGAGAGATATGGCGACCGAGCCTTCAAGTTTGTTATTAAAGCGTAATATAGTATAGACTACGCTGAATGCGAGCAGCACAAAACCCGTTCGTTGTGGAGATCCTTGGGGGAGGCCTTTGTCCAGCAGTGGACGTCTTTTGGCTGAAATGATGACGATGATGATAGTAAATATACTAATGTATGATAATCACATCACCACATCACATCACCTGCTCGATAATGTCCTCACTGTCTTCACTGCTGGGGCTGTCCTTCCTTATGGATGGATAAAGAGAACGGGCCATAAACCACAACGCGGGAGGGCCCAGTTCGAATTAGTGGTTGCTAACGACTACAAGACCAGCCAGGACCATCGTTTTATCGTGCCTTCCGAAGCACAGAGGTACAGAGCACAGAGCACTCGAGATGATATATTTTTGTCACACCATACGACGACAGGCCTTTGTAAAAGTAGCTTAACCTCAGCCACACTCAACCACTGCGTCGTATGATATATTTTGTATCTAATATTAGCTCAAATCATCATATTACTACCTTAATATATTAAGACCGCGACAGAAAACGAAATCATTCCCCCCTCGCTGCTCGTGCAGAAACTTGTTATGCGATACGTAGCCAGGGCCTCGAGTGAGATCGGATAATTTTAGAGTCGCGGGGCGTACCTATCGATCGCACGTTACGGGGCCAGGCCGATATACGAGGCCACCGATACTTATGATAGCCCCCACCTTTGAAACAACATGAAGCATGATACTTACGAGGAGTTCGATGGCGCAGTGGTAAACGCGCTTCGTCTGCGATTTCTGAAGTGAAATAACTTTCGCAAAGGACGATAATCGGATGGGTGACCAAAAATGTGTCATCTCGAGCTCCTTCGTGCTTCAGATGGCACGCAACACCGTTGGTCACGGCTACATTACCAGCCGTTATCAATAACGCACTGGGCCCTGGTGGTTTATGGCTCGTTCTTGATATATTTATATATACTGTATACTTACCCTCCTCTTTCTCACTATCTGACTATGGTTCCATAGGTTGGTGGGATCAGCTTTTCCTTTCGCTACCACTTCGCTTATGATAACCCCATATCTTCGTGATAACATGAAGCGTCTGTATATAGCCGAAGAGATGTAAGGATGATCCTAGTAGGATTTAGTGCGAGAAATCGTGGTTCAATGCCCATAGCTCCGTTATACTACTGACGTGAACTAAGGGTGCGCCAGCGCCGTATGTAAGTGACAAGTGTCATATATTTTGTTTGAAATGTCTTCGTCCATATTTATTTGATGCCGCGCGGCCATACTAATTTTGTGTGGGGAATTTAACGTGTTAATTTGAATAATAATAATTTAAAAAACCGCTCGATATATCGAAAATGTGAGACGGGCGATTTGTAGTTTTGACCATTGGTGATTGTTTAGACAAAATCAGACGTACAATAATTTAGATAAACTATAAGATATCAACTAAACGCCGCCACTCGTTTTCATGATTTTTGCCCAACTTTAAGTGATACCTATATTATAGAAAAAAATATAGTGTGTTATGAAATGGATCGGACTAATTGTAAACACGTTTCCTTTGATACTAAATATATATATTTCGTTTATTTAATACGATAGTATTTTTAATTATATCAACTTAACCGTGACTTCATTATTTGGTCGGCGCACCCTTAATACAAGCGTTTTTGCTTTTCTGATGCGTTGACAGGATTCTACGGATCGGTTGAAAGCAGTGTTTTTAAGAGCGTTTACGCCGCACACTAGCGCCACTAATGAAAAAAAAACTTATCTAGTAATTAGAGATAGAAAATCAAATTATGTTCAACAAACTAAACTAAACTAACTAAACTGCTAAATTACTTCATTCAAATAGTTTGTTGAGCATAATTTGATTTTCTATCTCTAATTACTAGATATGTTTTTTTTATTAGTGGCGCTAGTGTGCGGCGTAAACGCTCTTAACGTACTTGTAAAAAAGGTTCGTTTTAATTGCTATTTGATCACGTTTACGGAAATACGGTTTGGCTATGGCAAAATAGCTCTCCTCGTTTGTCACCAGGAAGCGCTGCTAGAGTGCCATACAAATTCTCGTTTACAATAACGAGATCGAATGGCCAATTAAAACCTTTAACATGCACCCAATTTAACTATCACTTGTTGAAATGAAACAACTCTTACGGATCTACTCGCGTTTATTTTACACATTACTTATTTAATGTTTATCCTGGCGATGACGTTTCGAACCCTTTGCAGGGTATCACTTGTTTTTACAATAGTGACCACGGACCCTGCAAAGGGCTGTTGAAATATACGATGTGAGATTTTCTTCTTTCAAAATAACTAGTTCTTTTGCGTCGGTTTTTAAATAATACATTTGGGTAAGTATTAAATTAATAAGGAGCTTCAACATAATTCGGCGCAAATTGAAAAGCTGTGTTATTGGAAAAGGCTTATTTATACATTAGGTATGTATTGATGAATAAATAATAAATGAGTTGAAGCAAATTTTCCAAATGTTGACTGCACAATTTGGTTATTTAATTTAATGAAAAATTAAGGCTATGAATAAGGTTATATATAATTTTACGTAAATTTGGTGGCGAACAAGAGTAAGAGTAGATAGTGTTGATTATTTTTGGCGAGTTGGATTGAGCCACGATAGCATAGTTGGTAGTTGCCTGACCCGGCGTGTCATGGGGTGCAGGTTCGAATAGCGCTCGTGGAATTTTTTGTCTTTTTTCAGAAATAGCTATGATAAATTGTAAATATTATGAATTTTAAAGTTAAATCTTGCAAGAAATCTGTTAACACAGTAAGTTATTTATGTATCTTCTATTACCTATAATAACGACAGTAATTATTTTCATTATTATTCATTTTAAAAACAGTTTTAATTGATTTCATTCATACCTCTTTCTGAATTCTTATTAACATCTTAAATTGAACAATTTATCTGATGAAATAAATGCGGTTTCACTCCATTCAGGCTTATGAAATGACGCCTTCTCAAACACAACAAAAGACTCATTGTCAGAATCGTAAAACCCTGTTTTAACTGAATTATACAATGGCTGGAAACACGTAATTAATCTCACTGAAAGCGGCAAAATGGGAGCGAAAGGATTCTATTGACTTCATTCGTTGTTTGCGATATTAACACTCGGGGTGGTGTTGCTGCAGAATGGTTGTACAGTCACCACCATAAATATATAACAAGACAACAGTATCTTGCGAGGTAAAAGTATGTAACGGTTTATATCTAATTATAACAACGACAGTCGACAGTCGACAGTCAAGTTGCACAACACCTTCATGAGCGAACACTTCTGGCCGAGTGGTGTATTGGCGTTTTCGCAGTAGACTGCCCGCTAAAACCACCGGACCTTTTTTTGAGAGAGATTGCTGCTTGCCTCGAACGGCATTTTCAGCGTCACCGGGGTTTTTTGGGGGCGGCGAGGTACGTAAAAGGTACCTCAAGCCGTGTTGAAACGAATCACCTTCGGAGGATTTCTAGAGGGAACGGCATCGCACACTTAAAAGTGCGCGTCCCCGTGTCCTACCAGAGTCTCCGAAGGGTTCGGATCGGATCGGGGAGCGGAACCACCAGAGGGTGCCTCTAAAGACACGGACCTCGGCTCGGGTAGACCGGGCCGTGAAGGAGGAGAGAAGCGCCCAGGTTCATGTCTGTACCTGGTATAGAGCGCGTGTGAACCGGTTCTTCGTACCCTTGTTCTACGAGCACGGTGTCTTGGGCCTAATTTAGTATTCTGTAAATGTGTAGTGTCATTTAGAGGATCGGGCGGGGGGGATAGAGGATCGGGCGGGGGGGTAGCGGACCAGCACAGGGATGTGCTTAAATACTAACTTGTCTATAAGTTTTATTTACTAACAATAATTGTTTATATTGGTATGTATTATAATAGTTTGTAAGGTATACTTATATCTATGGGCCTGTTTGTAAAAACTTTGTTGCCTGTAAAAAAAAATATTATATTAATATAACACGATATCGGTAAATTGTATATGCATGACTATGGTTATACCGTTACTCGGTATAGCATGGGCTGCGGGTCCAAATCCCGCAAAAAGTATCTGAAGTGTACGCGAATACTACACATTAAAATAAAACAACTCTCACGTTTATTTTACACATTGATTTATACTATTTAAACGTCAGGATAAAACATTATAAATCAATGTGTAAAATAAACGCGAATAGATCTGTAAAAGTTGTTTTATTTGTATACGTTTATACTACACTCTTAATTCAGCATTAGATGTCTAATTAAAAGTGCTTTCATATTTTCAACAAAACTTTGTTGTGTAGAAATTACAATTTGGAAAAGATGCACCTGTCCCGGTATTTCAGATAGTGCAAGTTAATCCCGCTTGTGTAAAAAAGGTTTTAACACTTTTCAAATCAACCAAGTTGTTTAAAGTAAATCTTTGTATCTTCTTCCTCCAATAATCCAGTGCAAATTTTTTATCCACTGCCGCAGCAACGTTAGATCATAGACCCCTTGAAATATGGCTACAAAGTTTTCCCTTCATTTAAAGGCGGCCGTATAACGTTTATAGACCAAGTTTGTTGTTTTACGAGCCCGCTGTATGTATAGAGGTTGTATAACAGCATGCAATAAGGAAGGTCTTGTTGATGTTGTAATATCGTTTATTTTGCGTGTGAGATGGCGTTGCCTGATAGGATATAAGATTTAATGCTTGTACTGTACATTAATATTGCTTGGGGTCGCTTTGCCCTAACCCTCTTATTAATAAACGTTGACTAAAGCATTGACTAATAATATATAACTAGTCTAGTCTATAACTAAAGTTAGACCCGGTTTAAACCTGATGTTGTCTCATCTGTCTATCGGAACAAATATAAAACATGTTTTAACTTTTCGTTCACGCTTATTAATAGCAATAATATTATCCTAGTTCTCATTCATGATCACAGCCATACGCTTCGCATTCAACCCAATCTATCCATTCGGCTACCGAACGTTTCAAATCTAGCAAGGCGATATAACCAAACTGACCGGATTGTTTACCCCCGCTGGGAATCGAACCTGGGAATTGAGAAGTCTCTGAGACCGATGATAATGTTATGTACTTAGTTTAGGAAACGAAGATCTCTTGTGGTATCACCTATGCTGTCATCGTATCAAAATAATGCAATTTTCAGATTTCAGTAGTTAGTATTGTATTTATGTACTCGACTGTACTGATTTTAAGCTGTACAGCTTAACATCGTACAAGGTTCAAACGGAAAAGTTTTTATTACACGCTTACGTTCCGTTTACTTACTTCTTAATCTAAATTAAAAATGTGAGCAAAATATCAAGACATTAACATATTTAATTTAAAAGTATCCTCGAGAATTCTTCAAGCCAGTTAGGTACGAATACATCTCGAGTTTTATCGCTCTCTAGCTTTCAAAGCACATTTCACTACAACTTTGTGAGAAAGCGAAATTTCATATTATCTTATATCTCAACATTGTTACCTCAATTTACGTATTTGTGTTTAAAGCGGTTACAGAACGTCGTTCAGCAGCTAGTTATTTTTATTCTAAAAATATTTATTTTAGAAGAGTATGGTAGATAAGTATCTACACACCAACAACAACAACAACGACCATTGTTATTACTTGTATTCCAGCAGGAATCAAACCTAGACCCTGGTAAAAGTCTGAGACATCATCATTTGCAAAAAGAAGATGCAGTGGGCCGGCCATATTAGACGCAGAACCGATTACCTTTGGGGTAAACGAGTTCTTTAGTGGAGACCTCGTATCGGCAAACGTAGTGTAGGACGCCCTCAGATTAGGTGGAGGGACGATCTTTGCAAAGTGGCTGGCAAGAGCTGGATGAGAGTAGCCGCGGATCGTGCTCGGTGGCGTGCACTTGGAGGGGCCTATGTCCAGCAGTGGACTAGTATAGGCTGATGATGACTTTATTTTTTTTAACTTATTTCGTCATTTAGACAAATAGCTAATTATTCGATGTTCATGCCAATATCGTTTCTTCCTATTCGTAATTATGCACAATCTGAATTCCACACAATAGTAATTCACCAAATTTGCTACTGTGCACAGTCATTATTTGTGTAAAATACACTGGCCTGCAAAATTAAGTATCACACTTTTAAAATTGCAATAACTTTTTAAGTACACAAGATATACTTTCGAAACAAAAAGGAAAATGTTACTAATGTATAATTTACTTTAGTTTTAAAGAAAGCTGATAAAAATTGCTGCAAAACGTTTTTTATTTAAAAATCTCTAACTTCTATAGTTTAGAAAATAAATAAATATTAAAAGTGTAGTACTTATTTTTGCAGGCCAGTGTAGTATCAAACTCAAACCGTTACTGTTTTAAGTGGTACCGCTGATCCCTGGATTTGGGTAAAAGAACGATGTTCGTGCATCATCGAGACCGCTCGGGCGCCGCCGCCGCCGGGGGTTCCCGTGCGAACTTCGGACGATTGCCGGAGGCGCCGGGCGCCACACTTCACACCAGCAGAGACACTTCGCCACGGATCACGGACGACACCAGACGCGCGCGCGACATTATAATAATACATTATACCAGTTATACAGTCCACTTCTCTCTCTCATTTAAAGTCCTTTAGTTAGGACCCTAACAAATGGTCCTTCAAATGGTCTTTTAACTCGCCGTTTTAACGAAGTCTACGAAAATCCGTTTTATTTTTTAACGAACGTTTGACTTCGAATTCGTCGGTTCAAAATCGCCGTGTCACTGCGTGTCATCTCTTCTACTATCGCGGGAAGTCGCCTTACAAGTTGGAAGATAAGGAAAGCTGATCACGGAACGAACGCAAGAAGGATTCCCGAAGTCTTCAAGAACTTAGCTGCATATTTTATCTGAGTCATCGCTTCGCGGGAGAAATCAGGTTACCTTGTGGATAACGACAGAGGTTTTGTGAGTTTGTTCCAATCATTTCCTATTTTCAACCCTTTTCAAAGTACGTTTTTTTTCCAAAACATTTTTTTTTGTGTCACTACCTTCGCTAATATTTGAGTCGAATTTTAGTGGTCATCATCATCATTTTCACAATTTGTATTGCACATTTGAACCATCCACACGATTGCCTGCGCTTAGCTTTTCGCTTGACTTGTTTACCGTTAGCCCGGTACACGACAGCTGACTGAGTAGGTCAAGGTCGCTCGAACGCACGTCAGCAATCGATTGCAATTTTGTGCATACTATATTTCATTTCTTTTTAGTATAGTTCCTTTGCTACATTAATTCTTTATTTTTTTGTCTTTTCATTAACGATTAGCGATGTCTGTTGAGGAGACTTTAATTCGCAAGCGTAGTGCTATGAAAGCAAAGCTTACAAACTTCAGCACTCACCTAGATACCATCAATAGCCGCCAGGAACTTTCCAATTTGCAACGCATCGAATTGGAAGGTCGGTTAAGTAAATTTGACGCCTTATACGACGAATTTGACAATTTACAGTTGGAGATCGAAATACTATCGGGCAAGCCGGAGGACGCGTACGCTGAGCGGGCCAAGTTCGAAGAGCGTTATCATGCGCTCGCAGCACAGGCACGCAGCTTGCTGGCGTCTGCCAGCGGCAGCGACTACGGGTCTGTGGCGGGCTCGGCGGCAGGAAAAAACACAGGTGCATCGCAACATGCTTTTATACGCTTACCTAAAATAGATTTGCCTCATTTTGATGGTGGTTATCAGTACTGGCTTGAGTTTAGAGACACCTTTTCCTCACTAATCCACAGTAGCAGCTGCATAGACAACATCAGCAAATTCCATTACCTTCGTGCGTCGCTAAAAGGCAACGCACAAGAAATTATAAAAAACATTGATTTTAAAGGCGACAACTACGAAATGGCATGGAATTTGTTGTGTGAACGCTATAACAACAGTAGGCTTTTAGTAAACAATCATGTGCAGGCGTTGTTCAATGTTGAGCGTGTTACTAACGAATGCAGTGTTTCGTTGCGTCGTCTTATTGACACAATAAATAAAAATATTCGTGCACTAAAAACATTGAACGAGCCCACAGAGTATTGGGACACGCTTATAGTATATATGATGTCAAGTAAATTAGATTCCGTTACTAGTAGAAATTGGGAAGAACACCGCAATACATTGTCTAAATCACCAACATTATCTCAATTTTGCATGTTCATTAGTAATAAAGCTGATTTGTTAGAAACGATAGAAAATCAAAACTTAGATAGATTAGTAGTAAACAAAGTAGAAAATAAACCTAGAACTTTTATTGTAGCAAGAAGTAATAGTAGTGAAAATCAAAATAATAATAAAAATCAAAAATCTAATATTCAAACCTATAATAATAAAATTATTTGTCCCTTATGTTCTAAAAATCATTTTTTGTACACTTGTGAAAATTTTCGAAGTTTGCCAATAGAAACACGCATTAACAAAACAAAAGAATATAAAGTGTGTTTTAATTGTTTACGCCCTGGTCATTTAACAAAACAATGTAGATTGTCGCATTGTAAATATTGTAAAGCCAAACACAATACGCTTTTGCATGTTGAGCAGTCTAGGCCAGCCAACTTTCAAGACCCAATGCCTAGCAGTTCTAATAGTGTTGCCCTACCTGTTGACATATGTGGAGTTGCCCCTTTACCTATTAGCACTCCAGATAGTGTCGTCTTATCAAGTGACACTTCTTTACAACAAAATACTGCTTCGCACATTTTACTTTCCACAGCGCTGGTGACAGTGGTCAGCGGCAGCGGGGAGAGATTCGACGCCCGAGTACTGCTGGATAACGGTAGCACAGCCAATTTTGTAACTCAGACGCTTTGCAATAAGCTGCGATTGCCTCGGCGTAGCACTAGCTCCACTATCACAGGTATAAACAACCAAACCTCAATTAGTACACAGTCTTGTAACCTTTGTATTGAGTCTCGCACCGGTGATTATAAAACACAAATTAATTGTTTTATCTTGCGGGAGATTACTAAATTCTTGCCGTGTAATTTAGTAAATGTAAATAGCATACCCATACCGACAGACATACATCTAGCTGACCCTTCTTTTCATGTTCCGTCAGTAATTGACATTTTAGTTGGCGCTGAGGTATTTTGGGATGTCCTAGGTGCTACATCTATTAACCTAGGTAAGAATAAGCCTAAACTATTCGAAACCAAGTTCGGGTGGATTGTGTCAGGCCCTGTGGCTCTTCCATCACATCCTCCCACGTCTAAGCAATCACACTACTGTAACAAGGCCATAATGACTGATCTGCATACCAACTTGGAAAAGTTCTGGGAACTTGACTCAGTCTCTTCTAAACATTCCTTGTCTCAGGAGGAAAGAGCTTGTGAAAAAAGCTTTCGTCTTCATACTACTCGGGACGATAGTGGTCGTTTTGTGGTGACTATCCCACTGAAAGACAAACCGAGTGTCTTAGGCGATTCCTTTGAGATGGCTAAACGTCGTTTCATGTCTTTAGAACGTCGTTTTCTGCGTGACAACGTTTTTAAAGAACGGTACTTAACCTTTATGGAAGAGTACGAGCGTTTGGGTCACATGACAGAAAACAGCACGACTAGGAACCTGCACTCTGAGGGACAGGTGGAGTATTTTTTACCTCACCATGGTGTCGTTAGGGAGTCGAGCTCTACGACTAAGCTTCGTGTTGTCTTTGACGCTTCAGCCGTAACAACATCTGGATTATCCTTCAACGATATCCAAATGGTAGGTCCTACTGTTCAGGATGACCTCTTTTCAATACTCCTCCGTCTTCGACAACATAAGTACATCATTTCGGCTGATGTTGAGAAAATGTATAGAGCCATTTTAATTATACCACCTCAACGTTGTTTACAACAAATTATCTTTCGGGCTGATCCTAAATTACCGTTGAAAACCTACAGTTTAAATACCGTCACCTATGGTACTGCATCTGCTCCTTATTTGGCAACAAAGTGTTTGGTCAGTCTTTCAGCGGCTGCCACTTCCAAAAGGGTGAAAGACTCTATCGAGAGAGATTTTTATGTAGACGACTACATTAGCGGTAGCAGCTCTATACAAGAGACGATAGAGTTAGGTAGAGAAGTTAGCTCGATCTTGGCTTCAGCTCACTTTAATCTTCGCAAATGGAAGTCGAACAGTCCGCAGGTGATGACACAAATTACTGGTGAGCCTATAGATTCCGTTAATTTAAACCTCGACAGGAATGTATCATCCAAAACGCTAGGGTTACACTGGAAGTGTGAGTCTGATAGTCTAGTTTTTTCTATCGACATAGACACCAGCGGCCCGATAACAAAGCGTCACATTTTATCGGTAATTAGCCAAATTTTTGATCCCCTTGGTCTGGTGGGACCTTGTATTGTAGAGGCTAAAATCGTCATGCAAAGGCTGTGGATAGCAAGGTGTGACTGGGACGAGCAAGTTCCAGAAGACATCCTTACTCCTTGGCGCTCCTTTGCAAATACCCTGCCATATATAAACACAATAAAAATACCAAGGTGGGTTCTTAGCGATGACGCGATCACACATGAACTTCATGTCTTCGTAGACGCATCTGAACGAGCCTACGGTGCATGTGTGTACGTAAGAACGATAAGTTCCGATGATTTGGTTACAGTTCGTCTTTTAACATCAAAAAATCGCGTAGCACCGATTAAACCAACGACTATACCCAGGTTAGAGCTGTGCGGGGCTCTGTTAGGAACAAGACTGTGTGTTAAGGTTCTGAATTCTCTTACCCTGTCGATAAGTAAATGTAACTTTTGGTGCGATTCGACCATAGTGTTGGGTTGGCTATCTATGGCACCAAACACTTTAAAGCCTTTTGTAAGAAATCGTGTCGACGAAATCCAAGAGAGCACAGCACAACATACGTGGAGCTACGTGCCGTCGAAGGACAACCCGGCAGATCTGGTTTCGCGCGGGCTGAAGGCTGACCTTATCAGCGAAAGTTCTTTGTGGTGGTCAGGACCCCAATTTTTGTTAAAAGACAAAGAATGTTGGCCACAAATGCCAAATGGATCTGTGAAACAGGATCTACCTGAACTTTCATCAGGTTATTTAATTGATCATCATTCATATCATTTAAACAATTTAAATAATAGCCATTCATTTATAAATAAGTTAATCAATAAATTTTCCAATTTTAATAAGTTACAAAGAGTTACAGCTTATATACATAGATTAATACACAACTTAAAAAATAAACAAAATAAAACGAATGGGTCCTTAACTAGTGAAGAGCTTAGTAATTCATTTAATTTTATTATACATCATGCTCAAACTAATATGTTTCCTGAGGAATATTTATTACTTAAGTCTGGAAAATCCTTACCTCGTAAAAATAGAATCATATCGTTAAGTCCCTTCCTAGACAATGACAACATAATTCGCGTGGGCGGGAGATTAGACAACTCACATTATGACTACAATGTCAAACACCCTATTTTACTATGTAGTAAGCATTTCATAACAAAATTAATATTTCTAAAATTTCATAAAGATTTGTTACATGCTGGACCACAACTACTTTTAGCAAACATACGACAAAGCTTTTGGCCATTAGGTGGCAGAAATCTATCCAAAGGCACAGTAAAAAGATGTATCAAATGTTTTAAGCACAAGTGTCAAAATATACAACCCATAATGGGTCAGCTACCTATTTCAAGAACTCAACTAGAGTTCCCGTTTTTAAACTGTAGTGTCGACTACGCTGGGCCAGTTTTGATAGCCGACCGAAAAGGGCGAGGATGTAGGCTTATAAAATCATACCTGTGCATTTTCGTTTGCCTTGCAGTTAAGGCTGTTCACATCGAGCTCGTTACAGACCTGAGTAAACAGGCGTACATGGCCGCATTAAATCGCTTTGTTGCTCGTCGTGGCAAGCCCCAAAGTATTTTCTCCGATAACGGGACCAACTTCGTCGGTACTTGTAATGAGTTGCAACGATTCCTACAGGAATCAAATATTTCATACGACGTCGCTCAACAAGGCATCAAGTTTACTTTCGCCCCTCCATACTCTCCTCACTTCAACGGCATAGCTGAAGCCGCCGTCCGTTCAACTAAGCATCACTTGAAACGGTTACTACAGTTAACGAATTTTACATATGAGGAACTCATTACATGTTTGGCTCAAATAGAAGCTGTATTAAACTCACGTCCTATCACCCCACTTTCCTCTGATCCTCTAGACTTGACAGCCCTCACTCCTTCTCACTTTTTGATTGGACGCTCGCTTACCTCTGTTCCGCATCCGCAGGTACTTGACATCAACATCAGCAGACTCCAGCGCTACCAGAGAGTACAACACATAAAGCAACATTTTTGGCAACGCTTCCAAATCGAGTATGTCTCTCTGCTCCAGCAAAAAACGAAATGGAGTACTTCCGCAGAGCAACTGGCAGTCGGAACACTCGTCCTAATCAAGGAGAAAGGGCAGCCGCCGTTGCTCTGGCCTTTGGGGCGAGTCACCAAGGTTTTCCCAGGCAGCGACGGGACTACGCGCGTGGCCGAGCTGAAGACCAAGAGGGGGATACTGCTTCGGGCTTTTAATAATATTTGCCCTCTTCCTCTCAGTTGAATCCTTCAAGCTGGGGCGGGAGGATGTTCGTGCATCATCGAGACCGCTCGGGCGCCGCCGCCGCCGGGGGTTCCCGTGCGAACTTCGGACGATTGCCGGAGGCGCCGGGCGCCACACTTCACACCAGCAGAGACACTTCGCCACGGATCACGGACGACACCAGACGCGCGCGCGACATTATAATAATACATTATACCAGTTATACAGTCCACTTCTCTCTCTCATTTAAAGTCCTTTAGTTAGGACCCTAACAAACGAATTGCCACTTCTTTATATTTTGAGTGCTTACATAAATGTAATTACCTACCTCAGAGTGCCGCAAAGCTAACAACTACTACGAGTGTTCAGTGCAAAGGCGGGTGCAAGCGAATTTACATATGGCCCAGATTCTGCAGCTATATTTGTTATGCTTGCTTGAAAAGCAGTATATTATTTTGAAGCAACCTCTTTGTTTGAATAAAATATGAAGTTATAATATTCATCTGTCAACTTTAAATTCCTATAATGTTGTTAGGTATTGTTTATGTTCTGATTGATGAGTTGTTTTTTGGTAAACATTGACTTAAAATTGTAATTTTTATGTTTTTTACGATTTGAAAAAGTGTTGATTTTTTCCATAAGTAGGTTTTGAACCCGCACCCTCTGACATATTGCTCAATACTTTTCCGAATCGTAATTTGTTAGCAACAAAATTTTATTACAAACTAGCAGCATGTAGTGACTCAGCAAATACTACCACAGCTGCCAACGCAATTCGTATTGCCAATTGTTATTTATTAGAATAAGAATATAACTTATAAACTATTACTGAAACAAGCCACTCCGAACGAAGTTATTTATTAGCTTTAGCTAAAATCAAAACTTATAAATAGTCATCAACTAATTATTGATACAAATCTACTTTTCTTCTCTTCGCGCTTTTTCCGTTCAACCAACGACAAAAATCCGAGAGACCATAGACAAGTCTATGGCTGCACCGCAAGAAGGTGTTGCTCCATCGCGACAATAGCTGTGATTGCCAACACGGCCATTCTGCACGGTGCCTGCCCCAGGCGCCTCCTGAGTCATGATAAAATGCTAAAACATAAAGTCATAATTAGAATACTTATCTCTGCTTCCTCATCAAATATAAAACTTATTGAATAATAAAGTAATGCCGACAACTTATATTAAGTATTTCTGAGACCACACATCATTATCAATTTTTATCGATGAATTTATTTGACCAGACTACTTGCACTTAAAGGGACTTTGCCACACTTAAGAGACCAAGTTAGTTTTCCGCGGTTAATCCCAAATTATTTATTTATCTAGACTACTCGCACTTAAAGGGACTTGCCACACTTAAGAGACCAAGTTAGTCTTCCGCTGTTAATCACAAAGTGACTTGCACCCAAAGGGCTATATACCACACTTGAGCGTTCCAAGTTCACTCCAGATTCTATTGTTTCTTTTTAAAAATGTGTGATGATGAGTGATGACTGATGATACTATATTCTTGAAGCATTTTATTTTGACCCGCAAATCTTTTACTTTCATTCATTTATTAACTATTTAGAGAGTTTAACAGCTCACTTATCAATATGATCACTTTATAAACTACTTTAAGCTAATTATAAATCTCCACATATGTTAAAACATAATATGTTTTAGGTCATCTTTACAACAAAATATGCAAATATAATGTTTAGTTTTTACCTTGCCAACACGGATTCAAGTGAGTGAGTATTTAAAAAAGTTAATCAGAATTACTCCAGTTGTCAATTTTTATCCAGGGCTTCATGTTTTCAGCAGCTGACACGCCAGTATACTTTTTAAAGGATCTTTCGCTGCCTTTTATATCCGACACCTCATATCTGTCATTACCCATGATCTTCTTTACTTTAAAAGGTCCTTTGAAGACTGGTAACAATTTACGACTTCTTCCGTCATTATTCTGGCTTTGGATCTTAATGAGCACCAAATCTCCCTCAGAATAAGTACGTGCACTTATTCGACCCTTATCAAATCTTTCTTTCTGCATTTTGGCATTGGCTTTTATGTTAGCATCTACTCTCTCACGCAAGCTTGTCACATCAAAAATATTGTCGTTATTAAGTTGAAGAGCTAAACTATCACTGTCTATACGTAATCGGTAGCCAAAAAACACCTCACTAGGGACGGCTTTTGTGGTTTTATGAATTGTGCTATTAAGACCTTGTTGTAACACTTTAATAAATTGATCCCAATTATCCTCGGTTGTATTAGCCCCGATGGCTTTTAAAGCTTCTAAAATAGTTTTATTAAAGCGTTCTACCTGGCCATTGGAGCGAAGCATACCTGTAGCCACTGTGTGCATGCGAATGTTTTTATTTGTGCAGTAACGAACAAACTCATCGGAGGTAAACCCAGTTCCTGCATCCGTGATAACCCTTCTTGGGTTACCGAAAATCTTTGTAATATTTTCTAACTGTGTTATGATGCATGTACTTTTAGTCGACCTTACAGCAGAGATAAATACAAACTTTGTAAAGGCGTCGACGGTAACTAATAAATATTTATTTTTGCCTTTAGTTTCAATAAATGGGCCTAAATGGTCGAGGTGAAGTGTGTGGCATGGTTGTGCATATTTTGGCAGCGGGTACAGTTCCCCTTCCTTAGGACCACCTTTGTTTTTAAAATAAATACAGTTAAGGCAGTTTCTAATATATTTTTTTACGACGTGACGCATTCGTGAAAACCAATATTGATGTCCTATTCGTTCAACAGTTTTGTCGACTGAAAAGTGGCCTAAGTCGTCATGGTTACATTTTATAATTTGCCATATACACTTCTTAGGCACTACCCAACGTCGACCTTGAGATGTTCGTCTATAAACTTTATTACCCAGTAATTCATACTTATTAAAAATATCTTTGTCGCTATCGGCATTTCCTGACTCTAGAATGGATTTAATTCGTTTTAATTCATGGTCTTGTAATTGGACCGTAAGCAACCAATCTGCTTCAGTAATTGACAATATAATTTCTGTTTCCGATTTTTCACCGGACGGCACGGGGTTTCTACTCAACGCATCTACATGCTGCATTCGGGACCCTTCTCGATGCACAATATCAAATGAAAATTCTTGAGTTGATAGAACCCATCGTGCTACCCGGGGAATAATTTCTTTTTTTGTTAATGCAGACCTTACTGCATTGCAGTCCGTAATAATTTTAAAGGGCGATCCCAACAAATATAATCGGAACTTCTGCAGAGAACAGACGACGGCTAATAATTCTAATTCAAAGGAGTGGTATTTTTTTTCATCTTCTGTTGTTTGCCTACTATAATAATGTACCGGCTTTTCTCCTTCGTCTGTTATCTGCATAAGTATTCCGGCAATATCATCTCTGCTAGCATCAGTATATAAGATATTTTCCCTGCTTGGATCGAAAATTGACAAAACATTTTCTGAGGTCAATTTGCTTTTCAATATTTGAAAAGCTTGTTGTTTGTTCGTATCCCAAACCCATTCAGCGTCCTTCTTTAACAGTTTCGTTAATGGAGCAGAAATCATAGCACAATTTTTAATAATTTTTCTAAAGTAACTTATCAAGCCAAGAAACTGTCAGAGATGGTGCACTGTTTTGGGTGTTGGAAAGTTCTTTACAGCTTCTAATTTTGTTTCGTTTGGCATCACACAATCCTGTTTTATCTTATACCCCAAGAATTCTATTTCAGTTTTGAAGAAATGACATTTTTTTAAGTTTAGTGTCAAACCACAGTCTCTAAAAATTTGCAATACTTTTTCTAATAGTTTTATATTTTCTTCCACTGTTTCGGTCACTAAATACACGTCATCTAAATATAAAATTACATTTTCAAATCTTAAATTTCCCAAAACCCTATTCATCATTTGTTGAAAACATGATGGTGCATTTGCTAAACCAAACGGAAGCCTAAGGAACTCGTAATGACCATCCTCCGTAATAAATGCTGTTTTCTCGATAGATCGTTCGCTTTCGCTCATTATAATTTGATAATAGCCACTTTTTAAATCCAAGCACGTAAAACACTTACGTCCCTGTAACCTGTCAACTAAGTCTTCAATACGTGGCATTGGGTATTTATCTTTAACAGTGATTTTATTCAATTGCCGATAATCAATGCAGAGCCGTTTCTCACCGTTCTTTTTACTAACAAGCAACGCGGGACTAGCATATGGTGAGTTGCTTTCACGTATAATATTATTTTCTAAAAGTTCATTTACCATTTTCCGTATAATTATTCTGTCACTGTTTGAAGCTCTGTAGGGTCTGCATTGGATCGGTTGTGAAGTGGTCAGGTTAATAACCATCTCATGATCTTTAACCCTACCCAACTCTTTCACGTTTGTTGCAATGCAATCACTGTATTTTCGTAGAAGAGTTACGATTTCGTTCTGATGCCCGTTAGAATCTATATCAAGTTCAGCTAATGTATTACAAAATTCAGTGAATGCATTTGCATAATCAAATTTGAGAATACTCCCCACACGCGAGTACATCAGGTCAGGGCGCTCAGTTACATTTCTCCCTATCAAAATTTCACAATCAGCTAAATCATCAATAATGTAAAAATCAATATTCATTAAAGAAACAAAATCGATTTTAAGACTAACTGTTACTTTGTAGCTAACCAGTTTTATGTTTAGTTTTGAAAATCCTTGCAAATGAACGGGTGAGGGTAATTGAATGTACTTTAAGGATTTTGATTTCGCTAAGGAATCTGATATTAAAGAGCAACTACTGCCTGTATCAATAAATGCTTCGTGGTGGAAATTGTTTACTTGAATAGTTTTAATAAATTTATTTCGTGAGTCTATTGTTGAAACTATTTTTGTCTCTTGTTTCTCTAATTTTAATACGTTCTGCTTATGATAACAAACAGCTTCCAAATGTCCCCGTTTTCCACAATAATCGCATTTATAGGACTCGCATTGGTTCCTCTTATGGTTTCCGCCACATACGTAACATTTAATTGGTTTACGATGCTGAGTTTGATCTGTGGCATGTTTACTGGAGAGCACACGTTGACCCGATACGCTCGCAGAAGACACTGAAGTCGATGTAGGGGTAGGTGTTACCGGTAGGTGACTACTTATTTTGATAGGGTAATCCCGTACTGTACTCGTTTGTTTCGATAATTTAGATTTAAAAATACGACCATGTAAAAAGCTAGCTAAGCTGTCACAAGTGACGAAATTACTCGCTTCAACTGACGCGCCTATATTACTATCACCTATGTTCCCGATAATTATAGAAATTATGTCTTGTTCCGAGAATTCTAATGAGAGACGATCAATTTTGCATTTTTGTTCAAAATAAAACTCGTAAAGAGATTGATTTTTGTAGGCTCTTTTTCTATTATATCTTTTAATAATTCGAACATGTTACGATGTGTTTGAAAGCTTGATGCTAATTTTTTCTTCCATTCCCTCCATTTCCACGAAGGCCATCGATTTTCAGTACGTAGTAATGAGTCATACCATACTTTTGCAGACCCTTTCAGTTTATTTAGAGCCTGGTAGCGAATCATTTCGTCAGACCATGCAAAAGTTTGAGAGTAAGACTGTATAATTCCCAGCCAAGCATTTATGTCATCTTTTAAGGGGTCAAATTCGGGAATAATGTTGCTCAAGATAAAACTATTATTCGAACTTACAGTTGAGGTTACAGCTTTACGTGATAACCTTTTCTTTTGTTTCGGTGGAGGTGACGGGGTCCTGGCGCTGCTGGTGCTACTAGAGCTCGAACTCGACCGTTCTCTTTTTCTTGTCGGTCGTTTTTTTGCTTACTTTCCTTTCCCATACTGCGTTGATCACTTATCCCACTTCTGATATAAACTATTACTGAAACAAGCCACTCCGAACGAAGTTATTTATTAGCTTTAGCTAAAATCAAAACTTATAAATAGTCATCAACTAATTATTGATACAAATCTACTTTTCTTCTCTTCGCGCTTTTTCCGTTCAACCAACGACAAAAATCCGAGAGACCATAGACAAGTCTATGGCTGCACCGCAAGAAGGTTGCTCCATCACGACAATAGCTGTGATTGCCAACAAACTTGTACTTTGAATGATAAATAAAATATACGAGTATTATAATATATTTATGTATATACACTATGCTTAGATGAATGATAGGTCTCGCTGCACTCGACGCAGCGAGACCTATCATTCATCTAAGACACTATGTTTATTACAATTTACTGAATAAAGTTTAATGTTTTTTCACCAACAACGTAAATAAATTCATGGTGATCATAATTATGATGACTTTTCATTTTTAATTATCATTTAGGTACCCAACGTTCATAAGTGTAAGGATCTTTACCATATTCTGAGATATACCTGAATGATAATTAAAAATATTATATTTATATTTGAGTGACTAATAAAATTAAAAAGTCATCATAATTATGATCACCATGAATTTATTAAGTCCCATTGCTGAGCTCAGGTTTTCACACAAGTCCTAGTGTGAAAGCCTATATGGCAAGCACATAGGGCGAAAGTCCTTAGCCCACCACTGTGCTGTTCCAAATGCGGGTAGGAGGGTTTTTGTATCATCATTAGCATCATCAACCTATATAAGTCCTGCTGGTTGGCCTCTGCAAGTACACGCCACTGACCAGGAACCTTTATTAATTAGGGATTAAGGTTAGGGATATGTCAATCCGTCTGCTATCAAATTAACGGCTTACTTATAGGCCAACGGTTTAATGTGCCTACCGAAGCGTTCGTGCCGGAAAACTGTCATTGCAAGAGTCACTTCACTTGCACGATCGATCGGTCAGCGCGTTCGAGTCAAAAATACTAACCATCATCATCATCATCAGCTCATTTTGTGTCCCCACTGCTGGAGCACGAGCCTTCCTTAAGAATGGATAGGGAGAACGGGCTTTTAAACCACCACGTGGGCCCAGTACGGATTGGTGGTTGCTAACGACTGCTAATGCAACCGGGATCAATGGCTTTACGTGCCTTCCGAAGCACGGAGGAGCTCGAGATGATACACTTTTGGTCACCCATCCGATGACCGGCCTTTGCGAAAGTTGCTTAACCTCAGCACTCGCAGACCGGGCGCGTTAACAAACGCCACCGAGCTCATTAAAAAAAACAACTATTCGCGTTAATTCGATTCTCGTTTTTAAATACTTAACAAAGTTCATTAGCCTCAGAAGTTGAGGATTCCGGGTAAAGTGCGCTCCACCTTCAGCCTTATCATCACTTAACTCTTTGGGGCATGGTAGTTGATTTTTTGACCACATATTTTATTTGGTTTTCAATCTTATCCCCAATCACATAAAGTTCAAAATGTGGTGGGAATATACATCCCTCTGACCCTGAAAGAGTTAACACCAGATGAGATGGAAGCCAAGTGCTTACCCGTAAGATACAAGAAAAAAAAAGATAAACTTCAATAAAAACGCCAGAGAATTATAAATGTAGTCGCAGAAGTTTGAACGAGGCATTCATATTTATTATGACTTAGTGTTCAAATGAAACTCGCAAAACAAGCAGTGTGCGGACACTAAAGATCTCCAACATTCCCAGAACACACAACTAGCTCCGCTAATTACTGC
Source organism: Eudonia lacustrata (assembly GCA_947562085.1). Classification (NCBI taxonomy): domain Eukaryota; kingdom Metazoa; phylum Arthropoda; class Insecta; order Lepidoptera; family Crambidae; genus Eudonia; species Eudonia lacustrata. Next base: position 19,909,461 of record OX387314.1, read on the forward strand.
GACGCGCGACAGCCACACAACTTTAAATGGGAGCCATCTGGGTAGCCCTAATGATGTTGAAAGTAGACCTGTGTTACATGAGCATTAAATTCTCCGCGGCATTCGGTACTTCGGTTGCTTTTATTGAATGAGATTTGTATGCCAAACGATTTTCCTCTACTGATAAAATATCTCATCATAATCATAATAATCAGCTCACATCAGTCCACTGCCGGAAGTAGGCCTCTTCTAATGTATGCCACTGAAAATATCCCTGCAACAATAATATTCAATTGTACAAGTGCCACCCACTATCATATGGCCACCCCGCTACACGCGACTTTAAAGTTTATACCTCTAACCTTACGGTTATAAAGTTAGGGGTCAGACATCCTTGCGCAAGCACAAAGGACCATCTACGTCAGCTCATAACTCTAGCTCAGATCACACCGGTATATACGCATCCTTCATCCGGTACTAGCTAGTTGCCCCGTGGACACGTATAGTCCACTACCTAATATCCAGATAGGTTACCGGAGCTGTAAGCTCGCTCACTTCTCGTTGCACTAAGAGCACAACTCGCAAATTCCATTGCTTGGGTCGTCAACTCTAAAGTCGACTACCAAATGTCTTTTTTGGTATTTGGTGGTAACTATCATATGGCCAGTTTAAAACAGTACACTAGGGCAGTGAAGTCTCTGCAGTCGTAGGCTTGGCAATTTGGCCCTTCCCCCCCCGCACCCCCTCGACGTAGCCTCGCTAATTACTTGCCCACTTAACCACGTAACAGCTCCTGTGTAGTTGCTACTTGCCAAAAATAGTAGGCAGCACAAAAATAAGAAATGAGTAAAACCTTTTTTTATGTTAAAAGTTATATTAATTTTAGCGGACGAACGCAAAGTCTGTGGTCTGCTAAATGTTTTTTTGTGTCTCTTTCGAGTAAGCACTTGGCCTTCATCTCACCTGATGCTAAGCGGAGCACACTTCACCCGGAATCCTCAACTACTGAGGCACTGGCTATCATCTCTCTAGCTGCCGGAACACAACAATGCTATCGACATTGATGTTATGGCAACATACTAAGATAAGATGGTGGTAGCTCTAGCCAGGCGGACAAACAAGCCCTACCTACAGAGTACTTTAATTTGGTTTCCCATTTAGTAGGTCTGTATCATTGAATTTCTCTTAGCTACAATCAACTTACTGATACCTGCGCTAAATCACTAGAGACTGGACAAGTTCCACAGTCGTGGAAGCTTGCTAATGTGCAACCTGTACCTAAAAAGGGTAGCCGTGCTGATTCTTCCAACTATAGGCCGGTTTCGGTAACGTCTGTACTCTGTAAGATTATGGAACGTGTAACACTCGTCTGCTAGCATACCTTGAAGATAACGACCTCCTTAGCGACCGCCAGTTTGGATTTCGCCGCAGCCGGTCGACTGGAAATCTTCTCGTGTATGCTACCCATCTTTGGAGTGAAGCAATCTAGAGACACGGCGAAGCCCTTGCCGTCTCGCTTGATATCTCCAAAGCCTTTGATAGGGTCTGGCATGGCAGCCTAATCAGTAAGCTTCCCTCATATTGAATCTCTGATGGCCTTTGCATCTAGATCACTGACTTCTTCAAGAAACGCAAAATTTGAGTGGTGGTGGATAGTCAATCATCCGACCTAGTCGAAGTAAATGCCGGAGTTCCACAAGGATCAGTGTTATCTGCGACACTATTTGTTTTACATATTAACGACCTTCTAGTGCCCGGTACCATTGGGTATGCGGATGACACTATAATAACTGCAGATACCTATCCGATGCAAAGGCCTCCAAAGATGATATCCAGTCTTGTCGACAGTCCCTGGTTGAGCGAATAAATCTGGCACTTCAGGCTGTCTCGGACTGGGGACATGCCAATCTTGTCAGTTTTAACGCTACCAAAACGCAGGCGTGTTCACCGCTAAACGGAGTCCTTTCCAGCTGACTCCAACTTTACGAAGTGTATCATTGCCATTGACCGAGCACCTTCAACTTCTTGGCCTGAATTTTTCGTCCACTCTGAATTTTGGCAAGTACATCGAGTCCATAGCAACAATAGGTGCTAAAAACTAAGCGTCCTCTCAAGGGCTAGCCGTTACTTCTCACAGGACCAACTGCTTATGTTATACAAAGCACAGATCCGTCCATGCATGGAGTAGGTACTGCAGTCATCTTTGGGATGGTTCTGCTACGTATCAGCTGGCAACTTTGGACTCGATTGAAAACCGGGCCAGGAAGCTCATAGTAGGTGACTCAACATTGGCTACAGCTGAACTTCAGAGCCTCAGTCACCGTCGCAGAGTTGCTGATCTATCGGTGTTTTATAGAATACACTTTGGAGAGTGTGCGCGTGAATTACACAATCTCGTTCCCCCGTCCCCTTCCACCATCGGGGTACTAGAAGCAGATTAGCCTACCATCCGTACGTTGTAGACTTACCACCTGTCCGTACCAAGCCAACCTCCAAAGAATGCATTGCCTGGTCATGTGTTCCCTGTTCACTACGACCTGGGTATCTTCAAAGCAAGAGTGAATAGGTATTTCCTGTCTAAGCATGTACCACCTTAGGCCACATCCCACTCACCAACAGGCAGGTTGGTGGCCAAATGATAAGACAGATTGTATTTTTTTTTTAATCGGGTCATTCCCGGCTGAATATTTGTTTAGGTATTTTATTAGGGTTACGAAACGGGAAGTTTTCCAGACGGGAAGTACTCGCTAAATCTTATATTACGGTTAGCCATATAAATCTACACATACCAACAAATTTCGTTGTAGGGATCTAATAAAACCTGTTTTCTCTATTAATTACTTACAACTTCCGTACAACTCTGACATAATAATATTGTAATCTATCTACCTAATTAAGATTCTTGTGCATGTGCTCTCAGTGGCCGCCATCAGTATTCAACTAGGATAATAACTAACTAAGAATTCTAGACACAACTTGTGCTGCCTTAATAACTGCTTTGCCCTTGCGAAGTTTTCACTTAGTAATTTACATTTATGTAAAACTCAGAAAATTATTAAAAAAATATTTTTATATTGTACACTATTCCAGGGTATAATTTCCGTCAGTTATCTGGAGTTAGAAGGATTTAATTATTTATATATTATCTTATGACCCAAGCTCTTGTCGGTATTAATCTCTATCAAAAACAAAATATTTTACTTGTTTTTAAGACTGACTGACTTTCACGTTCTTTTTAATTTGTTCCATGTAAGGTCTTCCATCTTCCCCTTTTTCTCTTTCCTTCTATCTTCCCTTAAAATATTTTTCTTCTTTTTATTTGTTAAAGGGACTTTTATAAATTTATTTTGCATGGCAGTCCCACGTAAATATTGAATGTACAAAATATTTAAGAATACTAAGCACAATTTACCTATGTAACAATATAATAATTATTTCTAATCAAATGCGTGATAACTTTGGAAATGGCATTTTTTTTAAATTACTAGAGATAGTATGTCAGATTATTCCACAGCAATAATACAATGTTAACGGAGTCTAACGTAAACACACAGCCGACTAGTTAAAAATGTATACATAAACTAAGCAGTTTGCGTTAAGCCCCGTTTAATATTTTATTTATAACCAGTATCCGCTAGTTGGTCTGGTGAACATCCGTATCCCGCAAAGATTCCATTAACTCAAAAACCTTTGAGGTCGTGAAAAAGTTTCATCTTACAGTATTACAAAAAAAAACTTACAAAGAAGGTTTTTCTGTTGTACTCATACCTAAACTTAAGTGGATTGGAGTTTTGATAAGGACGCGGAGGAAACGCTGGGTAATTCGGTTGGCATCCTTAAAGCAAGATAAGAGAACCGATGACGACCTCCTTGGTCGAGTGGTTTGTACACCGGTTTTCATGGTGTCGCCATCTTTGAGGTCCCAGGTTCGATCCCTGGTCGGGTCAATTTAGAAATTATTGTTTTTCTAAATTGTCTCGGGTCTGGGTGTTTTCTATGTGTAATAAGTTTGTATTTAAGTATTTTAAGTATGTTTTTCCGTTGTCTAGTAATCATTTAACGAGTTTCATAACGAAGCTTCTCTTGGGCTTGGCTTTAATTGGTGTGAGTGTGGGAAAGTTTATTTTATTTTATTTATTTATTTAACTGTTGCCGACAAAAAAAATTATGAGTTTTTACTTTTAAATTACTTTGTTTAAAGAGACTAGTTTTTATTTAAAGAGGCAACAACGACGACCTAACAATGCTTTTTAGTCACATGCAAAAATGCGCCTAAATGTGTCCTTTTATGATAGGGCACTTTCCAATATTTTTGACGCTATAAGGGAGAAAAGAGCTGGACACTTGCTGAGTTTCTTGTCGGTTCTTCTCAGTACAAGATCTCCCGCCCAAAGTAGACTTACGAACCGATGGCATAATGACGTTCATAAGAGCTATTTGTAGCCTAAACTGAATAAATGATTTTAAATTTGAATTTGAATTTAAAATTAACCACGAAAAGAACATTAAGCTAGTTACCTTATCATCATCATCATCATCAGCACATTTTGTGTCCGCACTGCTGGGGCACAAGCCTTCCCTATGGATAGATAGGACAGGTAAAACGGGCCGTAAACCACCACGCGGGCCCAGTGCGGATTGATGTTTGTTAGCGACTGCTAATGCAGCCGGGACGCGGTTTCCGAAGCTCGAGATGATAAATTTTTGGTCACACAACCGGTGACCGGCCTTTTGCGAAAGTTGCGTAACCTCAGCACTCGCAGACCGGGCGCGTTAGCCACTGCGCCATCGAACTCCTCTGGTATTTTAGTAAAATATTATAAAACCAATTGATTTGCAACTTCAAAATAATCAAACACGTATTCAAAATTGACTTCAACGGCGAAACAATTGCTAACTATATCGCTAATTTTGCTACAAACTTATTTTTCTTCGTAAAGAACAAACCTTTAAAGCAAGACACGACACTGTACAAAGGAACAGAGTAGCCAACGTAAATATATTGAATCCACGCACGCACGCCAGAAGCACTCGCCGCCGGACGACAGAAATAATAACTTTAGACTTTCATATTTCTCGACGTACATTTTCCGTCGCCACGAACTGTTAGTGAGCTGAGTACTCTACGGAGCGAGTATTTTCCAGAACTTTCACGACAAACACTTACTAGCTTCAGCTTGCAGTTCCACGCGCTTGCTATTAGGTTTGTCAAGGTTTTAAAAGTTTTAAGTCGACGTCAACCACAAAACAGCGCTCACTGCCAATCCGCATACAAACAAGGAAGCAAGGGTGCGTGATCCACTGGATTCAAGTCAGTAAATTCTAAAAACACATAATTATTTAAAAAAAAACATTTTCTAATAGGTAATGCAAATAAATATACTTAATTTCATCGACTCACTGACTTATTCGTCAACTGGCATGTGTGGAAGTGGTGAGTGCGCGCGAGTTGGCACCTTCCGATTTTAACTAATATTTTTTGTCGTCAACTCGCTCGTTCGTGAAAATCTGACGTAGTATGTACAGTCAACTACAAAAATGTTTGAATAAATTTAATATGTAAGTTTTTTTATTGTATCTTTATCTTTATCTATATATCTTTATCTCTATTGTATTGATGTGAGTTTAAAATAAAACAAAATAAAAAATTGAGGTAGATAAGTCATAGAAATTATTTTTTTTTGTGATTAACACTGCTTATTTCCAACTATTAATTAGTAATGTAAATAGATACATAAATAGATAGTTGTTTCTTTGGATTTTTTCTATCAAGGAGATTTCATTGTTCTGCTTTTTGGAAATAATAACATTGTTGCAAATATAATCAATTATAACATATATTTTTCTTATCGTTGTATTATGTTGGGTACTTTTATATACGCCATGCTTAAGTGAAGGTAATTTCACAGTTGTTACACACCTTAATCACGTGTTCCCAGAATATTGTAATAGAGCGGGATTAAAAGAGGATTCAGGTAGCTTTCAAGTAGTGAAAGATATTTTTCTTGTTGGTTCAGTGATTCCAGGTTTTTGCATTTGCTTCTGCCCAGAACCGGATTGGATGGCGACAATGCTGATATTTATCAAGTATATAAGTCTTCTGCCAGGCAGAATAGTTTTAGATTGCTACGAGTATATTCCGGTTTGCAGGGTACAAGATCCAGTGAAATCACGGCCATCAATTGGAAGTATAAGAACTACTGAGGTACTAACATCGTATCTCTAAAATGTTTTTGTTTGGTTTATATAATTTTTAACGCAAATTTTTTGCGAACAAATTACAAAAAAACAAATGTTTAAATGTTCGCAATAAAATTTGCGTTAAAAATTATATAAACAAAACAAAAACATTTACTTCTTAACTGATCTTTAGTATTTGTAAAAATATTATGATCGGGTGTTGATGACGGTAGTTATTGACATTGAATGGGCGCCTTTGGCTTTCAAAGTAAAAATAAAAATAGTGTTGAATAATTTCGGCGGGCTGGTTAGAACCACGATAGCTCGATTGGGAGAGCACTTGACCCGGTATGCCAGAAGGGTCCAGGTTCAAATCCTGCCCGTGAAACATTTTTCAACATTTGTGTTTTTGTAATCGTATCTCTAACTGTTAGAACTGTGTTGTTACTTAGGTATAGGGTACCAGTATTAGAAAGGAACCTTAATTATTGAAAAATAGGGGTCAGCTTATGGATCCCTGTGTGGTGCCGGGGATAAAGAATTGCACCACCCCATCTCAACCCGTGGGTGTCGTAAAAGGCGACTAAGGGACCATTCCAGAGGATGCGCAGCAGCATCTCTCTGAGGTTACTTTCAACCTACTGCGATCGCCAACCCGCCTGCCAAGCGTGGCGATTATGGCAAATACCCCCCATCTTGGGGAGGCCTTTGTCCAGCAGTGGACGTCTTTTGGCTGAGATGATGATGATAAGGGGTCAGCAAATAAGTAAAGTCTTAAGCAACAATTGAATACAAACCCGCTTTCATCTCGTAAAATTTAAATTTATCTTAATTATCTTTTGGCAATGAAACTGTGTGCACTAGGCTTAAAGTGCCTTACAAATAAATAAAGAATAAGGTCCGAATAGTAATTCCGTGTTTTGTCTCTTTTACTCCTAATGACGTTTAGATAACAGAAACAAAACACGGAATAACTATTCGGACGTTATTCTTTGTTTATTTGTAAGGGGCAAAGAGTTGGACACTGGATCGGGGAGCGGAACCACCCGAGGGCGCCTCTAAAGGTACGAACCTCGGCTCGTGTAGACCGGGCCGTGGAGGAGGAGAGAAGCGCCCAGGTACATGTCTGTACCTGGTATTTCGAGAATTCATGTGAACCGGTTCGTCGTACCCTTGCTCTACGAGTACGATGTCTTGGGCCTAAACTAGTGTGCATGTTTAGTGTATTCAGTAAATGTGCAGTGGCATTTAAAGGATCGGGCGGGGAGGTGGATACTGGTGTAACTGCGATATAGCATAATGAATTAAAATATTGTGCGTTGCTGCCAACAGTACCGCCTGGACGTGCTAGCTTAAACTTGATGATTTTAGAGTCAACAATCGTTTCTTTATTCTAGGCTACAAATAAAGTTGTACAAATGAAGTATGAAAGTCCATTCGTCATTCGGTTCATATAAATGTTTAGCGGGAGACTTTGTGTAGTCAGCAGCAAAGATCAATGAACAAAATTAAAACACCAAATCTAATAAAGCAAAATATAATTACTACTACTAGGCGTGTATACTTTGCGTTAATTGACTAAAAAAATATAATTTTAAATTATCAAAAGAAAGTGAATATTCGTTGATATACAATTAAATTACTACTAGATTTTTGTTATTGAGTAATAAAAATAAATACACAAGTCTCGTTTGCAACTGTATCTGCTCTTGCGTGTTTAATTCAAGGAAGGAGACGGTTGTCAGACAAAATAAAACTTGCGTTTAAGTTTATTTATGCAGAAATGGGAATAACAAAATGTTATTTAAAGAGATAGAAACTACGGCTTCAGTAAAATGTTCAAATCTAGTTTTCTATTTTTGTAAAACGACGCATTTTAAGCTTAACGTGCAGCTGTCTTTAACTGAAGAAACCGTTTGAATAAAATGCAGGTGTGTGAATTTAATATTTAGACAGAATACGGAACGAGAATTTGTGTTAAACAATATGAGAAAACATTCTAGTTTAATTTCTAATGGTATAAAGTAGCAGTTTCTTATAAATTTATATTATATATTTTACTAAATGTATAGTAAAAGCTATCTGAGTAAGCTTGCATTGTTTTTTTAAGCTTATAATTAGCTTACATTTTTACTGTTCTGAAAAATGTTGAATTAGTTTGATCAACCATTTATAAGTTTATATTTTTAATCGCCTCGGTGACCGAGTGTTAAAGAGCACGGCCCTATTTCCGAAGGTTCTGAGTTCAATTCCTAGGTCAGGCAAAGTTAATCTCGAGTTTTCTTATGCATAGCTCGGGTTTGTGGTTATTAAGTAAACACCCATCATTTGTAGCGATGACTTGATTACAGTGATGGAGTTTGGTCCAGTAACAGTACGTTATTAATACAGAAAGAGTGTTGCAATTGCAATGATTGCCAAAAATGGACAAAAAACTATTCGCTGAATAAATATAATAACGTTTAACAATTGGTTTGGGGAAGCACAGTGCAAACTCTAAGGTCGGGTTTCAAAGATAGTTTTATCAAAAAAATATACTTAAATATAAACATGGGTAATCTTACCCGACCCGAGTATTAAAGATTTCATTGGGGCCACGGAGCCACAATGACGTTTGTGGCGATGACAGTATTTTTTTTTCCTCTATTTGATAGCTTCGTGCGATTAGCACATTTAGCCAGTGTCAAAGTAATACTTATATAAACAATATTTCCTTCCTATAAGTAGATGATGAATGATAATAGAAATGAGAAGTGAGAAATGATCTCAGAACAATAACTAATTTAGTTATTATTCTGAGGAAATGATATACCCCCAACCCCTCGAGTCTCTCAGAAAAGATGTGGGGCCTTACTAAGTCCTCGGGCGGACTTCTTGAGAGAATTTGAAGTTGCACTGTTTTGTTTAATTTGCCAACACTCATGCACACTCACACTTAACGATTAATAATAATCCATCGTTATTTCACATTAATATTCGACATAACACAAATTTTAGAAAATAAAACAAAACCGCAGTTATGACTCTTCACTTTCCCGCCAAGAAGTCGACAGTACCTAAATATTAAGTGCAAATATTTTTTAGATTTTGTTATTCGAAAATTAAATGTATAGGTATGAGCAAACACGACCAATATCAGATTAATTTTTGTTCCGGATCATATAACTAGTACAGACGCCTGCACATCAACCTATTCAAAACTGTCAAATTTCTTCAATACATTTTCAAACATATGACTAAGGTATAAAGTTCAAAGTCTATTGAGAAAAAGTGATTAACAAGTATGGATTGAAATACTGAACAAACTACCTACCGGGTAATTTATTGATTGTAGTTGTCTTTTAGATACCTAATTTAATTGATAACTCTCCCTCCATATAATTTAAATATATAAATCTTCTGTGCTTGTGTATTGAACTCTTTCTAAACGGCTGGACCGATTTAGATGAAATTTTCTGTGTGTGTGTTCAAATGGATTCGAGAATGGTTTAGATTCACAATTGGACCCGGTAGGTGGCGCTGCTATAGAGGTCCATCATGGGATACGGGTGTTCTTAGGCGGACGAATGATTTGTTTGTTTTGTTGTCATGGAAACTGTCAACGTTTTGTTTGTTTCGTTGTCATGGAAACTGTCAAAGCGGTACGAAGTCCGCCGGTCAGATAGTATTTAAATAAATTTCAGTAAGACTTGCAACAATTTTTTTTATTTTAAACTCTTCTTTAATCTGTGTCGCCGCCGCCGGGCTCAAAATGTTAAAATCGCTCATTCTAAGAGCAAGCTCACATTAAAAAAAATATTTAATATTTTACTCCACATTTACAAACATTGACCTAAAATAGCGTATTGTACCTCCAAAAAAGTCTCAAAGTACCACACTCAGCGCTTTTCCGGTTTGGTAGGCTGCGTTTCCTCTAGAGCTGTGCTGTACTAAAATCCACCATTGGGATCACTTCATTTTCTTTGCCTCGTTTGAACAGTGTAAAATTATGTAATCCTATTGGTGTAGTTTTTTTCTCACGCAACGGCTCGGTGGCTGAGTGGCAGGAGCGCTAGGCCCGATACCCGAAGATCCCGGGTTCAATTCCCAGGTCGGGATATTTCGATGCATAACCCAGGTTTGTGATCACCAACCCGCATCCGGCAAGCGTGGTGATTAAGCCATTATCCATCAATTGTAGCGATGACTTGATTTCAATGATGGAGACCTTTGCCCAGCAGTGGGACAGTTATAGGCTGTTTAATAATAATAATAATAATAATAATAATAATAATAATAATAATAGGTTTAAGCTTACACTAAAATAGAAAAATCCACTCACAGTTCAATACCGCTCCCGCCGTCCTGAACGGGATCCATATGGTCCGATGGGGCCCGAATCCGAATCCGGGTCTTCGAGGGTTCCCTAAACACACCCAAACTACCCCAAAGTGCACTTTCCCTCTGAAATACCTGTTACTCCAACAGCGGTGTGGCCGACATCCCGGCTAATTGTTTTCCCGAAACAATTCGCTTACGACGCACACTCACAAACACAGTTTGCACAATCCACTTAATTAGAATAATACGGCTCCAAATGCCCTTATTACTACATAAAATCTATTTAATTATCAACACACGATAACTATCAACCAGCCATATTGTCTTTCCAGAGACAAGTGTATAAAAAAAGAACAACTAGTGATGGGGCCATTATGCCACCAAACAAAATTGAATCTCGATAATCGATTCGTCCATAATACAAATCAAAGTTTCATTTCCAATAAAAATAAATGCCTGTTTATTTGCAACATCCCGCCACCCAAAGCGGACGTACCGCTTTCTAGCCTGAAATCTTAAACTAGTCAACCGGTAATCGAGCTAAGGTCGCGACTGCGCGATTTAGCACCGATCCATCAACCAACACTTGCGCCACACGCGGAGTCCCGTCCGCGCCCCAGATTAACTTTAAAATGCGACCTCGTCTCCAAAATAACGATGGCAAATTAGCCTCTTTTAATAAAACCAGATCCCCCTCCGAAGGGGGCGACGTCCGGTCTGTCCACTTTACACGCTGCTGCAATAAATGCAGATACTCCAGTGACCAACGACGCCACAAGTCCTGACTCATTTGTTGTATCATTTGAAAACGAGACATCCGGTGTCTGCGTTCATCCTTCCAGGGATACTCAGGCAGGGCAGTGAGTGGCTGACCGACCAAAAAATGACCAGGGGTCAGGACTTCCATGTCATTTGCGTCAGAGGAGAGTGGACAAAGCGGACGCGAGTTGAGAACCGCCTCAACCTTACAAAACACAGTTGTAAGTTCCTCATACGTGAGGGTAGTTTCCCCGACTACCCGGCGCAAGTGGGTTTTTGCCGATTTTACCGCGGCTTCAAATATCCCGCCCCAGTGGGGACAGGCTGGCACACTAAATCGCCATGTGATTCCCCGCTGTGCGAGAGCTTGACTTATGCTATTACAATTTTTATCCAGAAAATCGTTCACATCTTTTAAGTAGTTGGCAGTGCCTCTGAGTTGGTACCGTTGTCGGACCGAATGAGAGAAGGTAAACCCCGTCGCGAAACAAAGCGATCCAGCGTGGCGACAAAGGCTTCCGTAGACAGAGCCGAAACCACTTCCAGGTGGACGGCCTTAGTGGCCAGGCAGACAAAAACGCACAGGTATGCTTTCGTGACCCTAGTGTTACGATAGGCTGTGGTTTTCACCAGAAACGGTCCAGCAAAATCCGTACCGACCCCGTCGAACGGCCTAGTTGTCTGACAAACCCGGTCAGAAGGGAGATCCCCCATCTGTGGCTGCATAGTGGAGGCCTTCACCCGATAACAAGCCACACACTTAAATAACACGCTGCGAACCACTCTCCGAGAGGACAAAATCCAGAACTCCCTCTGTAATATCGCCAGTAACGCATTACACCCCGCGTGAGCGTTTTTCAGGTGTCTATCCGAGACCACCAGTTCTACCAAAGGTCCTCCTTTGGGGAGTAGCAGAGGATGACGGCTACCGAAGGGCAGGTCGGCATTTTTGAGGCGACCTCCAACGCGTAACAGTCCATCCGCATCCAGAAATGGGTTGAGCCGAGAGATCGCTCCCTTGAGCTTTGCGCGACCGACGCGCAAAATCTTCAGTTCGTCCTCGAACCGGTCAGCTTGAACCAGCCGTATCAGGGCCAACAGTGAACTCCTGCGTTCCTCAGCACCCGCCACGGGTGATAACTGCCTCTTGTCTGGATGGCGGCAGTTATGTAGAAATCTCCGGATCCAGCAAGTTACTCCTAGCAATTTGTCCAGTTTGCTGTATCGAGCCGTCAACCAATTCGGATCTGGCCTTGACTCGTTTGTTGTCACCAAAACCTTTATTCCAGGGAGCATCCCTAGAGAGCCATCGATCATGGTGACCGGCCATGATGACTCGCCCTCCTTTAACCACTCTGGACCAATAAGATAGAAAAATAGGGCACCCTGAGTGCAAAGAAAATGTAAAAAGTATTAGCAAGTAAATAGAATAGCACAGGGAATAGTATACACAGGGCACCAAGTGTGCAGTAAAAATGTGAGCGCCAAGCCGCCGGCGTAGGAAGTAAAGTAAGCATAACAAAATCTCCGACATGACCCAGGTCGGGGGACAGGTTATAAAAAAAAAAAAAAAAAAAAAAAACACTCTGGACCCCACCAGAGGGCATGCTGCACCAATTCCGGCGCGGTGCAGCCCCGAGAGGCACAATCGGCAGGATTCCAGGGGCCGGGAACGTGCCTCCAACAAATTTCGATGCCCGAGTTCTGTACCTGAGATACCCGATTGGCCACAAACGTTTCCAATACGTGGGGTGCCCCGCGTAGCCATGCCAGAGCTACCTGACTGTCAGACCAGGCGTAGACATTCCGGATGTCCACCGTAGACGTCAGTTCCTTGTGCACGTGGCACAACAGTTTGGCCAATAGAGGCCAAGCTCCAGCTTCGGGATTGTCAGCCTAGTTTTGAGGGGAGCCACCTTGCTTTTAGCCAGAAGCAAGGAGACGGCGACTCGACCCTTCGAGTCCACCGTTCGCAGATACACCACTGCGGCATACCCTCGTTCTGACGCATCGCAGAAGCCATGTAGGCTTGCCCTGTATTTGCCCCGCGGCAAGATCCGCCGCGGCAACGCCACCTGATTGATCGCCTCGATCGTAGAGATCAGAGCGAGCCAAGTGTCGAGTGAGAGCCCTACCAGTGGCTCATCCCACGAGACTCCGAGTGTCCACAGTGTTTGCAATAAACATTTCGCCATAAAAATGCACGGGCTGATCCATCCATTTGGATCAAACATCCGAGCGATGGTGGAAAGGACCGTCCTTTTCGACCAAACTCTTGTAGTTTCCAGTTCTACCCGGAATGTGAAAATATCGTGAACCGGCTGATATTTAATTCCCAAAACGGCGATAGAGTTCGGGTCCCCTGCGTCTTCGAATAGCTGAGGATTCTGTTGGTGATCTTCCGGAATCCCAACCAGAAGCTGTGGCTCGTTGGATAACCATTTTCTCAACTCATAACCACCAGCCGCGAGGAGTCCGATCAGCTCATTCCTGATGATGAGCGCCTCCTCCAGAGAGGCTGCCCCTGTGCAGATATCATCTACGAACACGTCACGTGTCAGTACAGCGGCTGCCCGGGGAAAGCGAGCCCGTTCCTGCTCCGCCAGTTCCAGCAGTGACCGGATGGCAATGAAGGGACTCGACTTCAGGCCGTACGTGTTGGTGTTGAGCTCGTAGACGGTTATGGGATCCTCCGAATGTTCCCTCCAGAGTATTAACTGAAACCTCCTGTCCGCAGGATGTATTACTGTTTGGCGGAACATCATCCGGATGTCCGCACCGAACACCACCTGGTGTCTTCGGAAATTTAAAATGATGTCGACAATGTCCCGATGTAACTTCGGACCAGAATGGAGACATTGGTTCAATGAAACTCCAGTCGACGACGGTGCCGATCCGTCAAAAACAGTCCGTAGTTTTCCAGATGATGCCTTCAACACCGCGTGGTGATGCAAGAAAAAATGATCTGTCGTTGTCCAGTCGACAGTCGCCCGCGACATATGCCCCAAGGCCTCGTATTCTCGCATGAACTCGATATACTTTTCCCGAAGTACCGGATCGCGAGACATACGACGCTCCATGGACAAGAGTCGTTTCTCTGCCAACGCCCTCGATTTTCCCAAGAGAGGGGGACAGTCGATAAAGGGCAGTCGAGTTTCGATCCTACCCGACGCCATCCGGCGTGTGTGATCCTTATAAAAGGTTTCGCACTCCACATGCTCCGGATCCAGACGGGAGACCATGGGAGGCTCTTCCAGTTCCCAGAATTTTTGCATCGTCCTAGCGATGGAGGTAGTAGCGACGACAGGTGAGACATCCCGCGTCTCCTGGTCGAAAACCGGTCCCATTAAAACGTGTCCAAAGATGGTAGGTATAGCTACCAACGAAGAGCGGCCCAGACTCCGCTGAGGCCCTAAAAGGATCCAGCCCAGTACATCCGCTCCCAATATGAGGTCCACCGGAGCCGGCTCCTCGAAATGAGGGTCTGCCAGCATGAGACCTGATGTGTCAGGCATTGCGTCCCGCGGAATGTCTGTCGGTGGATGCCAACCCAGCAGATTGTCGAGTACGATCGCGGCCGCCGCAATCCGTATCGAAGCGGAATGCACAGGAGAGAAGGAAATGTGGGTCTGACCGGACAGACCCCCCACTTCTGTATCTCCGACTCCCCGAATCGGAACTGAGGGAGGCGCGCACTCCAGACGTAGGCGCCTCGCTACCCTCGTAGTAATTAAGCAGCCCTGTGCCCCAGTGTCTAGGAGGGCTCGTATCCGGACGAAGTCCCCCCTAGGTCCCCAAACGCGTACCTGCGCGATGGGCAAAAGAACCGTCCTCGGTTCCGACGTAGCCCGACCACAGGCTAGTCACGCGTCAGAACCAGCAGCCGACCCTGTCGAACCGTGATGACTCGGCCAGTAAGTCGGACGCGTGCAGGCCACCATCCGGGGTGGTGCGTATCCAGCTGCCCTACCATACCGGTGATAGGGTGGGTGGTATTCCAACCTCGGGTACTCGTGCTGTACCGGTGAGAACTGTTGACGGTTCTCACGTCGTTGTTGTTCCGGTAACGGCGGCGGAGGATAGGCGTACGAGTATTCGGGTGTTGGGTCCGGAGGTGGGGCTCCCTGTACCCAGTGGCCCTTAGAGGCACCAACTCCTGGTGTTGGTCGCGCCGGGTGCCGGGTTGTAGCCAGAACCCGGCTCCGCTCCGGCGGTCCCCAACTCACCTGAGCCGGGGTGTACGAGGGGTAGTAGTGTGGCGGCCGTGGCGGACTCCGTCTTTCCGGAGGCGGAGTTGACCCCGGCCCCAAACCGCCACCCGTGGGAGATCCTCTCTCCCGAACCGGTGCTGAGCCCTCAGCACTACGGGTGCACAGTAAGCGATGGTGCGGTCCGCCGCACACATCGCAAGGCCTCGCCTGGGGACACTCATTATACCTATGTCCTCCCAGGCAGGCATAACACAATCCTCGTGTCCGAACGAGGTTTCGGCGCTCTTTTGTGGGCAGCCCGAGAATTGCTGGACATAGCTGCTCCAAGTGCTGCTGTCCGCAAATCCGGCATCCAGAACCGGGGTTGATGGCGGCCGCAGCCACCAGCCTGCCGCGACCCTTCCTTGGGTTGCGTGGCGGCTGGGCGCCGTAGACTCCGGAAGTGCGGGCCGGCGCACGGAGCCTCCTGAGAGGCTAGCTGGTTTTCCAGCAGGCCAGCCTCCTCTTCCAGGAACTCCAGAAGTTCCCCTATGGTGGGCAGAACGCTGCCGAGATCCTTGTGGACCAGTCGATTCCGCTCGAACTTGTCCCTCATCTCCTGCGACAACTTGGCCAGAACTATGTGCAGAAGAAGGAAGGACCACTGGTCGACGGGCAGTCCGAGCGTCCTTAACCCGTTTAAGGACACGGTGAGGGGGTGGTCAGCTGCGCCCTCAGCTGAGCCCTATGGTTGACCCTCGGCAATCCCAGCAGATGGGTCACGTGCGCGTCCGCCTGAAGACGCGGCTTCTCGTACCGCTTCTCCAGCAGCTGCATGGCGGTGTCGTAGCTCGCATCCTGCAGTTCCAGATGCTGTACGAGCTGTCTGGGTTCTCCGTCTAGGAAGGAACGGAGATATGCCAGCTTTTCGGCCTTGGTGAAATCCTTCCGAGTATCCACCAAGGCCAAAAACATGTTCCGGAATCCAGCCCAGTCCCGCATACATCCGGTGAAATGCGGGACCTCCAGGGCACCCAATCTTCCCATGGCGCTGGGTCCAGGGGTGTGGAGCGAAGCGGGGCGCGCAACAGGCTTCCTCTCCCGCAGTCGCTCGATGTCCTTCACCCGCTGAAGGACCTCGTCGTAGATGTCTTGGATGTGCTCCAGATCCTTGACATATTGGGCGTGGAGGGCCAGCTCCTTCTCCCCGACCGGGTCGGTTGACAATAGAGCGGTTACCGACCGCTCGGCCAACAAGAAACGAGCCTGCATTTCTTTCGAACGCGTCTCCAAGGCGTCCTCCCGGTTAGGCCGATCTACTAATGCAAGCAGCCCGGTGAACCACCGGAGCTGCTGAGCCAACTCCTGCCGTGACGCTGTCATTATAAATAATTTAAACTAAATAAACCTAAACACAAAATTAAAACGAGTCAACGAAAACACGGAATCGATTATCCCGAATCGACTCGATGCTTTCAATTGAACGAAATTAAATAACAATTAACGTTCCGAGAAATGTCCCAGCCCAAATGAATGAACGAACGAAAACAACGGTACTACCAACCTTACAATTTAACCGCACCTGTCCCGGAAGTGCGATTTTACACGAAATGAGCTTAACCTATTACAAACTAAAAAAAATACACAAAATTACACCGATTAACCTAGAGGTCCGGTATTAACCACGCTCTGCTACCAAATGTTACGGAAACCCACAACACACACTATGCTATTGCTTAAAATTATGTTTAAGCTTACACTAAAATAGAAAAATCCACTTACAGTTCAATACCGCTCCCGCCGTCCTGAACGGGATCCATATGGTCCGATGGGGCCCGAATCCGAATCCGGGTCTTCGAGGGTTCCCTAAACACACCCAAACTACCCCAAAGTGCACTTTCCCTCTGAAATACCTGTTACTCCAACAGCGGTGTGGCCGACATCCCGGCTAATTGTTTTCCCGAAACAATTCGCTTACGACGCACACTCACAAACACAGTTTGCACAATCCACTTAATTAGAATAATACGGCTCCAAATGCCCTTATTACTACATAAAATCTATTTAATTATCAACACACGATAACTATCAACCAGCCATATTGTCTTTCCAGAGACAAGTGTATAAAAAAAGAACAACTAGTGATGGGGCCATTATGCCACCAAACAAAATTGAATCTCGATAATCGATTCGTCCATAATACAAATCAAAGTTTTATTTCCAATAAAAATAAATGCCTGTTTATTTGCAACAATAATCTATGGTCCGTTGACGCTGTCAACTGCTTTTTTATAGTTTTCCATAATTTTTATTGAAAAAATGAAAATTTTGGAACATATTTTACAAAAAAAATGAAGAAAAATGTATACAAGGAGCAGGCAGCGAGAGGCAAATCCGGATCATAGCACTCAAAGCGCACGACCACCACCTTCGCCTGCCTCGTCAAGCTCTCCGTTTGGTGCGTCATCGGCCGATGATTTTGCCACTGCATCTGACATAGACGGATCGAGCGACGAGCGCGGGCCGACGCCGCCCCCGCCGCCACAACCACCTGCGCGACGGGGACGACCACCGCTGCCGGCACGCTTGGGGCCTGCGGGACACACTGCCCCGCCTACGGCTCCCGCTGCCGGTGGTGTAGTGCGCCGCATGCGATGGTCTCAAACTATGAACGAGCACTGCATGCGAGCATACTACGAGGCTATAGAGGGGGGAACCAGGCTATCTGCATATCGTGACCGGATGCTGCCCTTGAACCAACGATAAATGTGACCGCGCAGAGGCTATCGGATCAAGTGCGTGCCATCCAACGGCTGAGGCGGCTGGATGACTCGACACTTGATCGGCTTCGCCTAGAGGCCCTCTCCGCTCGCGCGACCTCCACCTCGACGCAGGTCCCGCCCGCTACGTCGCCAGATACGATGCCCACACCCAACTTGGTATCGGAGGCGCCGCGGGCTGACCCTAGCCCCGATGAGGAGGACTATGCGAGTGTGAGTACCACAGCCAAAGAGCAAATGAGGAGAGCTCTGGAAGAGGCGATTACGCGGTATCGCTCGACACAAAACTCTAAGCCGCGATTACCACGTTTGCCCATGAATAAACGTAATCTAGCGATAATGGGAGCCCTGAATGACCTACTTGCCCCGTATTTACGGGACAGCGTAGGTTTAGATGATACTCACTCGATCGTGTATTGCGGGGCCATCACGGCGTGCCGTGTTGCTCGAGTCAAGTTTCCGGACGCTGACCGTGCACCTAGGACTGTCGGAGGTGTCCCTGCCTGGCAAGTACGGATCGAGCGTCGTATCAACTCATTTAGAACTCTCATTGCAAAACTGATCTGCTTCAGGGGGGGCAATCATCGGCCCCGAGTCATGCGCTTTGTGAGCCAAGCCTTCGCTGGGACTGGTATTAGACCATGCGATTACATGGCTTGTGTCACAGAGCGGATCGACTTTCTGAAACAGAAAGTCTATGCATGGGCAAACCGTATTCGCCGCTACAGGGAACGTGTGGACCGATACCAGCAGAATCGCAACTTCCAGAGTGACCAAAGGAAGGTATACAGAAAGTGGGAGGGAACTGATCTTCGTGTGTCCGATGCGCAACTGCCGGATACTGCGTCAATGGTTAATTTTTGGCGTAGTATTTGGTCGGTGCCGGTCGAGCATATAGAGGGCGATTGGATGAACGCCGTCGAACGTGAATGTGAATCCATCCAGCCAATGGGGGCCATCACCATCAGCCCCGACGACATCAGTTGTGCCATCCGTAGGGCGCCGAACTGGAAAAGTCCAGGACCGGACGGATTGCACAACTTTTGGTGGAAGTGGCTGCGGTGTTCATACGAACGATTGGCGGCGCAATTTCAACAAGCCCTCGAGGATGGTTTCCTGCCGCCTTCCTTAACAACTGGTGTAACCTTCCTGCTCTATAAGTCCGGTAGTACCACGGAACCAAAGAACTATAGACCCATCACGTGCTTGCCCACTATCTACAAGCTCCTTACATCCATTTTGAGAGCAAAAATTAACGCGCACATTGCTGCGAATAATATCTTGGCTCCTGCTCAAAATGGTTGTAGGGTTGGGTCCCGTGGTACTAAAGAGCTCCTCCTCATAGACATGGCCGTTTGCCAAAAGGTCCGTCGAGGCAGGGGGTCCCTCTCGGCCGCTTGGGTTGATTACAAGAAGGCCTATGATTCGGTGCCTCATTCATGGCTGAGGAGGATCTTGGAGTTGTACAAAATTGATGCAACTCTAAGATCCTTCTTAGGCGTATGTATGCGTCAGTGGACCACAACCTTCTTTTCCTTCGTCAACCTGGCGGCAGAGATGACCCCCCTGAGCCGCAGGACTATATAAGGATCGAGCGAGGTATATTCCAGGGTGACAGTCTGAGCCCCTTATGGTTCTGCCTAGCCCTGAATCCGCTCAGCACATTGCTGAAGGATTCAGGGTTAGGTTGCCGGCTTCGGAGAGGGGGTGAAGTCATTTCTCATCTTCTGTACATGGACGACCTCAAGCTATTCGCACCGAACAAGCAACATTTGTTGACACTACTCAAAATAACACATGTTTTCAGTAGTGCCATCAAAATGGAGTTCGGTGTTGATAAATGTGCGGTCGTGCATGTGCAGCGGGGGAAAGTTGTAGATTCACCAAATTTACAGCTTTCTGAGACAATGTTCCTCAAGTCGATCTCTGAAGCAGAAACCTACAAGTACCTTGGTATGTCACAGTCTTTGGGTTTTGAGGAAGGGCGCATTAAACAGACGGTGAAGGAGCGCTTCTGCTGCCGCTTGACAAAAGTGCTTAACAGCCTTTTGTCAGGGGGTAATAAGGTGCGTGCTTTCAACGCCTGGGTAATGCCTCTACTCATATACTCCTTTGGCATACTAAGGTGGACCCAGACTGAGCTGGATGCCCTAGATCGCAAGGTCCGTGCATTGCTCACCACACACCGGATGCTACACCCACGCTCGTCTGTTATGAGATTGTACATCCCGCGAAGGTGTGGTGGTCGCGGCTTTTTAAATGCCAAAAGCCTCCACAACCGCGAGGTGTGCAATCTTAGGGACTATTTCCTCAACAACGACTGTGGGATGCATCGGGATGTGGTAGCAATGGACAGGGGCTTAACCCCGCTCTCCTTGACAAATGAGAACTGGCGCAGGCCAGTGGTATTGACCACAGAGGACCGCAAGGCGGTATGGAGGAGCAAGGAGCTACACGGGCGGTTCTACAAGATGCTCACGGGCCCTGATGTAGATATGCTCGCGTCGGTGAACTGGCTACGATTCGGGGACCTTTTCGGGGAAACCGAAGGTTTTGTCTGTGCAATTGCGGATGAAGTTATCATGACGAAGAACAACCGGAAATATATCCTGAAGGATGGTACGGTCGACATTTGTCGGGCATGCCGCCGTCCCGGAGAATCACTCAGGCACATTATCTCCGGTTGTTCTCATCTTGCTAACGGCGAGTATTTGCACAGACATAACCTGGTAGCTAGGATTATTCACCAGCAACTTGCTCTTCCATACGGTCTTGTGGACTTTGAAGTGCCGTACTACAGGTACACACCTGCGCCGGTTCTCGAAAACGGCCGTGCCACGCTATATTGGGATCGAGCTGTCATCACGGACAGGACTATTTTAGCTAATAGGCCTGACATCGTGCTGATAGATCGATCGCAACGCCGGGCAGTGCTTGTCGATGTCACCATCCCACATGACGAGAACCTTGTAAAGGCCGAGAAGGACAAGGTCAGCAAGTACCTTGACTTGGCTCACGAGGTAACCACCATGTGGGATATTGACTCGACAATCATTGTGCCGATAGTCGTGTCTGCGAACGGTCTGGTAGCGAAGAGTCTCGACCAACACCTTAAGAAACTCTCGCTCAATGGTTGGATCAAGGGTCAGATACAGAAGGCGGTACTCTTGGACACGGCGCGAATAGTCCGAAGGTTCCTGTCTCTGCAGCCCTAACCACCGGCAGCATGAGCCCTGCCCTGTTGCCGGCGGTACCCTGGGCTAGGTTTTTTATAATATTTTTATGTTTTGTATGTGCTTTTGTATTTTACTTTTATATTAATATTATAACAAACCTAGGCTAAGAAAAAAAAGAAATAAAGAGATAATAATAATAAAAAGTTTATTTAACAACATTAACATACAATGTTTACTTACTTTACTTTACTTACTACCGCTTAGCTATCGCGCTCAGTGGAAACGCACCCTTAGGATCACTTGAGGTAAACTTACCTCCCTCTGGCCTTTCCTTGTATTTCCGTAACAAGATTTCTAAGATGTTTATTTAAATATTATATCTAAAGTCTAAGAATATGAAATAACCTTTAGGAATATGTTGTTGCAACACGTACACGGTTCATGTACACGCAAGGTTTATGTAAAACTATATTACACTATACAGGATGTGTGGTAATAGGTGTATACTCCCGAAACATAGCCTTGCAACCAAATATAGTACGGTGTG
This sequence comes from Eudonia lacustrata, assembly GCA_947562085.1. Taxonomy (NCBI): domain Eukaryota; kingdom Metazoa; phylum Arthropoda; class Insecta; order Lepidoptera; family Crambidae; genus Eudonia; species Eudonia lacustrata. The sequence continues at coordinate 19,931,392 of OX387314.1, forward strand.
ATAACATGCAAAATCATATTTACGTAGAATTACTTTTCCATGAAAAAAATCAGTTTCATAGCATTTTTTTTTTCATTTCTGCAATGTTTCGACTTCTGTTTATGTTTGGCCATGAGGTTGACGACCAAGAACAACGTATAAGCTTGACCTAGGGTTGTCACTTTACAGTTTTAATTAGTAACAAAGAACCTCTTTTTTTGAGAGAGATTGCTGATTGCCTCAAACGGCATTTTCAGCGTCACCGGGCTTTTTTGGAAGCGGCTAGGTACATAAAGGGTACCTCAAGCCGTGTGAAACGAATCTCCTTCGGAGGTTTTCTAGAGGGAACGGCATCGCACACTTAAAAGTGCGCGTCCCCGTGCCCTACTATAGATTCTCCGAAGGGTTCGGATCGGATCGGAAAGAACCTCATTATCTCGGCCATGTGGTTGCTTTTCAGTTATGTTAATAATTTTCTAGGGTTTTATGAACGGCGCCCTATCTGCCATATTCGGGATTATACAGGTAAGTAGCAAACAACCTGTATATTAGTAACCATGTAAAACAGTATACCTACATACGGCATACGGGGCAAATCTCTGAAATAGGCGTGGCAATTAATTAGGTAACCTAGTGAAATCAAAACTGTTGATATTAAGAAACTGATAGGTTTGCTAACAAGAATACAATTCTTGGAAGTAATATCAAACAGCACACTAATGGAAAGGGCTCACTTTACTTAATTACAAAATTCAATGTTTTTTCATTACACTAATGTATTCGTTTTTGTATTAATTCAACTTTATGCCGAGTTTTTTTCCACTTACAACAATAATGACGTTTTATTAATGCGCTTAAGTTTTTTTTATATTATAACATATTACCGCATTTAATATTAGGTGCATTACCGTTTTGCAAAAAAAAAAAATGAGTAGGTATTGACTCTTATTACTGGCACACAACGATTTCGACGAATATTTTTACAAATGTTTATATAATTTTTAACGCAAATTTTGTTGCGAACAAATTACAAAAACACAAATGTTGAATTTTTTTTTTTTTGGGTGCAGGTTCAAACCCTGCTCGTGGAAATTTTTTCAACATTTGTGTTTTTGAATATTTTTACATTTATTTTTATACATTTTCACATATATTTTTTTATTTTCATTATATTTTATGAGGAGCAACAAACGGTTTTACATCAAGATAGCTAGGTATCTTATGTCAATACAGAGTTAATACATGTAAAATCCACAACGAGCGTTATTCACAGCTTAACAAATATTAACTATATTACTAATATGCTAGGTACAGTTCTAAAAAACATGGTTAACATTTCTCTCTCTCTACTATAATTCTAAAAAAATTAGATTAGATTTTGAAACACTGACAGTTTTATCGGATTCATGCAGGTAGTATATGGAAGTCGGGGAGTTTGATTACGCGCCACTGGCAGTACAGAGCGGACTTCAACATCATCCTATATAGAGTTTAAACGTGTAAATTAAGTTTTCGACTGAAGGACTAGTATCCATGGTCATGAACAAATTTAAAAAAAAATGACTTTGACTTTTAACGTTTATCGCTATCTCATTCGGACGTATTTGAATTACATATTTCGCTCTCGGTCAATGTTTGTGCACGCATTTTAAAATGGTAGGTTGTTCCATTCTGAATTGTAAGAGTAGAAGTGCTAAAGGCTGTACAATAATGTTTTTTTATTTATTTATTATATATTAGCATCAAATACATTAAAAAAACACTCTATTTACATATGAACCCTGTCAGGGCACGTTAATGAATGATACATTCATTATACCTACATAATATAACATTATAACCGTGAGATTGACATCTTAATTTTATTTTTATAACATTATAATTGTACCTATATACATAAGAGATCATTAATAATAAGTATTTATAATATAAAAAACGTATCGGCAAACATAGTGTAGGACGTCCTCAGACTAGGTGGAGCGACGATCTCGGCAAGGTGGCTGGCAAGAGCTGGATAAAAGTAGCTGCGGATCGTGTTCGGTGGCGTGCAATTTAGAGAGGCCTATGTCCAGCAGTGGACTTATGAGGACTGATGGTGATGATGATGACAACAATACTAATATTTTTTTTAATAAAGAGAGATTGAATTTACCCCAAACTATAAAGTTTGAGAACCATCGATAGCGGCGATGACGTAGGCTTGTGTCACCCACGTGACTATTGTCACTGGTAGTGCTATACCTGGCGCAGTATTTTATTATACTATGGTCTGAGTTTGGTAGTTTGTTTATCATCATCAACCGTCAAATAATAATAACGACAATAAAGACATACTTATAGTTATTTTCCCTTTGTTTTGTAATAAATGATAATGGGTGATAGTAGAAATGTTTACTGATAAATAACATGTATATCAAACCCCATGTATATCAGTAAAGATGTGGGACTTTGACCTCACGCGGTGAACTTAAGAAAATTTAAAAAGTTAAACAAAACAGTGCATTGCACAAGTTTTAGAAAAATTCAAAACTGCAAACATAACTTTTCACTTTTGCGTCAAGAACCTAACGTACATTTTCAATCATAGCAAGCAAATACAAATACAGTCGGTGAAATGTTAACAGGCTGCTAGCGTAACTCAAAGGTATTGGCACGGTAATATTATCTATCAGTATTATAGCTCAGCCCTATTTTTGAAATAAATGCCTACAGCCGCGCCTGGCCGCGCGGTACGTATCACGCGATAGGGCTGCCCACCTACAGTATTTTAATTACATCTGCCTACTTTGAGTTTCTATCTAGTTTTGTGAATGTATTTTGTGATTGTATATATTATATTTTTTATTTAAATACGTACAGAAGTGTTTAATAAAAATGCATGTTGTTTTTTGATAAGTAGATTTAATTAAAAAACCATGCATATATAATAGGTTTGATTCAAGACTTGATAACAAATCAGTCTTATAAATTTGCGACCGAAAAATATTTGCACCTCGACTGAGACGTACGAAATGCTTTATTATTAAATTTAATAATATGAAAAATCCGCATTAAAAAAGCATAATTAAAAATTGTTTTTGGAAACATGGACAAAGAGGAGAAAAAGGAGGAGTAAAATCGCACGCTTACTGTTTAAAAAACAACACACCGTCCGTTCGTCACAGCGGCACACTCGCGACTGCTGCATGCCGAGTATTGCCGAGCGCATGCCGAGTTTCGAGGCGCGTAGGTATAGCTCGCGCTTCGTCCGTTTATATGAACTTACAATACTAATAGATAATATTACCGTGGTATTGGCTAGTGCTGAGAAGATTATTCCATTCACCACTACGGTCGGCAAATAAAACGTTTATTACCTTACGATTGATATTGTATACAGTGGTGGCACATTGGCCACAATTCTATTCGGCTGCTTGCACGTCATGGCCATTAAGCTTGCAACATAAAATACCAATAGTTATTTTGACTTTATCATCATCTTCGGAAGGCACGTAAAGCCGTTGGTCCCGGCTGCATTAGCAGTCGTTAACAACCACCAATCCGCACTGGGCCTGCGTGGTGGTTTATGGCTCGTTCTCCCTATCCATTCATAAGGAAGGCTGTGTCCCAGCAGTGGGAACATGATGAGCTGGCGATGCAGATCATCATTATTTCAGTTGGAGAACACCCACTGCCTAGGTATAAGCATATTTAAAAGGCCATTTAAGCTGTTCCCATGCGAGTTTCATACACTCACAGCCACTTAAGCAATATTTTTTAATTTCAGAGAAAATTATATCATACTAATATCCCTGTGTGGTGCCGGGGATAAAGAATTGCACCACCCCATCTCTTCCTGTGGGTGTCGTAAAAGCCGACTAAGGGACCATTCCAGAGGATGGGCAGCAGCATCTCTCTGACGTTACCCTCAACCTACTGCGATCGCCAACCCGCCTGCCAAGCGTGGCGATTACGGCAAATACCCCTCATATCCTTGGGGGAGGCCTTTGTCCAGCAGTGGACGTCTTTGGCTGAGATGATGATGATGATGAATATACCAATTTCATGACTGCCTGTGCTTATACTCTCCATTCCATTTCTTTCATTGGAGACGATTCATATATTTCTGTCTGCCTGTTACACAACGTCACATAATTTTTTTGTGACTCATCCACTAACGAAAGTATGTCGTAAACTAATAGACAAGTTACGTAACAGACCATATCCTCCAAAGAGTCAGATTCACGACCACCCGAAGGACTAGAGGCACGTGACTGCCCGAATTCCGAACAAGACGCCGACGCCGATACTATCATATTCCACGACACAGGACCACCCTTAACTGACCCATGAATAAAACATACAACAAGAATTTCGAGTTCATGTCGCGTCCCGTTCAAAGTTCGAGAAGACGAATGAATTCCAAATTTGAAAGCCACCATTCATCCATTACGGTTATTTTGAGTCTCCAATAATTCTGTTTCCCTCCACGACAATTTGGTTTATAACAGAAATTCTTCACACGTCCGTTTGGAAGTTATCTAGTACTTTTCCAGGATTAAAGTAACGGGTCTCACGTCTCGACTCTCCAGTTTATCTAGCAGGGTATATCAAAAGCGGTGTCCGATGATGTCTGAAGCTCGTAATATAAAAATCACCTACTATCTTTAAGTATAAAACCTTTCACATAACAATTTGTTTCAAAATTAAACAGTTGTATGTAAAAATGCACAAAACATTTTTGAGAATATCCAAACTCAGTTAATTTTCCTAAAACAAAATCTGTTCGTTTATTTCCGATGTATGTATCCAAAAATTGCAAAATGTAATAATATTAATTACTTAACTAATATTTCAATTCTTAATATTTAACATTAAGAAATTAAATATTGTTATCAAATCCTTCTAATGTTATAAACGCGAAAGTTTGTAAGTATGGATGGATGTTTGTTACTCTTTCACGTAAAAACTACTGAATGGATTTGAATGAAATTCGGCATACAGATAGTTTATAACCTGGATTAATACATAGGATAGTTTTTTATCTCGATATTCCCACGGGAACGGGAACCACGCGGGTGAAACCGCGAGCGAGCATCAATATTCATTCAACCAAAATGTATGGAACAGTTGAGTTTTATTTTCCAGTTAGGGAGTTGGTCCAATAGTAAGAGTTGTTCGTTTGTATCACGGGTGTCATTTCAGATGGTTTGGACGGTGATAAAAAAGTCACCTGTATAACCTCTCACGGACACGGAATCTCAGACTATCTCAGACTAGCCCGAGCGCAGCTGTGGCGATAGCCAAAGTAACATTAAGAAAACGATAGCGAAGTTCGAAAATAATAAAATGTATGGGATTGACATAAGATTCACCACGTGATTTAGCGCGGCTTATGTCAATCCCATACATTTTATTCTTTTCGAACTACGCTATCGTTTTCTTACTGCCAAACTCAGAGACGTCAATTAAGTTTTAATGACAATTAAGTCTCTTGCTGTCACATTCTTATTTATAGTGCTAAAAGAGAAGGAAAGACATTTAATTGTCATTAAAACTTAATTGACGTCTCTGAGTACGGCAGTTAATGTTACTTTGGCTAAGCCTACTGAGTGCCTAGTGTGAGTTTCTTTCGCAATTCGATCACGGAACCGATGGCATAAAATGACGTTCATAAGAGCTATTTGTAGCCTAAACTGAATAAATGATTTTGAATTTTGAATTTTGAATTGAATTTTTTACTATACTAGGCACTCGGATATGAGATTTCGCGTCCGTGAAAGGTTGTCTATGTGCGTTGCTCCAAGCGCGTTTGTTTGAAGCTTACCTACTGCAGTCTTTTATAATAGGACTGTCTACGCTAAGCTTGTGATTATGAACAGAGATCTTTACAGGAAGTAGGACAGAGATAATTGGATTCATGCTTCAAAGTGTAATAAAAAAAATATATATTATATTCCTTTGTGCAATAAGGATAAAACGAAAGTTTCCTTTGCCTTGTGAAAATTCTATTTTACTTTAATATTTATTATAAATTAGACTATAATAGCTGACCCGGCGGATTTCGTACCGCTTCGATAGTTTCTATGACAACAAAACAAACAAATCGTGAAACATTTTGTATTGGAAAATTAAATTGTAAAAACAAATGTTTGGGGTAGACTACCCTTATCATTTAGGGGTCTAAAAAATAGATTACGACCGATTGTCTGACCTACCGAATACACATATAAAATTTCATAAAAATCGATTGAGCCGTTTCGGAGGAGTATGGCAACTCACATGTGACACGAGAATTTTATATTACATAGATTATCTATCATCTATATCGATAGATATATTGAATTTGAATTCAGCAGTGGACCTCTACAGGCTGAGGATGATGATGATGATGATAAGATTGAATTGAAGTCTTTTTATAACTTGTCCATTTATTTCAATAGACAAGTATAACTATACAAAGATAGATATTTATTGTTTAATAAAACAGCATTTTTTTCAATGTCATGAGTGTTTTTGAAGTGTACAAAAAGTAGGTACCTAAATAAGAATATTTTTTTATCAAGTCAAAAATCGTCTTTATGACGTTGTATAGGAAAGTTCGTATAGCTACCTACCCCTGTCACTTTAAGCCCCGCACAGGACTAATGATATTAACATTTTAATAGAATCTTATACGGCGTACATGGCACGCATTTTTAATAAATTAAATTACCATGATATATTAAAATACTAACAGCTCCGGTTGAACCAACAGCTTAACGTCTTACGCTTGAAGTTACTTTAATGTGTTACATACCGTTTGGTACCGTGGTGGTTTGTTGTATAGGAGCCCCCCTTATTTTTTTTTTTTTTAAAGTGAATAATATATCTCAATATTCTGTAAATAATTCAAGCGTCTACCTGTTGCCGTTATCAATATTGAGCAAAAACGAGCAATAAAAATCACGTTTGTTGTATGGGAGCCCCCTTAAATATTTGTTTATTCTGTGTTTTAGTATTTGTTGTTATAGCAGCAACAGAAATACATCATCTGTGAAAATTTCAACTGTCTAACTATCACGGTGCATGAGATACAGCCTGGTGACAGACGGACGGACAGACAGACAGACGGACGGACGGACGGTGCGGCGGAGTCTTAGTAATAGGGTCCCGTTATACCCTTTGGGTACGGAACCCTAAAAAATAAATAAAATTATAATTCTTTATCTGTAATTCTCTATCATAAATGTTGGTACAGTCAGTGGAAAATTTTCTTGGAAACCATAATATTATAATGTACGTCTTTTGGCCAAGATGATGATAATGATGATGATGATGATGATAACAGTAGAAGCATGATGATGTATTGGAAACTTTCAGAACAGTCAAACAAAAATACAAGCCAAGCAGACGGTAACATTACACACGTTTATTAAGTACATCTTGTACAAAAACACAAATGTTGAAAAAATTTCCACGAGCAGGATTTGAACCTGCACCCTTCTGACATATCGGGTCAGGTGCTCTTCCAATTGAGCTATCGTGGTTCTAACCAGCCCGCCGAAATTATTCAACACTATTTACTTTTTACTTTGAAAGCCAAAGGCGCCCATTCAATGTCAACAACTACCGTCATTAACATCTGATCATAATATTTTTACAAATACTAAAGATCAGTTAAGAAGTAGGCAAGCTATTTATAAAATGTTTATATAATTTTTAACGCAAATTTTGTTGCGAACAAATTACAAAAACACAAATGTTGAAAAAATTTCCACGAGCAGGATTTGAACCTGCACCCTTCTGACATACCGGGTCAGGTGCTCTTCCAATTGAGCTATCGTGGTTCTAACCAGCCCGCCGAAATTAAACAACACTATTTACTTTTTACTTTGAAAGCCAAAGGCGCTCATTCAATGTCAACAACTACCGTCATTAACCGTCATTATCAATTGGAAGAGCACCTGACCCGGTATGTCAGAAGGGTGCAGGTTCAAATCCTGCTCGTGGAAATTTTTTCAACATTTGTGTTTTTGTTATTTGTTCGCAACAAAATTTGCGTTAAAAATTATATAAACATTTTACATCTTGTACATTTATTATGTATTAAAACTGAAATGGGATGAAGGGTCTTAACGAGCAAAATACATAAAATATAAAGCGGGTTTAAACGATTCCTGCCGTCTGCTTAACACCGTTTGCTTCGTGTAAAGTCGTTGTAAACTGTAACACTCAAACGTGAAATGAGAAGGTTTAACATTGTTAAGAGGTACTTATTTCTGTAGTTTTTTATTAGACTACAGGTGTGGTGGGCGGATGGTAGGTAGGATGCCAATGGTAAGTAATCACGTCGGGATGAGGAAGGCAAAGGGAAGATCTTCCTTCGAGCTGGGTGGTATAGCTCGGGGACCGAAGTCCAACGGATGTTAGGTGGAGGTGCTATATATAGCGAAGGAGATGGTGACACTTCGCTACCGCGATGCAGGCTTCCCATACTATTTCATAGTCGAAGTATGGCGACGTCGTTGGTATGCGTTTGTGGCGCCCTCTGTTGACACGGTTGAGGTGTTTTTGCTTCGTGTCGATTTAATGTGCGGCGTATGCGGTAGGTGGAGCCGCCACACAGGTAAGTATACATTTCCGATACATGTTATTTTTTTAGTGCGAGGTACCTTCATGGGTTGTAAGTGGCCAGTAACACAAGTACTACAATGAAGTTTTCAGCTTAACTGTACCTTTTTTGAAAAAGAAGGAATTTTGCTACGATGTCTTTTTCCGATGGTGTCCATATACTACGTAGACGTGGTCTTTGGCCGACATAGTCTTTTTACTTTGTAGGTATTGACCGTCGGACCCTCTGGTTTAATCAATACCTAGTGTGTACATTTTATACTATATTTTGTCGATGATAGGGCATAATTTAGTCCACCTGACTAGCTACCACATATATCCACCATTATTATCTAAGTCTCTCGGCATATAAAACTGTTGTTTTAAACATAAGATAGCCAGTTCCTCAGTTAAGGCTTCCGGGTGAAGTAAGCTTCCTCTATACCGGCTTCATCATCACTCACCAACAGGAGAGATGCCAGCCAAGTCGACCGTTTATTTGGATTGCAAAAACAAGAGCACGCGGATAACCGAGTTTGTGTCCAGCTAGTGTAGTAACACCAGAATTCAACACTTTAGTACAAGTTTTCGACACATTTTTCATCGCCAAAAATACCATTGGTCATCATTTAAATTTTACGGGATACCAGCTAGGTAGCAAATGTTCATCCGCCTCTGTGGTCTAGTGGCTAAGAACACCGGTTTAGACCCAGAGGTCCCGGGCTCGATTCCCAGCGGGGGGTACATGTTTGTGTACTCGGTTTGGTTGGTGGTAGGGCTTGTTTGTCCGCCTGGCTAGCTACCACCATCTTATCTAAACATGTCGCCATAACATCAATGTTTGTATCATTTTTGTGTTCCGGCAGCTAGAGATAAGATAGCCAGTACCTCACTAGTTGGCAAACGGCCGAGAGATCGAAGCCCGACTAGGTGGTCTGACCAAATCCGCTCGACGCTAAACACCAAGCTACACGATGCACTCCATGACGCAAAAAACAGAAATCAATGGAGGGGTATTATCAAAGAAAAATTAACTTCCCATCGGGGGAATCACGACCCTCAGTAATGAGGAGCACGACGTGAGGAGGAGGAGGACCTCACTAGTTAAGGATCCCCCGGGTGAAGTGCGCTTCCATCATTGGCCTTATCATCACTTAACATCAGGTGAGATCAAGGCACTGTGCTTACCCGTTAATATATTTAAAAAAAAAAGGTATGTGTTTAATTGTTGACAATGACTAAAATTTAAAATGATATAAAGAAAATAATGATGACCACTGGGTCCTGTCACTGCCACTATCCTATATTCAATGAAGATTAATATAGAAGCGCTGCTTAAACAGATAATATTAGGACGTTTGCCGCACAACTCCACAAATTAAATTAATAAACTGCTAAAACTTACTGTTGCGGAACTTTGGAAACAGATGGAATTAAATCAAGTTTAAATTGAATTCGAAGAAGCTTAGTGCCCCACGTTCAGTTTTATCTCTATAGATATATAACATTTTGCGTTTTGTCAATGCTAGTAGTGTATTAGTTCAAATATTAGTATTTTCAAGAAGTCCGCACGAGATCTCAGTTATGTCCCACATCTTGGTTGGTACTCAAGAGCCTTGGGGGATTATTATTAACCATTAAACATTTTTACACTAGAAAGCCCAAACTTTTGAAACTACCTGGAACGCCAAAAGGTGGTCAAAATGATACGTCTCTTACTAAGATGAAATCGAGATCCAACAGTTTCTCTTCCGACCCCTACGCCGCCGGGCATTTCTATTAAAATTTTAGCATCTTTTATTTTTATAAAAAAAAAATACTTAGAATGTTTTCTTGACATTGGTTAAATGTGCAAACCGCACTTTATTATAATACCAAACGTACTCTTAGCAAATTAAAAATATTCTATGCTTTTTTTTTATTGTGGCACGCCAAAATGGCCTCACCCTGCCTGATGAAAAGCAGCAAGTGAAGCCCAAGAAGTAAAAACGTTCATCACAGCGCTATTCCATTCCATTCTTATCAATAATTTAAAAAATAAACTAAAGTCGTCATGAAATGCCTGAAATGCAATACGAAAGATATATCTATGGGTCCTTTAAAGACTAATACTTCACCACAGTAAGCAGAACGCGTTCTATCCACAATTGAATTTCTTCAAGGGATAATTGAAATGTTTCTTTTATATTAAGAACTACCTGTAGCGAAATGAAAAGATAATAACGTACATATAGTAAAAAAAACCTTACTTACCTTACCTCATTGTTTGAGATAGAAGCATGCCTAGCCAGGGTGAACTACATACTTATCTTATTTTTACTATTATTAATTATAGTTTGACTTTGTTTTACCTAAACAATTTTTGACTTTTACTAGAGTACTGTAGTGGTGCTGTATGACATTGTGGAAATCGAAACCTTTACATAATTATCTGATGTAAATTTGTTAACTTACATTTTTTATTTTGTTTTTTTTAAATGTTGTGGTTGTCTTATATATATTTTTTGTGTTTATTTGTAATGGTAAGTGTTCTGCTATGATAGGGCATTTTGGGCGTCAAAAATATTGGAAAATATTGGAAATATTGGAAATGGGAGAAAAGAGCTGGACACTTGCTGAGTTTCTTGCCGGTTCTTCTCAGTACAAGATCTCCCGCCCAGAGTAGACTTACGAACCGAAGGCATAGTGACATTCACAAGAGATACTTGTAGCCTAAACTGAATAAATGATTTTGAATTTTGAATTTTGAACAATCCAAACGAAAAATATATAAGGAAACGTCACAGCAGTTATAAAATTTACGTTAAAGCATTTTATATATTAATACCTTTTTATTTATTTACAAACAAAGACAAAAACAAGATAATAATATAACTACTTAAAATTAAACTTACAAAAAACTATAAACTATAACTACTACTAACTATAAATAAAAAAATTGCCACAAATCATCCCCATCAGGCAGAGTGTAAGTAAGCAGCATTGCCACGTTGGATAGCAATGCTTGTACGCTGGCCCAAGTAGCTTAGCTCTGGGGTCCCGGGTGGTTTCTACTAATTTTTTTAGAAATATCTTTAAAGAGTTTGTGAGCACCCGGGCCCCATGGACCTAAAGTTTCTACCCCAAACGGCTCATATTTTAATATGAGATCCCCAGTCAGATTCTCATACTTTCGCCGTTTGAGGTTCTCTGCATGATTTGCAGCAGCGCCAGCGTTAACAGTAGTAAACAAAAATAAAAATAAAAATAATAAAATATTTATTGAATAATTATATTTCACAATATAAAAACTAAATTACGAAACATATCTATATAGGTACTTAAATAAAAATGAATGTTGCTAAGCGTAAAACTCAAAAACGTCTCGACCAATTCGGCAAATATTTTTTTTCGTATATTCCATAGGGCACGCAAAGTTTTAAAAGTTTAAAGTTTTTTTAGTTACTTTTTTTTAAAGGTTTTAGTTAAGACATAAATAACGTGATCACTCGGAAATACGTTATATTAACTTTTGACAGAAAGTCTGTCCGGGCACCTTAGTTATAAATAAACTAGCTGACCCGGCGGACTTCGTACCACAAATAAGGGTTGATCGTAGAAGGGTGAAAATTGAAGATTGTATGTATTTTTGTATGTTGTATCATAAAAAAATAGAAATTAAAAATTTTGTCTAAAAAATAAAAAATAAAATTTAGGGGTGGCCTACCCCTAACATTTAGGGGGATGAAAAATAGATGTTGGCCGATTCTCATAGATACCGGATAAGCACAAAAAATTTCATCAAAATCGGTCTAGCCGTTTCGGAGGAGTATGGCAACGAAAACTGTGACACGAGAATTTTATATATTAGATAACAAATAACACCATGTGCCTGGACTATGATTTCCGGTTTTCCGGGCAAATCAAGTAAAAGGTCTAACAAACGTATGTATTTATTTGGAATCTTGCCGTTATTTTTAATTATAAAATAGACTCTTATATAACAAACGAGAAAAAAAAGAAGAAAGAGAATCAAACCCATTTAAAACCGACTATTTGTTTGGCGAAATTGCCCCACCTCGTTTGTCACCAGGTCGTTGCTTCCATGCAATACAAATTCTCGTTTTCGATAACGTGATCGAATGGCAAATAAAACCTGCACTAGGCACTCAGCACTCCAGCAGCGGTGATCGCTTACCGTCGAGAGGACAGTTAACCTTTTTTCTGGTACAGTCGAAGGACATAAAGAAGGTCGCAACACAACATCGCGACGGGTAGACATACATTTTTCACAAAGATTAATAGTCGAAAGGCAGGATAGTGGCATAGGCAAACTTTTATACCTCTCTCCGTAAAGGGGCCGTTAATCAGCGGATGAGTGAGACAGACAACCAGCTTCAATGTTTGAAGAAACGGCCGATCTAAGCAACGATTATAATTATAATATTTTTGTCCAACATTTGTATGAAATAAATTTTAGTAAGAAGTAACGTAATTTGAAACACAATCGATTGAGTAATCCCAATGCAAACTAATATTATAAGTTCTAATGTTTTGTTTATTTTTCCATTCCGTGGTAAAGTGGTATTGAACAACTTTGCTTTTTGCACAAGACTGAGAGGGTCTGAGAATAACTTTTTTCTCCCTAGAACACTTAAGTAACTACATACTTTAGGGAATACTTTATAATATACTAAGCGTATAGGGACAAAATTCAGGTTAGTTTTTTTTACTTTTCCTGACACAAAAGTTGTAATATTTTTAAGAGCGGCCTCTCTGTCGGCTCCTTTGAATGAAACTACGGGCACGTGTAAGCGGTGAAGGCATTGCGGCCTCTCTGTTTCGGCTCCTTTGAATTGAAACTACCGAAAGCTCTTTATTTTACTTATGGTACCTATATGTTTGTGTACTCGGTTTGGTTGGTTTTAGGACTTCTTTGTCCGCCTGGCTAGCTACCACCATATCTCTTATTTATGTTGCCATGTGTATGTGTTTCGGCAGTTAGGGATAAGATAGTCAGTGCCTTAGTAGTTGAGGGTTCCGGATGAAGTGCGCTTCCACCTTCGACCTTATCATCACTCAACGTCAAGTGAGATGAAGTCCAGGCACTTACCAATAAGCATTTTTTTTAAAGACACCCATTTCTGTAGCCCTAATTATAAAGATTTTCGTAAAGTATCTTCTGATTCCATTAATTAACTCTTTAATAATACGAAATTGCAATTGCAATGTAAAAAAAGAGAAACATAATAGTCGTATTTGTTTGCACAGAATTTCACTTCACAGTCGCTTAATGAAAATGCACGTCCATCCACCTATATACAACATACCTACATACCTTTACGCTTGTGCGTGTAGGCATTGGTTCATCTTAGTAGTCTATAGGCGCTATCGGGAACCCAACAAGATTTTAGGAAATTGCAAATATTCTGTTTAATTATAAGTACTCGATGAATTTAATCCGTGGAAAATGGAAGCACTGTAAATAAAACTGAAATGAGCAAAGTGTTTATTTATGATTGATATTTTATTAAAGATAAAAAAATAAGGGTTTTCATTGAAAAACTGTTGCCCGGATTGCGAAAGGTAGAGGTTTTGAGTTCCACCTGAGAGGCGAGTTGTTTTCATCTATTGCCTTTTTGGGTTTCGATATATTCCGAATACTATGAGTCGCTCCTTAAAAAAAGAGTATTTAGATTACCGACCCCGTCTATAAACTCGGCATTTGCTGGAAGATTTGGCGACTTTATCCAAGCGCGAGTCTACAATGCGGTTGTACGGTTTTGCAGCGTGGTATCTTGTTCTGTTTACAGGGCAAAAAAGATTCTGAAAACCTGGCTATTATCACTGGATTATGCCTCCACGGAAGATATCCTACGTTGATGATTAGTATCTAATATCCAAGTATATCCGATGCAGTAAATTAAACAATGTATATGGTTCGCCAAGATACAGGTTTAGCCGAGTTTGGGGACCTCTATCTAAATATAATATTACTGCATTTTGTGACTGCACTGTTACTTTTTCATTTTTTTTGTGTTTGTTTATAATGGACCTAGCTCTAATTTCTAACTTAATAAAAACGTAAGCGAAGTCGTACTCATAAGTTTCTTAAATGATATATATTAATAAGAATGTTGACCACAAGGATGATTAATTCCAGAACATTACACGTATAAACTATGGGAGCTCGATGGCGCAGCGGCTAACGCGCCTGGTCTGCGAGTGCTGAGGTTAAGCAACTTTTGCAAAGGCCGGCCATCGGATGGATGACCAAAAATGTATCATCTCGAGCTCCTCCGTGCTTCGGAAGGCACGTAAAGCCGTTGGTCTCGGCTGCATTAGCAGTCGTTAACAACTACCAATCCGCACTGGGCCTGCGTGGTGGTCTATGGCCCGCTTTCCCTATCCATCCATAGGGAAGGCTCGTGCCCCAGCAGTGGGGACATAAAAATGAGCTGATGATGATGATGACACGTATAAATGAAATTTAAAACACTCACCAATCTTTTAATTGCCCTAAGTAAAAATGTTGTAACCTAAAAATGTATAATAGTTTCCGTTCCCATACAATTTCTATTGGAAGAAATCGTTTTGACCATTGCTTATAAGATTTTCTATTGACTAACCAGTCAATATGCAATTTGTTAGTTCTAATAGCGGACGTAATGGCGCTGTATTCATTTCTGGTTATTTCTTTTTTATCCTATTTGCCGCTAACGAGTTATATCCGACACGAATACATTAACAATTGTTAGTGCCATTATATTTTTTCTTTTTTATTATTTTTTCTTTTTTGTGTTTTTTTTAAAAGTTGTGGCTGTCCTTTATGTTTTGTGTTTTAATTTGTGATGGAAAGTGTCCTGTTATGATAGGGCATTTTCCAATATTTATGACGCTGTATAAAAGAGCTGGACACTTGCTGAGTTTCTTGCCGGTTCTTCTCAGTACAAGATCTCCCGCCCAGAGTAGATAGACTTACGAACCGATGGCATAATGACGTTCATAAGAGGTATTTGTAGCCTAAACTGAAGAAATGATTTTGAATTTTGAATTGAATTTTTTACTGAACTTGAATTTTGAATGCAAAATATTAATTTGGAATTCCATCAACATTATCCCCAATAGGCGTAACTGTAAACGCGAAAATGTGAAGAAGTTTCAGGAAAGTGCGATAACATATTTTTATAATGCAAATTGAGAGAAAAGCGACGCGATAACGGCCACGCTTGTCTTTGAAGCTGTTATTGGGCTTTATCCCTCGGATAAACTGTGGGAGTGGGAGCTTATGTCGGAGGCTACACTTATTCTGTGATTTAATAGTATAAAGCATAAGGGCCTTTATAGAACCCACGGGTGAACTGAATTCATCCGTAATCATTGTGTGTGTTTGTAATTATACGCTCTCATATAAAAGATCTTGAACTTAATCCTAACGAATTGAACATTAGACTCGGTTCCAACGTTGTACATATACTCGATTTGGTAGGTATGGTTTGGACAGCAATCCTACTAATATTAAAAATGCGAAACTTTGTGTGTATGCGTGTTCGTATATTTGTTGCTTCTTCACGCTGCAACGGATCGATGGATTTAGATGAAGTTCGGCATACAGATAGTTTATAACCTGGAATAACACATAGGATGAAACCACGAGCGGCCGCTAGTATTATTATAAGTCTATCGCCATAACAACAGTGTTTGTAGCATTGTTGTGTTTCGACAGTCTGATTAATTAGCCGTTTTTTTAAATCTGGCTAGATCTTTAAAAGTTGTGGATTCCACGTCAACTTCGCTTCACCAAAAGTAAAGCGCTTATCGTCTTACCATTAATAGAAGAAAGTCATAATTTTTTTCAGAATATTAAACAATTGAAACAAATCTACTATAAAAAAACAAAATGCTTTAAAATAACAACTAACTAAATAACAATAATATGGATACGATAAGTATTTGTATTTATTTAATGTTGAATGCCATTAGAAGTGCCTGAAGTATTATTCAATACCCGTGGGCCACAAACCTCGACGGTAAGACCAAACTTTAATTTCTTAAGAAGATTTTAATACAGTATTATAAAACCATATTGTAAAATCTTAAGAAGCATTGTAACAAGTAGCTGCTCAATAATGTTGTAGCTATAAAACTAATGGGACTAAAAGTAATGGATAAATAATAATTAAACTATATCAATCGGCAAGCGTCACTCGATTTCCATACAATTTTTTCTCATGCAAATTTAGTAAAAACATATATGTTGTTATAATTCTAAGGTGTTTTAGTCCGAAAGCGGTTTAGCTCTAAAGCGTTTTAGTCACAAAGCGATTTAGTCCTTTAGCGTTTTATACCTATAGCGTTTTAGTCCTTAAGCGTTTTAGTCCTAAAGCGTTTTAGCCCTAAAGCGTTGTAGCCCGATGGCGATGTAGGCGAATGAATTTTAGTCAAAAGGCGACATAGACTAATTATGTTTCAGGCATACAGAGAACAAAGGTTTATTTTGTTTATTTATTCGATCTAAATACGTTGGATTTAAATACAAGATTATAACGGGTTGGCATAAACTGGAAGATTTTCGCTTCAGAGGATGTCAGCCCTCTTTGCCTCTGCCAGCCAAAGAGGTAGATTTTTATTTACCTCATATTAATACTTTAACGGAGAAGCGCTTCACCTCCATCTCACCTCATACTTGTCTATAAAATTTTGAAGTAACATGCAAATTTTATTTTCCCATTGCAGAATACCAGTGCAGCAGGCCCCGCTTGCTGCGTATACTGACTTCACAGTGTTGGCATCACATAACCATTCTCTTTTCTATAAGTTACAGGTGGTATGTTTATTAATAAATGTTTTTCTTTCTTTTCTTTCTTTTCTTTCTTTTCTTTCTTTTCTTTCTTTTCTTTCTTTTCTTTCTTTTCTTTCTTTTCTTTCTTTTCTTTCTTTTCTTTCTTTTCTTTCTTTTCTTTCTTTTCTTTCTTTTCTTTCTTTTCTTTCTTTTCTTTCTTTTCTTTCTTTTCTTTCTTTTCTTTATTTTCTTTTTTTTCTTTTCTTTTTTTCATTGTATGTATATTCCGCCTCTGTGTCTAGTGGCTAAGACCACCGATTTAGACCCAGAGGTCCCGGGTTCGATTCCCAGCGGGGCGTACATGTTTGCGTACTCGGTTTGGTTGGCGGTAGGGCTTGTTTGTCTGCCTGGCTAGCTACTACCATCTTATCTAAATATGTCACCATAACATCAATGTTTGTAGCACTGTTGTGTTCCGGCAGCTAGAGATAAGATAGCCAGTGCCTCAGAGTTGAGGATCCCGGGTGAAGTGCACTTTCATCATTGGCCTTATCATCACTTCACATCAGGTGAGATCAAGACACTGTGCTTACCCGTTAATATTTTTAAAAAAATTTAGTTTCTCTACAATATTAATAGATACTCATAAAATCATAAAGTCGTTTACCGTGGATTCAGGGTTCTGGCGACCTGTAATAGAGGTTCTTAATGATCTTAACTCAGATTCAAGTATGAGATCAGATCTGGTCTAATCCAATATTCCATAATTAATTTACTTTAAATGAAAGAAGAATAAAAGGCAGCATTTTTTTTTTTAATCTTTATTTTTTTTTAAAACAAAAAAGGGAGTTTGTTCATAATTTGAACATGTCACTCCCGTAATTACAACATAGGAATTACTTAATCAAAGGTATACTAATAAGCTACACACAATTACAAATTTCTGTTTCTTATAGCTATTTGTACAAGTCTATAAAGCATTCTGGCCTCTCTAGATAAAGGAGAAGCCATAACATTGTTGCACCATCCAACATCGAACAGGCACACGTTACAACTTTCTAGTACATACTGTCTGAAGGCCTCGTTCCGTACACACTCCATCAGAACGTGGTAGATATCCTCAACTACGTCACACTCGGAGCAATTCGGTGACGAAGTCTTACCCATCATCAAATTTGTTTAATGGAATGTATCCAGAGCGAATCCTAAAACTCGTCACAATATCATGCCTTCCAAAAGGCAGCATTAAAAAAACAAAAGTGATACCAATTTACTTGAACAGTTTCGAAAGCGAGACGTGTGTATATACGCTATTCTACACGCGTTTTGTTTTCACAACCGCTACAACACTGCTGCATTTCTGCTTTAAGAGCTCCGTGACACAAACATTATCATCATGTAATATTCGACGTATAAATTGTATTGTTAACCAAACCAATCCAATCGAGTTATCATGGACATAACCTACGGCGTTCTGGGAACACTCGAATTCGTTAAAAACTGATCGGATAGCGATCGCTGCACCGAACGCGAACATTTACCGCACAATAAATGGAAAATATAATTATACCTGTTCATTGGAACTATTGGAAATGTTATCTCGATATTGTGGAAATGCAAACCGACAAAATTTTAACTGGAACAAAGAGTATTACCTACTCGTGTTCTGGAATTGTATATATTGGAGATGGTAAAATGATATTGTGGAAATGCAAACTAACTAGATTTTACCTGGAACAAACAGTATTTATTATATTGGAGTTACTGGAGTTACTGAAATTGAATATATATATATATATATATATATATAAATTGGAGATGGTAACTGAGAATGAAAACCGAGAAGATTTTAACTGTAACGAATAATATTATGATAAGCTACCTATTTAGTCGGATCGACCCATGGGGTTCAAATGTGTATTAATACTTTGATATCTACGTGATAAATATAACATCTTATGCTTTCATTGTTGCGTAGATGTGACTGTTACATTATTCATATAAATATTTGTCTACTTATATTATATGTAAAGGCATGCATGTGTCAGCTCTATAAGTATAGAAATAATCTTAAAAAGAAACTGGCATCTATGTTAGACACAAGCTTTTATTATTGTTTGTAATTGCATTTTGTAACGCTTATTATATTATATTTTGTCATTGTTCTATATATTCGACGACCTCCTTGGTCGAGTGGTTTGTACACCGGTTTTCATGGTGTTGCCATCTTTGAGGTCCCGGTTTCGATCCCCGGTCGGGTCAATTTTGAAATTACGGTTTTTCTAAATTGTCTCGGATCTGGGTGTTTTCTATGTATAATAAGTATGTATTCAAGTATTTTAAGTATGTTTATCCGTTGTCTAGTAACCATATAACGAGTTTCATAACGAAGCTTCTCTTGGGCCAGATAATGTGATAATGTGTGAGTGTAGGAAAATTTAATTATTATTTATTATATGTATTTTTTGGGCCACAGGTATAAATATTATTTTTCTCAACGCTCACAGCGAAAAGCTCTGACACAACAGCTATCACTTTCAATAACAATCGACATACAATTTCACTGCAACCAAAACCCAATGGAAATTACAGTGCTCCAACAAATCGTGACATGTTTCCTTCTAAATTATACGAGCGTATACACGTGTATATACGCATGTCACAAACCGAAATTAAGGTCGGCGTAATTTCCTATTCGGCATATGATTTATGAATGTTCAAGTCGGAAAGCTCTGTCAAGGACCAATTTAATTACACCTCTGCCCTTATTCTATTGGGACACGTTTGTTTTACGATACTACCTGACTTTTAGTATGATATTACATTATATTATATTATTATTATTAGACTTAGCACATGAGGGAGATTTATCAGTTGTTCCCAGTTGTCACCACTAGTTTCGTTCCCGCTGGTGACTCTCCCAAAATATAATATTTATATTTATTTATTTAATTATTTAGGGTATATTTCCATAATTATAAGTAGAATAAAACTATTATATAGGTAATGACTAAAAGCCATTCTCTGGGACAGTTTTCATTCCAAAAATGGAAGCGTTTAACCTTTGATTATATTACGTCCGTTGGACCTTCCTCTCAGAGATGGTTTTTTTCTTACAGAAGTTAAATTCTTAATGCTGTGTAAAAATGTATATATTTATTGTAGTTCTGTAAAAAATTGTATAAAAGATACAAAGACGTAAAAAATAGCAACCTAACCAAACAAAGGGTAAAAAGGAAACTAATCAACAATTTTACTTTTTCCAATTTTGTATTCAGATAAGGTTTTTGTACAAGAAGTAGATTCAAATCCAAAAAACAATTGAATTTTCAAGCATATAGTCCCGAAGAATAGGTACCAAAACCCAAGTTGAGAAGTAAAATACGATTGCGATAGGCCAAAGCGTTGGAGTAACGTAGGTCACATAAGTCCCGAAGTGAATCCGTTTTATTTTTAGAGGCCCCTCTGGAACTCTTAGGAAAATCCAAAGTGGAAAATTGGGAGGTACGCCACTTACAAATATCTGTTATTGTCTGCCCTATGTGCTACTAAATAAATTAGGAATAATACTCCCCTAGGATTTTAAAGAGGCTACAAAATATTTTAATTTGGTTTTGAATTATCTTACAAATTTTTGGCATATGACGAAAATATTTATTACAAGATTATTTAAATTTAATCCTTAATGTTATGATATATTTAATGTAAACCGCACATGAAAAAAGTCTTGCCTCGTAGTAGATCATACTAATATTATAAAGAGGAAACCTTTGTATTATTTTTGTATGTTGCATGCCACGAATAAACTCAAAAACTACTGGACCGATTTAAAAAAATATTACACCATTAAAATGCTACATTAGCGCTGAGTAACCTAAGCTATTTTAAAAAAGAAATGTCCACCCGTGCGACGGGCCGCTAGTAGAAGATAAATCAAATAGCAGTTTCACCTTAACCGATTGTTAAAAGAAAGAAAAAAAAAATATCGGATTCTCATAGATAGAACTCGATATATCTCTTCTGTGACTCGATGAGTAGGAGGCCAGGTCTGTGTACCTCATGTAAGTACATTGTATGTTAGTACACCGCTTGACCACATATTTGCTAAAATGATGGAGCTAAAACAAATGCAAACTCGCAACGATATTGTCCCAACCGAGCCCGTAATTAACCTACAAAATACTAATGAGTTTGAGGTTTAGTTCACACAACTCATCTGGGGCACTACAAAACTACTCGGGAACTGCACAGCTCATTTAGAAGTTTCACACCTAGCCTCTTTAACAATAACTCAGGGGCTGAACCCTCGAACATCCCCTTGGGCTTTCACGTCCCGGCCGAGGGAAAGCTTAACTTCCCCAAAACGTAATCCTTTTACTCGAACCATTTCGTTATACAGAATGAATGTATGATAAATTTGGTATCGCATAATTTAACTTTTCTTGGAATGTCAATGAATATTGATTGAGCGAAAAGACTTAAGCCAATAAGCTTTTATGTATTTTGTATGTTTAGAGTTTCTGGAAAGTGTAAACGGACCTCGAATAAATGATTCATCAGTTAGTGACCGCTATAATCTATATTATATATAAAGCTAAAGAGGGTTGAAAGTCTGCACATGGAAGATATTCGAAAAAAAGTTGGCTGGGGATACCTTCTTAGAATCGATAACAGAACACTTTGCAACAGTTTTTAGAATTTTGATCTGTTTATCATATTTGCACAAAATAGTTTAATAAAAAAATGGGTAAACACTTAATAACAGTTGATAACATTTATGAATTCTTGAACTTTGAAATAAGAACACGCAAAAGCATAAAACAGACAACTAAGAAGATTAATAATGAATGAAGGCGATGATGATGATGATGTTTTTTAAAGCACGAACGACCTCGATATATTTTGTTGGGTCATCAATGCTGCAGCGCCATTGAGCTCACCTGAATTTGGACAGATATAATCAAAACACATACATGAAAGTATTCACAACATTTCGTTGTCAGACAAAGGTGATGCGATGCAAACGCTTCGTTTCACATTCGCCAACATTTAAAAACTGCTGACAAACAACATGTGACAGGCAGTCCAAGCTGTCCAGTTGAAATCAAAGGGGTGGGAATAAAATTTAGGCAACCAGAGCCAACCAAAAGTTTACCTTAGAGGCTACATAGGGCATCTACTATACGGCAATGTCAAAAAATTCCAGGCACGTTGTGTCGGCATAACTCGGTTTCCTGTGTCAGGCAAAAGCAATTATTTGTTGCCTCTCTCTAAATATGCCACTCTTCCACTTTCGGGAGCGGGAACACTGAGAATTGGATTTATTCCGGTCAGCGGAGATAGCGTTACGACACATAATGTTATTTAGCCATTTTTTGTCCTTTACATTGCTCATCCTACAGGTTGTTTGTTAATACCTGTATTCGCAAATATGGTAGATAGGGTACCGTTCATAGAACCCTGAAAATTATGAACATAACTGAAAAGTACCACATTGCCGAGATATTGAGGGTTCTTTGTTAGGTATAGTCGACCATGAAATTGCTTTATCACTTTGACAAAAACTTCCATTACAATAAAATTTCGCTTAGGCTCATTGTCAATAATGACAACGTATAGCTGTCACTTGGTCTTTTTAACAAAAATAGAACTTGTTGTTGTATTATAATAATACGCACACAAAATTCACTTCTAAGGTGGTAAAGCAATTTCGTTTGACTATACTACGAAAAACTGTAACGTGACAAAAAGGGTTGTCACAAGGGTGGTCAAGCTGATACGTTGTTCTTCATCATGGTCAAATAAACAGAAGTCGAAACATTGCAGGAATGAACAAAAAAATTGTAATAAAATACCTTTGATTATATACCTCAAAGTAAAATACATATGAGTAGGAAAAGTAAATATACGTAAATATGATTTTGCATTTAGGTATATATAGGTATTATTTTTTTGGAGAGAGTTTAATCTTTGCCTCAGAGGGCATTTTCAGCTTCATCGGGCTTTTTTGGGGGCGGGGAGAAACTTAAAGGGTTGCCGAGGGTGCCTCTAAAGGCTCGGACCTCGGCTCGTGTGAACCGGTTCGTCGTACCCTTGTTCTGCGAGTACGGTATTTCGGGCCTAAACTAGTGTGCATGTTTAGTGTATTCTGTAAATGTGTAGTGGCATTTAGAGGATCGGGCGGGGGGTATAGATATTAGGTATAATGCCTATAGGTATACCTCTTAGGCATACCTATTTATACCTGACGTTTTGTCCGAGTTGCACTGGGGCGCGTCGGTCACGGGCTGACTGCTGTCGTGATATTACGACTCAGTTTGCAAAAAGGTATGCCTAGTATACATTTCACAAACGGTTCGCATACGTAGTTTAAAAACCCCTATAAATAATTAGTTTATTTGGAGAGAAGGTAATGTAAATACTTTTTCGAAGAATATAGAACGTTTAACCGCCTCTGTGGTCCAGTGGTTAAGACCACCGGTCACAGAAGTAGAGGTCCCGGGTTCGATTCCCAGCGGGGGGTACATGTATGTGTACTCGGTTTGGTTGGTGGTAGGGCTTGTTTGTCCGTCTGGCTAGCTACCACTTATCATATCTTAATTTTTTAATTTTTATTTTACAGGTAAGCACAGTGCCTTGATCTCACCTGATGTACAGTGATGATAAGCAATGATGGAAGTGCACTTCACCCGGGAACCTCAACTAGTTAGGCACTGGCTATCTTATCTCTAGCTGCCGGAACACAACAATGCTTCAAACATTGATGTTATGGCGACATTTTTAGATAAGATGGTAGTAGCTAGCCAGGTGGACTAACAAGCCCTAACACCAACCAAACCGAGTACACCAACATGTACCCCCCGCTGGAAATCGAACCCGGGACCGCTGGGTCTAAACCGGTGGTCTTAGCCACTAGACCACAGAAGCGTTTAAATATGCCGCCATAACATTGTGGTGTTCCGGCAGCTAGAAATACATAATATATTGTTTTCTAAAGTTTACGCGAACACTACACATTGAAATGAAACAACTTTTACGGATCTACTCGCGTTTATTTTACACATTACTTATTTAATTATTATCCTGACGTTTCGAACCCTTTGCAGGATCCGTGGTCACAGGGAGACTGAGGTGTTGAGCTCATTTCAATACATAATATAGTATACATAACAAAGTCAGTACATCGGTGGTTGAGGATTTCGGGTGAAGTGCGCTTCCATCTTCGGCGTTATCGTCACATAACATCAGTTGAAATAAAAGCCAAGTGCTTACGTGTAGGTAATAAAGGTTAAAATGCTTTAAACTTTTTTACGGTCGCACTATCGGCACTAGCTAATAAGAAGTTTTATTAGCATTTTTTAAATCACACTTCACACTTGATGGTAAGTTAACGCGTCTCAACCAAGAAAACCTATTCGTATATCGCTACCAAGCATCGCCTATTCAGCGCAAAACAACATGGAACATCAAAAAACTTTCTCGAAGGCTTCGAAGCATCGTATCCGAAATAGCTGCTGTCAAAAATATTCAATGCTCTACCGAGTTCGATACCTAACCGTGTCACCGCAACTGGGGCGGGCGTTCTTGTTTACATTCCAACTTCGGAAATGTTATAATACAAAACGATAGACGACACCGTTGTTGTTATTAAACTCACCACTCGGAAAACGGTGGCGAAAAGGTGTTTTAGAAAATTGATCGATGTTCGCGGGAATAAAGTACTAGTATACGTAAAGTATTAGTAGTGAATAATGCTAACCTATTTTATTAATTGTAGACTTTTTTTAATTAAACCACAATGCACAAGTAGCGAAGGTTCTACATTCATTCATTCATAACTACACACAATAATTTATTAATTAAATATTTTCGTTGCATGTAGCTTTTTAAAACAAAATTTCATTTCATTTTATTCAGGGAAGAAAGGCCTTTTCATATTTCATTGCTAAAAATGCTATAAGGCGATGCACCGCTAAACAAATTTAATACGGAGCGTTTGAACCCCGTACCATAAGAAAAACTGTTTTTATTTTCTTCAAATTAAAACTACAAATTATTAAAAAAAAATGAACTAGCATATTGAAGTGTGTGTTAAGACTTACTTGAATCGGTCTGGTTTGCCTGTAAAATGCAAATTTACGTTTTAAAAGAGGTTACTTTGATATTTTTTTCTCTGTTATAAAAGTTGACAAATCGTGTTGAAAAGTTGAAAACTAGCAAAATGAAGTCAATTAAATGAAAAATCATGTCATCAAATATCACTTTCATATGTTTTGTAATTTTTGGGAAAAATCAAGATCCCCGCCACGTAAATTTCCAATGCGTCGCCATACAAGCGTATTCTATGCCTATATAATTACGCAATTTTAGACATTGCCAAATTAAAATAAAATTTAGCTTGTTACCCCTAAAACATGGTAAATCTTAAAATTTCCAGCTGGTGTCGTGCTAAAATATTTAGCACCCCTTTGCAGCTGTCCAGAGTTTTATGCGAAGAGAAATGTGTTTCATTTGTACGTGTTGGGGACTAGCGGGGCGAAATATACGAGCTCCCGGAACAATAAAACTGACGGATACCGTTATGCCTGCGGTTCGGCATTTCTTTATTATTTTCGGAGAAGCACTCGCTTTCTGGAATGTGGTTAAAAGGGGAATTTATAATTGAATGGTGGCAACTGTAGTTTTTTCGTTTGAGTTAATTATTATTATTATTTTTTTACGGGCAGTGCTTGGCTTTCGTCACACCTAATGTTAATAATGATAAGGCCGAAAGGTGAAAGCGCACTTCACCCGGAATCCTCAACTACGGAGGAAATTAAGAGAAATTAAAAAAAAATAGAATTATACACCTTGTTGACGCTTTATTTCTCGGAGGGTGGTAAGAGACAATCAAACAGTTGCGATCCGTGCAAGAAATTATTTATAGTTGAGCAAATAGTGTACAATGGTGGTTGTTGGTTGTGCGATTTTTAATAGACAGTAGTTCAAAAAGTGATGTGTAATAAGGAAACGGATATAAAAAAGAACGATGAACAAAATGTTGCCGCAGTAAAAAATAGATTATTATTTGGAAGCGCCCTCTAGTGAGAGCCTGAACACACCTAATTTTTACAAATGAAAAAGGGACTCCAAATCGCTGCCAAGCGGGAGAGTGCCCAGGACGCTGGCGGCGCGGCGTTGCCTCTTTGGATGCCCAAACTTAGGCGTTGGCCAAAATACGCGCCAGCTCGAGGGTCACCAGAGGTCTCTATAAGGCGAGCAATAAGAAGGAATAAGAGGCATTTAATTATTTACAAATGCTTTATGCATTACAATAAATAAAGTCCTACAAACCAATAAATACATTTAACTGTAGGATCAGCAACTCAATATTAATCTACATAACATCATTGATAAATAACATAATTTTTAGCTCTAAAGGTACCACTGTTGAGCTCAGGTCTTCCAACAGGAACAACAATACATGATAAGTCCAGGTCACAGGCCTAGGCTGAAAGCTGGTTGGTACATTCAAACGACAAGTAGTTCAGAGTAGATCAATCATGACCGAGTGTTTAACATGGCTTCTGAAGTACGGAGAAGCTCGAGCTATTTAATTTGATCACCCATCCGGTTACACTACATTGCGAAAGTAGCTTAACTTGCAAGATCGCATCCCGAAAGCGCAAGCTACTGCATAGAGCTCCTTTAAAAAACTGTAAGCGTATTTAACTAAACCTTAACATATGTCAGATGTTCATTAGGTTACGTAAAAATGCTAAATTACTTCATTCAAATAGTTTGTTGAGCATCATTTGGTTTTCTATCTCTAATTACTAGATATGATTTTTTTTTTTCATTGACGGCGCTCTAGTGTGCTGCGTAAACACTTTTAAGTAGCAAAATTTAAATACAGTCTAGCTTTACAACAAAACGATGGCTAAAGTTAGACAATGCTCAAAACAGATGCTGTCACTGTTTAGCTAATACTTTTAGACAGAGACACAATATTTTAAAGACGTATGTAGCCATTGTTTAACTTTAAACACTGTTTTGTATTACAAGGGAGTGAGTTTTTGAGAAAGATAATATAATTTTACTACAAAATATTGTATGTATAATAATATTACTTATTTTACTAGTAAAATTGTTGATTATTTAGATCAAAAACAAATATTTTTTTAACAACAATTACTTAATTTCTATTTATCTGCTGCCATTACATCTTGTTCAACGGTGTCTCCATGGGATGAATGCGGAATTGATTTAGGCAGTGGGATGAAAGCGGAATTATTATTGTTATTTTAAGATGGTGGGATGAAAAAGTGGGATGAATGCGGAAACACCCAAAAATAACAATTGAATAGCTGATCAACGAGTAGGTATCATCACTAACATCACAGCCAAAAGACGTCCACTGCTGGACTAAGGCCTCCCCCAAAGATGGGTAGGTATGCTCTAATGAAATTCCACAATAAAGTTATGAAAAAAAAATTAAAATCTCCTTACATTTAATGTATGGTATGGTATATCATGACGTGACTTAGAGTTCATGAGTTGACCTCACGTCTTTAATAATGAACCGTGTATGCCACACAGGTCCGTGCAACAGTGAACGTAAGGTGACTTTTCCAGCTTTATCACAACTGTCGCGTGCTCTCTGCTTGGGCGGAATCTAATTTCAGTTAAGTCTGAGCTGGGGGTAAGCTAGCGCTTTTGTTTCAAAAGCTATTTTGATTCTAAAGTCGTAGAACGTGTTACTGTTTCTTAAAATATATTGGGTATAGGGCATGTCTTGATAGATTGTAAATCGTTTAACTTATTGTTGCGAATTGTTTTACTATAAACAAACAACTGTATACATATATACCATTGTAACAGGACAAACCATATTCAAATTTCAATTAAAGATTGTTTTCGACTAAGCTATGAATAGCATTGTTACAAACTTTCGTGGTTTTCTAATGTTATTTATTATTTAGATATATGTAAAATGTAACTTTTCTATATGTAGTAATAAATTAAATAGTATATATATATATACTTATTGGCCATCTAAGGGGTATAAAAATATATCGCACATATTTAATATAATGTATGTGTTGATCTAAATGAACATTACTCAGTAACAAGCATTTCTGCATTTTGCACATTTTTAATTGTAAATGTATTGTAACAGGTTCCGTGTTAGCACGTAAGTAATTAGCTAGCATTCACGCAACGCGTGTTCAATACCGTTTTATTTTTAACATTTTATAATATTTATGCTTAGGAATAGAATTTTAATAAACCACCTTTAAAACAAAGATATTTCAAAAGGTGGTGTTAAAGTGAACTTTAGACTTATCATTAATAACTACTAAGTTAACAAAGGATATTAAAGTTAATCGCTAAGCTAAAGGTAACCTTTTCAGTTAGTATGTTGTTAATGCAAGTGTGAGTCATTGGCGCCTTAATTTTTCATGTGTAACATCTTTCTGCTCGCCTTCTATATACGTATACAATTTGTGGGAGTGATTTCGTAGAAAAGGGACGGAAGTAGGGTCGTAACAGTTACGTGTTAGTCCGGGAAGCCAACAGTGATCGACACTTTAAGCCCAATGTCGTAATATTTGTGGGAGTGATTTCGTAGAAATGTGATCATCGTGACAGTGTAACAGGATAACAGTGTGACATGACATGTCTTATATTGAGTATTTACTGCATTCTCTTTATGATTTGTAAATCTATGCTTATTCTAATTTCAATTGTAATATTGATTTCAAACATTTCGTCTGTAATACTTGTGTAAGACTTTTAAACAATGATAAAAAAAATATATACGTCATTGTTAATTCTTTATTCTATTTTCTATTGTAATATTGATTTCAAAAGGTGAGATGTCAAATGTTACACATCATAAGCGACTACTGTAATGCTCGTTCGTTTTTTTTAAATAATTATTGTTTGTAAAGTTGACAACACATTAGACGTAACACTTTGAACTTAAAGCCAGGGTGGCTTTTAGTTCTATCCCGTATGTAATAGAGTTGGAGATGTTTGCAAAGCTACTCTTAGAAAAAATATATTTTAATGACCTAGTTTGACACACTATAACCTGTCGTCTGCTGTAAATACAGACACAATAGAATTTTAATTGTTTGTAGGACGGATCTGGCATTAAGCAGACGAAAGATTAAATCAGAAGCTGTCATTTTATAAACTAATATACTCGTACTCGTTTTACACAATAACAACAAAATGTGCTTGTTTGTTTAACCCTTATATAAACGAAACTTTGGCTTACAAAGTATACAAAGTAAGAGGAGATAGTGTTGATAGATTTCCACAGGTTGGACAAAGCCTCGATAATATAATTGGAAGTTCTTCTGATCCGGTATGACAGGATGCAAATACCACTGGTGGAAATTTTTTCAACACATTTTCAAACAATTACGTTATTTAAACGACGTTTTGCTGTTGTTTTTTTTTTTTTGCAACAGTCTTCAGATTTTTTTTTATTGTTACACCAACAAAGTAAACACCATTACATTAAAAAAAAACATTACATGAATCAGACGCTTGATAAGTGTCACCTCAATTATAGGTGTAAACTACATGCATACAAAAGTGCTACAGCAAAAATCACAAAATTAAGATTAAGATTTAATAATCACAAAATTTCAAGCACTTCTGTTCTAAGTCACGCCGTTTATTCATCAAAAAATAAATCTAAATATTTTAGACACCACTAATTTGATTACTTGCACGAATTATGCATAGCATTGCATGTCATAAAGGATTTAAATACGAACGGTTTTTATAACTTTAAAGACGTAGACCAAGGGGTCTACAATAAGCTTCTACATTTTAGCCCTTTCCTTTATTGTAAATTTATCAAATGAACTATGGGTTTTAGGCGAAGTCCGTGACCCTATCGTCCGTCTTATCATCACTTACCAAAAATGGGATGAAAGTCGAATGAGCCCGATATGCCACAGTACGCGCACGATTGTAGTTTTTCAGCGAAACTTTTGTACAGAAATACTTATTTATGTTGCTGCACACATGATGCACACAGTATAGGTGGAATCGCACTCTAACTGGTTCAAAGAGTTGATATTCATAGTGCCAAATAGTGCCAATCACACATTTTTGATGCCTGACCTTTGATCAATTCAAAAATAGATGATGTTTACTAGATTTCAAAATTAAGTTTCGATAGTGTAAGTCGGTATTTTCTATATAGCTACAGTCAAAGTCTGCAGGTACTAGTAGACACTCGAAAGTTTTTCGATATGCGTCTAAAAAGTTTTGATTTTCATAGTGATTTCATATTTTGAAACTTGACCAATCACCTTGACTCACACTCTCTATTCTTTAACTGACTTACTGACTGTTCGACAGTTATATATTTTACACACTATTTTACAAAAGCACAAAACACTCCCAATTGACTCTGTTACCCTAGCAAAGCGACGGAATGATATTGTAGCCAAGAAAAACAAATGTAAAACCTACTTTGCTAAACATCAGTGTGCATATCAATCATCTCATTTGTATAATTATGTTAATAAAATCTTAAATATTTACACTAAAACAAATTTCACATGTAAACAGATGTTGACTGAATGGATAAAAAAAAAAATTGGAACATGAGAAAGTAGAAAGAGTAATTGTTCATATTGATAGATAAAATATGTACTTGTGATAATAACTAACCATCCATAACACACACACACACATACATACACACACACACACACACACAAACACACACACATACACACACACACACACACACACAAACACAAACACACACACACACACACATATATATATAAATATATCTTTATCATATTTTTATATTATGAAAATCAAAGTACTAGAACCTAAGTATTGCGGCTACTCAACAAATTGTTAAGTATTATTATGTTAAATGAGAGCGATTCTCTCCTGTCACAAGTGTTCTCACACTCCAAAGGAGAGAATCAACCTCTGTAATTGTTAAAACTGATTTGTTGTGATAAATAAATATTTTTTCATTTTTTTTTTCACCTTTGCTGTTGACTGTACTAGATAAAGGATCCGGAACAAAAATGCATCTCGAAAGTGGTCCTGTTTGCTCATACCTATACATTTAAATTTCGAATAGGTAACAAAAATCTGAAAAACTCTGCAGCTTACTATGAACCTTAAAACTTAAAAATAAAGATTAAAATAAGGTTGCAAAATATTTGGTTTTTTTTTAAGTGTAGTTTGTTCCCTGAGAAACCGGCTAAGGTCATAGACCATGCTGCCATGTCATTAGTTTCTTAAATTCATTAGTACTTACTATATGTAATAAACTATAAAGGATGATGATGAATGATAATAGAAATGAGTATCTTAGTAAATTGGGAATGTAGGGCTTGCGCTCATTGGGAATGTAGGGCTTTAACTAAGTCCTCACGCGGAATTCTTGAGAGAATTAGAAAAGTGCCGTTGCACTGTTTTGTTTCATTTGCCAACACTCATGCACACTCACGAACACTTAACGGTTAATAATCCACCATTATTTCACATTAAAATTCGACATAACACAAATTTTAGAAAATAAAACAAAACCGCACATATGACTCTTCACTTTCCCGCCAAGAAGTCCACAAAATATTTGTACTTAATATTTACTATCATCGCCACAAACGTCATTGTGGCTCCGTGGCATCCGTGCCGTGACCCCAAAGTCGCATACCCTTTTTCAAGCGCTCATTGGGAATCTAGTACATAATAAAATTGATCGAAGTGCCTGGCATACTAGCAATCACTCCATACAGCTTCATGAATCACACATGGCAGAAGGCATCAAAAATGCGCGGCGCACCCACGAGCATCACTATATTGAGTTGTGAACGCAACAGAATGATCTCTTTGCTATTTCCGAACGCAACTGTCAAACTCAAGTGACAAATGTTTTGCCGCCAAGCTGTCTCTCTGTTCGCGTGCTGAATTCCACGGAATAATAGATACGAGTACATCTCAACCACAAGATATGTGAAAGACACAATAAAAACTGTTTTTCTTCGTAGTTGTCAGTAATAAATATATTGATATATAAATTAGACTGTAGTATTATTTTGTGCCCTAAGTCCTTCAAATTGTTCAGCTAGAGGCATTGTCCATACTGCTACTCGTATTATTAAAAGTAATATCGCTGGACCCCAATGATGTTGTAAAGGTAAAAAAAACCGCAAAAAATTATACGAAGTTTTTTTGTTCGATTTCGAACGCATTTCAACTAACATTCATTTCTAATGAAAACAAATGATGTAAAAGGGAAAGCGTAGTTAAAGCAATACGAACGAACAAGACATTATATAGTGTTTTTTATTTGTTCAACTAAATTGAAATATGGGATTTTGTAACCGGAACTATCAATTGACTAAGTTATGTCTCCTTCTTCGAGAGTGACTGAGGCTAAAATGATACGATTGCCTTCTTCTGTTCGGAGCATCTTCTTGACAACAGTAACGTATTTACCTTTTTTGCTTATCTATATACTACTATATAAATCTGTAGGCTCTGTGTGTACTTGCAATTTTTCTGATAATTTTTTCGATAAATATTCTTTTTGAGACTCACTGACACCAACTCTACGATTTTTGAAATATATGTCTGTCTGTCTGTCCACTTTTAACTCAAGAACGGCTTGACCGATCTTGATGAAAATTTGTATGTAGTAAGAACATGCGATTGTGCAAATGATAGGCTATATAAAAAAAAGTTTAGCGGGTGACGGCTCTTGATGGAAATTTGTATGTAGTTTGAACATGAGATTGTGCAAATGATAGGCTATAAAAAAAAAGAAATTTTATTCACAAGTTTAAGCGGGCGGGTGACGGCTCTTGATGAAAATTTGTATGTACCTAGTAAGAACATGAAAATATGATGTTAGTAAACCTAATAACTATTTTGATTAGCATTCATTGATCCATCATATTCGCACAGCGAAGCGGGCGGGTGACCACTAGTGCCTACTATATTAAAATTGGCTGGCCAGATGATCTTAACAAAGTAGCGGGACTAAGGTATGGTGGCGATCCATTGGAGATGTCTATGTTTAGCAGTAGTCTTCTGTATGCTGAGAATGATGATGATGATGATGATTTGATAATATAGTTTTTTAATCTTCTGTTAATCCTACAGGTTAATATTGGCAACAGAGTTGGCAAACGCGTCTATTTTCCATTTATCTCAACGTGCATATAATGTTTATCATTTTCATCTTCAAAGAGAAGCTATTACAAGATTAAAGTGGAACATCCACTATCGTTCTCAACGTGAGATGGATTTACGCCGCTATACGTGGCTATACAGCGAAATGCATTTTTCTCAGGTGTGGGCTTGGAGGGATTGGTGGAACGTTATACGATTTCTCTTAATCTAGCTTGCATAGTATTCTGTTGCTATATTATGTTTGTTTCTGGTAAATCTGGAACATCGTGTGCAATATGCTTCAAAATTTTAGCAATGCACGATTTCATAAAAAGAATTTGAATTGAGTTGGATGACTAGACAAACCTTGCCAGAGTAATTATAAAATAAACGTAATCATTTTATTCGAACGGAGAGAATAAGACATATCTACCTCTGGGTCTTAACCAATAGAATATAATGTATAGCAAAATTGCTGAGTAATGCAATGTCTCTGATCAAGATAAAACAATTGACGCACGTAACTTATCGGCACAAACAACAGCGCCTGTGTTTTGTTTCTTCATTAACGCGTGTTTACGTTGAAAGAGAAATCAGCGTCGTATCAGACAGCAGATAGATAAAAAGCGCCCCCATTTAAGCACTAACAAAGGGCAGCTTACACGAGCCGCCTGGTCTGACGTCGCTGGCTCTATCTCTTGCACAATGGCCAATCAGTCTACGCCCGAGCGGCTAAAGCTAGCTTTTCTATTAGACTTTACAAGTCGTGCAAACCAAGGCCTGGTGGTAGAATTCTGTTCAGATTCCGACTTTATGGCGACTATAATACCTACTTGTATTTATTGCTGTCGTCAAGCAGTTTGTTATGCAATTGCTGTGTATCGAATTAAAGGGTCGGTAGGCGCTTGGTAATCTTGGTTTTACAAGCGTCTATGGGCTGCAGCGGTCGCTTTACATAAAGCAGGCCGCGGGCTCAGTAGTATAATAAATAAGAAACAAGAAGGTAACATGTTTGTTCATTTTTCCTTTCACATTCAATCCATTCTCCTGTGGAACGCGCTGCCTCTCGAAATCAGGATAGCTACGAGTTGTGACGTCTTTAAAAAGAAAGTCCGCGATCTCTTGTTTGATAGAATCATGGCAGAATCTTCCAATAACGTCCTATTAGAATTATTTATTTTATGTACGTTTATTTATTGTAGTTTACGTATTTACAGTATTGTAAATATGTGTATACATATATGTTTATGTATACAATATAATATTTATGCATGTATTATATACTTACATTTTAATTATTTATAATATATCTTGATTACACCTACCAATGTTATCTCAGCACTACCCTATGGTTGACTGGTAGAGAATGCCTCAGGCATTAAGTCCGCCATGTAGTATTTATGTTGCAAAAGTTTAAATAAATAAATAAATAACATACTTACCAACTTGAAGCAAAAACATTTATGCGGACCACTTTTCCATTGAAACATATTCATGCGCGTACATTACTATTAAGTTACTCAGAAACAATTTGTAAGCGACTACAATTTTCTTTTACACAAATAGCCTTTATAATTTCACAGTTTACTAAGCATCACGCCAAGCAGCGAACCGCCGGGGGTCCCTAATGCATGAACAATGGTTGGCATTATGTACATGAGCCGCTTGGCCTGGCGATCCCGGGCACAATGGCCAATCAGCCCTCCCCAGCCAACTGTACCTAGCTTCCCTATTAAACTGCGTAACCCACGCAATTCTAAAAGGAAACAAACATTATACGCTTCACTGTGTTATTTGTGAAGTTGTCAGCTCTTTAATATTGAGGAGTTATCAAACAAAGTAACTCGATTGGCAGCTGTGTAAGTCACAACTTCTTGTTTTAAAATTGTGAGATCCATTTGGAGATTTTGCGATTTAAGGTATTGATTAATTAATAATTTCATTACTGATTTCATGTTCTTTGGTGACTATTTATTTATAAGTGCGACAGCAGAACACTATATAAATGTAGCAGTGACAAAATAACTATAATCTCTCTTTATAAAATTAGCTAAAACTGGATTTTTTACACATGTACTTGTAGTCGCGCTTATAACGAGTATACATGTTTTATGTGTAGTTGTTAGCTTTGATCAATTATGTACAAGACAAAGGGACCGCATCAAAAATGCATCTCGAAAGTGTTCCTTTGCTCATAACAACTTGGCCCCAAAGTCGCCTACCTGACCTACCTGAGTGGTAGAGCCACGCTGCTTTGCGGCACGAAATGGGCCGGCTCGCCCGACGTAATACTACCCTATCACAGAATACCAACGTGAAACAACGAGTGCGTCGTTGCTGTTGTGTTTCGTCCGGTGAGTGAAAGTACCGGAGGCCCCTCTCTCCAAATTAGTAGAAATTGGGAGGGGGGGGGGGGGCCTCCCAATTCCTACTCCCTCCTCAAGATCCAACTCCTTCCTCAAGGGTGGCAACGCATCTGCGATTACTTTGGTTTTGCGGGTGTCCATGGGCGGCGGTGATTACTTTCCATCAGGTGACCCGCCTGCTCGTTTGCCTTATCTTAACATTTAAAAAAAAACCTTTTTAAAGCGCTCAACGGGAATCTAGTCCATAATTGATCGAAGATAGTTAGGCATTATATGATAGTGTGTTATTTCGGAACCATTGCAAGATTCAATGATCACAGAGAGACTTAAGTGTTTGTCGTCTGAGCATCAATATGTAACAGGCGTCCTCCAATTATATAAATTGGGTGCTTTCCGTTTGTGTTGTAGCTGTTTATTTTAATATAAATTATAAAATAATTTATTACTTCTCTATATGGAGTTGGCGGGAGGATCTTGATAGTAACATGAGGAACTGATATTATGTTGCAAGGGGACCGGGAAGTTTGACAAAAGTGTTGGGAGGTCTGAGATGCTCCGTGAATACAGCTAAGGTGAATCCACATTAAGATATTTATGTTATATAACTTATGTATATGTTATATAACACGTTACAACTTCAAACTATAAGTTTAAGGTTATTTTATTGACACTTATGGTTTACACTAATTAAACATGCTACATAACTATGATATGTAACATGTTTTGTCATATAGTCTGGACGCACTTTTATAATAAGTTATTAATTTTGATTGGCGATGTTATAAACATCTTTATCCTTATGCAATTACTAATGAAATTCCTTATCAAATTTTTGATCAATTATTCATTCTTCCCGTATGTTAATTTATGGTACAGTTACTTTATAAACCTTCTAGACAACATCGTAGTTACTAAATGTATGACTATGCAGCTTGGCTGTATCAATCCAATAAACTTAATTATTGACTGACATCACTGACCGCCTCATCAACGCCTAGGATGCATAATTTTGTGAGGAGGTTCTAAAAAGGTATAAGACCGGATTTTTCATTGTCCTACAGTAATAGTAAAAACTTTATACAACTTCATCTTTACAGCGAACCATTTTGGAAGCAAATAATTGCTTTTGATATTATTGCAGGGTATATAATATTTAAAGGTGTTAACCTGGCGTTGCGGTGACTTGAATTCAGGCACTTAGGTATTGAAAATTCACGCTTGACCGAGAGTAGCCACTGGAGACAGTGGCTTAGGTCCGGAGTGGAGCCCGGTTTGAGCCAATTCACAGCTTTCGTGGAAATACGAATATTCAATATTACTCTGAGATTCAGATGCCTTCGTTTATCAACATAAACGAAGGAAACTACTTTATAGCAAAACTGTTATAAAGTAGTTGTACAGCTATTCATTTTCTTATAATAATAATAATAAAAGCATTTATTCATTGCCACACAAAGAAACAATAACTTGATGCAAAATACAGAAAAACTTAAAGCTAGTGGCCCTGAAATGGCTCCCACTTAGCATAATATCGAGGTACCGGATTGGCACCACGACGCTGGTCTTCCGTGGGTACCAGAAGAGCTTATAGACCTGTTGCTTGCTTAAAAATCTGTTATTTGTATCTTTATATACAGATAAGAATTTAGTAGGCAACAATATTTTGTTCTCGATATTATTGCAGGCTATAATATTGTATGGAGTGTAAACACTGATGTTACGGTGACTTGTATTCAGGCACTATTGGCAATTCACTTGACTTCTCCAGTGGCTTAGGTCCAGAGCGGAGCCCGGTTTGAGCCAATTCACAGGTTTCCAATCAAGCAATCAAATTCATCCACGCGCTAGGTAACAATATTTTGTTATCGATATTATTGGAGTTACGGTGACTTGCATTCAGGCACTATTGAAAATTCGCGCTTGACCTCTCCAGTGGCTTAGGTCCAGAGTGGAGCCCGGTTTGAGCCAATTCACAGGTTTCCAATCAAGCAATCAAATTCATCCACGCGCTAGGTAACAATATTTTGTTATCGATATTATTGGAGTTACGATGACTTGCATTCAGGCACTATTGAAAATTCGCGCTTGACCTCTCCAGTGGCTTAGGTCCGGAGTGGAACGCGGTTTGAGCCAATTTGAAGCTTCTATGGAAATACAAATATTTAGTTACTCTGTTGTTAAATATTGCATGTGTTATTCTGTTATCGTGACGCTTATGAATAACCGATACTTAAATATAAATGTTTACTATTTTAAATGCAAATGTATCGCAGAGCTACGACCTTTTTGCACTGCTGCAGCATACATACATGCCACATAGTGTAGGCTTATTTTGAAAAATATGTTTTGCTTATATCCATTGTGTTATTGTATTATGTGTGTGTATCTGTGGTTTTTGAAAAAAATTTTTATCTATCTATTTAAAACTTAGTAAAATCAGTACTTTCATGTGGAAGAATGGTTTTTGTTAGTGCTTTCATTTATTTTGTCTTTATAGTAATTGTAGCTATAAGATCTCTATATTTTCTTTCAGCATAGAAAATTTAATTAAAACTGGTTTATTAGTTTAACGACTTAGTTGTTCTTAAACCAGACACGATAGAAATTCAATTGTTCTATAGCACTGTGGTTACATTGGGCGTCCAAGTATTTAAACAATTGGAACTTTGATAAGATGGAATATCGAAAAGAAATACGAGTATAATCATGACAAGCTCCAGAATCATAATAATATCTTAGTTTTACAAGTGGAAGAACGAACAGGAGCTATGATTAATGTTACCCTTCATTCAAAAGTAACTTGCCGTTCTCACATATTTTATTTGCATACAAAAACGATTTGAATTTAACAAGTTAAACGACGAACCGCATTAATCACAGCGACGTAACGCGGACGACGCAAAATTCTACGTCTCGTCACAAAAAGGAGCCGCAGAAGGTAACGTTCACGCACACATAGACAATCTGTCACGGACACGGAATCTCGCAACAGCTGCGTTCATACCCTTTGCACGACTTATGTCTAAAAAGAAAAACGTCCAAAAATACGAATGTGCAAAGGCATGTCCATGTGATAAAATTATTCAACCATATAAATAACATTTAATGTCCAAAGATAATATTGGCCAAATATAAAAATTACCATAATATATTCATTATGGTAATTTTTATTTTATTTTTAGTCCAACTATAAAAAAAAATATCCAAACTTAAAAATGACCAGTAATAAGCAAAGGGTTCTTAATATGTCATACTCGTGAACGGATGCCGCCTGTGGAGGCTGGTCTGCTCTTGCATACTTGTCTTATTTTTATTATTATTAACTATTAGTTTAACTTTGTTTTCTCTTAGACAGGTTTTGACTTTTACTAGTACTGTATGACATTGTAAAAAATTAAACTGGTAAATGATGTTCTTGTAAACTTAAATATTTTATTTATTTATTTTTTATTTTTTGTGTTTTTTTACATGTTGTGAGTGCCCTTTATATGTTTGCTTTTATTTTTGATGGAAAGTGTCCTTTTATGATAGGGCATTTTCCAATATTTTTGACGATGTAAGGGAGAAAAGAGCTTGACACTTGCTGAGTTTCTTGCCGGTTCTTCTCAGTACAAGGTCTCCCGCCCAGAGTAGACTTACGAACCGATGGCATAATGACGTTCATAAGAGCTATTTGTAGCCTCATCATCATCATCAACATCTCAGCCAAAAGACGTCCACTGCTGGATTTGTAGCCTAAACTGAATAAATGATTTTGAATTTTGAATTTTTTGATTTTGTTGGGACTGGTTTGCGCAGGTCCCAGATTCCGTGTCCGTGAGAGGATCTATGTAAGCGTATTTATAGCCTTATTTTTTGGTCGCATCTGTTTTTCTAATGCATTTTGCATTGTTCAGAGCGAAAACTTTCACAGTTTCCACATGCTTTGACTTTATAAATTTAAGAACATTCATACATATAGCGTCACTCAGCGTCTTCTACCGCTTATACCACGGCGAGTGCTCTGAAGAGCTTTTTGACCTCATCCCACCTTCTCCCTTTCTCCATAGGAGTACGCGTGCTGCTCTCCGGAGTCACCGCTGTACTGTCTCGAACATTCCATCGCGCACAAAGAAATTTGGTGACTCGTTTTTCTGTCGCACTTCCAAAAGATGGAATAGTCTACCAGCGCACGTTTTCCCTCCTTCCTATGACATGGGGTCCTTCAAACGAGGCGTGAAGAGGCACCTTGTGGGCCGGCAGGGTGAGGGTGACTGATGCTGCGTTGTTTTCTCGCTGCACCAGTTGTCCTTACGTCTGGACTCCATTTCCACTTAACATCAGGTGGAGTGGAGTCATTTGCTGAGCTATGTATAAAAAAAAAAAAAAAAAAAAAAAAAAAAAAAAAAAAAAAAAAAATACATCATACATATACATTGATTTTTCCTTATGGTTGTGACAAGTTGTGATGAATTTTAGGCAAAACGCGTTTTAGTCTTACGGCGATTAAGGTGGATTGCGAAATAGGTAGAATGCGTATTAGGTATAGTGCGAAATAGGCAGTTTAATGTTTTAGACAAGCAAAGACTTAAGCCAAACACTATTTAAGAATGAAGTTTAGGCAAAATGCGAATTAGACTAATTACGTTTCAGGCATACAGAGAACAACGGCTTCAAACTATGTGTTAACTGTAGGGCTAAAAAATACGTGACTTGAAAGTGCTATGTCCCTTTGACACTTTCGCGGGTTGCGAGAAAGGTTGCGTCGATAAGCCATACGCTCCGCATATGCTAAGTTCTCAAGTTTCCTCGGGGTAAATCTATTTTGTGCCCCCCTTCCCGTCGGGTTTGGGGGGAACTTCGTCTACGTTTAAGCGTCTACGTCTCCCCGGGCGTAGTGCTATTCCTAATGCATTTTCTTCGGTTTACTCGGTTATTTGTCAAACCTCTTAACCTCGTTTTTCTGCACCACCTTAAATTATCATCAGCTCATTTATGTCCCCACCTGCTGGGGCACGAGCCTTCCCTATGGATGGATAGGGAGAACGGGCCATAAACCACCACGCGGGCCCAGTGCGGATTGGTGGTTGTTAACAACTGCTAATGCAGCCGTGACCAACGGCTTTACGTGCCTTCCGAAGCACGGACACCTTAAATCACATTTGCTTGAAACTTGACTTAAAAAATCTTGTTGATAAAACTATCATTAGGTATAATTATTTACATATAATTTTACGCAAAGTTTGCTGCGAACAAATTAGAATTTGAAAACAGACAAAGTGTTGGAATAATTCCACGAGCGGGATTGAAACCCGCACCCCATGACATGCCAGGTCAGATGCACTACCAACTATGCTATCGTAGCTCAATCCGACTCGCCGAAATTAATCAACGCAGATAGTGTGATCTCTTACTCTGTAAGCCAAAAGAGCCCTAAGTATTCGATTCCTATTCTATGTATTTCGGGGAGGAGTTGGATTGAGCCACGATTGCATAGTTGGTGTGCACCTTTCGTGGATTTTTTTCAACACTATGTCATTTTTTTATCATTTTAAGTACCTCATTTTTTCGTGACTTTCCAAAAATCGTAAAACAAAAGAGGTTCAGAATTGTGTGTTGAAGAGGTTCTTAATGATTTACAAATTATCCTGTATAAAGAGACGGTAAATCTATTTTCTAAGGATAGCGTATTCCCAACTAGCTTTTAGTGCTTACATAATGCTCAGCTCGTTCCCTCCACTCGTACGTGAAATTTACTTATCAATTTCTTCTCGTGTACAGACTAAACTTACTTTACTGCAATTAATTTACCTTAAAGAGCTTTCGAAACTTCTTCATCGCATATAACTTGCGGTTCTATAAAAGCGTTTCAATTTACATCAGTCAGCGTCAAATTAATTGAATTATACCTTACCTATGAAATGGCCGATTTGTATGATGATTTTTTTTCATTTATATTTTTCAGACTAAAGATTTTTTCAATTTTCCTACCATCTATTAATGTTAGCATCATAAAAATTGGAGGTCAGTGTGTTTGTTTCACTAGCTAAATACCGCAGACGTTAAATAGAAAAAAAACAAGGACCTTCAAAGCTACAATGAGACAAAAGATCAATTCCGCTAACAAAAAAAAGAATGAGTTTTAAAGAACATTTTAGCCATAGAGATATAAAATGAAAAATTATTAATATTACTAAAGCCTAATTAAGTAAAGTCTTTATTAAATGTGTATAAAATAATAAAAACTAATATTGAGTTTTAGAAGTAATACATTTATTAATGAGTGAGAAAAAAATCGGCTATTTCATAAGTAAAACCTAATTAATATAACTGTATAAGTAATATACAGGGTCACTTTTATAACACCATCCAAACCTTCTGAGATGACTCCCGTGATACAAACGAGCTACTCTTAATATTGAACCAACTCCCTAACTCGAAAATAAAATTCAGCTGTTCCTTAAAAAACATCAATATTCATTCGACCAAAATGTATGGAACAGCTGAATTTTATTTTCGAGTTAGGGAGTTGGTCCAATAGTAGAAGTTGTTCGTTTGTATCACGGGAGTCATCTCTGAAGGTTTGGACGGTGATAAAAAAGTCAACCTGTATATTTATTATTGCTTTGTGCCAAAGTAAAATATGTTGCTATGTACAATTTACTTTCTTTTTCGTACCTAATTGCACCGTTATGACAAGATAACTAATGTAATCAACACTAATGAAGGCTCTGGAATCTAATACAACCTATTTAGATGTAACCACTCGTACGTAAGCTGACTGCAAGCGCGTGATTGTAAATTCCATTAACATTGCTATCGTATTTGCTTTTATACGGCTTGTTAAGGAATTGCAGCGGAGTTCGTATGTTGAACTATCGAAAGAGCGAAGTAGCTTTCATGTTTGCTAGATGCCGGGATTGATAAACAAGTGTAAATATTTAGAGCTTGATTTTAATATGGTTCCTAAGATTGGAGATCTTTGAACACGCGGGTTAGGCTATTTTATTATTTTTTGATTTTTTTTTTTCATACGTTCCCAAGTTTTACGATGCTTTGTCTTTAATTATAGCGACTCCTGCACGAAGGCATGCCTGACCCGCAGCAACCAAACAAAATTTTCAATCATTTGTTTTTTAAGGAGCGTCCTCACTGAGAGCATTCTTACCCGAGCATTTGTAAACGAGCAATCGCCAGCGAGCAACGAATTCTGCCCAGCGAACTAAACATTCACTTTCGTGCAAAACTATGAACGTTCGAGTCGAACATCCGAGTTTGGGGCATTCGAATACTAAATGTCATCTATATATCTATATATATAAAAAAACCGACTTCAAAAAACAGGAAACTTAAAAAAGTAAAAACAGCTCTAAAAGCAATAAATAATATTGAGTCGGGTGGTTGGTGGTCGGCTGGGGGACAATTTTGTTTCATTTAAACTTTTACAGTTGTTCTATTATCTCCACTTTTTTATTGTAAAAGCCCCACCCGACTTCAGTAGACATTTTTTAAAACTGACATGCGTATCTAGGTAATTAATAATATGATTTCAATATTATTTAATGCTTTTTAGAGCTGTTTTTACTTTTTTCTGTTTCCTGTTTTTGAAGTGGGTTTTTTTTGTTAAAAATTACTTTATTTTACGATTTTTAGTGATGGGTAGACGTAGACCTAACAAGGATGCTTCTCGGATGAGGAAACGATGGCCTAGTAGGTAGTGGTATTCATATGTAAAACTTCAATCTTAATTTTTGTACGAACTAAACATTTTGGCATATTGAACCGTATATAGTAAGCCCAATAAAAGGTAACAGCTGTAAATCGTTGAGGAATTCCCTCGACTGTCTATGGTCTCCATCATCAGACCTGTAATGGCACTTATAAATCATATGGGTGCAAAGTTCTTATCAATAGAAATTAATTAAGACCTAACACAAGGTAGCTACTGTAAAACGTTGAGGAGTTTCCTTGACTGTCCTTCGCCTTATCAAGGTATCACCCAAGGTATCTCCTTTCCAACAAAAAAAGAATCATCAAAATCGGTTCATAAACGACGAAGTTATCCGCGAACACACATAAAAAAAATATATATTATATACGAGTCGAATTGAGTAACCGCCTCCTTTTTTGAAGTCGGATAAAAATCAATTGCTGTTCGTTTGTCTCGCTAAAACTCGAGAATGGCTGGACCGATTTGGCTAATTTTGATTTTGAAATATTTATGGAAGTTCAGGGAAGGTTTAAGCGGTGAGAAACAACATTGTAACGTAACATAAGTAACGGAAAATACTAAAAACGACAATTTAACTTTCCAATACAAAATTATTTGTTTGTTTTGTTGTCATGGAAACTGTCAAAGCAGTACGAAGTCCGCCGGGTCATCTAGTTAATATATATTTTTTGTTATAATAAATTGGCATTGATAAAAACACGATAATACGATAGACCAAGAAGGTCACGATCAAGGATCTGTTCCTTGCTTACAAGTGGCCAGTAATATTCCTACATACATACCACATTCATTTCATTACCGGAGTACTCGCTTTCGAGCGTTTTGTTTGCGTGAAGATTCGAATGCGAGCCATTTCCGCAAACAGCGTTGCGACGTCCACATCGCACCGGCCGAAGTTCGTGCTCGCGTGTACACTTTGTGACGCTCGGCTCAACGTCCACACCTCTCGAACATTCGACGTCGAATGCTCATTACACGCGAACGCGTCTACACATATCATTTAAATAAATACTA
The DNA here is from genome assembly GCA_947562085.1 of Eudonia lacustrata. Classification (NCBI taxonomy): domain Eukaryota; kingdom Metazoa; phylum Arthropoda; class Insecta; order Lepidoptera; family Crambidae; genus Eudonia; species Eudonia lacustrata. The sequence goes on from OX387314.1 coordinate 19,975,946, forward strand.
CGAGTATAAAAACGTTTCGTTTGATATATTGATGAACACGCTCACGTATTAAAATAACACTAGATCAATTGTTATTAGACAAACTCAACATGTTTTTTTTTTGGAGCGAATTTGCTGATTGCCTCAAACGGCATTTTCAGCTTCACTGGGCTTTTTTGGGAGAGGCGAGAAACTTAAAGGGTTCCTCAAGCCGTGTGAAACGAATCACCTTCGGAGGTTTTCTTGAGGGAACGGCATCACGTCACTAGTTCGTGTCTCCGTGCCTTAGATTCTCCAAGGGGTTCGGATCGGATCGGAACTCAACATGTATAATATTATAATAATATCATCATCATCATCATCAGCTCATTTTATGTCCCAACTGCTGGGGCACGAGCCTTCCCTATGTGTGGATAGGGAGAACGGGCCATAAACTACCACGCAGGCCCGGTGCGGATTGGTGGTTGTTAACGGCTGCTAATGCAGCCGGGACCAACGGCTTTACGTGCCTTCCGAAACACGAAGAAGCTCGAGATGATACAGTTTTGGTCACCCATCCGATGACCGGCCTTTGCGAAAGTTGCTTAACCTCAGCACTCGCAGACCGGGCGCGTTAACCACTGCGCTATCGAGCTCCTCCCTAATATAATATTATAATACTATAGGTATTTACTTTTATTGAAATTGAGTTTGCTCTTGACCACAATCTATTAAAAGTACAAGGTATGGTCTACGACGAAGCGAGCTAGCCTATTAGATACCAATTAATCCGAACCCTTCGGTGAATCTAGTAGGGCACGGGGACACGCCCTTAAGTGCGTGATGCCGTTCCCTCTAGAAAATCTCCAAAGGTGATTCGTTTCACACGGCTTGTACCTACTAAATTCGTTTAACACATTTTGTTGTTTTTATTATATTTTACGTAAATACTGTGTTTATCTTTATTAAGCGTATATATATAAGAACCATTACTATGCAACTACTTACTGTTATACTGTTGGTGTATCTGTATAATAAAAAAAATATTGTTTTCTAAAGTTTACGTGAACACTACACATTGAAATGAAACAACTTTTACGGATCTACTCGCGTTTATTTTACACATTACTTAATGTTTTTTCCTGACGGACCACGGACCCTGCAAAGGGTTCGGAACATAAGTAATGTGTAAAATAAACGCAAGTAGATCCGTAAAAGTTGTTTCATTTAAAAAAAAATAGTCTTGCAAATGTTTAGCTTTGGTTATTTACTGCAGTTGAAGTACGTCATATTCATTGCTACCCAGTACATTCCTTGCAATTAACAATGCATATCTCGCTTTTGTAGATACAAGAACAGACGTTTTGTTCCGAAGTCGACTAGCTGCGCTACGTTAGGTCACAATGCCAAGCCGCCGCAAAAGCCTCGTAACAAAGCCTTCTCTCTGCCTCATTGTGAGCCCTTCTTTGGAATTTTAGACTTTGGTTAAACTCGCATGAGATGCCTACTTATGGAGCTTAATATTGCAATCGGGTTATTTTGTTTAGTGCAGGCATGTCACATTAAGGTCCGATTCTTATGTCTTGGTATACTTCTGAAAGTGGTTGTCTGACAAAGAATTTTTTAAACCATTTGACCGAAGTAGTTTGTGTAAGTAGGTAATATTAAAGTCAATGTTTTTTTTAATAGTATTGCGATAAAGTAGTTTGTTTGTATGTAGCTGTCAAGGGGCTGTTATGACATAAAAAGATACAAGTTGTTCTATTTAGACCACGGCATGTGACTCGCTTGCTGCTTCAAAGGTAGGTACTACAAAAAGAAACTGTTGCTCACTGCCGCGACCAAATAAATATAATAAGTACAAGGTGAGGCAAAAGTAGTCACCCTACGCTATAATTTTTGCAAATGGCGTCAAATGTTAAATCAGTTTTGACAAATTTGAAGTAAACTGATGTAAAATACATGTTGACAAGCAATGAATCGCTATACTCTTCAAGAACGCGGAATAATTGTAACCGACATTTTGAAGCAGGCATTTCCGGCTCGCCTAATCTCTCGTTTTGGCGATTTGCACTGGCCGCCAAGATCGTCCGATTTGACGGTACCAGACTTCTTTTTGTGGGGGATTTTTGAAGTCTCTTGTTTACGTGAACAAGCCTCAGACTCTGGAAGCCCTCAAGGACAACATCCAGACACGAATGCGCGAACCTATCGCCTGAAGTTCTGGCAAAAGTGATGGAAAGTGCCGGTCATCAATGCTGACGGCGGCCACTTGTGCGATATCATCTTCTCGTCTTGATAGGAAAAATTCTAATGAATTAAACATAAATAATCCACTAACAGAACCAAAGTTTTCATTTGTAAAAAAAAAATACTGCCAAAGAACATCGGATGATTACATTTGCCTCACCTGTATAAGTATAATGGATATGTATTTTCTGAAACCGGCCCATAAACAATAAAAATTTAATAGATATTAGTAGCAGCCAACTAACCAACTCCAATCAAACCTTACCGTGCTTCCCAAAGCACGGAGGAGTACGAAATATTAAAATTCCGTCTGCCGCCACCCTGAAAGTCGGTATAACAAGACTTGTTTTGCTTTCAGTATAATACGCGAAAGTACCAACAAAATAATCAATTCGTAAAATTGTTTATAGGAAAAAATATAAAGAGAACAGGCGCGGGAGTATTTGGCGACTGATTTATATGTTGCACTACCTAAATATGGATGCTCTCCCACACGTAATCCTTCGTCGCCGAGGTGACGACGGCTGTTGAGGCACGTTCCTGTTCCCACCCGATCCTCTAAATGCATTACACATTAACACATTCGCATTAAAGAAAATGTCCTACTAAGTTGACCTGTTGCGCCTCTAGACATGCCTTTATACCCCGAATCACAAAGGACGCCACAGCCACAAAGTAAGAAGACTGCAGAGAAGGTAAGCCTCATGCATACCGCTCTCTAGCAACGCACACATATCTTTCTCACGGACACGGATCTCGGACCTGTGTGTAGGCTTAGCCAAAGTAACATTAAGAAAACGATAGCGAAGTTCGAAAAGAATAAAATGTATGGGATTGACATAAGCCGCGCTAAATCACGTGGTCAATCTTATGTCAATCCCATAAGTACATTTTATTCTTTTCGAGCTTCGCTATCGTTTTCTTAATGTTACTTTGGCTACCGCCACTGTTCGGAAACGTCCAAGCGCAGCTATTGAGAAGAATAGGAGAAAAGAAAGTATAATAGACATTTATTGGAATCACATAACAAAACACAAAATACGCAAAAAACACAAATAAACATACCTACAACATGTAACAAAAAAAATTAAAAAAAATAACAATTAAGGCGACACACTGAAAAAATGCACCAACTTTTGTCGAATGGCTTAAGACTTATATAGCCTTACGAATCTGAAATGTTGATATAGGTAAATTTATGTCGCACTCGCCCGTTTCTAGAATGTGTCAGTTATATAATAATATTATGTCGTCTAATAGACGGCTGGATGTGCTCGACGTCTTTCATAACTCCTTTTTAGTTTTTAGGAATTATTTAAAGGAAATTGTTTACAAAAATTGTACATAATTGGTTAATTATTTTAAACTTACTTAACTTAATTAAAGTAAAATCAAGAATGATGTGTCACTCATAATGGAGCTCATATCAGAATTTAACTAATATTGATTGTATCATATTCATAATGTTTAATGTGTGTTCTGCGAGTGTACCTATTTCAATAAATAAATAAAAAATAAATTAAATTTGCTAGCTCAAATACACGATTGTATAATTTTGACTCGATCATAATTATTTTCGAACACACACACACACACACACACACACACACACACACACACACACACACACACACACACACACACACACACACACACACACACAGACAGACAGACACTCACACACACTCACACACACACACACACACACACACACAGACACTCACACACACTCACACACACACACACACACACACACACACACACACACACACACACACACACACACACACACAACACACACACATATATATATTCTGTGCTACAGCCTACTTAACTACATTCTCACAGTTTATAGTGTTTACTCTCAAGATTTCTTAGACATGCTTTATGAACAATAGTAGCCCTGCAGCTTGTAAGTTGTAGCCTGTCAGACATTGTGTAGTAGTTACTTAAGATTGCGGCTGTCAAGCGCAGCCGGCGTGCACACTCGACTTTACACGAGTTTCGGCAAATTAGGTGGTATGTAGATTACATACACATTTGCGTACATTTGGTTATATTTTATGCGTCTTCTCACATGTATTTATATGTAATGAAGTGTTCGCGTAAACTTTAGAAAACAATACATACATTTCAATATATTTCCAATGAACATTTGTCACAGCTGGATGAGAGTAGCCGCGGATCGTGCTCGGTGGCGTGCACTTGGAGGGGCCTATGTCCAACAGTGGACTAGTATAGGCTGATGATGATGATGATGATGATGATGATTATAATTTCTTACAAAGCAATAACGGTTTTACCACAACAACGAAAAATTGGTTTGGACTGAATTAAATTATTAAACTCGTAAAGTGATTTGTGTGATTTTCGTAATATTATTATTTACTTACGTGATCATTAGATTGTCTAGAAAACCAGTAGGTATTGAGGAAAAAAATATGTACAATTCGCTTTTATATATTTTTACAAACAGTATTGAATTTTTGTTTCCATATTTTTCCCGAAGTAAAATAAAGCTCTTTCGATTTCAGTCTCCTCCAATTTCGTAGCGAGGTGCAAAAAAAAATATTTAATCGAACCACAGAAGCAACAGGTGACAAGCCCATTTCATAACCACTGCGATATGATTGCGATAGTTCTAGTGATGTATCTTAATTTTAAACATTCGATACTGTACTGTACCCTGTTGAAGAGTAAACTGCTATATTTACTTTACATTACGCTGCCACATAAAGACAATGACAATGAAAAACTATGATTTATTTTTATTTAGTTTATTTACAGGTTTATGTATACACATAAAAGGGTAACAAAAAAAGCTCCACGGGTGAACGTAGTACAAGGAAGCTGCTTATTTCTGTTCTGAAATATCTTCCAGCAGGCCCGCAAAAGGAAACGTTATAAATAATGGTAGAACTAATGTGTACCTCCTGCAAAAACTAAAATAATCTTACTTAAATATTTATAATACACATAATAATAATAATAATGAAGTATTAAGACGAATAACTACCGGAAATATATTATGAGAGACGGTACGGTCGACATCTGTCGGGCATGCCGCCGTCCTGGAGAATCACTCCGACATATTATTTCTGGTTGTTCTCATCTTGCTAACGGAGAGTATTTGCACAGACACAACCAAGTAGCCAGAATAATTCACCAGCAACTTGCTCTTGGATATAGCCTTGTTGAATCGGAGGTGCCGTACTATAAGTACGCACCTGCGCCAGTACTCGAAAATGGTCATGCAACGCTCTACTGGGATCGCTCTATCATTACGGACAGGACTATTGTCGCCAATAAGCCTGATATCGTGGTGGTCGACCGATCCCAGCGCCGGGCAATACTGGTTGATATCACCATACCTCATGATGAGAACCTCGTGAAAGCCGAGAAGGACAAGCTCAGTAAGTACCTTGACTTGGCTCACGAGGTTACCGCCATGTGGGATGTGAATTCAACCATTATTGTACCGATAGTCGTTTCGGCAAACGGTCTTTTAGCCAAGAGCCTCGATCAACACCTTGAGAGGCTCTCGCTGAAAGGTTGGGTCAAGGGTCGGATGCAAAAGGCAGTAATCCTTGACACGGCACGTATTGTCAGGAGGTTCCTCACTCTGCAGCCCTGACCACCGGTAGTTTGGGCCCTGCCTCGCTGCTGGCGGTACTCTAGGATTAGGTTTTTATAATGTTTTATTGCTTTTATATTAAAATATTGTAAAAATCTAGTTTTAAGGAAAAAAATGAATAAAGAGTATAATAATAAAATTTATTTATTCAAGTTCAAGACTCATTTCGTTAGAAACAATTGTGCTTATCCTAGGTTAGTAACAGTAATTGTATTTCATATTAAAATTTTTTAATTTTTACATATTTTTTTTTATAATTCTGAACTGTCTGTACATGACTCATCTCCGCACCACCCCGGCGGATGTTGAGCAGCAATGAGCCATGTACCGACAGTCAAGCCTGCTTGCAATCATGCCCAGGATGCTGTAGGTGCTGCACGGCACTCTGCGCACCAGGGAGGCATACCGCTTCCGCATAGTTGCGTAGAAGCAGTCTACTCGCGCCTCTGCAAACATCCCCGATGCGCTACAGTAGCGTGGAAGCCGCAACAGCACCCTGAACGCGTTGTTGAATTGGACTCGTAGGGCGCTGTAGGCCCGGGCTGTAGGCCCTAATAATGACTTATCTTCTAACACAGTTTTAACGGCACATATACGGGGGTTATGACATTGAACAACAACCACATCACGAAATACACTCCGTCTCCATAATAGAGCTACCCCTCCGTGGGGCCTTCCACGTAACATTCCTGCCGTAGTATCTACCGCTGATACACCTGTGCAGCTGAACTCGTCACTTATACTATTAAGGAATGGCATCTCGTCTGGTAACAACCATGTTTCCTGCAATGCTATTATATCTGAACTCTTAGACAGGTCACGTATAGCTTCTATAGAACGTTTAACATTCTTGCAATTAAATGTTACAAATTTATAAATGTTGTCATCCATTAACGATTGCTTTCTGTACCGCCACCCATTAAGGCATCGTCGGAATTACGCTTCTTTTTAAAATTAATAAAACGTTGGAAAATGATTCCCTTAGGCCATAATTTCTCATCCATAAACAAATGTATTTTGCTTTGTGATACAAAGAATTTAAATGCATTGTATTCGCAATGGCGTCTTATCGACAATTTTTCAAGTTTAACTTTTTGTTGAGTTTTTCTTTCGATGTATTTCACTATGTCCGAATCCAATACATTCTTAGCAACATTTGTAATAAACATAGGCAATATTCTATCGGCAGCTCTAAACTTTTCATCGGGGTCTACAACGACGATACCCGATTTGCCTTTTGCCTTTGGAACAACCGTCCACTCGCCTTTCGATCTTAACACTTCGGCATACGATTCATTATTCCGTGCGCAAATATCTCTTGTATTGTTGACAGCGACGACAGCGGCGGTGACCGGCTCGGGCGCTAGTGGTGACTCATGGCGCACGGCCGCTCGGGGTTTGTCGTCACAACTCGTTTTATCGCAGCACTCGCCGTCGACCGTTTGAATTTGTACTGTACTTGCGTCGATACTACCCTCCTTGGGATTAAAATGTATACTTCTATACTGTAAATCGCCACTATTGTTTTGATAATCATTAAATGATTGACCATTAATTGAAAACGAATTGTCCACAAGCGATAGTCCCATTGGGCCACTATCGCGGTAAGCGCCCCTCTTCATATTGATCTTTACCGCTGAGAATGGAGGCGATACCGATGATGTTTGCCCGCTACTGAGGCACTCCTTCTTGACTTTCTCTAATTGCTCGGTAGTGGCGTAAGATGATTTGATTGTTTTTATTTCAGTTTGTAGTAGAACCATATCTTTCAATAGCTTGGAGACATCGAGATGATCGAAAGTTATGGGTGGTAGTTTCTCTAAATCCCGGGCCACAAACACTGGTATCACGTCCGGGTCTGTAACTTTAAAGAAGCTGATGACATCCCACAGTGCACGACTTTCTTTTCCTTTTCCTCTGCATACATACATACTAATAATTGCTTAAACAAAGGAAATTGAATACCTATACAAAACAAAAATAAAAGGTGAAAATGAAGAAAAGAAATCAATATACATAGGACGACAGAATCAATTGGACAAGTAGTGGGATGTGAGAAGTAGTGGGATATTTTAGAAAATGTCTCATCAATCTATGATGTCTACCAAAGTCTTCCCAGTATATTATATTAGTTAAATTGTAACTATTGTTAAACATTCCGTTTCCTTAACTGTATTTTTTTGGGAATGCTAGGCGTTATGGACTGTATAATGAATGAGAAAAGGGTAAATTTAATTAACTAAACAAAGAGGAGAACGGCAAAAGCAATCCAAGCGCGGCACCTTCTAAATCTAAAACAATAACAAAACGTAACTGAAAAACACAGAGGTATTGTTACGACAAAACCTCAGTGCTGGAAAATGAAAAAATAGAATAGACACGAAAGCGTTCGTAAACGTTGGTGATAAAAAAATATTTCGAAACACTGAGTCGGAACATGATACCGTATGGATATGGGTGCTTTTCCATAGAGTTGTATGAGGTGCCGAGGTGTACCGAGCTCGAGTAAAAACTCACCAACCGTATTGCTTCCTTTGCTTTTTCGTTTAAAATGGAGTAACCCTATTGGTGGATTTTTTTCCTCGCGCACCGCTTAGTTTCCTTGTACAGCTCTGGTGAAATAGCAGCCTGAACAAATCTTTTAAAATGTACTTTTTCCTAAATTGTAAGGTTGCTAGCATAAACTTAAACAGTTTTAGAGTGAGACTTTCTCTAACTTGTTTGGGGCATCTTTTCATTGATTTTTCTACTATCGATGTTTAAAAATCGATCATTGTCCACTGTGGCAGTATTAAATCCTCGCGATATCAACTCTGTCGATTGTTATCCATCACTACAACTGCAATGGCCGACCGAGATTCAACATAATGGCGGGAAAAGTTTCATTCAAATGAAAATCGTTCGCAACAGCGATTTTTTCGTGTATTAAGATGAATCTTGCTGGCGCTCCAGTTATTACGAATGAAACATTATTTGGCTGAACTGGGGGTTTATTTAAAAAGGTCTTGTTTTTAAAATGTGTATGAGAACATTTTCGATTTATAGCCCGGGATTATGATAACTAATTATGACGACCTCCGTAGCCGAGTGCCTTGCACGCCGGACTTTGGGCGGCGCTAACTTTGAGGTCCCGGGTTCGATTCCCGGTCGGGTCAATGTCGAAAACGTACTTTTCGATATTGTGACGAGTCTGAGTGGTTGTGTGTGGTACCGTCGTTGATTCTGATTTCCATACTACGAGTGCTTTAGCTACTTACTTGGGATCAGAAAAATGTAGGTATATGATGTTATCTATTATATTTAAAATATGCATTTGGCATTATACCCGTGAATTGTACCCATATTATTATACTCTATATTTATTTTCTTTCTTAAAACTAGATTTTTACAATATATTAATATAAAAACAATGGAACATTATAAAAACCTAATCCTATAGTACCGCCAGCAGCGAGGCAGGGCCCAAGCTACCCCGCCCCAATCAGGGGCGGAAGAGGGGCTCGCCCATCTACAGGGCGAGCAGTCACCGACGGGGTTGTGGAAGTGTCCGAAAGGGTTCCCATGACCTCGTCAGGCTCTACCATGCCGGCGTTCGATGCGTCCTCCTCAGATGAGGACGACGCGATGATCGCCGGTCTGCTGGTTCCAAGGTGACGAGAGGACATCGGAGTGGTTTTTACCGAGTCGGCTTCGACTCGCTTTCTCTAGGGCTTCGGCCCTGGAACAGAGTCTAGGCCATCCTCGGACAGCCAGCGGGACCCCTCATGCCCGCTGATGCGCCTGTTTGCAGGTTTTCCACTTCGTAACAAAAAAAAAAAAAGGGCCCAAGCTACCGGTGGTCAGGGCTGCAAAGTGAAGAACCTCCTGACAATACGTGCCGTGCCATGGAGTACTGCCTTTTGCATCTGACCCTTGACCCAACTTTTCAGCGAGAGCCTCTCAAGGTGTTGATCGAGTATTATTATTATATTATTACATCATTATTAGCCTACACATAGAGGTTCACTGTTGACCATGAGCATCTTCAATGTAATTCATCATCATCATCAGCCTATACTAATCCAATACTGGACATAGGCCTCTCCAAGTGCACGCCTCCGAGCACGAACCGTGGCTACTCTCATCCAGCTCTTGCCAGCCACCACAATGTAATTAGTTCTATGAATATGCCTACAATTACACCGTTAATAATTCCTAAAACAAAATAAGTCTTTATAATGTACAAAGAATCTCACAAAAATTTTAAAAATATGAAAAATTACAACTTTTTTTCATAAACGTTAAACGCAGACTAAGTAAAAGAAACTATTATGTCAAAGTGACCAAATGAGTTAATTAAAGATAGAATAACACACTTTATAGCTTCACACAACATATAAAACAAATAACAAACATTTTAATAGGTACATCCTTTAAAGCGATCTTTTCCAGACAACCTTAGACGCATAGGACAATAAGTGGAAAATGAGAGTCAGGCAAAATAATATATTCAGATCCATTCACTATATATAACGTAATGTACTTAATTGTAATTAATTGATAATGTCTACCGAATAGACCGGTAAGAAAGGATTTTTTTTTAAATCCTCTGCATCTCGTTTTACGATGTAGTCACACTCTTAGAATAATAACGCCTAGAAACCGAGTACGCGCACGGCGATTGAGGCAAGTTTAACCAAGCCATATGTGGCTTGGTTCGCCGAACGGCTCGCTAGTATTCAAGTTCACGTCGTGTTGTAAGCAGCTCCGCAATTTTTGTTTATAATGACGATTTGTGCCATCAAAGGATGCTTTAACAAGTCAGAATCTAGCAAAAAGGATACTAATATTACATTTCACCTGTCAGTACCGTTAATCAATGTCTATTATTTCGTAAAACACGATATTATTATTCATTAATTTGTAATATGTACTTCCATGTATGTGTTGCTAGATGTAGGAAAACTTTTACCCCACTTTGTGTTCCGAGTTATTTTTATTTAGAGTTGTTTTTACGTGTAATAATTACCAGTGAACCTAGCGCGACTTATGGTGGAGCGTTATTTAAAAATAAGACTTTATTATGAGTCCAAGAAAGACAATTTATCACGATTGCTGTTATCAAAGCGCCAGTTATTTAGAAAACAGTAACAGCTACAAGGATTTTAAACTGAAATGCTTAAAAAAATGTTACAACAGTTATTTTTTCTAATAAGACTGATTTTTGTGCAATGAAAAGTAAATGAATAAATATTGGCATTCTTATTTATCACCAAACATTGTTACATTTACTTACATTACATGTAAATGTTTTAGAGTTATAATAAGTAAGTATCTTTAAAGAAGTAGTTAATGATATGAAAATTGTGGTAGTCGTAGCTTCACTGCCATCTAACTAAAGGCTTGAAATAATCTTCAATGCATAATGAGAGTAGCGGTCCATTGTCTCTGCCTACCCCTCCTGAGGGATTGAAGCGTGAGCTATATGTATATACCTTTCAATTTTTACTTTTTAAATAATAAGTAATTACAAACTGAAATGAAAGCATCTTAATGTGTATAACAGTTATTATTATTAATGTATGCCGTTAAATATAGAAGACAATTTTCTCTTTGTGACTATTGACTTTGTGGCTATTTTCACATCAGAAATTTGAAGTAATAAAAAAAACAAATGTAACAACAATACAATTTTTAAACTATGAAACAAGATAACTAATAGTTTAGTAACTAACCTATTTACCCCGAATTTGGGGAAATTACCATTTTGCTTGCAACATTTATTCGTACGGTTGTGTGTGTAATGACCAGTGGTCGGAGTAGGTATATTGATTTTAGATACTTGCGTCATGATATCATAACATGGACATGCATTTCTTCCGGAATGTACCGGAGTTTCCAAAAATTTGGTAAATAGAGTAATAAAATAAAAAACCATATGTAAGCAAACAAAATTGTTTATTGTTAATACAAATAATCATTATTACAGTTTTATTAAAAATAATTATTTTTAATCCTCATCGGTTACAAGTTCTACATTTTGATTTTCTGTCTCTATACAATTAAAATAAATAACTATAATTTTTTCAATATTTTCTAATTTTAAGCTATTTCTTTTAACATCTAAGATCCATTTGTAAGTGGAAAATGATCGTTCAACATCTGTAGATGTCAATGGAGCGAATTTGAAATAAAGTTTCTGATTATTTGCTACGCTTTTTTCAATACTCTCGCTGTATTCTCTAATTGTATCTAAATCTGGATTTCGTTCCATAACTGATTCTATTTTATTTTTTATATTCTCATTATTGCACTCGTTAAGCGTAGCCCTTACTTGATCAAATACTAAAAGTGAATCAGCTAGAGATAAATTTTGTTTTTGTAACTCTTTTAGGGCTAGTAGTATAATAGAGTAATTTTCTTCAATATATTTTAAATCATTTTCTAAATTTTGTTTTTCCAAAATGTTTTTTGCGTTTCGTATGGCTATAGCATCAGAACTGCTCAAGCAGGATAAAACTTCTTTTATTTTATCTAAATGTTGAGCGTAGTAAGATGCTGCCTGTAACCAAGTACCCCATCTGGTAATGACTGGTTGCGGAGGCAACGGTAAGTCAGGATATTTTTCTTTTAAAATGTTTACCCTACTAGGAGCCTTTAAAAATACTTTTTTAACATTTGATATAAGAATATCAACATCGTTGTATTCTGACCTTATCTGCTCACTTACACGATGAAGAGCGTGCGCCAAACATGTCACATGCTTCATTTCAGGTAAGTAATGTTTTAAATTTCGCCCTGCAGATAGCATGTACGCTACACTGTCAGTGCAAAGCATTAAAATATTGTCAACTTTCGCTTCAAAAGTGTTTTGCCATAAATTTTCTAGACATTGCAGTACAAATTGTGTTATTGTTTGTCCATTTACTGCTGTTAGCATTTTACAAGCAATCAAATAAGGCCGGCCTGCACTATTACTAGGATGCAATGGTTTTATTAGGAAATTGACTATGTATCGACCAAAAATGTCTGTTGTCTCATCCAGCGATATCCATAGTTTCTCATTTTTATTAGTTTCATAAATCGAATTGATTTTATTCCTATAAAACTTCTCCAAATAAACTTTTCGTAACTGTGATTCGTCAACCACTTTACGATTGGTACAAACGCAACAACAAGTACTGCACATATATTTCTGAAAAAACTCTTTGAACGCTGGATTTTTCATTTGCGACCAAGGAATATTGCATAGAATCAGGAACTTAATGAGGTCGAAGTAAAATTCCTCTTGCGGTCTCTTAAATTTTCCTTGATGTACAGCGCCTTCAATGTGTTTGGTAATGTTGCCTCTATTCACAGCTTTCAAATGACTTTCACACTTTGTACAGTATATAGTGCCACTAGCGTTATCGTAAAGTAGCTCAGGATAGTGCAATAACCACTTTTGCACTGTTTCAGCCTTGACCTTTGCCATATTTATTTATATCTCACCTAAAACAATGATTTAAATTTACAATATATACATACACAACTGTAAAGTCGATAATGAAATTCTGTTTCATATAAAGTGTTTTTTTTAAACTGAAGCGGTGATAGCCCTGCGGTGTGCGTACCGGACTCTCATGCGCTGTGATGATTGCTATAAAGTGATTTTTTTAACTGTTTCCAAGTTCTAAAACCTTCTTAAATAGTGAAAATAATTAAAACTTACCCGTACAAAAACAACTTCAAATGGGCCCAATCCAAGAGTAATAAATCGATGTCCGTAGTTATAAGCCAAATTCGTCGTTTTAAGTAGATTTCAGAAGACAGTAAACAAGCCAGGGTCAAGTCAAGATATTCACAACACATAAAATAAGCGCACTCCACGAACCGAAATAAGTGAGTGAGCCACTTGGTCTGGATGTCGGTGCGAGCGCATTGTTTTCGAACAAACAGTCAATGAGTCATCCTGGATACTTGATTCTAATTGGTCAGATGCGTTGAGCATAGAGATAAGAGGACAAAAGACCCTGTTTGCCGGATGTCGTGTGTTGAAATGAATATTATTATTATATCATTTTATACATGCTTAGGCTTTTACTCCAACACTTTTACTACAACAAGGTTTTTACACACGTCATTTTTTACTATTAAATTCTGGTCATCTACGCCACTAGCAGCATAGCGTTGAGAGTATTGATACATTTTTAACTAGTTTCATGTAATAATTTCGATGTTTCGGTATTTTTATCATAATAATCCGGAAACTCGGAGGAGTATCCATATTAACATATACGTTTGATGTCAGTGACCTTAATTCAATATACCTACTCCGACCACTGGTAATGACAAGCCGCTGACGCACACGACGGAGTATTTTGTGCCTCAATATTTTGACGAACTTTGTTTGACACTATCGTTCTAGGCGTTATTATTCTAAGGTCACACTGTGATTCTAAGTGTTGAAAACGAAATTCCCGACAAAGCTTTTGAGGCGTGACTTTTTTAAAAGACTGTCATTTTTTCACCGTTTGATAACAATGCCGCTCAAATGAATAGGAGCAGTTGTCACTGGACCGATGGACGGTGCTCCAGCGTTCTGGCACCTGCCTATTCAAGTTAACCTTTTGTCCAGTTTCAGTATTTTATTTGCCAAAGGTCAAAGCTTAATTCAAAAATTAGTGGAGGCTAGCATGTTTGGGTAACGATCGTGAAAGCTTAACAACTTTCCCAATGCCTGGTTTGAGATGGGTGACCATATTCAAATATCTTGAGCAGCTTCGTGCTTTAAAAGGTCAATGAAACTGTTGGTTTCTGGTGTCGTCGAGTCATGTCGTGACGAACATCAGCTCATATTAAGCCAGGGATGCGTTCTGATCTCTACATTTGCCGTTATGTTGTGGGGTGGCCTGTTTATAAGCTAATGTTAATACTATAGTTTACTAGTTTTAAAAGAACATAAAAGACAACACAGAATGAACTGGCATGACCTAGTTTCTTATGGTTACTATTGGTCCTTTCAAAATGGACAACAGCACATAAGGCGAGTAGCTCGATGGCGTGAGTAGCTCGATGGCGCAGTGGTTAACACGCCCGGTCTGCGATTGCTGAGGTTAAAAAACTTTCGCAAAGGCCGGTCATCGGATGGGTGACCAAAAATTTATCATCTCGAGCTCCTCCGTGCTTTGGAAGGCACGTAAAGCCGTTGGTCCCGGCTGCATTAGTAGTCATTAACAACCACCAATCCGCACTGGGCCCGCGTGATGGTGGTAAGTATAATAAATAAGTCTGCAGTATGCGAACATTCCCTAGAGGGGCCCAACCATTACATCAGATTTGATAAACCACAAATACTAGTTAAAGAACAACGATTCATCCCTAGGATGATACGCGAGGCTATTGAAATTAAAAAACATCCTAATTTTAATAGAGAAGATGGTTGGAATCTACCACCATCCTGGGATCCCATCATACAAAATATTAAATCCCAGCCCCGACACCATACTGCCAGACCAAAAGATTCTGTAAGCTCATTCTGCGTAAAACGGAATGCACCTGATTAAATTTAAATGAGGGTATACAAGCTACCAACTAATTATGAGATGACCAACACCTCAGTCTCCCTGTGACCACGGACCCTGCAAAGGGTTCGAAACGTCAGGATAAACATTAAATAAGTAATGTGTAAAATAAACGCGAGTAAATCCGTAAAAGTTGTTTCATTTCAATGTGTAGTGTTCGCGTAAACTTTAGAAACAATATATTTAATACTGCTTTTAAAGTTTTTTTAAATTGCTTACATCATCTGGGAAACGAACCGACTAAATATGAAAAAATCATTCTGTATTTTTATGAAACCTATCGAAAAATATTTATTTATTTATTTATTTATTTGATAAGATACACCATCGACAATATCATTCTACACAGTAATAAAGGTAAGTACTTAGGGACTATTTTTAATGACATGCCTTTACAGGCGTATACAGCCTTCAAAAATTGGGTTGCAACCAATAAAAAAAAAGGTTATAAACTAAAACTAATAAATAAATATATTAATTAACAATTTAAAAATCTTTTTTGAATTAATCTCACCAAGAAAAAAGGGGACAAAAACGACTTCTTTAAGTAGGTAGTAAATTTAACATTGCCACACACTTCCTCTTGTAAAGGCATTCAGTATCATTAAAGATATGAATAGCTTGGGTATTTAAGTCATTATAAGTCCGCATACACCGGTGTAGCGGAGCGAACTTCCCCAAATTCGTTCTACTAAGGGGTAAATTGAAAATATTGGATAAAGGATGTCGAGGGATATGGTAAGGAACGGTTAGGTTAACCTGTTGCAAAAGATTTGGGGATAACAAATTAATAGAATAAATAGACAATAAATATTGAGTAACGTAGCATCTTAATTAAAGAAACATGTATACATCGTTCTTTATATAGGATTTTCTTACGTCTAAAAATATAGCTTTACAAAAACAATTTAACCGCTTATTCGAATTGTTATTGCTTTACTTAATATACATAGACTATTTATCTACGAGCTCTCCTAAGTCCATAAAGCGACGTGCTATTTAAATAGCTGCCGTGGCCAGTACAGCTTGGACAGAGATCTAAAGAGAGTCATAAATATTCATAGCATTATAAATTGTGCCACCTTACTATATCGCAACAGAGCAGTTGCAGGAGGTTAATTGCACTTTCTTAAACTAAACTTACTTTTGTCTCTGTGAAAGTGTTGCTACCTGTAACATGAAAAATTACATCTTTAATTATGATCATTTCGATAGGTTCTTATTTGTACCAACTTCAAAGTTTAATATTTTTCAAACAAATAAGTCAATTCTAATAACTTTTTCTACAATTTAAGAAAATACAGTGATCTAATATATGTAGTAATTTAGTTAATAGTATTTTAAAAAAAACGTAACTGAATAAATGTATTCTATTTATGTATATTTATTTATTTGGAAAGATTCAAATCGCATACAAAAATTCAGTTAAGTAAAAGTTTTTTTTTATGTTGTATACTAACTTACAAAATCTATAAAAAGATTCATTTCGGCTCACATTGGTTTGATTTTTATTTAAAACACACACTTTACGAGTTAAAGAGCCTTTAATGTAAAAGGCTCTTTTAACAACAACAATTGTTAGAGTGTAGTTGAATGTTATTGAGCGCTTTTGTACCGTGTCACATTAAGTGCCCTAACTTATTTGTCCGAAGTTACGTGTATGCAAACACGGATAATATACTGTGACAAGGTGAGGTCATGGAAAACGCCACTGAACGACTACGATAGAACACCGGCTAGCTAATGGTAGGTATTACTGGCTATTAAACAAATTAAAATAAAATAATTATACCTACCACTAGTACAACTGAATTGATGAAAACTTCGTTTAAGGATTTAGGTTATTTTAACTTTTAATAATATTTTAAGAATTAGGTATATGGCCATTTTCAAGTGTGGCGTTAATGGATGGACTGTTAAACGACTATGTCTCTCCTCTCTTCTTGATCTTCATTAAATATGTAGGTCAGTACCTCCCTCGTTTTTCTGAGAGATCACACAAAGTTATTGAGAGAATTAAAAAAAATAACATTATTGTTTAAATTGCAACACAGAAAACTTAAATTCTATAATTGCGTACACTAGGAGAACTGAACTGTAGACAATTAAACCTTCCGATGTAACATTTTGTAAAATTATATAGGTATGTAAAATTTAAAAATGTTACGTTATGTTTTACTTGCCAACACACTCATCTCATCACTAACACTTTACCTCGTACTATGATAAATCTTACATCAAAACCATGGACCATTAATGTTAAAACAATTGAACATTGACCAACACAAAATATTCCTAACATGACACTTCACTTTGCCGCCAAGACTTGAAGTAATTAGGTTACTGTGCTGCCAGACACATCGACTGTAAAAGAAAAAGGTTTTATGAGTAGTACCTAAGTGGGTAAGTCACGCTAAAACCTCCTCGGTCACACCACCTATATAGTTGACACGACTTAAAAATAGCAATTACGGTATTTAAAATCAATGACGTAGTTTCAAGTGTTAAAACGTATTTTTTAGCCGAAATCATATTAAGAACTCGAGTACAACCGTTTAAATAGAAAGCATATAAATAATCATACTTTGAAGTTGAAAGAACGCCTGAGTGATTTACCATCAACGCAGAGCTTAACTACTACGATAGCTATAATTAAAAGATACAATTTCGCTAAGGCGGACTGCTCGTTATTAATTAACGGCAAACGTCTTAAAATTAAAAAGTTTGTACATCGCTTAGATACTTTACAATGAATAATTATTATCATTTTTATAGACTAGGCCCCTTACAAATAAACAAAGAATAAGTTCCGAACAGTTATTCCGTGTTTTGTTCCCGTCATGTAAGCGTCATTTCAAATTAGAGTAGAAGAGACAAAACACGGAATAACTATTCTGACCTTATTCTTTGTTTATTTGTAAGGCCCTGTTATTTAAACAATTTTAAATTTTATATTTTTTTTATTATTTTTTTTTTTTATTTTTTTTGTGGAGACCACGTATTGGCAAACGTAGTGTAGGACGCCCTCAGACTAGGTGGAGCGACGATCTTCGCAAGGTGGCTGGCAAGAGCTGAATGAGAGTAGCCGCGGATCGTGCTCGGTGGCGTGCACTTGGAGAGGCCTATGTCCAGCAGTGGACTAGTATAGGCTGATGATGATGATGATGATGATGATATTAAGATCTCCTAACTACTATGACGCCTCGGTGGCAAAGTGGCAAAGCGCTCGGCCCGATACCCGAAGGTCCCGGGTTCAATTACCAGGTCAGGAAAGTGTGTTTCGGATTTTTCGACCCGGGATTGTGATCACCAACCCGCATATGGCAAGCGATTACCAATCAATTGTAGTGATAACTTGATTTCAATGATGGATGCTTTTGCCCAGCAGTGAGGCAGTCATAGTCTATTTACTGTGAACTCTAAAAGCTTTTATTATTTTGCATTTTGCGTGACCTAATTCTTTGGAGTTTGCACAAAATTCGTTGGCAACGATAGAGTAACACGCGTGTGCTTTATATAATGCTTCCCATTATTCAGTACATTCGGGTCTGTTAACACAATCCATTTACCGTCCAGGTATCCCTATATCAGACAGTCAGTACATATGAGCCACATTAAACAAAAAAAATATCAATTTCAGTAAAGGTCAATTAGGAGCAAACCTCTTTTTATGGTAGGATAACTTGATTGCCCTAGCGTGTATCTCCCACGATTCGGGAGAAGGATTTTTCCGAAGAAAGATGCCCAACTAAAACCCCTTTTTTTTGACCTACGGGAACTCATTATGAGTACCCGACCGGAGGCCAGACAGTTATGTGGAAATCACCCGTCCACCTTTCGACATACCACTGACAAGGGTAGAAGTACCGACTGGGAGGGTGAGACGGAGGGGGATACCCACTAACCCTTGGAAGATCAAGCTCCGACAGCAGAAGGCTGAAGTGGCAGTCGCGGGATCTAATCCACTTGAGAAATGACAATGACATACAAGCTTGCAACCCACTAAAACCTTAGCACATTCCCTCACTTGCCTCTAAGGAGATCCGCGACCGGTTGGACAATCTTCAGACAATAAACCTTAGCAGTATGAGTCAAACCCCATATGGATATGAGCCCAGCCGCAATTTGCTTTAAAACAAAATCCATTAGGTTTAATTAATATCAACAGAGGCACGAAACCATTTTGTTTAGGCCGCTCACTACCCATATAAAACCGTGAGTTAAAATTTAAAATGCCCCTGCAGGGACTGGAGCGTTGCTCACTTATGTTTGCAAGCAATTTACCTCCTAACAAGGTATTTTTATAGGGACCCTTTTATCATGCGTCTTCTCTTGACAGTGACACAATTTTAATACATTAAAACCTGCGTACACGAAGACAAAGTGATAGGCTGTACGCGTTTTAAAAGCGTCTTGAGAATGCGTCTATTAAAAATGCGCTTAAACGTCATTAGTGCCCTTTTTTCTGACCATTGGTCGGATGCCTAGCCATCTTAAACCTTAGTATGATGAGCCCAGGTTATCCGTAATTGATGCGGTAGTGCAAGCATTGCTTAGTTTTTCAGACCAAATGGTTTTAGCTAAATTACACATTTTCGCGTTTGAACTCTGTGCCCTATGCACAAGACATTGCCGAAGCTGCTATTACCAACAACACTTGATTGCTCCTGACACGAACTTTGTTTGAATCCAACTGTTAGGTAGGCAATCTCGCCGGTTTTTTTATTCAACGTCCGGTGCGCTCCCACTTTTTTAATTTCACGTTGTTTATGGCCCGCAAGAAGATTTATTGACTTTACTTTGTTTATATGGAAGGAGGTTCACGAAGCAGTTCTTTTTTTGAAATTTAATGAATATTTTAAAAGTAAGTAATTGTGTTAATAGTATGTAGTGAGTTGTATATTATATAGGACCCATCGGCATCGCTCGTAGGACTAAACAGTTTTTGAGTGGCGACCGCGCACCGGAAGACGCAGTGCAAGCAGGCTTCCAACAAGGTGCCACTGGATAGCCACTGGATGCTTGGAGCACAAAACCGGTCGTTGTGCAGATTCTTCGGGGAGGCATTTGTCCAGCAGGCGTTTTCTGGCTTAGATGATGAGCTATACATAATATAGCCTTTATTCTTCTGGCCTTAGATAAACAACAAAGTATTTATAAGTCAGAACGTGTAGGTACTGCGTCTATTTCCTAACAATTCTTGGTTGCTAAACATCAAACACGATTGCTTCGGCTCAAACGAAAACTATCTAACCGTAATGTGTCCCGCAGGCAAAATAACACACAGCGTAGCAACTAAGGAACCCATACCTAATATCACACTTAGACCTTAATACAGCGAACACAAAGTCCATTATTGAGTAAAAAGGCGTGTAAAGGTAATCCAAGGACGCTATACAATAACGTTTTACGACATCACCGGGTAAAAGGAATTTGATGGAGCGTGATGTTATTATAAACTTTTGCGAAGTACCAAAATAAAATCGGAATGCAGCACTGACGATGAAATAATATTGCCTTTTTGCGATGAAAAATAAATATCGATGAAAAACTTTGTGTATCGTAGAATTGGAATAGATTTCAATTTTTTTTTTATTTACAAGTACCTATACAATGAGCACAATAACAAGCGTTACAAATAAGTGCTAGGGCTCGTTTTGTTCATCATCATCATCATCATCATCTCAGCCAAAAGACGTCCACTGCTGGACAAAGGCCTCCCCCAAGGATCTCCACAACGTCCGGTTTTGTGCTGCTCGCATCCAGCATATCGTTTTGTTCAATATAACATTAATGTTAATGAGTAAAACAGTTTTTTGAAGCAAGATAAAGTTGACATTTTTGCAAACAGTTTGCAAAAATATAAAAGCCTGATTTTGGACTCTTTCGTTTCATAGTTAATTAACTAATTCTATTTTTTTTATTCATCATCATCATCATCATCTCAGCCAAAAGACGTCCACTATTTATTTATTATTTTGTCTATTTTTTTTATTAAGTTTTATATATTAAAATCAGTAGGTATAAGTTTATTAAGTTTTACGTCTATAGATATTTGAATTTGCTTGCTTTTTCAGTTTTATTATTATTGTTTTTTTTTTCTGATACGTCCCACCAGTGCATGTCGTGGCGACCTATAATTGAGACAGCATTTAGCTTTAAGATAAAAATCATAGCTTCTTTCTTGTTATAATGTATGTCTTGTTGGTTGTC
Organism: Eudonia lacustrata; assembly: GCA_947562085.1. Taxonomy (NCBI): domain Eukaryota; kingdom Metazoa; phylum Arthropoda; class Insecta; order Lepidoptera; family Crambidae; genus Eudonia; species Eudonia lacustrata. Next base: position 19,997,543 of record OX387314.1, read on the forward strand.
CTATTTAAATTAAAAATAAATAAATAAATAAATAAATAAATAAATAAATAAATAAATAAATAAATAAATAAATAAATAAATAAATAAATAAATAAATAAATAAATAAATAAATAAATAAATAAATAAGTAAATAAATAAATAAATAAATAAATAAGTAAATAAATAAATAAATAAATAAATAAATAAATAAATAAATAAATAAATAAATAAATAAATAAATAAATAAATAAATAAATAAATAAATAAATAAATAAATAAATAAATAAATAAATAAATAAATAAATAAATAAATAAATAAATAAATAAATAAATAAATAAATAAATAAATAATTAAATAAATAAATAAATAAATAAATAAATAAATAAATAAGTAAATAAATAAATAAATAAATAAATAAATAAGTAAATAAATAAATAAATAAATAAATAAATAAATAAATAAATAAATAAATAAATAAATAATTAAATAAATAAATAAATAAATAAATAAATAAGTAAATAAATAAACAATACATTGTTGTGTTCCGGCAGCTAGAGATAAGATAGCCAGCGCCTAAGTAGTTGATGATTCCGGGTGCAGTGCGTTTCCACCGTCGGCCTATCATCACTAGCATCAGATGAGTGCAGGCCAAGTGTTTACCCGTAAAATATAAAAAAGATTAGAATCATGACACCGTACCTATACCTACCTACTCATTATCAGCTCACTGCTGGGGCACGAGCCTTCCCTATGGATGGATAGGGAGAACAGGTCGTAAACATCCACGCGGGCCCAGTGCGGATTGGTGGTTGTTAACGACTGCTAATGCTACCAGAACCAACGGCTTTACGTGCCTTCCGAAGCACGGAAGATCTCGAGATGAAACACTTTTGGTCACCCATCCGATGACCGGCCTTTGCGAAAGTTGCTTAACCTCAGTACTCGCAGACCGGGCGCGTTAACCACTGCGCCATAGAGCTCCTCTCTACACTAACCAGTTGACGGCAATTACAGCAATTCCGACTCTATCACGGCAATTACCAGTGCTTCCTACGCGTATTCCAATTCGCAGGCGACTGACTGTTTTGACACTATAAATTCTGGAACGGTGTGTACAGTCAATAGCAAAAGCCAATGGTTAAAACAAGGATCTTATCATTTAATAAATAAGGTATGTTTAATTTGCGATGCAGACCAAATAATTTAATATTTTTTCAAAAGTTTTAATTCATATTTGTGTTTATTGGAACGAAATTCCTTATCGCGCGTTGTAAAGGGGGCTAGACGGAAAAAATTCTTACGAAAAAAGTTGTCACGACACTTTTTTTATCAATAGAAGTGTACGTTAATTTCGCCATTGTTATCACAAGACCGTGTGGCCTAATGAATAAGGCGTCGGACTTCGGATCCGAAGATTGCAGGTTCGAGTCCTGTCACGGTCGAAATATTATTTTGTTAATTTTATTTGTAAATTATTTATTTATTTATATTTTTTTCGTTGATTTAATATTTTGTAATAATAATATACAGTATTTTCAAAATGAGTTTCATTTTTGCCATAGTAAGCTATTGTAAGCTGTGCGGCGTCGCCGCACAGCTTACAATAGCTTGCAAGGGTTTCAGTGCAAACTGTTTCTTTGTCTGTCAAAATGTTTCTCTGTCTGTCTCTCTCTCTCTTATAGAAAGCAAGCCAGATATTTTCATTTCTATTTCGACGATTATTTTTGTTGAGTGTATACAGGTTTTTTGTAAATAATAAATAATAAAAAATAATAATAATAATGAATCCTGACAGTGTTTCTGCACAAGTTCCGGATATTGCTGATGGAGTTAGGTAAGTAGAGATTATATACAGATAATAATAAATGCTTTTGTATTTTTAGCAAGTACGCACTATAACCTAAAAAAAAACAAAAAAAAAAACCTATTTTAAAGTTTATATAACATTATATTTGTTAATAATAAAAAAAATATTATTATAACTTAAAAAAAATAAAATTTTATTACAATTCCTTCACTAATTATTCGAAAGGAACTTCTTTCCATCCGGGTGTCCCTTGACAACTCTCAAGTTTTTTTTATTTATTTTATTTAAAAACTTTTGCAACATATATTACATGGCGGACTTAATGCCTGAGGCATTCTCTACCAGTCAACCGTAGGGTGGTGCAGAAATAACAAGGTAGGTGCAATTGGGTGAAGACAACAATTTAGAAATAAAAATAATGTATTATAAAACGCACAGTATAAGTGAATCCGATCTAGATCTTGTATGCAGTGTTCCTAAAACATAATTATTAACTTTAGTTTGTTATGCAATTTTTTATTAAATATTTATATTGTGACGTCACATCAAAATAAACAAGTCCTAAGCCCTAGTGATTTTGTAACCTCTGTGTACTTACATTTATGATCACTACTGCTTACTTCTACGCGCCTGACATGCATGACTTCACTAATATAAATATTTAATTAACAATTGCATGACAAATCAAAGTTAATAATATAATATTATGTCTCAGTAACAACACATACAAGATCTGGATCGGATACACTTTGGATCTTTTCATTTTGATCACACCTTTCTGTTACACGTTGTATACCTACATATATACAATTTATATAAATAACCTTATATAAGACTTCTTGGCGGGAAAGTGAAGCGTCATGTCTGCGGTTTTGCTTTATTTTCCAAAATTTGTGTTATGTCGAATATTAATGTGAAATAATGGTGGATTATTAACCGTTAAGTGTTCGTGAGTGTGCATAAGTGTTGGCAAATGAAACAAAACAGTGCAACGTCACTTTTCAAATGCTCTCAAGAAGCTCGCGTGAGGACTTAGTAAAGCCCCACATCTTTACTGAGATACTCGAGGGGTTGGGGGGTATATCATTTCTCACTTCCCATTTCTAATATCATTCATCATCATCATATATGGAAATATTGTTTATTTATGTATTACTTGTAAGTTAAATTACTTACTGACACTGGCTAAATGTGCTAATCGAACGAAGCCATCAATAAAAAAATTAAAAATAAACCTTATATAAACAAATATAATGTATATTATTACGTCAACTACTTTTACAAATATAGAATAAAAATAAACGTCCTCTTGGGTGGCAGAACAGACATACTATGACTTTTGAGTAATTTTGACATTTGAATTTTGACACCCCCTTGAGTGGCACAAAGTCATATTATGACTTTTTCAGCCACCCAAATTTCAAAACAATATTTTGTAGCGTTATCGCTACGTAACGTCCGTTAGAAAGGGACAAAACGTTATAGGTTAAACAAGGATCGCAATACCGAACGCCAACAGATTGATGTGTAAACAAAATTCCCGCTCTATGCGCGGTGACAGTATGCGACTCTGTACGAGCGTATCAAAGTCGTGTTTTGTTTAGCATAATGTGTGAGAATAATGTATGAAGACATATCTTGTTCTTATTAAATTATTGTTAAATAGGGTGTAATGTTGTATATAAAACCAATACATATTACAAAAATGGTTTTTATTTAATTATTAGAATTTAGATTTGAAAAATGAAAAAAAAACATTAACCTTACATTCAACTAAATATTGGTAAAAAAATAAAATATCGAATGACCATATTATTTAATAAACAGCTAGCTTATTTCATTACGAACAAGTAGACATATGTTAATGCTTATTCTCTTTCGACCTTGTTTCGAACTCGAGTTAGTGTAACCCAATACCCATAAGTAGGGACCACCCACGAAGGGGCCTGCCACTTGACAACCATTTTTAATTATCTTGAATTTTGCACTGCCACTTGAGAGGAATTACATAATTTATAAATAGGACGTTACTGAGATTATTCTGCCACGTGTTGTGTGTTTAATAAATATTTGTTAAAAATTATTATATTTATAATGTATTTTTGTCATTTTAATTTCAAGGTGGTCGAGTAGCAAGGCGCTCAGCCCGATACCCAAAGCCACCGGGTTCAATTCTCAGATCGTGCAAAGTGTTTCGGATAGCCTACATTTGTGATCACAAACCCGCATTTGGCAAGCATGGTGATTAAGCTATTACCTGTCAACTGTAGTGACGACTTTATTTCAATGATGAAGGCCTTTGCATAGCAGTGGGACATCATGATCATCATCAGCTCATTTTATGTCCCCACTGCTGGGGCACGAGCCTTCCCTATGGATGGATAGGGAAAACGGGCTTTTAAACCACCACGTGGGCCCAGTACGGATTGGTAGTTGTTAACGACCAACGGCATTACGTGCCTTCCGAAGCACGGAGGAGCTCGAGATGATACACTTTTGGTCACCCATCCGATGACCGGCATTAGCGAAAGTTGCTTAACCTCAGCACTCGCTAACCGGACGCGTTAACCACTGCGCCACCGAGCTCCTCGAATCGCGCAGTGAGACAGTTATAGTCTATTTAATTTACTTTACTAGTTTCAAGATCACCTATGAGATTTAAACATAACAACCCTAGTACAGACATAATTATGCCTAGTCCACTTTCGTTATCCGGAAAGAACGCCCTGGAGATACGAGAACACTAAAGGAGTGATGCTAGCCAGCCTTTACAACACCTCCGGGATTAATCGTTGTAAAAGCTAAAAGAAGCTAAAAGCTAAAAGCAGTGAAAAAGTAATAAAAGGAGCAAAACATTAAATTGCTGTCTCAAAAACATAACACGACCTGTAAATACTTTAATTTGAAATCAATACTTGCGACACCTTTTTTAGGGTTCCGTAGCCAAATGGCAAAAAACGGAACCCTTATGGATTCGTCATGTCTGTCTGTCTGTCTGTCCGGCCGTATGTCACAGCCACTTTTTTCCGAAACAATAAGAACTATACTGTTGAAACTTGGTAAGTAGATGTATTCTGTGAACTGCATTAAAATTTTTACACAAAAATAGAAAAAAAACAAGAAATTTTGGGGGTTCCGCATACTTAGAACTGAAACTCAAAAAATTTTTTCATCAAACCCATACGTGTGAGGTATCTATGGATAGGTCTTCAAAAATGGTATTGAGGTTTTTAATATCATTTTTTTCTAAACTGAACAATTTGCACGAGAGACACTTCCAAAGTGGTAAAACTTCTAAAATAAGAGAATGATAAAACTAAAAAAAATATATGATGTACATTACCATGCAAACTTCCACCGAAAATTGGTTTGAACGAGATCTAGTAAGTAGTTTTTAAATGCGTCATAAATCGTAAACAGCAATTTACCTTTCATTCAATCCACTCAAATATTTAAAAAAAACATTTAATTTCGTAAACATAAACAAACTACAAGAACTTTTATATTATGTTACTTGCTGCTACGGAACTCTTCATGGGCGAGTCCGACTCGCACTTGGCCGCTTTTTTTTTCGGAGAGACATTTTGCTTCACCTGGCTTGTTTGGGGGCGACGAAAAACTTAAAAGGGAACCCTCATGTCATGTGAAACGAATCACCTTCGGAGATTTTCTAGAGGGAACGGCATCAGTGCCCTACTAGATTCTCCGAAGGGTTCAGATCGGATCGGGGAGCGGAACAACCCGAGGGCGCCTCTAAAGGCTCGGACCTCGGCTCGGGTGGACCGGGCCGTGGTGGAGGAGAGAAGCGCCCAGGTACATATCTGTACCTGGTATAAAGCGCGTGTGAACCGGTTCTTCGTACCTTGTTCTACGAGTAGGGTGTCTTGGGCCTAAACTAGTGAGCATGTTTAGTGTATTCTGTAAATGTGTAGTGGCATTTAGAGGATCGGGCGGGGTTGAGACACCTGTGGGGTTAATCAGCCCTCACAGTTACGCTGTAAAAGATAAAAGAAGCCATTCATCATCATCATCTTCAACATCATCATCATCATCATCATCATGACATCATCATCATCATCATCATCATCATCATCATCATCATCAACAACATCATCATCATCATCATCATCATCATCATCATCATCATCATCATCATCATCAGCCTATACTAGTCGACTGCTGGACATAGGCTCCTCCAAGTGCACGCCACTGAGCAAGACAACAGCCATTAAAGAGGCCAAATTTTAAATTTCTGTCTGAAACACATAACACGACCCGTGAATACATTAATTGGAAATTGATAAACTCTCACGCTTCCATCGACAACACTGTATTGATTGGCTCTTGATTCACAAATTGCCTCGTTTCAATTATGATTGTAGCCATCATTCGTGTAAAGCTAGTTATTGCGTACATGTACTGTAATAAACTAATATTATAAAGAGGAAACCTTTGTTTGAAAGGGAGCGCAGGTCATTGTCAGTTCGAGGCAATATGTTGGCTCATAGATTCGCACGTTGTACCGTAAGTGTCAAACTTACGTTGTTCAGAGCATACTGCCAAAGTTTTTATACGTGCGCATTGTGGACCAACTTCACGACTGGATCTTACAATGTCTTGCGAGTCCAATACAATAATACCTTCAGGGCCCTATTGAAGCTCCCGCGCTACTGCAGCGCATCGGGTATGTTTGCGGATGCTGGTGTGGATGACTTCTACGCCATCATGCGCAAAAAGAGTGCCTCGATAGTGCAAAGGTTGCGGGGGAGCTCCAATGGGATCCTGAAGATGATAGCAGACAGAATGGACGCGGCAGTATTCGGGAGGTTCATGGACTTGCACATTCGTTGTGTTGGCCGGTGAGCTGCCTGTGTGTTGGCCCTGTCCCAAGGGGTTTGTTTTTGTTGTTTTAGCATTTTTATTATTTTTATGTATGTGGGACTAACATAGTTTTTAAGGTTAATTAATGTGTACTAACAATCTATGGACTATGTGGTCTGATAATAAATGATTTTTATTTTTTTATTTTATTTATTATTTTATTTTGTATCTTTGTATGTATGTATGTATGTTTGCAAAGAATAAACTCAAAAACTACTGGACCGATTTAAAAAAAATTTTGGCCATTAAAATGCTACATTAGCGCTGAGTAACATAGGCTATATTTAAAAAAATGTCCACCCGTGCGAAGCAGGGACGGGCCGCTAGTATTATATATATATATTATATTATATACTTATATATGCGCAAACACCATATCGTAACCCCCGCAAAACAGATATAACAAGGTATAAAAACTTAACAAACAAAGTACTAGGTAACACACAAGTAAATAACGTAATTCCAAGTACCGACAAAATAGAAGCAAACGTACAGCTCCTGACTTCTACACTCGTAAGAAGTTATGAGCTGGCATGTCCTGCTGTAACACCGAAACGCCTAGAGAAAAGCCGCTGGTGGGGCCAGAACTCGACCGCCTTCGTCAAGAACTCAGGACACTTTTCAACAGGGCCAAAAATACCAGAGCCAATGAGGACTGGGACAAATATAAAACAGCACAACAGCACTACAAAAAACGGATCAGATTCCGGAGAACGGAAGGCTGGCGAAATTTCTGTAGTAGCATTAACTCATTAAACCAAGCCGCAAGATTAAAGAAAATCCTGGCTAAGGACAACTCTAATCTTTTGGGCTCCTTAAAAAAGGAGGATGGCTCCTACACTAATAAAGACGAGGAAACCAGTGCCGTACTGCTAGAAACACACTTTCCAGGATGCCAAATAACGCCAGCCCCTGGTTGGGTAGATGAGCAATACGGCACACCAACAGCACAGGATTGGGAAGTCGCAAATAAGATAGTAACCGCGGACAGGATAGAATGGGCCCTGAGCAGCTTCAAACCGTTCAAGTCCGCGGGGCTGGATGGGATATTCCCAGCATTACTACAGTGGCAGCCCAATCATGTTATTAAGCACTTACTACCAATCTACAGGGCCTGCATAGCCTTTAAATATATTCCCCAACCTTGGAGAGAGGCAAAAGTAATTTTCCTACCGAAGCCGGGTAAGGAGGATTACACACATGCCAAATCTTTCAGGCCAATTAGTCTAACATCATTCCTGCTAAAAACTCTGGAAAGATTAGTAGACCGACACCTTAGGGATGGAACACTGAAAAGCAAACCGTTTCACCCTCAACAACATGCCTATAGGAAAGGCAGATCAACAGAGTCGGCACTACATATGGTAGTGCACAAAATAGAATCGGCTATCACAAATAAAGCGTCAACACTGGCTGCTTTTATAGACATAGAAGGAGCTTTTGACAAAACCATGCACAACAGCATTAACCACGCCCTACGAAAACGGAACGTAGAACCAGCCTTAAGAGAGTGGATCACTGCGCTGGTTAACAAAAGGGCGGTTCAGATAGTGGTGAACACTACTACGAGGGCTAAAGTAGTTAGAGGGTGCCCTCAAGGAGGGGTGTTATCACCACTTCTATGGAACATAGTAGTAGACAGCCTCATTAACAAACTCAATGATAGAGGATACACTACTATTGGTTATGCGGATGACTTAGCAATACTGATAAATGGGAGCGCTGAAAATGTGTTATGCAAAGTGATGCGCTCAGACCTTCAGATTGTGGAAGACTGGTGTGACGAACACAAATTGTCAGTAAACCCGAAAAAAACAGAACTTATCCTTTTCACCAACAAAAGGAAGTTACCAGAACTCCAACCACCAAAACTCTTTAACACCAACCTCTCCCTATCAACTCAAGTAAAATATCTGGGAGTCATCCTGGATAATAAACTGAATTGGGCGAGGCACATTGATGCAAAAATAAAGAAGGCCTGTATAGCGTTTGGGCAGTGTAGAAGACTTGTTGGGAAAAAATGGGGTCTAAATCCAAAAATCACACTTTGGTTATACACATCAGTTATCAGACCTTCCTTAACCTACGGATCAGTTGTCTGGTGGCCCAGAACCCAACTGGTCACGGTAAAAGCAAAACTCCAGAGTCTGCAACGCCTAGCAAGCGTAGCAGCCACGGGGTGCATGAGAACAACTTCATCAGCCGCTCTGGAGTATATATTGAACTTAAGACCTCTAGATCTGGTCATTCAAGAGGAAGCCAAGGGCGCAGCCTTAAGACTAAGATCTAACGGGTTATGGAAACAAAGCATAACTACACACTCAAAGATTCTGCAGGCAAGCCTGAAAGAAATACCGTTTCTTGAAGCGCCCATGGACAGAATACCATGTCACCACGTCTTCGATAGAAGATACAATATCCAACTTACTGCGGAACCAGTTGATAGCTCTGGCATCAATGAAGTTAGGATATACACAGACGGGTCCAAAACCGCACACGGCACTGGAGCGGGTGTCTTCTCGAATGACTTAAATATAAAAATTTCAACAACTTTAGACAAGTTAAATACAATCTTTCAAGCAGAATGTATTGGTATCACCAAGGCGGCACAGGCGGTTGCAGCCAGAGCTGTCAGAGACCTAAATATAAAAATTGTCTCAGATAGTGTATCCGTACTTCAAGCTTTAAAAAACAACACCATAACCTCTGTCCTTGTACTGGAATGTCATAACACTCTCCAATCCATAGCAGAGGCAAACAAAGTAACTTTGCAATGGATCAAAGGACACAGCAACTCACAGGGTAATGACGCCGCTGACGAACTAGCCAAAAGAGGATCGATGGCAGCAGTTTATGGACCGGAACCACTGCTGCCCATACCTCAGGCCCAGATAAAAACGTGGCTGCGCAAATTAACCGAAGATGAACATCTAACAGAATGGAGAAACAGTGTAGGTAGCAGGCAAACCAAGAATGCAGTTCCGGTGGCATCAAAAAAGCTTGCCCGCAACCTCCTTAGATTAAACAGGGACAGGATCCGTAAAATCATCGGTATTATTACTGGTCATTGTCCCTTAAACAAGCACCTATTTACGATAGGTGTGACCGACAGCCCTCTATGCAGAGGATGCATGGAGGCGGAAGAAACGCCACAACACGTGCTCATGGAGTGCAGGAGTGTGGCAGACGAACGGGCACGGTTTCTCCAAACACCCAGAACGCTTGCGGAAGCCTGCAGCAGCCTGAAAAGGCTGCAAGCCTTCTGGGATAATCTGGGTTGGTTGGAGTAGGCAGAAGGTACAATACGTACAATGGCCAAATCGAATGGCTAAGTGCGGATACAGCCCAGTATAACTAAACTAAACTAATGCGCAAACACACACACACACACACTACTTATATGTAAATTATGTAAAATTAGTTAATAATAAAAAACTGGAAATGTTTATGGCTATGGAAGAGCAGGGTCTTCTATTAAAGATATATAAGTATGTCTAAACGAAGTCCCCGAAAATCTGTAAATGTATCTTTACTCTACTAATGAAATAAATATTATTGTATTTTCCTTTCTATGTACGTTTTACTGGCCAGATACGGCTAGTTTGTTTTATTTGAAAAATACATATAATTTAACAACTTCGTGCGCTTTAGGGAATACCCTTATTGCATGACAGTTTAAAAAAAATCAAGAACCATCATTGCAGCGCCACCTACCGGGTGCAATTGTGAATCGAAACCACCCAGAGACCCTATCAAACACACACAAAAAATTACATCAAAATTGATCCAGCCGTTTTGAAGCAGTTCATTGACATACACATTAATTGAATAATTAGTGTTTAAACGAGTATTACTAATGGCCAGCACACGACTTCGTCCGCTTAAGAACACACGAATCCTATGATGGACCCCTATTGCAGCGCCACCTACCGGGTCCAACTGTAAATCTAAACCATTCTCGAATCCACTTGAACACACACAAAAAAATTCACCAAAATCGGTCCAGCCGTTTAGAAGGAGTTTACACGCACAGAAGATTTATATAGGGTCACATTTTATCAACTGCAAATATTTTGACAAAACATCTAATTATATCAGAAAAATAAGACCCTAGCATTTAAAAAAAAATCATGCTAGCTTTTTTTTTCTTTTCTGACAAAAAATGTAATATTTTTAGGAGCGGCCTCCCCTGTCGGCTCCTTTGAATGAAACTACGTTACGTGTAAGCGGTGAAGGCATTGCGGCCTCTCTGTTTCGGCTCCTTTGAATTGAAACTACCGAAAGTGCTATAATTTACTTTTTAATCGAAATGTCTTTTGGCGTTTTTCTTGAAAACTAGCGTATATAAATTTAAGGTTCTTTCATAAAATAGTTTTTATATGTTGTTGAATTTATCCTCAAAATATTTACAGTTGATAAAATGTGACCTTAAATATTTAAAGATAAAGATGATGAGTTGGGTAATTACACCAGTGTTCGTCAGGAACGACGATACAAAATTCAAAATTTAAAATCATTTATTCAGTTTAGGCTACAAATAGCTCTTATGAACGTCATTATGCCATCGGTTCGTAAGTCTATCTACTCTGGGCGGGAGATTTTGTACTGAGAAGAACCGGCAAGAAACTCAGCAAGTGTCCAGCTCTTTTCTCCCTTACAGCGTCATAAATATTGGAAAATGCCATATCATAAAAGGACACTTTCCATCACAAATAAAAACACAAAATATAAAGGACAATCACAACAGGTAAAAAAACGTAAAAAAATATATATATTTAAGTTTGCAAAAACATCATTTACCGGTTTAATTTTTTACAATCTCATTTAGTACTAGTAAATGTCAAAACCTGTCTAAGAAAAAACAAAGTTAAACTATAGTTAATAAAAATAAGATAATATGTATGCAAGAGCAGACCAGCCTCCACAGGCGGCACCCGTTCACGAGTATGACATATAAGTCAGCACACACAATTTAAAAACAATATGAATATACAATTTTCCTTCAATCATTAGAAATAGGAGTCAGCAATACAGACCACATGCCCTAGCTATCATCCATTACGTACCTAATATGTCAATAAAATTCTGTTATTTTTGGCGACGAAAACTGGCGTCAAGCTTTGTGGTCCTACGTTACGTTGTTCTCGTAAGATGACAAAAGCTAAATCAGGCTAAAAAAAAAAAAATTCCTACACTCACACCAATTATCTAGCCCAAGAGAAGCTTCGTCATGAAACTTGTTATATGGTTACTAGACAACAAATAAACATACTTGAAATACTTAAATACATACTTATTATACATAGAAAATACCCAGACCCGAGACAATTTAGAAAAACAATAATTTCTAAATTGACCCGACCGGGGATCGAACCCGGGACCTCAGAGATGGCGACACCATGAAAACCGGTGTACAAACCACTCGCCCAAGGAGGTCGTCAAATTTAATTTAAGTAACGATAAATTCAAAGGTGTAGACGCATTTCACCCAGAATCATAACACTGAGGAACTGGCTACTTTGCGTTCATCATCAGCTCATTTTATGTCCCCACTGCTGGGGCACGAGCCTTCCCTATGGATGGATGGGAGAACGGGCCATAAACGCGGGCCCAGTACGGATTGGTGGTTGTTAACGACTGCTAGCAGCAGGAACCAACGGCTTTACGTGCCATCCAAGTTTTTTTTTTTTTTTTTTTTGATGCGGAGTGTAAAATCTGCTAACAGACGCATCAGCAGGCAAGAGGGGTCCCGCTGGCTGTCCGAGGATGGCCTAGACTCTGTTCCAGGGCCGAAGCCCTAGAGAAAGCGAGTCGAAGCCGACTCGGTAAAAACCACTCCGATGTCCTCTCGTCACCTTGGAACCAGCAGACCGGCGATCATCGCGTCGTCCTCATCTGAGGAGGACGCATCGAACGCCGGCATGGTGGAGCCTGACGAGGTCATGGGAACCCTTTCGGACACTTCCACAACCCCGTCGGTGACTGCTCGCCCTGTAGATGGGCGAGCCCCTCTTCCGCCCCTGATTGGGGCGGGTGACCGCCCTCGAAAACGATGGGCGGACACGCTTGACCCGTCATTTGGTGAGACGGGTCGCCGACGCGCCGGGACATACGGGGCGTCGGCCCTCAGTGGGGACCTGTGCAATGCACGGTCGAAGCCCCCCCTAGGGCTTGGACTGCGCTGGTTTCCCACCGGTTGGAGAAGGCGTTGGTACTGCCGCCTTCTCCGCAGGAGGCGTCTGCGGCGGCACGGATCTGCCAGGGGGTCATCCTCCCTGGCCCGTTCCGCCTCCTCCTTCAGCGTCATGACGTCGACGCAGAAGGAGTTGACCGCCTCCCAGGACCCCTCGCTACCGAGCATGGACAGAACCACAGTCGGCAGGGAGAGGTCCGCGCCAATCACAGTGACCAATGCGGAGCGCTGGACATCGAACGCAGAGCACACCATCAAGGTGTGTTGCGCCGTGTCCTCCGCTGCTCCACAATGGTGGCACTGTGGGGAGCCTGACGGAGCCTAAGCTAACCTAGCCTGACTTAAAGAAAGCCATATCACCAGCCACACCTTAAATACGTGTACTAAGAATTGAACACCCTTGGGTCTAAGACTAGTGGCCTACCACAAAGGCAAATAAATGTAAAAGGTTATAATGAAAACGACTCCGCTTTTACGCGACTCTTCTTGAAATAAGTTGGAGCAGGAGAGCAGCACTAACAAAAGGGTTTTACGGCGCACTTCGTTACCGCCATAAAATAATAATGCCGCACTTATGTTACGTTAATACCATCATTAGATGTGGATGTGGTAGTCGCATATATCGCGGCAGAGCAAAATGATGTCAAGCAATTCAGGTTAGTAAAAGCTTTTTGTATTTGACACGGGAAGCCTAGTTTTTTTCATGTTCCGCGAACGCGTCTTATTAAAAAGAAAGGAAATTAGTTTTTTTTTTGTTTTTATATCAAACTAAATGACTAAAAAAACGACCTCCGTAGCCGAGTGGCTTGCACGCCAGACTTTGGGCGGCGCTAACTCTGAGGTCCCGAGTTCGATTTCGACATTGACCCAATGTCGAAATCGAACTTTTCGATATTGTGTCGGGTCTGGGTGGTTGTGGTACCGTCGTTGTTTCTGTTTTGCATTAAACGAGTGCTTTAACTACTTACCTTGGGATCAAAACAATGTATGTGATGTTGTCTAATATATTATTAGAAAACGAGTAAAAAAAATAAAAAAAAATTTAAAAAATCTGATTTTTCTCATGATGTTTACCATCTATCCTATCACCCCGTTTTGGCTTGAAGTTGAGTTCTGGGACACCTTGTATAGCTATAGCATTGTGAATGCTAAATTCAAAATAAATAAAAAAGACTTATATGAACATTATCAGCTGTAAACGTTACCAGCAGTCCAGCAGTGGACTAGTATAGGTTGATGATGATGATGATAATGATGATAATTAAAATATATCGACATCAGTATTGATGTCGAGTATTGGGTATCCAACACTTTGCGTCAGAGACCTCATCTTACAAACTACACCGGGGACGTTAAAATAGACGTATAAAGTCTGATGGCGATGATGCTAAACCAACATTGAAACCTAATAGTCTGCGTCTGCGACCCACCACAGAGTCCATTCAAAAACACCGTAACAAAAAGTATTATGAAAGGAACACCTCACAGTTTTAAAAGGAAAAAAATGGAAGCATAATATTAATGAGAACGTTAATTTGCACGTCCAAAATGCCATTAATGCCATGACATGCCATGCCGTTGATAGCTCGCTCACCGTGTTTATAAAAGTACCTTTCCGTGAAAGGTCGGGTCTTGTAACGATGTCGTTTTAATACAGCACGCGAGTAGCAGCTTTAAGGTTGCCAAGAGCTTATAAATCTAGGTAACTACGTCTTTAAATGTTATTTTTTTTATTTAGAACACATTATACAGCAGTGGACGTCTTTTGGCTGAGATGATGATGATGATGATGATACACCTACTTATATATTGAATAGTACTTATTTGAGTAGAAAACGTGTTCTAAAGGGTCTCTACTCAGCATTTTTTGCAGTGAATAAATCACTACAACGCTGATGTCGTCACTAAATAATTTTGTGTCTTCGTGGAAACCTCAGTTTCGTTTGCATGATACCTACCGCGTTGTTCATACATTTTATTTGTACTAGTGTTCGCCCAGTGGTCGAAATTCGACCGTAATTTTATTAAGGCTGCACGGATAGATAGTATTCTAAGCAATAAAAAATTAAAAAAGATAGAATGTGAGTTTGGATTGGTACACCACTTCGGATTTTACCACTTTCATTTTTGAAATTTTTAAAAAGAGTATACATATGATAGTGTGTGTAATGTTTGTTTTATTGATTTAATGTGTTTTTTATGCTTAATTTTAAAAAAATTACATTTTGTACTCTTTTTCTATATATAAACTACTAGCTGTGCTCGCGACTTCGTCCGCGTGGAATAGTGACTTTCGGCAGTATTTTTAATTTTTTAGGCTCTTGTTCCCGTTTTTGCAACATTTTTCACGGATGCTTCGCTCCTATTGGTCGCAGCGTGATGTTATATAGCCTAAAGAGATTAGCGCGTTCAAACAAACAAACTCTTCAGCTTTATAATATTATATAATATAAATAAGTGTGCGAAATTTCATACTCCTCCGTCCGCGCAATTTTCGTAAAAAGGGGTACAAAGTTTTTGCTTAACGTATTAATATATAGATACAACTGCATCAATCCAATACAATATTATCTTAATAAAACAAATGACAACTTCATCTTCATGGCGTTACAAAAATCCGCCTTCTTTATTATAGACAAAGGGATTTTAAATAGCTACCTACCCTTTTTATAACACTAACAATAGATAACGAACGATCCTTTCCAACTATAAATTGTGCTATAAAATTATACACTACGTCTGCCCGGTTTAACAAAAGACTTACAACCAACGTAAAGCTAGTTCAGATGTTGATTGGCTTTAACATGAAACCTTATCGCAAGGAATTAAATATCAAACTTCATTAGCTGTCTGTTGCTAAAGATACGATCGCTTTGTAAACTTCCGCCACATTAATCGCAACAGTAATTGATAAAAGTAGGTACCTACCCATGTCATAGGAAGTTAATATTTATTATCTACGCCCATACCGTAAATCCTCTTTAGTGGGTTCAGAAACCGATGCTTTGACCCGCGTTTAGTCAACTTACACTTATGCGCCAATATTATTCTCTAAATTTCTTTATCTACACTAATGTTGTAACATTCTACTTATGTTTCCAATACTTGACTTATAATTAATACTGTTATAGCGCAGACAACAAAACACTCAATTTAAGCAATTTCACATGATGGTATAATATCCACATCGATATCGTAAAATCTCATTATAACATCAATAAAACGCGACCAATTAACCTGGCGAGCCTTATGTCAAAATCCTCATACAAGTTGTATAAAATTTTGATATTAGGCTGGCTTTTGAAAACAGTTAGGTTATACGTGAAAACTTCGTCGAAACTACTAAACTTACATACACAAAACTCTTTGGTAAGATCTTGTGCCAATTAAATAAAAAAAGAACAGCGCGCGCTCGCTCCTGATTGGCCCTGTGCGCGCAGCTGCGCTCTCATTGGTTAGATTTTAATGGCGGCAAGTTCACTGTGACAATACACGTACGCGTGAATTTAATGTTTCGCAATGTGTTTTGTTTTTAAAATACAAATTAAAAGTTAAAAATGGACAGCGACGATGATATTTGTACGCCTCCGGATATTCTAGAATTGGCAACAAAAGTAACTCACAATCTTTTGCCAGAAAAATCTAGAAAATTATATGAAAAAGAATATAATAACTTTTTGGCATGGAAGATCGAAAAGAAAACTACATCATTTTCTGAAAATGTCATTCTTGTGTATCTCAAAGACCTCTCCGACAAATTCAAGCCATCTTCTATGTGGGCTAAATATTCTATGCTCAAGTCCACACTGAGTATCTACAACAATATTGATATCACGAAGTATTCAAAAGTCATAGCGTTCCTGAAACGCAGTTCAGAAGGACACAAGAAAAAAAAAGTCCTTGACGTTTACATCAGGTCAAATAAAGATGTTCCTGAAAGATTCACCAGATATTTTGTATCTTTTTGAAAAGGTAAGTGTATTTTAGTTCTGTTATTTAATCTACCTAGTACTTACGTACTACACACGCAAGTTATCTAGACACTCCGTTTAAGCGCTTTGTGTATAAATTAGGTAGTAGGTACCTACACTTTACTACTTCATAAATCATAGTTTTTGCCTTGGCTATGTACCTCAAGCTTATTATACCGTTTATTGTTACAGGTTGCACGAATCTTCGGCATAATGGGGGCATGCCGAAGGCAAGAGCTATACAACATCCAGTTCGATGAAGTCTCTAACATAGACGACAGTACAATCATGGTGAAAGTTTCGAAAACAAAAACGAAAATAGATCGTTCTTTCGTTGTGACGGGCAACTGCTATGCCGTATGTAAAAATACATGGAACTTCGACCCACCCCCTGTCGAAACCCTGCCTTTTTCTTGAGCTATAGATCGGGGAAGTGCGTCGATCAAAGAACTGGTATTAATAAATTTGGTGCTCTGGGAAAAACTATCGCAAGTTTTTTGAATCTGCCTAACCCAGCGTTGTACACGGGGCATTGCTTCTGGCGCACCTCGGCGACCCTTCTCATAGATAGCGGTGGTGATTTGACCGCACTGAAACGACACGGGGGGTGGAAGTCTTCTACTGTGGCTGAAAGCTACATTGATGAGTCTTTAATGAATAAAATTCAAGTCTCAAATACGATCTTGAACAGTATAGAAAACAAGACGAATGAAGTAATTATAAATATTCCAACTCCGTCTACGAGCTCTACTGCTTGCCCCGCGACCGCTACAGCTGCTGGATCAATAATTAACATTAACTTTCAAAATTGTACTATCCAAAATTTTAACAATTATTATAAATAAACTATTGTCAGCTTTTACTCTTGTTGTTTGACTAATTGCATTAGTGAAGATAAAGTAGTGTATGCAACTGCATATAACACGGGTATTAAAACACTCGTTACTATTATGAAACTCACACTCGTGTTTTAATACCCTTCATTATATGACAGTTGCATAAACTACTATTATACAACTGTCAAAATACAGTTTTGTTCGTTAGTTAATAGTTAGTTAGTTCGACTCAAACTTTTACATATTACACAAATATCTAGATGAATTATGGTACGGATGGTGTTAGAACTAAAAGTAGCTCTTGAACAAAAGATTCGCCTTAGGTACGGCTTAAATCCCCGACCTTTCGCAAGTGATAGCTGATTGATATACCTAACAAAACATATTGGAAAATATATTAGATATCTAAAATTGATGAATAATGTAGTTGTTCCACTGTTAATTGAATCAATTGGAGCTGTTTCAATTGAAAATTGATTTTTATAGAGTTCATTAATTTAGCTCCTTTTTACATAGGTACCTATATATATTTGTACCTACTTAAACCTTTAAATGTATCAGTCAGTGTATATCCCCCTATTCAGAAATCACAAAAATGGTTGACATTCAATTTGCGATGCTTTTAAAAACACAACGTCGCTGGAGTTCCGCGATATTTTAAGCCCACTGGTTAATATTCAACAAACAACTGATTCTATCGACAGATCGATAGTATCCGATCCCAAAGGTCACTTCCCTAGTGCGAGTGCTCTTTAGCCCACTCTCGATCAATTAGCAGTGTCGGTTCCAGTGTATAATTAAGGCATCTATACCGCCCACCGTATCGGAAATCCTGATAGACCATTTCAATTATTAATTCTCGGTAACACGATTTAATGATTACCTCAAGCCATTATCGTTTAACCCTATCGTTATGATAATTTAGTTATTAGATATTGTTGCGTTCCAATATCTCCTATCTGTTAGTATTTGTAGCTATAAAATATGGTAGTTAGGTTTCTCAAAAGTTCCTTTAATGAGGAAAAAACGGAAGAAAAGGACAAAAGACAGGGATCGGCATAGAAATATAGAAAAAGACATTGAAAGACAGAAAAAGACAGAAGAAAGACATGATTTTTCCGAATTCAAAATCACGAAATCCGGGGTTTTTTTTACTTAATCCCAAAAGTGTAACCAATTAGCTTTCATCCCATCTGATGTTAATCCTCAAGCAATAAAGTTGGATCACGTCGCTAGTAAGCAATATAGTCAGTGATCTATAGGATTTCGAGAAACCTCAGTTTACTTACATCGGTCTACACCGGTATATTACAGTCTTATGCCTTTTATGCCTGCCAGTACATTTGATTAAAAATTTCTTCAAAGTAAATTAAAATGACTGGGAGCGTAGACCACGGGTGCGTGTGGACGCACCCGACCCAGTGGTGGCACTGGGGGCGTAAGCCACGGACCCGCATAAAAACCAAACGCGGCAGTTTATAAAAAGTAGATTAAAAACCAAGTCAATTTAACAACTCTTTTCTTACTATATAAACAAAGTTTTCAGGCTAACTCTCTCCGTAACACCGATGCTAAAATTTAAAGTTAAGTCTTATAGAGGAGGGGGAGGAGGAGCTCGATGGCGCAGTGCAGAGGTTAAACGACTTTTGCAAAGGTCGGTCATCGGATGGGTGACCAAAATGTATCATATTGAGCTCCTCCGTGCTTTGGAAGGCATGTAAAGCCGTTGGTTCCGGCTGCATTAACAGTCGTTTACAACCAACAATCCGCACTGGGCCCGCGTGGTGGTTTATGGCCTGTTCTCCCTATCCATCCATAGGGAAGGCTCGTGCCCCATGGGACATAAAATGAGCTGATAATGAAGTCTTACCCTACCGTTAAGTATTATAGCAAGTTGTCAGCGATCCCTAGAGCCCTCAATATTGCCTTTCGGAAACCAATCATCCGTGCACACACTTGATCGGCACGGAAACAGGCTAGCGCAGAAACAAAAGGTTCTTAACCTTTTTTTTTCTGAAATCAAATTACCTAACTGCTCGATAGATGTAATGTCACTGCAAACCCTTTGCACTTGTGTACACAAAAATATACACTGTCAAATTGAAGCTGTTACATAAAAATATACACTGTCAAATTGAACCACTTTTTGTACGGGACCAACTCTGAAATCTCAAAATAAAATCAGCTGTTTCATACGTAATACCTACTCAATTAAAATGTATAGAATAGCTGTATTTTAAAAGATTTAAGTGTTTATCCACTGCAATTTTTATTTATTTATGAGTACTGTTACGTTACAGGTAATTGAGGTCTATACATCGTGATTTCAAATTCACGATGTATAGACCTTTTTATGTAAGAGATCTCAATCACTCAACTCTACTTTGTGGAAACTCAAAAAGGGTAAAAAGTCTACATTAAAAATATCACAGGATTGAGGCGAATCGCATAAGCGAAGACAGGCCTATGCCCAGCAGTGGTTTGAGAGGGGCTGATCATGATTATGATGATGATGATGAAATCAATATAGGTAACTAGATGTTGATTCATTGTTGATTAAAGGTTCAACAAAGGGGTAGTGTTAACCTTCAGATATGGTTATAATTTAACTCTTTACATAGAAACCATATTATGAATAATTAAATTTTAATTTCATTTTAATTATACCGTATGTGGGTACTATATTATTAATGGGCCAGCGGAGATTGGACTGCGCCTGTTTGCTCTTGTATGTAAATATAACAGTAATATAAAGGTAATATATTAATTTCATAGATATATTTTTGTTAACCTATTACCTACTCATTTTAAAGTTTAAACCTACATATAGTCATTTTTTAATTTAATTAATATTTGTGTTTGTATTATTTTACATTGATAAATTGTAAAAGAAATTTAGGACAAAAAAAGACTTTTTTTTTGCGACCTCATTCTGCAGGTTTTGCCAAGACTTAAACTGGTGGTAAATCGAAAGTTTTTATTTTGCTTTTTTTTAATCTCTTTTAATGCTTTGTGTTTGAGTATACGTAGTTGCTTTCCTCTGCCTTGGCTTTATACGATAGCCCGAAACCTTATCCACATACTAAACCAACACTAAACCCCCGTCCGGGTTCATGCTCACCCTACAAACTTCGTTCATATGATACGCCTTGTTTGCCAAGTAAATACACGCTCGCCGTTTGATAGTCCTACAAAGTGTCTGGAGCGAGTTTCCCGCCAGGACAGGCGTTCAATACTTTTAAAAATTAACCTACTTCTGTTAAAGCAGGAAGATACCGTTATAAGCAAAGGTAACGTTTTGCTTGGTATCGTTACATGGACGCCATTTTTACCGGTAAATTATCTAATCACTCTACGCGGGTTAGCTAAAGCGCATTAGATAACGAAAAAAGTAACGATACTTTTTTAGATAACGTTACCTGCATTCAATTACAGCTACCAATTTATAGAAATAACGTTACATAACGATACTTTTACTTGGAATTTTGTAACGGTATCAAGCCCTGTTTCATACACTATTCGATCGAGTTGAAGTTATTACATTTTGTATGGAATCGAAGCGGTGCAAACTTGTGTCTAACTAAAACTAAGTTGCTATAATGAACATTGAAAATTGCCAAGAATATGGCAGCCATTTTCAGGGATAAAATAAAAGTCAGGGAAGCACAAGGAATACAACGAGTCGAAGTGCACGCGAAAGGGAAATCTTCGCAAGCCCCACTGAGATAAAAAAAACAAAATATTTGTCTTTATGTTATATAAATATCATATTTAATTAATAGTTCTGTGCGCAGTTTGTCTATCTAACTAGCTACTTTCATACTATCCTGCAACCATGGTCTGCTGGAAGAAATCTCTTTTAGAGATAAGCTTACCTGTACTATTGCGATCCAAAAGGTTAATCATTGTAAATGTTTATTTGTGTACGAACTAATAAATAAATAATTATAAATAAATAAATATCCCTAATATTTACTAAAACAAATTTTATTTTCAAAAGCAAAAATTTAAATTAAATGACTAATTCGAAATAAGAAAAAAGCAAACTAATTAGAATTTAACATCCAAATAAATAAGAAGTTAAACTTTGCTAGAACGCATTTTAAACAACCAACAATCTAGAAACGTGGTCCCATTTAGAAAATATTAGAAAATAATAAACTTGAACTCTATACAAATAGTGAAAAAGTTTTTTATTTGGTTGGCGGGTAGGATTGGCTAGTTACCACATTTTAGGCAACGGAAAACAGGTAAATTCTAGATGCACTTAGAATAGAAAGGCATTATGTTAACAAAAGAAATTTAAACGGGGATTAACGCAAACTAATTAGTAAAAGGCTCAGTCACGGCAGTCAGCCCGTGACCACGACAGTCAGCCCGTGACCACGGCCGTTGTAACTCGGTCGAAATGTCGGGTATAAAGAAGGTATGAAACGATTTTACTAATTAGTTTGCGTTAATCCTCGTTTAAATTTCTTTGTTAAATAAAGAACGCGAAAGTATAAAAGTGTATAGGCATTTTGTTGTCTAGAAATGTTGTTATCTATTTTTATTTATATAGAGACTAGAACTAGGCTCAAAGTGAATTGGAGAACCACTATTCCCTTGAACAATAGCGTGTTGTTCTTACTTCGAGGAACTTATCACCGCTCGGTGGTGTGTCAGAACAATACTCGTTTTGTTGACTGAACGTGATGCTTTATTAGAAATTTTTCATTTGTACTAAATACTTTAAATTTTAATTTTATCAAAAAATCATTAGTAATAATTATTTTACAGGGTTATTTGATTGAGCAGTGGTTGTTTTAATTTATTTTTGTTTTTTTTTTTTTTTTCTCTTTTTTCATAGCCTAGGTTTGTTATAATATTAATATAAAAGTAAAATACAAAAGCACATACAAAACATAAAATATTATAAAAAACCTAGCCTAGGGTGCCGCCGGCAACGGGGCAGGGCTCAAGCTGCCGGTGGTTAGGGCTGCAGAGACAGGAACCTTCCGACTATCCGCGCCGTGTCCAAGAGTACCGCCTTCTGTATCTGACTCTTGATCCAACCATATACCATTATTATTTTTATTAAGAAAATAATATTTTCACTGTCTATTTTGTATTTTGTAAAATAAATGCATTAATAAAATATATAAATAGGTATATAAATCTTTTTATATTTCATTGTTTTATTTATTTATTTGATCTGTTGGTTGATACAAGACTAAAGTTTAAGCTTACAAAGCAATTTTTAAACTTATGAAGCCCCAATCCAGGTATTTTTTTAGTAGCGCAACCATACAAGTTGAGCCTGCTTTCCACCGTTGTTACTTCGAAGCATCATCGATCCCTAGTTTAATCAGTTTCCCACATCCTTAAAGCTATGCTTCATTACTAAACTTATATAAAAGGTATAGAAATATACAAGTAAAACAACTACCAGCGTCACCTTTAAGTTCAGTCTACGTTTTAGAATAACAGGGGCTCTATTTTGGATTCCTTCGCCTCGAGTCGAGCGCTTGCTTTCTTCTGATTTTCGTTTGACATTTGACATTCTATATTTTTGAATCGCTCGACGGCAACGAGTGCGCTCACCCACTCGTTGCAGTTGAGCGATACAAAGCGATTGATAGAATAACCGTCAAAATCAATGCGTTGTGTCAATGATATGTCACTCGTTTGTTTGTGTCATTGAAAATTTTAAACTGCCAAAATAAGTAAATACAAGCAAAACAGCTTTTCGTTATGAGGAAAATAATTACTACTACTTTGAAAACCACTTGAAAATGAATCTAGAGGAATATTTAGTGCACCATAGTTATTTAACCAGTGTTATTTCATTGCGGTTGTTACCGGTTTTCTCTAAATTCTGCGTTAAACGGATAACATCCAACATTTTTATTATGTTGGCAGCACCGGAAACGAACAATTCAAAAATACAGAAAATCGGCGTCATGTGACTTGGAAGACGAGTGTGACTTAAGTCGCATGCGACAACACAATGTTATACGTGCGATTCAAAAATAGATCCCCAGAGCTAGAGCAGCATGACCGACGATTGTATAATCAACCAATTACGAACGTTATCTTTTGCTGATGTGAACTGTATTTTCTTGCGAAGTACCTCTCAGATTACAGTCAGAGATAGAAAGTTAAACAGGCATTATCTAAAGTGCTCCATGTTTTTTGGTGAGTACCTAAATCGAAGAATGTTCCCCAGACAATATACGATGTTCAGAAAAATGTTGCTGCTTTCTTTAGGTATATTATTATAGTCTCGGAATTGGTTTCGAGTGGTTGTTCTAAGTAAATACATCGATATAATAAAACAGTTTTTATGAATACTCTTACGCTTAATATTGCTTTATATTATATCCTTATGTTTTGAAACCTTTGCAGGTTCCGTGGTCATTATGAGACTGAAGTGTTCGTCATCCCATAAAAAAACAAAATAACATTTTGTATGGTTATGTTAACTTCAACTATTTTTGTTCGGTTTCATGCAACATAAAGTTACAGTATAATATAATATGTATATTCTGTATGTATATTTCGGCTACGTAAGCCATCTTAGCCGCCAGCCATCAGGCTACGGGCGCACCAGCGCCACTACTAGGACTAAAAAAACGGTCGGAATGATCATCATCATCATCATCATCATCATATTCTGTATGATAGGATCCCAGACAGATTCTAACCATCTTCTCTGTGAAATATTAATGTTATTTAATTTCAATAGCCGCGCGTATCTAAGGATAAATCGTTTTTTTTTAGCAAAAAGGTTTGTCGAATCTAAAATAATGGATGGGTCCCTAAAGGCGAACGTCACGTTAAAATAATAACTAAACGAGAGAAGATCAATTTAAAAAAAGACAAAGTGTTGAAAAAATTCCACTAGAGGGATTCGAACCCGCACCCCATGACATGCCGGGTCAGGTGCACTACTGTACTGTAATTTGTTCGCAACAATATTTGCGTAAAATTATATGTAAATAATCATAAACGACATTAGATCAGTAATTTTATTTTACTTTATGTTTAGTATTTTCGTAAACTTAAGAAACTAAGAAGTAATGCAATGCAAAACTAGCCTTGTTTTAGCGAGGTAGATATAGTTTTCTCTAAAAACTACGCTATTAAAACTTTTAAGTTAATTTGCACGGCCATTCTAAAACCGGATAACTTTAGAGTCTTTACCTTTATGGATATTACCAAGAATATAGCAGCCATCTTCAAGGATAAAATAAAAGTCAGGGGAGCACAGAGAATACAACGAGTCGAAGTGCACGCGAGAGGGAAATCTCCGCAAGCCCCACTGAGATAAAAAAATAAAAATTATTTATTAAAATAAAATTTAATTTTTAAAAGCAAAATTTAAATCAAATGCAAATCGGAGTAAGATAAAAGCAAACTAATTAGAATTTAACATCCAAATAAATAAGGAGTTAAACTTTGCTAGAACGAGTACGCAAAGAACCATTTTACTTCATCCCGCATTTTAACAATCTAGAAACGTGGTCCCATTTAAAAAATAATAAAAAGTTACGCTCTTCAGCTTGTCTCGGATTTAAGAGTATTCTTTTAAAATTTACTTTATAATGTAGTAAAATAATATAATTGAGCTCAAATTGCTAGCTAGCCTAATCTACTTAGGTCCCAATACCACATGAGTAGATATATGTATACATACAAATCTGTCGAAACGAAAATCTGTCAAAACGGAAAAAACTCCATAAATAAATCTACTCATGTGCCAATACGGTTTGGAAAACAATTTCCCAAAGACCAAGATTGAGATGTTTTTAACGCCAGTTTTTTCGCCTTTGTACACATTGGTTTATTCTCTGTTAAAGATCAGATAAGATTAACTTTAAACAATCAGCACCATCAAAAAATCATGTATAAAACACATTAACGCAGTGGCACATACTCGGGTTGCAATCTTGCAATTTAAGCTTTAGCAAAACCGGTTCACCGTAGTTATCATACTAATATTATAAAGAGGAAAGCTTTGTATTTTTGTTTGTAACGCATAAAATCAAAAACTACTGGACCGATTTTAAAAAATCTTACACCATTAGAATGCTACATTAGCGCTGAGACTTATGCTTATTAAAAAAAATTGTCCACCCGTGCGAAGCCGGGACGGGCCGCTAGTGATTAAATTAACAGAAATATCAACCTCTATTCTTCAAGTAACAATTAAGTAAATAGACATTGAATATTGAATATAAGGCAGATTAATTTTAACTATTGTTGCAAAAGTTTGAACTTGATTAGTATCTCGTAGTACTTACTTAATCAATTGGTGCCTCTTATCTGGCTTCCGGCGATGATGCAATAATTTGCAACAGACTGATCTATTTTACAAAATAGAAAAGCCCTACCTTTGATTGGGTTAGATCTAGTTCAATCCGTTAGATATCACTTAAAATTTATTATTAACTGTTAAATAGACATACCAAATTGGTAACCTACAATTTAATAACGCAGAATATACCTCCCCCGCCTTTCCAAAACTGATTTTTGAAGCACAATTTGAAGCAAAAGAATTCATTTGACCTCATTATTAAAATAATAATGGTATGAATAATGCAATCTGCTATTACTTTTTCAGATCTCAACTATTAGGTACCTTGATACAAATACAACACAATAATTCATTTCTAGATGCAGATGGTTTGAAATTAATATAAAAATTATACTTGTTTCTATGCAATCATCAATTAATAAATTATTGTATTATTAACTGACTGAATAATCTTATTTTAACAGTAAAAATTTTATGAAACCATATACAAGATACTACTCCGATTTAGAGTACCAATCTTCCAATCCTGTCTTCCATAGTTTGTGACAAGTCATCTCCCCTGCAACATACACTGGTTGATATAAGAGGAACTTCCACAATATATTTCCCCAAATGACGTCCCGAGAGCTTGAAACAAGTATCGCTTCTAAACTTTACTGCTTGCGGTTACGAGAACTTACGGGAACACTGGCACTACTCACAAGAAAAATACACACGACCGAAAATATGAGACGCTTTAAAGTTTAATCAGAATGCGAGATTTGTTTGCTTCATACATTTAAAACGAAAATAAACCGATTGAATTTGATGACTACCCAGAAATTCATTGTATGAAAACTTCGTAATCTGAACTTTTCCAATTTGGAAATGAATAATGCATTTCTCGTTCTGTTACTTTACCCTTTTCAAAAGAAACTTCATTCGGAAATTTAATAAGTTTCACAAATCCATTTCGAACACTTTATAGTACCGATAGAAAATAGTGGCGTAATTCTGTGTCGAGATAAATCTCGATGTTTCAAGCGACATACCACAACGACAAAGTTGTTATCTCCAGTTCGACGTCGCGCGACGCTGCTTTAACAGTTTTCGATGTTCCACTGAAACAATCACTTGTTGCAAAGTCCTCTGCCACTATGAAATTCAATTATATCGCCAAGTTATTTCTACAAATGCATTTCACTTCAGGAATTCCACGGGCTTGTAAGAACACTAACCACCTATTCAAAGGAACTGCATAATTGGGTCAACAAAGTAGATTTACAGTTTCGAAAATGCAGACAAGCAATAAGCAAAACTAATTTAAACCTCTCTCAAGACTTTGTAACGTTGAATCAGAGGAATATGGAAATAGGTCGACGCTTGTATCGGAATATATTGGCGAAGTTACCTACCTCACAGACGTGCGCCCTCCTCGGTGGCTCGAACTCAACTAAGAAAGTCTGGAAGTCATCCTGTTCATTCTAATACTGCCTCTGAATGCTATCACGAAGTAGAGCGTGCATGCAAAAATGCGGATCTTTTACAGTTTGCAGGAACGATTTTATTAACACCCAATAAGCTTTTAAAGCTTCGAGAATCTTTGTTCGGCATACCTTTAAAAGCATTTGCATTGTTTGTTTCATTTATTAAGTCTTAGACACTAACTCTATCGTTAAATTGGAATTTACCGCATAGATATATATCCTTACCTACTATAAATGCGAAAGTATGTTTGTTTGTCCTTCTGTCACATCAACATTTGATTTTTTTTTCAAGAAATCTTTATAGTGCTTTATATTGCTTTTTATTTCAGTTAATATTATTGTTTCTAAGACATTTATTTATTTATTTATATTTTGTTTTGTTTTGTGACATGTGATAAAGACTTTTGAGACAGACTGAATTTCAGGCGTGCGAAGCCTTACTTACGTTTTCTGTCGAGCATTTCAGTTATATAAAACTGAACAAAGAATTCATCTTAATACTTCTTATAAGTTTAATTTTTAATCTCTACGGAGTAGTTCATAGTTTTACCTTACATTTATGCACAGGTCTCAATCGTATACCGGTGTACACTTTGAGTCAGTCTTAATACAACGCAAAAGTTTAAAACTATTTCACTCTAGAATGTTGTTGTAATTCAAACAAATTTGGAATAAATTAAGAGTGACGTGTGAAATGCAGCGCTTTAGTCTTCATTAAGCGACGTGCGCAGTGGCTCCCACAAGACCGCCTGGAGATTTATGGCTTTGCTAACTTCGGATTGTGGATATTACACCTTTTTCTATCTTTGAGTCACACAACTTTCAACTTTTATCGGACTTTTATCAACGCAGCATATTATCAAACTATTCTGTGAAATTTAGCTATTTTATTTTATATAAATTATTCTTCTTAAGAAGCGAGGCTTTGTCGATGCGGTACCCGCAACGTTTCTGGTCTCTTCCTTTGGACTTTAACTAAGCTTGACGTCTCTTCTCTGGGGCTATGCTCTGTCACTCTCTGAGCATCCGAACTGGATGCAACAATCGAGGCATTGTCACGTCGATTGGGCTTTGCTAGTTTAGTGACAGCGGTATTTATATCACAATAGGGAAGCGTTCACCTTCATCTCACTTAGTTGTAGTAACTGATGATAAGGCCAAAGATGAAAGCCCATTTCACCCGGAACCCCCCATCCACTGAGTTAAGTGGATCAATTGACGATAAATCAATTTACTTACTTAAATTAGCAGAAAAAGCTAAATTGCGTATAACCGTAGTTCCTTGCTAGTGACTTGCAAAGAATGATACAAACGAAGCAATTTTTAGAGAGAAACACATAATAATTTGCAAACCAAAATCTCAAAGCGACTCTCCAATGTTAGGACTTAGCGGCTTGACACTTGAAGTTGAAGTAAAGCTGTGAAAATATTATACATTAAGAATTGTTTTGTATCAAATTAAACTCACAAACGTTCCTGAATAGTTTCATGAAGTTATGATTGCACTGAAAGCAACTTCTAAGCAAAACTGGAGTTTTAATAGTTTCATAAACAGATTACTGCGGTCAGATGAATTGCGACTACAGTAGAATTCATGAAATAAATCATTGTGGTAGAGAGAACTATTCTTTTGTTCTGTTTGAAATTTGTCAGCTCATTAATGTTTCTTTTAACATATTTCAAAGTCAAACTGGTGTTTTTTTAAATTAAATAAACTCATAAATTATTCCTTTTGAATCGTCAAATTTTTTTTTTACTTGCTGCACCTACTCAAAACAGCTGGCAATCTTTTGGCTGTTTCAATAGTCATGATTATATCCTTGCATATAAGATAGGTATAACTAAACCATTTCTTTCACAAACTATAATATTACCAACATGCACCATGATATGACCTTTTTCTACAATAAATTGCTGAAATGTTTAAAGACAAAGGCAATTTCGTCTAGCTATCTGCTACTTTTACCCTATTCCAATGTTACAAAAGCGGTAAAAAAAGGATTACTCCAAGCAGGAAAAAACGACGGTGCGCCCCCGAATCAGGCAAAGCCCCATCGTCTAAGCTGGCTAATCCCGCGACTGAAATGTTCATTGACAGACTGCGTTTTAATCTTAGTTAGATATAACGACAGGTTGTTTCTGAACTTAATACTTTGATCCTTTGAAAGATGGTAAGACGGAACATTATTAGCAATAATGTAGGACGTTTTTTAAAGCGTGTTTTTTATATTGCTTTTGTTCTAATTAAAGTGTTGCGGAAGGCACTCAAATGCCGGATGATCTCTGGGGTAAGAGACACAGAACGGGTGTACCAAAATGCAAACGATCCATCTTTCCCGTGGCTGGCCAAAACGATCTGGCCACGGGATAAGGTAATATAGTTAAGTCAACATTATGTACTTACTTAGTAAACCACAGCGAGTCAAAGTTACGAACTCTTTCACATCGAAGTTATTTAATTTCCTTATTTCAGTGACGTTTATACTGTTTTGATTTTTTCGTTTTTTTTAGTTTAGTTAAAACAGCCTTAATTATAAAAAAAAATAAAAAACTGATCTTTAGTATTTGTAAAAATATTATGATCGGATGTTAAGGACGGTAGTTGTTGACATTGAATGGGCGCCTTTGGCTTTCAAAGTAAAAAAGTAAATAGTGTTAAATAATTTCGGCGGGCTGGTTAGAACCACGATAGCTCAATTGGGAGAGCACCTGACCCGGTATGTCAGAAGGGTGCAGGTTCAAATCCTGCTTGTGGAAATTTTTTCAACATTTGAGTTTTTGTAATTTGTTCGCAACAAAATTTGCGTTAAAAATTGTATAAACAAAACAAAAACATTTTACCCTTAATTATTATTGTACTGTCCCATAACTATCACTAAGTATGATATTGAAATCCGATTTTAAAATGAATACAAAAATCAAAGACAAAATGGTTGACGTGGAATCGGAAGAAAAAATCTTTTGCTCAACATTGTATCATCCGAAGTTCGCAAAAGTTTGGGGTAGCCTTTGCCCAGGAATGGGATACTTTCGGCTGATATAGTTGAACTTGATACTTACTTGCTAGCTAAACTAAATCCCTATTTTAAACAAAGCTTTTATTTCTCTAGTGACAAATGCGTTTTAATAACATATTTAAAAAAGGTTAAATGCGAAGCCAACGATAGTAACAATAAAAGATTAGGGAATTTGGTATATATGCTCATTCCTCTGGAAGATAAGATAAATAAAATTTATTGTAAACCAAAAATTGTCATTTTACAAAAAAACTACATAAAAATACTCGTACAAAGAGCGGCCGAAGTTGTTAGTGGTTTTCTGAAACCTATAGAATGATGAATTCTTCCTTTCCTTTCGTTGAAAAAAGTTTGATTATGCCATTAAGTTTTACGACGCGAAACGTGGGTCGCATAACGAGCGACACAGGAAGGGTGGTCGGCCCCTTGGATGTCTTTGATTGTGGAAGGTCACGTATATACTTACATGTCCCTTTGTATTGTGTATTTTAACTTTCAGATTACATTTAGTAAATGCAAATGTGTTCGTTTGTTTGTCTTTAATTAATTCTCATTTTCTTGCTACGTATTTGTAGTAATTTAGCTACACCTACTTTATTTCATATTTTTCTTTTAATTTTATTTATTATTCAGTTTTACATGCATCATTTTCATTTTGCGGAGAATTTGCCATAATCGCCGCTCCGACGGACCGACTCGATCTGGTGAAGGTCGCGGGTACCCGATGGATGCGAGCAGCACAAAACCGGTCGTTGTGGAGATCCTTGGGGGAGGTGTCTGTTCTGGGAGTGGTTCTGTGTTTTTTGGCTGAGATGATGATGATTGCATGCATACCATTATGTTGCTTTTTCGCCAAACTGCTCTTGTAGCTTGTTAGGAAAATGCGCACACATAAAACAATGTTTCAGATGAACTTTATGTTTTGCCGTTTTATTCAACATTCAACTTTTTACATGAGATATGTTGCTTGTTCATAAGTGTTTTGTTTACTACGATCAAGTTTGAAAAATATATATTTTGGAATGAGTTTACAAATACTGCACCTTCTTTTATTTTATTTTTTTTATTTATTAGCCACACATAAGAGTTAAAACAGAAAATAAAATAAAACAAACAAGGTCACAGGAACATTGGTATGCTGTAACTCCACGGGCATGTGCAGACAACATTTAAAGCAATACCACAATAATTAATTTAATTAATAAACAAAAAAAAACATACCAATAAAATAAAAACAATTAATTAGAAACTTAATCTTGTAAATAATGTTGATTATAAAATGGATTTCAATAGAACATATAAAATATTAAAATAAAAATTAATAAAAAATTAAAATAAAAATAAAATAAAATCATTTGAATATAGGAAGACAAAAAATTTTTAAAATTTGAATTTATTTAAATTTAAGTTAGTGCCGTTCAAACATAATCATTTATTAATTGAATGAAGAATATACTTCCACTTAGCGAGCGATGAACCGTAGATGTCAGGCATACTCAATAACTGACTCTGCAGCGCGTTAAATTCTCGACACATTCTAAAGATAGGGTTATGGAAGGAGACGTTATTATTACAGAATGGAACTGAGAATGGAGAATCACGTCTCGAGGATTTGCTTGGAAGTTTGAAATTAATTTCCGATAAAAGAGTAGTTGTCAACGAGCCACATAAGATCTTGTGCAGAAAGGTGAGGTCATGCAGTTTGCGTCAGACTTCTAGGCTTTTCACGTTGAAGTTTTAAATATGAAAATGTCTGTAGGTACCAGAAGACCCAGGAGTATATTTATTTTGTACTTAATCATAACTATCTGGTATTAAATATTTAAGGATTATAACTTTTTCCAAACCTTTTTGTAATTGACTGTACATGACTACCTCAGATTTTAACTGTTGTGCGAGTTGACGACACAAATACTAGGTAAAATCAAGAGGTGCCATCTCGCACACCTGTGCGAGTTGACGAATAACTCTTATCTTATCTCGAGCACGCCTGGAATACCAAAAGGTTAGAATCCCGCTCGTGGCAATGACATAGTGCCTTACAAATAAACAAAGAATATGGTATAGTAATAGTTATTCCGTGTTTTGTTCCTGTCATGTAAACGTCATTTCAAATAGGAGTAAAAGAGACAAAACACGGAATAACTATTCAAAGCCTATTTTTGTTTATTTGTAAGACCCGTGATGTTTTACACAAGTAGGAACCCAAACATAAAAATGACACAGCGTAATTCATTTACCTACTGCCATAAACCTGGAGGTTGTAGCGTAACCGCTCCTAACTTTTGTGATGCAGTAACTCCGGTAACTTCGGTTCCTCCCAACAAGAAGAAAAAAAATCTGGAATACTCAAGGAGGATGCTCGTATTGCGTAGCCATCCGTAAAGTAACGGGCAAACATTGTTCCTGTGCAGTTTGGAGGACACTACACAATTTGCAAATACGACGCGGCCCGCCCGCCGCGTACGTAAACCTCACATTTTATTATTTCTCTCCGAGTTGGCAGCTCATTATACGACCTTGCTGGTTGCACATGGACGACTTGACAAATAGGAACGTCCGTCGCTTTAAAAAGAATTATTCCCCAGAGATACACTTTCCCCGTAGAGACACTTTTAATAAAACTGGCGCTTTGATTCCTGTAAGATACACTTTTTTTAAACCCTACCAATTTGTCCTCTTAGATACACTTTTAAGTTTGTGTATAAAATAATTGCTGAAGATAAATAATTTGAATGTTTAAACCACAGACACAATCAATCTTTTACATACGTGTTGCACTAGATTTAATATTTCCAACATAAAGTACCAGGCTACCATAACTATGCAGGAAATTGCTTATTAATATATAAGAATAATATTACAATCTTTGCTATATGTATATGTATTTACAAGACTATATTATTCTTTTATATTAATAAGCAATCTAGTGCACTAAAAATATTATTATTTAGTTTTTTTTTTCATCTAAAACACATTTCTATTTAAGTGTCCAAGCAGAAGCAAGTATCTTACAGGAATAAAAGCGCAGTTTTATTAAAAGTGTCTCTATGGGGAAAGTGTATCTCTGGGGAATAATTCTTTAAAAATAACATTATGTATAGGTTTACTATCGACCTCTGTCAGGGGGGCGTTTTTCGAATCTCACCGGTTTTCTCGAAATATAGTATGTTTGCATTATTTACAATTTTGCATTATTGAGGTTGACCATTCGAAAATTCTCGGTGTCAAAAAGAAGTTACTAGTGACTTTGAATAAGAGAAAAACAAGTTCTAGTACTTGATATCATAGTGTGAGAATTAAATAATAATAATAAATAAATAATAAATAACTGTTTCCTACACTCACACCAATTATCAAGCCCCAAGAAAAGCTTCCTTAAGACACTCGAGAAATGGTTAACTAGAGAACAGATAAACATACTTAAATACATACTTATTAAACATAGGAAGCACCCAGACCCGAAACAATTTAGAAAAACAGGTATTTCTAAATTGATCCGACCGGAGATTCAACCCGGAACCTTAGAGATGGCGACACCATGAAAACCGGTGTGCAAGCTACTCGACCAAGGAGGTCGTCAAATAAATATCATAATGTAAAAAAAAGTAGTCACCAGTCAAAAATCTGGACTGAAATGTGACAATGAGTCGCCGATGGTGCAAGCCTACCGAAAATATCACTATACTTTTAAAATACGTCAAGTTATACGCGCCTTTGCTGTGGGTGGTATTCACTGTAATTATTATTAAACCCGGTGGTGATCCACCCTTTCACTACTGCCTCACTGCAAGAGCATTAACTTCAAAATATGATTTGTGCTAATCATGACAATTAAGGGGCTCGATGGCGCCGTGGTGCCGCGCCCGGTGTGCGATTGTTAAAGTTAAGCAAAGGCCAGTCATCGGATGGGAGACCAAATATTTATCATTCTCATCCGTGCTTCGGAAGGCACGTAAAGCCGTTGGTCCCGGTTGAATTAGCAATCGTTAACAACCACGCATAGGGCTCGCGTGGCGGTGTAGGGCCCGTTCTTCCTGTTTATCCACAGGCAAGGCTCACGAGCCTTGGGGCACGCCCCAGCAGTGGGAACACAAACTGAGCTGGCAATGATGATGTGATGATGATAATTAGCTTTAGGTGTTATCTTACTATAACCTTTTTCTAATTATTATGTTACTAGTGGTCGCTCAGTGGTCGAAACTCGACCGTAATTTTATTAAGGCTGCACGGATTGTATCATAAGCAATAAAAGATTAAAAAAGATAGAATGTGAGTTTGGATTGACATTGACCATCGATAGCCGCTCCTCTTCCATTTTTGAAGTTTTTGAAAAGTGTACCTATATTATATGTGTGTGTGTCAAATACTTAATGCGTGTGTGTAATGTTTTTTTTATTGCTTGAATGTATTTTTTATAGATAATTGAAAAAAAAATTAACATTTTATACTCCTTCTCTATATAAACTATAAGTGCGCAAAATTTCATACTCCTCCGTCCGTGCAATTTTCGTAAAAAGGGTTAAAAAGTCACAATTCACTTATTTATATATAGATAACCAACTTAACTGATTAAAATAAGTCGACCGTACGTTGCCGCCCTACGCTTTGGCACCCGAGCGTAAGACACGCTTCGCAAACTCCGTCTAAAGTGCTACAAGATTACAACAGGAACCTTGTCTTAGCACCTCCGCCTTTGGAAAGTTCCCATTTTAAAATAAATGTTCAGCCAACTTGCAGAGAAAGAGTTCCAACTTTGTTTCTCAAAGACCGCATCGCACGCTGATAAAGCCTGGAAAATACGGTGACGTTTTAACGTATTCTGTTTAAGTAGCTTAGTCCTTCGCTGGTCTTATATCAAAGCAAATTATTAAAGTAGAATTATGGTTGGCACCGAACTCCTTTATTTATTTATTTATTTTATTAAGGAGTAAGTTCTTTCATGTGGATTCCAAACGCACATGCTACTCTCCAGCTCCGGCGTAAATGAGCCACAGTACATGATGGATAAGAAAGTCACGAGCGTTACTCCAGACGAAACCTAACCGTCTAAAAAAATATTTAGAAATAGCAACCATATGGTCATGAAATGTAAACCCTCGGTCGAACGTAACTCCCAAATCCGTCGTAGTTGACAAACGCGGCATATAGTTTCCATATAAATTGTAGTTATAAAATATTGGGTGTCTTATTCGACCAAATGTCATAACACTACATTTTGCCGTATTAAATTCCATACCGTTGGCCAACGCTCCACTCACATACAGCATCAACATCTCGCTGCAAGGCCACACCAGTCGTCATTCCACCTAACTTTTAAAAAGAGTTTTAGGTCATCGGCGTAGAGCAGCGAGCTTGTTCGAGGACAGCAGGTAGATCATTTACCATTAGTAATAAAAGAAGAGGCCCTAAGATGGAGCCTTGATTTACTCCGGAGCGTGTATGGTAGGGTCGAGAATCGTAGATACCTAGTCTGACGAATTGTTGACGATCACGTAGGTAGTCCACAAGTAAGCGGAGAAGCCTTGGAGCAAAGCCAATATTGCTCAGTTTTGTCAGAAGTACACTTTTCGGAAATCGAAATATAGAACATCCACCTGAGATCTTCTATTAAACCTGGTTGAAATAAATTCTACTAAATTTAATAGATTGTTATCGACTGATCTCTTTGGTCGAAAGCCGTTGGGCATTGGTAAGATATTTCATAAACTCTCAAATGTGGTAATCTCATAAACTATTAAATGTGTTATGGGCAATTATATTTTATCTTTTTGTATTGTTTCGATGTCATTCTTTGTCAACTTGAAAACATACTATACCGTGTTAACAGAATAGCGTTTGATGTTAGAAGTTAGCGGATGTCTATTCCCTTTCCTTATATACCTAGACCTGCCAACTTTGAAGTTTGAACTCTTGGCATTTTGTGATTACTAAGTCAGTGAGCGGTATTTGCGTTCAATGTATCGTTAAATTAGAAACAAAATTATTCCTCTTTTTTTGCAAATAAATCATAAAAGAAAAATTGTTTACTTTTACTTTACTAACTACAACAAATAAATTAAACCATGACTGTTGACTATATGAAGCTATCGAAATTAAAAATAGCACTAGCCTCAAGTGAGACTCGATCCGACGAAAACGCTGGCTTGTAATAAACAAGCACTAGGGCAACCAATGTCGATAGGTCAATTGGAAAATCTGACGCCTGGATGATGAAGTGGAGCTAATAGTCTTTTTTCAAGTGCAATTTCCAGTCTCGATGATTGGTGACACTAAACTGCACCATGCGAAGCTATAGTCCACGTGATTGGAATGCCAATGAAGTGCCAGCTGCCATACTACATTCAGGGTTCGAAACTTCAGCATAAACATTAAATCAAATTAATGTGTAAAATAACGCAAGCAGATCCGTAAAAGTAGGTTCATTACAAAACTGCCAAACTATTAAAATCACAAGATTTTTTATCAAATTCTCGGTCGAATCGACGTACTCGTGGTAGGTAAAAATCGTAGCCGCTAGTTCTACTAATTCGTTTGGCTTAGAGAAACTCCTGGTACAACGCAAATGCCTATAACGTTCGAGAACTAAGCTTTTTCAAGGAAGATATTGATGGCAAACCCAATTTTCATCTTTAGGTATAAACAACAAAACTTATGTATATTATAAAAACTAAAATAATTAACTTTTGTGTAGCAGTTAAGAATAAATTCTACGTCAGAACAGTGTTTTACTGACTTCGACTTTAGATGTAAGTATATTTATTTTAAGTGTTAGTAAAAATAGTGGTCGTGTAATTCAAGGAAGAATTGAAAGATGTATAAGTTATTTTTAGTATTTATAAATCATACTAACATCTAAGGTGGAAATGAAGTGAAAATAGATGGGGCTGTACCTCGTACTGAAGTACTACGATTTTACGATTTTGTCTTGGACCAGAACAGCAGTAGTTAGTATATATAAATAGTATTATTTATTTAATAATACCGATCTGAAGACATTTTTGGAGAATTTGTAGTTACCAATATAATACTACAGCTAAAAAAGAGACGTCCTGAATTATGTAAAAAAAATGTTTAGATAATTCAAAAGCATTATTCTTAAGATTATTTAAAAAAAACATTACTTTGACTTTGATAACACATAATTGGTAACCTTGAACTATATAATATAAATCAAGATGAAATTTATGAAAGGGTGAACAAAACAGCGCGCCTTCAAATTTGGGCCGCAAATCCTATCAATTCGTTTGGCTTAAAGAGCCCCCTAATACAATGCAAATACGTATTACGTGCGAAAATTAAGCCTTCCTGATGAAAATATCGATGGCGGAGGCAATGGGCTCCGTCCCTACGGCTTCTAACCTTTATCATAAATATTTAATGTCCCACCCACTCACAACGCGTGCTTGTCCTATGTATTTGTTTAGTAATCTTGAAAAACAACAACAGGCTTTTGATATTTCAATCAATGTTGAGAATACGCTTCTGTTTAGGTATTTTCGCGGAACTCATAAATGGAAGTAAGTAAACACTCATTTGACACTCATTTGCTGTTCACATAAATAGAATATCATATTTTTTACAAGCACTACTACTACTACTACTACTACTACTATTAGTACTGAGTACTATTGTACTTAGAAAGAAAGAAAAAACATTAATTGACCCTCACATTTTAAAATAGAAAAAAATAATTTAAAAAAAAGACATGAAATACAAAAACAGAAAAACAAAAAATAAATAAATAACAATCACAACAGAGTGACGAGCCAATCAGGACCCTACCTCAGCATATGCCGCTACGGTGTGAGAAAGTCACATCGCAACGGGGCGCTGGTATTCTAGCAGGGCCTGTGTGAGGTGACGTTCGTTTCTAAAAATAAATTAAGAAAAATATATATAATTATGTTTCGATATTTGTACTTATATTATAACTAAAACCTAGATACTTATAAATATATGTCGGAGACATGGCGCTAGCATCGCTTAGAAACGACAAGTATAGTCTATACTTGAGTGTGGTCTGCGCAGCCTATGCTCTATGGTACGCGGAACGTCAACGTCAGTTGGCGCAACAACGGACTGAACACATTTGAACGGTAGCGGCCGGGGAGTACGCACGCGCAGAACTCACTTCGTTTCTAAAATCCATTTGCATCGGGCAACTATTTCTAAATAATTTAATTGTGATGTTAAAATAACATTAAAGTGACTGTAAGGAATACGACTGCGTCTTTATTTTGAAGATCCAAGATTAACTGTGTTATCAACGAATCCGAGTTTGCTCGACTGTTCTACCTACAAACAACCTCGACGCTGACATATATATATATATATTCTATATACACATTTAAATATATAAAAATGCACAAACTAAAACACTGTCTTAAAAAACAGAATATACAAAATAAAAGACATACGATGTCTTTTATTTTGTATATTAGAAAGACCTTAAATAAATTTAAAAAAAAAAAAAACCTTAGCTTAGCACTTAGTAAAAGGGTATCATAATGTAGATTAGTATATTATATACATTTTTTTAATAAATCAAAGACTAAGTGACGTTCGTCAGCAAATAATATAAAGATGTATATTTATTTTAAGGCAAGACCCATCAATTGTAGCGATGACTTGATTTCAATGATGGAGGGTTAGCCCAGGAGTGGGATAGTATTTATGCTATAGCCTATATACTATAAATAAATATTTAGTAAGTAAGTAAATATACTAACTTACTCACTTCATATATTACAACTGTTTAAAGAAAAACAAACTAGGAGATAAAAGAAAAAATAAATATGTAAGAGGAGACGAATTTGTACAAGAAAAACAGTTAGAATTAATATTAGGAAATATCACGATCGGACAGTTCATGGAAATGGTTAAATAATTAATCTTTTATATAATATCATTATAATAAAGTTGTTTTACTAGCAAACAAAGTATGACTTTTAGTCCTACTGGATCCCCCAGGGGGTTAATCATTTTTGGTGGATCCAAGCGGACAAAATATCCACATGAATCCCCCAGGGGAATCTAGCAGGGGATCCTAGTGAACGGAGCCATTTTTTTTTTTTTTTTAAAGTACCTAACAAATATAAGTTTTTTATCTTATACGTCCAAGAGGTCACGACCCTCAGCCTTGAGGAATACGATGCAAGGAGCAGGATTTTTATACTTAGAATCTGATATTTTAATTTCATTGCAAAACCATTTACAATCCAAATAATGCCAACAGCATGCTACGCTTGTAAGCTTCTACCTACAAAGAGTCTAATGAAAGCCCAGGCTTAAGAGCGTTTACGCCGCACACTAGCTCCGCCAATGATAAAAAAAAACATATCTAGTAATTAGAGATAGAAAATCAAATTATGCTCAACAAACTATCTGAATGAAGTAATTTAGCATTTTTACGTCACTTAATGAACACCTGACATGTTATGGTTTAGTTAAATATGGCGTTATAGTTAAAAGTGGCCGTAACGTCTTATTTAACTAAACCATAACATGTGAGGTGTTCATTAGGTGACGTAAAAATGCAAAATTACTTCATTCAAATAGTTTGTTGAGCATAATTTGATTTTCTAATTACTAGATAATGTTTTTTTTTTCATTAGTGGCGCTAGTGTGCGGCGTAAACGCTCTTAAGCCGGAACATGGAAGTTTTATTATTCAATGATCGGAATAACCAATCTTTTTCGTACTTTCGTCTGCAACTTTAGGTATTTACCTAAGCCCCACTTATTCCAATCACTGCGCATGCCCATGGAAATTCAATCTTCATTAGAACTTGCAAAAATAAACCCTTAACAAGAATTAGCGGACCTGATTGGTCCGCCAATTCTTGTTAGGTACCTCTCTTGTAATAATTTAATATTTATTTCCTGTTTATATTAAATTGTTTTTATTCGTTCGTTTAGTTCCTTAATAATGGGAATTATTATCCAGAGGGAACCTTTTTGTATTTTCTCCGGTTTTCGTTAATAAATTATTTTCTTTCTACTTCTATTTGAGCTTTTAACATTATTGTCATTAAATTATATTTGCGATCAATTTTAAAAGTACCTACACTTAAAAATTTACCCAACAGGAACATTAAATTGTGTAACAACCAAGATTAATTATCATCATCAGCTCATTTTATGTCCCCACTGCTGGGGCACGAGCCTTCCCTATGGATGGATGGGGAGATCAGGCCACCACCACGCGGGCCCAGTGCGGATTGCTGGTTGATAACGACTGCTAATGCAGCCCGGACCACAGGGCGGGTCGCCTTCCAAAGCACAGCGGAGCTCAAGATGATAAATATTTAGTCACCCATCCTATGACTTGCCTTCACGAATGTTGCTTAACCTTAGCAATCGCAGGCCGGGCGCGTAAACCACTGCTACATCGAGGTCATCCAATTCATTCTACTTATTTTACAAACAATTAAATATATACGTTTTACACTGGGGTGGGCGGTCTTAGGTTTTACCTTATGCTCACTTGACCGTATCATACCATGACCGTACTAGGAACGCGTCAGGCAAAAAAATATTCTTTGTATTAAAAAGTTTGAAACTATGCTTTCTATACTGTCCCGTCTCCGACCAACACTGTCGCGTACCATGCACGGACCGTCAAAAATTGTTGGCGAGAACATTTTGCCGGTGTCGATACTATGCACGGGTATGATACGCTGTTGATACGTTGTAGTAGGCTTTGTAGTCCGTGTCGTATTACTTTCCGTGCCTAATACGTTCCTAGCACGGTCATGGTATGATACGGTCTAGTGGGCAGCAACCTTTATGACCATTGAAGTGTGACGCAATACGACAAAATTAACGAACTGAAAAATTACATGAAAAAGAGCACAGCGAGCAGGCGAGACGGGCCGAGTTGTAAACTTCATTTTATGAGCAAAAGTTTCACGCTCGTATTGTCTTTTTTTTTCATTGTTACAGTGCAGGATTTATATTTGCAACAAGTAGCGGTGAATTTTTCTCGACTCGTTCAGACCTAAATATATATTTTCTTTTAGTTTTTAATCATAAGTTGTTGTACCTCTACTACATAAGAACTAAAACTTATGTGCCATAGTAATTGGTGGAAACTTTACTGATATGAAACATTTATATACAATTTAGCATTGTATGTTTCCCAAATAAATTAAAAAATTAACGAAATTTTTAAGAAACTAAAATTTTAAGAAACTCGTCAAAGATCACTATCTGTCATTGTAATTAATCTACTGTTAGTCCACTATTTTTTTATTTTTTTTGTTCTTAAATGGTATGTATATATGTTTTACATATTTATATGGTTGTATGTATGTATGTATATATGTGTATTTATATTTGAGTACAGACTTACTGTACACTTTTCTTATTTTATTTTTTATTTTTTATTTTCAACGCCTCCATTTTATTTATTATCAATCGTCTCCATCCTTAGGTTGCCTGGAAGACATCGCTGTTATGGATAAGGCCGCCCTTTGTACGACTCCAATTTTTAATTTTTTAAATTCTTTGTCATGTATATGTTTTTATGTGTACAATAAAGTATTTTATTCTATTCTATTCTAAATACAAAGAATACAATGATTGTTTTGACACAAGTTTATTTTTCTAAAATTAAAGAAGTTACGTCGGTGTAACACGACGAGCTTTATTTTTAACTCAAGTTAAAACAGACGTACCTTTGATATATAGTTGTTTTAGCACCCACAATCAACTGTGAAGTTGTATGAGAAATGCCAGACAACCCCACGCAAGCAAACTAACCCACGCTGGAATACATCTCCACCAAGTCACGCCGCTTCATTCTGTAGAGGGAATCGTTCAAATTACACGAGATAAAAATACGGTCAGAAAATAAGAAGACTGCAGAAGATAAGATTTATTCAAACGCGCTCGAACAATCCACCCATTAGTTCAGTTCATTTAGACAGTCACGTCACGTCACGTCACGGTCACAGAATCTTGCGACAGCTGCGCTCGGACTACGTGACGGACGAATGGACGAGATCCCGTGTCCGTGAGAGGCTACCTATCTGCGTTACTCGAGCGCTGTATGTATGAAGCTTAGAAAGAAAGAAATAAAAAATATAAGTTTATTTATTTTTGCAACACAACAATAAAAAGTACCACATATTGGCGGTTAGATAATTATTTAAGCAGTGTTATGGCAGCAAAATATTACATGGCCGAATAAATATTTTTCATTTCATTTCAAAAATCGTCTCCGTCTCAACAAAATAAATGTAACAGTCACGACTACTATAACGCTGATTTTCAGACGGCGGCCGGCGTTATTCATCATTGTGCTTTTCGTTTTAATTATAATTTACTAGATGGTAATAAGAAGATTTTAATCAAGTAATGTCATTTGTTAAACAATAATCTAAAATTGTGACATATCAGTAAATAATAATTTAATTTAATGTAAGTTGGCAGTTAAATAAATTAATAAAAATTTATTAGCAGTGTCAAAAAACTATCTAGTTAAAAATACAAATGACATACAAAAGCGATTAACTGGCATGATGTAGTAATTTTCTAACCTTCTGCAGACATCGGCATAGTGACCGGGCTCTATAAAATTAACAAACACACATCACTATAGAATACATAATTAATGTGTAATTAATAAAACTACATGCTTCTGTTTCGTCAAAGGTAAAACCGATCCAAATTGAAATATTAATTGTCAAAACAAAGATATTTGCAATTGATTTGTTTACGTTAACAGAAGTTACGATACTGCGATGATATTGTAACTGTACCCGAACAGTTACAATATTATCGTAAATTTCACGTCAAAATTGTTAACGAGTACTATAGCGTTAGAACCATTTTAATTAAGAGTGAGAGTCTATTGGAAATAACTTTTCATTAGGGACGAGTGGATCGATCGGCTGATGTTTACGCAGATCGTGTGAAACGATTCAATGGTTCGTTTCTTTCTTTTTTTTGGCTGTGAGGTTTTACTTTGAATGAATTTGTAGGTTTTAATCACACCTGAATGAAAAAAGTTCTTCTACCTATAATGCCTCAATACTTTTTTAAACGCCTCCAACAAGGAGGACCGACGATCTGGTGAAGGTCGCGGGAAGCCGCTGGATGCGAGCAGCATAAAACCGGTCGTTGTGGAGATCCTTGGGGAGGCATTTTGTCGTGTAGTAGACGTCTTTGACTGAGATGATGACTATTTTCTTCAAATCTTTTAGTCGTAGGTAATGTAGTGAATTGTAACTTTCTTTTGAAGTCTCACTTTTGGCACAGATGTTTTCACCGGTATGCTTCCACCTTCGCCCTCATCATCAATAACATTATGATATTTTAAAAAACAGCTGCGTTATTCGTTTTCACCCGATTCTATTTCATAAAGATTACTCTCGTAATTCATTCGAGCTAGATTCCCAAGTGACCTATGATTCCTGATAAGTGCCGCAATAAAATATCCATTCTATTTTACGAAGCACAAAAGCCTTATAACTTTTAAGGCCCAACGGTAAACGGTTTGATAATAAATTAAATGAATTGGAATAGGATAATTTGACAAAACATTTTAATGAAATATTACAACGTTTTTCTTTCTTTAAGATTTATTTTTAAAACTGTATGTTTTGTCGTTTACTAACGATGTGTATTTAACAACACTTTCCTTTTGGAGAGTGCTTGCTGAAGCGGCATTTTCAGTGTCACCAGACTTGTTGGGGGCGGCGCCGGCGCAAGCCGTGTGAAACGAAACACCATCATCCTCCGAGAGGTTCAAATCGGGTCGGGAGCGGAACAACCCGAGGGCGCCTCCAAAGGCTTGGACCTCGTCTCGGGTTGACCGGGTCGTGGGGATGGGTTTAACATAGCGGAGAACGGACCATAAATCATCGTCCTTATCTACTGACCCTAATAGGTAGGGTATGGCAGTTGGAACTACGGGTCCGGCTGTTTTATCAAGGGTACCACGGGAGTTCCAGATCCTA
This sequence comes from Eudonia lacustrata, assembly GCA_947562085.1. Taxonomy (NCBI): domain Eukaryota; kingdom Metazoa; phylum Arthropoda; class Insecta; order Lepidoptera; family Crambidae; genus Eudonia; species Eudonia lacustrata. The sequence goes on from OX387314.1 coordinate 20,041,960, forward strand.
GGCCCCCTGCCGGTTATGCCTTCGTGGGCGTCTCCGGCAGGTCCCGGACATGGGTTGGACTCGTGGAGGCATGTGGTTAGTTGTAGTTGTAAGTAAGGTTGGTGGGGTGTTAGTATAAACTTTAAGTAGTGTGTAGCAGGGACCATAAACCACCACGTAAGTCGATTGGTGGTGGTCAGTAACAACTACTTTACTTAATTTAATTTTAAAGATATAAATTCTCAAAGAAACTTGCAAAATATCAAAACTACAATAACATTGATTTAATATTTATTAATTTATTAGTTCGTAACTCAAACTAGACAATGAAAATGGTTAAAATTTAGCATAACATTTTGCAGTATAAAGTGCAGGTAAGCTTATCTCTTTTAAAACATTTCATCAAGCAGACCATTATTTTAATCTTGAATTATTTTCGATTGTGAAATGGTTGTTTCGTGCTGTCCTCTCGTTACTTACACATTTCACTGGATTTATCATTCGTTTGTTGAACTTTGAACAAATTATGGGATTGCACAAGTTGTTAACAAGACTTTTATGGAGCAACTTTGCTGAAAGGAACAAACTTTATGGCTTGAATTCACAGACCAAAATATTACTTGCCATGAGACTTGACTGAATTTATGTAAATTATTATTTGTACAGACTTGGAGTTATGGAAGTTCGCTGACCGACACTTATCTTATGTAGATAATGAGTAAATTAAAACAGCTTACTTAAGTATTGTAGAATTTTGTTACATTAGTTTCTATAAGTGAGGCAGGCCAGCCGATTTGCATGATTGATTGTAATATTTTTTGAAACTAAGGTAGCGAGGTAGGTTTTACTTTTTCTTAGATTAAGTCATGTTTCTTTTACTTTATTTTGTTTTATTTAGTAAGTAAGTACTTCTAGAATTGTAATTAACAGATAGCGAGTGAGTATGCATATTCAGTTTGACTACAATTGAACGATTTAATGAACACACATATATAATAGATTCACGAACATACCCAACAAAGGTTACATTGCTGTTAAACAAATCGCTGGAGCAGGATGAAACCTACATTCATTAGTCAGGAGACGGCGCGTTGACAGGACACAAACACGTTCACTAATACCTTTAAACGAGCAATTCTTGTATACATATAAGTATATAATTATAATCTGAATCTCGGAAACGGCTCCAACGATTTTCATGAAATTTAGTATGCAGGGGGTTTTGGGAGCGATAAATTGATCTAGCTAGGTTTCATTTTTAGGAAATTTTCAAAAAAAAAAATACTGAGCAAAGCTCATCGGTCGGTCATCCAGATACTAGTATCTAACGAGATCAAACCGGAATACCTACATAGTATACGCACGTGGATAGATAGATAGCTATATAGATAGATAAACACTTTATTGCTTACACAATTATACACAAAACAAATAACAGGAAAATTTAAAATAATAGTAGGCAAAGGCAGTCTAATCGCTTGAAGCGATCTCTTCCAGACAACATTTATGGCATAGGACAGATTAGGACACAATGAGAACTAGCAAAATATAGAAGAAAAAAATAATAACTATATATTATACTTAATCATCATCAGCTCATTTTTATGTCCCCACTGCTGGAGCACGAACCTTCCCTACGGATAGATAGGGAGAACGGGCCATAAACCACCACGCGGGCCCAGTGCGGGTTGGTGATTGTTAACGACTGCTAATGCAGCCGGGGCCAACGGCTTTACGTGCTTTCCGAAGCACGGAGGAGCTCGAGATGATACATTTTTGGTCACCCATCCGATGACCCGCCTTTGCGAAAGTTGCTTAACCTCAGCACTCGTAGACCGGGCGCGTTAACTACTGCGACATCGAGCTCCATTATATAAGATATATATATATATATATATATATATATATATATAATACCTACTACATGTTATAATAAACTACATATACCTACATACACGTGGGTGAAAGGACTAAGCTTGAACCTCAAATAAGAAGCCTGTAGAAGGTAAGCTCCATAGAAACGCACTCGAGCCACGCTCACAGACAACCTCTAACGGACACGGAATCTCGTAACAGGTGCGAGCGAGATTCCGTGTCCGTCAGAGGGTCTATGTTCAATTTCAATATAATACCTACTAATAGATATATATTGGTATAATAAACTACATATACCTACATACACGTGGGTGAAAGGACTTAGCTTGAACCTCAAAATAAGGTACCTGTAGAAGGTAAGCTCCATAGAGACGCACTCGAGCCACGCTCACAGACAACCTCTCACGGACACGGAATCTCGTAACAGCTGCGAGTGAGATTCCCTGTCCGTCAGAGGGTCTATGTTCAATTTCAATATAATACCTACTAATATATATTGGTGTAATGAACTACATATACCTACATACACCTAGGTGAAAGGACTAAGCTTGAACCTCAAAATAAGAAGCCTGTAGAAGGTAAGCTCCATAGAAACGCACTCGAGCCACGCTCACAGACAACCTCTAACGGACACGGAATCTCACAACAGCTGCGAGTGAGATTCCGTGTCCGTCAGAGGGTCTATGTTCAATTTCAATATAATACCTACTGATGTACATTGGTATAATAAACTACATATACCTACATACACGTGGGTGAAAGGACTAAGCTTGAACCTCAAATAAGAAGCCTGTAGAAGGTAAGCTCCATAGAAACGCACTCGAGCCACGCTCACAGACAACCTCTAACGGACACGGAATCTCGTAACAGCTGCGAGTGAGATTCCGTGTCCGTCAGAGGGTCTATGTTTAATTTTACAATAATACCTACTAATATATATTGGTATAATAAACTACATATACCTACATACACGTAGGTGAAAGGACTAAGCTTGAACCTCAAATAAGAAGCCTGTAGAAGGTAAGCTCCATAGAGACGCACTCGAGCCACGCTCACAGACAACCTCTAACGGACACGGAATCTCGTAACAGCTGCGAGTGAGATTCCCTGTCCGTCAGAGGGTCTATGTTCAATTTCAATATAATACCTACTAATATATATTGGTATAATGAACTACATATACCTACATACACCTAGGTGAAAGGACTAAGCTTGAACCTCAAAATAAGAAGCCTGTAGAAGGTAAGCTCCATAGAGACGCACTCGAGCCACGCTCACAGACAACCTCTAACGGACACGGAATCTCACAACAGCTGCGAGTGAGATTCCGTGTCCGTCAGAGGGTCTGTGTTCAATTTCAATATAATACCTACTAATATATATTGGTATTATGAACTACATATACCTACATACACGTGGGTCAAAGGACTAAGCTTGAACCTCAAAATAAGAAGCCTGTAGAAGGTAAGCTCCATAGAGACGCAGTCGAGCCACGCTCACAGACCTCTCACGGACACGGAATCTCGTAACAGCTGCGAGTGAGATTCCTTTTTTTTGAGAGGTTGTTGATTGCCTCAAACGGCATTTTCAGCGTCACCGGGCCTTTTTTTGGGGGCGGCGAGGTGGGTACATAAAGGGTACCTCAAGCCGTGTGAAACGAATCACCTTCGGAGGTTTTCTAGAGGGAACGGCATCACACACGAAATTGAACATAGACCCTCTAAATCTAGTAGGGCACGGGGACACGCACTTTTAAGGCTGACGTAAGCCCTGAATTTTGTCACTGCTTCTTAATTCTTTGCCTTCCCGGTATAGCGGTTAGTGCAGCCGCCCGGAATGCGGAAGACCCAGGTTCGATTCCTGGCTGGGTCGGGTGAGTGTTCAATTTTTTCACTGTATTTTATAAATTTTATAAATATTTAATTTACCTTCAGTGCAGCAATTTGCACTTGAAAGCAGTTTAAATTCAAATTCAAACTCAAAAGATTTATTCGTAGTAGCACAGCAAATCAGTGACAAAATAAAACATTGTCTATTTTTGCTTGGAACAGTAAACTGGGCATCGTCACATCAACCTTGCCATTATATTTCGTTCGCACAAAGTTTTGTCAATACAGATAGACCAGTTTGTTGGCTGACTGTGTACATAAAGGTACGCTTTACGATACCCACGATAATGCTTTAATACTAAAACTTTATACATATTGAGCAATCTTAATGGGTTCAGTCAGGGTAGTCCAAAACTATGAGGGGTAGTATTGAGAAATGTGTTCCAATGAATCATAAATCTTCGGTTTAAAGTTGCGTTAACAAAAAATTTAAACGGGGATTAACGCAAACTAATTAGTAAAAGGTATCATACCTTCTAGCAAATAAATGTATTATCTTATTATCTTATCTCATCTTATCTTATCTTATCATAAAGAAGGTATGATACCTTTTTACTAATTAGTTTGCGTTAATCCCCGTTAAATTCTTTGTTAACTATGGAACGCGAAGTTTAAAAGTGTATAAAGTTGAATACTGCTAACCAAAACTCATACACAACAGGAAATCGATCCCGATCAAATTCAACTTATTATAATTACACTTTTTATAATTGAAATGCTGTATGAATTAAAATGGGGTGTCGAGACGAGTGTCCAAAAAATAAAAATAAATCTAATCGACTTCAATAAAAGGAGTAGTTCGGTTTTCAATTCGTTTGTGTATTTTTTTAAATATTACACCTATGAATGTAGTTTTACTGACATTAAAGTCGACGACGAATCGATTCACACACATTACTTTACTCATCAAAGATCTACAACAACAATAAAGTAGTTACTTATGTCGACGTCGTATACAAATACAAACTTTAAAAAAAAGAACATTGATTTACTCGCCTATGGACCAACTTTCTAATACGCATTAGGACCACTACGCAAATAGACCAATACTTATAAAGACCAATATGAGACCAATACTCAGTTTGACCAAACGCATTAGGACCACTACGCAAATAGACCATGATGTCATACACCGCCGACCGCATGATACGATTCTGCATACTATTCATAGTAATGCGAGGCAGGCACGAGGCGATTTACCACTTACTATTAAATATTCAAACATAAGGCAGAGTAAAACCCAGTAATGCTTACGTGTACTGTTTCTGCTCCTAACTTATGTATTGGGTTCTGGTCACGCACGAACCCTGGCAAGGATTAGCAATGAGCTAGGTTGAGGAATTATCCTTTATTATAATTATCCTTTATTATCCCTTTATGTTTAACGCCCCGGTGGCCGAGCGGTTAAGCGCCCAACTTCCAACAGGTTCACTTCCAGGCAAAGTGTGGTTCTGGTTTTTCGATAGATAACCCGGTTTTGTTATCACCTACTCGCATTTGGCAAGCGTGATGATTAAGTTAATAACCATCAATTGAAAAGTCGTTGCCTAGCTGTGGGACTACTAGCCGTCACCCGCCCGCTTCGCTGTGCGAAAATTTGTGAATAAATTTTTATTTTTTTATAGCCTATAATATGCACATTAGCATGTTCTTACTACATACAAGTTTTCATCAAGATCGGTCAAGCCGTTTTTGAGTTATAAGAGGACATACAGACAGACAGACAGACAAAAATTTCAAAAATCGTAGAATTGGTGTCATTGAGTTATAAAACGAATATTTATCCCAAAATTTGTCAAAAAAATTGCATGTACACACAGAGCCTACAGATTTATGCAATAGTAGTACAAAAATTGGTTAAAAGTAATTTTACTGTCTTTCACGAGCTAGACGCGAGTCCAGTGCTGCATTATAGCACTGTCTACGTCCAGTCTCGCCGCGACGGTCTTCATAGCAGAGAGGCTATCAACCTTTGCTGTAGCTAGCATTCCTGACGCGCTGCAGTGTCGCGGCAGCCCCATCAGCCCCCTTTATATAATTTAACTACGAAGGAGTCTGATGACACAATGATTAGCATGTTTGCCAGGTCCCTGCATAAATTATTAATCTAAATCAAAGCTATATCCAGCCTACATGCTTTCGAAGGCCACATAAGCTATTACCTGTATATAATACCTCGTATTACCTGTAAACAACACCTTCCAATACGCATTAAGCCAGGGCTTTTTGGATGTTAGAATAGGCAAATTACTCCGCTTTAACTGATGTTAAGCATAAGTGGAGTTCAGATGCGAAGATAGCTTGTGGAGCTGGTTTAGGAAGGAGGGAATACGTGTGCTGGGAGAGGATTTCCTATCTAGGCAGAATTACTAGTGGGTCTTAGAATAATTACGGTGTAGAAAGAGTCTTCATACAAGCGCTCTGTCAAAAAGTGAAGCACTAAACTAAAGCGATTCACGCTTTCGTGACGATTACGTGCTTGCGCTCGGCGACACGCTCGCACACGTACTTGTAACTCCATAGTGTACACATATTGAAAACTCGGCGTTTGGAGCATTATATAGGTCAAAAAGGTCTTCAAAATCAAGGGCGCGCGGACTTACTTTCTATACGTAATTACTCTACTAAGTAGTGGGTGTTATCTTTACCAATCAATCGATTTAAAGTTTACTTAGCGTGGCAAGTGACGAATTTGTTTAACTAACTTGTCACTAGATAGCGCTGCTTCGAAACCAATTTGTTTGAATTGTTGTTAACTTTAAGAGCCCCTTCATAGACACAGAAACAGGAACGCTAGTCTCTAACGTAGGCGTTTGATAAACGTATGCGCAGCGTAGTAGCTGGACGGGAAGAAGGCAGATAGATCCGGGCTGACAGAGTGGTTGGTAGACCTCCAGTTCGGTAGTCAGAAGACCTAGTCCAAGTAGCGGGCAGGAGATTGATGAGGATGGCGATAAACTGTAAACCACGTGCGTGCAATGGGCTGATTTAGGCTGCTAATGATGCGCCCACGACGACGCTACGTTTAAGCCACGACTTTAGGTTTAACGGGTTGTGGCGGCGACAAACGGTGCGGTATCGATAGGCTGGACTTTGCCATGTCACATGCTTCTGAGCAGTACAGTAGCGCTTAGCAGCAGCGGCCGATGTAGACACATTCAGATACCTATTATATTTAGTCGTCTTATATATTTCAACGAGTTGCCGCTAAGGCTGCTGCCCTGTTTTGTTCCGCATCCCACACATTGACCCGGACTTTTGTTCCCGCCGCACGACGCTGTTTGCCGCGGTCCGCCCGCCACCGCGATGCGCTCGAGAAAAACTGCTTGCCTTGCCACTAAGAGCGGTACCTCGTGGCGTGCTTCATACATTTCCATGCATTTGTATTTACCCCTCGCCGCTCTCGCCCTTAGATTCTGCTCACAGCAGGAAGATCGTGGCCAGGCACTAAGGTGCTCTAAGTCCCACAAATTTAATTGCATAATGAAGAAAATTCGCACTAGCATTATTAGGCGTTTAAAGACTAATAATTATGATAATAATAAACCTTCGAAAGAGAAGTTTTCCTGTGAACTCAGTACAGTGAAAGTATCTTGTAACATAGGGGTGTGGTCGTACGAATAAGTAACGAAGTCCATAAAGTTTTCCAAATTAATTGTGGAGCACTTTAATTTTGAGCCTTATCGTACCAAAGTATAGGGCTGCGACTAAATTTACAGACTGATAATGAAAGAACTTCTAATTGATCTCCTGAGGGTTACTTGATAATGTTAGGGAGGGTGAAATTGGGTCAGGTAGGTGACAATTACAGTTATGAATAATGTTCAAATTACGTCAACCGTTGGTTGACGTTAGTTTCCGCACAGCCCCCGAGAAGTGGCAAAACGCTAATAGAAATTAAATAGAATGATAATCTTATGACACATGATTATTGTATGAGAATGACATAAACGTCAATTATAAGTAAAAAAGTTTTATGTCTTTTTATACACATTTAATGTTTTAGGTTGTAATAAAATATGGAGGGTTAAAAAAAATATACTTTTCAGTATCTTAGTACAAATAAACTTGCATAGCCGATTACTTTAGTACTCGTAATATGTAAAGTCGACCATAAAATTGCTTTATCACTTTTGACAAAAACTTCCATTACAATAAAATTTCGCTAAGACTCATTGTCAATGATGACACTTGGTCTTTTAAACAGAAATAGAACTTGTTGTTTTATTGTATGCAAACAAAATTCACTTCTAAGGTGGTAAAGCAATTTCATTGTCGACTATACCTATGTACATTTTTAAGCTTTCAAATTATGTAAAAAATTTAAGCAGCTCTACTTATTGCAACAATTGCGTACACACGGCGGCACCTCAACCTACCCAAACCTGTCCAATTTCTCCAATGAATATTGATCCTTATAACCAAACAATAAAGTTCAAAATTGATTGTAGAAATTTGACAGTTTTGGGTAGGTTGATCTGCCGCCGTGTGTACCTACCTACGCATCAATATGTAAAAGCTTATAAATTTAATACTTCAATATGTTTTATTGCAAACCATAAAGTTAGAATAGAACACAAAATTATTGTAGTTAAAGTATATCGAAGAATAAACTTAACACAAAAGCTATGCGTAAATTGATAGATTTCCCAAACTTTGTAACGTTTTCAAGTTTAACTAATTTAAATGATAAAAATGTAAGTTAACAAAATTTATTTTAATGACAATTACTGTAAAAAAAATAAACTTAATTATGCTCTAAGTGGACTACCTCATCCTAAACACCCACAAGAAAGGAAATACAATATTATACAATAATTTTCGCCCTCTTGCGATTCTGTGTTACCGGTAGTAATTTTAGCTTATTTTTTCCGTAGTTAATAGGCGGATTTTTTTACAAATGGTTTTTGCAGGGTTTTTATTGTTTTCTTTTTTTGTTGGTGGTATGTGAAATGGCTTCCAACTTTATATTTTTCCGTCATACAGTATGTTGTTAATCAGACAGTTAAATCAGCCTGTTCTGTATCATGTTTTATTCTTTTAACATCTTGACCTAAGATTCTGTTAACCATTTCATTAAAAAAATAGTAAATTTTAGAATATTAATACTTTACAAGATAAAATTTTACTAGACAAAATCAAGCTGCCTCAGGAAGCCTTAGCGGTCAGAGCATTGGACCCTTTATCCAAAGGTTGTGCTTCCTAAGGCTGGATGATTTTTTCTAGTAAAATTTTATTTTGTAACTATTCAAAATAATAAAAATATATTAATGCCTTTGCAAAAATCTAGATTTTTATATTATGACTCAGTCTTAATATAATGTCGGACTCTGCCGGTCATTCCAGGTCCGCATTCAAGGGTTGATTGGGGGACCCTCTTTTTAAATTTAGATGTGATAATGAAAGAAAGCTACTGTAGATACGTCTCTGCTTAGTGTCTCAAAATATTACAAATATTATAGTGTAAACTAATTAACCCCTTGCAAAATATAAATATTTTATTTTCTAAATGGAACAACAAAAAAAATTCAAATTATGCATGTCATACATGATTCTATTTATAAAGCTTTTTTTCTAAATTATCTATTTACATACAATGCACACTTTTTACTTCAAGAGCATTTCACTAAAATGTTGTTTCCGATTTCAATGGTCAATTTGAGTTTTGGTACACTAATACCCACTTTTTATTTTGAGAGTGTAAGCAAAGTCAGTCAAAGTAATTTTCCTTCATAGTCTTAAAAAAATATGAAAAGGGTCCCCCAATCAACACTTGAATGCGGAAATGGAATGACCGGCAGATTCCGACCTCTATCAGATGCATTAAATATGACCAAAAACGTTCACTTGCGAGAAGAGTTTAGTACGTTTTACCCGAAAAGCGGTATGTGAATAGCGTCAAAGCCTTAACAGGTTTTTTACCCGTGCAGTAGTGTTTCCTGTGGGAGAGCGCTGAGCAATTTATTTCCACATACGAAATTCAGGAAACAGCCTCCTGCTAAACTAGAGAGATTTCAAGGGCCGGGTTTGGCTGAGTCGTTTAAATACAGCTAGAAAATGTTTGAGAAAACCAATTTAAAATATGTGGGAGATATTTTTTTTTCAAAGTGCACTACTGTTTTAAATTAGCAATAATATACATAGTGTAGTGACGTTATTAAATACGGTCACAGATTGTATGTATTATTTAAAAAAAACATTTTTCTTTTATTAGGTATTTTTAAAATAACATTTTTTTTTAAGAATATAGGTTCGTATGACATTTCATACTAACCTCTATTCTAAGAACTTTCATTTTCGTGTATTTACAAAGTTTGATTATAAATATAAATTAAAATAGCATTATGTACCTTGACTTGGCTCACGAGGTTACCGCCATGTGGGATGTGGATTCAACCATTATTGTACCGATAGTCGTTTCGGCAAACGGTCTTTTAGCCAAGAACCTCGATCAACACCTAGAGAGGCTCTCGCTGAAAGGTTGGGTCAAGGGTCAGATGTAAAAGGCAGTACTCCTTGACACGGCATGTATTGTCAGGAGGTTCCTCACTCTGCAGCCCTGACCACCGGTAGCTTGGGCCCTGTCTCGATGCCGGCGGCACCGTATGTTTTCTTAAGTTTACGCGAACACTATTGAAATGAAACACTTTATATATTTTTACTAGAGATGTTTTTACAAATTATTTTATTATTGACTGTAACGGCGAAAGGGAAAGGTGGACTGTATTTAGGAATAAGAGGCGAAGTAAAACGTACAATTATTATTAATACAATAAATAATAATAAAACATACCAAGTCAGCGACCACGATGACAACAAAAACAAAAGAAAGTGAAACATAGAAAAGAAGAAAAAGTAAAAAAAAATTAAAGAAGGGTTTACTCCGTAACACTGACTTTTTTAATCCATTTCAGGATCCACATAGTAGGCCTCCCTGTGACCATAGACAAAATATAAACGGTATTAGATCCGTGTGAAAAATGCTCTGAATTATGTATTTTCTAGCCTATGTACGAGTTATTACATTGCACTTGATGTAAGGTAAACAGAGGACTAGTAACATTCGATTTCCAAACCCCTGGATGTAGTATTGAAAGTTTTCTCCTCTACACAAATAAATAACACGATACCACCACGGTCATTCATCTTCCTCGGGAGTCGAGACTTGTGTCGCTCCCAGAAAATTCAACGTACAGTGGTATAATAGTAACTAGAATAAATGATGGGTTGGCATTTCAGCATTTGGATTTAAGGTTTGCATTATTTCCCCATTTTACTTAAACATTCACTGAAACACTCAGAGACAATAACGTTAATAAATGAGTACTTAGCACCTAAGATGCCTTGAAATTACAAGCAACAATGAAATATTATAGGCAACAAACAGAGTAATAAATCACTTTATAATTAGGTACATGCTGACGTTTATTATCACATTTATTCTGGGAAAACTACCACCTTAGAGCATCAAACCAACACCACCTCAGTTTTTCTTTGACCATAGTTAGGTACTGAGAAAATTTAAATAAAATGTAAAATAAACGCGAGTGGACTCATTAAGGCCTCACATCTTTAAATTTTTATTCATCTTTAAATTTGATACTTACTTAATTTTTTTAAATTTTAAATTTGGAGGAAATCTTTTAATATTTCTATCAAAACTTATTATCATCTTTTATTAAACATAATACTGTACAAAATCTCTATGTCTTTGAGACTGGCCGACTGCAAATCGAACTGTATTGTACAACTGTAGGTATCCGTACAAAGTTTTTGATATCAATGTGTTGAGTTATACAGAGTATACGAACTCTTTATAAGCCATGTATTAGACAGAGTAAGTAAAGTACAGTAAAGGACAGACAGTTAGTGAGCTAAAGTAGACATTCACATAGCTTACAATTTATTCAGCTAGACTCCGACTTCTTGGGCGGGAAAATAAAATGTCACATTTATAAAATTGTGGTATTTTGTAGTTTCATGCTATAAGTTTGTAGTATATTGATGTACATATTAATGTACCTATATTATTAGTGCTCAGACGAGCTCGGTGGTGCAGTACCTAGTTAACGCGCACGGTCTACAAGTGCTGAGGTTTCGCAAAGGCCGCTGGTCATCGGATAGGTGACCAAAAGATATCATCTCAGAGGTCGAGCTCATCCGTGCTTCGGAAGGCACGTAAAGTCCCGGCTGCATAAGCAGTCGTGAACAACCACCAATCCGCACTGGGCCCGCGTGGAGGTTTATGGCCCGTTCTTCCTATCCATCCTTATGGAATGCTCGTACCCCAGCGGGGAAACATAATGAGCTGATGATGATGATGATGATTATTGGTGCCATTGGTGGTTTATGCTAGTAGGTACCACATTAAAAAAATCTATGAGCGGGATTCGCATTCGTGTTTTTTTTGTCGGGGTCAAGGAAATGCTGAGAATTATAATTTATTATACATTAATCACCGCCAAACGTCACTTAAGAAAGGTCACATTCTTGATATTGCTGAGTAAGCAGGTACCTACGTTAAAATTATCTTTTTTTTTCAGTAAATAAACGATAAATGCTATAATATAACATAGGTACTTATCTAAAAAGCCAGATCGTAGCAGTGGGATATTCACTTAATGATGAAACTTAACATCAGGTAGGATGTAGGCTAAGTGCTTACCCTTAAGAGCGTTTACGCCGCACACTAGCGCCACTAATGAAAAAAAAACATATCTAGTAATTAGAGATAGGAAATCAAATTATGCTCAACAAACTATTTGAATGAAGTAATTTAGCATTTTTACGTCACCTAATGAACACCTCACATGTTATGGTTTAGTTATATAAGACGTTACGGCCACTTTTAACTATAACGCCATATTTAACTAAACCATAACATGTCAGGTGTTCATTAGGTGACGTAAAAATGCTAAATTACTTCATTCAGATAGTTTGTTGAGCATAATTTGATTTTCTATCTCTAATTACTAGATATATTTTTTTTTTCATTGGCGGCGCTAGTGTGCGGCGTAAACGCTCTTAAAGATTTTAAAAAATACGAATTGCTGTTACTAATATTGTATAGGTAGGAACCAACTAAGTACTAACAAGTACTTTTAACAGTACAGGAAACTTTTCAATGCTGTAATCATGAAAATGGGCAGGTAGGTACCTACAGTTCAACACAGAAAGGCATTTATTTGAGAGAAGTCAAGTAAACTAATGGCGCAGACATTTTGAATAGCGAGTGCCAGAGTAATTATCTTTAGCCATGTGCGTAACGGTATATGTGGAATGAACCACATAATAAAACGTATATTGTATGCAAGTGGTTTAAAAAGGTCACATTAAGGAAATAAACTTAAACAGAACTCTTCTCAAAAAACTATGATATTAAATAGATGATACATTTAATGATACATATAATTAGATAATACATTTATTTCAAAACCCACAAAAAATACACACATAAGACATTAATATTACGAATAAAAGTAAAAATTATCAAAACTCTCAAAATAAACCTTGATATAAATGTGACATAAGCGTGTGACCGCGACTATAATATTTATATTATAGAATTATCTGGTATTTAACATTATTGTAAATCAATTTTGTGAGCCGTTTAAGAATCTTCGTATTAACTTGTCTGGAATATTGTATTGCAAAATATGATTTGTTGGTGTGCGGATTGGAACTGTGAATTGTTAACAAGCAAATTTAAATCATAATACGAAAATACTTAAAATTGTCCAAGAAAAATTATAAAAAATAATAAACTGAAAATATTAAGAGAAACATAAAGACGCCAGTCTTTAGGTTTCTAATAATATTTTCAGTTATTAACTGTTTAAACAAGATATCACATTTAAACGAATTAGGTACCTAATATATGAAATAATGTTACATGAAAATATGAAAGCTTTTTTAACATACTCAGATACCTGTCAATGCTAAATAGTGATGACCATGTTAACAGTCTCATAGAATGTTATACCCCATTAGATAACCTATTAACTGTTGACATAAACCAATTACCTCTCTAAAGTCCATAACAAAAGAGTTCCAGACCCAATTTCCAATTTCAATCCAGGACACAAAGTTAACAAAGCGAACAAATGACGTCTAATTGTTCCGATGGCCGCCATGACGCCGGGAAACGTAATTAGCATCGACCCCTGTAATTAAGTAAGGTCCGCTTCCGAGCCTGGCGAAGTGACGTCACCAGGAACAACTCCGACAAATCGACTTAGCACAACATCGATTGTTCAAATGCACAAATTAAACAGTTTTCTACACCGGTTTATCGGAGGGTAGAGTTAGTATGCGATAGACAGACTCGAGTAAATATAGAAAAAATATATAAATCTTTATGTTCACAATTATTTTATGGTAAATGTTTTTAAAACCTTAAATCTTAAGTAACATATTTATTAGATTATTTGTAAAAATAGTACTATGTCGCATTTCGAATTGGTAGTCGTATTTCGAAAGGTTAACGTAGATTATTAGTGTGATTTCAATAACTCGATTGCCGCTACTGTACTCAAATAAGAAAACATTATAAAATAGGAACTTCATAAAAAACCCCTTTCGTTTAAATAAACAAATATGTGCGATGATACTTTATTCTGTCAACAACTTTTGATTTAAATAAGCTATTCATTTAAATTTAAAACAGCTTTTATGGATCTACTCGCGTTTATTTTAATTTTGAAACAATTCAACAATATAATAATCTTCACTCACTTAATTGTAATATGAACGGCAACGTTTGAAGTCAAAAGTCTATGGCCGGTGATTCCCAGAACAAAGGAAGTTTGTGACAGCCCATCCGTTACTGCCTTTTGAAATAATTTGTCACTGGTTCCCAGAGCCTAAATGTTTGGTTATTGTTCCGAGCCCATCCATGTCCATTTGAAATATTTTATTTTACATTTCGTTGTATCAGTAATTGTACACGTAATCAGTGTGTATGAAAATGAGTCGCAAAGGATAATGTGTTATACCTAACAAATAATACTAAAATAGTTATACATCTTTGTTTACTTTGAATTATTTATTACAAAGGTGAGCTCGATGGCGTAGTGGTTAACGCGCCCAGTCTGCTAGTGCTGAGGTTAAGCAACTTTCTTAAAGGCCGGTCATCGGATGGGTGACCAAAAATGTATCATCTCGAGCACAGCACATCAGGAAGGCACGTAAAGCCGTTAGTCCCGGCTGCATTAGCAATTCGTTAATAACTGACGCAGTGCACGGGGCCCGCGTGGTGGTTTATGGCCCGTTCTCCCTATCCATCCATAGGGAAGGCTCGTGCCCCAGCAGTGGGGACATAAAATGAGCTGATGACGATGATGATGTCGCAAAGAATAATTTAACGATATTTAGAAACAAAACGTCAATTAAAAATGTTTGTACATACACACTTCCCAACACTCGTTTATAACTTACTAGCACTTTAAGTGCGGCTCTGTCCGCGTGGATTTGAGAATTCATAGGAAATCTATTTTATCAAAAAAAATCTAGTCTATGTTTACCCACAAGGTATATTTATAGCATTCAATCAGTGAAAGAATGTTTGATTAGCGATCAGAGATCAGCCGCGACATACATACAAACAAACAAACAAGCAAAGTCACATACGTTACTTCTTTAACTGACATATTAGCTATAACCGTTCAAATAAAACTGAACTCAACATAGGTAACGATTGCTCCATTGAGCAGGTAAAATTCCTATATGCGTAGGCACGTAGGTAGCGCGCGTTCTAGCAAATCGCCCTCAAGGGACAATATACCTCTGGTTCCTCAACACAGCGATTCGCGTTCGAATAAATAGTTTAGTACCAGAATACTGTGATAAAAACAAATTAATGCAATCATCCAATATGAATCTGGGTGTCTGTGCGAGTTTCATTCGCCATTCGATCACGTTAACGAAAACAAGAATTTGTATTGTAAAATTTTAACTATCCAGGCACTGCTTAAATGCCATACAAATGTTTGTTTTCGTTGATGTGTTCTAATATTGTATGTAACTCGGACTAGGCAATGAAATGAGTGGATGGTTATAAATGTAACTTTTAACACACTTGGCACTTTTTTTTTTTTAATTATATACCCATACTAGTGGACGCCCAGTGGTCGAAATTCGACCGTAATTTTATTAAGGCTGCACGGATTGTATCCTAAGCAATGAAACATTAAAAAGGATAGAATGTGAGTTTGGATTGGCATTGACAGATTTCGGCCGCTCCTCTTCCATTTTTGAAATTTTTGAAACGATTATTTAAACGTGTGTGTCAAATACATATGCGTGTGTGTCAAATGCATGGTAGTGGGTGTAATGTTTGTTTTATTGATTTAATGTGTTTTTTATGCATCATTAAAAAAAAATAACATTCTGTACTCCTTCTCTATATAAACTATAAGTGTGCGAAATTTCATACTCCTCCGTCCGCGGAATTTTCGTAAAAAGGGGTACAAAGTTTTTGCTACACGTATTAATTTAAATAGATATATTTTGTATAAAATGTGTTCTTTTTTCACTACTCGAAATTTTTTGTAAGTGTCACAAATTAAATAGGGTTGATTGGATGGAGGGAATAGGGTTAAGAAAGAAAAAATTACACGAGCAGTGTCTGAACCAGCACTGTCTACTGCTGGCTGGCTATCCTGCTCAGCTTCTTCTAGCTACTAGTGTATTTAGCTACCAAAAACGCTGTCTCACAGACTTTTTATCGAATCAACATAAACAGCTTATTTTTATGTCCCCTGCTGAGGCACGAGGCTTCCCCATTCATAGAACACAACAGGGAGAACGGGCCCATCACAGATTGTTAGTTATTTACGACTCTAAGGCAGCCGGGACCAACGGCTTAACGTATCTTCTGAAGCACGGAGGAACTCGAAATAATAAATTTTAGGTCACCCATCCGAGGACCGGCCTTTGCGCACGTTGCTTAACTTGAGCAATCGTAGACCGATCACGTTAACCACTGCGCCATCGAGCTCCTCTCTACCTCCTATCATCTTCTATCATCAATACTTATTAGGGAGACGTTACCTAAATTATTTTTTTAATACACGTCTACCACTTACAAAGTTAAAAAAAATATGACTAATGCTCTTAAGTTTTATCTGGTCACGTAAATCATTAAGCAAAACCCCAATAGTAAGGACTCACAAGCACATCTAGAAATAAATTATACGTGGCCACAAGATCTGTGGACTACTAAATATTACAAGACTATTTCTTCCAGCTTAATGATGATAGATATGCTTCCTTGAAAGCTCACGCGAAATCTCTTCTCCGCAGCGCTGAGAAATAATCTGCTACGGTGTAAATATGAGAGACGTGGATAATTTGGTTTTGCTTTACTATTCTAGTAGCATTGCGTGAGCGAGTTAATGTAACAACACATATACAACGTGTAGACAAAATGGATATATTAGGTCCTTACCAATGAAATTTTATTTATTTATTTAGGGACAACCAACAAAACAAACACCATGTACATTTATAAAACAACATATAATGGGTTACATTCTAAGGCGCTGTCTTAATTAGAGGTTGCCACGGCATGCATAAACTAAAATAGACTAATTAGGAAGCAAACTATGCACACACTATCATTCACACAACAATCTACATAAGAACTTAAGAACTACAAGATTTATTAAAGAAACCACAAGCCGATTTTGTATCAATCACCTTGTGGTTGTGGCCCCTCCAGGCAATTGATCTTCTAATTCGGTTATCAATATGGATTTAAACTTACGTACAGGATAATACATGTCAATGTTAACTGCACACGAGCGTGACAAGTGATTATACTGTGCTTGCATTCGGTAAATAGCATAGAAATGTCCAAGATTGGTCTTTGCGCACCTCGCTTTAAATGGTAAGTATCGTGACGGTCGAGCCAGTTTGTATGGTACATTAAAGTTTACTTGTTTCAACAAATCCGAACAGTCCAAACATCCATTAACTACTTTAAATAAAAACAAATGATCAAAAATCTTTCTACGACTGACGAGGCTGAGAAGTTTAAAATATTTTAAGCGTGAGCTATATGAATAAAGCTGCTTAGCCATTCCACACTGATACGATAAATGCCACAAATCTTTTTTGTATCGACTCTAAACGACGATTGTGCACATCATAATAAGGATTCCCGACTACGCTACATTACTCTAAACTTGATCTAACCAGTGAGTTATATATAGCTATTTTAAATTGACGTGTTGTATGAAGATTTTTTTCTTAGCATCTGTTTATGTTAACACTAAAAAAATTGTAGAGCAGTGTGTTGCCGTGCTAATTAAAAACGCAGTAAGGAATATTTTTTCAAGTATTGAGTTGACTATAGCTATACGGAACGTTATACTTTGATATGGCGTAAATGCAGTATGTCTCTTCATAAAAAAAAATATTACTAAAGAGAACCGCAGTTACGTGTAGTACCTACTGCTTTTTGCCGATGAGACTTTTGTAAGGGGAGATTTATTACAAAAATTTATAAAAGCAGGAGCTTCGCTTACTGTTATTATAATTTGTGAAACAAAACTAGTAAAGTGATCACAAATACAACAGTGAACTGCAGTAATATAAGATACTGCACTTTATTCACTAGTCGTTTTGACATTTGGAAGAAGAGGTAATAGATACTAATCTGAAGAGCACTTTCATGGGTTACTGCTTTCACAATGAATTACTAACAATAAACGCAGTAACTCCCAATTACTAAGTAGTTAAGAGCGCAGCAAATACGTCCTTACTGCATTTAAAGTTTGTATAGTTCGCTTTATTCACCAAAACCATGCTAAGAAAGTAAGTTTGTATTTTCAGTCATGTATTTTTTATTAAAATTGCTGTGTTAGTTTATGAGATATTTCAGATATTTTTTTATGAAACAATGCATAATCTATACAATAACAGTTAAACATTTTTTTAAACTTTAATATATTACTTGTATTTAAAAAAATAAAACAATATTTAACAGCCATTTACTCAAAAGTTGTCTAACCTTTCTTATTGCGTTTTAAAATAGCACGGCAGTGTTTGTTTCACTAGCTAAATATAAAAGACTTTAAATAGAAAAAAAGCCCTTCAACGCTACTACTGTAGCGACACAGCGTAGCGTAGACACACAGGGTCAATTCCGCTAGCTAAAAATGAAGTCAAATTTGGGCCATAAGTAAATACACAAAATTAATAATTACTGTTATTACTTTTAAAAGTGTATAAAAATATTAACATCCGGTATTGAGTTTTAGAAGTAATACACTTACAATGACTGAGAAAAATACGTCAATTTCGTAGGTAAAGACCCCCCAATACGTAAAGTGCGTCCGATCTTGATAAGACAGCTAGTGACAATAATTATTCGTTATTTAAAGATTGAATTGTCGATAACAGAAATTTCTTAGATGTAATTAGTTTATTTTTATTACTTTTCTGATAGTATGTAAGCTGTATTTTTTATTTTAGGCTTAGAATAATAAGCGTCGTCGAGGAGTCGTTGAGGAGCTCGATGGCGCAGTGGTTAACGCGCCCGGTCTGCGAGTGCTGAGGTTAAGCAACTTTCGCAAAGACCGGTCATCGGATGGGTGACCAAAACTTTATCATCTCGAGCTCCTCCGTGCTTCGGAAGGCACGTAAATTAATTATTGAAAATTTTCTTTGAGACATGATGTAATCATGAACATTTTCTTTGAGTGTTTTATGTATGTAACAGTTATTTTTATTAATCACGGCGTGATAAGTAATGGAGAGCGGTAGGACCTATTCACTCTATCGTTAAAAATATTTGCAAAGCGATTGTTTTTAGTATAGGAAACATTCAGTATACATATTTGTTCCCTTGATTGTCCCGGCTTCAATGCAACTTTCTCGGCACGTCGCGATCCAATATGTAACTTCTATAGCCAGAATCAGAGCACATATTGGCAATTTTCCAGAAGCAGAGTCGCCAGTCCGTGGGGAATATTCCTCCAATGCATATTGTTTGGTATGCCGAGAGAAATTTTTACTTTTCTACATACAAAAATAACTTTTAAATAAGTAACAATGTTATAGTATTTCCTTTAGATTAGGAAGTTTATTTGGAATGTATTGGGAAATTGAGGTAAATCACGCAGAAATGTACAAAAGCATATTCGTCCTAGCCGAACGTTTTTTTCGTGTTGCTTAATTCTTCGGATCGACCGTTTGGTCCCGGTTTTTAACTGAAGACGTGGTAACTTATACCCTTCCATGTGCTTCTTTCATTCATGTCTGCATGTGGGAAAGCCTGAGCCCAGCAGTGGGACGTTTATGGGCTGACGTTGATGCTAGTTTTGAGATAAAATTCGTAATGGCTGTCAAAAGGCAGATTTGGCAATCTTTGCTATTTTTAATTTCCATAAAATAAAAAATAAACAAGAACGAATCTAAGAAAGATCATTTACACGTTTTGATAAACTTTATCGCCGAATATCCGTTCCATATCATTACAGGCATCGGCGATGCCATTGTGATCCTGTCCTATCTACCTTTCTACTTTTATTTTACGATACAAACTCAACCCTTTTGGCTGAACCTTTGGTGGGAGTAACCCCTGCCGTATCAGTCGATAAAATTCAACAACGGCCTTCCAATTAACCTTGCTCCGTCAAGTACTCCAGAATTAAATGTACTTTATCTGATGACAGTGTCTGAATTTTGAATGAACACTTTGGGTAGGTAAGTAAAGAATAACAAAAGAGAGCTTATAATGATTTAGAAAGTGTTGCAGATATTTTTATGTTGGTTCGTTTTTACTGCCATACGACAACAAATGGGGCAAATGGCACAAAATAAGGAGACTGCAGAATGTAATGAAATGATATGAAAATTAAGTGGAATATAATTTTCACCTCACTTGCTCGAAAAGGCTTACTTCCTCCTTCAAAATCTGGGAGGAAAAGCGCTTTTTCCCCGCTTGGGTGGAAAAGGTTTTTGAATTTAGAACGTAACCACATGACTAGATATATGTATTCACTAACATATATCTAGACTTCTTGACGGGAGAGTGAAGAGTCATGTCTGCGGTTTTGTTTTATTTTCTAAAATTTGTGTTATATCGAATATTAATGTGAAATAATGGTGGATTATTAACCGTTAAGTGTTCCTGAGTGCGCATGAGTGTTGGCAAATGAAACAAAACAGTGCAACTTCACTTTTCAAATTCTCTCAAGAATTCTGCGAGGACTTAGTAAAGCCCCACATCTTTACTGAGATACTCGAGGGGTTGGAGGGTATATCATTTCTCACTTCTCATTTCTATTATCATTCATCATCATTTATACAAGAAGGAAATATTGTTTATTTATATATTACTTGTAAGAAAAATTACTTTGACACTGGCTAAATGTGCTAATCGCACAAAGCCTTTAACTAAAGAAAAAAACATATATCTACTCATGTGGCGTAACTATGAACACTATGGTGCGCACTATTCTTATACTGCGAAAGAAGAAATTCGAACTTCGGATTATGCCATCACGCTCACAATAATAAGTGTGTAAAAGAGACAGTATAATACGAATTTAGAACTTGTTAGTAAACCCCTAACTTTTCTTTCTTAAAAAAAATTATGAATTTATAATAAAACTGTTTATAATAAAGCTCAACTGTTTTTCTTCCATCCACCATTTTGTCGCAGTGAAAAGTGGAGTGTTTTGCTCGGCAGCAAAGTTGTTTTGCGTCTCGTGCCTTGAAACCCTCGCTATGCTCAGGATCCTAGAATCCTTCGCTTGCTCGGGTTCAATACAATCACTCGCGCGAAATAACAACTTTCCAGCCTTGCATAACAAATAACTATTATTCTAGTCTAGTTTTGGAGGAGGAATCAGGGGACCACGAAACGTTAATTTTGTCTACTTTTCATACATCTTTTTCAATTCAGTCGACCTTAGTGTTTCCTCTTATTAATTGTTGACAAATGAAACAAAACAGTGCAACTTCACTTTTCAAATTCTCTCAAGAAGTCCGCCTCAAGGACTTAGTAAAGCCCCACATCTTTACTGAGATACTCGAGGGGTTGGAGGGTATATCATTTCACACTTCTCATTCATAGGAATGATATAGGAATGATAATAGTATCATTCATCATCATCATCTATACAAGAAGGAAATATTGTTTATTTATATATTACTTGTAAGAAAAATTACTTTGACACTGGCTAAATATGCTAATCGTACGAAGCCATTATCTAAAGGAAAAAAAAAGAAAGTAAGCTTCATACATACGCGCTCAGAGACAACTTCTCACGGACATTTTTCTTTCATCACACCTGATGTATCTAAAGTGATGTAGAAGGTGGAAACGCACTTTACTTCACCCGGACTCCTTAACTACTGAGGCACTGACTATCTTATCTCTAGCTGCCGTAACACAACATGACGACCTCCTTGGCCGAGTGGTTTGCACACCGGTTTTCATGGTGTCCATCTCTGAGGTCCCGGGTTCGATCCCCGTTCGGGTCAATCAAGAAATCTTTGTTTTTCTAAATTGTCTCGGGTCTGGGTGTTTTCTATGCAAAATCGTATGTATTTAGGTATTTTAAGTATGTTTATCCATTGTCTAGTAACCATTTAACGAGTTTCATAACTAAGCTTCTCTTGGGCTAGATAATTGGTGTAAGTGTAGGAAAGCTTCTTTTTTTTAATGCTACTTTGATAAGGCGACATATTTATTGCAGCTAACCAGGTGGACAAACAAGCACTACCACCAACCAAACCGAGAATACCATACCAAGGGCAAAGGGCCCCCGCTGGGAATCGAACCTGGCAACTCTAGGTCTGAGACCAGTGATCTTAACCACAAGACCGCAGAGGCGGTTATTCTTTTTATTAATTTTATTTTAATTTGAAAAAAGACAAGGTGTTGAAAAAACTCCACGAGGGGGATTCGAACCCGCACCCCATGACATGCCGGGTCAGGTGCACTGCCAACTATGCTATCGCGGCTTATTGTAATTTGTTCGCAACCATATTTGCGTAAAATTATATCTAAATAATCAATTTTATTTTAACTAATAATTTAGCTGGTGGCAAGGTGCTGATGTTCTTTGTTTTAGTTTGTACGTTTCTGTAAAGTAAATAGCCTATAACTGTCCCACTGCTGGGTCTCCATCATAAAAATCTTGTCATCACTACAATTAAGGCGACGCATCGCTAAACAATTAATCTAATACGAAGCATTTGCGCCCCGTACCATAAGAAAAACTGTTTTTTTCTTTCCAATAAAAACTACAAATAAGTTTAAAAAAATGAACTAGCAAATTGAAGTGTGTGTTAAGACTAATCTACTAAGAAAATTTAGATGCTTAAATCGGTCTGGTTTGCCTGTAAAATGCAAATCTGTGTTTTAAAAGAGTTTTAAAAGAGGTTACTTTGATATTTTTTCTCTGTTATAAAAGTTAACAAATCGTGTTTCTGCAACTAGCAAAATGAAGTCAATTAAATGAAAAATCATGTCATCAAATATCACTTTCATATGTTTTGTAATTGTTGGGAAAAATCAAGATCCCCGCCACGTAAATTTCCAATGCGTCGCCTTAAAGAGTAATGGCGTAATCACCACGTATTAATTAACGCTTGCCAAATGCAGGTTGGTAATCACAAACGCGAAATCGAAAAACAGAAACACACTTTGACCGACTCGACCTGAGAATTTATCCGGAACTTTCGGGAGGCGTTCTCGCTTCTGTACAAAATGTTAATGTAAGTAGGTATAGCGGATTTTCCCTTCCTATTTCCACACGAGTTACGCGTTACATTAAGAAATCCTTTATTCCATACAATTATGTACATCATACAATCTACATACATAGGGTCTTCGTATATAGAGTGACGTCTGTCACGTCGGGGTTTTTCCGGTCCTATTTCTTGAGGCGTAATGAGTAGCGTCCGGTCAAGAAGTTGTTTATAATGGGGATTTATAAATTTTAATTGAGTAAGCTAGTAGTCAGTCATGAGAGAAAGTTATTAGCAGCTGTCAAAACCTTTTTTTAAAGTAATCGTATGTGAATGGTAAACTGAAGGTCACTGTGCCATATAGTTCCGTCAATCGATACAGAAATTCATGCTTATGTCAAATAAAAATAGGACATTTTTTTACTTTTTATTTTCAAGTGCTAATGCTGCACTGAAGCTAAATTAAATATTTATAAAATTTATAAAATACAGTGAAAAAATTAAACGCCTACCCGACCCAGCCAGGAATCGAACCTGTCTTCCGCAATCCGGATGGCTGCACTGACCGCTATACTACCGGGAAGGCTGACGTAAGCGCTGAATTCCTGTCGTAGTAGTTTAGTTTATACTAAGTCTGGTTTAATTTAATGCAATAATGATATTACAAATAAAAAGGTATTGTAATTTAATAAACACTAATTTCTTATGTAAGTAATGAAAATGAAAATGTTAATAAATGTAATATAATAATAATAATATAATAATGTAATAAATAAAAATGTTACATTAATTTGCATGTCATGATATATATGGCTAAATAGGTTTTAAGCTACTTTACATAATGTCTTAATAACATCCATATTGTAACCACCCTATTTAATAGCAAATAAAGTATTTGTATTTGTATTTGAATACCTGAACAAATCGCAGACATGTGCGATGAAAAATCCGGTAAACCGAAACGTTTTCTTTTGTTTCATTTATTCCACCGGTGTCAACCCTAAATCAACATTATGTAAATACATATAAAGCACATGGGCACAAATTGGTTCCACATTCAGCGGTTATAAAACCCTTATTATGAGTCAATACCCCCCTAGTTCCACCTCCCGCAACCCTCACCTGGCCGGCCATAGAAAAGTTTCCTATTGATTTTTCTCCCTAATTCGTTAGACGCGGACCGCTTGCCAATCGGACAGAATCTAACGGCTTTTGTCACAATCGCGGAAATTCCAATTCTTTAATTGGTATTGAGTTTGGTTTCTTTTTAAAGTCATTTCTTTATATATTTTTTTCGACACTTTTTTTTGTATGGTATGCAACAGGGACAAACGACTGCTTTCCTACGACAACCAGGATCAACGGCTCAACGTGCTTTTCGGAAGGCACAGGACATATTAAGACATAATTATATTGATCACCCATTCGGCTAGTGCATTACAAAAGTTGCTTCACTTCACACTTCATCAACGTCATCATCATAAACAGCCTATATTAGTCCCACAGCTAGGCATAGATCGCTCCAAGTGCACTTACTCTTGCAACCCTAACTTGCTAGCTGCGCCATCAAGCTCCCCTAATTATTTCATTATATGTTTATAAAATTTATAAAATACAGTGAAAAAATTAAAGCCTATCCGACCCAGCCATGAATCGAACCTGTGTCTTCGCAATCCGGGCGGCTGCACTGACTGAAAAGTGTCCTGCTATGATAGGGCACTTTCCAATATTTTCGACGCTGTAAAGGAGAATAGAGCTGGACACTTGCTACGTTTCTTGCCGGTTCTTCTCAGTACAAGATCTCCCGCCCAGAGTAGACTTACAAACCGATGGCATAGTGACATTCACAAGAGCCACTTGTAGCCTAAACTAAATAAATGATTTTGAACTTTGATTTTTTTTAATTTTGACCGCTATGCTACCGGGAAGGCTGACTGACGTAAGCGCTGAATTTTGTCACTGCTTTTTAATTTTTGAGTGCTAATAGCGGCACAGTGCGCCATATTACCAACGGTTATTGCAACCGATAGCCATGCAGATATATTTAATTATGTTTTTTATACCAATGACCTTATGCACATAATCTTAATTAAAGAAACAAAAGAGTAATATCCATTATGTTG
The DNA here is from genome assembly GCA_947562085.1 of Eudonia lacustrata. Classification (NCBI taxonomy): domain Eukaryota; kingdom Metazoa; phylum Arthropoda; class Insecta; order Lepidoptera; family Crambidae; genus Eudonia; species Eudonia lacustrata. The sequence goes on from OX387314.1 coordinate 20,067,533, forward strand.
TATTCGAACAAAAGCTTCATGAAAACAGGCTAACGTGAATCTGTGATAGCAAAAATTCTATTTATTATTCAAAACAAAATTCTTGGAACAAAGCCCACTGGACCGCAGCCTTTCGCTTCAGTTCATAATATCTCGAGCTATTTCAATATACGCTCAATCAAGCGAAATATACGCTTTATTTTGTGATATACTTGCAAGACTTAGAAGAGAATGCTGGAAGTTCAACTTTAGGTATGCCTTTTATTTTAGGGTTAACTGGTGGTTAAATGGTTAACATTTTGAAGTACAAAAAAGTAGGTATTTTTGTTTTATTCATATTTTACCTAAACTATTTCGCCCCGATTCCCACTTGTCAATTCGGACACTGTGTCCAAATATAATGTGTCCGAAACGTCAGCGAGTCTACGAAAGATAAGAAAAAGATTTGTTGTTATAAACAACTTTATAATTGCGTAAAAAAGTAAGTACTTTCATTTGTTTAATGGCTACATTGTATATTAAATTTGTAGGCCGCCTATTTTGTACTATATCTCTTCGTTAATTTATTAGTATTAATATTATTAAAATATTTAATGGCAATAAAAAACAACTTTTGTGTGAAATAAGAGTTAGCAAATTTAAAAAACAGTGTAACACAGCTTATTAAATTCTCTCGAGAACTCAAATCTTACATTCCTACTGAAACTAAGTATACTAACAATGTATCCGACTACTTACTATCCATAACATGAATAAACCATTCAGTATAATAAAATAAAATGTTCAAATCACCGTATTAGAAAAGCAGCTAAGTACCTTAATAACCCAAAAACACAAAAGTAGTATAACAATATTTTTCAGTGTTTTTTGTTAAGCGCAACCAACAAAAACAATGACGTAAGGTGCAGTTTCGACAAAAAAATAAGTCTAAAAATATATATCTCACAAAGTCTTTTTTATATTGAATTTTCCGACATTCCGTGGAACTTTGGCCTCCGCAGCTATTAATTAATTCGGCCGGTACCATTTCAAGGCAGACGATACGGCACAGCCAAAGTTATTCTAGCCAATGCGTTAAGTAAATCACTTTCGTCCAATACTTGGGTGCCTAAACTAGGTAATTGTATTAACGTCATGTTTTCATAGCCTCCGCCCGACGTTCGTGAGCAGACGCACTGTGAATACTGATTCTGACGAGGGTGACCCCTAATGTCATGTGGAAATTTGCAATTCCACCAGTAAGCGGAATGGAAGGGTTTGTTTTATTGATATTGTAACAGTTCCATTTTTTTTATAATTAGATAGGCTTGCATTTGCTATCTTACCTATGGTAAGTGATGATGTAGGGTGCCCTTCGGTTCGCCTAAAAATTTTAGTCCTAATATTACATGGCCAAACCGTATTGGCCTAAACTTAAAACGAACAATTATTGTTTCGCCTAACCTAAGAATTGAAAGCCCTAATTTTAGGATCTATAATGTGAAATACCCTAAAATATATAGCATAACGTTATTTTGGCATTACGACGGTTTCAAAAATACTAGCTGCCCTACTCCTGTAGGTCACGTTGTAAACTTTAGGGATGACGAATTGTTCCGCCAAATGTCGCATTTGGTAAATAACAATATGGCGATAAAAAGTTAGGCGAAGTGAAACTAGACCACACACGATTATGAAGAGTGAAATTATGCGAAAAAAAATTAGGCTAACCGTTTGTGTGCCATTGCCAATTAGAAGTACAAAAAATTAGGCGACCCGATATATACCTGATGATGTAACCTACGATGTAACATGCTTACTAGAAGGTACCTATGACAAAGTAAAGGATTATATCGCTATATAATTGTAGTTGGAGTTGGTATTACGGCAAGTACCGACCAATTATATTTTAAAGAGAGAAACTTTTTATATAGAATTCATCAACAGCTCATTTTTAAGTCCCCACTGCTGGGGCACGAACCTTCGCTGTGGATGGATAGGGAGAACGGGCCAAAAACCACCACGCGGGCCTAGTGCGGAATGGTGATTGTTACGGACGGCTAATGCAACCGCGACCAACGGCTTTACGTGCCTTCCGAGGTACGGAGGCGATATATGTATAATAAAAAAATACCCGCACTTAATTTGAAAAACAAAATATGAAATCTTACCTCAGTTATCTTGTGACCATGGCATAGCCATAGATTCGAAACGTCACGATTAAATAAAATTTTCAATGTTATTGTTGCAAGCGAAAATTTCACGACTTATTTGGCTGATGTTATTAATTCTGAACGTTAGAATCGCTTCCTAACCTAAGCTAATACCAAGCAATGAGTATTCTTTCCTTTGTTCCCAGATTCGATAGCATTATATACCGATGCCAATCAACGAGCGCTGCAGCTCTATGTAGAACATAATAATAAAACAGTTGCGTTATGTAGCTTTTAGCTGACTAATAGAATAATTAACGCTGGTGTTCGTCCAGTGATCGAAATTTGACCGTAATTCATAAATTATACAATGTAAATAAAGTAAATAGCTTAAAACTGTCCCACTGTTAGGCAAAGGTCTTCATCATTGAAATCAAGTCATCACTACAATTGATGGGTAATGGCTTAATCACCACGCTTGCCAAATGCTGGTTGGTGATCACAAACCCGGGCTATGCTTTGAACAATCCCAAACTTTGCCCGACCAGGGAATTGAATCCGAGACTTTCGGGTATCGAGCTAAGTGCTTAGCCACTCGGCCACCGGCGTTAAGGCGACGCATTGGAAATTTACGTGAAGGGAATCTTGATTTTTCCCAACAATCACAAAACATATGAAAGTGATATTTATTATTTATTTGATTTTTCATTTAATTGACTTGATTTTGCCAGTTGCAGAAACACGTTTTGTAACTTTTATAACAGATAAAAAAATATCAAAGTAACCTCTTTTAAAACATAGATTTGCATTTTACAGGCTAACCAGACCGACTTAAGCATCAAATTTTTCTTAGTACATTAGTCTTAACACATACTTCAATATGCTAGTTCATTTTTTTAAACTTATTTGTAGTTTTAATTGAAAAGAAAAAAAACTGTTTTTTGCAACAGATTTATTTTTTATTTATTTATTTATTTATTTCACAGTACACAGTGTCTAACTGCCGTACTCAGAGACGTCAATTAATTGTAATCAGTCAGGCATCGTAAAACCAGACACAATAGAGAACCAATTGTTATAGGTTCACATGTGAACTTGCGGGGCGTCAGACGTTAATGACAATTAAATGTCTTTCCTTCTCTATTTAGCACTATACATAAGAAAATGACAGCAAGATATTTAATTGTCAATAAAACTTTTTGACGTCTCTAACAAAGATAGATGGTAACATCGGTCGCAAATATTGACAGCTACCCTCCGCGCTAGTTAAAAAACTGTGTTACGGCAGAGTAGTATCGTCGTCTACTAGTAGCTAGTAGATATAACAATAGATTGAATCTAATTAAACTCTAGTTCGTGTTCGAGACAAAACTTTGTTTTATAGTAGAGTCTTTGGATAACCGGTCGAATGCTCTGACCGCAGAGCTACTGAGACTAGTTGATTTTTTATAGTAAAATTTTATCTTGTAACTACATATTATTATAGCATTGTGGATGCAAAGGTTTAAAAAAACATCTAGAGAGGTAGTTTTAAACTCATCCACAAGCGAAAGAGATTTAAAGAAAGCTGATATATAAATCCGTAGCCAATTGACGCACGTAACACAAGGACGTAACTCGAGCGTTACCGACCTCGGTATACGCCAGTGAATATTGTTGTCTGCACTCGGCTGCCGCACGGAATATGGACAGAATATTCTATGACATGTCACATTGTGAGCCCATTTCGGCTGCGTACAATTTCTGGCCGACAAAATGGTGTAGGGTAAACACAACCGATAAGTTTAAAGAGTAACCGTAATAGTATTATTGTTTTTTAAAGATCACATAAACAGTGCACATTGAAAACACTTTTACGGATCTACTCGCGTTTATTTTACACATTGATTCTGTTTAATTTTATTCTGACGTTTCGAACCCTTTGCAGGGTCCGTGGTAGTAGGAAGACTGTTTTAGAGTTAATGATAACTGCTACACGCCCATTTTTACTTTTAACAAATAACATATTTATTTATTTATTAACAAAAAAGCTACAAAACTGACCAAATAGAGAAATAAAAATGTCAGCTACCCACCTTTTAAAAACTTAATTTGATTAAAAGTGAGTGAGAAAACCTTTTTATTGTGATATTTACGATAACACTACACATTAAAATTATTCATTTAACATGGATCTACCCGCATTTTTTAAAATGCTCTAGTGACCACTGACTGCAAAAGGGCAAAATGATAAAAATGCAATAAGGTCTCTAAAATATTTTTCATGTTTTATTTATTTATTTATTGAATATGTTTTACCCATACATGCCACATATTACTAAAGCATTAATGTTATATATTATAGTATATATAATTCTTATAAAAAATAATTATATTATTTGTTTACATTTAATATATTATTTAAATTACCATATATTTTTACTTTTTTTTTATTTTTTTACTAATATATATTTCGCTTAAGAGATGCCAAAAGTTTCATTAGACCCCGGTAACAGTTATAAGTACTTAGTAATTGGATTTCGTCAATGGCAGTTTGGAACTCAACATCAAGCCATTAACTAAACGAATTACGGAAGTAAACTGTTGTTTTATATCCCCAGTTATCACTATGAACTTTTATGGTGCTGTCTTGCAAATTTACTAAAGCTTAGTCGAGTATAGTTCTAAATGCTTCCACTGAACACTACTAGCTATTTTTATTAAGGTGTAACTTTCCCTTAACAAAGTTAAACACACTGTATTGTGGCATATAATCATCTGATATTGTTGAGTTTTTAGCTTTGTTTTAAAAATATTTTTTTTGGAGTATTACAATTTTTTGCAGTAAAAAAATATATTACAAATTTATATAAATTTAATATTTAAGTTAATAACCTACTTTATGCCCCTAGGAACATAAAAATAAAATTCATTTTTCCTAAACAAGACATATTTTAAGTGTATACCTACGTACTCAATGTAAATCTTCTTCAAAAATGTATGATCTTCCGGCTATTATGTAATATATTAGTGTTTTAGCTTTCTTTTTTTATATTATAATATAGCTATTTACATTAGATTTTTTTTAAAATATTAATTTAATATAAATTCAAAACTTACATTTACTATTTTAATCACCGTGAATCCATTTTTCCTTGTTGTAAACATAAAACATGATGCAGTTAAATGGCAACGGCAAATATTGGAAGACTGAGTACGTACAACTCAGTGTAAACATACTTCCAATATTTATGATCATCCGGCTGACCCAATTTGTCGGAATAATAAATGTTGATTACCGTAACAGGGAACACTGAAAGGGTCACGAACCAGATTGTAATTATACAACACCATAAAAAGGCCCACAACCTTATTACGTGAGACAGTTCAGTGTATCTTAATTCCGTTTATTTATTATTTAAGAATGAAAGCACAACAAGTAACAAAAGACGAACATAATGCCGGATAAAGAGATTCGGATAAGATTACAAAAAATATATAGCACATGTAATATTAATAACTTTAAAAATTATAAATAACTAATAATTAACTTTAAATATACAGCCAAAAATCACAGACTTTCAAATCCAAACAAGTATACTCGACACCACTTCATACCCCTTTTACTAAACTATAGTGTAGTGACATCTCCTCACATATGAACTAAGTAAAAATTATTAGGTATATAATTAAATAGTAACACACAACAGTAAAAAAAAGCTATATGTCTCGTTTCACAAATACTTTTTTTGTAGTAGCTGCATTCGTAGTCGTTACTACGAATACAGTTCAATCACTGTAGCACTTCGTAACACTCTGCTCTCGTAGCAATGTCGTAGCTACAAGTAGCACTTGCTTTAAAATAAACATTTTATTTATCAAATTGTTCTCGTATCAAGAGGCACTAACCAAAATACTCGCCTTAATGCAAGAGCCTTATAGGCTAATTAGTACTAAATGAACCTTGATAACCATAGTATACCATAACGATTAATGTTCATTTTTCAGGTAAAAAGATTACTATCAGTTTATGAAAGGACGTGCTTTTATATCCACAAGGCGAGAAGCTGTGTGCTCAAACGCTTTCAGCACAACTTACTTCAAACAACACCATAGCTCCAGCCTAACAATTAAATCAAACAAAAGACAGGCGCTGTGCCATTGTTCTCTAATGAAAGTAAAGTGGAACGCTTGAATACTTTGTCGTAGTTTTCCTTTTACACGAAAAACTTTTGGTCAACAATAGTGAAAGCTAAGAAAGTTTTTCTGGAACTGGGCCCAAATATATTGTCTTGAACGAGTTACCTTGAACATTGTAACCATGTGGAGAGTTAAAACCTAATTTCCCGATAAACATAACATGATGAACCCGCCATAAATCGTTCAGTTGGCGCTTTTGAAATAAAATCATAAATAAATAAAGTTTTTTCTAACATATGTAGTTACTAACTATTTAGATATTTTTATTTTCTTCAGGCATAGAAATTTTCATTAAATTGGTTTAATGGTTTAAAAAAAAATTAACTATGAAGTTGGTATGGCATCATGTAAACGCTATTAACAACTCGAAAAACAAAAGCCAATGACAGAAGCACGACAGTAGGGCCTGAAGTCTGCTAATTCAATAACATCCCAATAACAATAAGGTGTCGATAGCCTGATTTTGAGAATGGGTCAAATCAGGCCACTGACAGTTGAAAGTGTAAGTTTAAAAGAGCAGAATCAAGTTTTAGCACTTTAGCCGGGCGGCATTTTGGTGCAAAAATGAACAGTAATAACACTTGCATAATCTAATTTAAAACATTACAAATATAATGCTGTTTCTTTGTTTCTACATAAATAAACTACACGTGGGAAGCTGTTTAGCAGTGTTCAGGTAATTAAAATATTTAATTGTGTAAATTAATTAAACTGTAGGTACGCTTCATGTAACTGAAGAGTTGCCAGCCCACAAAACGGCGCCGTCTCAAGTGGCTACAGTTTAATTAACTAATATTGTACATAACCGGAGCTCGGATAATGTTGTGTCTATTAATTCAACAGACTCACAGACGCAGTTCGTGGTAGTTAATAGTTGAAGTTCCGGCCATAGACTTACAAATTGTCGGACGTTGCTGCATTTACGGCAAACGTATTAAACCAAAATGTAACTGAATTAAGTATGAGTAATAAATAAGCCTAGTCATATTTAATGTTTGTTTTAAGAGTTGGGTGTTACGTGGTATCTTTCGATAATTAGCAATTTTTTAGAGCATTTGTTTTGTGCCACAGGGCATGTCGGGCTTTCCTTCTGTCCTGAACCCATTATTCTAAATGACGCCATTAACATTTAAATCAATATCTCGTGATCTCGATAGTGATACTTTACACACTTAGTCCTACTCAATTCAAAAGCAATCAGAGCAGGTAAAAACGCCACCCGCTTTATTTTAAAGACCGGGAGTGGTATTTTTTGAACTAGCAACAATAATATTCACTCTGTGGTAATTACAAATACTTCTTTCCATTAGTAGTCATAGTCATCGATGACCGAACACTGAAACTTTTTAACAGTATCTAAGGAAAATATACTAAAATAAAAAAGTAAATAATGAAACATGTCGTAGTATTTTACGAAAATTCTATTCTAGTGTTACTATACATCCAATTTTAATCTCAAAATTACCGGTGTGTTTCTAAAATCGCACCTCAGTAAAGTAATAAAACAGATAAATATAATCTTTATTGTCATATAAAAACAGAGGGTTACCGTAACGAAGTGAGGTCCTGACCTCTATGCAAGGTATATTACCGGTATGACAGAGGTCGTGCCGTCCTCCACATACAATGGACTAATTATATTTTTATATGCCTTTGTTGCACACATGTTAACGGTGCAACAAACGCATACACTCCCGGGCTGCCTCATTCGCAAAGACAGGTCACCGAATGGGTGCCTCAAAATGTATCACCTCGAGCTCTTCCGTGCTTCGGAAGGCACGTAAAGCCGTTGGTCCCGGCCGTATTAGCAGTCGTTAGCAACCACCAAACGAATTTAATGATATTAATGTTAAAGCTCTAATAGAAGCTCTGATTATGGATAATGATGCGTTTGTTATGAGCTTGGTGTAATAAAACTCTGTCCCCCGTATTAATAAACAAAGTGTAAGCTTGGAGTAGTTACTCCGTGTTTTGTTCCCGTCATGTAAACTTCATTTCATATTAGAGTAAAAGAGACAAAACACAGAGTAACTACTCCAAGCTTACACTTTGTTTATTAATAAGCCCCTGTAGGTATTTCATGTCCAGTCCGTGGTTTTAAGTCTATGGCTCGCAGTCCGTTGACCGAGGCTTGGCGGGCAGCATCCGGGCTGCTGACGTTAATTATTCAATGTGTGCGACAAGCTCCGCCACAGGAAACAATCGCAGGAGCAGTCTGCCTTTGATTCAGGCCCGACTTCACATATTAGCGCTCCATTATTACGCATTAAGGCATCAACGCATTAGCTAATTACTGGCACACTTTTCAATATTCATGAATCCATTTTGCGGTATATATGTTTGGAAAGGCTCTGTTAATTAGCTAATGAATTTTAGACGTGTGTACGATTACAAAAACAGTATGTGTATAAGTTAATGGGTTTACATGTCTAGTGTAACTACTGCCTATACGAGGTTGTGTAAGTAATTGTATGGTTTGTAGAATAACTGGACACAAATTAAAAGACTTTTTTTTAATATAAGCTTTACTAATTATATACATCTGTTAGTATCTTTGTATTTCTTTTAAACTAACCATTAGATCGTGTCGTTTCTTAGAAATGGTTTTTTTTTAATAGCAGTTATAATTTTATGTTTCTTAACAATACAAGGGAATTTAAAATATTAATAATATTTTACTGCTACATTGAATAAGATACAAAACGATATGTCTTGTACCTGGAGTAAGTAGACGCGCAAATTATTTAGACGACAGCGGATTTTTTATAAAAAAATACTTTATTTACACAACAAGCAATTAACAAGCAGCGTTAAAGGCTAATAAATATTCAACTTAATCTAACATTACTCTAGTATTTATATAATAATAAATGATTACTTGGGTTTATGTTCCCTGTTTGGTGCCGGGGATAAAGAATTGCACCACCCCATCTCAACCCGTGGGTGTCGTAAAAGGCGACTAAGGGATGGGCAGCAGCATCTCTTTGAGGTTACTTTCAACCTACTGCGATCGCCAACCCGCCTGCCAAGCGTGGCGATTATGGCAAATACCCCCCATCTTGGGGGAGGCCTTTGTCCATCAGTGGACGTATTTTGGCTGAGATGGCTTAGGTTTATTAATTTAGGTTAATCTATATTGCTTACAAATCGAATAGTGGTCGGGTTATCTACCTTAAGTCGCGCAGGCCAAGTGCGAATTGGTGGTTAACGACTGCTAATGCAACTGGGACCAAAGGTTTTACGTGCCTTTCGAAGCAGGAAGCTACAGGTGATAAACTTTTAGTCATACAATATTTTATTTAATATAATTTTATTTGGCCTAACCCCAGCAATCGCAGACTGACGATACATTTTATACCTAACTAGATGCTCTGGGTTCGGATAACGCCATTTTGTCAGCCCTCCAACAAGGTATACTGCAAACTTTGCGGTGAGTGATATTTCCCGTCACCCCTCCAAGTGCCCTCCACACCGCAATTCACTCCCCGCCGCGTCGATACATGCTCGAACATGCGTTTTTCAATTTGAATTTTTTAAACGAAAATGTAGAATGCCGCTTCATTTGTCTGTCGAATTGTCCGCAGAAACTTGTGCGCAGTTTATGCGGACAATTTGAGTTTGGCATTTTTTCTTTTTACATTAATTGTAACGCCTTGGCCTGATTCAATTCCTCGGGTTCAATTCCCGTTCTGTTTCGTATTTTTCGATGCACAGCCAGGGTTTATGATCACCAAACCGTATTTGGCAAGCATGGTGATTAAACCATTACCCATTAATTTGTAGTGATTTCAATAGAAGAGGCTTTTGCCTAGCAGTGGGTCAGTTATTGGCTTTTTACTTTACATTGATAAAAATCCTGTTAACTCCTCCAGAAAGCTAATACGCTTGTTTGAAAAAGAGAAAGTGTTTAAAAAATTCCACGAGCGGGATTCGAACCTGCACCCCATGACATGCCGGGTCAGGTGCACTACCAACTATGCTATCGTGGCTCAATCGAACTCGCCAAAATTAATCGACACTATCTACTCTTACTCTGTAAGCCAAAGGAGCCCTATTCAATGTCGACAACTACGTCATCAACATCCGATCTTAATATTTTTACAAATATTGATAGATTAGTTAAGAAATAGGCAAGCTATAAGTAAGTAGTTATGATTATTTACATATAATTTTACGCAAATATTATTGCGAACAAATTATTGTCTTTTTCAAATTGTAATTTGATCGCAACAATATTTGCGTAAAATTATATATAAATAAGAGAGGAGATCTTAGGGGGAGGCCTGTGTCCAGCATTGGACGTCTTTTGGCGGAGATGTTGATGATGATGATATGTAAATAATCATAATACGCTCGTGTTAAGGTTTTATTAGTTAATGTCAATAGTCTAACGGACCAACAGGGATTGAAGCAACATTTTATAGATTGGAGTATTCGTAGGCTTCGTGACTAAAATTGCAAGTATTCTAGATCTAGTCTTGCCTCTTCGCTTTTGAAATACTATACAGAGCTTTGTTTACTCAAGCACTCAGCTTATCTTGAAAACGCGGCTCTCTTATTGCATCAGACCATTCCCTAAAGTAAAGTTTTAAAATAATCAAACCTCATCGCAATCGGTTCATTTGTTTGAAAGCTTTGATGGTTCAGCTAGACAGACACGGGCAGTGAACATACTCATAAAGTACACCCCACTTTTGCGTCGAGGGATAATAAACGGCAATCTTCAGTAAACCGAAAAGGTTTAAGTTATGTGCTAGTAGTTCATCAAAAAGTTCGCTATGTTAAAAAAGTTTTTATTGCCCTAAAACTAAGTTTGCTACCAGACTCTTTTTAAAACACTCTTTTGTAAAGACTCTCATTGTGGTAAAGATAAAGATACCATTTTTATTCTGTTCTTGAATGCGGCATACATACATTTCAAGATATTACGTTACGCGTTTGAGAATTTCGTTAACATTTCGGTACACCCTGCTTTTACTAAGATATATTATTCAAACTGAATATGTTTCCTATTAAAATGTACGCAGATTTTTTTAACTATCATAGTCAATTACATTAGAATAATTATTATTAACGGGATTATTACCACATGTTTTTTTGTTGTGTCCGAGTATCCGAGATATTTCGGCACAGTTGATTACGCCATGATCACGGTTGTACCTACTCCCGAAAACTCGAAATATCTCGGATACTTAAGAGCATTAAACCAACCTTACACACAATAAAACACGGTATATAATCTCGCTAATGTAATGATAAATTCTAATGTAATACACACGCTTGGATTACCACAACCTATCAAATGCGCTCAATAAACTTTTAAATGTATGTGTGCCACAGTGTGGCTGTTAGGGGTCCTCAAATGAAACAATCAATACAGGAACAAAACTCTAATATATTTACTATGAGTAAGTGTGAATTAAATTAACTAAAAATATTGGCTACTTATGTAAACGGCGACGACGAAGCTATAGCGCGATGCAGGAAGGAATTAATCAACGCCATCTAGTTTATAAAATAAGAACTAAAATTGACAATTACACAAACCACTTATAAAATGCAGATATAAAGGACAGTGGTATTATGGTTGAACATTTATTATAGAATTTTGACAGTTTTGGATATAGGTTGATGTGCAGACGTCAGTACGTAGGTTGTATTCGTATATCTTATGTATCTTCCCTGATAAAGCAACATAACCATTATATCCACGTGAACATTATATGGAAACCTTTACAAGACAATACCAACTAAACAACTCTAATACGGCTATAGAGTAGCTTAAAACAACATCTTACAACGTCAGGTTAAGCAAATCTCTCTACGAAATATGGATTACACTTTCATAGAATTTACTAAGGGCGGCCTATTCTGCGCAACCCACCCGCCAACACCCTTGTTAGTTGTTTGTCAGAGTAGCTCACTTTGTACAAAATAATTATGATAATAAAATATAGGTACTATAGTATGAGCCCGATTAAATATTCCTAGCTCTATTAAAATGTACATAGTATTTTATTTCTCAAAGAAGACTGTAATGAAATTCTTTAATTGAATATATATACATGTAAAGTGTATATTATGCGTACATAAAAATAGAACAGTTTTATACCATTGAAAAAGACGAAATAGTCGAAAAAACAAGGATTTTGAAGCTTATTTATTTCTTTATTACAATTACATCCAGGTTAAAAGAAAAGGTTTCCATCACACCAGCAATTATAAAAACAACAAGTTAAAATCTTTTTAAATAACCTAGCCTAGCCTAGCCTAGTTACAAAAATATAAATACTTATCTAAGATAAGTACTCTGTTTAGTAGTACTAATGTTTTGGAGTTAATTGTTGTTTTTGTCGCCATTTCTATTACTATACTTCTACCAGTAATAATTATCAAAGCTATAAAAGTTCCGATTACTAAACTTACAATATGCACTTAGCAAAACTGTTCAGCAGTTTCACACATCCGAGGACCCTGCACAAATCCGTTTAAACTCAAAATGGACGCGTTTGCTTGAAACTCGCGATAATGTCCTCTTTATAACCATTTCAGTGGATTTCCGAAAGATATTAAGTACGGTCTTAATCCAATAAAGTGCTAGTAAAAGGTCCGGAAATATCGAAATAAACCTTTAGAGATTGTTGAATATTTGGACTTTTATCGCTGCTGTTATTTCAACTTTCGTATTCTTAACATTGTTTTTGTAGACACTCTTTTATAACGGACATACCGTTTGCACATTGACTTACAACACATAAAGACGTTTAGACATAGTACTAAGTCTAGACTCTAACTAATGCTTTCTGCAAATATTGTCTAACATCAAAAAAGATCAAGGCATTACTTATATTTTCACTGACATAAAGTAATTTTAACATGATTAATACTGCGACATCTCGGCCCATGCATGCGCCATGATTACGGGTTACGGCAGGTGGATATTTATGAGCAGATAAAACAGTCTAGCTTCTTAATTTGTTTTTTCGCTCGACCCCCGTACCACTTTTTCCAAAATCACTTTTTACTCGAACCTACTCTCGACAAACTACACTTCTGTAAGTGCACGAACAAACAAAAAAACAAAAGCGCCATTTCGCGTTCTGATAACAGTATCAGAACGCGAAATGGCACTTTTGTTATGTTACTCAAAAACAACAAAAACATTACAACAATCCTTTTTATATACACATAAACGATTGATATAAGGTCAAAATAAATTATCGACTCCAAAAAAAAGTGAAAAACGCGACCAGGAAAATACTTATAAGTCACAATGCAAACCCAATTTAATTTGAAGCCAGTTGACATTGAAATTGCCATGTTCGCCGATCCTAACGTTATCCTCGCGCCAGTAACCCTAAACACAAAGTGGGACGCCTAACCCCATTATAGTAAATAGAATCTTGGAAGGTGATAGTACTGTCTCTCGTAGGAACCGTTTGACAAAGTGCTCCCTTAAGTTGTGCTTACATCACTCAGATCAATAGCTGATATTATTTTCAATGAAATATTGGTGTGGTGTCAAGATCACCAAGATCAAATATGAACTCAGTGAACATGGAATCATTAGCCCGCCTGATAATGTAGATTTGTGGGTGTAAAACAGACGAATAACTGAGTTTAGTATTGGCATAGTGTGCGAATAGCGTTTGCTACCTGTTGAGACGCTGTGAGTTTAGCACCGATTAAATTTGTGGATCAAATTGTCAAGTCTAAATCCCTTAGGAAATCACCGGACCATGATGGTCGCAGCATCGAGCATCTGCAGAATGTAGGACCACCCCCTAGGGTGTTAGCTTTATTATTTAATCCGTTTAGTTGGTGCATTCGTGCTGGCCACATGACTCAACGAAAACTGTGGTGGTCTCCGTTGTTAAGTATATAAAGATGAGTTTCACTGGCAAATAAAAAATATGTAAAAATTTTACTGGCTACAGAAAGTATTTAAGTGCAAGAAATGAGTCTCAAGTATACTGATACAACATATACCTCTATAGGTATATGTTACATGTTACATACACGAGTGTCATCCTATGATGACACTTGTGTAGTAAGTCAGAGACCGGTAGTTTTAACCACTAGACCACAGAGGCGGTTTTTTAAAAGGCAAATGCTTACTCTGATGTTTACAAGATATAATGCCAGGTGATAAAGGGGAATCAACATCAGCAAATCTGTTTAACCTGTTATGTACATCACGCACTGGTTGAGAAGCTTACCAACGCATGTCAGCTGTCATATTAGCCATTACTAATACTAGGTGCTACTGGCTATAGCTGGTTCAATGCAATGAGGAAATTATTGAGTAACTGTGCATGTGTAATTTTTCGCAAGGGCTCGGGTTTATGGCTCAATATGAAATTTTGTAGTTTCAAGGAGAGCGATAAATGCACGGACACTAAACCACCGCTTTGTAAGATAAATCTGTGAGATTCTTTAAAAGGCGATGCGAATGTGAAGAGGGGAGGGTTATAAGTAAGGTTAAACTACAGTTGTTCAAATAAAGTTACTATTTGTCGCATATCTTTTGTTTTTAAACGGTTTTATTTAGCTTGCCCTGTTTATTTGTTTGCGTCAAATTTAGTAATTGAAATTTGACCCCCTTTCTGTTGACGGATTGATCTGAAATTTGGTACACACCTTTAGTTTTGATGACAATATAATTCAATATATTCGGTATCATTGTAAATCCAAGATGGCTGTCGCTACATAATGGCGGGTTACATATTTTATCACAACTACCTCAAATGGGTATCAAATGAAAGGGCTTGATTATTAGAATAGTTCTTTATGAAAATAAAATGAAGAATTAAAAACTAAAAACTTGAAAATAAAAAAATGAGTAAATATTTTTTTAAGTTAAACGGTTTTATTGAAAATTGTACTAAAAGCTAAAAAAAAATTTATACTTAACAAATATATAAATACAATGTATCACAATATTTATTTACACTGGACATGGAAATTAATGTAAAAATTAAATAGCTAATTAAACTTAAAAATGCGTTTACGATTCGGCAGCCGCACTGTTACGACACAATATAAATATCCGTCTATTACTTAGTTTAAAATATATTTAAAAACAAGTTAAAAGAGCAGTTAACAACATTACTCAACCAATTAGCTTAAAAGCTTTTTCGGATTTTATTATAAAATATTGAAGAAAGCAAATCGCTCCACTGAAATAACGACTGACATTTTTCACTTACGAATTATGTATGTTTATGATGTAAAATAGAAAAAATATGATGTTTGATTCAATATTTGTCAATATACAAAAACATGAACGCTTAATTTCCTCAGTTTTTTTTAATATGACATAACATATTGCAGAAGGAATTTCCATTTATCGTTTATGATGTGGAGTATGATTCAATATTTAGCAACACACACATTAAATGAACTAAACGTTGTTGTTAACTGTGACATGATGTAACAAGTCGCAAAAAGAATTTCCAATGTAAACGCCACTCCACTTCCTACCGAAATTCGACATTTTATTGATGGCAGCACACAATTCGACTTGACGCGAACATCGTCCTGTCGCTGGGACGATAATAAATCTTTTCAGGGACCTCCAAGGACGGAACACACGATTCGCCCAGTAGCAACAGTTGGTGAGCAGACATAGGAGAAGGTTGTTTTGATACATATCGATATGGCAACCTGTTTGGTACTACTGACGAAACTTTACCTCATTCTCTTACTGATGCTAAGAATCTTGGTCTTTATTAAACCTTTTTTAATTCTCCGCTTTCAACATTCCTTCAGATTCATTCAGAATAAACATAACGCCTTCGTAGATGCTTTATAACAAAGAAAAGAACAAGCAAAACAAATCTATACCTGTTAAACGTAATTTGCTCTCAAAAATATATTTTCACAGAAAAAAAATAAAAATAAATAAAAATAGGAATTCGGTTCGGCTTAATTAATTACTCAATTACATAATTAAAAGTGGGAATATTTCCGATCAGAGCGGTGGAAATTTTACAGCCGATTATGATGAAGATATTAAACAATTTAATCAACGTTTTAACGTGCCTTCCGAATCACGGAACCGCTCGATATATATTTTCAGACAATTTAAGCATACATCCAGTGGGCCCGATGAAACAAAAGTTGCTTAACTTAAAGCTTACTTACAATATCTCAACTTGAATGAACTAATGCTGCGCCATCAAGCTCTTCAAAGTATAAGTATGTACATATATTTTTTTTATATCTTACGGGTAAACCCTTGGCCGTCATCTCACCTGAGTTAAGTGATGATAAGGCCGATGATGGAAGTGCACTTCACCCGGACTCCTCAAATACTGAGGCACTGGCTATCTTATCTCTAGCTGCCGGAACACAACAATGTTATAAACATTGATGTTATGGCGACACATTTAGATAACATACAAAATATGAATATACAAAGTTAAACTGTACACACACGGCAACAACAGTATCATTGCATGTTGTCACAACAGTCTCAAGATAACGCGGCAAAGTTATATTCGCCTCCGTTATGTCTCCGCGTTATTTCATTAAGTTGATGAGTCTTCCGAGCGGGCTCTCCACACAGATGATTATCTACTTAATAGTCGAATATAATGAACGTTGCCTGCCGGTAGAAGGTACTCCGATATTTTTCCGGGTTTCTTTTCAAAACTAATAGTAAAGAATCGATAGCCTCTCCGATTCCGAGGCATTGAACAGGTAACATCAAGTATATCAAAGCGTTATAATTTACAAACAGTTTTATTGAGCAGTAGTAGCAGTTTTAGTCTTTTTTTGTTTGGACCAATGATGATGGTGTCAAACATACTTTAAACACATATCAGTAATGTTTGTTTTTATTAATGTCGAGATATTTATGTTGCGTCGATAAAAAATGCTGACTGAGTTACCGAAAAAAGTAGTAGTGGCTCTCAAAGTAATACATTCAAAGCTACAATTATAAAAGATGTCAAAAGACAAAAAAAAAGATGTAATAAAAAGAATAAGGTAGCTAATATTAAAGGTGTAAATGACTACATAAACGTACTGTCAATAAATGATTCTTATTCTTATTCTTACTAAACTCTAGACTTACCTACCCATGGAGACCACCCCATTTACCTTATTTATTTAAACACATATCAGTAATGTTTGTTTTTATTAATGTCAAGATATTTAAGTTACGTCGATAAAAATGCTGACTGTATTCGCAACCCTTTTTGTTATCAGTTACCGAAAGAAGTGGTAGATTCTCTCAAAGTAATACATTCAAAACTATAATTATAAAAAATGTCATAAAAAGAATAAGTTAGCTACTATTGAAGGTGTAAATACATAGACATACATAATAATAATGTGTAATACATGGTATATAAGGTGTAATACATATACATAGTGCTACATAGACTGTACTGTCATTAAATGATTTTAATTCTTATTCTTACTAAACTCTAGACTTATGACTACGAGTTATAATAATCACATGTTCACACAGAAAGCAGACATACAGTATGTAACATTCCTTTCACATTATTTCATTAACTTAATGAACTCGCAGAGCGTATCCTCTGACCCGGAGATGGTTATCTGTAATAGCTGAAGCTAATGAAAGTCTGCGAAGGCATAAGACAAAATTGCCAAGAGCTTTTTTGCTCATTATTACAGTTAGTAAAAAATAACAATGAGCTTTTTGTTTAACACAGATGATCTTTATAGTGAACTGTCATCATAACGGTAGTAATTGAGATAAAAGAGTTGATCATATGAGCTTGCTGCGATCGTAAAAGTTAAGGCACCCTAACAATGATGGATACCCAGATGGGTGACCAAAATATGCCTTGGAAGGCACGTTTGGTCATTATGGCAGTCGTTAACACCCATCAAACCGTATTAGGCAAGCGAATAGGTTATGATCCAATCTCCTAATGCTCATTATGCTATCTAACGACCATCATACTGAAGTGGAAAGACCACTTCTATCGTCATAAGCCGGGTGAAGTACACTACAACCTTGGTCCAATTGGCATTTACCATAGGTACGGTTAAATGAAGGCCAAACATAACCTGCGTGGATTATTAAACATACATTTTGAAAGGCATGTATCTTGCGGGATACATAAATGATTTCTATTCCAGTTGTAAATTACAAATAAATTAATATATTCAAATACATTTACATCTATTGTTAACCAAAGTAGACACTAATTTAAAATTCTAAATAACGCTTATAAGCTGTACTGTGCAAACCTCTGATTCAGGCGAGAATGGACTTATCTAAGTTAATTTTAAATCAATAGATAAATTATACCTACATTTGTCATTAGAGGTATGCTACACAATCTATGGAAGTAATAAAATAAAATAAAGGCAACCAAATATAAGGTCACATTTTATAAACTGCAAATATTTTGACAAAACATCTGATTATATACGAGAAATAAGGCCCTAGCATTAAAAAAAATCAGGCTAGTTTTTTTAATTTTCCTAACACAAAAATTGTAATATTTTTAAGAGCGGCCTCTCTGTCGGCTCCTTTGAATGAAACTACGGGCACTTGTAAGCGGTGAAGGCATTGCGGACTCTCTGTTTCGGCTCCTTTGAATTAAAACTACAGAAAGTGCTTTTTTTTTACTTTTTAATCGAAATGTCTTTTGGCGTTTTTCTTTAAAACTAGCGTATAAAAATTTAAGGTTTTTTCATAAAACTAGTTTATATATGTTGTTGAATTTATTCTCAAAATATTTGCAGGTGATAAAATGTGACCTTAAAAAGGTACTCAAGTTACTTAACAACGGTCAATGACCTACCCGAATCGTTAAATAAATACTTGTAGTGCTCAATGTCTGAAGCCCTTGCTTACTTAGGTTGTTGTTTATCTTCTCAAAGGACTAAACTGATGCCTCTCACTGTGGTGCAATAAGTGCAAATCATGTAAGACTTTCTAACCAAATCAAGCTCAGACTAGTATAATTTATTATAGTAATATATTATTTTGTAACGTAGCACTACATTGTCATCCTAGCATTATTTAATTTGTCTGTCAATATGTGGTAAACGGTGTTGGTGACAATTCTACTAATTCATTTGTCATTGTATTAACCATTATGTATTGTCATTGTTTGTTTACCCAAATAAATGGAAAAAAAAGGTAATTTTGCAATTTTATATTCCTATAAGTCCCCGGTGGCCAAGTGGCATAGCGCTAGGCCCGATACCCGAAGGTCCCGGGTTCAATTCCCAGGAGGGGCAAAGTGTGTTTCGGATTTCCGATGCATAGCCCGGGTTAGTGATCACCAACCCGCATTAAGCAAGCGTGGTGATTAAGCCATTTCCCATTAATTGTAGCGATGACTTGAGTTCAATGCCTCAAGGCCTTTGCCCAGCAGTGGGACAGTTATAGGCTGTTTACTTTACTTTACTATATTCATCAGTGTGTATTGTATAGGCACCATGTTTAGGTCATCTGCGGCCAACAACAGAACTTTTTTATTGGATCAGGATCCATAAAATCTTTTTTCACTTACCTAGTGACCAAAAACATTTTTCGTTTTATTATATTTTCGTAGACGTCAGATTTTGATGAATCGCTCGCTCGCCGTTTGAAACAAAAGTACCTACGTAGTGTTATATGATCGATCAACGCCGATTCTGACACACGAGTGTTCATATAATTGGAGAACAATGTGAATTGGTTGGTGTCATAAATAACTTTAATCTCATATCGTTTGCAACGATTTACAATTGTGTTTAAGACAGACATTTTTTAATTTGACATTGTATCATCATTATCAGCTCATTTTATGTCCCCACTGCTGGGGCACGAGCCTTCCCTACGTATGGATAGGGAAAACGGGCCATAAATCACCACGCGGGCCCAGTGCGGGATGTTGGTTGTTAACGACTGCTAATGCAGCTGGGACCAACGGCTTTACGTGCCTTCCGAAGCACGGAGTAGCTCGAATTGATAAATTTTATTGGTCACCCATCCGATGACCGGCCTTTGCGAAATCACTTGCAGACCGGGCGCGTTAACCACTGCGCCATCGCCCTCCTCATTGTATAAGTATGTTTTTAAATTGTTTGCGATAGGGACGCATCGTTATCCTGGCTCAGAGGACCAATCATAATGCTTTTATTATTTTTCTTTTGTGGACGAATTCGCTTTTTTTCATTTCATGGATGGAAGCTTGGCCTTCCTCTCATCTGATGATAAGGGTCACTAGGGCGAAGATAGAAGCGCATTTCACCCAAAATCTTTAACAGAGAGGAACTGGATCTATCTCTTCCTTTCGCGACATAACAAAGAAAACAAATAATGATTAATTGGTATTAAATGTTAATTAAAACCGCATGTAGCATACTTTTTATTCTAATAGATAGACGAGAAGGGGAACCTTTTTATAAAATTTATTAAAACATAAAACATATTACATCAAGATTAGATGTAAGCACTACAAAGGGTGACACAAAACACGTTTTCACCTTGTTTTGTGGGTAACAATATTTCATTGGTATTACTCCCATTACGTACACGGAGATATTACATTATAGTTACGTAACACCCCATGCGCGTTTGCCACCCTAGCAATGTCCCATGTTTGTATATTAACGTGCGTACATAGTTTATGGGACATACCTTGTACCTACATACATAGTTCAAGACAATAAGACGGTAACTTATCTACGCACTTTGATAAGTAAACCAATATTATAAAGGGGTAAATTGTGTATGTGGGGGGTAATCTCCATTCGATCGCCTCTGTGGTCTAGTGTTTAAGACCCCCGGTTCAGACCCAGAGGTCCCGGGTTCGATTCCCAGCGGGGGGTACATGCTTGTGTACTCGCTTTGGTTGGTGGTAGGTGTCTGTCCGCCTGGCGCTACCACTATCTTATCTAAATATGTCGCCATAACATCAATGTTTGTAGCATTGTTGTGTTCCGGCAGCTATGGATGAGATAGCCAGTGCCTCACTAGTTGAGGTTCCCGGGTGAAGTGCGTTTCCATCATTGGCCTTATCATCAATGAAATTAAGACACTGTGCTTACCAGTAAAATATAAAAAAAACCCTCGGAGAATCTAGTAGGG
Source organism: Eudonia lacustrata (assembly GCA_947562085.1). Classification (NCBI taxonomy): domain Eukaryota; kingdom Metazoa; phylum Arthropoda; class Insecta; order Lepidoptera; family Crambidae; genus Eudonia; species Eudonia lacustrata. The sequence continues at coordinate 20,088,893 of OX387314.1, forward strand.
AACGGGGACAACCATACGTGATGTTGTTTCCTCTAGAAACCCACTGACGGGGTTTCGATCACACGGCTTGAGGAACCCTTTAAGTTTCTCACCGCTCCGAACAAGTCCGGTGACGCTGTAAAAGTCATAGGCAGCTTACGGCGAACTCTCCCCAAAAAGGGGGTAATCTTTAGCAGAATGAAACCTATTCTAAACAATATTTCACTAATAGAAAGCTGCACTGGCAACATTTATTATTATATTTAGATGACAACAGAGGAAAACATGTACCTAATATGGTCTCTGGGAATGAATGATAAACCTTGTGATTGAAGTCACGATCTAAGTCTAGTTGTTAATCCAATTTATGCAATGCTAGTCATCTTCATCATCAGCTCATTTTTATGTGCCCACTGCTGGGGCACGAGCCTTCCATTGAATGGATAAGGAGAACGGACCAAAAACCACCACACGGGCCCAGTGCGGGTGCATAGTAGGTGGCTGTTAACGATTGCTAATGCAGCCAGGATCAACGGCTTTACGTGCCTTCCGAAGCACAGAGAAGCTCAAAATTATAAATTTTTGGTCACCCATCCGATCACCGGCCTTAGCGAAAGTTGCTTAACCTTAGCACTCGCAGACCGGACGCATCGTCGAGCTCCTTAATTCAATCAGTACCAGATGGGTAACCCACAATGCTTTGTCAATATGTTTTTGGCAAGGCGCTTAAATTCTTATCTTTTTAATATGTTTTTATGCATTTGCTGGTAGCTTCTTAAGCCCAATGTGACTTACATAACCTCGGTGGTTTTTAAGAAGTACGGCACCACACTTACTATACTTATACCTTACTAGATTCTCCGAAGCGTTCAAGGTGAGAGCGTAAAACCCAAGGACGCCTCTACAGGCATACCTCGCAAAGAAACGCAACCCATTTGAATGCGGTCACCTGATTGCGAAAACGTTTTGAAGCAAAATTTTGAATATGTTTACTATTCTGAATTGGGCAAGCGTGTTGGGCAAAGGTCCAATTTTCCTATGTGCATCCATTTGCGAAAGGTCTGAAAGCAGCTGTTAACCGTTTATGGTGATGTGACAGGCTTTAGAAACATATATTTTAATTTATATAGAAACAGTAATGAAATTAATTACTTTTTCATGTTTGTTGAAGAAGGTTTTTTTTTATAACCGCTTACCTTTTGTCGGGATTTTGGTAACTCGTTATAGAGAAAAATTCACCACAAAAAAAAAGTGTGACGTAAACTCTGTCATGTTCTATTTTAATATTATTCTAGTGTAAACTAACCTCACTGGCTTTCTTCGCCAAAAATAAAACAATAAAACCGTCATACTTTTTGCAAAAATATGTAAAATATGGAGACTTGTGGCGAGCTTACATATATGTGGCAAATTTACATATAGTTTTTGATGCTTCTGGCGCGTTTACTTACAAGTTACAAAAATGTAACGGATTAACTTTGTAGCCTCTACTACAGAGGAACCGGCTTAAGAGCGTTTACGCCGCACACTAGCGCCGCCAATGAAAAAAAAAACATATCTAGTAATTAGAGATAGAAAATCAAATTATGCTCAACAAAATATCTGAATGAAGTAATTTAGCATTTTTACGTCACCTAATGAACACCTGACATGTTATAGTTTAGTTAAATATGGCGTTATAGTTAAAAGTGGCCGTAACGTCGTCAAAGACCAGTAGGCTTAGCCAAAGTAACATTAAGAAAACGATAGCGAAGTTCGAAAAGAATAAAATGTATGGGATTGACATAAGCCGCGCTAAATCACGTGGTAGTCACAATCTTATGTCAATCCCATACATTTTATGCTTTTCCAACTTCGCTATCGTTTTTTTAATGTTACTTTGGCTACCGCTACAGGTTCCAGTTGTTTACAATTTCTTATATCGATGCTACTTATAGCATATAAAAACGGCCTAAACAATTCTGAATCCGTCCAGAAACTTTAATGTTACGAAAAAGCGCGACAATAAATATGCCTCTTTGTGTCAGTGGGGTCAAACGGCCGCCCCTAGCGCCGCGCGGCCGACTAGATAAAAACAATAAGACGTAAGTACCTATCGCAAGTTGTATGAAACGGCGCAAAGAGGTAAAGAAGTTCAAAGTTCAGAAGGCGTTGTGAAACAATAGTGACAAAATTGTTAAGGGAAATCAAGTTCGTTCGGTAAATGTTAATAAAGCACGCTTGTACTCGCATAGCTACATTTATATTTACAACTACATTTTTTTTAAATGAATGAGGTCAGCCGCGAGTTTAATTAACCTACTATTTAGGCAACAATCAGAGCTTACTAAAGGGCTTCAGTAATAAGCCCAGGGATGGGTGACCGAATTTCATAATCTCAATGTCCTTGTTATTTCAAAAGAACGTTTCGCAGGTCCTGAACTAGTAACTGCTATAATTTGTTTTAATATCGGCGTTAACTTACTGAAACTATATTTTAATTTATTATCGTTATATCAGACATCTTACTAAAAATGATGTTCCTGTCTTTCTAGTTATATAGACTGAAATAAACATAAAAAAGTAAACTTTATTCTCTTCAATTTTTTTGCATTTTAACGCGCGTTAAGCGGGGTTTTATGTAAACTACTATTCTAGATATACCTTTTTAAGTACCCCACGTTTTGAATGAGTTACATCGACCGTGTTCACAGACTGACTAAAGCGTGTGACTACCTATATGAAGGAGACTGATATCCTAACTGATATTACTAGTGGTCGCCCAGTGGTCGAAATTCGACCGTAAGTTTATTAAGGCTGCACGGATTATATCCTAAGCAATGAAAAATTTAAAAAGATAGAATGTGAGTTTGGATTGGCATTGACAGATTTCGGCCTCCTCTTCCATTTTTGAAATTTTAGAAAAGAGTATTTAAGCGTGTGTTTCAAATACATATGCGTGTGTTTCAAATACATGGTAGTGTGTATTTTTATGCATAATTTTAAATAAAATATTAACATTCTGTACTCCTTCTCTATATAAACTATAAGTGTGCGAAATTTCATACCCCTCCGTCCGCGCAATTTTCGTAAAAAGGGGTACAAAGTTCACGTTTTATTATACAGATAAATGCGAAAGTCAGTTTGTTTGTTTGTTTGTTTGCTGTTTGATACGCTATCACGCGTAAACTATTCAAGCGATCATCATGATATTTTTTTGTACACACTATTTTTAAGAGTGCAATGAAAGACAGGATACCTTATATTAAAAAAGGGAGTTTATTTATTTGTTTGTTTGTTTGATACGCTTTTACGCGAAAACTATTACGAAAAACGCGAAAGCGAATACGTAGATAATTAATAAAAAATACCGTATCTTGAATGAGCCATAAATAGTGTGAACAATGTGATGACAATCACATCTCAGCTATTTTTCGTTTTTATTTATTTATTTATTTAAGGACAGCTAGCAAGAACATACACCAAAACAATGCATTGATACACTTCAAAAGTACAAGCTATAGTGTTGTCTTATTTATAAGCTGCCACGACATACCTACATAGATACGTGTAAATCTACTCTAAGTATTATAACGTACTAAAATTTATTATCGTAATGGCACCAGAGTTCGACACGGTAACCCAAAGTTCGACATCCACTTTTGTCGCCAAAAAATAATAAAGAATTTAATTGCAATTTTACTAGACGAAGACGACGGCTAGGAAGCAAGGTTGTTACTAAAATCAAAAATCAGTTATTGACCCCTATTTTTAATGATTAAAGAAGAGAGTGTCAATTACTAGTACTACTACCCTATTTTTGGATGTTGCCAACATTAAAAATAATTTATTTATCACCCATTGTAATGGCAACTATTGCCCTCTCTCTCGGCGAATATGGAAGATTATAGACGTGTCATTCAGCAGTCCTGGTATATTATTGCTATCAGAACCCACCAGCAATCCAGCAACATAACAGTCAAATACAGAAACTGCTACACCTATGCCAAACTACAATATTTAATAGCAAACATGCGTTTGATATGCCTCGATCAACATATTACATGTTACACGCTGCTTGTCCCAGCTACACTGTGTTCGATGTTTTATTTACACAAGCCCACATAACTGAGTAGATACCGGGATCCATTTTATTACTTCCGTATATGTTGCTGCTCAACTCCACCGGCTTATATACATAATAAAGGTACATTTGTTTTTGTAGCTCTCAATCTAATCAAAAGACATTTAGAGCCAGAACTTCTTACGGGTAGGAAGTTGTCTCCCTTTTATGACACCCATTCGCAATCATTAAAAGATATGAATGCTTGGCTTAAGTCATTTATGGGTTTGTGTTACAATGATTGCTTCGTGAGATATCTCGAAGACGATCTCTGATCCTATAACTAATGTCTTGGTGACAATTGAGAATTGAAACGCTTTTTTTTAACAAAAAAGCCTTGCCTTTGCCTTTTGAAGTAGATTGAGAAATTCTTTGTAACTCACACACAGATGGAAACAAAAGTTAGACTGCAAAAATGCACTAGAAAGTTAAAAATAATTGCGTAGTTTAGTTTGTTCTATTAGTTGCAATTAACCTTTATTATACTCAATCTTATATTAATTATATACTCGTATATGTTAAACATCTCTTAAGAAACCCTCAAAGATGACTATCTCAATGTAACCAGCTTGCGAATGCATATTTATATTCTTAAAAACTATGCGACTCAACTATGAACATAAAGCTGTAGGTATAACACAGCTTCTTTATTGAGAACCTACTCCTTTTTTTGAAGTCTGTTAAAAAGAAAAAAAATACACACAAACTAGCTAGCTAAAAAGCTAAAAAGCTAGTTTGGGCGAAGGCGGTCTTAGGGCGTAAGTATGTATTGTCTATGTATGGTTGTAAAATTGAATCAATCATAAACTTTCGCGTTCCTCTAATATATATGTATCCTTGAATAGGTAACAATAATATCTATCCTAGAATAGGTAAAATACCTATTGGTATCCTAAACGTAACGTTTTTAACACTGATTATTTTATAAATTTATTATCGTTTCTGTACTGGCTAATCTTTTCAGCAGTGTAAACTATGCAAAATAGTTTTGATCCTAAGGAAACAAGCGGGAATTTCTTGCAAGATATTGCTTTCGCGAGAAAATATCTGCTTCACATTTAAAACCTTTCTTGGAAGAAAATGTAAACGACATTGATATGCTACACAAACAACGTCCGCCTTCGAAAACATTTACTTCGGTTTCCGTTTCAATAATTTTAATTGTAGGCATAAAAAAAAAATTAAAAAAAACAAGAAACGTCGTTTCAAAAGCATCCACTGTCCATGGCGTCTTATTATTATTCCAACACCGTACATCATCTCGTAAAACTTAGGGGACGTTTTAAAGAACCTACGTGCCTGTTAAATTGCCAGCGGTTCTCATGCAAAAGTACTTCTTAACAGTTTCGAGAAAAAATTGACTTTTTATGTGCTAACGCGTTATAGCTGGCATCCTACTTATGCCCTAATGTTCAAGGAAATTACCTAGGTATTTCACGGTTGGATGGGCGGCTCGTTACTCACGCATGCCGACGCTTGCTTACAAACAATGAGGTGGTTCGCTTAACCGGCTGATTACCTGATCAACGGCTCAATCAAAAGTTGGATATAATTTTCATATGCAACCAGGGCTTGATATAGCTACCGAATTCCCGCTACAATATCGGTAAGTAACGTTATTCCTATAACATTAAAGGGTCGGGTAACGTTATCTAGAAAAGTAACGTTACTTTTTTCGTTACTTAATGCGCTTTATCCAATCCGCGTAGATCGTAGAGCGGTTTGTTAAGTTTCCGGTACAAATGCCACCCAGGTAACAATACCAAGCATATCGTTACCTATTTTAAAGGTTTCTTCGTTTGAAAGGGCTTTTGTATAATAATGACATTTCAGCCCCATTGTAACTACACTTATAAATTAAACTTACGCATTAAATTTTATTTATTTAAATGTAAATAATTTGTTGACACTTTTTCCTTTAATCTTTGATAAAGTCGATACAACTGTATTATACCTAACACAGGTATAATACCTCAACTTGAACACTACCAAAATACTAGTACTAGTACAGTTCATACATTTCTGCACAAAACATGACAAAAACAAATGAAGCGTCAGAAAAAAAATCCATTCCGAAAACTCTAACGGAAAGGATAAAAGTAAAATGTTACGGTAGCATTAATAATTTTAAGCGTTCCGATCACAACGCGATACTGCAGAAGAGTCCCAAGGCCTCGCAACCCTTCCGGAATAAATTATACTCTCCATTTACGATTCCTTTGTGTGGCATTTCGTTTAAAGCTTGAAACTTTAAAAAAATAGACGCCGAGTCACTGTACTCGCAGAACAAGAATACCAAGGCCCAGTTCACCACATGCTTTTTTTCTGGTACAGACACGTACCTGGGCGCTTTTCCCCACTCTTACGACTCGTTAAACCCGTGACAAGGTCCTTCCTGCCTTTAGAAGCACCCCCGGATTGCCGATAAAGGCGAGGAACTCAGCTCTAGATCAAACTCCTCAGATAATCTAGTATAGGAGGGATAGTGCGTCGGATCGTTACATTCCCTAAGATATGGTTTAGTGAAGCGATGGCTGATTCATATGTCATACTCGTGAACGGGTGCCGCCTGTGCGAGCTGGTCTGCTCTTGCTTACTTATCTTATTTTTATTATTATTAACTACAGTTTAACTTTGTTTTTTCTTAATCAATTTTTGGGGTTAGTTTCGTTTCGGCACCCATGATTTTATGAACTCGATAAATTTAAATCACGGAGATACAATCACCGAAAAAAAAGAGTGGTGATTGTATACATATTTGAATAAAAATGCTAAGTTTACTGGTAAAATACACAGAAATATTAAAATGATTGCCAGTGGGCTGCAATATAATTACAAACTTTTGATTTTAAAAAAACATATCAGTAATTAACCTTTACATTATTCATTATTATTCAACTATTACAAAAAATAACCTTGTTTATGAATTACAAACTTGACCTTTGTTAGTAGGTACCTACTGTATGACATTGTGAAAATTTAAACTGGTAACTGATGTAAATTTGCAAACTTATATTATTATTATTATTTTTAACGTGTTGTGATTGTCCTTTATATTTTGTGTTTTTATTTGTCATGGAAAGTGTTTTTTTTTTTTATATTAGAAGGAGGCAAACGAGCAGGCGGGTCACCTGATGGAAAGCAATCACCGCCGCCCATGGACACCCGCAAAACCAGAGGAATCACAGATGCGTTGCCGGCCTTTAAATGATGAATAATGTCCTTTTATGATAGGACATTTTCCAATATGTTGACGCTGAAAGAGGAAAGCAATGCCCTCGCTGAGTTACTTGCCGGTTCTTCTCAGTACAAGGTCTTCCCGCCCAGAGTAGACTTACGAACCGATGATGGCATAATGACGTTCATAAGAGCTATTTGTAGCCTAAACTGAAAAAAATATTTTGAATTTAGAATTTTGAATGAAGGCCATAGATGGCCATAGAGGGCTGCTGTAGGGGGCAACAGCAATCTCTTTAAAAAAAGCAAAGGCGTTTCGTTTTCGTTCGGCTCGTAACTAATGTGCCGTTCACTCGGTTATGACAACGTAAACATTGAGGAAACAATTTTCCGTTCCGTCTCGGAATGGAGGGATAACGTTCCTATTTTCCTTTCCCCAAGGAACTGACTCGTTGCCAAGAATAACTTAATTCAACCATATCTGTAGTAGTCTGACGGCAAATTGCAACTGGTGTAGTCCTTTCTGCCATTGCTTTTTAGATCTTCATTATAGCAACTTAATGATGTTCTGAAATTGTTTGAATTACGTCGAAATTGAGTGGAAAAGATGGAAAAACAAAAAACAACCTCTTGATTTTTTGGCGAACTCAACTAAGAATGGTTGAAGGATTTGTCAAAATCCTAACTGGTAGTAGATACTGTAGTCTAGACTAAATTAAATTGTAATTATATTATTTAAAAAGGCCACTGGGCTACTTTTGAATCAATTGTATTGATCACAGCTTCTGTTCTCTTAAGTCGTCTTCTACATATAGTTCTACGGCATGATTCTGGAGGTAATCGCCCTAGAGACGCCTAGAACGCTAGGGGTAACTGTTGCTTGAGGTTAGCTGCGATCAACGTTACACTCTATTCAAAAGTAGCCCCACTGAGACACGATTAGCGACGTTTAAAAAGATCAGAATCAAGCCTCTGCCTTACCTTTTAGAATGAACACACAAGACAAATAATATAAAACAACAACAAAATTAGAACTTATACAAAGATAAAATTAAACAAAAAGTATTTAACATAAACATAGTGCCATCGATAGTGCCCTATTACATTTAAATCTCGCGGCTGAATTCTGAATTTTAGGGACAGTGATTAATCAATCATCCACATCTTTTATATTTAATCATGTTTACATCCACAATTTCATTTTAACGTTTGAAAGGGACACGGGTTAATTTAAATCGCATAATCATATAGTTTGAAGCAAACTAATTTAAATTCACCAATTAACAAGGCGACATTACGTGGATTGTGGCGGCGGCTGATAACATGCGATGTCAGTCTGTTCGCGGTTAGTCTGTCAATTCTACAATCAAATGATAAATTAGTAGGTAGCAAAAGCTCATTAACTTGTGTTCTTGTGGACTATTTTATCTATCAACGAATCGGAAAATAAGTAAGTAATAGGTACCTAAATGTGCTTCATTTAATTTTACAATCCCTTCGTGTATGTAATTATTTTTTTTAAAACATTCATTACAACCTTAAATGCATGATGGTCTCGCTGCGCTTGACTAGACACCGCGCTACCTAGAAATAATAGCTCCGTGAATGCGGCAACTCAATATTGTAGTTGTGTAAGGACGGTGTCCTTCTTATTTCTTGTTTTATTATTTTTACACAGTTTAACTACGCAAACTGGCATTTTACTTCGGTTTATGACCAAAATTTAACAAAAAATTCGGTACGCGCACCTCACACACAGTTTGCAACGCGACTGACAGCAGGCGACTGACTCGGGTACGCCGACTTCGGCGTAGTATTTTTTGCCGCATTTAACAAGTACGCCGGCGGTATCTAGTCGAGCGCAGCGAGACCAATCATTTATCTAAGATTACAACATTAATGTTTGTGACATATCTGCAACATGTAAGTAGTACTGCGAGTGATTAACAAAAGATCGTTAAATTGTACTATAAGTAAGAATTATTTTTAATTATGTTAGGGAACAACTTATTTTTTATATGTCACAGTGGGGCAGTAACAGTGGCGGTAGCCAAAGTAATATTAAGAAAACGATAGCGAAGTTCGAAAAAAATAAAATGTATGGGATTGACATAAGATTGAGCACGTGATCTAGCGCGGCTTATGTCAATCTCATACATTTTATTCTTTTCGAACTTCGCTATCGTTTTCTTAATGTTACTTTTGCTAAGCCTACTGGTTATTTACTGATTTACTTACTTACTTACTGGTATCACGTCCATAGCCACCACTACGTATATAGTTTTAAATATTAGTATGTGTATCAGATACAAATACCTTCTGCGATTTTATTAGTATTGATACATTTATGATATTGAAACAATAGGAGTGAAAACTAGATATGAAACTCTTATTTTATTTGAATACAATTTGAATATTTTTATATTTAAATTGTAATGAAAAAACAAACTTTAAAAAGACAAAAACTGTTACATAGAAAACCACAAAGCCGTTTAGTTCAACCGGCCAATAGTTACTTTTGATTAAGAATCATTAAAACGTATCCTGTAGTGTGATTGGCCACAATAATGTTCATAACTAAATAGTATAAGAACCCTCTTTCTCTTTTTTAAAAGTTTGTCTTGAACACGATAATTCCTACCGTTATTACAATTTCATGAAATGTTTTACGTTTCCTACCAGAAGAGTGCTCATTTTGAAGATTTGAGTGAAAGGCTCTTAATGCAGACAAAATTAGATTAGGCTGAGATCCATAATTCGATTTTCTTTGGAAATCGTATTTTAACTGTCATAATTACTTAAATTGGGCTGTTGTGAAAATATTACAACTTTTTTATTTTAATCTTCCTAATATTACAAACACAGATAAATAAATAACCAAGGAGCCTTGGTTCGACCTCTAGCAATCATAGAGAGCGGGCCATAAACCACCACGCAGGCCCAGTGCGGGTTGGTGGTTGTTAACGACTGCTAATGCAGCCGGGACCAACGGCTTTAGGTGACTTCCGAAGCACGGAGGAGCTCGAGATGATAAATTTTGGTCACCGGCCTTTGCGAAAGTTGCTTAACCTTACACTACAACACTCGCAGACCGGGCGTGTTAACTACTGCGCCATCGAGCTCCTCAAAACTAACTAATAAAGTAAAAGTCCGATCTGACCCAAATTCCTCAGACAATCTAGTAGAGAACGAGGACATGCACCAGTGCCTAATTCCATTCCCCCTAAAAAACCTCTGATGGCGTTTCGTTTCACACGGCTTCAGGGGAACCCTTTAAGTTTCTCGCTGAAAATGCCAGCCGAGCAAATTAGAAAACTCTTTTAAAAAAAAAATAGTTAAGCTTCACTTGTCCAGGTACATTGTATGGACAACCCAATCCATAATTCTACGCGCATAAGTACATAAATAAATAAATAAACTTTCCTACACTCACACCAATTATCTAGCACAAGAGAAGCTTCGTTATGAAACTCGTTAAATGGTTACTAGAGAACGGATAAACATACTTAAAATACTTAAGTCCATACTTATTATACATACAAAACACCCAGACCCGAGACAATTTAGAAAAACAATAATTTCTAAATTGACCCGACCCACCTCAGAGATGGCGACACCATGAAAACCGGTGTACAAACCACTCGACCAAGGAGGTCGTCAACATACAGTTTGCATCAAGCTTCACTCCCTTATAATTATCCAGACTAGTGCTAGAGGTGTCGCGCAATGAGAATTATTGGACAAAACAACCAACTTAATGGGCAAATTGCGTGCCCCGCGATTCCGTTTGCGAGAAACCCTTTGCCCTTGACCGCTTCTACGAGTGTGACCACTCATTGTGCGTAAGAAAAAAACTGGTCAACCACCACAAGCGGTCAGACAAACTTTCCCTTTCCTCTGGCTATAAACACAAAGCCATCACTATCTGAAACCGATTCAGAATCTTTCCAAATCAAGGCACAACTCGGGGCTTTGAAACTTCATGCCTGTGTAGTACCCAATAGTCAGATCGTAGTAGTTCCAGCTGCAGACCTTACATAAAGAAGTGAATTAAATAGGCACACTATTACAAACCCATATTACATTGGCAAGTTTATTTTGTTGGCTCCCATTACTAACTGATAAGTTTTACGGGGGCCAAGCAACTCAGCGCAAGAATACTAACCCAAAGAGGAGAATGTCCAGTCAGCTATTAATACCAGATCTAAAAAGACACGCATTCTTCACGAGGTCATCCCAAGACTAGACAGTGTTTATGATGAGTTACCCTTTTATTACATAAAGCCACTTAATCTATCAGCTATTAACACCAGATTAGAAAGGACACAGATGCTTCATCCAGGCTAATGTATACGCCAGTAGCTCTACGTGTAGAGCACACTAACACTTTGCTTTCATTTATACAAATACACCTTTATTTCGTACAGGCGCAGTTGTTCGCTAACCACAATAGTTGTAATATTGCCAAGGTCACATGCTCGTAAATAGAAGTCGCAGGTCATAGGTCACACGTAATAGTTGGACGTTTGCCATTATGCCAAGTAGCTGGGACGCTCCTGCGGAATTGTCTAAATGTCCAAGTAAATCCGTGCATTCACGGAGTAACGATGTTTCGGACACATAGTTTCTGAAACATCACGTAGATGTTTACAGGAACAACTTTTCGCCAAGATTCTAACAAGATCTTGCCATCAACGTCAGTAGTTGTTTAGAGTATGTCGCGTTATAAACTATAAAAACACGCGTCTTCACTGTCTTTGTGGCAATCATTATCTCTTATTTCTATTCGAAATTGGACCATTTTTTTTGTTATAACAGTAAAATCTGCGTTACAGTTCTTTGTTGGGCTCTCTCTACTGCATAGAAATGTTTCAAAGAGCGTCCAAAGCTTTGAAGTCAATTATAGAATGACTGATTCCTAAAGTAGAAGTTAGGTAAGTACAATATCGTATACCGTATAGTGCTTTTACTAGAACCTATACCTTTTGTACTATAGCCATATTTTAAAATATTAATGTTCTCGAATCATTCGTTCACGTCATCAAGGCATCTTAATATTTAAATAATTCATATTGTAACGTTGAAGAGATAAGCGTTTATTTTGAATTCGAAATGACACTGAAAAGCTATTACATAAATTAGAATGTTGCGTTTGAATAAAAGAAACAAAGATATTAATGTAACGTTTCGTTTCGTCACGGAGGAGTGTTCCGCTGTTAATATAAGGTAACACAGCATAAAGGTTTTGAATGAGGAAAATGTCCTTTTTATGTTAATATTTAACAATTTTACCACTCTTCCATTATCGTGGAAACGGCGCGTTAAGATTAAAGATTACTTTTTATGATCTTGAGGAAAATTAAACTACTTAATTCATTTACTTTTTCTATTATTCAGGAAAACTAAAAGGAAAGTTTAGTTAATTAACTTAGTTTTTTTTATAAATCATGAAGCTAAAGTTAAATCCCAAACTCGCGCCGAACACAAAGCAAATTAGTGTCGCCGACAAATCGTAGCAAAATGACAGAACAAAAGACTGTGTCACTCACCGATTTCTTTTGTGGAGACCCTTTGCAGCAGACGTTGGATAGTGCAACAGGTCCGATTATTTTGTGGCAACACTCACTGTTGAACTATGGACATTTCTCACTGGGTAAGCACTTGCGTGGGTGGGTACTGGATCGGCGTGGTGCCGGCGCGGTCGCGCGTCGGAGTCTGCCGCGCCCCGCCCGCCCTTCGGCGAAGCTTCGCTTCCCGCCCTTTGTGACACTCGAAACTGAAACAGAAAGGGACCTTTTCGACAACGGCTACACAAATATGAGGAATATAACAAAAAAGCGTGCCACTTTTAAACGTGTTTAAGGATATTGTGTCTGTGTTCCCCCGAAACACCTTGACGCATATTGTCTGTAATGACTGGTTCTTTTTCAAGTGCTATTTCAGTTACGATTTATACATATATTGGAAATTGCTACAGATATTTAAAGAATATGACAAAATTGTTTTTTATTGTTTTGTTTTTTGTTTTTTTTTTGCCATTATAAATTTATTAATGTTGTTATTATTATTTTGACATTTAGTATTTTAATTTGTTTAAATTTTAATTTTGTAATCTATTCGTTTATTAGTTTTATTTTTTTATAATTGTAATGTTCAACACAATGGATATTGTTACTTGAATAAAGAATTGAATTGAATTGAATGGAAAAATCCGTGCTACTTTTATGGATATTTTGTTTGTGTTCTGCAGAAACAACTTTGACATATTATTGTTGGTAGCGACAGTCCTTTTTTTCAAATGAAAAAACAACTTAAAAATATCAAGACCTGTGCAATAACTGAAGCGATATTTCAAAACATAATTTGTATATTTCTTTTCAAACATCAGGCTAAAGTAAGATTATTATCAACACTAATAAGTTTGCTCAAAGTGCTTCAGTTAAACGTTAAACTAAAATAATGACTTAGTAGGTAGGTTACGAAACACTACATTTCTTTCTACTAAAGGTAATTACATCAGTCTTGGTCTGCAAATTAAGCTTTGATCACATTACACAGTTTATAGTCACATCATAGTACGATGTCCTCCGTTAAGGTCCGTTAAGGTCTGAGTTTATTTATTCAAATGGAAGACCGTCTAAACAACTGAACAATTGGACGAGTAGCAAGACATTGAACAACGTCACAAAGTTAAATAGTATGCAGACGGGAGCTTCTGTCGTTGACAGCTTTTAAAAATAAACAAAACAAAAGAAGTCTTGTAAAACTCACGGCTTGTTATCTTGTAATATAGTTATAAATATATTACAGATAGATGTGACCTGTGGATGTGACAGACGAGTAAGGTTCATTGTCTTTTGTTTTCATCCTGACGGTTAAGCACTTGGCCTTCATCTCTTGATGTCAAGTGACGATAAAGGCCGTAGGTAGAAGCGCACTTCACCTATCCGATCCGAAGTCCTCGGAGAATCTAGTAGGAAACGGGGACACGCACTAGTGCGTGATACCGACGTGATGCCATTCCCTCTACAAAACCTCTAATGGTGTTTCATAACCATAGATCGGATTAGGTAGAGTTTTTTGACATACCTTTGCAATGTTAGCATATCATGGAAAATCTTAAGCAAACTTAGTTTTTTCCAAAATTTGGATAAAACAAAGTATAAGATTTTTGAAAATAATCTCCAGTAAAGATCACCTAAATTACATCTTGATAGTCTGACGTGCAAAAGAGTTAAAAGTGTATTTTCTCTTATTATTTTATCGGGTTATCCATACTATTGATAACGTTATGACGCAATTCACAGAAAAAACTACATATTCCGATCTATGTTCATAACACACGGCTTGAGGAACCCCTTAAGTTTCTAGCCGCCCGGCGCCGCCCCCAAAAAGTCCGGTGTCGGTGAAAAATGCCACCTGAGGCAATCAGTAAAAACTCTCCAAAAAACAACTACCTCAACTACCTATCTTATCTCTAATTGTCTGATGTTATGGCGACATAGATGGATATAGTAAAATATACGTTATTACATTCTTATTACGTGTACATATATCGTAAAGGTTGTGTCCCGAACTTCAATCTCTTTCAGGCGTTAAGATGTGATTAAACTTTACAACACAATTATAGAACCAAGCTTCACAGAGATGGAGATGTTAATAATTAATATTTAATTTTCAGTTTTAAAAGAGGTTGAGTTTAGCGCCTCTACACGTTGAGTTAATAATTAATGCTGTAGCTCTAATATAATATTTAAAGACAAAGTAGAAACTATATAAAGCAATGAATAAAGTTAATTAGACTCCAGGGAATACCAAAGGTTTAACGGTATATAGTTTGGAGATAAAGTCACAGAATAGAAATATCGTTTAAAACGTCCAGCTATTCAGTCTCGTCTTTCAACGGACACATGGAACTATGAGTATATCCAACCATTACGAGGACCTTTTATTGATTTATTTATATTTGTTTATCTACGGCTTACAACAGCTTTTAATCAAACAAAGAAATTTAATGATGTAAGACATAAAAAAAAAAAAAAAAAAAAAAAAAAAAAAAAAAAAAACAAATGTTGAAAAAATTTCCACGGGGTTCCAGCAGGGTTTGAACCTGCACCCTTCTGACATACCGGGTCAGGTGCTCTTCCAATTAAGCTATCGTGGTGGTGATGTTAGACATACTGCACAGACTATAGCTCAACAAGTTGTGCCTTTTTTATACGGCAATAAATGCGTTAAACATACCACTCCGGCCTGGGAAACAACATGAACCTGCAATATGTATTTTACATTAATATCATCATCTCACCCAAAAGACGTCTACTGCTGGACAAAGGAATCATCCAAGGATCTCCACAAAACGACCGGTTTTGTGCTGCTCGCATCCAGTGGCTACCCGCGACCTTCACTGGATCGTCGGTCCGACATTAATAAATATTAGGAAATAAAAATATTTTATATAAAAAAATAAAATAAAACTGAATACGCAGATGATTCCCTCTCAGTGTTATTAGACCCAATTTCGTGCCCATTAATCCTTTCACTCCTCTTCGTAAGCGATGATCTCTCCTTATGCGAAGATAAGGGACAGAAATTAATAAATCTAACTTAAATAAAAAAATATGGATGTAAATATATTTTACGCTATTTTGGTATAAACAAGTTACAATTCAGAAGTGATAAAAAAACTAAAGAGCGGGAACCCGCACCCTCTGACATTCCGGTGAAACACTTCTAATTATGCTATAGTCTTCATTAATTATGCTGGCCTGTGGCTGTCTGTGCAACCTGTGTGACTGTATAAAAAATATTTGCAAATGTACGAGTATAAGGTTGCTTTCTCCATAATTAAACTACAAAGGTACACACTGCATTTAATAAATAACACTGAAACATTTTTGAATGCAGGCTGGGAAAATATTTATTTTCAGCTATCGCTTTTGAACAAATAGGTAGGTCAGACTAGTAAACAAGCTACCTCCAACGTCAAAGTTTAAATTGTGAACTTTGAGAGATATAACTACTGACATTTTAATTTTTGAACCAATTATGATGAAGTTGAGGGTAAAATAAATTTATAATTAACTAGTGGCCGCTTGCGGTTTCACCCGCGTGGTTCCTGATTTCACCCGCGTGGCTCCCGTACCCGTGGGAATATCAGGATAAAAAGTATCCTATGTGTTTTTTTTTTTTTTGGAGAGAGACTGCTGGTTGCCGAGGGGCATTTCCAGCTTCACCGGGCTTGTTTTAGGGGCGGCGAGGTACGTAAAGGGTACCTCAAGCCGTGTTGAAACGAATCACCTTCGGAGGATTTCTAGAGGGGTACGGCATCGCACACTTAAAAGTGCGCGTCCCCGTGCCCTTCCAGAGTCTCCGAAGGGTTCGGATCGGATCGGGGAGCGGAACCACCCGAGGGCGCCTCTAAAGGCACGGACCTCGGCTCGGGTAGACCGGGCCGTGGAGGAGGAGAGGAACTCCCAGGCACATGACTGTGCCTGGCATAGAGCGCGTGTGAACCGGTTCTTCGTACCCTTGTTCTACGAGTACGGTGTCTTGGGCCTAAAACAGTGTGCATGTTTAGTGTATTTTGTAAATGTGTGCTGTCATTTGGAGGATCGGGCGGGGGGGCGTTCGCAACCGTGATTGGGTCGTCGGGGTCGTACTGTGATTGGGTCGTCGGGGTCGTATCCTATGTGTTAATCCAGGTTATAAACTATCTGTATGCCGAATTTCATCCAAATCCATTCAGTAGTTTTTACCTGAAAAAGTAACAAACATTCACACAAACTTTCGCGTTTATAATATTAGTAGGATTATTATTTACCTTATTACTTATACACAAATATAATATTAAATTAACAACACAAAGATAGAGTACAAAATAAGGGACCGAAGCAATAAGGCTGCCTATATTTATAAAAGCGCCTATCATTACAAGATGGCCGGCAAGAGATGGATGAGAGCAGCCGCGGATCGAGCTCAGTGGCGTGTACTTGGAGAAGCCTATATCCAGCAGTGGACTTGTCTAGGCTGATGATGATGATATTTACAATCACTTTCTTTTGAGGACTGTTCAGCATTCTAGCCTATGTTCAGAAGTGAAATAATAGGCACGATGGGACACGACCCTTCCCCATGGATAGCGAGAACGGGCCATATAAGTGCTGTTTAGTTAACAAAACTTTACGTGCCTTCCGAAGCACGGAGGAGCCCGAGATGATGGTCACCCAACCGATGACCAGTCTTTGCGAAAATTGCTTAATCAGGGCATCTCTTATTAAATAGGATAGGACATGGATAGATATGAAAAAGAGTGTTGAAAAAAAACCACGAGCGCGATTCGAACCCGCATCCCATGGCATGCCAGGTCTATCGTGGTTCTGTCCGACCCGCTGAAAATCAACACTATATACTCTTACTCTGTAAGCCAAAGGAGCCCTATTCAATGTCGACAACTACGTCATCAACATCCGATCTTAATATTTTTACAAATATTAAAGATCAATAAAGAACTAGGCAAGCTATGTTTTCGTAAGTATATATAATATTAGGTCCTTATCTATGAGATTGACTATTTTTCTCACTTATTAAAAGGTCTAAAAGTACTAAAAGTCAATAATACCGGTTGTTAATATTGTTATACACCTTTAATTAGGACTATGTTACTTAGGCTTCAGTAATAACAATGATTATTAATTTTGTGTTTTTATCGCCCAATATTTTTTTTGAATTGACTACTTTTTATGTTCGCGGAATTGTCTTTTTGTCTCATTGTAGCTTTGAAGGGACTTGATTTTTTTTCTTTTTAATGTCTGCTATATTTAGCTAGTGAAACAAACACACTACTCTACAATTTTTATAGTGTTAACATAAATACACTGGCCTGCAAAATTAAGTATCACACTTTTAAAATTGCAATAACTTTTTAAGTACACAAGATATACTTTCGAAACAAAAGGAAAATGTTACTAATGTATAATTTACTTTAGTTTTAAAGAAAGCTGATAAAAATTGCTGCAAAACGTTTTTATTTAAAAATCTCTAACTTCTATAGTTTAGAAAATAAATAAATATTAAAAGTGTAGTACTTATTTTTGCAGGCCAGTATAGATGCTAAGCAAATTAAAAAAACGTTAGTATGAAAAATAAAATTTTATAAAAAATCTTTATACAAAACGTCAATATCATAAAGATATCATAGGTAAGGAATATATATAACCATAATCAAGGCTAGATATGTTTTGCTTAAAAGTGTAGGAAAAATTTATATTGGACCAAATAAAAATGGGAATCTAATTGGGTAACAACAACCGCCCCCCAGCGGGTTGATTACCTTGGTGGAAATCAATCCACCAGCAACCACCAGGGAAATCAGGAAGGGTTCCGAATTAACATCAGAATGCTTATGCTATTCATCATACTCTTGTTTATTTGTTTATCTATGAAGGTGAGCTCGTAAAGTTTACGCTTCTTTTTCCACGGGAAAGTTTAGACAATATTGCTTGCAATCGGGCTCTTCAAAGAAATATTGTTAGCAAGTAATAATGAAGTTAGTAAAGTAAACGTTGATTTTGTATTGGTATATATTTAGGATTTATAAAATTATGTTGTATATAATTATATAAAAATTATATATCTAACTTTACATATAGATTGATTGGAAAAGTCTATAAAAATAATTTAAGGTGTAATACCAAAACATTAATAAAATTAACTGGCTATAGCTTTAGTAAACGAACAATTTTAAATTCGAGAAGAAAACAATGACTTGGTATATCAAATGACCAAATGGAAGCACGACAGGGTTATGCGTGGGTTTGAGTCCTACCTGAGGCACATCGTGTTTTTAATTGCTATTATCAGTTCAAATATTCCGTATAGTTCTGATATAAATTTTAAACCCGTGATTTAAATAGCTTTAATGATTTCTTCAATTATATCAGTTTAATATTTACCAGCTTAATTGTTTAATAATCTTATTTTATCATCTATACAACTATATTTATATATGTAAAACATCCCTTAAAATTGTACTTTTTAAAAAAAAAATTTTTGATTTTTTTAATTGTTGTTTTTATTCGGTTAGCAATTTTATTTTTTAGTATGTGTTGTGCGTACCTATAATTTAAATATATATATTTAAATATGTATTGTATATGTTGGTAAGCCTTTTCTAATAAATAATAAATAAATAACATATATGCCATCTTTTTACCATTGTCGAGAGCAATAAACAAAAAATAACGATATCTTTGTTTAAAATTTAGCATAAACCAAAGTTAAATTAAAATACCGTTATTTTTTGTTTACGAAGTTACCTTCTGAAAATTCTGATTCCGTTAGGATTAAGAAACGAACATTTCTCCATCCATTCCCAAAATATTTTTAGACTCTGTCCCCGATACAGCGGGCGCTGCATTATTTATCAACTTGCCCTAGGTTAAGACGAAGTTTGTGAAACTACGTCTACATATGTGGGGGAAAATAAAGAAAGCTTCAAACCTTATATTTTATTTAAGAGTCTAGCGATAACAAACAATCGGAAGGTTTTAAAGATTACAGGTTGACATGTCAACTATATCGCCTAATCTTCGACCACCCTATGATGATTGACAATAATATTATTTAATCTAATATAATCTACATAAATATATAAATGAATGTTTTTGTTAGTCCTGTATACGATGCTATAACATTTCTCGAATTGGTAAGACACTCCGAGTAGTTGTTGTACTTGTACCAACACATAGACAGTACAATACAGTACACATAGAAAGGTTGAACAACGATAAAATTGATATTGTATTTATTTAAATAAGATTTAACAAACCCTAAACACTCGACAAAAACGATGATTCATCTTTTCATCATCTGCAAACGAGCAGGCGGGTGGGTGGGCAGGTGACCCACCTGATGGAAAGCAATCATCGCCGCCCATGGACACCCGCAAAACCAAAGTAATCGCGGATGCGTTGCCGACCTTGAGGAAGGAGTTGGATCTTGAGGAGGGAGTAGGAATTGGGAAGGGGGAGGGGTGGGAGATGGGCCTCCGGTACTTTCACTCACCGGACGAAACACAACAGCAACGTGTGCCGTTGTTTCACGCCGATATTCTGTGAGAGGGTGGTATTTCGCCGGGCGAGCCGGCCCATTTCGTGCTGCAACGCAGCGTGGCTCTACCACCCAGAAAAGGTTGTTACACGATTCTATTGAAATTTCCTTGAACTTTTAAACACGTCTAGTTGTCTTGAAGAGAAGAACTGTAATAAAAGTATTATCTCTTTATCTCTACGTAGAAACACCAAAGATACATTTTAATTCCTTAATCAAAAACTACAGACAGCTCTGTTCAACATTAGTATGAGAATGTCTAGTGAAGTAGATTTGTGAAACATGTGTAGATTGTTATCTCTTCACACTTAAGTAAAATAAGCTTTAACTCCTAAGTTTTAAGTGTTTATTCGCTTGAATTGAAAATGTCGATGGTGTTAATGAAAACCATACTCTCATCACATAACAGTGAAGTTTGTTCTTGTTATGTCTCAGCACATTCTAGTTGAGTGGAATAAAAACTAGTCCAAAGTAGTCTGCACGTATGTGGTTGGGCATTGTTAGCTTATGTTAATCCCAAACGAAATATAATCATTGGATAGACGGTTAAAATATTACTTCGCAGTAAGGGATAAAACGAAACATTTATAAATAATGAACTAATGATAAAAGCATTCAAATTTCGAATCACGTGCGGCGGCGGCGCAGCGGTGAAAGGGCTATGAACAACTTTATCGTCGTCGTCACATACTCTTAAAAGTTTTGTGAAAACAAACAAAAGTCAATGTGGCCGAATTTAATACCAAAAATGCTTATAATTTGATTAGAAAATATAAGTTTTATTGTAATAGTTCTACTAAGTAAGTCTAACACTGGCTTCACATAAGCATTGCTTGAACCTACCAAGTAAGTAACGTATATTGTGTGATATCCACAAACTTCATAATTAATAACTTATTTATTTAAGGACAACCAACATAACATACGCTGTCCACATTTACAATAGATAGGTACACATTGGTTACATTATAAAACGCTGTCATACTTAAAGGTTGCCACGACATGCACAAATTTAAACTATTAGAAAGCAAACTAAAAACAAACTAAAATCACTCTATCTTTATAGTATTTAAACCATGCAATGGTATAATAATTCCTGACAAAACTATGGTTTTTACTTATATACGTCTGTTATAATAGAATAGACATGTTACTGATGATTTTTTAGCATTTATGTATTAATAAAATAATCAATAAAAGTTTATAGAGTTTGTAATGAAATTATAAATTATTATTTTTTTGTGTGGGAGCTTCCACGGAATAGATAAAGTTCTTTTATCTACACTAATGTTGTAACATTCTACTTATGTTTCCAATACTTGACTTATAATTACTACTGTTATAGCGCAGACAACAAAACACTCAATTTAAGCAATTTCACATGATGGTATAATATCCACATCGATATCGTAAAATCTCATTATAACATCAATAAAACGCGACCAATTAACCTGGCGAGCCTTATGTCAAAATCCTCATACAAGTTGTATAAAATTTTGATATAAGGCTGGCTTTTGAAAACAGTTGGGTTATACGTGAAAACTTCGTCGAAACTACTAAGCTTACATACACAAAACTCTTTGGTAAGATCTTGTGCCAATTAAATAAAAAAAGAACAGCGCGCGCTCGTTCCTGATTGGCCCTGCGCGCGCAGCTGCGCTCTCATTGGTTAGATTTTAATGGCGGAAATTTGAACAATTATTATAAATAAACTATTGTCAGCTTTTACTCTTGTTGTTTGACTAATTGCATTAGTGAAGATAAAGTAGTGTATGCAACTGCATATAACACGGGTATTAAAACACTCGTTACTATTATGAAACTCGCTGCGCTCGTTTCATAAACTCACACTCGTGTTTTAATACCCTTCATTATATGACAGTTGCATAAACTACTATTATGTCATATCACTCGCTGTTAAAAGTCTGCATCAAGAAAAAGATAAAAGACAAAGAAAAGGTATTAATAGGACCGTAAATAGAAGCTTTTAACCAAGATGTTCCGATAGCGCAATCACACCACAAGCTGGGCATTCTCCACAGTTCCCCCGGGGGCTTAAAACATTTCCGTTTCAAAGATCATTCGAGGTAATTGGTACTATTTGATACATCAAAGCATACGATTTCAAAGCAAGCCAGGGAGCGGAAGCATCCTGCCCATTTGAGTGCTTGCTTCCTCAGGAAAATATTTGTATCCGTGTATTTATGAAATACCTACCGTATAAAAAGATCTACCGGATATGAAAAACCGCAAGTTCTTTCTACGTGAAAACGGATTGGGACAGGGTAAGTTCAATGCGGAGGAATGGAAGGCAGGCCCGATTAATGTTAGTATAGCCGTGCAGTATTTTTTTTATTTAGCATTGGACTAGTTTTCCCAATGTCGTTGGTTTGATCCCCACTGGAGCTTCCTGAGACTGTTTGTTTGATATTTTTCTAGTAAACTTATATCGTTTTTTTTTGTTTTTTTTTATTAGTATTTGTTTTTGAGAGTCACAGCGCCACCGGACTGTTTGGGGGCGGCGAGAAACTTAAAAAGTGTTTGCAAGATAAAGTTTTACTAGAAAAAGTCAACCAGCCTCAGGGAGCTCGAGTGGGAATCGAACCCACGACCTTTGGATAACCGGTCCAATGCTCTGACCGCTGAGCTACCGGGGCCCCAGAAGACTCGTTGGATCGATTCGTACTCGAACTTCCTGAGACTGGTTGATTTTTTTTCTAGTAAAATTTTATCTTGTAGGTAAATATATACGGGGTGT
Source organism: Eudonia lacustrata (assembly GCA_947562085.1). Taxonomy (NCBI): domain Eukaryota; kingdom Metazoa; phylum Arthropoda; class Insecta; order Lepidoptera; family Crambidae; genus Eudonia; species Eudonia lacustrata. The sequence continues at coordinate 20,112,019 of OX387314.1, forward strand.
CTTTTTTATCACCACCGTCCAAACCTTCTGAGATGACTCTCGTGATACAAAACATCAATATTCATTCGACCAAAATGTATGGAACAGCTGAATTTTATTTTCGAGTTAGGGAGTTGGTCCTTAGTATTGTTGTTCGTTTGTACGGAAGTCATCTCAGAAGGTAAAAAGGTAAAAAGAATATTCAAAAGGGTTCCTCAAACCGTGTGATCGAGACACCCTCAGAGGGTTTCTCGTCACGCAAGCGTGTTCACATTCCCTACTAGATTCTCCGAGGGGTTCGGATTGGAATGTGAGCGGAACAACCCGAGGGCGCCTCTAAAGGCTACGACCTCGGCTCGGGTCGACCGGGTCGTGGGGGTAGGGAGATTTTTTTGAGAGAGATTACTGATTGCCTTTAACGGCATTTTCAGCGTCACCGGGATTTTTTGGGGGCGGCGAGGTACGTAAAGGGTACCTCAAGCCGTGTTGAAACGAATCACCTTCGGAGGATTTCTAGACGGAACGGCATCGCACACTTAAAAGTGCGCGTCCCCGTGCCCTACTAGAGTCTCCAAAGGGTTCGGATCGGATCGGAGAGTGGAACCACCCGAGGGCGCCTCTTAAGGCACGGACCTCGGCTCGGGTAGACCGGGCCGTGGAGGAGGAGAGAAGCGCCCAGGTACATGTCTGTACATGAGTGAGTGTGCGTGTGAACCGGTTCTACGTACCCTTGTTCTACGAGTACGGTGTCTTGGGCCTAAACTAGTGTGCATGTTTAGTGTATTCTGTAAATGTGTAGTGGCATTTAGAGGATCGGGCGAGGGGGCAGGGAGAAGCGCCCAGCAGTGCTATTCTCTAAGCAAAACAGCGTCGACCTCGACATTGAACTCGCTCATAACTTGCAAACGAATGTAGACTTTATTACTATTTATAAAGTAGGTTGAAATTCGTTTGCAAGTTCTGAGCGAGTTCAACGTCGAGTTCGACGCTGTTTTGCTTAGAGAGTAGCGCTGCTGATAGATAGATAGATCCAAAGTCCATAGTAAGAGTTGTTCGTTTGTATCACGGGAGTCATCTCAGAAGGCTTGGACGGTGATAAAAAAAGTCATGTATAGCATTGTGAATGCTAAATTCCAAATAATAAAAATATTCAAAAGGGTTCCTCAAGCCGTGTAGATGACTGTACCGGTTTCTAACGCTCTAGCGTGTGTAATCCGGGTCTTCGTACTCCGGTTTTACAAGTACGGTGTCTTGAGTCTACGTAGTGTAGTGGTATTTTGAAGATCGGGCCGGGCGAGTAGAGGTGTATGGATCTCGCGCCATTTATTTTAAACACTGACTGTATTCAGCTCGCGCTCTTACATTTTATCTTTTTTTTAATTCTTCTTCGTCACTTGGCCTTTCGAAGGGGGAAGCGCCCGGAAGCCGGCGCCGGAGAAGCGGATTCCGGGTGAAGTCACCCGGAATTCTCAACTACTGAGGCACTGGCTATTTTATTAGCTGCCGGAACACAACAATACTACTAACATTGATGTTATGGCGACATATTTAGATAAGATGGTGGTAGCTAGCCAGGCGGACAAATAAACCCTACCACCAACTAAGCCGAGTACACAAACATGTACCCCCGCTGGGAATCGAACCCGGGACCTCTGGGTCTAAACCGGTGGTCTTAACCACAAGACCACAGGGGAGGTTAAACACACACAATAGAACTAGGGTGACACTCCATTGAAGCTGAGCTGAGTTGAGCTGCGCCGAGCTGTGGAAATCAACCAATGGAGTACCTTGACGACCTCCTTGGTCGAGTAGTTTGTACACCGGTTTTCACGGTGTCGCCATCTCTGAGGTCCCGGGTTCGATCCCCGGTCGGGTCAATTTAGAAATTATTGTTTGTCTAAATTGTCTCGGGTCTGGGTGATTTCTATGTATAATAAGTATGTTTTAAGTATTCTAAGCATGTTTATCCGTTGTCTAGTAACCATTTAACGAGTTTCATAACGAGGCTTCTCTTGGGCTAGATAATTGGTGTGGGTGTAGGAATGTTTATTTATTTATTTATTTTAACAGCTCTTCTCAGCTCTGCTCCTGTATTGGTTCATTTCACACAGCTCAGCCCAGCTTCAATGGAGTGTCAACATTAATGTTAATAACACGCTTACATTAGCAACAATAACATTACCAACACGCATAGAGTTAAATAATGATTTGTTACAAATTCAATAACCTTGACCTTGGCTGGTATTAACGCACCCTCGGCTTAAGAATAGCTCAGATTACATAATCACAACGATACTTTCATTCATATACCGGGGCAGTCACGTAACAAGCGAATTAGGGTACAACAGCCACGATGCTAAGGCAACTGTTTGACCTATGAAAGCACCTTATTTCAATGCGTTAAGAGTCAATTTTCCAGCGCAAACTTAACGTTTTACGCCCTGTTAATTTTACAATATCGTAGTCTTTCCACGTCATGTTCTGGTTGCAGGTTACATTTAAATTATTTAAAATTCTTCGGATAATATCAATGGATTATTTTTTGGAATCGAAATAAAAAGGCTCGAGATAATTTGAAGTGGGTAAAGTTACGCTTTGTGCTTGGAATATCTTGAGCAGCGAGCGTTATGGCAGAGCGAGTGAAGCGGTCGTCTTAGACGCGAAAATGCTAAAAGCGAAAAACTATTTTAAGCAAAAGCTTCACTTGTTATGGCGCCTTTGAGATTTATTTTGTTTTATTTTACTATATTGGGTTAACATACAATACAATATTGTTTAAAAAAGACAAAATGTTGAAAAAATTCCACGAGCGGGATTTGAACACGCACCCCATGACATGCCTGGCCAGGTGCACTAACAACTATGCTATCGTGGCTGAATCCAACTCGCGAAATTAATTAACATTATCTACTCTTACTATGTAAGCCAAAGGAGACCTCCTATCCAATGTCGACAACTACGTCATCAACATCCGATCTTAACATTTTTACAAATATTGAAAGATCAGTTAAGAATTAGGCAAGCTATATTTATGATTATTTTACGCAAATAATGTTGCGAACAAATTACAATTTGAAAAAAGGCAAAGTATTGAAAAAAATCTACGAGCAGGATTCGAACCGGCACCCCACGATGATGTCGTGGGGTGCCGGTTCGAATAAATAAATATAGCTTGGAATAGGGGTCTTTTGGCTTATAAAGTAAAAAGTAGATAGTGTTGATTAATTTCGCCGAGTTGGATTGAGCCACGATAGCATAGTTGGTAGTGCACCTGATCCCGGCGTGTCACGGGGTGCGGGTAGCTCGTAGAGTTTTTAAACACTTTGTCTTTTTTCAATTTGTAATTTGTTCACAATAATATTTGCGTAAAATTATATGTATAAGTAATATCACAATCTCTATATGTTATTTTTAGTTTTTACGAAACCTGAAAACTGTTTGTTCAGAATCAGTAATAGAATCGATTTCAATATTTTTTATACCATGTTACATTTTGACCAAATAATATTTACAAAATCTCAAATAAATTATTCCCTACTAAAAACACACAACGGGGCAGCACAAAAAGCTTGTAACTTCGTGAGATTTCAAGATATTATTTTAATTTTTTTTGTACGGATTCTTTAAATGAAAATAATTGACCCGTGTTTCGGTTTTCGTATAAAATAAAAATAAGGTTGTTTATATAAATCTTCTGTGTGTGTGTTTGTAATTGAACTCCTTCCAAACGGCTGGACCGAATTTGATGAAATTTTTTGTGTGTGTTCAAGTGGATTCGACAATGGTTTAAATTTACAAAGACCCGGTTGGTGGCGCTGCAGTAGGGTCCATCGTGGGATACGGGTGTTCTTAAGCGGATGAAGTCGCGAGCTAAATGTTACATACAATTTTACATACATCAGTACAGTTTCCACTAGTCACTACATAGTATAAAACAAAGTCGCTTCCCGCTGTCTGTCTGTCCCTATGTATGTATGTATGCTTAGATCTTTAAAACAACGCAACGGATTTTGATGCAGTTTTTTTTAATAGATAGAGTGATTCAAGAGGAATGTTTACATGCACACAATTGGACCCGGTAGGTGGCGCTGCGCTGCCATTAGGTTCTATAGTCTTATAGTCGCTAGTTACTAATACATGAGTTTGGATATTAAAGTAAAGGTACAAAATGGAATCACATATTGTTTTAATAAGTAATGTGTAAAATAAACGCGAATAGATCCGTAAAAGTTGTTTCATTTCTACAAAATGGAAGTTAACATTTGAATCCTCCTCCTTGGACGTTTAAAAGTAGCGATCTTATTATTTCTCTCTTCAGCCTATTGCCGTCCACTGCTGAATATAAGCCTCCCCTAAAAAGCGCCTACCATCCCGGTCCTGCGCAGTCCGCATCCATCCACCACCCGCCATCCTTTTTAAGTCGTCGGTCCACCGCGCAGCAGGGCGCCCTACACTGCGTTTGCCTAAACGCGGTCTCCACTCTAGGACATGTCTGCTCCGTATTATTTAATTATAAGTAATTTATTTTTATTTTTATTCTCGCTCTACGAAGTCTAGGGCCTCATCTCATCTCGTAATATTTTAATTAAATTCGATGGTATTTTTAACACTGGGCTTAGTCAAACACTGGACTCATTGCTCTATACACCGCGCAGGTGGGTTGATCAGACCATGAAACTTTTTTTTTTATATTGGCACGTCATAGTGACTACATCCTGCCTGATGGTAAGCAGCCGATGCAGTCCAAAATAATGAGAGCGCTCCCCACCGTGGAACAAGCACGGTAACAAACGCACCCATTCATGACGGCCTGCATAAATGCCGTTTCACGCCCCACTTAAAATACTCGGGACTATAGGAACTGGGAAACACACACACACACACACTGAATAACTTTCCGATAAAAACATAGGTCAAAAAACGAGATATTTTTTTTACTTTCCAATACAAAGCCTCTATTGCCCGAGCATGGTTTGCATGTTTGTAAAATATCTCGTTTTTTAACCTATGTTTTTGGGGAAAGTTGTTCAATTTCATGGTCTGATCAACCCACCTGGACCGTGTATACTCGTACAACGTCTAACATCATCATCATCATCATCATCATCTCAGCCAAAAGACGTCCACTGCTGGATAAAGGCCTCCCCCAAGGATATGAGGGGTATTTGCCGTAATCGCCACGCTTGGCAGGCGGGTTGGCGATCGCAGTAGGTTGAGGGTTAGGTACCTCAGAGAGATGCTGCTGCCCATCCTCTGGAATATTCCCTTAGTCGGCTTTTACGACACCCACGGGAAGAGATGGGGTGGTGCAATTCTTTATCCCCGGCACCACACGGGGGACCAAACGTCTAACATAAAGGTGTGGTAAAAATATAAAGATCGAAAGTGTACTGTGTATCCGATCTAGATATTGTATGTGTTGTTACTAATACATAATTATTAATTTTAATTTGTCATGCAATGGTAAAATAAATATTTATAATAGTAAAGTCAAGCGCGTCAGGCGCGCATAAGCAAGCAGCAGTAGTATTCATAAATGTAAGTACACAGAGGTTACTAAACCACTAGGGCTGTGACTTGTTTATTTTTATGTGATTTATTTATTTATTTATTTATTTATTTATTAGGTTTACCAGTAATTGTTACACTAATACATTTATATTTAGGTACAGTTACAACAATATAATAAATAATATAATATAATATAATAATATAATATAATAAATAATATAATACAGTTAGAGCTAAGTGTACAATAGTAAGTCGGTAAACACTGCATGCATGAAATATTAAGTTTAAAGTGTTTACCTTTTATAAGACGTATAATATAGTAGTAGTAAGTAGTATAAAAGATAATAGACCCGCATTCTACAATATAGACTAACCAATATCTAGTTGTCGAAGCTGACATTTAAGCTTAAATAATGATGAACAAAACATATCCAACCTACAATTATATTTATTGAGGAGCCTGCATAACCTTGGAACCGGTGAGTGATGTGACAATAAAAATATTTATTTAAAAATTGCATAACATATTAAAGTGAATAATTATGTCTCAGTAACTATGCGTACAAGATCTAGATCGGATATACTTTAAATTTTTACCACACCTTTCTGTTACCCGTTGTATAATCAAAGCTTAAAATCAAAGGCTACAACTTTGGTAGGTACCTACTTACCTACTTACTATTCTATGACTCGCAAAACGGTTTGATAACTCTTTGTTAGCGGAGTTCATAGCCTGCCCGTAGTTCGTTAGCCGCCTGCCTGCAAGTCGTCAACATGTCGTCAACCTTCATTTGTCATCGCGATAACGTGTCGCCGTGTCAACTCAAACATTTGTCGGGCAAACTTAATAAAAGCAGACGAGGCACATCCGAATTTCCGTCCGCATCCTACCCGGCCGGAATACGACGGGATAGCGTCATTGGTACAGACGGCAACGTAAGTCGTTAAACACTTTAGAACTTAATCAAAGCAGCTTAACAATCTGACAAGCGCTTGTGGTAAGCTATTTTTTTTTCGACCGAGTTACAACAGCCGTGGTCACAGGCTGACTGCTGTCGCGATGTTGCGCCTCCGTTTGCGCGGCAGATTCTTCATCTACCGTCACATTATTTTGCCAACTACCGCCACACACAACACTAACGGTGTCCCTATTACGTATACAAGCCTTATTCTGGTTGTTTACCGACTGCGAAGAAAAACGAGGATGTCTTTTTGCAAATACTGGATTCCACGCTGAAAATAGTTTATGGCCGTCTTCCTGATTGAAAGGTATGGTACCTTTTTACTAATTAGTTTGCGTTAATCCCCGTTTAATTTGTTTAACTATGGAGTTTTATTACATAGCGGCATTGTTTTTCATTTCTGTTTTTGAAGGGTACTAGATCTAGTGACATCACACATCACGACAGGCACAGAAGTATAAGAACTGAAGCTTCTTCTCTAGTACCTACTTAATCAATTCATGTTATATATAATTTTACGCAAATTTTGTTGCGAACAAATTACAATTTAATATTTATAAAATTTATAAAATACAGTGAAAAAATTAAACACCTACCTACCTTTTATAAATTTTATAAATATTTAATTTAGCTTAAGTGCAGCAATTAGCACTTGAAAATAAAAAGTAAAAATTTAAATAACAGTTTGTTAAAAACAAGTGTTGAATAAATTTCCACAACTTTCCCAGGACATGACGAGAAAAGAGATTGAACGGCCTGGACCCAATGCTGCCCAAGCATGGGAATACTTTTATTTTTCCTTACATGAAGAGATATTAAAAAAATATATTGGGGTAATATTGTACCTAAAAACTTATCTTATGGCTTTTTGGTGCTTTAGCTTTTAATATATTTTTAACACAGTTTTGAGTAACATTGTCTGAGTGGTAGAGCCACGCTGCGTTGCAGCACGAAATGGGCCGGCTCGCCCGGCGTAATACCACCCTCTCACAGAATATCGGCGTGAAACAACGGCAATCGTTCCTGTTGTGTTTCGTCCGGTGAGTGAAAGTACCGGAGGCCCATCTCTCACCCCTCCTCCCTTCCAATTCCTACTCCCTCCTCAAGATCCAACTCCTTCCTCAGGGTTGGCAACGCATTTTCGATAACTTTGGTTTTGCGGGTGTCCATGGGTGGCGGTGATTGCTTTCCATCAGGTGACCCGCCTGCTCGTTTGCCTCCTTTTACCATAAAAAAAAAAAAACGTCGTTTACGTTAAATAATATTAATATCTTACTTACCTCTCGAGTCCGGTCCCAACCTCCCTGGTCTCGCTTGAAGCAAGTTTTTTTTTTATAAGATCTATACGAAAATGACAGGTTTGACGAGAACAATCATGGGCTCGATTCCGTTGAACATTATTGCAGCTCATGTTTTACTGGGCGAAGAACGAACGGCAGTTGTGCCCACGTTGTTTGTCTAGTTTGGTTTTTGGGGTGGGCTAGGCACCAAGACGGTGTGAGCCGCCCTGCTTTATTTTTAGATTCAATAATTATAGACGACGATGAGGATGACGATTGATTTGTATTTTTTTTAATGTTTACATGAGGCCTAACATAGGGGATCATTTATTATGTTGTAAACCTATATGATTGATTGATTGAATGACTATCCTTAACTAAGTGTTGTTCTATTAATATAATAAATCCATTGTTTCTAATATACCGTCTTTTATTTTAAAAACAAGCCGTTTGTTGTTATTTTTCATTAATGTATAATCTATACAATAGATTTTTTTGTTTCTCAATACTCCTCGGATAGATTCTGAAGCGCTTTGGATTACAGACTAGTATTAGTCTAAGGAACATTATGCACTATGATCCAATGTTGGACAGCACTTGGTCCAACGTCCATACCAAAATGGTCAATCTCCTTTCTAACACTTGCTAATCAATTTAATTGGTTAGCAACATTCTTAAGCGCCTACTTTACTTTTTATAAGTCCGTCGGTCCAAGACAAAGCAATTTTAGATATTGCAGGTACTCCACTTAGTACCCTGCCGGTTGAAGCGAGCGCAGGTGGTTATGTAGGTCGTTAACTATATTCCGAGGCAGAACCCACGCAACCTTTTTATCCCTAACGATTTGGGCTTTACTGTCCGTACTTTCGTGACGTTAGTTACGTTTTGACATAATGTTTGACCGTCCTTGATAAATTGTGAATAACAACTTCTCGGTCTCATGTAAGAATGAAATCAGCGTTAAATAAGTTTCTTCTTACCTATACCTTATGAATTATGTAGTCATATATGGTGGTATGGTACTTAAGAACTACTTAATAAATCTAAAAGATTTATTAAGTAGTTCTTAAGTAGTTTGTTTGTGTGAATGATAGTGTGTGCATAGTTTGCTTCCTAATTAGTCCATTTTAGTTTATGCATGTCGTGGCAACCTCTAATTAAGACAGCGCCTTAGAATATAACCCATTATCTGTTGTTTTATAAATGTACATGGTGTTTTTTTTGTTGGTTGTCCTTAAATAAATAAATAAATAATTGTTAATAATCATAAATATGTCAATATCTTTACAAAAGTAACAAAATTAATAAACATAGCATTGACATTGAATGGCTACAATCAAACTGAAATGGAATAAGATGCCTTGTTAAAATTAACTCTTACAAAACACCATTCACGTATTTTAAAAGATTTAGTTTTATTTGTAATATAATAAATAAGTAAGTTATTTAATAATAGCTAATGCTATTAAGCTTATAATCATCCCACTGCTGGGCAAAGGCCTCTATCATTGAAATCAAGTCATCACTACAATGGCATACAATTTGTAATATATTGTAAATATCGAATAAATAAACTAAATATATTATTGTATAGATAGATAGTAGGTAGACATTACAAGACAAAATAATACAATAACTTACAAACATAGAACAAAACTTCATACTCGTATTTTTTTACCGCTTAGTAGGTAAGTTATAGTCTCAACAGTCTCAACATTGAGCGCCCTCCTTACTTAAAATTAGATGAAACACCCTTCCACATGACATTTCTCCAATATTTTTTAACCGACTACAAAAAAAGAGAAGGTTTCTCAATTCGACCGTATATATATATATATATTTTTAATGTGTGTTCACGGATAACTTCGTCGTATATGAACCGATTTTGATGATTCTTTTTTGTCCCAAGGGTTAATACCATGATAAGGAAACCATGATCTGATGATGGCATCCCAGAGAAATCGAGGGGAACCTTTGAAAATCGTAGTGGCGACTAGTGCGTATGTAATTTTTTTCATTAAGTATTTTAAAGCACTACTATTTTATGAAGGTCTGGAGTCGATCTGATGATGGAGCCGAAAGACAGTCGAGGGAACTATCCTCAACGATTTACAGCAATTACATGTTGTTTGGGCTTAATTAATTTGTATTGATAAGAACTTTACACCTAGATGGGTTGTGACTGTCATTATTAGCACTCCGGGTTAGCCAGAACCGCCGTGGCACCGCTTCGACAGGGCCTAACTTCCTGCTGCGTGCTGCGACACCAACCACGGCCATGTATCTGTCTCGCCTGCACTACACCGCTACATACATACAAACGAAGACCAACTTCCTTTTGAGGGTGGAGCCGCTGGAGTCGCGCCACAACACTAGCTTCACAGCATTTAAGGTGCGAGTCCCATCAACTAAGCTGGACGCCTTTATGAGAGAACTTCTGGCCGAAGGGAGTGGTGTTCAGACGTTTTCGTGGAAGACTACCTTTGAGCGCCATCGAAGCGGCACCGATAGTGTCGAAATAATTGCCTACTAACATAGACTAATTTCTGTATATCACTAACAAAAATTGTATATTGGTATGTATATGTTAGTTTATAAGGTATTTATCTATGGGCCTGTTATTTTGTAACTTTAAATTGTTGCCTGAAAAAAAACGAATGTATTATTATTATTATTATTATTAGGGGTCTGATGGTGAAGACGAAGGACAGTAAGGGAACTCCTCAACGTTTTACTGTAACTACCTTGTGTTTGGACTTAATTCATTTCTATTGATGAGAACTTTGCACTCATATGGGTTATAAGTGCAATTACAGGTCTGATGATGGAGACCATAGACAGTCCAGGGAATTCCTCAACGATTTACAGCAGTTTGTTGGGCTTACTTCATACGGTTCAATATGCTAAAATGTTCAGTTCGTACTAAAATAATACCTAATTAGGATTTAAGTTTTACATAGGAATACCACTACATACTAGGCCGTCGTTTCCTCATCCGAGTAGCATCCTTATTACCCATCACTAAAAATCGTAAAATAAAATATTTTTTAACAAAAACAAACCGACTTCAAAAAAAGGAAACTAAAAAAAGTAAAAACAGCTCTTAAAAGCAAGAAATAATATTGAAATTATATTATTAATTACCTAGATACGCATATCAGTTTTAAAGAAGGTCTATAGAAGTCGGGTGGGTTTTTACAATAAAAAAATTACAACTATAAAAGTTTAAATGAAACAAAATTAGCCCCAGCCGACCACCAACCACCCGACTTCAATAGACCTTCTTTAAAACTGATATGCGTATCTAGGTAATTAATAATATGATAACAATATTATTTCTTGCTTTTGAGAGCTGTTTTTACTTTTTTTAGAAAAACTTTTTGAAAAGTTACCCACGTGACATCGACAGACCCAGAGACAGCGATCGTGAATATAACGGCAAAGGCGCCACCGTGAAACGTTGCTATTCCAACTCTGTAGGAGACTTGAAACTTTTGTTAGTATTCAAACTAGTAGTAACTACGAAGGCTTATTCAATTTCCTCGATACGAATTAATAGTATAGCAGGACTGGATCGCAAGACCTCGGATCGGCGCTATTGCGATGAACTGAATCGATAAGGCAAGTTAAAACAGACACGGCACGGCTAGTGGCGCCTGGCAGGTCGCCAAACAGATTGCGTGGTCTTCGCAAAGATATTCTACAGATTTATTATTGTGTCACAGATACCTCACAATGGTAAAAAGGACTTCTCACTGTACCTAACGAATAGTTTTTCCTTAAACAGCTGATACTCTACATTAAGACTAAGGAGGTACGTATGAGAAAATCTGAAACTAGAAACACAATTTTGATGGTGATGATGATGACACCATGACGTAGTCGGTTTTAGAGTTTAAATAAAAAAATAAAAATCTAACTGAAAAAAAGAAAATTAATTGAACTCGGCTCATAAAAAACGCATGCGCTTTTTAGGGTTCCGTACCCAAAGGGTATAACGGGACCCTATTACTAAGACTTCGCTGTCCGTCCGTCTGTCTGTCTGTCCGTCTGTCACCAGGCTGTATCTCATGAACCGTGCCAGTTAGACAGTTGAAATTTTCACAGATGATGTATTCCGGGTCCAATTGTAAATCTAAACCATTCTCGAATTCACTTGAACACACACAGAAAATTTCATCCAATTCGGTCCTCCCGTTTAGAAAGAGTTCAATAACATACACACGCACAGAAGATTTATATATAAAAAGATGGTACGGAACCCTTCGTGCGCGTGTCCGACTCGCACTTGGCCGGTTTTTTATTGACAGTGATGATGGAGAGGAATAAACAAAAAGTAAATGAGCCTTTGATTTTATTATTTATAACAATAAAATTCAAATGAATCTGTTATTTCATTTTGTATTAGTTTTATATGATCCGAAGAGTGTTTCTTATATATAAAACTAACGTGATAGTTTCAGAAAACACTCTATCTTGGTTTCTACAGTTTGCGCGCTAACCAGCTAACGTGAATCACCCAGTAATTGGCACAAAAGATCTTAATCGGCCGAAATGCACTGCGAAAGACCTCTGCAGGCCCCACTAAAATAAATACGTTCAGTCGTTTTAACCACCTCGTCGATAGTCTAGTGCTGGGTATACCGCCCGCCGGCCGGTCTGAGATGCAGGGGTCCAGGGTTCAATTCTCAAATGGGGAAATATGTTATTGTTGACGTTTTCGTTGGTTATAGGAATTAACATCACGGCCAAGCGCAACCCCGTGGTGAAATAAAATTAAAATTAAAATAATATTTTCTCTATACCTATTCATAAATAAATATAATGAACTTTAATGTCACTTTGCCAAAATATCAAAGGGTAAAACAGGTAAGTACCCTATTACTAAGACTCCACTGTCCGTCCGTCCGTACGTCCGTCTGTCCATAACGATACCAGGCTGTACCTATCTCATGAACCGTGATAGTTAGACATTTGAAATTTTCACAGATGTATTTCTGTTGCCGCTATAACAACAAATACTAAAAAACAGAATAAAAAAAAATATTTAAGGGGGCTCCCATACAACAGATATGATTTTGCCGTTTTTATAGATAATGGTACGGAACCCCTCGTGAGCGAATCCGACTCGCACTTGGCCGGTTTTTTTTTATACTCTACGGTTAATCACTTGGCCTATATCTCACCTGATGTTAAATGATGATTAAGCCGAAGATGGAAGCGCATGCACTTCACCCGGAATCCTCAACTACTGAGGCACTGGCTGTCTTATCTCTAGCTGCCAGAACACAACAATGCTACAAACATTGATGTTATGGCGATATATTTAAAATTTAACAATTTAACTCTGATATCTATTTAAAGAACAGGTAACAATCAAGAAACGAAATTGATGTTTAGAAGGATAAATGTATGTTATTTACCTTTCTCTCTCCTTTCTTATGGATTTATCTAATTATCTTGTTTCGAACAAACAAAATGCCGACCCTGTTGAAGGTAGGTAAGCGGGTATTATTTATATGAGAATACCTAATGTCAACCCTTTCCATTACCGAGGAAATCTTCCACATTTCAGCAGGTAGGTATGTTTAGCGTTCTTTAATAAATAAACAAAATCCGGTGCGGAATGTCTCAGCTGCTTCTATCGGAAACTGTTCCGAATACTATCGGACAATACTGACCGTGAGTAGGGACGTTACCAGAAAGTCTGCATGCTTATTCTATGCAAACGTCGCTATTCGGATGAACCTGAATCGTTTAATTAAATAATCGGTTACTAATTTAAGCGTCGGTAGCCGAACGGGTAGAAGCGAGATACCGGGGTCAATCCCCACGGAATAGATAAAGAAGGTTGTTCTGTGTCAACCCCCACAACCCAGCTGACGTGAACCCATGCTCATTACAAGCTTACCTATTATGCTTTCTAAACGAGCTGTTATTACAAAAGACATTTAAAAAAACTTTTTTTTTGTGATTTTACTTTTTAAACATTAAAAGAATGCTGTAAGTTTACCTGTAAGTAAATTTATGTCGAGAATGCAAACCAACATTTTGCATAAAACATGTTTCATCATCATCATCATCATCTCAGCCAAATGACGTCCACTGCTGGACAAAGGACTCCCCAAAAGGATCTCCACAACGACGACAACGACCGGTAGTTTTCCACAAATGCTCAGCTCTAACATTTTTAGGTTCTATACTTACTTAGATAGACTGGCTCAGTGTGTAGCGAGAAACTGCAAATAATAAGCAATATTCGCAAAGCTTGATAGGCTATTTATAACCCAACAGGAAAGAGAGAGTCAAATGTCGAATTTTATTCAATAGTTGATTTATAGATTTTTTTATATTTCTGTTTTCTCTTTCATTGTATGCTATCTATTATCTGATGAGATGAAACTGACATCGAGTGTTGGGCTACAATAATAGCGCGCTTCTCGATGCCTTTTTTAATATGCATAAATAAAAAAGTTCAAGCATGTCATATAACCAATCCTCTCTATTTATTTATTACATTAAAACGGTTACATAACCAATTTCATTCATTGGAGACACAAAAAAGTGCATTAAGAATTACACTCTTAAACATGCTATCCTCACAAAACACAAGCACCCAATCAAGAATATATCCGCAAATAAATGGCTACTGTCCAGTGGCGGTAACCAAAGTAACATTATGAAAATAGCGAAGTTCGAAAAGAATAAAATGTATGGGATTGACATAAGATTGACCACGTGATTTAGCGCGGCTTATGTCAATCCCATACATTTTATTATTTTCGAACTTCGCTATCGTTTTCTTAATGTTACTTAGGCTAAGCCTACTGGACAGCGTCGAGCGCTAACAATGAACGTAGGATGGGGGAATGGGAATATGCATCATGTATACTTATGTGAGTGGCGAGGATCTGGACGGCGGCAGCGGCGCAGTGGTTATCGCGCCCGGTCTGCGAGTGCTAAGGCTAAGCTATCTCGAGCTTCTCCGTGCTTTGGAAGGAACGTGAAGCCGTTAGTCCCGGCTACATTAGCAGTTAACAACCAACATACCTCACTGGGGCCGCGTGGTGGTTTATGGCCCGTTCTTCCTATCCAATCATAGGGATCTCTCCAGAGTCACCGCTGTACTGTCTCGAACATTCCATCGCGCACAAAGAAATTTGGTGACTCGTTTTTCTGTCGCACTTCCAAAAGATGGAATAGTTTACCAGCGCACGTTTTCCCTCCTTCCTATGACATAGGGTCCTTCAAACGAGGCGTGAAGAGGCACCTTGTGGGCCGGCAGGGTGAGGGTGACTGATGCTGCGTTGTTTTCTCGATGCACCAGTTGTCCTTACGTCTGGACTCCATTTCCACTTAACATCAGGTGGAGTGGAGTCATTTGCCGAGCTATGTATTAAAAAAAAAATTAAAAAAAAAGGGATGCCTCATGCCTCAGCAGTGGGGGACAAAAAATAAGCTGGTTATGATACATTTATGAGTAGATGCCAGACCTTTTGTGTTGTCTGTCTGCTTTGTTTTCTAATTCGCTTAAGCGACATATTAAATTAAAATCAATATAAATCAATAAGGTACGGTTTTCGTAAAACGTAAGTTGAGAAAATGATTGAGGATACTAGCTGCCCTACTCCTGTAGGTCACGTGATAGGTTAGAAATTCAAGACAATCGCGAAGCGCAGCGTAGCGATTGTTTCGAATTTCGAGGTTATTTTTTTTTGGTAATACAGAAAGAGTTTCTTTTTGGTACCTTTTGCTTAATTTTTTAAGTCAGAAAGAGTTTCTTTTTGGTAATTTTTGATTTCTGTTGTCAAATAAAAAAAAATAACTTAGAAATTCAAGACAAGAAATTGGTAAGTAAAATAAATATATAGGTAGGTATATAATGTGATAGTTAATTCTAATTTTCGGTATTTTGAACTTTCGGTCTTTTGAAAATAGACATATCGAACTTCGGTATATAGGATATAGGTATTTCGTATTTTCGGTATTTTGATAAGTGAAATTTGCATTCACAATAAGGTTGGCAAATGACTGCTCTGCCAGATGTGAAGCAGAAAGAAGTAGAATCCAGACAGCTAGCGGATCAGGACCATGCCTCATCAGCCGTTCTCACCTTGGCGACCCCGACAAGTTGCTTGATCATACCTCGTTGAAAGGACCCCATGTTGTAGGAAGGAGGAAATACGTGTACACATTACCTTAAAATTCCATTTTAAGGTGATGCGAGAAAAAAAAGTTCTCCTCGTTTTCGAATGAATGGTTGCCACAGTAAAATCAGCAACAGCAAAGACCAGTACGCGTGGATCTGTGAAGGAAGGGAGGACGTTGAATTTCGTTTGGAAGTCAACCTTCACCCTTCCTTGCCTGCCGATGACTGCCTTTTTTTCGTGGTAGCTACTGGTATGCTGCCACGAAATGTTGGAATCATTTTCCCGTTGGAAATTGTAAACAAGATAAAAAAAATCTCGGGCTTCCTGAGGCTGGTTGATTTTTTCTAGTAAAATTTTATCTTGTAACTATACAGGTGACTTTTTATCACCGTCCAAACCCTCTGAGATGACTCCCGTGGTACAAACGAACAACTTTACTATTGGACCAACTCTCTAACTCGAAAATAAAATTCAGCTGTTCCATACATTTTTGTTTGTGTGGAACAGCTGTATTTTATTTGAGTTGGGGAGTTGGTCCAATAGTAAGAGTTGTTCGTTTGTATCGCGGGAGTCATCTCAGAAGGTTTGGACGGTAATAAAAAAGTGATCTTGTATATAATCTAGCTACTAGTAGATATTCCCTAACCATCCAAAGGGAAGGCTCGTGCCCCAGCAGTGGAGACATAAAAATGAGCTGACGATGATATAATTAGTATTGTAAATGCAAAATTCAAAATAATAAAAATTTCATTATAAATAAATAAATAAATTTCCCTACAGTCACACCAATTATCCATCCCAAGAGAAGCTTCGTTATGAAACTCGTTATATGGTTACTAGACAACGGATAAACATACTTAAAATACTTAAATACATACTTATTATACATAGAAAACACCCAGACTCGAGACAATTTAGAAAAACAATAATTTCTAAATTGACCCGACCAGGGATCGAACCCGGGACCTCAGAGATGGCGACACCATGAAAACCGGTGTACAAACCACTCGACCAAAAAGGTCGTCAAATCATTTCATTTCATTAATTCATTATTTTAAAAAAGTTCTTTATATTATGCAACATCTAAAAAGCACTTGTTGTATTTAAAACATCCTTTACAAAAAACCTTAATCTTTACCCTTTTTTGGGGGTTAAGGTCACTCGCGTCCGTAGGTTTACCCTCGAGACCCTACACGTGACCCCTGGGTGGTGCTAAATGAGTGACACTGACTGAGTGGTAGAGCCACGCTGCGTTGTAGCACGCATTGGGCCGGCTCGCCCGGCGTAATTCCACCCTCTCACTAAATACCGGCGTGAAATAATGGCACTCGTTGCTGTTGTGTTTCGTCCGGTCAGTGATAGTTCCGGAGGCCCTATCCCCCCCCTCCCCCCACACACACACAATTGATATGGCAGCGAACTTAAATTTAGATTTACCCCAGGGGGGTACCTACACCTCCAGTGTAGGAGAATCCCCCCCTGAGCGTCCACGCTCAGGCTGCCCTACGTATTCTGGGGAGGGCAAAAGTCCGCTCGTATCAGCACATGCTGCAGGCAGGAGTAAGGCAAGACATTCGGCACCCCCTCCTACGCTTCGCGTGGATTTCTGCAACATCAGGGGAATTCACTCCAACTTAAGCGCCGTCCATTACCACCTTGAGACGGAGAAGCCGGCCTTGCTTTTCCTTACTGAAACGCAGATATCCCCTCTCCTGACGTCTCCTACTTGCGCTACCCGGGATTCAATCTGGAGCATTCGTTTGTGCCACGCGCCGGTGTTTGTGCTTACGTCAGGGAGGATATGTGCGTTCGTCGCCTCAGCAATCTTGAAGTTAGGGACCTCTCCATCTTATGGCTGCACGTCGACTGCGGACACCACCCTCGCGTCTACGCGTGCCTGTATAGGCCCCACAGCGGTAACATTGAGACTGACCAACTTGTCGAGAGCGTTCAAACGGCCACAGATTCCCTTCTCCAACGGATCCCCTCTGCCGAGATCGTGGTGCTGGGAGACTTTAATGCCCACCACGTCGAATGGCTTGGTTCACGCACTACTGACCACGCGGGTAGAGCCGTTCATGACTTCGCTTTGGCCTACGGTCTGTCCCAACTGGTTGCCGAGCCTACGCGGGTACCAGATGTGGAGGGCCATACACCTTCCTTACTGGACCTCTTGTTGACCTCGCACCCAGACGGCTATCAAGTGTCCGTTGATGCACCACTAGGCTCATCAGATCATTGCCTGATTCGGAGCACAGTGCCTCTCACGGAAACTTTAAAATCGCAACGTGCGGTCAGCCGTCGGGTCTGGCATTATAGGTCAGCGGACTGGGATGGGATGCGAAGTTTCTTTGCGTCGTACCCATGGTGGCGAGTTTGCTTCTCGCTGGATGATCCTGATGTCGCCGCCGATTCTGTCGTTGATGTGATACTGCAGGGAATGGAACTCTTTATTCCAAACTCTATGGTTCCCGTTGGCGGCAGATCCCAACCATGGTTTGGTCGATGTTGCAAAATAACATCTCGCCAGAAGCGCGAGCATTACCAAGCCTGGGCTAATGCGGTGTCATCAAAGGATCCAAGTACCAGTGTGCTCAAAAAGAAGTACAACTTTGCTGCCAGGTCTTTTAAGAAGGACATTGCCAAGGCGAAGTCATCATTTATAGGTAGAATTGGGGAGAGGCTAGTGCGTCTTCCTTCGGGTACGCGTGCATTCTGGTCTCTCGCCAAGGCTGTCTTGGGGAATTTCTGTCGACCGTCACTTCCACCACTGCACAAGACCGATGATTGCCTTGCCCATACTGCAAAAGAGAAAGCCGATCTCTTGGGTACTCTTTTCGCATCAAACTCGACCTTGGACGATGAGGAAAAATTGCCACCAACAATACCGCATTGCGCTTGTTCTATGCCAAACGTTCGGTTCCTGCAAAGGTCAGTTCGTAAGGCTCTTTTTTCCCTTGACATTCATAAGTCGAGTGGGCCTGATGCAGTCCCTCCCATTGTGCTTCGGACGTGTGCTCCTGAGTTGGCGCCGATTCTAACGCGCCTCTTCCGGCTCTCTTACACGACTGGCGTTGTCCCGAGTTCTTGGAAGACAGCCCTTGTCCACCCGATTCCCAAAAAAGGTGATCGCTCAGATCCGTCCAACTACAGGCCTATAGCCATCACCTCTTTGCTCTCCAAAGTAATGGAGTCCATTACAAACTGCCAGCTCTTGAGGTACCTAGAAGAGAATCAACTACTAAGCGATCGCCAGTACGGTTTTCGCCGCGGTCGTTCGGCTGGTGATCTTTTAGTGTACTTCACTCACCGATGGGCGGAGGCAGTCGAGAGGAAAGGGGAGGCACTGGCAGTTAGCTTGGACATAGCGAAAGCCTTCGACAGGGTATGGCACAGGGCTCTTCTCTCGAAACTTCCATCATACGGGCTCCCTGAGAAGTTGTGTGCGTGGGTCGCCAGCTTTCTTTCTGGGCGTAGCATCAAAGTCGTAGTTGAAGGATCATGCTCTGACCTGAAGCCCGTGAATGCTGGAGTCCCGCAGGGGTGTGTGCTGTCGCCTACACTGTTTCTTCTGCATATCAATGACATGTTGCATAACAACAGCATTCATTGCTATGCAGACGACAGTACTGGGGATACGCTTTACACCGGACGTACTAATATTTCTCTGGAAAGCGTCATCGAGAACCGGAATAAACTTGTGACTGACACTGAGAACATGTTAAGTCATGTCTCGAATTGGGGCCGACTTAATCTAGTCCATTTTAACCCTTCCAAAACACAAGTTTGCGTGTTCACCGCTAAAAAACATCCCCTCGTCTTATCTCTAAACTTTGAAGGAGCTCCCCTTGATACCAAACCGGCCATTGGAATCCTTGGCGTCGATATTTCGAGTGACGTTCAATTTCGCGGTCATTTGGAAGGTAAAGCTAAATTAGCTTCGAAAAAGCTGGGTGTGCTCAATAGAGCGGGACAGTATTTCACGCCGACCCATCGCTTACAGCTTTACAAAGCATAGGTCAGGCCTCATATGGAATACTGTTCCCATCTTTGGGCTGGAGCGCCCCAGTACCAACTCCTCCCATTTGACCGCATTCAACGCAGAGCTGCTCGAGTTGTCGGCGACGTGGTAACCTCTGGTCGGCTCGATCCACTGGCCCTTCGGAGAGACGTTGCATCTCTCTGTATATTTTATCGCCTTTATCATGGGGAGTGCTCTGAGGAATTGTTCGGTTTGATCCCTGCCGCTGATTTCCTTCACCGCACTACACGCAATCGACTGTCTTTCCATCCATACCATCTTGATGGATGGCGATCTACTACTGTGCGTTTCTCACGTATTTTTTTACCACGAACTACAGTGCTGTGGAACCAGCTCTCAGCGACGGTATTTCCGGACCAATATGACTTAGGAATCTTCAAGAAACGAGCCTATTCCTTCCTTAAAGGCCGGCAACGCATCTGTGATTCCTCTGGATTTGCGGGTGTCCATGGGCGGCGGTGATTGCTTTCCATCAGGTGACCCGCCTGCTCGTTTGCCTCCTTCTAATATAAAAAAAAAAAAAAAACAAAATCCCTTAACACAAATTCTCGTTTTCATGAACGTGATCGAATGGAGAATTGAAGTTGCACTAATCACTCTACTCCTGAGTTGTCTTTAGCTAGACTAGTCACTAATGTTGTTCGCTCGTATTTTCTTTATGTCTACAACCTACATTGTCATAGTTAACCTATTTCACGAAGCCAAGGTCAAATGCGTCTATCGCGTGACACTACGTGCCTACGCCCACTCAAACTGTATGTATGTATGCATAAATGTACGAAAAGTCACATCAACCATCTAGGTATTTAACGACGAATTGACAAGACAGACTTTCTTGAAAAACATTGAAAACCAAAAAACTATCATATTAAATAAACATTTAATATATATTTATTATCAAAGGGATCGTGTTTACAATTAGTCTGACCCATAAATCGTAACACACTATAGTTTTTTCAATAATATCATTTATGATATTGTAGCAATTTATGCCCAACTTTAAAAAGTTGGGCAAAAATCATGACAACGAGTGGCGGCGTTTAGTTGATATCTTATCATCATCATAGTTTATCTAAATTATTATACCTCTATTTATGTTTAAACAATCACCAATGTCTTAACTACAAACCCTCCGTCTCTCATTTTCTATTTATCTTGACTATGGAAGGTTTATCGACCCTCGTATGTTTTTGATTTCAGTGCTGATGACATTTCAATTGGTTGGAGATGCGGGTCATGCTCGCATGTAAAACTTGTTTTGCAACACTGTTTGCGAATTGTCTTTTCTTCGCAAAAATATGAATAAGAAAAGAATAATAAAAGACATTTATTGGAATCACATAACAAAACACACAATATCATTTATATATATCGTTAAGGCCGCCGGTCATCGGATGGGTGACCAAAAGTTTATCATCTCGAGCTCCTCCGTGCTTCGGAAGGCACGTAAAGCCGTTGGTCCCGGCTGCATTAGCAGTCCGCACTGGGCCCGCGTGGTGGTTCATGGCCCGTTCTCCCTATCCATCCATACCATAGGGAAAGCTCGTGCCCCACCAGTGATCGACACCGTAACCCAATGTTCGACACCAGTTGTCGTCGCCAATAAATCTTTATCTAGATAAATCTTCTTTGCGTGTGTATGTTATTGAACTCCTTCTAAACGGCTGTACCGATTTGGATGAAATTTTCTGTGTGTGTTCAAGTGGATTTGAGAATAGCTTAGATTTACAATTGGACCCGGTAGGTGGCGCTGCTATAGGGGTCCATCATCCATCATGGGATACGGGTGTTCTTAAGCGGACGAATGATTTGTTAGTTTTGTTGTCATGGAAACTGTCAAAGCGGTAAGTACGAAGTCAAAGGCAAAGTCAAAGTGATTCATTGCAAATAAGTATACAAAAAGGTCTTATAAATATTAGTATTTAGTGCTAACAACTTAATTACCTTTTACAGGTACTGCAATATTGTTTCGAAGTCAAAAATCAATTGTTGACCTCTATTTTTTTTTAATGATTTAACATAAAGATTACGATCTTACGTGCTAATATTATTAGTATTTTTAAGTGCTAATTGCTACACTTAAGCTGAATTAAATATTTATAAAATACAGTGAACAATTCAGTGCTTACGTCAGCCTTCCCGGTAGCATAACGGTCAGTGCAGCCGCCCGGATTGCGGAAGACCCAGGTTCGATTCCTGGCTGGGTCGGGTAGGCATTTAATTATTTCACTGTATTTTATAAATATAAAAATTTCGATCAGTGGTTTCTGTCGAAAATTAGTGCCACGTGCTATTACTGATGGGTATGTTTTGTCCGAAAATAAAGTCTTTATAAAGTCAAGTCTTACTATACGCCAGATGAAAATCCTTATCATCGGAGGGTCATGTCAACCACTAAGACAGTGTTGAGATATCCTCCTTTCAATCAAAATCCTTATCAACTATCCTGACACGCTAGCCGGTGAAAAGAGTCGGTGCAAAAAGCCCAGCAAAATATTCACAAGCCGACCCTTGCTCACTACCCATTCACGACCCTTGCTTCTTAATGGATCATATACATTATCCACTTCAAGTTGGCATTTGGGATCTCGACCTATGTATGACCAAATTTTTGAGACGTTTAAAAATAGGAAGGTGTACTATTACACCTCCCTATTTTTAAACGTCTCAAAAATTTGGCTTAAGTGATTGACTGGGACCAATCCGCACTAGGACCGCGTGGTGGTATAAGGGTCGTTCATCTGTGGTGTTTCTATTCAAGGGAAGGCTTGTGCCCAAGCAGTGGACATAAAATTAACTGCTGATGATGAATTGGCTGTAGATTAGATAAACTATAACAATTTTTATTATTGTTATCTCTTTATTTATCTTTTTTCTTAGCCTAGGTTTGTTATAATATTAATATAAAAGTAAAATACAAAAGTACATATACAAAACACAATATTATAAAAAACCTAGCCTAGGGTACCGCCGGCAACGGGGCAGGGCTCAAGCTGCCGGTGGTTATGGCTGCAGAGACAGGAACCTTCGGACTATCCGCGCCGTGTCCAAGAGTACCGCCTTCTGTATATGACCCTTGATCCAACCATTGAGCGAGAGTTTCTTAAGGTGTTGGTCGAGACTCATCGCTACCAGACCGTTCGCAGACACGACTATCGGCACAATGATTGTCGTGTCAATATCCCACATGGCGGTTACCTCGTGAGCCAAGTCAAGGTACTTGCTGGCCTTGTCCTTCTCATTTTTGAGAGAAATTGCTGATTACCTCAGACGGCATTTTCAGCTTCACCGGTTGTTTGCGGGCGGCGATAAACTTAAAGGGTTCCTTAAGCCGTGTGAAACGAATTACCTTCGAAGGTTTTCTAGGGAGAACGGCATCACGCACTAGTGCGTATCCCCGTACCCTACTAGATTCTCCGAAGGGTTCGGATAGGATCGGGGAGTCAATTTTTATTATTTTGAATTTCGCACTCACAATGCTATATAGGGTCTAACAATATCAATAAGCAAACGTTTAAGGGGGCATCTATACATCACACTGAGCATGCTCACCAAATTTGGTCCAAAACTACAGGCTCGTTACCGAGATAATCAACATTAACATAATTCACCAAAAAATACACCCTTTGCAAACCCTTACAGCTGCACTACACGCACACAAAGATAGCCGAACATGCCAATTGTGTGCGTGTACCTGTACACTATCTTTTTATTAACGCTAAAGATACAGCATGTTTCATGATGTGCATTATTTTAATTGATTTAGTTTGTTAGAAAACATAACTTAGAAAAATCACTATAAAACTGGAGCCCATTTTTGTCATTGTATTCAGAATGATGTATAGATACCGCCCTTAAACGTTCGCTTATTGATTTTGTTAGACCCTGTATAGGGACCGGTGGTGGTCTAATTCTAATATCTAGACCACAGAGGCAGTTCATTCCTCGTTATTTATAAGTTGTGGCAACACTATCAACTATACTGATCAGGGAATCGTGAGTAGTCACAAATTAAAATGCTACTAGAATACAATGTTATCTTATAACAATTTATCAGATAACAAATAAGATTGTTACATAATAAGTATTACGAGTACAGTGCAAGGCAATATTAGGTGCCATATTATTATAGGTCCGGGGCTCAATTTCCAGGTCGGCAAAAGTGTGTTTCAGATTTTTCGATGCATAGGCCGGGTTTATTTTTAGTTGATTTTTTTTATTTTATTGGTTTAAGAGAAACAAACAGCTTAATATAACACTAGTTAATTTATATTAACATATTAAGCATTAGACTTGTACATAAGCTGCAAAAGAAATACAAACAGTTGAGTAGACATTATGATCATCAACCGCACCAACCAAGCGTGGCGACTAAGCCATTACCTATCAATTGTAGTGATGACCTAATTTCAGTGATGGGGGCCTTTGCCCAGCAGTGGGACAGTTACAAACTGTTAACTTTACTACTTTTACATAGGTAGCTGGTTATCCAAGGTGTCTGCCCACCTGGTTTTGTTTTTTTTTCAAAGATTTGCTATCTCATAGTTATAATTATTACGAAAAAAAACGGGGTGATATGTCATCACTGTTTGAAGACTTGTCATGCCCTTAGGCCCTTACAATTAAATACAATGGTTTCCTCATTTGAATGCCATCATTTTGGGAATGTCAATTCGGCCTTATCGTGGTCGTTATAAAACCATCAGATGTATAATACAAAAGAAAGTTTTAAATGCTATAACATGGTACCTTAATAAATCTCATTACACAATGATAAATTTTCATTATTATTAATTGGCCTACAAATAATAAAAATTTAACCGCAAGGCATAGCCTCACACTTTTCTAAATTATAACCACATTTTTCGGTGATTAACCTACATAGTTTGTACAAGCCAAATGACTGTAATCAAAAGACTGCTCTCTGGAGCGACTTAATTATCATCACACTTACTAAATGCAACAGAAAATAACACTTTCCAATTGCATTGTTATAAACAACGCCTAACTGTTGTGCATGTCGCTTTTATTTAGATTTATGTAACTAGCAATGCTTGCGAGAGTGCTTTGGAAGGCACGTGGAGCTGCTGGTCTCGGCTGGCCTGTGGAGGCTGGTCTGCTCTTGCTTACTTATCTTATTTTTATTATTAATATACTCGTATACTTTAACTTTGTTTTTCTTAGACAATTTTTGACTTATATTAGTACTGTATTGACATTTTAAAAATTGAAATTGGTAGACAGGTACCTGATGTATATTTTGCAAACTTAGATATTTTTTTATTTTTTTGTGTGTTGTGATTGTCCTTTATTTTTTGTGTGTTTATTTGTGATGGAAAGTGTCCTTTTATGATAGGGCATTTTCCAATATTTTTGACGCTGTAAGGGAGAAAAGAGCTAGACACTTGCTGAGATCCCTCCCCCCCTCCCGCGTCTCCCGCTATAGACTTACGAACTTACGAGCTCATGTAGCCTACAGTACAAAATTTTGAATTTTTGAAAACAATATTGCGTCAAACTTGATTCTTCGAGTAATAGCAAACTTTTAAGGGTTACATTCTTGACGAAAGCTTTTAATTTTCTTTATTTTCTATATTTAATATTTCCCCATCAAGTTTCGTTTGTACTCGTATAGTATAAATAAGATTTATAGTCAAGCCACATTTCCCACTATCCGAGCAAACTGAAGCTACATTTTAAGTCAATGGACCGTATCCGAATGCGAGTCGCAACTCGCAGGACTGATTATCTGGCTCAATTTATTAATGGAATTGACTTAGTCTACTTTAATTTAACACCGACTTTCATAATACAGGCTTAAGAACTTTGAAAGGCTTTTTGGTAAGAGATTAAGAAAGACATACCTTAAAGAAGTGATTGTAAGACTACATACACGTGTACTAACGTTGGACGCCTCTCACTCTGTACGTGCTACTTTAACGCCATGAGTATTAATATATTTTTCATATTCAGCGAACACCGGCAAAATGGCTTCGCGTTCCGGTCTCACGCACAAAAATGTAATTTTTAAGGCACATGTTATACCACCGTCAATTTCCTTAATGCCGAGGAAGCAATTTGTGTCACATCTCACTGGCGGCCCTTTGACAGATGAGATCTATTCTAAGCAATCAAATTGGATTGGCAATAGATGTCGCTAGTATATGCTTAGGTTTTGAATTTTGAGCACACTTTTTTTTGTAGAACACATGGATCTTTCATAAGAAAAAACATAACACATTGAAATAGAACCAGTGACATGACTACATATTAAAATTAAATAGTGCACACGGATCTAAATTCACTTTAAAGTAAGTATATATAATTTTATTCTGATGTTACGTCCCTTTGTAGGATTTGAAGGGAGACTGAGGTTAGAGAGAGGGGATCACGGATCCAAACAATGATTTATCAAGGCTGATACATATAATCAAAGGTTGACACAACACTTACACCATTCAACATCTCAGTACTACTAATCTGTGATATCGGGTTAGATTTTAGCACTACTATATGCCATCGTTAGAGGGTTGAACTCCCGACGTTTATCGAGCACGTTACCTTTGTGTTGTGTTAAATGCATTATTTATTACTCACGTGTCAGAAGACCATTAATTTAAATCTTTTAAACTAATCTATGCATTTCAAATTAACCCCTTTTTACCCGACTGCGTCAGAAGGGGGGTTATGTTTTTCGACTACATACGTATGTATGTAGTAACGTAAGATGGCTGGGCGAATGTCGTGTCGGAACCGATGATTTGAGGATAGATGGGAAAAGCTCAAATTGAATTCTGGGATCGTAGAGCTTGTTTTTTTTCTTTTCAGTTTTTCCTCTTTTCAGTTATTTTTTATATAGTTGTTTTAGCACTCTGGTTTGGTACTTCGATGACGGCACTTTAGGGGGCAACTCGGGTTTAGTTCTCGAGGACCTAATAAACCAATTTGGCACTATAGGATTGGAACTAAATTTTTCAAAGTGTGAATTATACATTTCAAATTCTGTGGCCCTGAACCGTAAAGCTTTAGACAGTTACTGACTTCAGTCGTCTGGCCCCCAACATCAAAATTCTCCACGATGACTCGTTATTATTATTAGTCGCACCGCTTCACGATGCTGCCATCCCGGCTTTAATAAACGGAGCGATTCCTAAATTCAATTTAACCTCAGACCGTTTCTTCCAAATTAATCCACACATGGCCTTATTTGTAATACGTTTTTGTCTTTTCGTTCCAAAATTGACTTATGTTCTTCGTTGCTCCCAACATTGGCTTTTTCCAGCAATATTATCAAATTTTGATAATTTGATAAGAGAAACTTTTATTAAAGTTTTAAATTGTTCAATGAACGACCGCGTTTGGTTACAGGCATCGCTTCCTGTACGCTTCGGAGTTCTAGAAATTAAAAATTTATCCAGCGTGGCCCTGCCAGTGTTTTTGTCATCTGCTCATAGCACGAACAATCTGTACAGGAAGATTATCAACCCATCTTTGGGTTCCGTAGAGTTGTGCAAATCAGATGTGAGTAACGCTTGGTTATCCACTTGTCAAAATTCTAATCTACCTTTACTTCCACAATTGCAGAAGCAATGGGACGAGCCGTTATGCAAGAAAGTTCTGGAAGGGCTTATATCCACATCGGCTGACACGGCCAAGCTCGCTCGCCTCACTGCCGTCTCCGAGATAGAGTCAGGCCACTGACTCCAGGCATTACCATCAGCCAACGTCGGTACCTTGTTGGACTGGTCGTCTCTCACTATAGCGGTCTGCCTCCGTTTAGGCGCCAGGTTAGTCCACCCTCCGCTGTGTATCTGGGGAGGCTGTTGGCGACCTTGGCCACCATGACCTCTCTGCGCTCGTAGTTCTGGTCGTATGTTACGCCACTCATCTTTAAATAGCATCATCCGCAGTGCTTTTGCCACCGTTGGTTTACCGGCTGTCTTAGAGCCAGCTGGTATCTCTCGCAGCGATGGCAAGAGAACTGACGGAATGACCATTGGGTCCTGGAAGCTTTGCAGGCCGTTGGTGTGAGATGCAACCTGTGCTGACCTAGTGACTCCCTTGCATGTTCGCACCACTTCTCTTCATGTGGGGGCTGCTGCGGTAAGTGCTAAAATCGGCACAAATACGCGAACCTGGGTCGTAATTATTTGTTTGTTCCGTTTGCGGTGGAAACAATGGGTCCATGAGGGCTCCAGCCCTCTAACAAACCAGCCTCTAACAGCCTCTAACAAGCTGCCTTGCCCCCAGGCAAGGCGGCATGTTAAAGAGCTAAGTGCTCGCTTTATTGAGGCCTCTGGTGACAAGAAGGCTGGCAGCTACCTCTACCAGTGTATTAGCTTGGCAATCCAGAGGGGCAATGTTGCCAGCATTCTTGGGACCGTTCTCATGAGCTCACAGTTTGAAGAAATATTTTATTTATAGGTATTTAGTTTTTAATTTGACATTTTTTTCTCTGTATTTTTTTAAGTTCAGTTGAGTTATGTTTATTTTTGTTGTGTATATATTTAAAATTATTATATATAATTACGACAATATTTTTAAAAGAGGTATAATCCTTTAAAAAACATAGTATTGTTGATAGTAAGTATTTATTGTGTATGTTTAGTATATTCGATTGATGTTTTGAAAAATCACAGCATATATTATCTTATCTTAGTGGGGTCTGCTGAGGTTTCTTTCGTCCAGTAGCCCTTCGACCCATTAAGATCTAATATCTTTTTAGTTCTTGATAAAACTTACCACTAACAACTAAGATTTTACTGTTCACTGTAAAATATTTCCTCGTTACGTACTACTAACGTGTTAATGGCAAAGTTATAAACGAATAATAAAAAGAAAACTAGATACTTAGGTTCTAGATTTTCCCACTAGAATCCTAACTAATTTTATTATAAATGCGAAAGCGTGTTTGTTTTGTTTATCCATCCGTCACGTCAAAATGGAGAAGTGACGTGATTTGCATAGAGATAATTGGAAGGCTCGGGATAGCCATAGGCTACTTTTATCCCGGTCAAAAAACTTTTCTCTTAGGCACGCGTAACGACTATTGTGAAATACCAAAATTACGCGGGCTGAGACGCTGGCGGAAGTTTAATGCTTTTGTTACTTTTGTTGTTGCTTGATTTTACAAGTAATTTTATAAAACGTCATTTCAAATATCGAGGTCGCCAACATTAAAATTATTTTCAATAATGGAATTATATTTAAGTAAATTTACTCAAATACAAGGTAAAACATGCTTATAAATATTATACCTAGGAAACCCCAGAAGGTAAGCTCAAATAATAAACGTGCTCGAGCGACGCATACGTGCGTGTGCGTTGCTCGGACCAGTTTGAGATAGTCCGAGATTCTGAGAAAGTCAAAAGTCAAAAGTCAAATATTTTCAAAAGTCAAATATTTTTATTCAAATAAACTTTAGAAAAGTGCTTTTCAATCGTCCAAACATTTTTTTGTAGTTTTTTTTGAGAGAGAGAGAGAGAGACGAGGCGCTGTGCAAACGTAGACACTTTTGTGTCTTGTTTTCCCACACTCATACAAGCTACCAGTGAACATGAAATCAGCCCTCCGTGCGCAGACGTAGATACTTTTTGTGTCCAGTTACTTCCACCTGACACTAATCAAAAAGTGTTCGGTGCAGGTAACTGGACACACAAAGTCGTCAGTTGAAGACACAAGCAACATTAACAAACTTCCTTACAATTGTACTGATCTGCGCAAACGGACGATGCAATCGGTGTCCGCATCCTGTGTGCGACACAAGCCACGCACACGTCCATCGTGAAACAGATTCATGAGATGAAAATAAGCAACGAATTGTTACCGCAACCGGCAACTGTGTCCAATCGCCGCTACCGGATACAGCAACTCGGTTTCCTTGTATGATGTGCCGTGTCGGTAACAAAAAGTGTCTACGTTTGCGCAGCGTCAGTGTGCGTCGCTCGAATGCGGTATGTATTAAGCTTACCTTCTAGGGTCTTCTTATATTATGTGTGAGGTTTCCCGGAGTTATGCCCGTCTTCATCGCCGACGCGAGCGGTTCCTTGAGTAAAACCGTCACTATTAAAAAGATACTTAAAATTTGGTGCTTGTTGGGGACTACGAGCATATGCATCCAGTACCTATCTACAACTTGATCACAATAGAACGTTCTTCAGGTAGGTAAGTTCGTTTAACATTGGTAAAGCATTAGGAGTATTCCGGAGAGTGGGCCCGCTCTTATCTGCCGCCGGATCGAATTATTTTAATATTTTTATTCCGGCAACTGGGCCCACCATCAATATGCATATAATCTATTGTTTAGATCAAATTCTAGTACAGTTGGAACAAAACGTAATAGTAATAGTTTTTTAAGAAAATCATTTATGGATCAGCCTTTAATAAAATTTAACATAAAATCAACAAATCTTAGATCAATAAGCATAAACTTGGACAAATAAAATTACAATTATAATCTTTCTAAGGACGAATCTTCCATGTAAAAGATAAAATATAAGTATACTGGGTATAAATGAGTATTTTACCTGGCGTATTCAAAAAAATAATAGAGGAATTATCTCAGATAAAATAGGGTAGGTCTTAATTTTTTAATTGATAAAGTAAACATTTTTAAAATCGCAGTCTTTAGATACTTCATACTAAATATAACAAATAAATTATTTTCTTAAAAAACTATTTTTATTTCGAATGCGTTAGGTGCAAAGAAAAGAAAGTAGAAAGTACTTAGCGGTAATTTATACTTTTCTTCTAGTTTATATGGTGCCTGGTGCCTGCCTAGTAGTGATCCAAGTTGCCGGAAAGAGTGGATATCTCTGGGCAAAGACCAAAAGGTCTTAGACCAAGTAGAAAGACAATACTCTAGCAAATAATTAAATCTTACACAATACTGACATTTAAAATGGGTGACTGGTTAGTCAATAGCATCTAATTCAAAACTAGTTTTTTTAAAGAAATTGTATGGCAATAGAAACTAAGTATGACGTCACTTTAGAGTGTTAATAACTTTTTAGGTTACACAAATGCATGCTTAAGTCAAGTCAGTTAATTCAGTTAAAAAGTCAGTTAATGCTTAAAAAAAAGGTCAATGTTAGAAAGAACTGTTACATGATTTTATTTTTTACGTTTGATGTTCTGGAATTAATTATTAATTAAATGTTTGTCGTTCTTTTTTTAAATATGGTTCCTTGAAATTTATTCACTAATCGATCACGTCAACAAAAATGAGATTTTTCATGGCATTGTAGCTCCAGGTGACAAAAATGTTAATTTTGTGTCAAATAAAACTCGCGCTCAGGTCATCGTTACAATTATTTACACATTAGAAATAGAAACATTTGTTTTGTATTATAAGACTTCTCTTGTGTGCCAACAGAAAATCCTCCAAGATTTTGATAGCATAGCATACATTTGGTAGGTACTTGTTGACTTAGCATTGTCAAAGCAGTTTTATTTGTTCAAAGTAATTATTTGCTTTAGTATGTTATATTATAACCTCGAGATTACTTTATCACTTTCTCGCTGTAAGTGAAATTCGTATTTATTTTAAGGAGCAACTATCTAGTTTCTTTGAGCTTTTTCCCTGATAGAACATCGGTTCGATTAAATTTTCTAAGCTGGTGCAGTGGTGGAATCATGACCATTTGAAGGTATGACGATTGTGATGATGGGGGGTTCCTTGGCGATGGTAAATAACGACTGCGTCTCTATATGTGATTTTGTATATTTATAGTGACTACGAGTTTGAGTTATGAGTGAGTATGAGTTTATGGAAGCATGGATTCGTAGAATAACAAAGGACAGCCCGGAGAGTTGCTCTTGTTTAAACTCAAGTGGCAGTGGACAGGGCACAGCGTTCGCACAACTGATGGCCGCTGGGGCGGAACAGTTCTTGAGTGGCGACTGCGCACCAGAAATCGCAGGGCGGACAGGATTTCAACAAGGTGGACTGACGATCTGGTGGAGGTACGGGTAGCCGCTGGATGCGAGCAGCACAAATCTGGTAGTTGTGGAGATCCTTGGAGGAGGCCTTTGTCCAGTATTGACGGCTTTAGCTGAGCTGATCATGTTGTTGATGTTAAACATGCCTCGAAGGCTACCACTTCATACCTGCACTGCTGTTTCAGTTTGAAGGATATGATGCTAATTAAAGTTACTAATCGTTGCAGTAACGACTAGGTATATTATTTTGTTTGTTTTTAGACGTATGATAATACGAGTAGTAGCACATATGTTAATGTTTGTACAATATAAGAAACATGTATCAATTTTAAATGACATAAAAACGATGGACTCGAGTTCGGTAAGGCGCATGTTACAGTTAGCTAAGCAAGCGCTTATCATGAGGACTTAAAACTTACCGTCTCAGTCATACAATAAAATTGTTACGAAACATCATTAGTATTATTTGTTTTTTATGTATCGTTGAACAAACAGATAGTCATCAAAACTTTCAACAAAGAAATTCAATGTTTAAAGTGCACATCAACATTTGTCTAAATCATTAGCCTCTCTGCCCCGCTGACTAAGGCCTCTCCAATCTCCATTTGCACAGATGCCCACACAGAATCATTTATTACTTAGCACGCCTATGTTAAGTCAGCTAAATAGTCATCGCAACTAAAATAATGATGTGCGATACAGATTTTTATTAAAAAACTTTCATTTATTTCACAGCTTATTTTACTCCGTTAGTGGCTTTGTGGTTAGTTAGCACATTAAAGCAGTATCGGAGTTTTTTTTTTCGAGTTATATTGTGCTATTAAACAATATTTCATTTGTTTTATAAGTGATAATATAAATAATTTGTGATAAATTATATTCTCCTTAAACCCCTTGAGTATCATTAAAATTGTGGCATTACAAAGATCTCACTCAGACTCCTTGAAAAAAATTAAAAAGTAGCATTGCACTGTTTTGTTTTTACTGCCAACAATCTTGCACGTTCCCGAACACTTAACTGTTAATAACCCACCGTTATTTCACATTAATATTTGATAAATCACAACTTAAACAAAAACAAAACTGCAAACATGACTCTTCACTTTCCCGCCAAGAAGTCCGCCGCCTTTTTGATGTCATTGTCATCGCGCCAGCTCATTAGAGGTGGAAAAAACCATGAAGCTGCAGATTTATCAGCTTCATGAAAAAAACTACAACTTTCATTAGTTTCACAGTTTTTATTAGATTATCTGGAATATGTACTCTGGAACTTTTGTCACGCAATAGGTTATGACATACTTCTTGGCGGGAAAGTGAAGAGTCATGTCTGCGGTTTTGTTTTATTTTCTAAAATTTGTGTTATGTTGGTGGATTATTAACCTTTAAGTGTTTGTGAGTGTGCATGAGTGTTGGCAAATGAAACAAAACAGTGTAACGTCACTTTTCAAATTCTCTCAAGAAGTCCGCCCGAGGATTTAGTAAAGCCCACATCTTTACTGTGATACTCGAGGGGTTGGGGGTATATCATTTCTCACTTCTCATTTCTTTTATCATTCATCATCATACAGGAAGGAAATATTGTTTATTTATGTATTACTTGTAAGAAAAATTACTTTGACACTGGCTAAATGTGCTAATAGCACGAAGCCATCAACTAAAGGAAAAAAAAAATTATGACAGGAACGAAAATTGTGAAAAACTTTTTTCTATTTAGTTTAACCAATTTCAGACAAACCTTTTTGCTGAAGAACAGTTTTGTCACTATGATAAACACTTTGTTATGAAAACTATTTGCCGTTGAATATGATCCGTTTACAGTTGGGAACCGGCTGGTCTTTGTGCCACCCGAGAAGGTTTCAATGGTTCCACTGGGTTTCACCCTCGTCAGCATTTCGCCGATATCATTTGACACCGACACTCTTTGTGCCTTGATCAATAGTGTATTTTTTTTATTGATAGTGGTATTACTTTTAGATTGCTGTAATCTCAGAATAATAACTATTATTGTTCTGAGGCTGTAATAGCTGATGTTTAGTATTGCCAAGTCTACGTCTTTTGGTATAGGTACGCCTACGTAAGTCTGACACCCCTGAATTTGCGTACCTACCTACTTTCTTTAATATTACACCACATTAATATTAATGCTATTTATATGGAATAGGACAGAAAGGGCTTTTGACTTTCTTACTTTTTTACTCTTTAGATACTTTTTTATTTTGTTGTTTTTTAGTGTATTGTTATTGTCCTTTGTTTTTTTTGTGTGTTTATTTGTGATGGAAAGTGTCCTTTTATGATAGGGCATTTTCTAATATTTTTGACGCTGTAAGGGAGAAAAGAGCTTGACACTTGCTGAGTTTCTTGCCGGTTCTTCTCGGTACAATATCGTAGACTTAGGGATGATTCTCATTAGAGCGGGGGGCGTGCGTGTATTTTTCTTTTGCAATCATGTTGTAACACGCTTTTATAATAATAAACACTTTATTTGCACACAAAGAAATAAACACTTACTACTATACTTACTATACTAGATACTTACCTACCTATTGCAAGTTTATTTGACATTCGATTATTTTAGCAAAAAAAAAGAGATTTTTGAAAGAGAGTTGACAAATAGAGGCTCACAATTTGGTAGAAAGGCTATGCAAAAAAATCAGAATCAAAATTGTTTTGAAAAAAGAATACACGAGCACGACTTATCGCTGCGGTGAAGCTGCGGTGGGTCTTTTGTAGATTCATACCATGAGTGGTTTATACCACGGTATGAATCGCACAGGGACGCTTTTTGAATTGGCTGTTTCATACCATGGTAGCCTAATTGATGTAATTTGTAATTTGTTCGCAACAAAGCGCAAAGATCCATTAGCTATTTATGAAGAAGGAGAAGTTAATGTTTAATGTCAAACTAAATGTTGGTTAAGGGGCTTTGACATTTTAATTGCTAAAGTTTAGTTAGTGGAATGTCACCAAGAGAGAAATACTGGACGTGTATTACTTATCCGTGGGCGCCATAAATTTATCTTCACCAGATTTTTTTTTTCAATAAAAATATACATAAATGTTTGCTACAAAATTATTATCTGCCAAACTGCATAGCAGTTTGTCGACAGTAGTTCTCATTTAGGTTTTTATACTATTTTACATTTAAACTTTTACTTAAATTCTAATTAGCAACTAATTATATCTATCTATGTTATGTTACGATATTTTACTTCATCATCGTCATCATCATCTTCATCGGCCTATCTTAGTCCACTGCTGGACATAGGCCTCCCCCAATGAGTGCCATAGCACCCTGTCTTCAGCTTATGCCCTCTATATTTTACTTAACTCTGACATAAAAGGAAACAAAGAAAAATACTGTACCTATAATACTACAATATAAATGGGTTGTATAACAATAATTATATTATAATTATATAATAATATAATAATAATACTACTAGCTCATTTTATGTCTGATGTTTGGTGATATATTTTAATCACTTATCTGATGACTTTCGTTTAAAAGGTCCCCATGATTTAAGGAGGAGTAAATACGTGTGCTGGGGAGAAAGTTTGTAGGGAGAATTATAAAGGCAACAGCGACTCAACGGCTCAATCTCCCTAAAAACTGGGACCAATCCCAGTTATTGTCGAAATAGAGCAACACGCACTGTGCTAGCGTGGTGGGTTATAGCCCGATATTCCCAAGTGCTATTGTTCATTTGGGAAGCCCAGCAGCAGTGGGAAGTTATCAGTATGTTCGTAATTACGATGAAGCGTCTTTTAATCTTCTTATAAGTTCTCTATTATCTCGGTACCTAAATAAAAGTTATTAAACCGCTTCGTTTGTTGTATGAACGCATTAAAACTTAAAAATATAGGTAATTTATGATAAGTGGTGTGTCATCGCTATCATCATAAAAACATTTTTTATTATTACAACGCTAGTGTCTATGTTATGGACCAAGTGATTAATAGGGCATTATAAAAAATGCCCGGGCAGTTCGAAAAACGCCCAATATGAGAAGGCAGTGTGCAGTGAGTGTGATTAAAACTATTGAAATAACCAAATTGTCCGGGAATTATTTATAATGTTTATCACCTATGGCGCAGAGTGATTGAAACCAAGTTTTATTAATGTTTTTTATTTCAAACGTAGGATCAATATACAAAAACAAATAAAATTATTCCTTTCATAAGTACTCTGCTGACCTATCAAACAAATAAAAAAAAAACAAAAATGATTATTCAGTAACAGAGGGATTACAAAACTATTACAATGTCAAAGATCTCCAGTTAAGTCTATACCTGTACTAGGAGACCCCGCTCTTCCTCAATGTTCTCACAATACTAATATAATAACAATAATTTGAATACTTATATATATTTATAAACAAATTCTAATAAATAATTAATTAACAGTATAATTATTGTATAGAAAATAAATAAATTAAGCTTACATATTTTAAATTATATTAGCAGTAGAATAAGATTAGATATTAATTTCCTCTCAAAACATTTTCGTGCCCAATCCGGGCCCATAACGTTCTATCTAACTAATATTGTAACAAATCATGTATACTTATGGAGAGCAATAAATGATTGAATTGAATTGAATTGAACTTGCTTGCATAACGGCTCGTCCCATTGCTTCTGCGATTGTGGTAGTAAGGGTAGGCTAGAATTTTGACAGGCGGATAACCAAGCGTTACGCACATCTGCCTCGCCCGACAACTCTACGGAACCCAATGATAGGTTGATAATCTTCCTGTAAAGATTGTACGTGCTATGGGCAGAAGACAAAAACACTGGCAGGGCCACACTGGATCAATTTCTAATTCCTAGGCCTCCGAAGCGTACAGGAAGCGAAGCCTGTAACCAAACGCGGTCGTTCATTGAACAATTTAAAACTTTAATAAGAGTTTCTCTTATCAAATTATCTAAATTGGATAAAATTGCTGGAAAAAGCTAAAGTTGGGAGCAACGTAGAACATATGTAAATTTAGGAACAAAAAGACAATAACGAATGGTAAATAAAGTCATGTATGGATTAATTTTGGAATAACCGGTCTGCAGTTGGATTGAATTTAGTGATCGCATCGTTTATAAAAGCAGGTATGGCAGCATCGAGAAGCGGTGCGCCTAATAAAAATAATGGATCATCGTTGAAAATTTTGATGTTGGGGGCCAGGCGACTGAAGTCAGTAACTATTTGTGCTCTACGGTCCAAGACCACGGAATCCGAAATGAAATTATTATTATTCATTATTCACATTTAGAAAAAATTTGCTCCAAACCTATTAGTGCCAAACTGGTTTATCAAAGTTTGTAGGTCATCGAGAACTAAACCAGAGCTTCCCCTGCCGCCATCGAGATACCAGACATTATTAGAATTTAGAATTTAAATTAAAAATAGCAGGTCCCAGAGGGTCACCCTGCTGGCCACCAACAGCGAAATGTAAAATATTGTTACGGTAAACCAAATTTGTTGGTTCGCCGTAACATTGCCATAAATATTTATAAAAAATGGGAATTTCATTTTTCACTTTCGCAAGCAGAGCACCCCGGAGTGATGTTGTTGTCTACGGAGTTGAAGGCGTTCTTCACATCCACCTTCAACAACACTTCACCACCAACATTCAGCAAGAAGGTGCGAGCTGAGTGAACCGCAGCCTCAGCCACCCTTCGAGCTAAACCCGAGCTGAACTGGCTGAAACTTAGAAGCAAGGTCAGAAAGGATGTGCTTGACACAAATTTTGGAAACAATGCGCCAGATGGTACACCCTACAGCAATTGGCCTTATTCCGCCATCTTTCATTTTGAATGCACAAAGGTTAGCGCCATAGAGTATACCGGTAATGTTCTGTAGAACATTTCCGGCAAGCATGACATTACAAAGCTGGTTAATTTTCCTCCCCGCACCCCGTGCCATCACACTAATATTATAAAGAGGAAAGCTTTGTATTTTTGTATGTTTGTAACGAATAAACTCAAAAACTACTGGTTTGATTTAAACAATTCTTTCACTATTATAATGCTACATTAGCGCTGAGTAACATCGGCTAAGTATATTTTAAAAAAAGTCCACCCGTGCGAAGCCGGGATGGGCCGCTCTAGTTTTCTAATATTATTATTATTGGAACAGGCTCGTATTCGGTATTACAGAACTTAACTCAAGCCCAGTAGACTACTTGAGTTTAGTGTAAAATACACAGAAAGCCACATGGATGTCATCATATTCATAATGTCTAGGCAATGTGATAAATAAGGAAGTTCAAATTATAATTATTTACTTCGCCCTAAGTAGCTTGTCATTATTCATAATGCCCGGGCACTATGAAAAATACCCCAATTTATTACTTGGTCCGTAACAGCTATACCACTGTAGGTACCTATGTCTTTTTATTACATACCTACATCAACGGTAGTGTACGTCTATTAAAACATTGCATCTGCATAAGTTCTATTCTTGTCCGCGGCTTAACACTTTCCAAAATAACAATAGCATAAAAATGAACTCGCATATAGCATAATAACCTCATATAGCATAACAAATACAGGCGTCGAAATCACGATGTTAATAATGTATAAAATTTTAAACTGCTCATTAAGGCGGTGTTATTTTAACCCTTATTGCGAGAGGCATAAGCCGCATTACAATTGGTAACGTGGTAATGGACAACAGAGCGTATTGATCGTTGGGTAAAAGTGAAAGCTCCACGCTGGATGTAAGAACAAGTTCCGTTTTGGTTTAAGGCCTTGTCTACATGGGCGCGTATTTAATTTGAATATATTATTATCATACACATCAATTCTAAAGATAACTTGATTTCGATGATGGAGGCCTTTGCAGTGGTATAACATATAGACTATTTTATAAAGGAAAACACTTTTACAATATAATACAAATTATATTCTGACGTTCCATGATAAAGGGTAGGTACGATAAAATAATCGCGAGAGGATTCGTCAAAGTTGTTTCATTTGACAGTGTAAATGATGGCGAGATGGCGAGATTTGTTTATAAAAAAAATTAGAGAAAATTGTATTGATATGTTTTAAATCCTTGCCTTCAGAACAGTATCTTCCAGCAGGAATTATATTTTTAGAACCCGGGGAAAATTAGTTATTTAATTTTGTAATTAATTGAACGAAACGCATTTTTCACACTACACAGCAAGTCGGAGCCATAAAAAAAACAGCAACTGTCATCTGTCTGTGACTGTCATGTCTTGTCTTTAAACCAACTTAATGCTCTAACCCCCTTACAAATAAACACTATTTAAGTTACTTACTACTTACTACTTAGTTAATCATTGTTTTGTCAACGTCACACAAACGTCGTTCTCAATCTGAGAAAAAGAGACAAAACAATGATTAACTAAATAAATGCTTAAATAGTGTTTATTTGTAAGGGGGTAAGTTGTTAACGTAACGCAAGATACAACTATTTATTTACCTAAAACCTTGTCAGTTTGCATTTCAATTTCAAACAAACAAAACAAACAAGCCGAAAAACCAAAGAGAAAAAAAGAATCATAAAGAACGGCACGTATTTTATTAATTTTTTTTGTAGGCAATTAATTTTTTTTTGTTTTTTTTATTGTGAATATTTTGATATTACCGGGTTTTAAAAATATTCTAAAGGAATATACATATTCCCAGTAACATTATCTTTCAATTATATAAAGTTTCAAACTCTCTATATTTTATGTTTTTTTTTGTACAAAATGTCGTATAGGACTCGCCATCATTCTTTAGGAAATAACTATATTATATTTAAATTAAATATAACTTTATTATTACTGTTTTCAAAGTATGGCATGATGTTAAATGAGTGTCCATGCCGTCATTATCAGTCTATACTATAGTGAAAGAAAAATAATGAAATGCTAATTCTCAATTTAAATGCATAAAGTACATTCCTGAATTTCTAGAACATGTCTTTAAAAGACAAAAATTACGCAAATTAAATACTACATACACACAATAATACATTTAATATTTAATTTGATAGTCCATAAGTACATAAATTTCATGCGTTTTACCTTAAGTTAGAGCATTAAACCAAATAATGCTCTAAGGTTTTTACCGCTGTTCCGATAGTTTTTATCTAAAATGAAGACCCCAGCAAAAAGGCGAGCACTAGGATGACTATGCAATATAATCATGAAGATGAACGTATTGATCCCATTCTATCGATTCCCTTTATGTCGAGTCTTCTCGTCTCGTTTTATCGAGCTTTCAAATCTTTCCATACAAACAATATCACATTATAGAGGAAGGTCTGGCCATAAACCACCACGATGCCCAATGCGGACTTCCGCCCGATTTTCAAAATGCCGCTACGGATTCAGATGATACACTAAACATGCACGCTAGTATATAGACCTAAGACACCTTCCTCGTAAAACAAGAGCACGAAGACCCGGTTTACACACGCTTCATACCAGGTACAGACATGTTTTTTTATTATTATTATTAAACTTTTTTTATTTAATTATTAAAATAAAATTTTGATCAACAAAATTATAATTATAAAGCATGCAATTTAAATATTAATAAATTAAATTAAATTAAATATTTCATATAAAATTGTGTCTGAATTCATTTACTTAATATTTGAGTTATTAATTTTCTTTGTTTATTAAGGACCTCTCTATAGAGTGAAGGCCTCCTCCATTTTTCTCTATGTAGTTCTATCATTTGCTTTAACTGTCCAATCTTTTCCCGCTGCTTTTAAAATTTCATCAAGCCATCTCTCCGCCGGCCGGCCTCTGTTTCTCTTGCCGAGAGGTTCCTTCATGACACTATCTTTCATCCGTGCAATGTGGCCTGCCCACTTCCATTTCAGTCTTTTGCAGTGTTCAATCAAGTTTGTTGTTTTTCTTATGTCTGCGCTTCTCTTTTTATGTCTTAACTTTAGATTCAGGATGCTCCGTTCCATGGCTCTTTGAGTTGTTGATATTTTGTTACTGGTTTGTTTATTGAAAATCCATGTTTGGGATGCATATGTGAGGCAAGGTAAGATACAAGAGTCTATTACCATTTTCTTTAGTTAGTTTTCTCTTTCTCCAAAAACAGACATGTACCCGGGCACTTTCCACACGACTCGATCAACCTGAGCTGAGGTCTTTAGAGGCACCCCCGGGTTATTCCGCTCCCGTTCCGATCCGAACCGCTCTAAGAATCTTTTATAGAGAACGAGGACACGCTTGCGTCGATGCCATTCCGTCTAGAACCCTTTGACGGTGTTTCGATCACACGGCTTGAGGAACCCTTTAAGATTTTCGCCGCACCCAAACTGGTGACGCTGTTTAGGCTGACAGCAAAAGAAAACCCAATG
Source organism: Eudonia lacustrata (assembly GCA_947562085.1). Lineage (NCBI taxonomy): Eukaryota > Metazoa > Arthropoda > Insecta > Lepidoptera > Crambidae > Eudonia > Eudonia lacustrata. The sequence continues at coordinate 20,153,211 of OX387314.1, forward strand.
CGGGTTGGTAAGTTTAGCCGACTGCAATCTTACAACAACCAACCGTAACCAACGGCTCAACGTGACTGTTACTCGTACTTAATGTTACTCCAGATTGACAGAACGTAAATCTGGTTCCCTGAAGCACGAAAGAGCTCCAAATTTCATAATTTGGTTATCTCTACGTTAGGTAAGAAAGTTGCTTAACTTGCAAAATCGCAATATGAACGCGTCGCCATTGCTCATACAACTTTACATAAACGGGAAGTTACTCGGCTTAATGCGGGATTTCATAGTAGGCATCTAACTAACAAACAGAATTTATGAGCAGCACAGTAGTAAGCTTCGTTGGTGAGGTTTAGAAATGAGGGAGTAACTTATTTGGCATGGTATCTCCAAGTCTCCAGTCTCCTGTCTTTCCAGATGTCCATACCGACTCTCTTGATCATGTAAGACGATCTGAGCACAGTTCTGGGATGTTTATAGACTGATGTGATGGTTAGTGAGTAGCTGAGTTATTAGGAAGTGCTACAATTCGAAGGACCAATTTTATTTATTAGCTTGAAAATTGTTATGAATTAGGTACGTCACAAAAGAGACATATCGTCTTTAAAAAAACAAATAAAAAACCGTCTTTTGTCACATAGCTGAAAACATACATGACGTTATTATATTTAACTTCTTCGGAATATCCTAAAACAAGTAATATTTCACTCAAAAGGAGGTTCCATTCTAACCCAATGTAATTGTTAACGTTTGAGATAGCGAAATAAACTGGTTTAATTTTTTTTCATTTTTTATTCTTAACGCAGACAATGTACCCACGCCCTTAGGTAATGAACCGAATTATACCCGCTTTTTGAATTCCCAGCATTTAAATACATAATGGTCTTCTTAAAATTTTTCTTAAGTGGAAAAAAATAACTTCTTTTGTCACTCCGTCGTTACGGGCAGGAAGCCGCGCCAAAATATATTCTATGATTGTTTAACTTTTTGAAGTATCACGGTTGCAAACATTTTTCACTGGCACTTTTGTTTCTACTTTCAACAATGTTAAACTTAAGACAACAGTTCGGATTCATAGTTAACTGCTAAATGCAGTATCTAGCCAATGTCTCTTATAAGCCGTTATTCTAGTCAATAGGCAGTATACAGGGTGTAATCGTTAAGTGTGACCAGGCGATTATTCCGTAACTATTACAGATATCAAAAAACTTTTAACTGATATCGAAAGTACGTTACCTAATGAGTAAAATTACATCAATAACTTTTTTAATTCGAACGAGAAGTATCCAAAATTTTGACATTAAACACTCCCATACATTTAGTATGAGATTAGTAGAAAAGTTTTAGTTTCCTTATTTAAGTGGTCTAGTACTCATTTTACCTTAATCATATTTTATGATTTATTTATTTTTTTTTTTTTTTTATTGGTTATAGGCAGGCATTTGACTACACCTCACCTGATGTTAAGTGACGGTGCGGTCGAGGATGGAACATGCCTGCCTAGAAATAGCCTATTCACTCTAGCCTTGAAGAGGTCCAGATTATACCTTTCAGGGAACACATTCGCAGGCAGCGCGTTCCATTCCCTAGCTGTACGCACTAAGAAAGTTGAACCGAATCGGCTCGTGCGACAAGGTGGCATATCTACAACATAGGGATGGAACTCGCGCCTCGCGCTCCGATAGCGGAAAGTGGATGGTGGGATTAGGTCGTGCAACTCCTTCGCGCACTCCCCGAAATGAATCCTGTAGAAGACCGACAGACGAGCCACCGTACACCGTTACGTATGATATGATATAATTACTCCGCAAACGTTAAGGAAAGTTCATTTAGAAACTGTAAATAGAGCTCGTCATTGTATCGCATAACAAGGACGTCACTTTGAACATCTGCTTTGAATACAACATCTTGTCATCTTGTACATACTAAGAAATAAATATTATTCAATTAAAAGATAGTTTTATTACTTTGTTAGGTTAATAAACAGTTTCCTTTAATAGCAGTACTAATCTAAAATAACCTTTTAAAATAAGGAAACTAAAACCTTTCTACTCATCTCATACTAAATGTATGGGAGTGTTTAATGTCAACATTTTGAATACTTCTCGTTTGATTGTTAAAAAGTTATTGATGTAATTTTACTCATTAGGTAACGTACTTTCGATATCAGTTTAAAGTTTTTTGATATCTGTAATAGTTACGGAATAATCACCTGGTCACACTTAACGATTACACCCTGTAATTACCGATCAGCCCTTGCCGAGTTTCTCGCTGCTTCTTCTCGGTACAAGGACTCCAACGTAGGGTTTACGAAGTCATGGCCTTGAATTGACGTTCAAAAAACACTTGTTAACGTCAATTATGAATAAAAAAATTGAATTTTGAATTTTACGTACCTATACTTACTATGAGGTTTAATATTTTTCAAACCAACATAAGGTAGTTCATGCATCAAGAAAATACAGAAATCGAAAAAAGCTGATGATGATGATGATGACGATGGATGACGAATATGTAAGCCTTATACGTTTGAAGAGCTGTCGAGAGTTATTCGTAATTTAAGTATAATCGCTTGTTCAGCGGTTTGCGGTGTAGCGCTCGATTTCCCTGCTCACAGCATTCTTTCTTTACCTTTGAGTATCCGCAGCAAAACGCGCAATGAACTGGAAATTCACCTGCAGCGTCGCAAGATACTTGTGCTCGTAGGAAAGGCCTCAGTTTTCCTACACTTGACTTGACATACTGTCAGTACTTTCAAGAAGCCCGAGTATAATAGAGCAAAGCCGGTTGTTAGCCCAACACAAAATTACATCAGAGGTTAACCTCAAAAGGTAGTTTGCAATTTTATGAGTTTACTGCACGTCATGCAGTTTCCGTGGTTCGCATGCCAGCAATGAGTGTAATGATTTTGCTATTTTGCCTTCCGCTTAATAGCATGACATTATTTTTGAGTAACCGATCTAGACTAAAATCTGATGTAGGTAAGAACTTTAACGTGTACCCGATAGCAAACGGTATTAACTTCGCAAAAGACTTTGTATTTATTTTATCGATACAGTATGCACTACATGTGTGAGAAACCAATAGAGTTTAGTCAAATTATTTATTAAAGCTCTTTTTCTACTCATCAATCCTCATCATGTCATCAATAAAAGAATTTTATTATATTTTAACAACATTTTCACTTTTAATTTTTTATTTTAAGTGCTAATTGCTGCACTGAAGCTGAATTAAATACTTATCGATTTCTTTTCGGTTCGATTCCTGGCTGGATCGGGTAGGCGTTTAATTTTTTTACTGTATTTTATAAATATTTAAAGTTTGCACTTTTTAAGCTTTTAAGGTTTCAGTATGGTGAATTAAGTCATATTTCTATGATACCACCTATTTTACTTTATAACTACTACAAATCTCTATTGTTCTATAATCTACCTAGTCTATCATAATATCCAATTCGTTGAGGCGCTATACACATCTTAATAAGGTTGGTGCTACTTTGTGTGTACCGATGTTATCTTATGCTAATATAGTTGCTCTTCTTTCTTATATTGTGTCTGCTAGTATTGACTGAAAGATCACCAATGAGTAGCATGGACCGGGTTAAAAGGTTGAGAGGTCATAGGAAATCTTTGATTTTTGAGGATAATGGGTTACCAGCAAATGTATTGCTCAGCTCAGGCTTTCTCATAAGAGAAGATCGGTTAGTTGTTATAAAAACTGTCATCTAACGAGACCATCTGCTTAATGTACCTACCTTCCGTTCCGACGCATGGACTTAAGTTTTTATTTTATACGTTCCCCCATTCCAGCATTACAAAATCTGCTCATTACATTTAAATAATTCACTTTTTGTCATTTAAATATTCGTTGACACTTGGCTTTCAGTAAGTGACGTTATTACCAAAGATGGAAGCCCACTTCATTCAAAAACATTAAAAAACTAGCTACCTCATATAACTGCTGGAACGCCACAACATTATTAATATTGATTTAGACAAAATGGAGGTTGCTGACCACACGGCCTTCGGGACCTCCGAATCTGAAAACGGGTTAGTTTCGTTTCGGCACCTTCCCAATTCGGCACCCATGATTTTATGAACTCGATAAAGGAGACCTTTCCTCGCCCCATACAACAAGGGCCCCGAATGTACCTAAGATTCAAAGGTATCAAAATGTAGGGAAAAAATCGTAGGATCTAAAAATATATATAACATATTTTTTATTCAATTTGTACCACCCAAAAACATCATTAGAAAGGTTTGATTACTTGCAACATTGAATTAATTAAACTGGCAAGCACAACTCTCTCGCTGTCTGATGCGTTTCGTTAGCTTACTCTCAGGCACAACTAATTTTAGATAAAAGTCTTTTAAAACATTATTTTTACATAAACTTATCGATTTCTAGCAAGTACATGATAAATAATAACAAAAATAAGTGTTTTTAACTGTTTTAAATTATTTTGTGCGTTTGATTATTTTGTCACCCAGAAGAAATTGATAAAAAATACTATAAGCCAGAGCTCAATCCTCATCATGTCATCAATAAAAGAATTTTATTATATTTTAACAACATTTTCACTTTTATTTTTTATTTTAAGTGCTAATGGCTGCACTGAAGCTGAATTAAATACTTATCGATTTCTTTTCGGTTCGATTCCTGGCTGGATCGGGTAGGCGTTTAATTTTTTTACTGTATTTTATAAATATTTAAAGTTTGCACTTTTTAAGCTTTTAAGGTTTCAGTATGGTGAATTAAGTCATATTTCTATGATACCACCTATTTTACTTTATAACTACTACAAATCTCTATTGTTCTATAATCTACCTAGTCTATCATAATATCCAATTCGTTGAGGCGCTATACACATCTTAATAAGGTTGGTGCTACTTTGTGTGTACCGATGTTATCTTATGCTAATATAGTTGCTCTTCTTTCTTATATTGTGTCTGCTAGTATTGACTGAAAGATCACCAATAAGTAGCATGGACCGGGTTAAAAGGTTGAGAGGTCATAGGAAATCTTTGATTTTTGAGGATAATGGGTTACCAGCAAATGTATTGCTCAGCTCAGGCTTTCTCATAAGAGAAGATCGGTTAGTTGTTATAAAAACTGTCATCTAACGTGACCATCTGCTTAATGTACCTACCTTCCGTTCCGACGCATGGACTTAAGTTTTTATTTTATACGTTCCCCCATTCCAGCATTGCAAAATCTGCTCATTACATTTAAATAATTCACTTTTTGTCATTTAAATATTCGTTGACACTTGGCTTTCAGTAAGTGACGTTATTACCAAAGATGGAAACCCACTTCATTCAAAAACATTAAAAAACTAGCTACCTCATATAACTGCTGGAACGCCACAATATTATTAATATTGATTTAGACAAAATGGAGGTTGCTGACCACACGGCCTTCGGGACCTCCGAATCTGAAAACGGGTTAGTTTCGTTTCGGCACCTTCCCAATTCGGCACCCATGATTTTATGAACTCGATAAAGGAGACCTTTCCTCGCCCCATACAACAAGGGCCCCGAATGTACCTAAGATTCAAAGGTATCAAAATGTAGGGAAAAAATCGTAGGATCTAAAAATATATATAACATATTTTTTATTCAATTTGTACCACCCAAAAACATCATTAGAAAGGTTTGATTACTTGCAACATTGAATTAATTAAACTGGCAAGCACAACTCTCTCGCTGTCTGATGCGTTTCGTTAGCTTACTCTCAGGCACAACTAATTTTAGATAAAAGTCTTTTAAAACATTATTTTTACATAAACTTATCGATTTCTAGCAAGTACATGATAAATAATAACAAAAATAAGTGTTTTTAACTGTTTTAAATTATTTTGTGCGTTTGATTATTTTGTCACCCAGAAGAAATTGATAAAAAATACTATAAGCCAGAGCTCAATCCTCATCATGTCATCAATAAAAGAATTTTATTATATTTTAACAACATTTTCACTTTTATTTTTTATTTTAAGTGCTAATGGCTGCACTGAAGCTGAATTAAATACTTATCGATTTCTTTTCGGTTCGATTCCTGGCTGGATCGGGTAGGCGTTTAATTTTTTTACTGTATTTTATAAATATTTAAAGTTTGCACTTTTTAAGCTTTTAAGGTTTCAGTATGGTGAATTAAGTCATATTTCTATGATACCACCTATTTTACTTTATGACTACTACAAATCTCTATTGTTCTATAATCTACCTAGTCTATCATAATATCCAATTCGTTGAGGCGCTATACACATCTTAATAAGGTTGGTGCTACTTTGTGTGTACCGATGTTATCTTATGCTAATATAGTTGCTCTTCTTTCTTATATTGTGTCTGCTAGTATTGACTGAAAGATCACCAATGAGTAGCATGGACCGGGTTAAAAGGTTGAGAGGTCATAGGAAATCTTTGATTTTTGAGGATAATGGGTTACCAGCAAATGTATTGCTCAGCTCAGGCTTTCTCATAAGAGAAGATCGGTTAGTTGTTATAAAAACTGTCATCTAACGAGACCATCTGCTTAATGTACCTACCTTCCGTTCCGACGCATGGACTTAAGTTTTTATTTTATACGTTCCCCCATTCCAGCATTGCAAAATCTGCTCATTACATTTAAATAATTCACTTTTTGTCATTTAAATATTCGTTGACACTTGGCTTTCAGTAAGTGACGTTATTACCAAAGATGGAAGCCCACTTCATTCAAAAACATTAAAAAACTAGCTACCTCATATAACTGCTGGAACGCCACAACATTATTAATATTGATTTAGACAAAATGGAGGTTGCTGACCACACGGCCTTCGGGACCTCCGAATCTGAAAACGGGTTAGTTTCGTTTCGGCACCTTCCCAATTCGGCACCCATGATTTTATGAACTCGATAAAGGAGACCTTTCCTCGCCCCATACAACAAGGGCCCCGAATGTACCTAAGATTCAAAGGTATCAAAATGTAGGGAAAAAATCGTAGGATCTAAAAATATATATAACATATTTTTTATTCAATTTGTACCACCCAAAAACATCATTAGAAAGGTTTGATTACTTGCAACATTGAATTAATTAAACTGGCAAGCACAACTCTCTCGCTGTCTGATGCGTTTCGTTAGCTTACTCTCAGGCACAACTAATTTTAGATAAAAGTCTTTTAAAACATTATTTTTACATAAACTTATCGATTTCTAGCAAGTACATGATAAATAATAACAAAAATAAGTGTTTTTAACTGTTTTAAATTATTTTGTGCGTTTGATTATTTTGTCACCCAGAAGAAATTGATAAAAAATACTATAAGCCAGAGCTCAATCCTCATCATGTCATCAATAAAAGAATTTTATTATATTTTAACAACATTTTCACTTTTATTTTTTATTTTAAGTGCTAATGGCTGCACTGAAGCTGAATTAAATACTTATCGATTTCTTTTCGGTTCGATTCCTGGCTGGATCGGGTAGGCGTTTAATTTTTTTACTGTATTTTATAAATATTTAAAGTTTGCACTTTTTAAGCTTTTAAGGTTTCAGTATGGTGAATTAAGTCATATTTCTATGATACCACCTATTTTACTTTATAACTACTACAAATCTCTATTGTTCTATAATCTACCTAGTCTATCATAATATCCAATTCGTTGAGGCGCTATACACATCTTAATAAGGTTGGTGCTACTTTGTGTGTACCGATGTTATCTTATGCTAATATAGTTGCTCTTCTTTCTTATATTGTGTCTGCTAGTATTGACTGAAAGATCACCAATGAGTAGCATGGACCGGGTTAAAAGGTTGAGAGGTCATAGGAAATCTTTGATTTTTGAGGATAATGGGTTACCAGCAAATGTATTGCTCAGCTCAGGCTTTCTCATAAGAGAAGATCGGTTAGTTGTTATAAAAACTGTCATCTAACGAGACCATCTGCTTAATGTACCTACCTTCCGTTCCGACGCATGGACTTAAGTTTTTATTTTATACGTTCCCCCATTCCAGCATTGCAAAATCTGCTCATTACATTTAAATAATTCACTTTTTGTCATTTAAATATTCGTTGACACTTGGCTTTCAGTAAGTGACGTTATTACCAAAGATGGAAGCCCACTTCATTCAAAAACATTAAAAAACTAGCTACCTCATATAACTGCTGGAACGCCACAATATTATTAATATTGATTTAGACAAAATGGAGGTTGCTGACCACACGGCCTTCGGGACCTCCGAATCTGAAAACGGGTTAGTTTCGTTTCGGCACCTTCCCAATTCGGCACCCATGATTTTATGAACTCGATAAAGGAGACCTTTCCTCGCCCCATACAACAAGGGCCCCGAATGTACCTAAGATTCAAAGGTATCAAAATGTAGGGAAAAAATCGTAGGATCTAAAAATATATATAACATATTTTTTATTCAATTTGTACCACCCAAAAACATCATTAGAAAGGTTTGATTACTTGCAACATTGAATTAATTAAACTGGCAAGCACAACTCTCTCGCTGTCTGATGCGTTTCGTTAGCTTACTCTCAGGCACAACTAATTTTAGATAAAAGTCTTTTAAAACATTATTTTTACATAAACTTATCGATTTCTAGCAAGTACATGATAAATAATAACAAAAATAAGTGTTTTTAACTGTTTTAAATTATTTTGTGCGTTTGATTATTTTGTCACCCAGAAGAAATTGATAAAAAATACTATAAGCCAGAGCTCAATCCTCATCATGTCATCAATAAAAGAATTTTATTATATTTTAACAACATTTTCACTTTTATTTTTTATTTTAAGTGCTAATGGCTGCACTGAAGCTGAATTAAATACTTATCGATTTCTTTTCGGTTCGATTCCTGGCTGGATCGGGTAGGCGTTTAATTTTTTTACTGTATTTTATAAATATTTAAAGTTTGCACTTTTTAAGCTTTTAAGGTTTCAGTATGGTGAATTAAGTCATATTTCTATGATACCACCTATTTTACTTTATAACTACTACAAATCTCTATTGTTCTATAATCTACCTAGTCTATCATAATATCCAATTCGTTGAGGCGCTATACACATCTTAATAAGGTTGGTGCTACTTTGTGTGTACCGATGTTATCTTATGCTAATATAGTTGCTCTTCTTTCTTATATTGTGTCTGCTAGTATTGACTGAAAGATCACCAATGAGTAGCATGGACCGGGTTAAACGGTTGAGAGGTCATAAGAAATCTTTGATTTTTGAGGATAATGGGTTACCAGCAAATGTATTGCTCAGCTCAGGCTTTCTCATAAGAGAAGATCGGTTAGTTGTTATAAAAACTGTCATCTAACGAGACCATCTGCTTAATGTACCTACCTTCCGTTCCGACGCATGGACTTAAGTTTTTATTTTATACGTTCCCCCATTCCAGCATTGCAAAATCTGCTCATTACATTTAAATAATTCACTTTTTGTCATTTAAATATTCGTTGACACTTGGCTTTCAGTAAGTGACGTTATTACCAAAGATGGAAGCCCACTTCATTCAAAAACATTAAAAAACTAGCTACCTCATATAACTGCTGGAACGCCACAATATTATTAATATTGATTTAGACAAAATGGAGGTTGCTGACCACACGGCCTTCGGGACCTCCGAATCTGAAAACGGGTTAGTTTCGTTTCGGCACCTTCCCAATTCGGCACCCATGATTTTATGAACTCGATAAAGGAGACCTTTCCTCGCCCCATACAACAAGGGCCCCGAATGTACCTAAGATTCAAAGGTATCAAAATGTAGGGAAAAAATCGTAGGATCTAAAAATATATATAACATATTTTTTATTCAATTTGTACCACCCAAAAACATCATTAGAAAGGTTTGATTACTTGCAACATTGAATTAATTAAACTGGCAAGCACAACTCTCTCGCTGTCTGATGCGTTTCGTTAGCTTACTCTCAGGCACAACTAATTTTAGATAAAAGTCTTTTAAAACATTATTTTTACATAAACTTATCGATTTCTAGCAAGTACATGATAAATAATAACAAAAATAAGTGTTTTTAACTGTTTTAAATTATTTTGTGCGTTTGATTATTTTGTCACCCAGAAGAAATTGATAAAAAATACTATAAGCCGAACTGTAACGAACGAATTAAAAAGACTGAGTGACTTGTCAGTCATGACATCTTGAGATTAACCTTTTTTCATTCCGTTTCGGTGTAGGTACCTGGCTCTGGCTGGAGTGTTTTTCGTTTGTATCTGTATTGTTTTGATTATTTGACTCGGCTATTCTCCCTGGACTTTTGTTTATCTGAATCTGAAGACTTGGCAATATCTACTGGACCTCGGTACCCCCGCCCTGTAACTTGGCTGCTATTGATATATTGACGATTCCCGACAACCTGCGTTTGGATACCGATTCAAAAAAAAAAAGATCCTATTTTACTCATGAAATGAAATGAAATGAAAAAATGAAATTATTTTAATAATAATGCTGCTACCCATCTAATATCTGATTTCCGAATAGCAGGGGCCATGATAAATGCATTCCATCTACCCATCACAGACAGACCAGATGCCACTTAATTATTAGAGCGTGCCCTAAGTGGCCCTAAGCAGATTAGATCAACCAAATGTTTTGGCAGAGTATATAATAGAAAATAATATTAATAGAAGGTGAGGTCTTTTGACAGTATAAATGCTTACTATTGAATGAGTTTCCAGTGATGACAGAATCGGACTTAATATTATTTGCACTGGGAACTTATCAAATTAAGCAGGCACGCTCATATTATGGTAAGCACATTAGACCAAATGGAACATTTGGAATTGAAGTATGCCGTGATATTGAGCCTCTCCATATACCACATTCTAAAAATGAAATGTATTTGTTGAGAGGTTGATTAGTGGTCGAACATGTTATACATATATATTGTTAAATATGCAGCACAATAGTTGGGAGCACAGAATTCACCGTTATTGCTATAATTGTATAATAGGAAAACGTACCGAGGGTTGCTGTGCTCATGTTATGTATGACCATTGTGTGGTATATGGAGTGGGCTTGATACCAACAAAATATAACTGCTCCAGCATTCTTCCTTGATGATATATTAATCAGAGAAGATGTAGAAAATGAAGATACATAATAAAAGAAATTAAAAAATAAACATATTGTTTTATTCCAACAAACAACATAATGTTTTACATTGCCATCTAAGGTGCGCTCAACCATTTCTATGTCACTGTAGAACTGTGTTGCTTTTAAAATCAATGCAATTGGTTATTATGACATGAAATATATATAGGTCCGATGTAAAAGATAGACTACTACACAACTGCTTGTGCTGTTGGGAAGGACTTTGCAGAAGCATTATTGATGTGTCAGTTGGTTGACAATAAGTCTTGTTTAGAAAGACTGCTTATGAATCAAGTTGGTCAACTGTAGTAAACATGAATTACATTCTTGTTTCTATTAGCATTTATGGTTCCGTGTAAGTGCGGACCTTTCTAAATAATTATTTCAGTACCTACTAGATTCTATGATATCAACATTCGTTTTCATCACACAAACATGTTTTCTATCCGGGATCTGTAGAGCAAAATAAACAAGTTTCTATGGCTGCAAAAAAGCGGCTTTGGTTCAGCAAAAATAAGACGGTCACGCACGCACGATCTATGTTTATTATTTATGTGAGTTTGTAGAAAACCGTATAATATTAACTATGTTTTCGACCTATTTTAATAATATTCTTTGTGAGATTTTAAAAAGACCACAATGTTTACACCAAAAACCGCTTTGACAGATGTCACTGTCAGTCATATTTTGCACGTTTCGTTTCATGTTTACGATTTCTAGGATCATTTCGGCGATTTTTTTTATTTTCCAAAAAATCTAGTTTTAGCAAGTTTTATAAAAAATTATATCACAAAGTGTTTCTGCATAATGTAGAGAATATTTTAAAATAAAGTGTACCTCGGTACAACGGGGGCCCATTTGGAAAGGTCTCCTTTAAATCACGGAGGTACTGTCACCGATAAAAAAGAGTGGTGATTGTGTACATAAAATGTTAAGTTTACTGGTAAAATACACTGAAATATTAAAATGATTGCCAGTGGGCTGCAGTTTAATTACAAACGTCAGGGTAATGATGTGAATTAAATGCGACTGAATTCGCAAAAAGTATTACATCTCAACGGTGCCGGTGGTCTGTTCGCTAGACCACAGAGGTATTTGTTAAAAGTGCAAACACACGTGAATTCATACCGACCATCACTCAAGAAGCATTGTAGTCCACCGTTAGAAAACCATTTACACATACTCTGCTTTAATTTAACAAACAATATTCAGCATTATAGACCGTAAAAATTCTAATTGCCGTAATAACAGTTTTACCGCCAATTAGTATAATATCTAATCTGGGTTGGCTTCCGTAGTTGATCCGTTGGTATTTGTATTTATATTTACTAGTGGTCGCCCAGTGGTCGAAATTTAACCGTAATTCACAAAATATATTATGTTTATACAATGTAATTGTAACACATTTTATAAATAAATTAAACCTTTTTGCATTCCTTCCCAAGTAAACTTTTACTAAGCAAAATCTCACTCTCCTCCGTACGAGCAATGTGCTTAAAAAAGGGTACAAAACTTTTTTAATAATAATAATAATACGTACGTTTTTACGTATTATTTTTATGTATAGCCTACTGTTAGGCCTAAGCCTTCCTTTCCTACATAGGGAAATTGGACCATGACCCACGATCCTGTCCCTGGTGGTTGGTTGGTTTTAAAAACTGCTATTCTTACAATAACCACCGGGACCAACTACGCCTTAACGTGCCTTCCAAAGTAAGGAAGTGAAGGAATATTGTTATTAAGAGGAAATACTAAGGTCGTCTGAATTGAAAAATATGTATGAAAGTAGACAAAATCAACGTTTCGTAGTCCCCTGATTCCTCCTCCAAAACTGGACCGATTTCATTACTTTGTTCATTAAAAATCAAAGAAAGGCTTTGGCTATGTCCCTATGTTTTGCTTTTTTTATATAATTACGTAAAATTTCGAAAAAACAGCGGAAAATCTAGCCAACTTTTAAGGTTTTTAAAGATTCATATCTTTTTTAATAATTAAGTTATGAAAAAAAGAAAAACAGGGACATAGCCAAAGCCTTTCTATAATGTTTAATGAAAAAAGTTATTAAATCGGTCTAGTTTTGGAAGAGGAATCAGGGGACTACGAAACGTTGATTTTGTCTACTTTTCATACATACCTACTGAATTTAAAAATTTCAGTGACCTTAGTATTTCCTTTTAAGGCGTTCACCCATCCGGTGACCTGTCTTGACGAAAGTTGCTTGACTTGCAAGGTTGCTACCTGACTGTGCCAGCCGCTTCGCTCTCGAGCTCCACTTTTTGTATTTGATTTACTATAGTAGACGTAAGGGCCGGAACTTATCTACGAGTATTTTTTTCAATTATATAGTTCTTTCTCCAGAATAACATAGGCTATAATTTATATGGATATTTTATTATTATTAAGAGTTACAGGCGAAAACTGCCATTTTTTCTGCAAAAACCGTACGAGTTATACGAATATCCCTATGGTAGAAACGTGTCTCTTAATTGTACTACATAAACGTCCGCGACAACATATATCTATCTTTTATATGTAAGCCATTATTACCAAAACACCTTATTTATCTATTCCGTGGCCAAAACAGTTAGCCATAAACACAATAAAATTTAAATGTAACGCCTCGGTGGCCGAGTGGCAGAGCGCTCGACCCGATACCCGAAGGTCCCGGGTTCAATTCCCAGGTCGGGCAAAATATATTTCGGATTTTCGATGCATAGCCCGGGTTTGTGATCACCAACCCGCACATGGCAAGCGTGGTGATTAAGCCATTACCCATCAATTGTAGCGATGACTTGATTTCAATGATGGAGGCCTTTGCCCCAGCAGTGGGACAAAGGCTGTTTACTTACTTCATTTCTTACAATAAAATTTGATACTATATGTCCGTCCAGTGCACATTTTGTAGTAACAAACTGATTCTACAAAATAAATGCTTTTTCGCTTTTGATATTTAATATAGATAAACATTGTCTTTTACACTACGTAATTTGGACAAATATTTAAATATATAAAAGTTACGACGATTAGCTGTGTGAAGCTGGCACCAAAAAATTTGACTGTTCCGAAAATAAATAAATAAATCTTAGACGACATAACAAGCGAAAAATCAGTGTACAAGTCTATCGATACAGTCATGTCATCCGATGACACTACGAGCTATCCCATGGAGTTCCTAAACTCTTTGGAGTTATCCGGGGTGCCATCCCATAAGCTTTAATTAAGTTAAGTATACCCATTTTGTTAAAGCGCGACTTGGACGCGTTAAGTTATGCAACGGTACCTACTCGGCAGCGAGTCACAATCTTAACTGGAGAAACCAAGGGAAACAATGTAATATCACGCATCTTAAATAAACCAAATAATAACTAACATACAATTTATTTTTAAAAGTCTACAGTTTCTATTAAAAGTTGTATTTTCAATGTCTATCAAAAGCATCACAGGGTCAATCCTTAAAAGTTGCAGGAATATATTTGGGTAGGTACTGTAAGGAGGTTATATGCAGCTCATAGTAAAAGTTAGTTTGTTGTATTTGTGTGTAAGCCGATTTAGTCTGGATGAATATTTGAGTCATCGAACATGTAAAATTAAAAAGGTTTGCTACGGTTTGACACAGTCGTAGACAGGGGCGACAGCCCGGCCAAGAGCCGAGGTGCTCTGAGATCTATTTAATCTAATGTAATGTTTTTAATATAATACACAAAGTTAAGTGCAACTGTTATTCTTATTTCATATTCTAGTAGGGCTCCCTATAGTAGGGACACCTTACAGTACATACGCCATGTTTTTCCTATGGCCAGCTCTACGTAGAGCAAGCTTGCTCACGTGTTTCTAAAACAATCCTTGAATATAGTTTATAGTTTTGTTTATATAATTTTTAACGCAAATTTTGTTGCGAAACAAATTACAAAAACACAAATGTTGAAAAAATTTCCACGAGCAGGATTTGAACCTGCACCCTTCTGACATACCGGGTCAGGTGCTCTTCCAATTGAGCTATCGTGGCTCTAACCAGCCCGCCGAAATTATTCAACACTATTTACTTTTTACTTTGAAAGCCAAATAGCTCAATTGGAATAGTTTATAGTATTATATTGCAGTAAATAGAAGATTAAAAAATATAAACTTATAGAACAGAATAGGCCATCATTTCTAAAGATATTAAGCGCAGACGCAGTCGCGGGTAGCCGCTAGTACACACGGCGGCAGATCAACCTACCCAAAACTGACAAATTTCTGCAATCAGTTTTGAACTTTATGGTTTGGTTATAAGGACCAATATTCATTGGAGAAATTTGATAGGTTTGGGAAGGTTGATATGCCGCCGTGTGTACATAAATAAAAATGGAATGCTGTTTGTTGGTAAGCACATCACTTGAGAAAGGCTTAACAGATTTATATGAAATCTTGCGCATGGACAGTCCATGACCTGAACTATGACTCAGGATACTTTTTATTCCGGTAACAAGTCCTTTGGAATAGTGTAGTCTTCCAAACGAAGTCACCGGCAACGGCTCTGATCCTATAACCCCTTACAAATAAACAAAGATTATTCTTAAGACTATTCGGACCTTACCTATGGACCGAATAGTTATTCCGTGTTTTGTTCCTGTCATGTAAACGTCATTAATTTCTAATTAGAGTAAAAGAAACAAAACACGGAATAACTATTCGGATCTTATTCTTTGTTTATTTGTAATGCACATAGTGTTTAATTTTTCTCCAGACATCCGGTAATCCGGTTGTCTGAAAGAGATCGCTTTAAGCGATAAGGCTGTAACATTGTAAATGTTGTTGCAATAAAAGTACTACCTATCTAACACCGATGTCTAAGCTATTCTCAGACATTGGAATATATTATTTACAGTTGATATTCTGTCGATATAAAATCAATTTCTACTTGCCAGCTAATGGCTTTTGAAAACTAACTCAGTTTCGTTATGACACGGTATATTTATCTCCTGTCAATCAATTACTATGCGCAGGTTCTTAATGACTGTACAATTTGATAAATCACTTCAAAACCAACCTGAATACATTTATAAATAAGTTGGAGCTAAAGACTATTATTATATTTTGATTTATTCATTTATTCGAACTAATTTAGGTTGCGAATTCGCCCGTGTAAAATTTCTTAGTGCTAATTCCCGAAGAAACAAATGTTTTCTAAGTATCAAAATCCTACGATAGTCAAGGATAGTAAACATACATATTGTTTACTTTTGTACCCAATTTGGTTCCTGTCTTTACTCAGAATACCTAGCTGTATAAGTTCATACTGCAATTTTGACGTGCTTAAAGAACAAACACCCAATATTTTCACTTAATTTATATTCGTATGATGTTAAGTATATTAGCTGACGAGTATTTAAATTAAAGATTAGCCGTGACTTCGTATTGCCAATTATCGCATACTATGACGGCTGCCAATATAATCAATAATTGCCAAAACATTTTTCAATCAAAATGCAAAAAAGTGAACGCACAAGTTTTTATTGTTATTCGTAACAATAGTTACGTTCGCATTTTATGTAGGTGCTGACCAACTAAAAGAATAAATCGTTGACCGCGAAAGGCGAGTCTGCTACTGCAATACCGACTGTATCACAAGCCCGTAAAGTTCTACAGCCGTCCTGTACAAATTATTAACGCTTTCTCATTTTGAACCGTCGCCAAAATTTACGCCGATGCCTTTTATTTCTCATTTGACTTCGAGAATGGGTAATGTGGGAGAATTTTTATTAAGTGGCAACATTTTATGAATGCTTTAGATACATTCGCCGTCACTCCGAAGAATCAGTAAGGTAGTATTAATAACTGGCAATGTTTTTCTATCTTTTATTTTTTATGTTTAAGATATTTGCACTTTTTTGATGCACTAAAATGGTATTACACTGGTAGTAAAACTTATTTGAATATGATGCACACTTTATAATTTGGGGAGCTTGTTTTGTCGTTTAGGTAAAGTTAAATTTTGATTTTGCTGAAATCACAATTTATTGAACACATCAACATTATATATTTTTTTGTATCTATCAATTTACTAAATATAAAAAAATATTTAAAAAATAATAACATAAATAATAATTTAACTTATCACATTATTATAGGTAGGCATAACATAATTCTTTTGAAAGTTTATTGCAAACGAACAATGTCTAAGATGCCTATAAAAGACCTAAAGTTATAACTTGAGGCAAAAAAGAGCCTTCCAAATTCACCCTTTAGTATCACAAAATTCTCTGAGCGGAATGTTGTAACATATAAATTACAGTGTGTACAAAATAAAATCTATCCCGAAATTACTATACTTACTTAAAAATATCAAATCAATCAATATTTACTCATGCTTGCATTTTATCTGTAACATTCAAAACTTTCATCAATCTTTTATTATGAATGCCGTCTTATCTTAATCTTTTCTAATGAAACGATAATTGGTAACTATTTCCTCGACTACATTCTTTTCATATTAAAAAGTATTCAGGGCCCACATAGGAGCCGCATTTGGGAAAGTCCGTTGGCGCCTGTACAAAGTCTCTTTCTTGGCCAACTTTGATTATAAAATCTAGTCCTCTTGTCCAATGGCTGGACCTCTCATCTCTCATCATCCAGAACCCTGGATTACTAGCTTTGAACCGGAGTGCTACTGCCCCAAACTTGGGTATAACAATTGTGTCCTTTAGTACAGGGTCATTGAGATTTCTGTCGAACAGAATGCCGTTATCATTCAACTTCTGGATGTCTTCAAGACTTTTGCTGGCGTTGAACGCTTTAATACCGACGACGTAAAAACTGTAGCCGTGCAGATGAAAGATGTGATCCGATTCGCCACCTGGAACAAAGGAAAACAGGTATTAGTGACTTTTAGAAACGACAATTCCAAATGGTTGGCACTGACACATTTATCAGGCTTCACTTGGCTCAGAATTAACGCTGTTTCCTGCGCACGTTCATCGCAATTTTTCAAAAATTTCCCTTGTTAGAAAAACTAAAAGTCTTTCAGCCAAGTATCGCATATACGCTTATTTATTTATTGTCATAATTGAGAACTAATATTGAAAATCATCATCATCAGCTCATTTTATGTCCCCACTGGTGGGGTTCCCTGTGTGGTGCCGGGGATAAAGAATTGCACCACCCCATCTCTTCCCGTGGGTGTCGTAAAAGCCGACTAAGGGACCATTCCAGAAGATGGGCAGCAGCATCTCTCTGAGGTTACCCTCAACCTACTGCGATCGCTAACCCGCCTGCCAAGCGTGGCGATTACGGCAAATACCCCTCATATCCTTGGGGGAGGCCTTTGTCCAGCAGTGGACGTCTTTTGGCTGAGATGATGATGACTGGTGGGGCACGAGCACGAGCCATCCTTAGGATGGATAGGGAGAACTGACCATAAACCACCACACAGGCCCAGACGGATTTACGTGCCTTCCGAAGCACCGAGATATTGTAAATATTATAAATAGGTAAAATAAATTGTTGGTATGTAGTGGTGGTATGGGTGAAGTTAGGGACGGGGGGAGAGGAGGTAAGTCTCCTGGAACTACTTGACCGCTACTCAAAAATTACGTTTATACATGTTCCCGGAGATACGCGATAAATACTTTTTTGTTTACGTGGACGAAGCCGCGGGCCAGTTATAATATATACTAATATAAACGAGGTCTCTAAACCCAGGCAAGCTACAATCGTGACTAGGGCTGCCATCCGTCCGGGTTTCCCCGGATTTGTCCTAGTTTGGAGGGCGTCCGGGGAGCGTCCGGGTGAAACCCGGGCACTTTTTATGTCAGGGGAAGTCCGATTAACTCGACAGAATGGAATGATTAGCAATAAATATTAAAAAAAGCCAAATATATCCGTGCACTTGTGACGTACGTGACAAGACGTGACCCCCCCTCCCCTCCCAGTTGATTAAGTTTTGATTTTCTATAAATAGTATAATTATGTAATAGAGTCCGGGGAAAAAATTTTATTTCACCCAAATTGTCCTTGGTTTTTGCAGTTTTTGTCCTGGGTCCGTAATTTAGCTGATGTCAGCCCTAATCGTGACCGATGTTTGCCTTACCACGACAACTTGCATCAGTAAAGACCAATTACTGAGACATTCCCCACAACCACTCTGCAAATAAGCTATGGATCGCGTACTGTGCTATATTGTACTATGTTGTATCTGTTATGTATCTGGTCGTATGTGCAATTGTGACGTAATCTTGGCAGCGAGAGATACACATAATTGCTTTATCGTTTCGTAACACCACTTATTTTATTAGATCATCGCAGTTCTATTTTCTGTCGTTAGTTGCAGGTTGAAAATATATGTAGACCAAACGCGAGTTGATATAGATATATTTTCGATATAATATTTATTAAAAAAAATTGTTTTTGGATACCTACCTACATAGTGTTTCATTTGAAATTTTGAAAAGATATACCTAAAAAAATAATAAATATAGGTATATTCTTGTGAAGATGTTACTATTTATTCTATGAATCTGTTATATTACACTAGTTGTCTCATTGAATTTTTGTGTGTACCTCTAAATATGTGTTTTTAACTATTTAATTAGCTATTCGGCATATTATATACCTAAGTATATCGAATAATCCCTGTCGGTCATAACATAAGTTTAAGTCTACTAACAATTATAATAATAATAATAAACTTTCCTACACTCACACCAATTATCTAGCCCAAGAGAAGTTTCGTTATGAAACTCGTTATATGGTTACTAGACAACGGATAAACATACTTAAAATACTTAAATACATACTTTTTATACATAGAAAATGGAAAATATAAATTAATAAAATAATAAAATTGTGGATCTTTGTTGTCTTTTACGAAAATAAATAATAACCCAAGTAGCATTTTATTCTCTTTAAAAGGCCACATTTATTTCACTGGTGGTCTCTTAGCATTTATAGTGGTCACACTTGGTTCATCGGCTGCAATAAAGTGAACATGTCCACCTATACCTGTATAAGGCATGTATAGACCCCTATACGATGAACCAAGTGTGACCACTATAAATGCTAAGAGACCACATAAATAATAATAAATAATAATAATAATATATTATGTAACTATTGGCGTTTTGTCAGGACAACATTACTCTTCTAGCCAGCTTTCATTTTCAAAGCTGAACAAGAGCGGTTTAAGAGAAGTAAAATTCGGCATAGGCTGTTCAGAGGTTCACATATACGGTGTTAGATTGCTAGCATTATAATATAACACATGTGAACATTATTGCAGCCCAAAGCTGTTATATATAACCTTTTATGAAGCGCTATTCAGTTGTTAGTGTTAGCAGGTCTAGTTTGTGATATATTAATCAGCTAATAAATTATTCTGTAAAAGAAGCGTTTAATGAGTTCACATGTACATGAAAGGTATTTACACGCACCACTATTGATATCTAGTAGCACTGACAGCAGTTTATTTGTTCACGAGGACCACACTGTTATCCTCTATTGGTACACATGTGAACCTTTCTAGAGCTGACGTCATTATAATGGTACACGCGTGAAACTTTAAAGAGGTTACAACACTAATTTTGAGTTATAATGGTTCACTGTAGATGGAGACAATGACCACCATTTTCACTTTTAATAACCTATAACATTTCTATATTAATTTATGATTTTGTCACTTAACACGGAGTTTTCGTTATTAATTTTATGGTTGATGTTTAATTACAAAATCATACAACGATTTAAATGCCAATAAAACAAAAATATGAAATATTGCTTTGTTTGTATCTGCTTATTTCGATATATTTATTTGATAAAAAGGCATATAGCCGAGGCGCGTGAAAATTTTAACTATAAATATGTATGTACTTTACAATAAATTTACATTACCCCGTAATATTAACACAATATCATATATAAAAACAATAAATCACATCAAAATGGCTGTTAGACACGATTCGACGATGGCCATGGCCGTAAGCTATCACAAATTAATATTTATTAAAAAATGTGGTACCAAAGTGATTATTTGAGGAAAAAGCGGCCTAATAGTTGGTTTTAGGTACACTTGTGGTTTGGGTTTTGGATAATCGGCTGTATAATTGTTCACTTCTTACTTATTATAACTCACTTGTCTGTATGAATAACCACACGGAATCTAATATAGTGCCGTTCATCAGCTTTAAAACAACAGTTCTCTCTTTAAACTACCATTAAAGATCTACTATACTGCTACCGTGAACCTTTTGTACACTCAAAGCTGAAAAATTTGTGCCCAAATGGGTGGTACAAGGGCTGTATAGCATGCTATACAGCTCTTGTGCAGCTCACATAGACAGCTTAAAGAATAAATGTGTACCGTAAGTCAACCGCTATAGAACCCCCAATGCTACTTGGGAATAACATAGGTTTAACCATACCCAGTAGATGCGGTTTACAAATTTGAAGGGACCAAAAACAAAATGGCGACATTTTTTTCCTCTACATGATAAACTAAAACAAGGTTCCTTGTTGTCGTGAGTGAGTGAGTTTAGACTAGAAATATTACGATACGAATATTTTCAGTATTGTTTATTTGAAAGTACATTGATAAAAAAGTTAAAAAAAAGTTTGACTGTCATAGACCACATAGTTATACGTATATATACATATATATGCAAAAGCTTCAATGATACCCATCATACTTTTATATTTTTAATTTTAAAGACCACCCAACAAGAAAAATCTGTTACACGAAAGTCATATAATTACGTAACTAACACTACATTTCATTTCATTAATGATTGGAATAAATTAATATTTAATCCATCAATTTGCATTAATAAAAGTCTATACGGCTTTGCAAGATATTAATCAATCTCGTTACCGAAGAAGTAGAAAGTAGGCACTTTAACCTATAGTGCATGGTTTCTTAAAGTGGGGTCCACGGACCCCTTAGGGGTCCGTAGCATGCGTATCAGGGCTCCGCAGTAGCTCAGTAAACTCATAACACCTTAAATTGTGCAGTAAACTCAGCATTTCTCGGCTAAGCTACGCACGCCACGCGCAGTGACGATGACGCATCATCGTCGTCACGCACGTCACAAGTAGCATCCTTCTCAATAACTTAGTAGTAACCGAAACTACCAATAAAATAGTTTTCTTTTCCTAAAATAATCTTTGACGGAGGGGTCCGCGGATTTGTTTAAACAGTGGTCCGTAGCTGCAAAAAGTTTAAGAAACCCTGCTTTAGTGTATGTAAGATATAACATGAATATCATAATAATAACAATAACATTAAAACAATAATCCTACTAATATTATAAATGCGAAAGTTTGTGTGTATGTTCGTATATTTATTGCTTCTTCACGCTGCAACGGATGGATGGATTTGGATGTAATTCGGCATACAAATGTTTTATAACTTGGAATAACACATAGGATAATTTTTATCCAGATATTCCCACGGGAACGGGAACCACGTGGGTGAAACCGGCCGCTGGTATAATATAATATCATCTTTTATTTAAGTAAGATATTTAATTTATGTTTTTTATTTTTCTTTTAGGTGTAAAGTTAGATGTTTCCATTGTTTTTTTTGTTTTAATACCATTAGTGCTTACTTTGTTTTTTTAATAAATAATATTAAATCAGAATACACCTGAGGGATTCAAGAACCAATTTAGTGACCCGACATTGTCGAATGCACTAGCCACTGCGCTATCGAGATTGAAGAACCAAGCTGTGATTAGGTTTTGTTATTATAACTCCATACTCTGTAATTTGACACATTATTAAGTCCAGGGATATTAATTACTCTGTCCATGGCCGGAGAGTCAATGCCAATTTGGCAAATATATCATCATCATCAGCTCATTTTATGTCCCCACTGCTGGGGCACGAGCCTTCCCTGTGGATGGTTAAGGAGAATAGGCCATAAGTTGAATAAAAACTATCCTTGATTGTAAAGCGTGCTTTCGTACGGGTTCCGGGCTGTGAAAATTAAGTGATTTCATTCTTCTTTTTTTTTAGTTAATAAAGCTATTATTAAGATCCAACTCCTTCCTCAAGGTCGGCAACGCATCCGCGATTACTTTGGTTTTGCGGGTGTCCATGGGCGGCGGTGATTGCTTTCCATCAGGAGACCCGCCTGCTCGTTTGCCTACTTTTAACATTAAAAAAAAAAAAATATTTTTAATACTGAATTCTGATGGCTCCCTGGTATTGTTTTAAGTTAAGTTTTTTTAATTTTCTACAGTCTATGTCAGTACATAAACTGATTTCATCTCAACATTTCGTCTAAAACACGACGTATTCGGGAGGCGTTCGAAACCTTTCAGCGAGCCACACTCGCGATAAAACATGACGGTGAACCATCTGTTGATCGTGAATAATTTACCAACTCACGCTTTCGGCAGCGTAACCGGTCATCGCCACTCAAGATCTTTACAATTCAGTCAAAGGATTCGGTCGTGGAACGTCCAAAAGGGGCTAAAAAAAACCTTTAGTGCGTAAACACATCAAACCTTTTGTTAATAAGCGCGATATAGTTGACAATTTAATAAGCGGTAAGTACAGTCAAATATTTTAAACATACTTTTTTATAAAATTTTAATATTTCATAGATGGATCAACCCATAACACTGAAATGAGTAAACCGAAAACAAAAGCCAGTGCCAACAAGCACAGTACACTCAGAGGTACGTAAGTACCGCCAAAACATAATATAATTTAATGATTCTAAAGTAATAATAAGTTATCATTACCCAGACGTTACTATCGTTTGTTACACAGGGTGTCCCAGGTAACCTGTACCAGCGGAGGTCTGTGGTCAGGGGACACTAATATCTATCCATTGAACCCCCATGTATGTTCCGCAGTATTTCGTAGTTTTCGAGATATGATTTAATGTAAAGTGAACATGTGAACATAAAGGTAAAATTTAAACACTGAAAAAAGACGACACCTCAGGTGGGAAATTCGTCGTCGTCTTTCAGTCGTCTTTATTCAGTGTTTAAATTTTACCTAAGCTAACCTAAGCGTTATAAACGCAAAAATATCAAAAATTTACAAATCTAATGTAAAGATTAATAATGTATTTGTAAGTATTAATAATGTACATTTAGTGTAAAAAAATTGCTAAATAAATGATTGCATTACATTATTCCTGTTGTTTTATTAACTACAATAAAAGTAAAAAAATATAATTATTTTAATTAAAATACGTTATTTTAAATTTTTTTACCAAGCATTTATAATTATTCACCATATTAATCGCAAAAATTTAACAAAAGTATTTTCAAATGCATGAAACAAATTTCACGGTTTAAGACTGTATCAACTTTGAATTCCATTTCCACATAAAAATGCCCTATGTAGTACCAACTTTTTTATGTTTTTTTGAAAGCTAAGAAACCCATAATGTTTTTAAAATTACTCAAAAGTTATCCGGTCGGTTGTATATATTTTATTTTTCAATCTGAAGTCAAGTGTAAATTTCTCTTAAACAGAAATTTTAGATTTGTGATCGAATTTTTAACTATTGATAGTTAGGATTTAGGATTTCTGTATTTTTACAGATTAATACACATTTTAACAATAAAACTAGCAAAAAAAATCTTAAAAAAACACCACTCAGAAAAAGTTATACCTAAAACAGCCTAAAATTTAAAAAATATTGAACATAAAACAAAATTAATCATATCTCGAAAACTACGAAATATTGCGGAACATACATGGGGGTTCAATGGATAGATATTAGTGTCCCCTGACCACAGACCTCCACTGGTACAGGTTACCTGGGACACCCTGAATAACGAACACCTCTAAAAGTAAATAGAGGTACCCTAATGTGATACGGATCGTCGTCTCATAATATTATGAGACGACGATCCGTAAAAGTTGTTTCATTTCCATGTGTAGTGTTCGCGTAAACTTTAGAAAACAATATATTTACCATAAATTATCAATCATTACACACTCCCAATCCCTTACTTTAGTCAAAATCAAAGCAATTTTAATGAAACTTAAATAAGATCAATTAATACCGAGTATTCTCTACCAATTGCTCGATCCGATCCTAACTCCCCGAAGAATCTAGTAGGATTCAGGAACACGCTTGCGCGATGCCATCAGAAACCCTTTGAGGATGTTTCGATCACACGGGCACGGCTTGGAACCCTTCAAGTTTTTCGTTACCCACAAAACATCCGGTTACGATGTAAATGCCATAAGGGAGCAACTGTTATCTCTTACTAAAAACAAACTTCTTTCAAACAAAAGAAGGAGCATTAAATTCAGATAAGTAGTTTTAGAGTTACTGAATACTGATGTACATGCACGTCGAATTGATTACATCCTCCTTCGTAAAATGTCGGCTAAAAAGTCTCTGGGCGTAACGGTATTGTGATTGGCCCTGATCAATCAACGCTCTCCTTTCTCGAACGATATTTTACAACTTGCACCTACTTTTAATTAAATTTGCAAATCGTAAATAATGCAACCGGTAAGCCAGTGTTACTTTTGAATCCAATATTACACCGACGACAGCTTTTAATCTTTTAATTCGGCATGACGACTTTTGACACATTCGACTTTCACACGGTAGCCTACGGCAGACCTAGTAAGACTAGGGACTCCTAAAACCTTTAATGATGGTGGCTCCTATATCGCCACCACCAGTGAAATGATTAAGGATCTGAGTGTGGCAACCCTTGTTACCCTTGATTCTAATGTTACCCCGTTTAGTGGTAAAAAAAATATTACATAGAGACCACCTAATAACGATAATAATTGCCTACTGTACTGATCAATGGTTCTTACGCGCTTAGAAAGGGAACGTGACTCCTATAGAAATAAGCAATATAATAGCATATTCAGTTACCGAGAAATCATGTAACATTAGATACTGTAACTTAATACTGTTCTCACACAACTACTTAACGACTTACAAAGCAGTCAAATTTAAAATTAAAGCTATATCGCACAGACAAACTATTGTTACCTGAACTGAAATAGTTCATCGCGGGATTCTAATAGTTAATTTAATAGACAAAGCTTAAACATTGTTCGCCTTGCATAGGTAAATCGTTCGATGGATTTTTAGTGAGTTAGTCCGTTTCTTTTAAATCTCAAATTTCTTAATATGAATTGTTTTTCTTATAAAACATGCTCTTCGACATTTAATTTAATAACATAAACCGTGAAAAGAAAATCGCAATTGAAAATTACTTAAAAAGACCGTGAGAATATTTTGTACTAGGTACTTTCGAAGAGGCAACGTAAAGTGGCTACTTTTTCACGTAGACATCTCTACAAACAAAAACGATCAAAATAAAATATATGACGCGATAAACCGACAGTGAAAGGTGGGACCGAATAAGGCGCGATGTAGCAAAGCCTCAAAGGCTTTGGAAGTTATCAGACTGTGTCTATAATCGATCAGATCGCTCCATCAAAATTTGGATGTGGGCGCTGTAGATATTATTTGTAACCGTTAACTAAAACTAACGTCGATGCCACACCGCCGGTCCTTGTTATTTTTTTATTTATTGACTACAGTTATATTTTTTACTTATATAGCTGTCCCGGCAGACCTTGTTCTGCTCTATTTCTCTAAAACAAAGTTACATTGATTTTTTTATGTTAATAGCTGCCCCGACAGATTTCGTTCTGTCAAAAGTTATTGGCCTGTCGCAGTCTAATAGAAATAAATTAACATTGAAAGACTTTACTAATATCTAATGTGATGATATTTTGATTGTAATACCCTATGGTACACGATATTTTTTGTTTGATTACTTGGCGCGTAAATAAATAAATCTGACCTCTAATCAACTTCAAGGCATACCAAAGATAATTCTAACGCGCCTTTGTTTTGTTTTGATTGACGTCAAATGTTTGACAGGTGGGGACAGAGTGGTTTGTATGGGAAAATAAAATTGTTGTTTTTACTATTTGCCTCGTATTTTTTACGTTTTTTCTCTCCATCCTTCTTCAGACTTCATCAAACACAACAAAAAAGAAATCAGCCAAATCGGTTCAACCGTTCTCGAGTTTTGCGATTAGCAAAACATTTAGCGATTCATTTTTATTTATATAGATTGTAACTTATATTAATGATTGGCCTCGCGCGGTTGACGAGACCAATCATTTATCTAAGGATTATAATTTATTCCTCATTCATGAATTGCCAGCCTCGTCTGGGGGGCACCCAGAACCTATGAACCCTATGAATATAATATGTTGTACGAGTAGTCTATATTATTATGGATACCTAATTATGCTGCAAGACAGCATGAGTATACAAAGGTAATTTTTTTTCTTATACTCATCTGTTAAACGTATTTTTGGTTGTAACAGCACATGCTTAGAAAGTAATTATTTAACTACTAGATACATGTAATTCCTAAATCTACTAACCTACATTTATAAATTTATTCTTGTAGAATTAAAATCTACAAGGACATGAAACTGTGACTTAGTTCAATCGATTAATAATTATCATTTATAAATCGATACAAACCATCAAGCTAATGGGCGTTGGGAAACAAATGTTCACTAGTGACTAGATCGATCTTCGGTTAAACGTCATCGGGGACACGCCTTTTAATAAAAACTGTTTCAACCTCAGAACAATAACTAAAGCTTTAGTTACTAAACTAGTTACTAAAGCTACTAGTTACTAAAGCTTTAGTTATTGTTCTGAGGTTTCGACAGGGCGTATGTAACTATTATTAGGTAGTATTACCACAGAGTACATTAATTATATGTGGTAATTATAAAATTATTACGCTTAGCTTTTTTATTGGTACTGATTAAAATCAAAATATAACCTTTAGCGGAAGTTAATGACTGCCAAAATACT
Organism: Eudonia lacustrata; assembly: GCA_947562085.1. Taxonomy (NCBI): domain Eukaryota; kingdom Metazoa; phylum Arthropoda; class Insecta; order Lepidoptera; family Crambidae; genus Eudonia; species Eudonia lacustrata. The sequence goes on from OX387314.1 coordinate 20,181,117, forward strand.
GATAGAACACTCATATGCATCTAAACATAAACAAAAGACGTTAACGTCACAAATACATTTTGTTTCGAATTGTTTCTCCAACTTCTATAACTGGGTTACATCGCCCAATACATATCATACAAGGCGATATATTAACTTGTTACAGATACCTACACATTCGTTGAGAAGTTATCATTTACCAATTCGCCAAAGGTGGCCGTCTCCAGTACTCTAACTTCGAAGCAATTAGGACGATGTTCGCATTCAGGTGGCAAGGGACTTAATTACCTCCAAACATTACGTATTTCAGCATTCATTAAGTACTTTAGTTGACTACGTAACGAGGGCGTAATTGCATACGGTATATACGTACCAATCAAAGTTAGTTAGTTGCCCAGAGAAAGTTGGAATAGTACGATATTGAATAGTCTGGAGGCATCGACGCTTCTGATTGGTACGTGGAAAACAATAACAATTATCTATGTTATTCTGCTATTATAGATGTATGCGGGACTGAGACGTGGTCGCTCACTATAAAAAGGCTCAAGGTCACTCAAAGAGCAATGGAGAGGGCTATGCTCTGGGTTTCTCTGCACATTGCTTGCAGGACTGATGGCCGCTGGGGCGGGATAGTCCTGGAGTGGCGACCACGTACCGGAAAGCGCAGTGTGGGCAGGCCTCCAACAAGGTGGACCGACGATTTGGTGAAGGTCGCGGGAAGCCGCTGGATGCGAGCAGTACAAAACCGGTCGTTGTGAAGGTCCTTGGGGAAGGCCTTTGTCCAGCAGTGGACGTCTTTTGGCTGAGATGATGATGATGATGATGATGATGGTGATAGATGTATTGTAGTGGCACCAGTATTCAACACTTTATGCCCAGTATTAGACACCTTCGTCGTGCCATGCTAGGGGTGCCTAGTATGAGTGTCATTCGCTATTCGATCACGTTAACGAAAACGAGAACTTGTATGGCAACATTTTAATTCTTCTCGTATGTTGCCAGGAGGCGCTGCCTCAATTATTACCGTTTTAACAAAACTCACATTAGGCCTGTAGCCGGACCACCATTCAGTACCCAGCTACATTTAATATACAGGGTCACTTTTTTATCACCGTCCAAACCTTCTGAGATGACTCCCGTGATACAAACGAATAAAATAAAATTTAGCTGTTCCATACAAAACATTAATATTCATTCGACCAAAATGTATGGAACAGCTGAATTTTATTTTCGAGTTAAGGAGTTGGTCCAATAGTAAGAGTAACCAACGGTTGTATCACGGGAGTCATCTCAGAAGGTTTGGACGGTGATAAAAAAGTCAACCTGTATAATACGGTACCTTTAGTGTACCTTTCCAATATACCTATCCATTAAACAAACAGTACCACAATACTTTGCCAGTATTTTGATACTTAACAAAAAAATATAATTCCGTGGAAATTTTCGATTCGATCGACCTATTCGATTACTAAAATCAGTTGCTGGTCCCTTTAAATGAATCAAGGAAAAAACGTCGAACCTAATGCCACTACTTATAAGAATCAAAAAATAACTATATAAAGTACATGTGAAAGAAAAAATAACTATACAACGTGTAACAGAAAGGTGTGGTCAAAATAAAAAGATCCAAAGTCTATCTGATCTAGATCATGTATGTGTTGTTACTGAGACATAATTATTAACTTTAATTTGTCATGCAATTTTAAATTAAATATTTAAATTAGTGAAGTCATGCACGTAAGCAAGCAGCAGTAATCAAATATATATTTTTTTCTTTAAATTAACTGTTTAACTTAATTGTATTTTTTTTAATTTGTGGTTTGTTCTTTTGGTTTCACTGGTAATTGATTTAATCACCAGTGAAATCCCTAAATTCTAAAACCCCTTTGTCGGGCTCAGCGAGATTTTTGCACGTTTATTCACTTCCGGCATTCATCCCCACATCAATTCCATTCATGCCCATCTGCTCCACCCATCTTTGCCGCGTGCCATAACCTTGCATTTTATTTATTTTGCGCATTTAGGTTTACAAAGTGTATCCATATTTTTATATTGTGCGGTTTTTTTACGTTAATGGTGTTTTGTGCGGACAAAAAATTATTTTTTTTTTATTTACGACAACAAACGTGTATCAGTGAAATGAAGTTTTTTTATTTGAAATTTTATTTTAATTTTACTACAAAAAGGCGCCCGAAAAGGGGACGCCATTTTGTAGTGAAATTAATCAAAGCACTAGGGCTGTAACTTGTTTATTTTGATATGACGTCATAATAGAACTATTTATTTAAAAACTACATAACAAGGTAAAGTTAATAACTATGGCTTAGTAACTGTGCATACAAGATCTAGATCGGATACACTTTAGACCTTTTAATTTTGACCACACCTTTCTGTAACACGTTGTATATAAAGTACTTGTGCACTCTTGTTAAAACAATGGCTGTTTGTATATGACAAGCAAAGCCTTTTTCGTAATGTCCGGTCCCCGGATGAGTGACTAATCTTTAGAAGCACGGATGCTTCGTGCTTTAAAAATAAGTACCTGGATGACCGAGCTGTGCTCGGTATTAATTTTTTTTAATTTTCTAAAAGTGAAACCTAGCTATAGATCGATTTATCACCCCCGAAACCCTCCTGCATACTAAATTTCATGAAAATCGTTGGAGCCCTTTCAGATATTCAGATTATAATTATATATACATATATACAAGAATTGCTCGTTTAAAGGTATATCTCTTATGCTATGGCGTAATCTTCCAAAGTCTAATGTAGTGGGAATACCTACAAAATATTGCTAATATATTGCTTTATGACTTGATTGCTGATTTACAACGTTTTTTTTTTTGTAAATGTTATAAAAACCACGTGACAGCCGACCCTTCCAAATGGTTTGATAGGTACGTCTAAAATGAAAAGTAACTGCATAATATAGTAACCGCTAGAGAAAATAGTGCTGTGTTCACAAATAATAATTAAATGTGTGGAAATTTTTACTTTTTATTTTCAAGTGCTAATTGCTGAATTTTTTTCACTGTATTTTATAATTATTTAAATGTGTGGAATTGAAAGGCACCGTTTGTAAACGTCATACATGTTTTCTTTATACTTAGCACGGAAAATGACTCCATTTCACCTGATGTTAAGTGAAAATGGAATCCAGCTTTTTTCTAAGTTTTGATTTTTTACCATTGAAAATGGTTATCAGATGCAAATCGCCTGAGACGTATTTTTGGCCATAACTCCGAGGATTTTGGGATCTAGATTTATCGAGACATGTGTGAGCGTTTGAATTTTAAAAACAGGCTGGTAACTTTTTTGGAATTTTGAAAAATGTAAAAAGTCGGGTTTTTTGGGGGTATTTGGTTACTAAATTGTAAATATTTCGAAAAAAAAACCGACTTAAGAAAAAAATAAAAAATGGTCCTAGTAGGGTATCAGTTTAGCTACAAAATGGCGAAAAAATTTTGAAAATGGTGTCAAAAGATGCGGATACAGGCGAGAAGTGCATTCGAGTTGGAAATCTATTTATTTAAAACATAAAAGATTTTTAATATTGATATGGTCACTATAAGATGTTGTTAGCTTAGCTAATTACGTAATAAATTAAGACAAAAGATCCCTTAAGTAGGGACTGAATAAGTTAACCGACTTGGTATTGCATGGATCTCACAACTTTTTACGGTAGAAGAACTGAGTTGCGAGACTTGGTTCTTTTACAAGTGTGTTTTCTTTTGTAGATAGTCCTACTTTTTTCCTTTATCATCTACACCTATTATTCCATTATATTATACATATACAGGTACACTGATTCATTAACTGCAAATGTAACTTTGTAATCCTATATATTTATATGGGATTACAAAGTTATTTATGTAGTTAATGTATCTAGAAAACGAAATTGCAAAATAGTTTTAGTTTTTCCTTGATTTATACACTAAACACTAATTGTATTCTAAATTTGAAGCTTCTATGTCTGCTAGAAGTGCCTTAGTTTTGATGATCGGTCAGTCAGTGAGTAAGTGAGTGAGTGAGTGGTGCGTGACAAAATTAAGAAACTTTGAATAATTATAATTCTTAAACAACTGGTTCAAATTTAATGAAATATGAAATATACCGTATTTATAAAATGCCTGCTTGGTAACTGAAAATTCAGGCTTCTAGTTTTATCCACAACGAAATTATAGGGAGTCGAAAATGGCCTGAACGGTTTCGAGAAAAGGATGGTATGGCCGTGCCGCTTTTTTGCTCGTGCCCCCAGATTCTTTAAATTCGATCTTGCCGCCGAGGATAGTGACGATAACGACGATGATGCCAGTCGAGAAAGTGAGAATTAATCCGTCAAAAGAAGGCGCCCGATGAATTTCACTTTCACAAAAGAAAAGAAAATGTTATTCACTGTGTTGTGCAGTGTTATACATTCGTATGTTATAATTCGACTAGTGAGTAATTTAGTTGTGTAATTATTTTTTTCGTAAATTTTTGTATTCATTTTCAATGCTCCGATTCTTGCGGGGACTGCGAAATCTGTGATTATTTATAAATTTTCTAAAAACTAAACCTAGCTAGATCGATTTATCGAAAATCGTTCGAGCCGTTTCAAAGATTCAGATTATATAAAATATATCCATATATTCAAGAATTGCTTGTTTAGTGGTTTTATAGATATGGCTTATGCTATGGCGTAATCTCCCAAAGTCTAATGTAATGGAAATTGGTATTCCCACTATATAGTATAAGCAATATTTTGTAGGTACAAAATATTGCTAATATATTGCTATAGGACTTGATTGCTGATTTACAACATTTTTTTTTGTAAATGTTATAAAGACCATGTCACAACCGACCCTTCCAAATGGTTTGAAACGTCTAAAATGAAAAGTATCTGCATATAGTAACCGCTAGTGGAAGTAAATGTAAATGTGTGTAATTTAAAGGCAACGTTTGTAAACGTCATACATGTTTTTTTTATACTTAGCACGGCGAATGACTCCATTTCACTTGATGTTAAGTGAAAATGGAATCCAGCTTTTTTCTAAGTCTTGATTTTTTTTAAATTTAGTAACAATAATGCTTTTATCATCACCATCCTTGCAGTAGACACTGGATGATGACAATGCATGACTATTTAAGAACTGTTTTATCAATTTCAAATATTGTCCTCTCTCTTGTCTCGTCTTACCTATTGTATTGTCGAGCCAACAGTATTGCAAGTAATAAATGTATGAGATATTGACGTTACATGTAGGTATGTTAGTTGTATTGCAGCTAGTTCTCTATTGGGACAACAAACATCCTTGCTACAATCGTATGTTACTTGCCTAACCGTTGTTTGCCAATAAGTAAGTGTGTTGACACTGGAAACACCTTCCGTCACTCGAGCTGTGAAGCTTTCAAACGAAAGTTGCAACGAAACGTATTGCCATAACTAGAAATGGTCATAAAAGAATAACGTACGCTAATGGAGCTGTAATCTGCAGTGAGCGTCGGACGAACGGAATAATGAAACAAGTTTGTCCAAACCTAGACTGGGCTTCGACTAACTTGTTTCATTCGTTTTAACCACAACAGTAGTTGTAGGCGGGCGACATGAAACGTGTTGCAGACTTTTATTACATAATAAACTAGCACTATACCCATGTCTTCCGCGTAGATTTAAAACTTTAAAATAAACTTTTTATTATCAAATGTTACCCGTAACGAATGTAGCATAGAGTTTTTTGAACTGGACCAGTAGTTCCGGAGATTACCCTCCTCAAACAAACAATGGTATAGACATAGATATGGATATAAAAAAAGTGCAGGCCGGCCCAAGTTTGATTCCATGGAAGATGGGCCGGGTGCTGGTATGGGATGCAACCTGTTCAGACACGCTGGCCCCTTCCATCTACATGGAACCAACAACAGAGCTGGTGCGGCTTGTGAAGCGGCTGAAAAAGCTAAAGCATGCAAATCTAGGCTCCGAATATGATCTTGTCCCATTGGCCCTTGACCCTTGGTTTGTGGGGTCCTAGCGCTATAAGGCTTTTTAAGGAAATAGCAAAAAGGTTAATCGACATCACAGGAGACCGAAGAGCTGGCAGCTACCTCGGACAAAGAATTAGTCTAGCTATTCAAAGGGGGAACGCTGCCAGTATCTTCAGAACCTTGCCTAAATGAACTCCTTTTAATAATATATTTTAGTTATCATATTATATTTTTTAAGGTTCTTAGTTCTAGGTTCATTGTTCAAGTTAAAATGTGAATATTTACGAGTAATATCTATGAACACCTACACTTTTATGGATATTCATATGAAAATCCATATATCTCTATATAGATGAAATCCATTTCTATAGAAATGCTGTTTTAAAACAGACACTGTCTGTAAAATCACATGAATTTGTTTACAAAATTTTCGAATAGAGGTTTCTATTCGAAAATTGCCTCTAAAACATTCGTCAAAAGTACTGACTGTATCGCTATTCTTCAATTCTCAAAAGATTAATTTCTACTTCCAATGCAAATGTAGCCTATCACTCAAAGTAATTACAACCAATAATGAAGACAATACTATAAACGATTCAACCACATTCAAATGTTCTTAGAGGTCCTAAAGGTCAGACAGCTGGCAATTATTTCAAATGCCACAGACTGATGTCTTAAGCAAGACAACCTTTGTAAATTCTGATGGGTTACTTTCACTCATTTGTTTATAGGATCAGGTGATACAAGGTGGACCAACGATCTGGTAAAAGTCGCGGGAAGCCGCTGGATGCGAGCATCACAAAACCGGTCGTTGTGGAGATCCTTGGAGTAGGCCTTTGTCCAGCAGTGGACGTCGTTTGGCTGAGATGATGATAATGATTTGTTTGTAGTGAAGGTATGAAAGGGTGTAAAATAAATAAAGTAATAGATCATAATCAAATAAAGGTACTTATTAAAGTAATGTATTGTAAGTGCCTAATGAAATATGACCCTAAACTTACACCCCTTTTGACCGATGGGGTTTGACCCGGCCGCAACATGCGTGCGTGTCAATGTCTGAAGGCTTCAGACGATATAAACACATTTATATGCTCTAGATTAGTTCTAAATTATTGTATTAAACATTTATTTATTTAGTGATAAGATAAGTATTTGCTGGTTTCATGTACCTTAGTGCGCGTAAATGCGTTGATCATTATAATCCCTGTAAAATGTTATTTTGTACTGTTTGAATTGTGAACTCTTCCTCCTCCCTTAGTGATTACTTGTTCAGTGCCTGTGGTGAGGCGTATGGCTACTTGTAGATAAAATGTTATTATGACACCTGACACAGTCACTTTACAATTACTGTTTTAAGTCGAATATTAATGTGAAATAATGGTGGATTATTAACCGTTAAGTGTTCGTGAGTGTGCATGAGTGTTGGCAAATGAAACAAAACAGTGCAACAGCACTTTTCAAATTCTCCCAAGAAGTCCGCGTGAGGACTTGGTAAAGCCCCACATCTTTACTGAGATACTCGAGGGGTTGGGGTTGGGGGGTATATCATTTCTCACTTCTCATTTTTATTATCATTCATCATCATCCTATATAGAGTTTATTACAGATAATACTAGTGAAACTAAGAAACTAATGACATGGCAGCATGGTCTATGTCCTTAGCCGGTTCCTCAGGGAACGAACTACACTTAAAAATTACTGATTTCTCGTTCAAAAAAACATGACAGTGCTTATACCGAATAGGGTAGTGCTCAGAATAATAACTAAAGCTATAGAAACCGGACTAAAATAGCAACACTCATTCATCAGTTCGTACTATTTTAACTAATGAACCTAAGTGATGCATTGGAAAGAGATCGATTGTCCCTTTTCTTTCGTTATTTCGAAGGTGTCACTAGATTTGTGACGTCATATTTGAGGTAATGTAGTGAGTGACTTTATAAAGGACTCAAAGATTTTTTTTGATCACCGAATATCTGATGACCGTTTGACACAACAATACAAAAAATAAAAACTAAGTGTCAACCATTTGTCGCACTCCAACCTCCTTTTCTAGCCATAAGATAGAACGGAACTAAACATAGTTGCACGATTTTTATTTTATCCATCCTGCTATAGCTTTAGTTATTGTTCTGAGGGGTAGTGGCTCCAGTGCCCGGCACACAGATATTATCTGTGGTTAGACAGTAGGTAACCAGTGATCGACATTATTTTCCTTTAATCGTTAAAAGTTGGGGTCAGCATCTGACTACAGCAGCAATTCATTATTTATTTATTATATAAAACAAACATACCTATTACGAGTATATAACATATTATAAAAACATACAAAAATTAAAATTAAAAATGGTATAAAGTTGACACATTAATATTAGTAAGTTGAGTTTAGATAAGTTAATTTGATCTGTTCACCTTGCGTATACTGTTAACTTATGTTAGCTACTAGTAGACGACGATACTATTCTGCCGTAACACAGTTTTTTAACTAGCGCGGAGGGTAGCTGTCAATATTTGCTACCGCTCGCTGTAACCATCTATCATTGTTAATGACAATAACTGTACTAAACATTGTGAATGGACAATAGTTAAGTTAAGTTAAGTGTAGTACTTAGACACTGTGTACTGTGAAAGAAGTAAGAAGGAAGAAGTAAAAAATTAAAATTAAAACCTACCACCTAGTAAAATTTCAATGAAAATCATGTTATTTTCTGGCGACGAATACTGTATCGAACACTGTGGGCTTATCTGGTGCCGTTACCCTCCATTTACCAATATGTTTTATGTTTGAAAGTAACAAATGAATTAAAATAACGTGAATAAATACGGGCATGCTATAGGTATATACATCGCACACGCTGACGCCCGCTCGTAACTTATCGTGTCACGATCGCATTCTCGTCTAGGCTCACCAGCGATAAATCAAATGCAGTATCGCTACAGATACGGACGATCCGATACCAGTTTTAACCGTCCACATCCGAGATGATGTTATGTAACTTTTGCACCTATAAATAATGATTTTATATGAGATACCGTTATGTAAGATAATCTTTTTGTCTGCTTTAATTTAGATTTTCTACTTTACACAAACACGAATCGTAACAAACAATTATCATTGTGGATTAGGAAACAGTGATTGCGATCGTTTGAGATGTAGGCTAAGTTAAGAAATGAGTATATTGTATTTCTTGACGAGCATCAACACGCGTAAGTAAAATGGCGCGGTTCAAGCGTCTTCATTTAACTTAGCCTTTGTCAATATTAAGAGGAAATACTAAGGTCGGCTAAATTGAAAAATATGTATGAAAAGTAGACAACATCAACGTTTTGTAGTCAGCTTGGGTTCACGAAGAAGTTCCATTATCATATATGCATTTAATATCTGACCATTATCGAGCTTCACGATCTCCACGGTTGAGTGTAGACGCACGCTCTTGACATGCACGCACTCGTCTCCTTGCCCCGCCTCCATGGGACATAGTGAGGTTTACGAAGAAGTTCCATTATCATATGCATTTAATATGTCACTTTGTCGAGCATCACGACCTCGACGGTGGAGTGTAGACACACACTCTTGCAGGCATGCACTCGTTTCACAGAGTGAGCTTGGGTTTACAAAGGTGTTCATTATATGCTTTAATATCTCACCTTGGTGGAACATTACGATCAACACGGTGGATTGTAGGTGCATGCTCTTGACATGCACGCACTCATCGCCTGCGGGCAAGGCCGCCCCAGAGGCGCAAAGTGAGCTTGAGTTCACGAAGAAGATCCGTTATCTTATACGAGTGTATATATGGAATATCTCACCTTGGTCGAACATCACGATCTCTACGGTGGAGTGTAGGCGCACGCTCTTGACATGCACGCACTCGTCGCCTTGCCCCGCTCCCGAGGGGCAAAGTGAGCTTGGGTTCACGTCGCTGCCCTGAGTGAGCAGCGGTGACGCAGGGTACGTGAACCGGTGGCCGTCTGTTTGACCCCAACTCTCTGGAAAGATAATAAAATTACACTTTTAATATTTTTGGATAATATTTTTATCTCACTCGTATATGCACATTTAAACTTTCGCGTTCCATTTTAAACAGGGTTTTATAACGGTCTTCGCGACTGCAGACAGCCCGTGACCACGGCCAGCACAAGTCGATTTAAACTACGGGTATAAAGATAATGCTCTTCAATCATGTTTCCTTTCGGACATTTTTATTATTAATATTATTTGACATTTTTACCATACTTATTTGGAGGATTTACTATGAATATTACATTTTATGCATTGGACTCATATTAAATATATCTATGTATGTATAGTTTATTACATTATATATTTTTTAAATTTCTTTTGAATGCTTAAAGATAAAGACGTTCGACGTTCATAAGTGCATTATTGTGCCTAATCTGAATAAACATTTTTTATTTCATTTCATTTTATATGTAAAAATATCCGCCACTGCACCCCCCAGACTTATATTACTTATACTCAACTACACCGACACAAAACAGCCTCTAACAAATAATTAACTAAACCGTATCTGTGTTAAGACGTAAAGTTAAATTTCAAACACTTTCAAACAATATGGCAAATTACTAAACTGATAAGGGTGGACATAAATTTTCATGAAATGTTGAAAGTACTTGAAGTAATCAAGTCGATTTAGAGTTTCTAAGTAACTTGATAATAAATGATTAACAGGTGTTAGAAGCCCGCATTAAACCCGTCTCGGGTTTTCCCATCTCGATATCTACTTCACCCCGGAGAATCTAGTGAGATGTGGTGATTCACTCGCGTAAATCCGAGCCTTAGAAACCTCCGCGATTTTATCTGGCTACTATTTTTAGCTCCTAACTTTTTCTTCCGTGTTTTTTTAAAGGATATGCTTTTAGTATACATGATTTTTTAAGCAGCAATTTGCAGCGCATAGAAATACTCAAGATTACATATTGTTTTCTAAAGTTCTAAAGCAAAGAATTCGAAACGTCAGGATAAACATTAATCAAAACTAATGTATAAAATAAACGCGAGTAGATCCGTAATAGTTGTTTCATAGTCACGATTAATATATAATACGTAAGAGAAACTAAATTATGTAATAGCAACATATAAGTCTTTAATTTATTACCCATATCATTACATACATATCTTTGTCCAATATTACCTATCATATAGTCAAAGTACCTATCTTATTCTTAGAACAAAACTGGTAAGTTTTTTGTGGGATTTAAAATTGGTTTACAACAATATACATTTAGCGGATCGAGGTCGGTGGCGTGCACTTGGAGAGGCCTATGTCCAGCAGTGGACGTTTAAGGTGATGATGATGATTTACCTACATTCAAATTGTTATTTAAAATGTACTGCTGCAACATTAGATTAAAACAAATGTTTTAATCTAAGGCTGCAACTGCAACTGCTCAAAGGAGTCATTGGTTTCCCTGTTACAATTTTTAAGTTATACTATTGATAGCGAGCGGTAGACTGTAAGGAAACACGCGTATTTTTGAGGAAATGTACTAAAAATCACAATAAAATAAAAGTTAGTTTGAATGACAGACCCGATGGCAAATCACAATACGTTACACTCGTTGTCACCAAAAAACCTTAATAGACAAATTCTATTCAAGACACATGACTTAGTAAAAAAAGGTCGCACCGCAGCCAGTCGACAATAACTATCTTACACTATAGTCCAAACTGTATAGAACTGCCTGTTACTTAATATTTTTTATGCAACTAAGCCTGCAAACAAGCATGCGGTCTGTTGGAAAGCCGCTACCGCAACCCATGAACAGTAATTAACACTTGCAACACCAAAGGTATTACGCAGATTACGCACTTGTTGGTGAATTTAAAGATTCTTCTTAATTTCTTATGCCACTATGGCCTTGTAATTTCACTAAAACCAGTCCCTATATGCCGTAAAACAACAATGCATAACAATGACAAAAGTAGATATTAGTCTATCATAAATAAGATATTTTATTTTCAAGTACAGATCAAAAGGTACACACGCGTGCACAGCGTCCTTTCTAAAACTGTCAAACATCTTCAATTAATGTTCAACCATATACCATGTACTACTTTTGAAGATTGGCCGTGATTTAATGAAATAACAATAAAGGTTCTACTGTAAATAATATAATTGTTTTAATTTTTGCTACTCAATTAAATCGAAGTAGGTACATACAACATTCGACCTATTGTTAAGTTATGTTTAGAGATTGTAATTATGTAATTTAAAGCATGCCGAGTGGAGCGGGTTAGTAGGTTACCGTACTATGTCGTAATCCGTAGACGGAAGCCAAACGTATGAAAGATGTTTTACTTGACTAAGAAACTCTTTAACTAGTAAAACGAACTACATTACAAAAAAAACAGAATTTCTGCTGCTTATGAATAATATTAGGTCCTTACCTATGAAGTTGCTGTGTTGTATGAAGATTTTTTTTAAATTATATTTTTCATACTAACGTTTTTTTAATTTTCTTAGCATCTATTTATGTTAACACTATAAAAATTGTAGAGTAGTGTGTTTGTTTCACTAGCTAAATATAGCAGACAATATTAAAACGAAAAAAAAAGACCCTTCAAAGCTACAATGAAACAAAGATTTATTCGCATTTTATACACTTTCTCTTCTAGTACACTTTTTAAATACTTGTTAAAGCCTATCGCAAATTAATAACTTATCTAGACTTCCTCAGATGCTTTCGCATTTAGTAATATTTCTGTACAATCGTTAGATTAATTAGCAAAAATGTGACTTTTATAGCCATTCGTAGAGGACTTCGCAAATATTCTACTGTTGTACAGTCCGGTAAAAACGAATTAACCACCTTCTAAAACATATAGTTATGCCTTCAACAACTTGAAGAAACTTTATCTAATCTACGTTGAAGTGATTTACATCTAGCCTATTTACTTATTTATTTATTTATTTATTTATAATTCATGTACACACAAACGAATAGAAGGGAGAACATAGTAAGAATAGACATGTACATTACTTACATTGTATGGTATGGAAAGTGCCGTATAAATAACATTTATGATAAAGAATTAACGTCATTGAAGTGACAGCAAGTACGATCAAGATTAAATTATAATTTGCCAAAAATGTCCGACGTTACTTTAATCAAGACCGGTTTAAAAGGTCAATTCCGCGAACAAAAAAAGGAGTCAATTAAAAAAAAATGGGCGATAAAGACACAAAATGAATAATCATTGTTATGTATTAACTAACACATGTATGGATACTCACTGTCTGAAATAAAGTTTATATTATTATTATTATTATTATTATTATTACTAAGTAACATAGTCCTAATTAAAGGGGTATAATAATATTAACAATCGGTATTGACATTTAGAAATAATACACCTATTAATAAGTGAGAAAAAAACGTCAATTTCATAGATAAGGACCTATTATTTTTTGTGTAATATTTGAAATCAATTTGTATTATTTTCTTAGTTCTCTTTTTACGTTAAAGAAGGCAAAGGAGGTGGTCTGGAAGCGAACCGTTCGATGAAACATTCCTATTAAGTTTTTAAGTTTGTGCGTGTGCTGAATTTTAATGTAGATTAAACATCACCATTAATTTACAAACAATGTTAGTAAAGTTTAATCGACCAAACTAAACTAGCATTATTTTCTTAGTAAAGTTTATTCGTCCAACTAATCTAACATTTCATATTACTTTCAAAGTTTATGGGTTTTAAGTTTTATTTAGGTGCTTTGTTTTTTATTTTTGTTCGTTCTCATTTTTTTTTCTCACTTCAACATTTAGTACACTTCATCAAGATCACTTCCACTGTTAACGAGACACTTACCGTTGGATTTGGACATTGTTTGCGACCTACCATTGTCTTTATTGTTATAAAAATAGCATTCAAAGACCGTTGTGAATTAGTGCAGACCAGGGTGCCTAGTTCGAACTCCACCAGCCATTCGATCACCTTAACGGAAACGATGGTTCCACCTCTTGGTGGAAAACGAGGATAGTTCATTTTTTCCATACAAATTCTCACAAAAAAAATACTAATTTATAAGAGCTAGTTCCCTCTCTTATATTTAACTGTTGAACACTACGATACTATTAGCAGTGATCAATGTCAACAATGTCATGACGACATGACATACTTAGATAAGATGGTGGTATCTTGGCAGGCTGACTTAAAACTAGCTCTACCGCTAACCAAATTAAGAAGGCACATAAGTTACATTGAGCAGTATAACAAATAAGACTTTTTTCGTCCATTCTGTTATATTGTATAACTAATAGTATAACTAGATGGACTAACCCATATCTCTTCTCAAACATCACATGGTGTTTTAAATTTTAATTTAATATGGTTTAATTTATTAATAATATTTTTATATAATTATTAAACATATTTTTAAGTCTAATTGTCAATAGAAGTAATGTTCTCTGACATGTACATAATCTAAGGTTGTCTTATACATTAAATATTATTATTATTATTAGATCTCTTTCTGTTGTTAATCGTGCTATAAGTAGAACGAATAACAGAAAGGTGTGGTAAAAATCTAGATCTTGGATGTGTTGTTACTAAGACATAATTATTAATTTGAAAAAAAAAGACAAAGCGCTAAAAAAAATCCACGAGTGGGATTCGAACCCGCACCCCACTACTTTCTTCCCTGCGGTGGAAAAAAGCGACCAGAATAATCGCGTTCGGGGAAAAATGCGAAAAGAAAATTAGCTTCAAAGAAAAAATGCGTTTGGGAAAGTCATCTAACAAATCCATGCCGGTCGGTCAGGTGCACTGTTGTAATTTGTTCTCAACAATATTTACGTAAAATTATATTTAAATAATCATAATTATTAACTTTAATTTGTCATGCAATTGTAAATTAAATATTTATTTAAGTGAACTCTTTTTTTTGAGAGAGATTGCTGATAGCCTCAAATGGCATTTTCAGCGTCACCGGGCTTTTTTGGGGCGCCGAGGTACGTAAAGGGTACCTCAAGCCGTGTTGAAACGAATCACCTTCGGAAATTTTTTAGGGGGAACCGCATCGCACACTCAAAAGTGCGCGTCCCCGTGCCCTACTAGATTCTCCGAATGGTTCGGATCGGATCGGATAAGTGAACTCATGCGCGTATAAGCAAGCAGTCGTGATCATAAATGTAAGTACACAGAGGTTACTATACTACTAGGGCTGTGACTTGTTTATTTTTATGTGACGTCACAACAGAAATAATAAATAATAAATAATAAATTTCCTACACTCACACCAATCATCTAGCCCAAGAGAAGCTTCATTATGAAACTCGTTATGTGGTTACTAGACAACGGATAAACATACTTAAAATACTTAAATACATACTTATTATACATAGAAAACACCTAGACCCGAGACAATTTAGAAAAACAATAATTTCTAAATTGACCCGACCGGGGATCGAACCCGGGACCTCAGAGATGGCGACACCTTGAAAACCGGTGTACAAACCACTCGACCAAGGAGGTCGTCGATAATAATGATAAATAATAGCATAACAAATTACAGTTAATAATAATGTCTTAGAAAATCTGCTTACAAGATCTAGATCGGATATATACTGGCCTGCAAAATTAAGTATCACACTTTTAAAATTGCAATAACTTTTTAAGTACACAAGATATACTTTCGAAACAAAAAGGAAAATGTTACTAATGTATAATTTACTTTAGTTTTAAAGAAAGCTGATAAAAATTGCTGCAAAACGTTTTTTTTTTTTAAATCTCTAACTTCTATAGTTTAGAAAATAAATAAATATTAAAAGTGTAGTACTTATTTTTGCAGGCCAGTGTACTTTGGATATTTAAATGTTACACGTTGTATAATTGTTATTACGTTGCCGGGCCATTTTTCAATGGATTTTTATTTTCTCTCTGGCACCCATTTTTCCAAGTCCACAAGAATGCGGGGAGACTTGTTGAGGGATTAAGAGAGGAAAGTTATCTTTATATTACACGGCTGGCGTTATTGGATTTTCTCATTGCTAACCTCCAGGTAAGATTAAGTATAGCAGTTTTAATTTTTTTACTTCGCATCAAAATGTTGAGATTCAATTAAAAGGGGTTAGGTACACTAAGTAACAGCTTAAATTTTACTAATTAAAATGATTACCTAGACTTTGTTTTAATAACACGGTACTTTTTGATTTGGAGAAAATATATATTTTTTATGTTATAATGATAATTGTGTGCTTTTTATAAACACTACTTTTATTTTGGGGAACCGCAGTATTTTTAAATTTACGTAATATACTAGAATGGTTTTATTTTGCAACTTACATGGCTTTTTTCTCAAACTGTTGAATTTTTTTCATATTCCTGATTGCCTATTCACTCTTGCCTTAAAGAGACCAAGGTTGTGGTGAACGGGGAACACTATACGCAGGCAGCGGTTCGCATAAGAAAAGAGCTAGCAAACCGTTTGGTACGGACAGGTGGAATGTCGATAACGTGGTAGGCTAACTTGCGTCTATTACCCCGATCTTCGATCAATTATGTTCTAGTCTAGATAAAGGATCCCGAACAAAAATGCATCTCGATAGTGGTTTTGTTTGCCTATACATTGAAATTTCGAATCACATAATCTGAAAAAACATTGGATACTTTAGCTTTTTTTTATACCCAGCACGGCAAATTACTCCATACCACCTGATGTTAAGTGGAAATAGAGTCCAGACGCGAAGACAACTGGTGCAGCGTGAAAACAACACAGCATCAGTCAACTCCATATCATAGGAAGGAGGGAAAACGTGTGCTGGTAGACTATTCCATCTTATGGAGGTGCGACAAAGAAACGAGTCACCAAATTTCTTCAGCTTCAGCTTATAAAAACCTTAAAGTTTAATTGTGGCTCCGTGGCTCCAAAGTCGCCTACCGTTATTAAAGCGCTCATCATGGTTGAAAGGGGCTGGAGGAACAGATCGTGCAGATCTCAAATTTGTATGTGAGATCTGGTTACAATGAGAGAATTTACTGATTAGGTACAATCGTGAGAATTCAATGACGAATGGCAAGCAAAGTTATAAATAATTCCGCTCTTCTTTACAGCAAATGCTATATTGTACATTTTGTAATATAATCAGACACGCTCTACAATACGCAGTCGCCGAGGCGAGCGGTTCGTCGTTACAATATCGTTATTTTCGATGTCCCTTTCGCGAGTAATTCCAGAATTGATCCCCAAGGACGAAGTTTATTTACGGCCGGGCAGGAATAAGGCTTTCCCGATAAAGAGTTTTAGGTAATTTATTTGAGCGGATTAATCGTTGCCTTAATGGTGGTCAACCAACCTAGTTCGTTTTATGTTTCCAACGGTTACTAAGGCTCTCATCAGTGATGAAGTCACAAACAGAGGCGCTAAGAATTATTATTGCGTTCCGATTTAGGTGTTACACTGCCTGCACTAGTCATCACTTCACTAGCTTATTTTTATGTACCCACTGCTGGGCACGAGTCCCTATCTACTGACCCCTACGGGTCCGGCTTTCTTTTCAAGGGTACCACGGGAGTTCCGGATCCTAAGGCCCCCTGCCGGTTATGCCTTTGCGGGCATCTCCGGCAGGTCCCGGACATGGGTTGGACTCGTCACCACGAGTGGTGTGTCACGCATGTGGTTAGCTGTAGAAGTCAAAATGTTCGTCTGCCTGATTGAGATCTGGCCAGGCTTCCATTTCGTGCACAGCGAGTAGCGGTCCGGAGGGGGCCTGAAGCGAAAGGAACCACCACGCGGGCTCAGGTTGTATCGGTTGTACGGCTTTACGTACCTTCCGAAGCACGGAGTAGCTCGAGATGATAAATTTTTGGTCACCCATCCGATGACTGGCCTTTGCGAAAGTTGCTTAACCTTAGCAATCGCAGATTAGGGTGTTATCCACTGAGCAATCGAGCTCCTCAACCTGCACTTGTATTATATGCACTGGCTGGCATTTGCTTTTTTTCATTGTTTTTCTTGTCTGATCTTCAATTTACGACCCAATACATTTCAAGGAGAGAGTTTGCTGTTGGCCTTTAACGGCCTTTACAGCTTCGCCGAACATTCTCTGGGGCGACGAGAAACCTAAACAGTTCCTGAAGCCGTGTAATCGAAACACTATCGGAGGGTTTCTTGAGGGAATGGCATTTACCTACCTATATTCTCCGCACATATAGCATAAAGCACATAAAGCACTATCGTAAATCCGATCCGATCCGAACCCTTCGAATCTAGTAGGGCACGGGGACGCGCACTTTTAAGCGTGCGATGCCGTTCCCTCTAGAAAACCTCCGAAGGTGATTCGTTTCACACGGTTTGAGTTACCCTTTACGTACCTCGCCGCCCCCAAAAAAGCCCGGTGACGCTAAAAATGCCATTTGAGGCAATCAGCAATCACTCTCAATAAAAAAAAAACATAAATAAGCACTGCCATGTGCCAATTCATTGCTTTTTCTCTGATTCTAATTTACGAACCAATATATTATACGAAAAGCTCGATGGCGTAGTGGATAACGCGCCCGGTCTGCGAGCGGTGAGGTTAAGCAACTTTCGCAAAGGCCGGTCACCAGATGGGTGACCAAAAATGTATCATCTCGAGCTCCTCCGTGCTTCGAAAGACACGTAAAGCCGTTGGACCCGGGTGCATTAGCAGTCGTTAACAACCACCAATGTGCACTGGGCCTGCGTGGTGGTTTATGGCCCGTTCTCCCTATCCATCCATAGGGAAGGCTCGTGCCCCAGCAATGGGGACATAAAATGAGCTGATGATGATGATGATGATGATAAAATGCAATTGGTTTGTAAACGTAGCGTGACTTTAAAGTATTTTCATTGATGAGATACAATTTTTGAAGCTAGCGTACTAAGCCATATTAAGTATTCTAGAGCAGTTAGCATCGAATTGCTATTTAAATTAATGTCTAATTCAACCTGAATTAGCTTTGTGAGTTGATTAGCTTTCTTCTTCTTCTTCTTCTTTTGTTTATGGCATGTTTTGTGTCTAACACAATTCCGCCAATGTCACGTAGGTAGCCAATACACGGAAGGATTCGTATAATAATAAATATGTAATTATAATTTTGCGTTTTTAAGCAAATTTACCTAGAACAAGGACAACACAACATGCGATTAGTTAATATTATAAATATAATACACACACACAAGAGTTATTTATAGCTTGATGTTGTTTACGGATAAGAATGATATTAAAACTTTTAAAGAAGGTGGAGAATTTACCATACTTAAAATGCATTTAAAATTAGTAGGACGGGGAATATTTTGAGGTAAGAGATCGTAGAGGGAGGGGGAGATTAGCTTTCTGATTAGTTTGAAGTTGATTAAGACAGATGGGTCAGTTAAGTCTAGATTTGTACAAACGGTATTAAGTGATGATGACACATAAGGTGTTTGTAATAGATTTTTTAACGCTAGAGTGACTACGTTAAGCACAATAACTTAGTAAACTTATATAACTAGTGTAATAATACAATGTTTTGTTTTAAGATAGAGGTAACCTATATTTTGAAATTAATACTGCAAGAACTACATCGTACTAATACTATAAACGCGAAAGTTTGTAAGTATGGATGGATGTTTGTTACTCTTTCACGTAAAAACTACTAAATGGATTTGGATGAAATTCGGCATACAGATAGTTTATAACCTGGATTAAATTATAGAATACTTTTTATCCCGATATTTCTACGGGAACGGGAACCACGCTGGTAAAACTGCGAGCGGCCGCTAGTCCTTCATAAAAGTGTAGGTAGTGTATTTGTTATGTTGTCAAAACATATAACCAAAGAAAAAAATGTATGAACCTATTTATATAAAAAATCAAACTCCAAATGCGGGTCAAGATTAAAAGCTGACTTAAGTAGCATCCTTTGTCCTTTTCCTATTTCCCTCGCGCGCCATATGCACTACAGGTAGTGCATAAGGTCATCGGACGTATATACCTATAGCGCGGGACGGGCTTAAAGCTTGAATCTATGATAACTAACTAGCTACACGCTCGTGACTCTGTTTGCATATAAACTCGTATCCCGTGCTCCTGAGCGAATTAAGATGCCTTCTTAGCTGATGTCTACATCCTATAAGGAACCTACCTGCCAAGTCTACAACTTTATTGTTCCTGCGATATCGTGATTAGTTAAAGCAGATTCATATTACGTCATAACTAATAGTCATCAGTGGGTGGAACGATTTTCAAAAGTAAAAACTCAGACCATTTAATTACTGCACGTATAAAGTGACGACATAACTATAGTTATCAGTGGGTGGAACGATTTTCAAAAGTAAAAACTCAGGCCATTTAATTACTGCACGTATAAAGTGCGTTTTTGTAATTAATAAAACCTTTTCTAGCAGCTATTAATTTTAATTAAAATAAAATTCAATGTCTAAACCTCACATGAAGATGAGGAATGATTTAAGGCCGCTATTTGCGCGCGCACGCGCACCTATTAAACGTCATGTTAAACATGCTTCTAAGATGGCTCATTTTAATTTACGATCATCGACAACTTCCATTAACGTAACTATTCAGCTTTTGAAGAGCTTTCGGCAATGTTTGTTATTATAAATTATACTTTTGTCTTTGTTTGTCCCGTATTGACATGCATACTCGTAGTTGCGTAATTTAATTTGAATACATTAATTTTATCTACACTAATGTTGTAACATTCTACTTATGTTTCCAATACTTGACTTATAATTACTACTGTTATAGCGCAGACAACAAAACACTCAATTTAAGCAATTTCACATGATGGTATAATATCCACATCGATATCGTAAAATCTCATTATAACATCAATAAAACGCGACCAATTAACCTGGCGAGCCTTATGTCAAAATCCTCATACAAGTTGTATAAAATTTTGACATTAGGCTGGCTTTTGAAAACAGTTGGGTTATACGTGAAAACTTCGTCGAAACTACTAAACTTACATACACAAAACTCTTTGGTTCTTCTCTTGTGCCAATTAAATAAAAAAAGAACAGCGCGCGCTCGCTCCTGATTGACCCTGCGCGCGCAGCTGCGCTCTCATTGGTTAGATTTTAATGGCGGAAATTTGAACAATTATTATAAATAAACTATTGTCAGCTTTTACTCTTGTTGTTTGACTAATTGCATTAGTGAAGATAAAGTAGTGTATGCAACTGCATATAACACGGGTATTAAAACACTCGTTACTATTATGAAACGAGCGCAGCGAGTGATGAAACTCACACTCGTGTTTTAATACCGTTCATAATATGACAGTTGCATAAACTACTAATATAAGTATACTAGTGGTCGTAATTTTATTAAGGCTGCACGGATTGTATCATACATAAGCAATGAAAAATTAAAAAAGATAGAATGTGAGTTTGGATTGGCATTGACAGATTTCGGCCGCTCCTCTTGCATTTTGGATTTTTTTTAAAAGAGTACCTATACCTATATGCGTGTGTGTCAATTACATGGTAGTGTGTGTAATGTTTGTTATATTGATTTAATGTATTTTTATGCATAATTAAAAAAAATATTAACATTCTGTACTCCTTCCCTATACAAACTATAAGTGTGCAAAATTTCATACTCCTCCGTCCGCGCAATTTTCGTAAAAAGGGTTACAAAGTGTTTGCTTTACGTATTATTAAATAGATGCTTTCTTAAACTAGTCATCCAATTGCTATGAAACTTTGGTAAGTTGTTGTGCGCTGCGCCTGCGCATCGAAGGTTTTGAGTTGGTAACACCATAATAAGACACGGTTGGTCATGTGGACGTATAGTCGCGGGCTGGTCGCTAGTATGTAATGAATAGCACAGAAGAAATAAAAGTGTCATAGTACAGACGCCTGCACGTCAACCTATATCCAAAACTGTCAAATTAATTCATTAAACGTTCAACCATATGCACTAGATACAAAGTTCAAAATCTATTGAGGAACCTCGACAATTTGTAGTAGTCTGAAGTGTGTGTGTGTAGTACCATAAGAATAAACAATTTATTCTTATGATAGTACTTACTTACATGCTAGAATCTGTCTGCGCTATCGCTTGCTGAATGTTTTGTTTATTTATTTACTTACTAGCTGCCCGGACAGACTTCGTTCTGTCAAGAGTTAATAGTAAAAATTACTTATATAACGTATTTCCGAGTGATCACGTTATTTGTGTCTCAACTAAAAACTTAAAAAAAAATAACTTTAAGCTATTAAAACTTTCCGTGTACCTACGAAAAAAATAATTGCCGAATTGGTCGAGCCGTTCTCGAGTTTTGCGCTTAGCAACATTCATTTTTATTTATATAGATTTACTTCTTGGCTTTAATTACATGTATATTTTACAGTTGTCAATGTAAAAGTAATGTTTTAATGTAATTTTTCCCTAAGGGATATCAACAACAGGGAAAGAACATATCCAAAATAGATAATGCAAGAATTATCTTGTTATCTAGCTATATAACTATTATCAAGCTATAATCGTGAAGTTAGGTTAGGTTAGGTGTCTGGAATCCAGCGATTAGCCTAAACGAGTAGGTAACTTAGCAAGTGCCCTGTAACAGTAAAGTACACTGTGAGTGACCAATCGTAATACTTTGGATACTTAAAAACTACTTACAATTTTTTCCATAGACAATCTTCAAAACAAACAAAACTTTCGAACAAACTCCAATATCCCACGCATTTAAGGTTGTATTTGATTTTAAGATTAGATAAGAACCACACTAAGGCGAAGGGAAACGTCAGGCAAAAACAAATAAAGCCAAGTAAATAAGTGTAAAGTGTTTTATTGGAAAATAAATATGTCTTTACTATCTTATTGGACCATTAAATACTTATTTACCATTGGTAAAAGTAACTTTCAAAAAACATTAAAAGTTATATGTTCATAACTGTATTTCTAGTAGACACTTACATACACAAAAAAAAAACAGAACGATTTCTTAATTATGATGACAAACGAATTTAAACCCGTTTAGTTCGATAACAAAAACTCAAGATATTGCATTTTATAAGTATAATTGCTATTTTCGAATTTACATTGAATGCATCAGCGAGTTCAATTTTCTTCCTGTAACTTAATAGACGGTCATCAGGTATGGTGTTGTGTAAGTATACGAAAAATAACGTTGTATTTAAAAAAAGCCATTCATTTTGTAACGCCATTAAAATACCTAAGATCATCATCATCATCATCATCATCAGCTCATTTTATATCCACTGCTGGGGCACGAGCCTTCCCTATGGATGAATAAGGAGAACGGGACATAAACCACCAAGCGGGCCCAGTGCGGATTGGTGGTTGTTAACGACTACTAATGCAGCCGGGACCAACAGCTTTACGTGCCTTCCGAAGCACGGAGGAGTTCGTGATGATAAATTTTTGATCACCTATCCGATGACCGGCCTTTGCAAAACTTGCTTAACCTCAGAACTCGCAGACCGGGCGCGTTAACCATGCACTGCCCCATCGAGCTCGTCTAATAATATTATATCTAAGTAGTAGGAAAATTGGGAGTGTGTCGCCTAGGGTAGCGTACCTTATACTCAGAATAACCAAACGGTATTCGTTGAAGGTCATACAGGTTTATGCTCCTACTACGACACACCCTGACGATGAGGTGGAAGCTACGTATGAGGACATCTCTAGAGCCATACAAGCCTCCAAAACTCATTACACCGTTGTCATGGGAGACTTTAACGCAAAACTGGGCAAACGAAGCGGCGATGAGATGAGAGTGGGACGATTTGGGGTTGGTAATCGGAACTCCCGGGGCCAACTGCTGGCGGACTTTCTTGAGAGGGAGGGCCTCTTTATGATGAACTCCTTTTTCAGGAAAGCTGAACACCGCAAGTGGACCTGGATGAGTTCCGATGGTGCAACAAAAAACGAGATTGACTTTATCATGTCGACGAGGAAGCAAATATTCAATGATGTCACTGTGATCAATGCGTTTAAAACTGGCAGCGATCACCGGTTGGTAAGAGGCACATTGAATATCAACGTTAAGCTGGAAAGACGTCGATTGATAGGGTCTACGCTCCGTCCTGCACCCATCCAAATCCAAAACCCCGAAAGCTTTCAGCTCGAATTGCAGAATCGCTTCGAGCGCCTAAATAATTGTGAAAATGTGGACGAATACAGCAACAGGTTTGTGGAAACTGTCCAAACGGTTGGGTCCAAGTTCTTTAAAACCCACCGTGCAAAAGGAACCAAAAAGTTCTCAGACCATACCCTAAAACTAATGGAAGAGCGGCGCGCAATGGTTCTGCTTTCCTCAGGTGATGCGTCTCAGTTTCGGCGGCTAAATAGGCAGATCTCGAAGTCTATGACTCGCGACACGCGCCAATTTAATACTAACCGTATTAAAGAGGCCATTGAGCGGAACAAAGGCTCAAAAGTGTTCGCAAGAGATCTGGGTATTGGGCAGTGCCAACTGACGACGCTGAAAACCGATGACGGCAGAACTGTCACGACCAGGTCCGATGTTATGGGAGAGGTCGAGAAGTTCTATGGACAGCTTTACACATCCACACGGCCACCTGTACAAAGCTTAGCTAAAGACCCTAGAGCTAAGTTAACCCGGCACTATACCGAAGACATCCCGGACATCAGCCTATACGAGATTAGTATGGCTCTCAAACAGCTCAAAAATGACAGGGCACCAGGTGCTGACGGAATTACGGCCGAGCTTCTGAAAGCAGGCGGAAGACCGGTACTCGTAGCTCTTCAGAAGCTATTTAATTCCGTGGTACTGGGGGGCAGAACGCCAGAGACGTGGCACGAAGGTATGGTGGTACTGTTCTTCAAAAAGGGCGACAAAACCCTGCTGAAGAACTACAGGCCCATCTCACTTCTAAGCCACGTCTACAAGCTGTTTTCGAGAGTCATAACGAATCGTCTCGCACGCAGGTTTGATGACTTCCAGCCTATCGAACAAGCCGGTTTCCGAAAAGGCTTCAGCACCATAGACCACATACATACGCTGCGGCAGGTTATACAGAAGACCGAAGAGTATAACCAGCCTCTTTGCTTAGCGTTTGTGGACTATGAATAAGCCTTCGATTCGATTGAGACATGGGCCGTGCTACAGTCTCTCCAGCGGTGCCAAATTGACTATCGGTACATCGAAGTGTTGAGGTGTTTGTATGAAAGCGCCACTATGTCAGTCCGTCTTCAGGACCGGAGCTCGAAACCTATCCAGCTGCAGCGAGGAGTGAGACAGGGAGATGTGATTTCTCCGAAACTGTTCACTGCTGCACTGGAAGATGTTTTCAAGCTTCTGGACTGGAAAGGACTCGGCATCAACGTCAACGGCGTATACATCACTCACCTTCGGTTTGCTGACGATATAGTGGTCATGGCTGAGACCCTGGAAGACCTCGGCGCAATGCTCGGTGACCTCAACAGAGTCTCTCAACAAGTGGGCCTTAAAATGAACATGGAGAAGACGAAAGTTATGTCGAACTCACGTGTCGTACCCACTCCTCTGAAGGTTGGGGACTCTGCCCTTGAAGTTGTGGACAATTATGTTTACCTGGGACAAACGGTCCAGCTAGGTAGGTCCAACTTCAGCAAAGAGGTCAATCGTCGAATCCAATTAGGCTGGGCAGCGTTCGGTAAGCTTCGAAATATCTTCTCGTCCGATATACCGCAGTGTCTCAAGACGAAAGTCTTTGACCAGTGTGTGTTGCCAGTGATTACATTTGGGACTGAGACGTGGTCGCTCACTATGGGCCTCGTAAAAAGGCTCAAGGTCACTCAAAGAGCAATGGAGAGGGCTATGCTCGGGGTTTCTCTGCGTGATCGAATCAGAAATGAGGAGATCCGCAGAAGGACAAAGGTAACCGACATCGCCCGAAGAGTTGCTAAGCTCAAGTGGCAGTGGGCAGGTCACATTGCTCGCAGGACTGATGGCCGCTGGGGCGGGATAGTCCTGGAGTGGCGACCACGTACCGGAAAGCGCAGTGTGGGCAGGCCTCCAACAAGGTGGACCGACGATCTGGTGAAGGTCGCGGGAAGCCGCTGGATGCGAGCAGCACAAAACCGGTCGTTGTGGAGATCCTTGGGGGAGGCCTTTGTCCAGCAGTGGACGTCTTTTGGCTGAGATGATGATGATGAGTAGGAAAATGACGGAATAAATGCTCTAAGCTAGGTTGAAACGTAAAACCTTTTATAGATACACGTTCCACGGGCTAATCGGTTGGAAAGTGACGTCGATCGGATCGGAGCCGGCGAACTTTGTCACGGTACAGTCAGGGGATTAAAGAAAGTGATCCGTTCACCAACGCAACCGGCTGCACATATTCTAATCCCGACTCACCTTTCATTTAAGATAGGTACATAGTGAATTGTTTTAGAGCCGAAGATGGCATATCAGAAAACAAAACATGTGATTTAAAGGAAATCAAAGACGACATATCACATCAGGCGATCGGCTCGCAATCGCAACCCATCACTGATGTTAACTATTCTATTTTAGAAACCTACTTAGTTTATGCTAAATGTAGCATCTTCGAGGCACTTATGCGAAGGAGGTGAGAGTATGTATTAGGTCCTTACCTATGAAATTGACGTTTTGTATGAAGATTTTTTATAAAATTGTATTTTTAATACTAACGTTTTTTTTAATTTTCTTAGCATCTATTTATATTAACACTATAAAAATGGTAAAGTAGTGTGTTTGTTTTACTAGCTAAATAAAGCAGACATTAAAAAGAAAAAAAATGAAGTCCCTTCAAAGCTACAATGAAACAAAAGGACAATTCCGCAAAAAAAAAAAAGTAGTCAATTTAAAAAAAAAATTGGGCGTTAAAGGCAAAATTAATAATCATTGTTATTACTGAAGCCTAAGTAACATAGTCCTAATTTAAAGGTGTATAATAATATTAACAACCGGTATTGACTTTTAGAAGTAGGTAATACACCTACTAATAAGTGACAAAAAGCGTCAATTTCATAGGTAAGGACCCAATAATTTTTTGTGTTTATGTGAAAAACATATATGTATAAACACAAACTTTGCGTTTTGGACTCACATTGATGTTAGATATTTTATGATTGAAGAAAGCAACAGCCGTAAAATACATAATTATGCACTCCGAGTGCTGGAATGTCATGTTAGCATTTTTATTGGATATAATATAGTTTTCACATGCCTATATATATGCGTAAATCTTAAAACACAAGAACTCACTGACTCAAGTTTTTCAAACAATAGTGTATTTTTTTGCTATTGGGATGCCGAAATCTTTAAACACGACATAAAATCGTAGAGACATGACATATCAAGTTTTTTTTTAACGGAGCCATTATTAAGAAACTCATTGAATACTTAGACATAATATTATGTATAAGTCTAAGTACCTACATTGCCACAGTGCCGAGCGAGACCGCAAATAATACGTTGATTGCGATTCGTCGCCGCAGCGCCGGCGCCGTCCTACCTGCGGCCAGCCGCATAATAAATACTTGCTCGCAATTTCGTTTGAAATTAACGTTTTCACTTTTTATGTTTTCTATCGTTGTCAGTATTAAAACGTGAGTGCTTATAACATGGCACGTTTTCGGCATACGTTGAGTAGCAGTTTCCTGTATAGCGCTTACACAACTAATAGGTATGCAAACTTATAACTTCGGGCTAAAGGAGTATTATTGAAATTCAGTTAAATTTCTAATAATTTTACGCTTTGAAGTACATCCGTGCTTCGAAAAGCACGTTAAGGCGACGCATCGCTAAACAATTAATCTAATACGGAGCGTTTGCGCCCCGTATCATAAGAAAAACTGTTTTTTTTTCCTTCCAATTAAAACTACGAATAAGTTTTATAAAATAAACTAGCATATTGAAGTATGTGTTAAGACTAATCTACTAAGAAAATTTAGATGCTTAAATCGGTCTGGTTTGCCTGTTAAATGCAAATCTGTTTTAAAAGAGGTTACTTTGATATTTTTTTCTCTGTTATAAAAGTTAACAAATCGTGTTTCTGCAACTAGAAAAATAAAGTCAATTAAATGAAAAATCATGTTATTAAATATCACTTTCATATGTTTTGTAATTGTTGGGAAAGATCAGGATCCCCGTCACGTAAATTTCCAATGCGTTGCCTTAAAACAAAGACAGTGCTAAAAAAATACATAAACAAGCATTCTTACATTCCGGGCCGCGAATTTACAAAGACATTACATTACAATTACAATTACATTACATTATTTTATTTGAGTCACGAGCCAGACTCTAATAGATGAGCTTTTGTTTATGCATATTACTCGACAATACCTAATCTATATCAGTAAAAAAAATTACTCAAATAGATTAGCTTTTATTGATGATTAAAACCTAGTACTAATATAATACATATTCACAGGCGCGGAAACCTGTAGTTTTTTTGAGGTTATGTGTCATAACAACTGAGGTTTTTGAGCACCACACACCACAATCTATGCCGCTCATCCCCTTCCGTGACTGGCCCTCGCTACGCTGCGCTTCGCTTGGGAAAAAAAATTACTTAACCTAACCAACAGTAAGGATTTCTGTATTAAGTTTGGAATAATAATAAATAATAATAAAATATCGGTATGAAATTGAATAGCATTTGTTGCTACAATGTGAGAATGAATTTATCTAACAAAATCTACGCGATTTCAGTCAATTTCTGTACTATAATAGATTAGGGTTTCGTCAAGTTTTTGTCAAACAAAAGCTAAGGCCAGTTCAATTTGCACTTTCACTCTAATGGTATAAGCCTTTGTAAATTCGCTTCCGGGCCAGGCACTAACAATAGTCTATCATAGGTTGATGCCAAGTTGTACCCGATTCGTTCTTTCAGTCGGTTCTGTTCGGTCTAAGCACAAAATAAAGAGGGATCTAAGTAAGAAAGTAAGTTCGAAATGAATAAAATGTATTGGATACATAAGCCGCGCTAAATCACGTGGTCAATCTTATGTCAATCCCATACATTTTATTCTTTTCGAACTTCGCTATTGTTTTCTTAATGTTACTTTGGCTACCGCCACTGGCCCGGATTAGGAATAGGTACCAAAAGATGCAAGAAAACTTTTCTACTCTTTTTCTGTACCCATCAGAGATTAGCGTAAACAAAATCTTTCTTTATCGGTACAACAGAACTTTTTTATTGCTTTGCGCAGAAGGCGACGCTTTTATATTTTTGATACTTTCAAATACCGCTCATCGACATAGCTAGGCATCGACAGACTTTCTACAAGTATTTGTGTGTACAGTAGTAATAAAAACACAATTATACGACATTATAATAAGAGACGGGCAAAGAGATCGTGACTAATTCATAATAATATTAAAGTGTTTGTCACGTGTCAAAACGTGATCGATGCTGGCAAAGATTAGTAGTTGGTATAATAGTCAGTTAGAAAATTTCTAGATTTTCCCTTGAAAGATAACGTTTATATTTTCGATGAAGTTATCTATTTTTTTTATTAAACACTTTTTAGTTCAGATAAGCTTAATGCCGTCTTTTTAATTCCAAAACGTGAACTAAAGTAAAAGTTGTTTTAAAACTAACGCTGTCTCGTTTTGAATAACAAAGACAGAGACAGCTTCAGCTTCTAAACAAGTTTGTTAGTTTAAGACCTATTACAAAATATATACAGATGAAAGTGAAACAATAAATGAAGATTACTATGTCTACAAATTGCGACTACTAGCGTTTTTACATATTATATTAGGAATATTGTTAAAAAAAAGTTAAACAATTATTACTAGGAATTTGAATGTATTAACACCTGATGATTATATGGTTGGTAAAGTAAGAATGTGTTCGGTGTATGCTTTATTGGATGTTCATAATATAAGTAAATAAAAAATAAAGAAATATACAAAAAATACATAAATTAATGCTTATTATTTAAACTTGATATTTAAATAAATTGAAGAATGATGTGTCACTCATAGATAATAACAACATTAAGGTAGAACGTAGAAGTGCACTTCATCCACAAACCTCCTCAAACACTGATGAAACGGCTATCTATCTCAAACAGTGAGATCTCACTAATGCTACTAATATGTTTTATTCAAATCAGATTTGCTAATGGCGACAGACTTAGAAAAAAGAGTGGTAGCCAGCCAGGCGGACTCAAAGCGCAACAGACCACCAACCAAACTAAGTGTTATTATATTAATTGTACTTTAATTATAGTGGTTAGCAAGGGCGGATCCAGGATTTTTTTCTGGGAGGGGCACAAGGGGCATACGGGCAAAAAAATCAACAATAACTGTTAGTTCAAGTATGTATATGAAGGTTTATAAAAGTTTTAAAACTATAGAAAAATTAAATGTTTAATAAAGACAGTTTTCTTTTATTTTTCCTGCTAAAGATGTCCAGCACTTCATTAGCGCCCATTTTTGCCGCAACGTCTTGATGGATATGTCTATGTCTGGAGGGGGCACGTGCCCCTGTGCCCCCTAAATTCGCCCTTGCTGGTTAGTTTTTTTTTGGAGAGAGAGTGCGGATTGCTTAGACGGCATTTTCAGCCTTACCTGGCAAGCATTTTCATAGTGAACTATCTAGGTCCAGGGTGCCTAATGTGATCTTTCACTCGCCATTCGATTACGTTAACGAAAACGAGAATTTGTATGGCAAAATTTAAACTATTCTCGTATGTCGCCAGGTAGCTTTTTTTTGACACTTTGCTGATTGCCTCAAACGACATTTTCAGCTTCACCGGGCTTTTTTGGGAACCCTTCGGAGGTTTTCTAGAGGGAACGGCATCGCACACTTAAAAGTGCGCGTCCCCGTGCCCTACTAGATTCTCCGAAGGGTTCGGATCGGATCGGAACGTTGGTGATGTGGTGGTAATCCCCGTTGAGAATTGAATCTCTAGGTTTGAGACCGGTATGGGTGATCTGACGTCAAAGACGGTTACTATACTTATCAATTTATCATACTAATATTATAAAGAGAAAAGATTTGTATTTTTGTATGTTTACAACGAATAAACTCAAAAATAACTGGACCGATTTAAAAGGTTCTTTCACCATTAGAATGCTACATTAGCGCTGAGTAACATAGCCTATATTAAAAAAAGAAATGTCCACCCATGCGAAGCCGGGACGGGCCGCTAGTTACTGATGTATTTGTACAAAGTTATGACATTAGACATGTTTAATTCGTCAGGTACACACATAGTTCCTAACTATAATCTTTTATTATATGCCAATTGCCAATACTTTAGTCTTACTTTAATATAAAAAGCTGTAGATATTGAAAATGGAGACAAGGGAGAATAAATTGAGGAGACGGTGTTAAAATGTAAATTATGTCCATAGACAGAGCTTTGCTGATAATTTTCATTATAATATCGTAGGGATCTCTGTAATAGTCTGAAATTTAAAAAAAACCTTTTACTCGTAATATTCAACCGCAAAACAGAAAGAATTAAGTGACATCGGAGGATTGTCACCCTATCACCGGTATGGTAGGGCAGCTGGATACGCACCACCCCGGATGGTGGCCTGCACGCGTCCGACTTACTGGCCGAGTCATCACGGTTCGACAGGGTCGGCTGCTGGCTCTGACGCGTGACTAGCCTGTGGTCGGGCTACGTCGGAACCGAGGACGGTTCTTTTGCCCATCGCGCAGGTACGCGTTTGGGGACCTAGGGGGGACTTCGTCCGGATACGAGCCCTCCTAGACACTGGGGCACAGGGCTGCTTAATTACTACGAGGGTAGCGAGGCGCCTACGTCTGGAATCCCTCCCTCAGTTCCGATTCGGGGAGTCGGAGATACAGAAGTGGGGGGTCTGTCCGGTCAGACCCACATTTTCTTCTCTCCTGTGCATTCCGCTTCGATACGGATTGCGGCGGTCGTGATCGTACTCGACAATCTGCTGGGTTGGCATCCACCGACAGACATTCCGCGGGACGCAATGTCTGACACATCAGGTCTCATGCTGGCAGACCCTCATTTCGAGGAGCCGGCTCCGGTGGACCTCATATTGGGAGCGGATGTACTGGGCTGGATCCTTTTAGGGCCTCAGCGGATTCTGGGCCGCTCTTCGTTGGTAGCTATACCTACCATCTTTGGACACGTTTTAATGGGACCGGTTTTCGACCAGGAGACGCGGGATGTCTCACCTGTCGTCGCTACTACCTCCATCGCTAGGACGATGCAAAAATTCTGGGAACTGGAAGAGCCTCCCATGGTCTCCCGTCTGGATCCGGAGCATGTGGAGTGCGAAACCTTTTATAAGGATTACAC
This sequence comes from Eudonia lacustrata, assembly GCA_947562085.1. Lineage (NCBI taxonomy): Eukaryota > Metazoa > Arthropoda > Insecta > Lepidoptera > Crambidae > Eudonia > Eudonia lacustrata. The sequence goes on from OX387314.1 coordinate 20,213,292, forward strand.
ACGCCGGATGGCGTCGGGTAGGATCGAAACTCGACTGCCCTTTATCGGACTCGAAGGGTCGAGTCGCCGTCTCCTTGCTTCTGGCTAAAAGCAAGGTGGCTCCCCTCAAAACTAGGCTGACAATCCCGAAGCTGGAGCTTTGCGGGGCGCATCTATTGGCCAAACTGTTGTGCCACGTGCACAAGGAACTGACGTCTACGGTGGACATCCGGAATGTCTACGCCTGGTCTGACAGTCAGGTAGCTCTGGCATGGCTACGTGGGGCACCCCACGTATTGGAAACGTTTGTGGCCAATCGGGTATCTCAGGTACAGAACTCGGGCATCGAAATTTGTTGGAGGCACGTTCCCGGCCCCTGGAATCCTGCCGATTGTGCCTCTCGGGGCTGCACCGCGTCGGAATTGGTGCAGCATGCCCTCTGGTGGGGTCCAGAGTGGTTAAAGGAGGGTGAGTCATCATGGCCGGTCACCATGATCGATGGCTCTCTAGGGATGCTCCCTGGAATAAAAGTTTTGGTGACAACAAACGAGTCAAGGCCAGATCCGAAGTGGTTGACGGCTCGATACAGCAAACTGGTCAAATTGCTAGGTGTAACTTGCTGGATCCGGAGATTTCTACATAACTGCCGCCATCCAGACAAGAGGCAGTTATCACCCGTGGCGGGTGCTGAGGAACGCAGGAGTTCACTGTTGGCCCTGATACGGCTGGTTCAAGCTGACCGGTTCGAGGACGAACTGAAGATTTTGCGCGTCGGTCGCGCAAAGCTCAAGGGAGCGATCTCTCGGCTCAACCCATTTCTGGATGCGGATGGACTGTTACGCGTTGGAGGTCGCCTCAAAAATGCCGACCTGCCCTTCGGTAGCCGTCATCCTCTGCTACTCCCCAAAGGAGGACCTTTGGTAGAACTGGTGGTCTCGGATAGACACCTGAAAAACGCTCACGCGGGTGTAATGCGTTACTGGCGATATTACAGAGGGAGTTCTGGATTTTGTCCTCTCGGAGAGTGGTTCGCAGCGTGTTATTTAAGTGTGTGGCTTGTTATCGGGTGAAGGCCTCCACTATGCAGCCACAGATGGGGGATCTCCCTTCTGACCGGGTTTGTCAGACTACTAGGCCGTTCGACGGGGTCGGTACGGATTTTGCTGGACCGTTTCTGGTGAGAACCACAGCCTATCGTAACACTAGGGTCACGAAAGCATACCTGTGCGTTTTTGTCTGCCTGGCCACTAAGGCCGTCCACCTGGAAGTGGTTTCGGCTCTGTCTACGGAAGCCTTTGTCGCCACGCTGGATCGTTTTGTTTCACGACGGGGGTTACCTTCTCTCATTCGGTCCGACAACGGTACCAACTACAGAGGCACTGCCAACTACTTAAAAGATGTGAACGATTTTCTGGATAAAAATTGTAATAGCATAAGTCAAGCTCTCGCACAGCGGGGAATCACATCGCGATTTAGTGTGCCAGCCTGTCCCCACTGGGGCGGGATATTTGAAGCCGCGGTAAAATCGGCAAAAACCCACTTGCGCCGGATAGTCGGGGAAACTACCCTAACGTATGAGGAACTTACAACTGCGTTTTGTAAGGTTGAGGCGGTTCTCAACTCGCGTCCGCTTTGTCCACTCTCCTCTGACGCAAATGACATGGAAGTCCTGACCCCTGGTCATTTTTTGGTCGGTCAGCCACTCACTGCCCTGCCTGAGTATCCCTGGAAGGATGAACGCAGACACCGGATGTCTCGTTTCAAATGATACAACAAATGAGTCAGGACTTGTGGCGTCGTTGGTCACTGGAGTATCTGCATTTATTGCAGCAGCGTGTAAAGTGGACAGACCGGACGTCGCCCCCTTCGGAGGGGGATCTGGTTTTATTAAAAGGGGCTAATTTGGAGACGAGGTCGCATTTTAAAGTTAATCTGGGGCGCGGACGGGACTCCGCGTGTGGCGCAAGTGTTGGTTGATGGATCGGTGCTAAATCGCGCAGTCGCGACCTTAGCTCGATTACCGGTTGACTAGTTTAAGATTTCAGGCTAGAAAGCGGTACGTCCGCTTTGGGTGGCGGGATGTTGCAAATAAACAGGACAGATTTTTGTTGGAAATAAAACTTTGATTTGTATTATGGACGGATCGATTTGGGAATCGATTATCGAGATTCAATTTATTTAGTGGCATAATGGCCCCATCACTAATTGTTCTTTTTTCTTTGTTGGTACACTTGTCTCGGGAAGGCAACAATGGCTGGTTTATAGGTTATCGTGTGTTGATAATTAAATAGATTTTAAGTAGTAATAAGGGCATTTGGAGCCGTCTTACTCTAATTAAGTGTATTGTGCAACCTGTGTTTTGTGTGTGTGTACGTCGTAAGCGAATCGCATCGGGAGTACAATTCGCCGCTGTCGACGTCTCCGCTGCTGGAGAAAGCAGGTATTTCCTCGGGGGAAAAGTGCACTTGGGGTAGTTTGAGTGTGATTAGGAAGCCCGAGAAGACCCGGACTCGGATTCCGGCCCCATCAGATCATATGGATCCTGTTCTGGACGGCGGGAGCGGCATGGAACAGTGAGTGGATTTTGTAGATTTTAAGGTGTAACCTAATTTTAAACAGTAGCATAGTGTGTGTTGTGGGTTTCCGCAACAAGTGTATAAGTACGAATGTATTCTATTAGACTTTATTTATATTGGTTAATTAAAAAAAAAAGCCTCTTGACTTTCTCGGCTATAACGGTCAAAGGATCTCCCAAACTGGTGGGTGGGTTTTACATTATTTATATTTTTTATAGTTTGTTTTGACCTCAATAAGCCTGTGATGGCTCAAAATTATTTGACCTTGACTTTGATAGTATGTAATGTTAATCCGTTATTCATATGTACACACGGCGGAAGATCAACCTACCCAAAACTGTCAAATTTCTACAATAAATTTGGAACTTTATTGTTTGGTTAATATATCAATATTAATTGGAGAAATTTGACAGATTTGGGTAGGTTGATCTGCTGCCGACTGTACTAGTGGTCGCTCAGTGGTCGAAATTCGACCGTAATTTTATTACGGCTGCACGGATTGTATCCTAAGCAATGAAAAATCAAAAAAGATAAAATGTGAGTTTGAATTGGCATTGACAGATTTCGGCCGCTCCTCTTGCATATTTGAAATTTTCGAAAAGAGTATATTAAGCATGTGTGTCAAATACATTGTAGTGTGTGTAATGTTTGTTTTATTGATTTAATGTATTTTTATGCATAATTTTTAATAAATATTAACATTTGGATAACCTTTTCTATATAAACTATATATACGTGTGCGAAATTTCATACTTCTCCGTCCGCGCAATTTTCGTAAAAAGGGGTACAAAGATTTTGCTTCACGTATTAATATATAGATACTAGATATTATTGCAAATAATCAGGTAAGTACGTATTATTTTGTGCAATGATATTATATAAAACGAGAAACAGATATGTCATGCGCGCGTTGTGAAGACTCATTTATAGCCCAATTGTCTCATGTCGCAATCAGTTTGCGTCAAACAAGCCACAAAGAGTACAATCATTAAAATTATAGCTATCTCTTACATTTGCGTGCTATTTTGTATCTATTGTTTTACTTATCAGTGAAACTTGTCAATGTGTGCAATTTTGGATTGCTCGGAACAGATTTAAAACGCAAATTACTATGAACGTAACATATCTATAGTTTATAATATCATTGATTTTGTGTAAGTATACCAAATGACAGAACACTGGCATTTGGCTTGAAGGAGTAGGTATACTCAGAATAATAACTAAAGCTATAGAAACCGGACTAAAATAGCAAAGGTGTCACCAGATTTGTGACGTCATATTTGAGGTAATGTAGTGAGTGACTTTATAAAGGACTCAAGATTTTTTTTGATCACCGATTATCTGATGACCGTTTGACATACTAATACAAAAAATAAAAACTAAGTGTCAACCATTTGTCGCACTCCAACCTCCTTTTCTAGCCATAAGATAGGAACTAAACATAGTTGCACGATTTTTATTTTAGCCATCCTTCTATAGCTTTAGTTATTGTTCTGAGTAGGTATACAACATTTTACGTGTGACGTAAATGCATACAGCCTTCATAGTTTCACACGGCATTGAATCCAATAAGTGTCGACATAAAAAGTAAAATAAAGGTAACTTTGTTGGCAATTTCCTTCAAAAACCTATCAAGTACAGCTACGGTACGAGAACTAATACAAAAAAACGATTTAAGAAACTGGTTCACGATAGCACCCAGCCCGAAAACAAGTCGGACATTGGCGAGCTCTCCAAAACGATACACATTCACAACGTGCTGCCTACACAACCTTCTTAACAACTTTCACGGCATTAACATATTCTTGAGCAGCCATGTTTGATAAATCACAACTCATTTGTTTTTTATTTTTTTAACGTCTACTTGTTTACGCACTTACTTACAAGTATACAATCATTCAATTGAGGGATCATAGATTTATTGAGTTGACGGCCCTATTAATTGCGTTCAAATCTTTATTAATATAATATCATTGGTTCGAATATTTTTTGCCTTCTAATCGTGTAAGGTAAGCTTATGAAAAATTGCTGGCTGTCGTATTAGAATTGATTAGAAAATAATAATAGGCCCGTTTAGTTAATCAAATTAATTAAATTTTACAATACAATTTTACATTTTTTAAGTAAATAATGTTAAACATTGATCTGTTATACCTAAGTATCTTATAAAAGTTATATATAAAGTATAATACGGTAGTTTTCCAAATGTATATACCTATAGCTACGTTCATCTTTTCGAAAATAAATAGATACGGTTACTCTTTGAAAGCACTTCTGAAGATTTATTGGGTACTTGGAAATTAGTTTTAAGCATAGGGCTACAAATTGTAACAACGTCCTGGATGAACTTAAAGAACAGTTAATGTGTGTCTCATAATCACATATTATAATGACTTTTTTTTAAAGAAAATTAAAAAATAGGCGTTTTGAGAACATCGCATTGCTGCGCAGAAAACATAAAATTAATTATTAAACAGGATTCTGTCTGCGGTTCGGTTTCTAGCTTTATTTCCACGCATAGCAACAAAATCTTATTTTTATTTAGGTATTTTCAATCTGTTTCACTTTCCTTTTCATTTGTGCATCTTGCGTGGTGATTAAGCCATTACCCATCTTGTAGTGATGACTTGATTTCAATGATGGAGGCCTTTGCCCAGCAGTGGGACAGTTATAGGCTATTTACTTACTTACTTGTGCATCTTGGGCACCAAGTACCAACAACAATACAATTAAAAGTTATCCGATTAAAAGTTATTACAAAGACAGTGGACATATTTTTATTTTATTTGAATATCGTGCAACAAAATAATTGAACATTTGTACACAACTAGTTAATTTTGTTTATTTTATATAGAATTATACGCGAATAGATTCGTAAAGAGTGTTTCATTTATGTGGAGCGTTGGCGTGACTTCAGAAAACATTAGGGATAATGGAAGATTTTTTACATGGCTAAATAAATTAAAATAAGAAATTGATAAATACCATAACATTAATTTGCCATAACAACATATACATGTAGTTTACACAATAGCTGCTAGGCTTGGTACTATGTGATCAATTATGAACCCTGTCAGGCTCGGTTTACGATCCAGTATACGGCCTAAGCTAAACTAGGGTTGTGGATACTTGTATACACAAGGCGCGCGGCGGCAGATCAACCTACCCAAACCTGTCAAATTTCTCTAATGAATATTCATCCTTATAACCAAATTATAAAGTTCAAAATTGATTGTAGTTCAGTTTTGGGTAGGTTGATCTGCCGAAGTGTGTACTTCGAAACTCCACTTCGAGACACATGGATCGCTTAATTTTGTGCAACCTGTGGCCATTGGAGCGTTGACAACGCTTGCTTATCCACAATTCCACACCAACACAATGAGTAGCGTTGAGTCAAATAACCTACGTTACGTTACAACCCACAATAAATACTAACACACTAAAATTCAACTCGGATTATAACTCGAAATTAAGAGTGGATTCGTAAAATGTGTTTTATTTCAATGTGCTGTTTTGGCGTGGTGTATTGTTAGGTAGGTACTTTTGAAAACAATATACGTAGCGGAAGATTTGTTATGATGCAGATTATGAAAATACTATCCGTCGGAGCAATCATAACATTTCGAACAATTACAAACAACTGTCAAAAATACTGTCAATCATCTTAAATTCGATAATTGATTGACGCATCTCAAAATAATAGAAACAGTGCTCAATCGGAGACAACATTGTAGCTTGTAAATCGTAAAGTGTACCTATGCCTTATTTTCGATGTATGTTCTTGCTAGCTGTTCTTAAATAAATAAGTAATTAACTCTTGGAGCCCCGACACGGATCTCTAATTTGAGATAGCCTCGTTGGCCAACCTGTGGCCATTGGAGCGAGACTACGCCCATCGACACAAACACGAGTTTCATAACTTAACACCATTACACGCATGCAATACTTGGAACGTAAACTAAGCTATGTCGACTATGTTATTGGCTAATCTTTGACATTTATATGAAATATTTTATTTGTTTATAAAAATCTTTGAATGATTAAAATAATAATAATGACATTCACGCTGCCTCACTCGCTTATTAAGCTCCGTTCTACAAAAAGCATATCATCATCAGCTCATTTTTTATGTCCCCACTGCTGAGGCACGCGGCACGAGCTTCCATTATGGATGGATATGGAGAACGGGCCATAAAACAACACGCGGGCCATGTGCGGATTGGTGGTTGTTGACGACTGCTAATGTATCTGGGACCAACGGCTTAACGTGCCTTCCGAAGCACGGAGGGTTCGAGATGATACATTTTTTGGTCACCCATCCGACGACCGGCCTTTGCGAAAGTTGCTTAACCTCAGCACTCGCAGACCGGGCGCGTTAATCCATCGAGCTCTTCCATAAAAAGCAAATCAATTTTTATTTATATAGATAAATAAGTATGGTGTTTATCTCTAAGTTTTTGTTACACGTAGCTTCATCATCATCATCATCATATTGTTATTGTACTTATGTTTAAAAAATTAAAAAAATATATATAAATAATTATGTATACTAGACGGAGATGGCGGGATGAGATGGACTCCCACTTGAAGAATTGGGACGAACTAGCTCAGGATAGAGATAGGTGGAAGGAGGGAGGTGACGGTACGTTCCCTAAAATATGGTTGAGCGAAGCGATGGCTGATTCATATGTCATGCTCGTGAACGGGTGCCGCCTGTGGAGGCTGGTCTGCTCTTGTATACTTGCATACTTATCTTATTTTTACTATTATTAATTATAGTTTGACTTTGTTTTACCTAAACAATTTTTGACTTTTACTAGAGTACTGTAGTGGTGCTGTATGACATTGTGGAAATTGAAACCTTTACATAATTATCTGATGTAAATTTGTTAACTTACATTTTTTATTTTGTTTTTTTTAACATGTTGTGGTTGTCTTATATACATTTTTTGTGTTTATTTGTAATGGAAAGTGTTCTGCTATGATAGGGCATTTTCCAATATTTTTGACGCTGTAAGGAGTTGACGTCTTTTGGCTGAGATGATGATGATGATGATGAAGGAAGAAAAGAGCTGGACACTTGCTGAGTTTCTTGCCGGTTCTTCTCAGTACAAGATCTCCCGCCCAGAGTAGACTTACGAACCGATGGCATAGTGACATTCACAAGAGCTACTTGTAGCCTAAACTGAATAAATAATTTTGAATTTTGAATTTTTTTGAATTTTTTTGAATTTTTGACCTTGTCAGGCTCCACCATGCCGGCGTTCGATGCGTCCTCCTCAGATGAGGACAACGCGATGGTCGCCGGTTTGCTGGTTCCAAGGTGACGAGAGGACATCGGAGTGGTTTTTATCGAGTCGGCCTTGACTCGCTCTCTAGGGCTTCGGCCCTGGAACAGAGTATTGGCCATCCTCGGACAGCCAGCGGGACCCCTCTTGCCCGCTGATGCGTCTGTTAGCAGATTTGACACTCCGCATCAAAAAAAAAGGGAGGGGTGGCCTTTGCCCTGCAGTGGGAAAGTAATGGCTAATCATGATATGTAATAATAATACCTAACGTATACAAACGTTCTTAATCGTCGAATAAATAAATTGTTCATTAATGACACCTCGGCAGCTGAGTGGCAAATTGCTCGGGGCGCTTTGCTAGCCTGACTGATGGAATGTTTTTTGCTACCTAAGTGTTACAAAAGAGTGATGGTACACTAATTATTTAAGTGGCAGCTTTAGTAACTTTTGGCTGTTAAGTACCTGTTAGTGCAGCAGCGGATTTCTTTTGACTGTGTTCATTTGTGTTGGGGATAAGGAAAATTTTCAAAAGTAACCTTCACTTTCCTTACTTAAGGATATTCTGCAATGATTACTTACCTATACCTACATAGACTAAATTTTTTTGTCTTAGTTCCTACCTTGCGAGTAAAGGTAAAAATGAAAATGTACCTTATTCCAACGAAAACTAACTATAGGTATTATCTGTAGCTAATTTCATAACATCATCATAATCAGCTTTTATTATGTTAGTCCACTTCTGGACAATGGACAGACATATAGGCCTCTCCAAGTGCACGTCACTGAGCAAGTTCTGCGGCTACTCGTAAAACCATATAAAGAAATCATTACCCTATCTTATTTCATGAAAAACAAAAGACAGTAGCTATACTTTTAAAACAATTTAAAGAAAACAGTATCTATCTAACTATCTGATCGCGTGAAAAACAAAAGACAGGCAGCTAATTTTTAACAGTTTATCACAAGTTATACGTCTGAACTCTGAATCGTTTACCGTTTCGTATTATTTCAGTACCCAGGGACAGGTCAAGAGCCTTGACACCAGTGTCCCACTTCGGGTAATGGACGACCGACCAGTCCGCCGCCGGCGGCGACGTCTGATAGTGGGCGCTTGGCTTATGTCACAATCATAAAATAGAAATATAGTTTACGTTTCGCTTTCACTTTTATGAGATATGAAAAACTATGTTAAAAATCGACATCGAACCACCAACTTTACGTAGTATCATAAAGCCTTCTTATAGTTTTGAGTGTTTTTGTTTATACACAACGGCAAAGGCCTCTATTTATTTTGATAATGAAAGCAAATCCCCGGTCCCTAACCTAAATCACCGGGAACTTGCTATTTTTATAATGTTGTTATTATTATCGTTATACAGGCAGATTTAGATATGATGGTGATACCCGCGCTGACTAAAACAAGCTCTATCACCATCACCAAACCAACTGCATAATTTGTAGATAATACTGGTCGGAAACCGATGGTCTTATAACAAAACCAAAGCTTTCAAGTAAAAGTAAATGTACACGTAACTAAAGGTCGCAAATTTGATTTACCGGAACTTAAAGACTGTCCAATTTATAACGAAACGAAATGAAACCTTTCGAAAACCAGTTCACAAATTATAACTGCTCCAATGAATAATCTCACTCGCTGCCTTGTGTCCAAACCTACTCTACCACCGTTAATAAATATTATTAAAGTTAGCAACACACAAGTAGAACGGAATAGATTTTTTGTTCTTTTGTCGGTAAAATAATGAATGAAAGTAAGTCTAACTAATAGGTAGTTACGTCAACTCTTTCTTATTAATTATAAATGTGCGTTTTAATATAACTCTATAGCTATGTGCAATTGCTTTGCAATGAAAGCAAACAAGAGAGCTGTTCCAGTTCAAAAATCTGAACCAAAAGTTTTAATTAAGTAATAAATAAATTCTTTATGAACTTACCGACTCGTTTCGGCGAAATACGCCTGGTGGAGTAATTGAAAGGCACGTAGATCAAGTTGTCTAGGTCAGGAGTAGTCAGCTCCTTCGGAATTTTGTCTGCCGCGTGCACTTCGTTCAAACACAACAAATTTTCGGTCGCGCACCGTTCACTGTTCACGGTTGAAAACTCTTGATCGTTCTCGGAATCCTCGTCGTCGTCCTTGTGTAACACTTTTGAGTCTATACTTTCGTACACGAGATTAGCAAGTCCTCCTAAATCCTCCTGACAAGATTCGTCGGCTGTCACTCTCATCGAATACAAGCCAGGCGCTCTTTTAGCTTCTAAAATGAAGTCAGCACGTTCCCCTCTCCCCAACGCTATGGATTTCACCAGCACTGGGGCTATTCGGTGGCCGTCTAAAGCAACTAGTTTCATATCATGTTGATCGATAGAGAATTTCACTGAACAACTTTTAGATCCGCCACCGTATGCTAATCGGAATCGATAACGTTTGCCGTATTGGACTTTAAATTCGGAAAGAGGCGCGTCAGGAGATTCTGTCGTCTTTCCTTTTCCATTAATGAGGAGGGACTCGGCATCGGGCAATTTCGACATCATGCCAGCTAAAGGTCCCATGGAGTGGCCCCATTCTGCTATGAATATGGTATGCTCTGTGGAGTCTACGTCATATAGATCACGGATTGGGTCAAGACGTGGAGATTGTCGGACAACGAAAGCCCCAGCGAGTCCGTCAGCTGCATCGGCGGCAGAGTGTGCATGGTACATGTGGGTGCCGGCGGCTGACGCGCGGAACTTGTACTGGAAGGTGGTGTAAGCTGGCTGGGGGCACTGGGTAAGCATGGGCGCTCCGTCCATGAAGGGCGTTTCTTTCTGCGGCTGGCCGCGCCAGTGGATGGAGAGCGCATGGGCGGGCGCGCGGTGCACCACGTCCACGACGAGGATGTCGTTCTCGCAGACGTGCAGCGCGGGCGCCGGCAGCGCGCGGTTGGCGGTGAGCACGCCGCGCTCGCGCCCGTCCGCCGATATGCACATTGCTGGACAATCGCCGCCGTTCTTCTCGGTGCAGATACCACAAGATCTGAAAATCATAAAACGCTTATAAGACAAACTTCGAAGTACCTCTTTGTTTTTCGCTTATTGGTTGTTTAGTGAAAGCAACAAAACACTAGAAAACTTCAAATATCTGAGAAACCGACAACTTAGACCAACTTTAAACTTTCAGCTCACGTTCCGGAAATCCTGAGTCCAGTTTGTTCCTTCAGTTTGTGATATTGTTTTTTATTACTAACCTAGCTGATATACGATGATTTTTTGTACTTACTTACTAAGCGTTTTGTAAACTTCAATGACTAGTTTTACACGGCAAATCATCGGCCAATCCAACTCGTGGCACTCCCGATCGCAGTTCTCGAAGTACTCCTCTGAAAGATAAAGACAAAAACATTTTAATTTGTAAAATTATGAGCAAGAATAATGAAACTAGTACTAGGTATAGTAAAAAATTAGGTTAAACAATCGCGCGATACCTACGTCGTTAAGCGAGTATTCTATTTTATTTGGCAAGTCTTAAGTAAGTAAACTGTTCTTGTTTAATGTCTATTAACACCTAAACAGTAAATTTCCTTGTTTTCTCAATGTATAAGTAGGTAAACCTCTCTTGAATGAATTCCTACACTTAAATTAAAAGTTGTAAGTGAAGAGGATAAGTGTAAGACAAAGAACACATTTCAAATATACAGGTGGAAAAAAAGACCGCGGCAAATTTTACTAAAAGGAAACATTCCTTTATTTTCAAAAATAATTAAAACTGCATTTAAAGATTTTTGAAAAATCATAAGTTAAGTGAACTATTTTCTTTAAATAGTGAGTAAGCTTTACAATAAAAAAAATATTTTTCTTGGTCTTTCTTTAATTTAAGATACTATGTTGTTTGAAAGGACTTGATCCTTATGAATGACTCTTTCAGTTGGCATCATAAAATACAGGATGTTTTTTTTTTTACATTTCACCGGTTCGATTCCCGGCTCAAGCAGGTGATTTTTTTTTAATCTTTAAATGCAGTTTTAATTATTTTTGAAAATAAAGGAATGTTTCCTTTCAGTAAAATTTGTATAATATTGTAAGGTGCGCATGCGCATTCTACTCTACAACCCCCACCACCCGGCCAACCCGAGCTAAGGTCCTAGCCTCTAGAGGCGCCCTCGGGCTGTTCCCCTCCCGTTACAATCTGAACCCCTCGAGGAAATATTAGGGAACAGGGAGATGCTTGCGTGATAGCCGCGCATCCTCTAGAAACTCTTTGACGGTGTTTCAATCACACGGTTTGAGGAACCCTCTATGTCTCCCTAAAACTCTCTCAAAAAAGCTCTACTTTGCAGTATCTACAGTAAGGCATTGTCCAATACGTGGGGCGTTCTAGGTTCCTAGTGCAAGTTTTAGCTGACCACTTCATCGCGTTTACGAAAAGCAGCACCTCTTGGTGACAAACGGGGAGAAAAAAAATATTATGCCAGACACGTTCTTGTTTACGTCAACTTAATCTAATGGAAAAACACGCACTAGGCACCCTGCTTTGGTCAAAGTAAATACGGTCACAAAAGCAAATAATGTGGATAGGTACTTAAGTAATAAATTGCATTCAGTGTTAATATTTTCCAGAAACAATAAAAGAATAAAAGACAGCTCAACATAAACCACGTGAATTTACGTTATCTAATTCTTGAATACTTTTGCTTGGTAAGTACCTAACTATTACTTTTGTTTGTTAATAAGGTTGAATTTGCATTTTACTGCTTCATAATGAGGCATTTTCATAATTACATTGGTGTAATATTTTTCGAGTGGCGAGTGATATAAATTCGAGTTTGTAGTTCGTACAGTCGGTCACTGAGCACTTATGTACACACTTTTGTTTGACTCTTATTTCATTGTGTTAAGTGTTAGATTGTTTACTTTTGCTCGTGCTCGCTCATGCTCGTGACTGTACCTATAACTTACCACTGACCAAAGTTACACCCTACCTAAATATTATAGGCATAGTCTTATTTATTTAAAAAATATAGTGACATTGCGAAAAATGACTCAGCGACATTACGGAAAGTTTTTATGCTATAATTTTTGCTTCTTTATTGCATTGTTTAAACATTCATAACAAAAATAATTATGCAACACTTATAATTACCTGGCATTGGCGTATAATGGACAACCACAATAACACCGACAAATATTATAAACAACACGAATATCCTCTGCAAGGACATTATCATATAATTAGGTTTCTCCATCAACACAATATTGTCTTCCACTTTTTTTTCAGACTCCATGGTTACAAACTACTTAGATAAAACTTTTTAAAAACAAAACTTTATTCGAATCGAGTTTCCCGCGTTCACAAAGCTTACATGTTTGTTTCGGACCGTAGGTACATAAGTCGTTTTAGTGACAGCGCGACTACGCGAGCCGACAATCAGCTGTCGACTGCTCGGACATTCCCTATCGCCACATTCGCCTGATGCAACACAGCACCATCAGACCATGCCTTTCGGACCCAAACTGGGTAATTCGGAAGTAAATTGCCGCGTGCGAGTCCTCTCTCTCAGCTCAGCGTTATGTAATATTATGCAATAGTAGGTATATTAACTTCACAGGCCGCACGCATATCGGTAAAGTTACGTATTTGCACCAGATACCTACATTGTTAATGTTCGTAAAAACCAGATCAACCTCATTGGCAAAACAATCCCTAATAGTTAACCTATAACATTCTAATTTAAGTTGTTAAAGCTCTATAACAACTTAAATTATGGGGAGCATTAAAATGTGGCAGTTAACTTTATAGAAAATATGATTAATGCATACAAAAATTATAATCCTAACTTTCTTTTAATGTAATTTTGCGACCTAAAAAGCACCAACTTTTTTAGTAGAACCAAAGGTAAAAGGTAAGTAGGTACCTAAAAAATAACTATAAAAAGGTTAGGTAGTGTTTTGTAGGTCGACAACAATCATGTTTATTAGGTGACTGTCTTACTTCGGTTGTTGGGCATAACTTAAATTCGTCTGGATTTTTTACCATATTAGGTAATAACAACTCGATGGCAGTGTGGCAAAGCGCGCGGCGCTCAGCCCGATTCACAAAGGTCCCGGGTTCAATTCCCATGTTTGTTTTCGATGCATAGCCCGGCTTTTGATCACCAACCCGCATTTGGCAAGCGTGGTGATTAAGCCATCGATTGTAGTGATGACTTATTTTAATGATGGAGGCCTTTGCCCAGCGGGGGGACAGTCATAGACTAACTAAGGTGTTGAGTACCTACCTACTTAATTTTGCTACCAAGCAGAAGTCCCAGCATAACTAAACGAGTATACCTATTTTATTATAGAACTATGTTACCACTTACCGTCTTCGGAAAATTGCTAATTTTGATATTATGTTGTCATCAAATAACTAAAAAAAGTTCTATCCAACCAACTAAATTAAACACAATATTTTTAGCTTCGCAGAATATTATTTATTTATGACAAGAGGCATCATTATTTTAATCATTATTTTTTATGTTTTAGTTTCTTAGGCCGGCTGGCTGTAGCGATTTGTCTAGTATCCGCTTTGCCTGTAAGATTAAAAAAAAAAAAATTTAGAAAATTATTAAATTGATTGACTTTCATTCTCGTTTCATGTCGTTCACTTTGAGTTCCTAACAGTTATGTAGGTATTTGCTATATCCTATAGTAGTAGAATATAGTATATATATTTGGTAATCCATCCATGCGCATACAGTTAATTCAAACCCGGAATTAATGGATCTGATTTTATTAAGTTTTAGGTTGGATTTTAACTTTTTAACCGACCGACATGTGTAGGATGTCTACGTAAATGAGTTGGCTGTAGTTAGTAATAGAAAAGCGGAACGACTCTTACAAATTCTCCCAAGAAGTCCGCGTGATTTCTTAAAAAAGAGTAATAGCCCCATAAACTTAAAAGGATCTAGGGAAATATCATGTTCATCATCCATCAGTTGTTATCTATCATTCATCAATGGTCACTATCATCATTTAATCAAGAAGATTTGGCTGTATAAGCAAGATCCCATAGTCTAACCTCAATGTAAAGAGTTAACAAAAAAAGTCATATCATGACTATCATGTCAGTGTCAGTGTTGCCAGCTTAGCACTTTCGTTGCTAGATTTAGCACTATTTTCATGAGTTCAGCACGAAACAACAGCATACAGCACCTAGCACTAAATCTAGCACTAAATAGTAGGTACTCATCCACTCAAACGTCAGGAGACACTTGGGTGTCTAAAAAGTATTTTGCATCTTACGTCAGGAGACACTTGAGTGTCCTTTAAGGGCAAGTGATGAAAAAACGTTCTAAGTGATTCTAAAAAGCACCGTGGCGCCTTTGTCGTTCGTATTTAGGGACAGGGCACAAAATGTAGATGGCGTTACAGGCGTTAAAACAACATCAAACGTACATATTTTTAATAAACTAAGAAATAAATTGAACTTGGACTCTTTAAATGCATTTATTCATAGCCGAAGGCTTAAAAAATTTAACAAGACTTGCCATACATTTGAAATTCCTCGAGATATTATTAATAAAATAGGCAAAAGAGAAATGTACATAGTTCAATTAAAAAAGTCGGCTGAAAGTCATCGAGAACAACCATCCACTTCCACTGCGGCAGTACAAGGAGAAGAAAAGACGGCAGCGAATACAGATGACAGTGAAGATGACTGGATATAGATTTAAAATAATAAATTACAGCTACATTTTGTTAATTTTTTTTTTTATTTTACGTTATATCATTTTATTAGTTATAAATTATATTATTATTTTATTTCAAGTCAAAAAAAACTAACACTATTTTTGAAAATCCATATTTATCTAGCACTTTTTCAGATGTCATTTAGCACCTATTTGTGGTATTGTGTTGGCAACCCTGGTCAGTGTCAGTGTCAGTCAGTATCACAACATCAAAACAGCGCGTGTTTTCACTTTCAGGCGAATAATAGATAAATAATGTGATTTCGCACTCTCTTACTTTTTTTAACGTCTTCAATTTCTCTTAAATTGCTTAGCTTTAGAAAATATTGAAATAAATGAACCTAGAGAAACTCTTGTGACTGAAAAGATGGAGATAACCAAACAGAATTTTGCGGATCAGCTAGATAACATAACCAATGATATTAAACGATCTTGTTTTATCGCTTTCGATGCAGAATTTACGGCAATTTTAAGTGGAGAGAGTTTCAAACATAGGTAACATAAAATCTGTATAATAAACTGTCCTTCTAAACAGCATATTTATCAAGCTTACCCACCCACTGACTTCATATTTCCACGGTCATCTTCTTTATCAAGTTATAAACCGTTACATTTGAGACAATTTATAAACCCTCTAACTTTCCTATTTATTGTTCTATTTTATTATCCTGATTACTTTCAAAATAATCTGTTTTCCACATTTTCCTGCCTATTGTCATACGCTTTTTTTGTTTTTTTTTTTTTTAATAATTCCACTAGATAAAATAATTAGCCTTCATCTCACCTAGGTAAGACTAAGACAAAATGAAAGGATCAAGAACAAGCCCTTCCACCAATTAAACCAACCACAACACCAACCCTTGTCATTGAACCTAGTACCCTAGGGTCTGGTCTTAGAAATTTAAATCATTCATTTGTCACCAGGCTCAAACTATTTACAGTATTTATAGTTCCTTTTTCTATTCACTGTTATTTGTTTTTTCAGCTTATTTAACTCAAATGCTGAGCGCTATGACAAAATAAAAGATGAAGTGAGCAAGATGATAATGACACAAATCGGCCTCACCATGTTTCAGTATAACAGGGACATTGACACTTATGTGGCAGTTGGGTATACATTCCATCTCTGCCCCCAAGTGTTTGGGGACATTGACCAATCTTTTATATTCCAAGCATCAACCCTTAAGTTCTTATGCAGACACAAATTTAATTTTAATAAGGTTGGTTATAGTAAACTTTTTAGTATATTCCGTGATGGACTGCTGTGCCCAGCTGTGGGACAGTATATATATATAGGCTTTTAATTTACTTTTACTTGTATGCAATTTTTAGTGCTTGCTTATTTATGGTTAGCCTGATATTCAATCTGTTATTTATTACAGGTGACAAAAGAGATATTATCCCAAGATAAATGTAACTTTAGTTCCTTTTTTTTTACTTATCCAAACAAAAAAAATACTTACATTATTTTATTTTTCTGTGTTAATATGAAATAAAAACAAATGTACAAATTATCACTTTAACAATTTAAAATAAGAATGCTTACATTATTCATTTTATTTTCCTTTTTTTTATGATTTAAAATATTTTTTTCTGAATTCTAGTTTATATATGATGGCTTGCCATACCTCAGCAAAGCAGAAGAAGCAAGAATACGCCAACATTTGAAAGAAAATACATTGTTTCAAAACCTTACTCGCTGTTTAGACATGGAAGTTGAAAAGCAGCTTCAGGGTTATTGCTCTGATGTATCCAAGTAAGCAAGAGTCAATTAAACTTTGCTTAACTTTTAGTCAAAAAGCACATTTTATTGAGGATTATGGTTATATTATTATATAGTTTTATTGCGAATTTTGTTGCGAACAATTTAAATTTGAAAAGAGCTGTTTTTTAAATTTCATATTTTACTGATCATGTGGCAACTGCATATTATGTCATTTACAAAGATAAATCTAGTTACTTATCACATCATCGGATAGTGCCAATAAAAATACTTGATGTATTTTTTTTCTTTTTTTTTAATTAATTGTTGTGTTTGATTTCAGATGGCTTACATCTAGTGATGAAGGGACAATGTACATTGATGTAAAATGCCCTGTGCTTAGATTCATCCTCCATAATGAAATCAGGAGGCGGTTTCCAAATGTTCTGACTACTGATAGCTTAGGTAATAGCAATAAGGTAAATTTGCTAAACTGAGCACCTTCATTTGGAAAGAAAAAATATCTGTATAAATATATGTATCATCATGATCTTCATCAGCTCATTTTATGTCCCCACTGCTAGGGCACGAGCCTTCCCTATGGATGGATAGGGAGAACAGGCCATAAACCACCATGCGGGCCCAGTGCGGTTGGGTGGTTGTTAACGACTGCTAATGCAGCCGGGACCAACGGCTTTACGTGCCTTCCGAAGCGCGGAGAAGCTCGAGATGATAAAGTTTTGGTCACTCATCCGATGACTGGCCTTTGCGAAAGTTGCTTAACCTCAGCACTCGCAGACCGGGCGGGTTAACCACTGCGCCATCGTGCTCCTCATTTATATATATATATTATTTATGGCGTAGAATTGACATTCATAAAAACTTAATACCATGTAGCCTAAATTTAATAAAACTTTTTGAATATTGAACAGCAATACCTTTTTATTATATAACTTGAGCCACAAACTAACCAGCTTGATTGTAACGTATCACAATTTGCTTGAATTCGCCATCCAATATAAATATATTTATTACGTTTCAGGTGTTAATATACAGAGAAAAGTTAGTAGAAGGAGCAATAAGTGCGTCAAGAGCAATTTTAGAAGAGAATCTAATGACCTATCTGTTAGGATTCACACACATTATTTACTTGCTAGAAACCTACCAGAAGCCTCTTGTTGGGCACAACATATTTTTGGATATTATATTACTGCACAGCCAGTTCATAGGACCTCTTCCAAACAAGTATTCAATGTTCAAGAAAAA
This sequence comes from Eudonia lacustrata, assembly GCA_947562085.1. Taxonomy (NCBI): domain Eukaryota; kingdom Metazoa; phylum Arthropoda; class Insecta; order Lepidoptera; family Crambidae; genus Eudonia; species Eudonia lacustrata. The sequence continues at coordinate 20,231,824 of OX387314.1, forward strand.
TATTCATGACATGTTCCCAAATGTTTATGACACAAAATTCATTTCACATGAAATGTCTAAAAAGCTGTCTTTTGATGAAGTGTGGAAATCAAATGCATTACAAGAGTAAGGATTGTTTTACTTTTAATTTTCTCAAAATATTCTCATATACAATGTTTGGTCGGCGGTGAAGGAACCGCTAAGGGTATAATAAAGAAATAAAAAACTTTCCTACACTCACACCAATTATCTAGCCCAAGAGAAGCTTCGTTATGAAACTCTTTAAATGGTTACTAGACAACGGATAAACATACTTACTATACATAGAATATTATACATAGAAAACACCCGAGACAATTTAGAAAAACCATAATTTCTAAATTGACCCGACCGGGGATCGAACCCGGGACCTCAGAGATGGCGACACCATGAAAACCGGTGTACAAACCACTCGACCAAGGAGGTCGTCAAAATGGTATGTGTGTACTGCCCATTTTATCGACATTTAACCTGCCATTTATCATTATGTTGGTGCTATTCCAACCTGGAATGGTGGCCAATTTTATGCTAACCAGCAGAGGGTCCTATGCATTTATTTCATGAGCAATAATCTATCAAATATCTGCTGATCTTCGCGTCCTACAAAAAAAATAAGAGAGGCATAAAATTATTTGCATAAGTCTAAAACGAAAATTAGTGGGTAATTTTGACCTACACACCTATAAAGTATCGATAATTATGTTGGTATATGTTAATAAAAGTGGTATATGTTGGTGCTCTTCTAACTTGGAATGGTGGCCAATTATATGCAAACCTAGGAGGGTCCTATGCATTTATTTCACGAGCAATATCTGCTGATCTTCGTGCCTACAAACACAAAATAGAGAGGCAGAAAATTATTTGCAAAAGTCTAAAACGAAAATTAGTGGGTGATTTTGACCTACACATCTACAAAATATCGATATAATTGGCTATAACAGTTCCGGCAACGTTGACCAGACACATTATTATTTAATACAATGATACTTGTTTTTACGCCTGATGCCTCGATGGCCGAGTGACGAAGCGCTCGGCCCGATACCCGAAAGTCCCGGGTTCAATTCCCAGGTCGGGCAAAGTGTTTTTCGGTTTTTATCGATGCATAGCCCGGGTTTGACCTTTATATCCCCTCTTAATACCCATTAAGAGGGGGTATAAAGGTAAATTGCCAATCGTAGGTTTGATTTTAACACTAGAAGATAAAAAAATATCATTGGTAATAAAGCATGGACAGGACAGGACCGACGACCTAAAAAAGATGGCGGGTGGTGGATGGATGCGGACTGCGCAGGACCGGGATGGTTGGCGCTTTTTAGGGGTGGCTTACGTTCAGCAGTGGACGGCAATAGGCTGAAAAGAATAAAGCATACTTGAAAGAGACTGGTCTAAGTGAAAACATAATATAATTAAATTTTATCAATAAAAATAAATCACGAACTTACGTCTACTTTTAAACTATTTTCAATTTGATGCATATTACTGAGCCAATATTTTAACACATAATATCAAATTATATCATATTTGAAAAAATTATGTATATTTTACGAGTAATTCGACTAAAATTTATTCGGTGCTTACGACATTCTTATTCCGCGCAGAACGCTCCAGTCTGTCGCACTCGCACCTGACTGACCCGAGGTAACAGGCATGTTTTGTTTCATCGAACGTCGTGGTTTATCTTCTAGTGTTAAAATCAAATCTACGATTGGATACCCCTCTTAATTATAGCAGTGTAGCTTTGCCCAACTGTGGGATATTATATAGGCTATTAACTTTATTCTTTACATTTCTTTACAGTTTATATGAATTTTTTGCTGAGGGCAAATGCAGGAAACTGGAAAAAAATGTCAATCCTATAAGGCTGAGCACTCCTTTTAATGTCAAACAGTCTTACCATGAAGCTGGTTGGGATTCCTTTTGCTCCGGTAACTATTTGTCCCACTACTATATTGTATATAAAAAAAGCTAAATTATGTAATAGGATATGTAGCTGGTTTAGAATGGCACCCAGCCCTCTCCCCGTAGGAGTAAAAGATGACTAAATCAGAAGATGGGCTCTAGAAGGTTAAAAAAAGGTCTAAAAGGTCTGTGTGATGATATGATAGTGGAAGTAGCTGTTCTAGCGGACTTAAAACATTCATTATTTTTATGCAACATCTTGGTACAAAAGTTTTGGTTAATGTTAATTCTCAAGTTGAATGCGAGAAATTGTAGTTCAACTCATATGAGTTATATAGCTCTGTTAGACTCCTGACGTGAACCCAATCCTAACACAAGCGTGTTAGCTTTCTGGGTGGATTAACAGGACTATTACGAAACTTATTTAAGCATTATTTCGTTAATCATTGTTTTGTCTCTTTTTCTCAAATTCAAAATGACGTTTGTGTGACGTTGACAAAACAATATTTAACTAATTACTCCTCTTATTCATAAAAACTATTTAAGCATTATTTAGTTAATCATTGTTTTGTCTCTTTTTCTCAAATTCAAAATGACGTTTGTGTGACGTTGACAAAACAATATTTAACTAATTACCCCCCCCTTATTCATAAAAACTATTTAAGCATTATTTAGTTAATCATTTTTTTGTCTCTTTTTCTCAAATTCAAAATGACGTTTGTGTGACGTTGACAAAACAATATTTAAGTAAATAATGCCCAAATAGTTTTTATGAATAAGGGGGAAAGTGTTAATAGCACGTTAGTAAAAGATTTACAACTGCATTGCGACTGGATCGGTACTGCTTCTTGACTGGTTTTTTCGCCCCACGAGAATACGGGTACCCTCCGGACATTGGGAGACTTGTACACCAGTAATTTCTAGTTGTAACAATGGCATACAGTATAAAGTAGTTTCAAACTAAAAACGGGTTCCCCCTTTGGGTTTCACTGAACCATTGCGTCACTTGGCGCAGTGGTATGCGTAATGCCATATGCATCTGATGCTAACCACTGCTGAACTTGGGCCTCTCCAAATGCACGCCACTGAGCACAATCCGCGACTACTCTCACACAGCTCTTGCCAGCCACCAGGTAAAGATCGTCGCTCCACCTAGTCGGAGGCAGGGCTTGCAACCGGTACCGAAAATACAAGTATCATATTGGTAACTAACTTTATTTTTCATTTCGTTTCCTGGATACCGATTCTTCAATGAGTACCGGTATAGTACCTCAAAATACCGGCACCTACCTGCGACGTTGTTAGTCTGTTTGTCACGTGATATGCAGTGCAATGCAGCCGTGCGAAATAAATATAAACAAACTAGGTAACTAATGGGACGAGAGCGCAACGCGTGCATTTAGCCAATCCAAGCGCCACTCATTTTCAGTTTCTATCGCTAGAACTTATAAATTTGGGTACTTGGTATCGGTATTAGTACCTGTATACCGGTACACTACTCCTTACCGGTACTCATCGTTTAACCTAATTGTTATTACCGGTACCAAATCGTTACCGGTATTTTATTAAAGTCAAAGGTACTTACCGGTTGTTGAAAATACCGGTATTCCAAGTCCTGGTGTGAGAGCGCGTTCCCTATCGTAAGTTATTTGGGTGTGCAGGGTACTGCCTGGTGCGGCTGGGGCACTGGGAGGCGTGCGCGCTGAGCGGCGCGTGGCGTACGGTGGGCCCCACGCAGCAGCTGGCCGCCCTGCGCGCGCACCGCAACCGGGTCAACGTCATCCGCGGCGCCGTGGCTTATATGGTCAGTGTTTTTTTTTGTTTTTTTTTACCTAAGTTAATGGCGTGTCAAACGTTAACACGTATACTGCCGCACTAATAGATATCAATTATCACACGTTGAATACCGACCTGAAAGACTGGATTTCATGAGATGGCCAAACAAGACGGACTGACTATTGACTGAGTAGCAAAAACAATATGGCGCATCCGCAGACCACTCCCACCACTTGAAACGTAAGTCCCTTCCCTAGTGGCCGTAATAAGTTCCACGAGTCGTTGCGCTGTGGCCGCTATTCCACAGCTCATAAAAATCTATTGGGAAGAATCACGCGATAGCGCGTAAATGGTATCAAACGTGTTAATTATTACTTAGCGCCTACAATGGGTGTGGGAAAAGTATTTATATTTATATATTTTTTAAATATATACATTTTAACTTAAAATATTAAAACAATTTTTTTCTGTAGCCCTTCAAAATACTTCACAATAAATTTTTAAAGATTCGTAAAAATTACTACGCGCTATTGTTTTCGTCACAGTTGCAATGCGCCCGGAAACCGCAGTGTGACGTCATGGGATTCCATTCTCTCGCTAGCCTCGTTAGGAAAGGATTGGTGGCGGGAATATAGTACCGTGACTACATTTACATATTTAAATTATAACAGATGCCTTTTCTTTGCCAAGACAAGGCTAATCAAAATCAATCTGACAAACAATTAAGGCATTTATCTACACTAATGTTGTAACATTCTACTTATGTTCCAATACTTGACTTATAATTACTACTGTTATAGCACAGACAACAAAACACTCAATTTAAGCAATTTCACATGATGGTATAATATCCACATCGATATCGTAAAATCTCATTATAACATCAATAAAACGCGACCAATTAACCTGGCGAGCCTTATGTCAAAATCCTCATACAAGTTGTATAAAATTTTGATATTAGGCTGGCTTTTGAAAACAGTTGGGTTATACGTGAAAACTTCGTCGAAACTACTAAACTTACATACACAAAATTCTTTGGTAAGATCTTGTGCCAATTAAATAAAAAAAGAACAGCGCGCGCTCGCTCCTGATTGGCCCTGCGCGCGCAGCTGCGCTCTCATTGGTTAGATTTTAATGGCGGCAAGTTCACTGTGACAATACACGTACGCGTGAATTTAATGTTTCGCAGTGTGTTTTGTTTTTAAAATACAAATTAAAAGTTAAAAATGGACAGCGACGATGATATTTGTACGCCTCCGGATATTCTAGAATTGGCAACAAAAGTAACTCACAATCTTTTGCCAGAAAAATCTAGAAAATTATATGAAAAAGAATATAATAACTTTTTGGCATGAAAGATCGAAAAGAAAACTACATCATTTTCTGAAAATGTCATTCTTGTGTATCTCAAAGACCTCTCCGACAAATTCAAGCCATCTTCTATGTGGGCTAAATATTCTATGCTCAAGTCCACACTGAGTATCTACAACAATATTGATATCACGAAGTATTCAAAAGTCATAGCGTTCCTGAAACGCAGTTCAGAAGGACACAAGGAAAAAAAGTCCTTGACGTTTACATCAGGTCAAATAAAGATGTTCCTGAAAGATTCACCAGATATTTTGTATCTTTTTGAAAAGGTAAGTGTATTTTAGTTCTTTTATTTAATCTACCTAGTACTTACGTACTACACACGCAAGTTATCTAGACACTCCCTTTAAGTGCTTTGTGTATAAATTAGGTAGTAGGTACCTACACTTTACTACTTCATAAATCATAGTTTTTGCCTTGGCTATGTACCTCAAGCTTATTATATCGTTTATTGTTACAGGGTGCACTAATCTTCGGCATAATGGGGGCATGCCGAAGGCAAGAGCTATACAACATCCAGTTCGATGAAGTATCTAACATAGACGACAGTACAATCATGGTGAATGTTTCGAAAACAAAAACGAAAATAGATCGTTCTTTCGTTGTGACGGGCAACTGCTATGCCGTATGTAAAAAATACATGGAACTTCGACCCACCCCCTGTCGAAACCCTGCCTTTTTCTTGAGCTATAGATTGGGGAAGTGCGTCGATCAAAAAACTGGTATTAATAAATGTGGTGCTCTGGGAAAAACTATCGCAAGTTTTTTGGCCTAACCCAGCGTTGTACACGGGGCATTGCTTCCGGCGCACCTCGGCGACCCTTCTCATAGATAGCGGTGGTGATTTGACCGCACTGAAACGACACGGGGGGTGGAAGTCTTCTACTGTGGCTGAAAGCTACATTGATGAGTCTTTAATGAATAAAATTCAAGTCTCAAATACGATCTTGAACAGTATAGAAAACAAGACGAATGAAGTAATTATAAATATTCCAACTCCGTCTACGAGCTCTACTGCATATAACACGGGTATTAAAACACTCGTTACTATTATGAAACTCGCTGCGCTCGTTTCATAAACTCACACTCGTGTTTTAATACCCTTCATTATATGACAGTTGCATAAACTACTATTAGAAGCCTTCTTATTCACCTCCATAACGAAAAGATAGATCTAAAAAGATCTGTTTCAAATTAATATCGGGCACGCCATTATAAGCTCGTCCCAAGCAAGAATGTGTTCTCTGACCGGATATCAAAAAACGCCATAAAAAACAGAGAATATTTTTTTTTAAACAGCAAGGCAAATAATGTTGGTCATACTGCCACGTAACCGGTGCTAATAAAAATATGAGTATGTAATGGCGAATTTAAATACGACATTACACTATTTTACAATATACAATTTTAGATGTTAAGTAATCGTTAATGTTAATTGACATCTATGAGTGCGGCTGCTCGCCAGTGTCAAAGTATTTTTTCTTTAGGCGCTCCCTTACCAGGAGCATTCGCCTGTAACGTAACATTTTAAATTCGATTTTGAGTATTAGGTACATAACAACACTGCCTCCCTAACTTGACGAGCATCCGCCTGTAATGTAACAAAATATTACACATTTTATCATCAAGTTGCGCACAGGTAATGCTCGGTTCTCCTTACTAACCAATGTAATGCTCAAATCTGTAACATTACAGGTTGCGCACTGTAATGCCAAAAACTTATCATTTTGAGCTCGTCTGTGCTTTGAAAAGCACGCAAACCCGTCAGTCACGGCTGCATAAGTGGTCGTTAACAACCACCAATCCGCACTTAGGCCGCGTGGCACCCGTTGTCCCTTTGGTGTTTCCATAGGGAAGGCTCGTGCCCCAGCAGTAGGGATATAAAATAAGCTGGTATGTCTTAGTAACGGAAGATCATCTGTTAACTTTCATGATTTAAGAGATTTGGTTGGAGGATGTCATATTCCGGTGATTCCGAGGTTGGCTACCAAACACTACGCTGCGTCACTCGTCGCCGTCCTCTCGTGTAAAACAATTTTAAGATTTATTTTTGATATAAGTATGTTATTTTACTTATTATTTTTAGTGCTTATAGCTGCACTGAAGCTAAATTAAATATTTATAAAATACAGTGAAAAAATTAGGCTTATTACCTAAGCTATTAATTTTTTCACTGTATTTTATAAATATTTATGTATGTTAGTCTAATGTATTTTATGTCTGATTTAAACAAATGAATAAAATGTTTCATATTATTTTTACAGAATTTAGACGGAGAAGATCCGCCACGGCATCGCCCGAACTGGTTGCACGTCAAATCGTTACAGAAGCGAGTGATCGACGTTAGCAAAGTTAGTTAATTTCTTGTTTAAATATTCATTTGTGCTTATTTTTTTTTTATTCTTGGCGAGTAAGCCCTTGACCTTTATATAACCTGCCCCCCGATCGCCTAACCGATCGCTTTGACTACGCGTACCGCACATGAAAGCAATATCAAAAGCTAAAGGCTATAGCTTTCGATAGGTATTGCTTTCATAGGCGGCACGAAACGACAAGATGACGTCATAAACCACACACGAAGTCAAAGCGATCGGTTAGGCGGTCGGTCGGTTAAGGCGAGCGTTTCCGACTGTAAGATTTCCAAGGCGTTCCGCTCGGGACTGAATGATGGCGCGAGCGTCGAATTATGCAATAATGTGGATTTTATTGAACGTTTACTTATTATTAAAATTATAATGGCCGACAACTATTACATATTCAAAGACAATTGTTTTGGTATATTTTCTTTGTCTGAAACGGTGTATAGCCTGAATAAAATAATATTTAGTTTATTAATAAGACGTATGTTTGATATTATATTCGATGCAGGAAATTGTAAAATATCGTGAAAATACCAGCCGAAATTACTAAACGATTTAAAATCCTTATGCATTTCGAATAAAACTATTTAAAAACACCGTTTTTTGGAAACCCTCGCCTTAAGCTATGATAACGCTGAAGGTGGAAGCTGGCTACCGAAACACAATAATGTTACAAACAATGATGATAAGGCGACATATTAAGATAAAATGGAGGCAATTTTTATTATTTCTCAACGTAAATTACTACAACTTAAATTAGGTTAAAATCTGCCTTTTTTTTTAAATCCTCCGCTCATGCATGTGTATGTAACCAGAATTTATCTTTTTGACTATAACGTAACATAGTCAGGCCACTACAACTACAAGATTTGAAAAAGACAGATTCGAAGTTCTCATGAAATCTTTTCAACTTTCGGAACACAACAATGCCACAAACTTCGTTGATGTGGCGATGACGATAAGGTGGTGATTACTAACCAGGCAAACTTAAAACAAGGCCTGTCACCTTTCAAAGTAAATAAAACACTATATTTGACTACAGGTACTTTGTACCAAATACTATAATTACTTTTCGAAGCAATGTCCATATCGGTGGGTGCTTGGTCTCTACGCTTAAAGGAGATGTTTAATTTTGTATGGAGAAAATGCCAACACCTTGTACATAATACCAAAATGTAGCTTATGCATGGAATAAGCTTATTCAAAATGATTTTCTTCAAATAAATGAATAGTTTTTACGTAAGAAGTATTTTAAATAACAAATAATGGCAAGTTTCGTGATTGCAGGGGGTAATGGTGGTATTCTGTCAATGTCATGTCATGTCAAGTAGCTGTCATAACAAAAGTACTTACTGTATGAATGAAAATTGTTAATGTTAATAAATTAACTTACTTCTGGCTATTACTTTTATAACTTGTAGTTAGAGTAGAGTTAAACTTAAGCTATTAAGTGCTAGATTTCAGCTTTTTATTACCTACTGCCATGTCGCATAGCTGTGAAAGAATACTACCACCCACTCTCCTTCCTTAGTTAGGTGTCATAAAAGGCGACTAACGGACTAAAGACTGCACATACATCCAACATCATAGAGCGGTGCACGCTGAGAACATGTGCAGTCGCTATTTGGTGAAAAGTGGACTATGGCAGAGGACTGCTTTTGATGTCCTCATTGCCTAGTGTCTGACAATGACAAACCCTTCGGGGATAATAGTCGTGATTATATGTATGTATTACCTACTGCTGCACCTACACATAACAGAACAGCAGCTAACCTCGATTGAACTCTATGTACTTACATCAAATCAAATCTTAATGTACATTATAGAAAACACACAACATACTCGTCCTATTGTAGTAACATGCAGTGAATAATCAACTACCTAGTAAACACACTTAAGTAGGTAGGGAAGGTAACTGGTAGTGATGAAATAAAACAGTTTTATGAAGTTTTATATTTTTATTTATTTCAATTTGACTTCATTCTCTCGCTCCAGCAACATTTTTAGATGGCATTCACAAGAATGCCAAGAACAGTTTTTTTTACCACATATGCAACTACAGTAATACCCTTTTATTACATCTTCCCATTCATTACCTTGTGTTGCTAAGAGGATATATGTGTAATATATTTTTTGACTAAAATGGCGAGATTTTATACGTCCTCTTAGCAACACAGTCTCATGTGATGACAATTCTGGTATGTTAGTAACTTCTAAATCAGTTGATATCTCCACCACAAATGATCCATGTTGTCTCAAATGTTCGCCATAATACGATCTCGCTTGTTTTATTTGGTAGATACCCAGAGCAAATAGTGTGAGATCACTCATGGTCATTCGTGGGAAGATACTTAATTGCTCATTTTCTTCATTTATTCTGTAAAAATGGGCTCGCCGACGGTTAACATTATTTAAGATTATATATTCTGCTAAATAATTAGGCAACAAAATTCTGGTTTTTGCTCTTTCCAAAATTATTTGAGCATCTGGCCGGTTCACAAGCACTTTATGGACAGCATTTATTATTGCGGCACTAATCCTAAAGTCGTCCATTAGATGCCTTGAAGCCACATTAAAATATTCATTACGTAATAATCTAAAGTCTCGTTTAAATCTGCCATTTACCACTTCAACTACCCATCTACATAACGTCACACATCTTGATTTGTTTGCTATAAGGGTGGATAATTGGTTTTCTCCTTCTTCTAATGTTTCTGGCTTATACACTGCATAATTTAGTGATTCCAGCAGAGGCAGAGCATCACGAAAGCCCCGGTCTAAAATGAAAATATCTTGAGGTCTGAAAAAGTTTCTTAATTCCGCATTTTCATCTTGGAAAAGGGCTTTCGTGATGTCTGCATCTGATGTTGTTGCTGGATATGGCCCCAAAGCATCTATTATATATCCGTCAGTAGCGACAATTAAAAATGGTTTAAAAAGTTTCTATACTTGTGACTGTAAGTTTTTTTTGAAAGAGATAATTAGACGACTTTTGGACGTATATATATGTACCATCACAGATGACAATTGGTTTTCTCTCTGCACTAGGATTTCCGAATAACCCTTCGGGTATCAAAAGATTTCGATTTATAAGGTCACCTCTACTTATGTGGTTAATACCTAAATGTAACGGTACAAAATCATTTTTTAAAGCTTCTCTAGCTTTTTTTAATAATATTGTCACTAGAGCTTTACTTATTTGAAACAGAGAAGCTATTCTGTCGTGTGACTCCCCTGTTCGAGACTTAATTAGGTAAAGCCCTAGTGCCAAATGTGGACGCTTACATGATTCTTGTAAACTAGGTATTTGTCTTAATATTGATTCATAATTGGATTTCGTGACTCCAGTCCAAAAATGAAAAATATTGTCGTGAACCAATCTATAATTTTTAAAGTTAATTGGTATTCCACTGGCATCCTCTGCCTCTGTGGATAGTCTCAGTAAAGATTGCACTTCATTTTTAGTAAAGGAGTCACTAAATTCGAATTGGTCTAAAATGTCCCAGTCATATACTGTGCTATGCATTTGACAGATCTTTGCATTTTCTGTTACAAACACTTTTTTCGATTGGAGGATTCTCTTCTTTAAACATAGAGGCACATTCAATCGTTCTGGTTCTGTGCAACCTGGTACAAAGCAGTGTGCACTTGAATGTGTTGTATGAGTGAACTCATCTAATTGCATAGTTGTTTCTGGTACTGCGATAATATTGGGGTTCTCTCGTAACTCCTGGACCATTCTCCAGCACCCCATACAAACTAATGCATCCGCTGGAATCTGAAAACACAAAATTATTACCATATCTATCTATACTATTATAAAACACTGAAGATATTTTCGAAAAACTAATAGGGATCGACTATTTAGTGGATTCTGAGCTAAAAACGATATTTTTGTCACCCGTATATTAGAACGAAGATATGGCCCATAGTGTAACAAGGCAATTATATAAAAAGAATTTTGATAAATGAAACTACTTACTTCTCTTGAAAACATTCTTTCTGAGATTATATTTCTCTCAGGACCATCTCCCAGAATATGTGTCCGTCTGTGAAGCAAAGATGATCTGCACCACACGCAAACATTTCTATTATACGTGATTGCTTCATCCTCGCTTCTATCAACAATTCCTTCCTCTATTTGCCTCACAGCATTGTTTGCAGCTTGTCTGCGAATATTTCGCTGAGCAGCAACCCAACAAGCATAGCAAACACGTCCATTATTAGGTATCTGTTAACAAAGAAATCATAAAATGTAAAGTAATTTTTTTAAATTAGATCACTCACTTGTATTTCTTGATAATAAAACTATGAAAAGATACCTGTCTTGGACTAATTCTTCTCGCGATTTCATTTCTTTCGGGACCTTCTGACAATGCATGTGATCTTCTCTGAATTAAAGACCTTCTGCACCATACACAGGCATTTGAGTCCTGTGATGCCAAAGTTCTAGGAGGCCTGGGATTTGGACCCTCATTTTGACTAACGAGGCCACTAAAGTAGACCCAGCATGCATAACATACTAATCCTCCTTCAGGAATCTACAAAAAAGATTGTAATTCAAATCAGTAATTCATAAAAAAATCTTCACTTTAATTATTACTTCAACATGAATTTGTATTATGTATTAAAAGTTAATCAATACCTGTCTAGGATAAATTCTAGCAGCAATAAGTTCTCTCTGAGGTCCTTCTGAGATAGAACGTGTTCGTCTTTGAAACAATGCTGATCTGCACCAAACGCAAACATGTTCTCGGTGGCTAGAAGCTTCATTTTCAGTTGATGACATTCCTACTTCTAGTATTGCGAAACATGGATGACAAACTATGCCATCAGTGTCAACCTAAAATACAAAAGTTTGTTTTAAACTAATATTTATTTTGTCTTCTTGTGAAGAATGTGTTAGGTTCTAATTATTAGGAAAATAAAAATGTAACAAAAATAGTTTTACATAAATACTACATTCAATAACAACTAACCTCATGTCCAACATGTTGTTCCAAGATCATTAGTAATTCTATCCCCAGATTAGATGCGAGATAATGGTTTTCCGAACACACATCTATCTGTCCATCACACATCACACAAAAAGAAGACATTGTTTGTTGGCTGAAATAGATATTTTATTTAGTTTATTGTATTTTACTTTGATTATAGTTATTTCAATAGAGCACTGTAAATATTTGAGATCAATTCCATTACTGTCATAGATAACTGAGTTGGTTCGGAATCTATTTCCTCGAAAAGAAGTGTTTAAAGCATTTTATTAATTCTCTGGTAAATGCCTAATTAAAATACGAAAAACTCACCTGAAAACAACGAATGTAGTAGCAACAATGCAATGGTATCAACAGTAGCAGGGTCAAATGCAAATCGAAGTCCGGGATAGCAGGCAGAAGTCAACAAGTGACGCAGCAAACGGAAGTCCAGGATAGCAGGCAGAAGTCAACAAGTGAGGCAGTAAACGGTAGCAGGTAATCGGTCCAAATCAGAATTTAAAAACAGCACAGCACAAAAACACAACGACTCAGAATCGACGTAAAAACGGAATGAAAACAAAACACCGGTTTTTTTTTAAATCATGGTGACAGTTGCACTTTTAATTACGTTCTTTACAGCTTTGGACACTTGTGTTTAATCTCAGAAAGACATCTCAAGTTGCCAGGTTATTAAAAATTATGTTTCATTTTTTTATTCTTACGCAAAAATGGTAAAGCATATCGGAATATTAAATATATCAACTAAATACATGTATTTTATACTATTTTTTGAGTAGGTGTACATGGTCCTGGCAAAAAATTAAACATCTCCTTTGTGATAAAAGTTGTTTACAACGCGTAACAGATAAAGGTGAGGTAAAAACCGGCCAAGTGCAAGTTGGACTCGCGCACGAGGGGTTCCGTACCATTATCTATAAATATATTTCTAGTTTCTACCTGTTATCGTTATTAAGACCGAGAAAAAAATCACATTTGCTATATGGAAGCTCTCCTTAAGGCGCTGCGCAAACGTAGACACTTTTTGTTACCGACACGGCACACCATACAAGGAAACCAAGTTACTGTATCAGTGTCAGGTGGAAGTAACTGGACACAAAAAGTGTCTACGTCTGCGCAGGGAGGGCTGATTTCATATTAACTGGTAGATTGCATCCCACACAAGACACAAAAGTGTCTACGTTTGTGCAGCGCCTAAATATTTATTTTATTGAAATGAAACAACTTTTACGGATCTACTCGCGTTTATTTTACACATTACTTATTTAATGTTTATCCTGACGTTTCGAACCCTTTGCAGGATCCGTGGTCGCAGGGAGACTGAGGTGTTGGTCATCTCATAATTAGTTGGTAGCTTGTATACCCTCATTTAAATTTAATCAGGTGCGTTCCGTTTTACGCAGAAAGAGCTTACAGTATTTTTTGGTCTGGCAGTATGGTGTCGGGGCTGGGATTTAATATTTTGTATGATGGGATCCCAGGCTGGTGGTAGATTCCAACCATCTTCTCTATTAAAATTAGGATGTTTTTTAATTTCAATGGCCTCGCGTATCATCCTAGGGATGAATCGTTGTTCTCTAGCGAGTATTTGTGGTTTATCAAATCTGATGTAATGGTTGGGAATGTTCGCGTCTAGGGAATGTTCGCATACTGCAGGCTTATTTTCGCGTCTATGCTTGACGTCGGCTATATGTTCTAATTATGAGATGACCAACACCTCAGTCTCCCTGTGACGACGGATCCTGCAAAGGGTTCGAAACGTCAGGATAAACATTAAATAAGTAATGTGTAAAATAAACGCGAGTAGATCCTTAAAAGTTGCTTCATTTCAATGTGTAGTGTTCGCGTAAACTTTAGAAAACCATATTTATTTTATTTTTATTTGATTATTTATTTTTAAAGTGAACAATATAACTCAATATTCTGTGATTATTTCAAGCGTCTACCTGTTGCCGTTATCAATATCGAACAAAAACGAGCAAAAATATCATGTTTGTTGTATGGGAGCCCCCTTAAATATGTTATTATTATTTATTCTGTTTTTTAGTATTTGTTGTTATAGCGCCAACAGAAATACATCATCTGTGAAAATTTCAACTGTCTAACTATCACGGTTCCTGAGATACAGCCTAGTGACAGACGGACAGACAGACAGACGGACGGACAGCCAGCGGAGTCTTAGTAATAGGGTCCCGTTTTACCCTTAAGGTACGAAACCCTAAAAATTAAAAGATCCAAAGTGTATCCGATCTGGATCTTATAGAGGTGCTGTTACTAAGACATAATTATTAACTTTAATTTGTCATGCAATTGTAAATTAAATATTTATATTACTAAAGTCATGCGCATCAGGTGCGCATAAGCAAGCATAAAATATGTGCACAGAGGTTACTAAACCACTAGAGCTGTGATTTATTTAATTAAAAATTGCATAACAAATTAGAGTTAATTTGATTCTTAGTAACTCTGCATACTAGATCTAGATTGCGTACACTTTGGATCTTTTAATTTAAGAAAGAATTAAAGAAAATACATTTATTGGTACACAATAAGTACAAAAAAAAATTATAATTTAACTTTTTTTATTTAATTTATGTAGTTATTTTTTTATATAATTTTTACCACAACTTTCTGTTACACGCTGTTTAAGTAATATCTATACAAAATTTCGCTTATAAATGTTTTGTCTTGATCGAGTAGCACATGGAAAAGTAAACAAATTGTATGTGTGATTGTACCAAATAAAGATTTTTTCTATTCTATTCAAACATGTTTAGCAAAACAATATCCTTTTATTATAACAAAAGAATAAAACATAAAGCCATAATTTTAAAAAATCGAGTGCCTTTTGAGTTAAAGTAATCATTGGATAGTTAAAGTCTGGAGATCCTAGAATTCCATCGTCGTGGACGTGGACGTACTTGTAGTTTCTTCAAAGCGTCTAGAATTATCCCTAAGCGGCGCGTTGTGACGTGCTGCGCTGCGTCGTCAATCATGCGCTCGCGCAAGTGCCGCGCGCGTCATTCGCACTTTTTCAAAAGACTGAACTGACGGACGAAAGGCTATGACAGAAATGTGACTGTTTGATTCTGTGATATATTAACTTCGTTTAAATACATAATTAATTAATGGGTACACTACATAAAAACGAAAAACTGAATTCCGAATATTATATTATCGCGAATTTTAAAAGAACGAATATCAAAACTTTATTTTTTTTTTAAATCGCTTTGCTTGTTTTTGCTGGGTTACAAGCCTAACCTTACCTAACCAAAGCCGTAGTTAAAATACAATTTCGATTATAACGAATGCCGAATCTTTTTAAAAAAATACTTTTCAGAATTATGAAAATCAGAATGCTATCTTTTTAGCTAGTTGGTTATGAAGTTTTTTCTTCTGTATAAACACTCAAATATTTAGTATCACAGTGCATATGATTTGTTTCTGTCTTTAAAAAGTTAATGTATTCGCTACCTAATAATAATGTTACCTATACAACTGGAATGTAGCAAAGCAATTCGACATTGGCAGCTATTACGATCCTGTTTAAGTCGTAACACCAAACGTTGCAATTAACACAACAATGTTTAGCGCAAACCAAACGCGCTGCGCTTGCGCTCCCAGCTACAACACAATGTTATTTTTGTTTTGTTCAAAATAGTAAACACTTGCCTCTATCCGCATTGTCTCAATCTTCGGTGCCAAATTTAGATGCCATATGTTACGGAACAGTTATGGTAGCAATAATTGTCTCCTCACGGACGATAAAGCTTTATTTGTTTGCCGGTGTAGACTAGCGAAGTGTAAAGGATCAAGGTATACAATGAACAATTAAAATAATTATTGAGACATTAAAACAAACTTATAGTAGCCTGTATACCAGCAAGTGTATTAGCTTTTCTAAATGGGTAACACGACTGTATGAGTTTGTTAATTTCGCATTAATAACAATCTTTGCCAAAAATGAAATAAATATGTGTGTTAGTTTCTTATGTTCGTTCTTCCTTTAACTGCTAGTACTGCTACAACCATAGAGCTTCGAAAGTCTTTAAAAACAACTTCAAATCAATTTATGATTTTTAAATTTTACCAACATTTTGGGTAATACTTGGTTGCATCTGCGCAACGCAGCTGCGTTGTCTCATTCTTCGATGCCAACATGAAAAGCCTTGTTTCGGAAACGTTACGGTTGAAATAATTGTCTCCTCAAGGACGGAAGGTATTGTATGGCAATAATAGTAATCTTTGCTAAAAATTTTAAAAAATGTGTGTTAGTTTGTTATGTTCTTTCATCCTTAACTGCTACAACCATAAGGTTTCAAAGTATTTATACACAGCTTTAAATTAATTTATGATTTTAAAATTTTAACTACACAGTTTGGGTAATACTTGGTTGCATCTGCGTTGTCTCATTCTTCGGTGCCAAAATGAATAGCCATGTTTCGGAAACGTTACGGTTGAAATAATTGTCTCCTCACGGACGGTGCAACTTCATTTACAACACATGTTTCCCGGTGTGGACTGTGAAGTTATACAGGCGGTATCGTAAACATGAATTTTACTTTTCTTTTCTTATAAGCTTTTTAACTTAATGCCTACAACAATAGAAAAAATAAAGATCATTTTAGCATAGGTTCAAGTTAATACCAATTTTTTAAATTTCTCCGTCGCAATTGATAAGTTATGGCAACACTAGGAAACTTTTGAAGTTTTCTGCGATTGCAATTACTTGAGAGAACCAAGAACCAACCAGTGGTAGTGAGCAGGACATTGGTCGCAGGACTGATGGCCGCTGAGGCGGAACAGAAGACGCAGTATGGGAATGCCTCCAACAGTGGATCTGATGAAGGTTGCGGGAAACTGGCCGTTGTAGAGATCCTTGGGGGAGGCCTGGACAAATGCAGCAGTGGACGTCTTTTGGCTGAGATGATAATGAGAGAACTAAAAATTTTTACGCAATATAAACCCGGTAACACTGTGGAGACGAAAGTAGGCCATCTTAAAGAATTTATAAGAAATTATTCATCCTAATGTTTAATTTTAAATTTCTCAAACACAATTGGTAACACTGGTTACGTATGCGTTGTCTCAATGTTCGGTGCCAAAATAAAAAGCCGTATTTTACGGAACAGTTATGGTTGAAATAATTGTCTTCTCTCGGACGTTATTTGCAACACGTGTTCCACGCTATAGACTAGCAAGTTATTGTGTCACAAAACACAAAATTGTAAATACAATTTAATTGAGTGTTTGTCTCTTAAAACTATGCTAGCTCCATCTGCCGCAACCATAAGTTATGAAATTATTAAAAGAAAACAAAATAAAAATGTTATCTTTTATTGTGATTTGTTCTCTTTTAATCACTTAAATTTAAAATGGCGTTATATTTAACGATTAAAACAAATAGACTTAACTTTAAAAATAGAAGCGGTTGATCTGATTCGCGAGTGTCAAGGAAAACAGTCGCAATAATTAACGTTAGAGTAAAAAAGAGACATTCTCGAGTTGCTTTCCCCAATTATAATTAGATGTTGTCGTCATGATCTATGGTCACTACTACACAGTGACAAGCGTAGTTGGAAAACCGATGACAATTGGCGGTGCGCCAGGAGCCGCCCGCACACATGCGCGGGCGCACGACGCACACACGCACAAGCGTACTCGCAGCCCCGCTGTGCACTTCCCGTTGCTAGTTAAAACAGATTGATAATGCCCAAGTGTCGCACGCGGAATTCTTTTTTTGTACACAGAAACATTTCTCTTAACACTGGGTCGGTGTTCGATTACTCAGATGTACGAAAATCCATTTTTCATGCCACTGTCAAGGTTGATTTAAGGTTGAGATATAAATACAATGATCCCAGAGCAAAAGTCGTCTGCGCTATATTTCATTGCGCGATACCTAGACGTTTTGTCACTGCCGCTATTAATAGCCGCAACAGTGGCGAAGGCGGTTGGCCGAATGTTAATGCAGTATGTACAATTACGGGTCGTAACGTTCCGATCCGATCCGAACCCCTCGGAGAATCTAGTAGGGAAGAGACCCGCCTGCATGATGCAATTCGCTGTAGAAACCCTTGAACGATGTTCCGATTACACAGCTAGGACTACAGAAACCCTTTTGAGTTTCTCGCCGCCCCCAAAAAGGTCCGGTGACACCATAAAGGCCGTTTGAGGCCATCAGCAAACTTTCTCAAAAAAAGGGTAATAACGATTCGTATTCGTGTCAAGTGATCAACAGCATGGTTACGCATGCAAGCCCATTTAATGGTGTCGTAGCCCCACACTGCACGGAACATTGTTTTGCCGGACTATTTTGTTGTCACCCGGCAACTCGCGTAACAAACAATAGCAAGTGGGCTGGCTGGGTACTGGATATAATGAGCTTAGTTTACGACTTTGACAACGCAATTTTTTGATGTGTAACATCTTTCCGCTCGCTTTCTATAGCAATTTGTGGGTGTGATTTCGTGAAATGGGACGGAAGTATGTGTAACAAGAAGTCAGGGAAGCGCGCAAGCGCACGCCATTTTGTAAATTCAGTAATCGATATTATGAACATGACATAATTATTATTATATGTGACATATTGTGTCATTTGACTATCAAAGGTAATTTTGATATGTCAAATGTCTTCTAATGAGTATTTACTGCATTCTTTTATAATTTGTAAAAAAATATACGTCATTGTTAATTCTATATTCTATTTTCTATTGTAATATTGATTCAACCCTTTCGTGTGTAATAGACTTTATCATAATTTATTTTATAGTTATAAAATGATGTAATACCTGACCCATTTTTTCAGAATATAATGTTAAAATTGCTTATTACTAAGGTGAGATGTCAAATGTTACACATCATATTATGCGACTACTGTAAGGCTCACTCGTTTTTTTTTTTAGTTAACTCGCTTAACGTCTTCTATCAATAATGTACTACATTCCCGACGAGCGCTTCAATAACGGTAGGCGATTTTGGGGCCACAGAGCCACAATGATGTTTGTGGCGATGACAGTAAATATTAAGTACAAATATTTTACAACCTTAATTAATCTTTATGGTTAAGATTTAAGGTTCACAGTGAGCTGAAGTTGTTGATGCTATCCAATATTTTTTCAGATTGTTTTATTCGAAATTTAAATGTATAGGTATGAGCAAACAGGACCACTTTCGAGATGCATTTTTGTTCCGGATCCTTTATCTAGTACACACGGCGGCAGATCAACCTACCCAAACCTGTCAAATGAATAGTAATAAATAATGAATAGTCTAAGTAGTAGTAGTAAGTAGTAATAGTAATGAATAGTCTGTTTCTCCAATGAATATTGATCCTTATAACCAAACAGTAAAGTTCAAAATTGATTGTAGAAATTTGACAGTTTTGCGTAGGTTGATCTGCCGCTGTGTGTACATTATTAATCGATGCTCAACATTGTGGCTGAAGCTACAGGCGACTTACACTAAAATCTCTTACGTGGCATGTTTTTACTACTGCCATCTTCTGGCAGTCGGCTTAACGTACCTTTCGAAAAAACAACTTCTTACTAAGACTCTAAGCATTAATTTGCCTTGACGTTTTGTCTTCACGAATTCGAATGCAACATATCGCATACAATTTAAATGTAAGATTCATAAACCTAAATTGCTTTACTTTTATTTTTTTTAAAGTAATTCCTGTGTTGTTGGTTAAGGTGGCTTCGGCGCTGGCAAGCTTCGGCTCCATAGATATCAAGCCCTACGGCAGACGCACCGCCCTCATAGCCGCGGGCACGCAATACACGTAAGTATATAGCGAACATATTACATTGGTATTTACTAATTTGTCTATGGCAAATAATAACCTGTACTCAGCCTGGTATGTCTGATAGCTTTAGATTTAAATAGATATTAGTTGGCATTAGCATTCTGGGTAAGTGTAAGTTTTTCCTTTTCGTCTGATACCTGAAAATCATCACGACTTTCAAATAGCGACTAGCTTTAACATCTTTTATACCTTTATTATTTACAGACAAATTGTACTGATATTATAATACCTACTACTACCATTGTTAATATTTTTCTTAAAAGGAAATACTAAGGTCGACTGAATTGAAAAAAAAATATGAAAAAAATACAAAATCAACGTTTCGTAGTCCCCTGATTTCTCCTTCAAAACTAGACCGGTTTAATTACTTTTTTCATTAACCTTTTCACCGCCCAACTATCCTGCACGCGATGTCCCGCTGTACGCCAACGTATAAATGTATTTTAATAAAGTAGGTACAAAGAAGAACTTCTATAGAAGTGCTGGCGTGGACGGCACGAAAGTCTCGAACTTCTATAGAAGTTGTTGGCGATAAAAAGGTTAAAAATTATAGAAAGGCTTTGGCAATGTTTTCCTTTTTTTATATAATTCGTCAAATTTGGGAAACAGCGGAAAATTTGACCAAATTTTAAGGTTTTTAAAGGTTCATACCTTTTTTAATAATTAATTATGAAAAAAAGGAAAACATAGGAACACAGCCAAAGCCTTTCTTTAATTTTTAATGAAAAAGTAATGAAATCGGTCCAGTTTTGTTGGAGGAATCAGGGGACTACGAAACGTTGATTTTGTCTGCTTTTCATACATATTTTTCAATTCAGTCGACCTTAGTGTTTCCACTAATGATCTGCTTGTGCGACGTTGTTACGTTGTTATTATTTAAGTTTTTAAAGATTGTTTCTCCTGCAAGTGAATGTTATACTCTTATGAGAATAAAGTGTAACTCAAACCTTAAATATAAAATTGGTTAATAAATGAAGTCATAAAAGAATTTTAAAAAATATATGTGTCGATTAATATACGTGTGACTTTTTAATTCCAGTGCCGATAAAATCCTGAAACAGTACAGGAACAGCCCGGAGTACAAGATATCCGTGTTCAACCAGTACCGACATAGCGTGGCGGGACGGGTGGCTATCTGGTAGGATTTACCAATTACTTTACCCACTGCCACTATCATTACCAAGTCGTTTTATATCTCGCTGCTTGAGCACGACCCTTCCCTATGGATGAATACACCACGCGGGCCCAGTGCGGATTGGTGGTTGTTAACGACTGCTAATAAAGCCGAGACCTACGGCTTTGCATGCCTTCTGAAGCACGGAGGAGCTCAAGAAAAATCTTTTGGTGACCCATTCAATGTCCGGCCAGCAAAAATTGCTTAACTTTAGCAATCGCATTAATCGTGGTAAATGCACTTTTTTTACGTTCCCTAAAATATGATTGAGCGAAGCGATGGCTGATTCATGTCATACTCGTGAACGGGTGCCGCCTGTGGAGGCTGGTCTACTCTTGCATACTTATCTTATTTTTAGTATTATTCACTATAGTTTGACTTTGTTTTTCTTAAACATTTTTGACTTTTACTTTTACTTTTTAATGTACTGTAGTGGTACTGTATGTTATTGTGGAAATTGAAACTTTTACCTGATGTAAATTTGATAACTTAGATTTTTTTATTTTGTTTTTTTTTTTACATGTTGTGGTTGTCTTGTATATTTTTTGTGTTTATTTGTAATGGAAAGTGTCCTGTTATGATAGGGCATTTTCCAATATTTTTGACGCTGTAAGGGAGAAAAGAGCTGGACACTGGCTGAGTTTCTTGCCGGTTCTTCTCAGTACAAGATCTCCCGCCCAGAGTAGACTTACGAACCGATGGCATAGTGACATTCACAAGAGCTACATGTAGCCTAAACTGAATAAATAATTTTGTATTTTGAATTTTGAATTTTACCACTGCGCCATCGGGCTCTATTTTATTCCACAACGGGGAAGCACTTTGTTTACATAAAAGATGGTAGCATGACGCTGAAAATGCCACCCGAGCCAATCAGCATATTCTCCAAACAAACAAAACGACTGTTCAAATTGCTACTACGTGTAAAGTTACACAAATAAAGTATTTTTTTTTATTATTGATTTTTTCAGGAAAACATACAGTCATTCATACACAATAATATTTACAAAACAATTTGCAAACAGACCAGATAGTTCCATTAAATGTTACAAATATTAAGAACATTCGAGTTTGCACAATGGACCTTAAGCCTATCCAATATACTTACTTACTTACTCCATTGGCGCAGGGACCCAAAGTGAGCCTTGGCCTCCGAAACGAGAACTCGCCACTTTCCCCTGTCCATTGCAGTCTCTTGCCTGTTGACGGCTCCGAGGTCGCGCAGGTCAGCTTCCACCCTATCGCTCCAGCGGTACCTGGGGCGACCAATCGGTCACCGTCCGATCAGTCGACCCAAGTATGCTCTCTTGACGCTTCGATCCTCCCCCATTCGCAGCATGTGACCGAGCCATCCGAGTCTGTGTGGATTTGTATTCTCCTATAATGTTAGGCTCAGCCACGAGGTCTTCGATCTCTGCGTTTCTCCGGACTCTCCAGTTACATCTTCCCTCCTTATTGGACCCAGGATTTTCCGAAGAACCTTCCTTTCTGCCACTAGAAGCTGATTCTCCTTTTTAAGGGTTAGCGTCCAGGCTTCAGAACCGTACATAAAGATGGGCCTTATAACAGTTTTATATACACGCACTTTTGTTCTTCTGCGGAGAAGCCTGGATACCAGTACCTTATGTAGTGCGGCACTGCATAGTAAGAAGTTCTGGATGCGTATTTGGATTTCTTCTTCACGGGTGTGTTCGTATCTGTGATAGTGCAACCAAGGCACTTAAATTTGGCCGTTCCTTTAAACGTGGTATCCCCAATGGGAGCGGCTGTTCTTAAAGCGCGTCATATGGAGATACTCCGTCTTGTCATGGTTAACCCTGAGTCCAACCTTTTCTGCTTCCTTTTCCAAGACCTTAGTAGCCTCTGCGACTTCTTCGCGACTTTCCCCAAGCAGAGCCAAGTCGTCAGCGTACCCGATAACCTTATGCTTTCCATTCATCGTCAGGCATGTATCCAGTGCAAGCACTTTTCTGAGTACATATTCTAGGACCAAGTTGAAAGGCATTGGCGAAAGAGCATCACCCTGTTTAAGACCGGTAATTATCGCGAAGTCCTCAGTAAGTTAAGCCTATCCAAAATGAAAAACAAAAACATGAAACAATGAAAATCAACAAATATCAGTTCATTTACGAGTTGCCTTTTGAATATAACTATTTGTTTGAAAATTTATAACGATGAAGAAAAAATGTCAACATTTTTTAAGTTATCGTCGTAATATCTACAAGAACGTCTAATAAAAGTGTTTCAAGCATAATTACTCGTAGTAGAATAAGGAGTATAATAAAAAGTACTTTTAGAACGCGAGGAGACTTGAGATTTTGAAATAAACTAGTGCTAGTAATGAAGAAGAGTATAATATACAGGGTGGAAAAAAAAATCCGTGGTTGGATGAAAAGTACCCTTAATATTGATGACGGCAAATTTTACTAAAAGGAAACATTCCTTTATTTTCAAAATCAATTATAACAGCTTTTAAATATTCTCCATTTAAGAGCTATCACTGTCGACAACAATGCTAGCTATTAACATTGTTATTATGGCGATGGTAAAGTATTAAGTCCTCATGACTATCTGCCACCATCGAAGTCTGTCGCCTAAAAAAAGACTAGTAAGTCTTACCAACAAAAATCCTGTTTTTGAGAATGGGTGGCAAACAGAAGACTTCTACTGCGTAACCGAATTCAAGAGTGGCAAGAAATCAAGCCGTAGTGAGTGATTGATCGAACACCGAAGGTTCTAGGAGTTGCATTACTAGGTTCGAGTCGCAAATCGACAAAGGAAACCTTGACATCACTATGCTATGAATAATAATAATTTACAAAACAACTTACGGGTTTGCTTACGGAGAGCACCTGACCAGGTATGTCAGAAGGGTGCAAGTTCAAATCCTGCTCATGGAACTTTTTTCTACATTTGTGTTTTTGTATCTTGTTCGCAACAAAATTTGCGTTAAAAATTATATAAACAAAACAAAAACATTTGATTAATAATTTATTTCAAGTTCTCATATATTAAAGTCTCATATATTGTTGGTAAAACTTATATCATAAGTGTTAGTATATAATTTAATTAGGATTCACTGCTGGGGATTGCATGGAGCATGCAAGCCCCAGCAGTGACACAAGTATGGGTAATGAAACCTCACACTAACCATTTTTCATTTCAATCAATGTTCTCAATATCAGAATTGTGAATGAATAGGCTACTCCGTTCATTGCTGGGGTCTTGTTAGTAGTAACAATAAGGAGCTCGATGGCGCATTGGAAACCCGCTCGATTTACGAGTGCTGAGGTTAAGCAACTTTCGCAAAGGCTGGTCATCGGATGGGTGACCAAAACTTTATCATTTCAAGCTCTTCCGTGCTTCGGAAAGCACGTAGGTCCCGGCTGAATTAGCATTCGTTAACAACCTCCAATCCGCACTGGGCCCGCGTGGTGGTTTATGATTATGACCCGTTCTCCCTATCCATCCATAGGTTAGGCTCGAGCCCCAGCAGCCCCACTACACATAAAAATGAGCTGAGTCGAAACAATTTGCCGCACCGGAGCGGCAAAATTGCATTTAATTTATAAATTATTCATCATTTGTATTTCATATTTGTATTGTCATACAAAATGCAGGTTCTCTTATCGTTTATTTTTTTCCATGTTTCGATAAAAAAAGAATGCAAAGTTAATAGATGTTTATTTGTTTCAGGGGTGGAGCCTTCCTGACTGGTGGTTTAGTTTTATACTTTTTGCATAATAACATGAAAACGAAGTCTTCCTTATTATAATGATCATTATTGCTTTTTATAGATAGCACAATGATAGTTTTATTGTATCGAACAATCGACATTATATCATTTATTTATCTAATAGCAATTATTTCTCACCTACTAGCCCTAAATCGTCTGATGAATGTTTGTTGATAGACGACTTGAACTTGTTAGGATTAGCCCAATATAACGGTGTTCTTAATGATCACGGTAGAATTTTGGATCTGGTATTGTGCAATAATAGCCTAATTGTGCGCAAATCTGAGGACCTATTGGTTCCAGCGGACCCTCACCATGGTGCTTTATTAATTCAAACGTGTTTTGGTTGTGTTACTCCTTTGAATACGGCCCCCCAAAGAAAGTTTTTGTTTGATAAAGGTAACTATACAGCCATAAATGCAGATTTGCAGATAATTGATTGGTGTCATGAGTTCTCTTCAAGATCTATGGACGAATGCTTGGACCTTTTTTATTCTATTATTCGTTCACTCAGAGATAAGTATATTCCAAGCAAACTTTGTAATAATAATACTTACCCAGTGTGGTACTCGGCTGCACTAAAGAAAATTATTAAAGAAAAATTCAAATTTTTGCGGAAATATAAAACCTATCGTAACAGTAGTGATTTATACACTTTAAAATTGTTGCGGTCTAGGGCTAAAGCTGTTGAGCGTAATTGTTATACGAGTTATATTTCTCTTATAGAGAAATCCATATATAAAAACCCAAAAAGATTCTGGGGTTTTGTCAAAAGTCGCCTAAAGTCTAATGTTATGCCTAGTTCTATGTATTATATTGATAAAAGCTTAAACTCGGGACAGACTATTTGTAATGCTTTCTCTGATTATTTCGGGAAGAATTTCATTATTACCGATGATTGTGCACCTGTGGTAAATTCCCAATACGGTGTTAGTGGCAGTACATGTGAGACACCTGGCTCTCATTTGTCTTGGATTTCTATAAGCGAAGAAGTTGTTCTGAAGCTGCTCAAGGGTTTGGACTCTTGTAAATCAGCCGGACCCGACGACATTCCTGCCATTTTGCTAATAAATTGCTCTAAATCATTGTCATTACCCGTGACCCTGCTGTTTAGAAAGTCCATCGGTGAGTGTTCCGTACCAAGGATCTGGAAAACTGCCTATATTACACCTGTCTATAAGAAGGGCTCTAGAACAGATATACTCAACTACAGACCCATTTCCAAACTCTGTATTCTGTCCAAAATATTGGAAAAAATTGTCCACGGACAGATCTATGATGCTATCGGTAGGTCATTGAATGGTTTTCAGCATGGTTTTCTGCCCGGCAGGTCAACTGTTTCTAACCTTGTTTTTTTAAACGACGATATCACAGAAGGTATGGATAGGGGTTGTCAAACTGATGTGGTTTACACCGACTATAGTAAGGCCTTCGATCGAATACAGCATGAACGCTTGTTGATTAAGTTGGAATTCGTTGGAATATGCGGTGATTTGCTGAGATGGTTCTCATCGTATATAAAAAATAGAACGCAAGCAGTTGTAATAAATAACTATGTTTCTAGTTGGATTGAGGTACCTAGTGGCGTGCCTCAAGGTTCGATACTGGGGCCGTTGCTTTTTGTGATATATATTAACGACATTGTGTCCTGCTTACATTCCTCTAAATTATTGTGCTTTGCCGATGACATGAAGGTATATAAACAAATTCGTGACATTGATGATGCTCATGAACTACAGCGTGATTTGCATCGTCTGGAGTCGTATTGCTTGAGTAATTATTTAGATTTGAACCCTATCAAGTGCTCAGTAGTCACGTTCAGTAGGAAGATTAATAACATTGTTTTTGACTATGAGATTGGCGGTAAAGTGCTTCCTAGAGTGGTGTTCTCACGGGATCTGGGTGTTATACATGATTCCAAACTTGCGTTTGATCATCATGTTGACAAAGTCATTGCAAGTGCCTCCAGGGCTCTAGGATTTGTGTTGCGTAGCTCCAGGGACTTTAAAGATATTAAGACTTTAATAATTTTATATTGTACTTACGTTAGAAGTATCTTGGAGTATGCCTCGCAGGTTTGGAACCCCTGTTACGACGTTTACATAACGCGTATTGAGCGTTTACAAAAAAGATTTCTGAAACATCTTTGTTATCGCCTTAAATTGCCATATAGTGCCGATTTATACGAGGACCTATGTAGAAGGTTTCACATTTTGCCACTCCATGTGCGTCGTGATATAGCAGACGTTATATTAATTTTAAAGATCATAGCTGGTACTTTGGATTGTCCTGATCTGTTATCTAAAATAAGTTTCAACGTCCCCCGTAGTTTTCGTCGTACAGTACCACTTTTTATCCCTTTTTGTAACACCAACTACCGGAAAAACGCCTTTATTTGCAGAGCTAGCAGGCGGATTAACACTGTTGCCCAATCTATAGATTTAGATATTTTCAATGCGAGTGTCCAATCAGTGAGGAAATCTCTCGGTGATCGTTTCTTCGAAGTTCCTTGATTAATATTATTGTAGTAATTTAGTGTTAGTTATTAGTTATAGTTTTTTATTTTTGTGTGTGCATTAATCAGTAATTATTGTTAGCTACTCTAAAAAGCAATAAGCTGTTTGTTGTTAATTTTCTGTTTTACACTACCTTTATCAGTGCGAATCTTTTAGTAGCTTCTAAGTTCTATTGTAAGTTATATTTCATTAATATAAAGCTGATGATTTGCCGAATAAAATAAAATAAAATAAAATAAAATAAAATTTGCGTATAAGATAACATATTTGTATAGTTTGGCAAATACTTTAACATTGTTAATACCAAATAAATATATTTATAAGCGAAATAAATATTTTTTTGTAACCATCTTTACCTTTTGTTTTTTTTTTCATATTTCCAACACACTTCTTCACACAGCCAGCAATTGTTATTACTATCCGAATTTATATAACATGAAATATGTATTAAAATTAATTAACCGATATTACTTAATCACCTTCTAACAGTTTTCAAATCGCCGAAAGCAATAACAGCTCTAGCGCATACTTGATTTATGGCATCTGTTATTGACTTTCCTACAAATGTTTGTTTACCGTGCGCGCGTACTCGAAATTATAAATAGTTTCTAATGGCCCTCATCAATCCGGTAAGACGGCGATGTATTAAAAATGTATTTAGTGTAATCGCTTACCCCGCAGCACCCAAACAATGGCTAGACTAAACATTGTTTAAGAACCATACAAATGCTTACAGATGTGTCTCTCAAACATACTGAAATAGACGAATATTAATGTAAATATTGGTTTGGAGAAAGTGTTCGGTAATGTTGCGTTGAATTTGAACGCAAAAAAATTATTTTTAACATTAACTCTTGTTGAGTATTATCACTTTTATTGTCATTATCCATTTAAATAAGTGTAAGTAAAACGTTTATTGCTTCTCTTAAACATCTTTCCTGTGATCACGATTCACTATAATACCTATATAGATTCGTGATGTTGTAGATAACAAATCTTAAACCACTCATTAAATGAGTAGGTAATTACGAAATACCGAAAAACAAGTTAGAGACGCCTAGAACGCTAGGGATACCGTGTTAGCAGCTACATAAGGATCTATAGCTTCGATAAATGTTACACCTGATTCAAAAGTAGCCCCATTCTACTGTACAACTAGAAACATAATTACACCAAACACAAAATCAGTTGGTTGGGAAATTAAGCCCGGTCTCCTTTTAGCCTCTGCGGGAGTTCACGGAAGCCGACGCCGGCGGCGGCGCAGCGTTGTGCAAGTGAGCGGTAAATCACCACACATCACGCGTGTCATAACGCCGCGCAGATTGGTTCGGCAGCCGCGGCGCAGAGCATGTCCACAGAGTATGAGTAAACAGAGAGCAAATTGCCTAGTGACAGATAAAGATAAAAACATAATTTATTAACCTGCACCACTCACAACAATAAAACATACAAAAAGGATACGTAGACGAGTTTTAAAAAAAACAAATAGTACGTAGAAAATAACTCACACAAAGAGAAGAAAATACAAAAAATATCATGAAAGATGGATGGGTGCGCGAGGCCGACGTCGGGTAGTTGTTAGCTTCAAATGGCGTTCACAGCGTCATCGGGCTTTTATGGGGGCGGCAAAACTCCCAGCTTCCCCTGAAATAAATTTATAATCGCATTCTCCTGATTCTTCGTAGGATGTTTAAATCGGCACTATTACTCGGAAAAAATCAGATGACCTGGATAAGCTGGAAATTGGTGGCCGTTATAACGCCCAGTTTTCAATTTATTAAATGGATTATAAATTGAAATTACTGTAAACTGAAATGAAATTAATCTTTATTTAAATAAACTTATTACATAAAATCTTTTAAATCGACTCTAACAGCAAAGTTTCGTTAGTTTATTACTTAATAGCGGCCGCTCGCAGTTTCACCCGCGTGGTTCCCGTTCCCGTGGGAATATCGGGATAAAAAGTATCCTATGTTTTAATCCAGGTTATAAACTATCTGTATGTCGAATTTCATCCAAATCCATCCATCCGTTGCAGCGTGAAGAAGCAACAAATATACACACATACACACAAACTTTCGCATTTATAATATTAGTGTGATTATGAGACTGGTGCCTAGTTTAACCGCCTCTTTGGTCTAGTGGTCAACACCACCGAGTCCGAGTCCGGATTCGATTCCCAGCGGGGGGTACATGTTTGTGTACTCGGTTTGGTTGCTGGAAGGGCTTGTTGGTCCGCCTGGCTAGCTACCACCATCTTATATAGATATACCGCTATGACCTCAATAGTTGAGGATTCCGGGTGAAGTGCACTTCCATCTTCGGCCTTATCATCATTTAACATGGTGAAATGAAGGCCAATTAAGTGTTTACCCGTAAAATAAAATAATTATATTACTTTACCGATTAAATACTACACACTTACCATCAGGTCAAATACATAAATAAATAAATAAACTTTCCTACACTCACACCAATTATCTAGCCCAAGAGAAGCTTCGTTATGAAACTCGTAAATGGTTACTAGACAACGGTTAAACATACTTAAAATACTTAAATACATACTTATTATACATAGAAAACACCCATACCCGAGACAATTTAGAAAAACAATAATTTCTAATTTGACCCGACCGGGGAAAGTACCCGGGACCTCAGAGATGGCGACACCATAAAAACCGGTGTACAAATCACTCGACCAAGGAGGTCGTCAAATATATAGCGTCATGCATTTATAGAATAAAATAAAAACAAATTGATGCTCTGCGCCTTGCTGTAGTCTGTGACCCGATGTTGTGAAGCAGACGTCAAGCCAGTTGCTGCAACACTCGTTACGTAGAAAACTATGGCATGGGTCATGCCATTAGGTACCTACTATTTCCGTACGATACAAACCGATGTGTGATTTGTAATTCGTATTGTGTTTGTAGTTGTTTTAAGGAGACTGATCGAAATGGATAGATAAGCAGTTAATACTTTTATAGCAACACAACTAGTTTGTATTTTAAACATAAAACTTAGAATAGGGTGAGGTTATTGCCTTCAAAGCGTTTTATCACCCGTATACTCTCGTACAAGAAATGGAGTTCTCAGTTGTATAGGTACCTACTTAGGTAGGTATATATTTTTTCAGACGACCAGTCGGATGGAGAGCTTCCTGGGGAGTGTCAAGAGTGCTCAGGGCGAAGGAGGATGCTATACTAAAGTCCCTCTATGCCAAACTGCAAGACGAAAAAGATAAGGTGAGCACAATTGATGTAAACCGGAACACAACCAATAAAAAATTACGGTAGCATGCTTCGATCAATAATAGTACTACTTTTGATCGAAGGTAGCATTACAAATTTATCATAATTCAAAATTCAAAATTCATCAAGTAAAAGTTTCAACTTCCACGATGTTTAAGAAAAACAAAGTCAAACTATAGTGAATAATACTAAAAAATATTGAGATGCAACTGTCCGGACACCAATCTCCTTAAAATGATTTCTTAAGGAAGTTCGTGATCCTAGTTTATAGATTGTTCTTATTAGGTACGCGTTTCTGTAAAATGAATCGTTTCAATATCAGCCGCTGTTCCCCACAGTAGAACGTAAAATAGACTGTTATAGCAGTTTCAACGTCTGTTAACTGCTTAGTTTTTCTAATGGCAAAAGCAGCAGAACTGAGTTTGCCGGCCAATTTCGATATATGAGGATTCCATTGAAGTTTTGAGTCAAGTGTTTTACCTACAGAGACTGTTGAATCTATTAAATCTAATTTATCACCGTTTATTCTAACATCGGTTGGTTCAGTTTTAACATTAGGTAGTGTTATTATAAACAGTCAACCAACTGAGTACTTCTGCAAGAGCATTGTTTACATCATCATAATTATTCTTACTCCTAGTAACATTAAAAATAAGTGAAGTATCATCTGCAAATAAAACAATGTCACAGAAGTTTTCAACAAAGAATGGCAAGTCGTTAATATAAATTAAAAATAGGAAGAGCCCATGACCTCTGCGGAACTCCCATTTTTACATGAGAACCAGATGATTTAGTTCCATTTATATCTATAGTTTGTGTCCTTATAATGACTTTTATTTATGATTTTAAAACTTAGGAAATTACAAAATAATTATAGCACAAAAAAAAAGTCTTGAGAAAAAAATACATTAACACTATCTATTTACATTTTACAACTTTCTTGTAAGCTCAAAGGTAGGCGAGCCAATCTGCTTCTGGATGGGTCTAGTCCGGTTTAGTGCAAAATCATTTAAACCATAGTAGTGTAACTTCATCACCAGAGTCCGGTGCTCAACGCAATCGAAAGCCTTGGATAAGTCGCAAAAAACTTCAAGAGCGTTATGTCCCAGGCATCGAATAGAAACAATATGGTTTTACTAAGGGTCGTTCCAAACATATTATGTTTTATTAAAGCAACACTTGTGTCAGTAGTGGAACGACCCTTAGTAAAACCATATTGTTTCTTATGCAAAAGATTGTTTGAGTTAAAGTATGCCATTATAAGTTTTTCATAAATTTTACTTAATGCTGATAATATTGAAATTGGCCCATAGTTGCTAGGGTCTTCTTTGTTCCCTGATTTAAACAAAGGTATAACCTTACTAAATTTCATAAGATCTGAAAAGATATAGTATTAATACAGTAATTAAAAATGTCTGCAAGATAGGGTGCAATAGGATATAAAATATTCTTAATTACCCTAATACACATACACTTACATAAGAGGACCAAAACCAAAACCTTATCAATAGCTCCATTACCACGGTTTCTACAGGGGATTATAGACATAAGAATAAAATAATACGTAAAACTAACGTAAAGGCGTAAAAACTGTTTAATTTTAACATCAACTTTTTCCAATATTATTAATTATTAATTAATAATATTAGAAATGAAATGAAATATATTTAATTTGCGCTTGAGAAAGGTACATTTTTGGTTTTAATCTAGTTTTCTTCTCTTTCTCAGCTGACAATGTAGCATGCAAATAACTTTAAATAACAATGACTAAGTATTCTACTATTAATTATACATACATATAAAAATACAAAATTAACACTCCAAATTGTCAAAAACCAATTAAATTACATTACAATAAAAATACAAAATGAATATTCTAGAAATTGTCCCTATTCAAAAATATGTCAAATCAATATTTTATCCGGCCTAACTTATAATCTGTGGAGCTTATAAACTTTACTTCTATGGTAGTCCATGCCATAGAGGAAAAAAGAAAAGTTTGTGAATTATTTTACGTACCTATGTACTTTCCAATAATTAATCATAAATAAATTGTTCCACAGTGATACACAAATAAACCGTTGACCCCCAGTTGAGAGCTCATAACATCTTCACATAAATCTAAACATAAACGTTTGTAGCCTAGTATAGGAGAGCTAACGATAATTCCGTACATATAACTCTGAGTTCTAAAAATAAAAGAAGCTTCGAGCCGAACATTTATAGCTGCAGGGCACTTCCATCATCTGGTAAACAATTAGCTTCCAATCTCCGTAAATCATAAGAATTTTACAACATAATTTGAAGCTGGCTCTTGAACCGTTACTATCCATAATGAACGGTAATGACAACAATGTATGGGTTTAGCTGTGCATACCTTTACAAGAGAAATTACTGTTATAAATTTTACTAAACTTGTGACCCAAAACCGTAGAAAGAAATTGCCCTTGTCCTGCCTTGCCAGAATACCAGCGTTGTTGCGACACGCTTCGTTCGTCGCAACAACACAAACTGGGGCGGGGTCCTGATTGACCTATTGTTTGTTTTTATTTAATTTTTATATATATATAAGTGTGTGTGGTCAATAAATGTTCACTCTCTCTCTCTTGTCGAGTTTCTTGCGGCTTCTTCTCGGCATATATCTCCGCCCGTAGTTCATACGAAGCCATGGCTTAACTAGATTTTAACGATACTTTATAACCCGCTGGTAAACACAGTGTAGTTAGAAACATATTTTTTTCTAATTTAATATTTAAGTACCCAAACAGATTACAATCAACGCATGAGTACAGCAACATATTTGGTTAATGTTGTTAGCTAGACGGTAATCCAAAACGAGTGTACGCAGCATTACATTTTTAATATAGTTTGAAACGTGTTACAACAATCATCATCATCATCATCATCATCATCATCATCATCATCATCATCATCATCATCATCATCAGCCTATACTAGTCCACTGCTGGACATAGGCCTCTCCAAGTGCACGCCACCGAGCACGATCCGCGGCTACTCTCATCCAGCTCTTACCAGCCACCTTGCGAAGATCATCGCTCCACCTAGTCTAGTTACAACAATACCGGTACGTAAGTAATAGTAATAGTAATAGTGAGAGCGGACGATTGGATTGAGTTACCTAAGAGGCCGGCGGGCTGTCAGCTAAAATGAGCCTCCCATACTAATAACGGAATACCAAAATGATTTGCAATTAGAGCATTATTTGCTGTACTTGTGATGTTATTCGGATTAAGACAGTAGGTATTTATCAAGGTCACTATTAAAAACAATGTTCAAAATACCTACTCAATCAATAAATAACGCCAATTACACTTTTCCATACAAAACTGCAATTTACATTTGTTTTGAATTTGGTATTTTGGATAAAAAAATTTAATGCCGACGAATTTTTGACCGTGTTCTGAAATGTGACTATTGCTTGGCCCGACTT
Organism: Eudonia lacustrata; assembly: GCA_947562085.1. Taxonomy (NCBI): domain Eukaryota; kingdom Metazoa; phylum Arthropoda; class Insecta; order Lepidoptera; family Crambidae; genus Eudonia; species Eudonia lacustrata. Next base: position 20,266,177 of record OX387314.1, read on the forward strand.
GTCAAAATGTTCGCGATACCGCGATAGTGTGGCCTTAGCATTAGGGATAATGCAACGTGAAAGATTAAAATCTCATGGTACCATACCTACCGATTATAAATATTGCTTGCTCATGAAATGGTTAATAAATTACGGGTATTCCGAAAAAAAGTCTCTATTAAGAACGATATTCATCACTAGTTCATTTTATGTCCCCACTGCTGGGGCACGAGTCCCATGGATAGAAAAACCACAGGGAGTACGAGCCAAAACCACCACACGGGCCCAGTGCAGATTGGGCTTGTTGCTAAAAATAAACAACTGCTAATTACTAATTACTTACTTAATTTACTTAATTTACTTGCCTTCCGAAGCACGGACAATATTATTGTATTAAAAGTAAACAGCCTATAATTGTCCCACTGCTAGGTAAAGGCCTCCATCATTGAAATCAAGTCATCGCTACAATTGATGGGTAAAAGCTTAATCACGACGCTTGCCAAGTGCGGGTTGGTGGTCACAAACCCGGGCTATGCATCGAAAAATCCGATTGTATGTATGATGTATAAAAATTAATTAATTATATGCTCAACAATGTACATCGAAGTTTCATTTGCGTATAGTAATTTCGCCCCTCAATTCCGCGCGGTTATTTTGCATGTCGTTTCAACAGCTGTTATTTCCATGTAATAAATACAGTATGCCTCGTTAAATACATTGTAGTCCGGCCCACTATGTCTCGATGACTGTGTACCCTTGCATTCTGCTCAAAATGTATAGTAGCATTGATTGAAAGATGTTAAGATTATTCAATACAATTTATGTTTATTTTATTTGGGAGCTGACAATTTAAATGACCTTTTTATTAGATTTTTAAACAATGAGTGATAACAGATTTAAGTCAAACACTTTCAGACTAAATTATACTTGTGACAAAAGTTAATGTTTATAGATATGATTTATTTCTATTTAGTTAAATAGGTACTAGTAAGATGAGTGTGTATGAAATTTTTGACTGGATTTTGATTAAATCCCCGCGTGGTTCCCGTTCCCGTGAGAATATCGGGATAAAAAGTATCCTATGTGTTAAACCAGGTTATAAACTATCTGTATACCGAATTTCATCCAAATCCATTCAGTAGTTTTTACGTGTGTACCTCAGAAATAACCAGGTTCACTTTCAAAACTTATTTATTTAATTAAAACTTATTTGAATATTCCAAATTTATTGCACCAACCAAAACTTATTATCTTAATCAAAACTTATTGCTCAAAACTTATTTTTAGCAGCGAGACTGTTCACTAGCTATCGCATGACCGCTCGGCGTCAACTCTCAAACCAAAGTGGCCGCTCCGCCGCTGCCATCGGCCAAGTGCCGCCATTCTTTTTCCCACTCCACTTTTACAAACTGACATTGACAGACAAAGTATTGCCAGTCGGCAGAACAAACTTATACCTTTTTATTGATTTTATGTTTCTAACGAATACAAATCAAATATATTAACTTCAATTAAATAAAAACCCTACACGTGAAAGAGTAACAAACATCCATCCATACTTACAAACTTTCGCGTTTATAATATTAGTAGGATATGCAATAACCAAGCTATTTTTACATATAAAATTAAAAAACAACTTCCGTCAAAAAAGTAACAGTTAAAGGTTAAACATATAAACCTGCCAACCTTCAATAAAACAGTTGTTGTACACCGTGGTATTGTTATCTTGATCTGCCAGATGTAGATCATTTCGCCTTTATTTATTTAATTAGTCTGGTAACAATTTACAATAGTTAAAACTATGTAATCAAAGAAACAGAAGTCAAAACATTTGTTTATGTCCCGTTTGTCAATTGGGTACCATAATTAGACTAGGTCCTTTATTACCTTGAAGTGGGTTTTTTTTTTTGTTTAGAGTAATAACATTATTGTTTATGTACAAAACGTATAACTCTGTAATAGTTACTACTTTGAATTTACTTTATAGTTTTAAGTTAGCGATGTATATTATATAGTCACAGTAATATATAAGTACTAAGGTAGTATATTTTGAAGATGGAGGTTAAATAACTTGAATGAAAGTTTCGTCCTACGAAGAGAACAAAAGTCCCCGTCGAACGTCAAACGCCCATTCGGACGAATGGGCGTTTGATCATTTCCAGCCCTACACAAATTTATATGCACTGAAAGTTATAAAAATTCTAGCAAATTAAATGTGATATAGTATGCCGCACCAATTGTTTCCAGCATTCCACAATATATTTTATTTATTTCAGCCTTTCTTCCTCTATTAAACGTAGAAATATATTATTATGTGTTGGTTATTGCCTACCAGTGCCCAGCGCGGTAGATATTATTTTCATGAATATTATAAAATGCCTTAATTTTTTTAAAGAAAACGTTAATCTATCTATACATAATTAATAAAGCTAAGGAGGGTCGAAGTCTACAAGGAAGATATACGAAAAAAAGTTGGCTGGGGATACATAGAATGGATAACAGTACACGTTCCAACAGTTTTTAGATTTTTGTCTGTTTGTGTGTTTATCTGTTTATCTGTTTATTTGACCGCGCATCACGTGAAAATGACTGAACAGATTTGGATGAAACTTTGCACATAGACAGACCATGACCCGGACTAGGATATAGGATACTTTTTATCCCGGTAACAGGTTCCTGTGGGATAGTGTAGACTTCTCGAACGAAGTCGCGGGCGACAACTAGTTTAAAATAGTTACCAACCGAAGTAAAATACAAAAAGACAATTAATAAAACCAAAATAATAATTAGAGTACATGCGAGTTAAATAGGTAAGTGACATTAACCGATATCTCACTAAGTCACATTATAACATTGATTTATTAATTAAAACGAACATTAGATAATCTCTAAGAGAAACATTTCGGTACAGCTCAAGAACAACGTCGCAATACATCACAGTGTGGCCACATTAAATATCTGATCACCATCTATCGCGTGACGTGGATGCTGCCTGATGCCATTGGCGAACATGGCCGCCCGACGCGCGACAAATGGCCGCGCGGGCCACGCGTCACTCCCGACCTTCCCTTGCACGCCCATTGTTCTCGATAACAGAGTCGTTTTTAGGGATTCAATTAAAATAGTGAAATTCTAAAATGAAGGGAGTGGAGCGAAACGAGGATCAGGTCGTTTCGCTTCGCTCATGTCGCATACGGGTCTTTTCATAGATTACTCATCATAGTATAGCAAGTGATATTCATTCTCATTCTGGATTTTATTAAGATTTTAAGTTTGTATTAACAAATAAGTTACATTTTTGTACATCGTTTCCTTTAAATAATTCTAACAATCAATCATAATAATTTCTGTTAAAAGATGTGATGGAACATCAGTCGCTACAACTGCCAAGCCCTAGCGGCGGCTCTGTCAAATGTATTGTTCGCATGTCTGTCCAACTGAAAAATGTACTCTATTTAATTTCTTTGGCAGCGGCAGTCGTCAAGTATATTTTCATTTGGACAGTGCGTGGGCGCATATAGCAGTGGCAGGCGACTGAAGCTGATTTTTATTGCGTTTGCTATGCAATATCGTATTGTTTTATTGACGTGTAAAATAAACTTAGGTGATGTTACACACCTATTTTCGTTTAAATACGCCGAATACCGGCATACGTTTCCTGTCGTTTGACTTAAATAACCGTGAAATTGTTATTATTATTATTTCGATGGTACACTCTAAAATAGAGAATATGTAGGTGTGAAAATAACAAGATCCCATTAGAAGTATAGTTTCAGCCTAAAATGTAAATCAGGTAAAAATTCGACTGTACAAATATCAAAAATAGTCATCATCATCATCATCAGCTCATTTATATGTCCCCACTGCTGGGGCACGAGCCTTCCCTATGGATGGATAAGGAGAACGGGCTGTAAACCAGCACGCGGGCCCAGTGCGGATTGGTGGTTGTTAACGACTGCTAATGCAGCCGGGACCAACCGCTTTACGTGCCTTCCGAAGCACGGAGGAGCTCGAGATGATAAAGTTTTGGTCACCCATCCGATGACCGGCCTTGCGAAAGTTGCTTAACCTCAGCACTCACAGACCGGGCGCGTTAACCACTGCGCCATCGAGCTCCTCCAAAAATAGTAACTGCATGCTAAAGGGAATAGCAGGATTAAGTTACTTTAGCTGCTTGTTTAATCATTTGTAATAATAATTATAAAACATACCAGTGACAACTATGTGTACTCGTAAAAATGTCATTTGGAAAACAAAATTGACATAATTTTATTATTAGTGAAACTTCAAGGGCGAGGAACATAAATCGAAAATTAAAGATTGCTACGACGAACGCTACGACACACAGTTTTCTATTCGTCAACAATTTATAAAGTTATGTATTTTTTTCAAATCTTTACTGCTTGTAAGTGGCAAAATTTAGCAAAATTGCTGCTGGATTTTGCCCAATTCTCGTTAACAATTTTGCTACGGCCACGTAGCCTCATACTACACGGGCAGAAAAACATGTTATTACATTTAGTAATTGTAGATAGGTGCTTAATTTAGTAAATTCACGTACGTTTATAAGAATAAATCATACCTGTGGTCCTAAGCTGTTAATTTGACTGTTTTCGATAAAAAAAACGTAGTAATCCTTCAAAAGTTTCTTTGGTAATGTTAGTCTGTGCTCAGGGTTGGCGGAAGTAGCACAGTTTAAATTTTACGTAACAAATATAATTTGTGTGTTCTGTTCTGTGGCTCAGCTGATGGTTAGTGGCAGTGGCCGCGGCTATATTACCTTCATTCCTGAAATGTACGATCTCACTGCCTACTACAGCTAGGTATATTTAAAAAAAACTAATGAATCCCTCAGATTTCACATTTTTAGAAAAAAAGAAAAAATAGTGTTTGTAATATAAGTCAAACATCAGGGTTGACGGAAGTAACACTGTTATAATTTTACGTAATAATTGTATTTGTGTGTTCTGTGGCTCGGCTGATGGTCAGTGGCAGCGGGCGCGGCTATATTTGTGTGGATCACGCTCGCGGTTCCTGCGCCTGCGCCGCCGTCGCCACGCGCCGCTACAGCCCACTTCCTGCTGACTAGGAGAGCTCGTCACAACTACGCAAAAAAATACCTTATATTCTGTTCTAATTCTTATTTCTACAAGTTCAAGAGCATGACGTGTGAACCCAGCCATCGTTTCACTCCACCATAAATAAAAGATATTTTTTTTATATTTTTTTTATCGTCATTGTGGAATCGTCATAACCTGACGCTATGTTGCGTACTTAAATAGCTGACCTACACCAGTCATGTTAATGGCTACTTTGTCTACCTACCATGTCTTAAAATTAATAATTTGTGATAAAAAATTTAATCTTTAACGAAGCTGATACGATTATTGATTACCTACTGATAATTCCTCGCTGGTCTGGTTCGTAAATATAGTGTATGAGCAGCCTAACTTCCCTTGCACGTCCTATAAGAGCCGATTAAGGGAGGGTTCCAAGATGCCAGCATCGGCTAGCAACATGTCACTCATGTTATCAATTCCACTTTGGAGCTACATTGATTATGCTAAATGTGGCGTCGAGGTCAATAACGGCAAGTTTTCTCAAATGTGGTGATTTTTATGCTCCGTCTACCTCATTTTGAGGAAGGACGTTAGAGTATGTATGATAAGATTATTACTTTATTACCGAATTAATTTGTTGCCCTCTTCTATCCCCCGCCCGATCCTCTAAATGCCACTACACATTTACAGAATACACTAAACATGCACACTAGTTTAGGCCCAAGACACCGTACTCGTAGAACAAGGGTACGTAGAACCGATTCACACGCGCTCTATACTAGGTACAGACATGTACCTGGGCGCTTCTCTCCTCCTCCACGGCCCGGTCTACCCGAGCCGAGGTCCGTGCCTTTAGAGGCGCCCTCGGGTGGTTCCGCTCCCCGATCCGATCCGAACCCTTCGGAGAATCTAGTAGGGTACGGGCACGCGCACTTTTAAGTGTGCGATGCCGTTCATTCTAGAAAACCCCCGAAGGTGTTTCGTTTTAACACGGCTTGAGGTACCCTTTACAAAAAAAACCTCTTCTATCTTTAAAAGCACAAATCTAACAAATTAATTATGGGACTAATTTATATGGGTATTTTGGCCCTTCATACCGTGGTACGAACAGCTCGTAGTACGAACGGCCTTACCATCCTTAATTATGAGCTTGATACCCTAATTAAAATTTATAGCCTAATTACATTGGTTTATTTTGGTTTAATTAATAAATCCCCAATAATACAGCGGTAAATGCGGCGGTCGATCAATAGCAACATCAATAACACAGCGTCTTGGCCGAAGTATTTTTCGTGGCGAGTGCCAGACAATGGGAATACCGACATTTCACGTACGATCGTCCGCAGAAGTCGTGTTATAAATATTAGGTGAGCTCCTTAGCTTTGCTGACAAGAATTGTTCCTAAGTATCGTTGTTTCACCGGTGTGTTCGACACAGTGCCGGAAAATAATACGGTATGACAGCTAGAAAGTAGGTAGTCTGTATTTAGTTGTTGCCAAAGACTAAAATCAGGTGCTGGCCCTTATTCAAAATGATTTAAGGGAAAAAATGGATATCATTGAGTTTTGCATGTGATAATTTAAGTTTATTCAGAAGCAATTTATTTAAGGATATCTAGCTAGTACAGAAACATGTATTTTCTCTCTCTCTGATAGTTTGAAATCAGTTTTTTCATTAAAGGTTAGTTATTACTTCTATGCTTTATAACATAATGATTCTCTAATATTATGGCCATTCAGACAGATGCTGCGAGGGCTATATGATACCCGAATTTTAGTGTCTGGGAAGTACGTAGAAGCGTAGAAGTGAGTGTCTCGAAACCAAATTAAATTTTTATTGCTAACCAAGTACTTTGTCGCCCCTTATAGATCTACCTTCTATCTTCTATTGGAATATGTTACCAATAAAGTTCGTGATATTTATTTATTCTTATTATTATTATGGAAATTTGGCCTTCAAATTGTAAATTTCAATATTGTAAGCTAGATTATAAATGTGCTGTGTACTATCCTTAATAATAAATAAATAAATATAATAAATAAATAAATAAATGTATGGCAAATAATTCCGCTCTACCTGATCTTATTGTCTAACTCTTATACCCATCGTAATACTTTTCAATTTGACATTTGAAAGAAGAAGAAGAAATACATTTATTGGCACACACTAAGTACAACAAAAATTATTTACATGTAAAAATATTGAAAAAAAACAAAAGTAAATAACCGACCCCAATAAAAAACCCGACTGCTAAAACAACTATATAAAAACAATAATATACTCGTAAAAACCGCATTAATAGTTGTCGCAGGCGGGGACAATCACCAACCAAAGAGAGTTTTTTTTTTTTTTTTTTTTGAGAGACTGCTGGTTGCCGAGCGGCATTTCCAGCTTCACCGGGCTTGTTTTAGGGGCGGCGAGGTACGTAAATGGTACCTCAAGCCGTGTTGAAACGAAACACCTTCAGAGGATTTCTAGAGGGGTACGGCATCGCACACTTAAAAGTGCGCGTCCCCGTGCCCTTCCAGAGTCTCCGAAGGGTTCGGATCGGATCGGCCAAAGAGAGTGCGGATTTAATTGAGCTAGCCACGGCGGCCGCTTGGTTGATGATTGTCCCCGTCTGCGACAACTATCAATATTCAATGTATTTATAAATACTCATTTATTATAGATTTTATTATTTAAGTACAGGTATCGGACAAGGAAATATTTCACATTGCATTCAACATTGCTCAAATAGAATTCTGGGATCGTAGAGCTTGTTTTTTTTTCTTTTCAGTTTTTTCTGCTTTGCAGTTATTTTTTATGTTAGTCCGGTTTTTACGAGTATGTTATTGTTTTTTATATAGTTGTTTTAACAGTCGGGTTTTTTGTTTTATTTTAATAATGTGGTTATTTCAAACTTTTACTTTTTTTTATTAAGTATATTCCGGATTTTTTATAGCCTCTCACTCCCACAGTCAAAACAAATCTAACGACTCCTCATATGTTAAAATCCACCATGCCGTTTGGGCTGTAGGGCGTGCCAAAGAAATAGACACATATATACATACATACATACATACATACATACATACATACATACATACATACATACATACATACATACATACATACATAATACATACATACATACATACATACATACATACATACATACATACATACATACATACACTCAGTCGGGTAAAAAACAAAAACAGAAGACAAAGTGTGGCCAACTAGGCCCCAGCCTCAGCACATACTACAGCGACATGAGGCCGCTGCAACATACAGCATATTTATCAAACCGAAAAATTTAATTTTTGCACGACACATTCTGGCCACACGAAAACAGCAGAGTCATGAAAATATTATACAATACATTCAGCAACTAAGAATTCTAAGCAAAGAATGCCAATTCAAAGATGTTGACGCAGGATGTAACAGAAACGATTTTATAAGAGATGCCTTTATTTCTGACATTACATCGAACAAGATTCGTGAACGTTTACTGGAAAATTTACTTTGGAAACAGCAGTTAGCCAAGCGCAAGCAATTGAAGCAGCTGAAAATAATGCACATACTATAAAGAATATGACAAATGGTGAATCTTTAGTTATAGCAATACCAAAAATGGTAACTGATGACAAAAAGAAGCTAGCAATGCCTGAGCTGAGACGTTGCTTCTTTTGTGGGGATAAGGTTCACCGACGTCAAAATTGCCCAGCATTTAATGTCAATTGTCAAAACTGTCAAAAAAGGGACACTTCGCTAACATTTGCAGATTACAAAAACACAAATGTTGAAAAAATTTCCACGAGCAGGGTTTGAACCTGCACCCTTCTGACATACCGGGTCAGGTGCTCTTCCAATTGAGCTATCGTGGTTCTAACCAGCCCGCCGAAATTATTCAACTCTATTTACTTTTTACTTTGAAAGCCAAAGGCGCCCATTCAATGTTAACAACTACCGTCAACATTTGTGTTTTTGTAATTTGTTCGCAACAAAATTTGCGTTAAAAATTATATAAACATTTGCAGATTCCCAAAGTCACATCTTAGCGCTGCTGCCGATAATTATCCTGAAAACATTTTTAATGAAGTTACTGCGGTTACCGCTTCAGCTTGTTTAAAAAGATCTGTTGTCACTCTACAAGTTAACGGCATACAAGCCCACGCCTTAATTGACTCTGGAAGTTCTAAAAGCTTTATTAACTATGATTTCTTTGTCAATTCTTCTTTTCAGAAAGCAGAATGTACTGAATCTATAACAATGGCCCAGACAACGCACACAATTAACTGCGAAGGGTTACTTCAAGCAGAAATTAAGCTAAATGATAATGTTTATGAGAATGCTACGCTTCTTATTGTGAAGTATCTTTGCGCCGACGTTATCATAGGACATAATAGAAAGAACACTCAAAACTTGAAATTAATTTTGGTGGTTATAGAAAACCACTTCAAATATGTAGTGTGCTCGCTTCAGCCGTACCACCTGTTCCTTTATTTTCTAATTTAGATCCAAACTGCAGACCAATTGCCATTAAGTCTAGAAAATACAGTAATGAAGTTCTAAAGTTCATAGAAAATTAAACACAACAGCTCCTGGCAGACGGCGTTATCGAAGAAAGTAGATCATCATGGCGAGCGCAAGTACTAATCAATCACATTACGTCTAAAATACACGAATACATAAGTGAGTGTAAGTCATACGAAATTGCTATTTACCTAAAGTAAGTGATAGCCAGGGTAACAACATCACTACGTTTTATTTATTTCAAAGAGTCATGGATTGGTTGATAAAAGAAGGACGTTTGACAGATACGTTTGCTTATTTAGATGACGTAACCGTTTGCGGAATGGACAAGATAGAACATGACCAAAATTTAACAAAGTTCATGAATGCAGTAGAAAAATAAAATTTAACAGTAAATAAAGAGAAATCCATATTTTCAATAAATAAAATAAATTTACTAGGTTACAACATTTCAAACAAGTCCATTAAACCTGATCCAGATATGTTAAGGACTGTTTATAGTTAAACCTCTTTAATTTATGAAAACCTTTTATCTTATGTCACTCCTTGTTCTTAGCAACTGTTTTTGTTGATTCATTAAAAATGTTTATAATGTCACTAATTCACGAGTCTTTTTTTCTAATTGATAAATTAGTTTTATCATGGTAGCAGAGCGTAAGAAATCGAGTGAGAGTTATAAATAATCGAGTGTGGGATATACCAAGTTTCAAAAACCATCCGGGAAGACGAAGATTCAAAATGCAATCGAGTTGCAAAATTGACATCGGTCACCTGGAAGGTGTAAAAAACTGGTTTACTTGGAAATTTAAGGCAACATTACTACTACGAGGTATGCCCGGTGGATTGGATGCGGTAAACGGTGCTCTCCAGAAACCTGTGACCCCAACCAACAAAAATGCCGAAGAAATTTCACAATATACTAAAGCTCTCGATAATTACAACAAAATTGATAGTTCCGCATTACTACTGCTCACTGCAAACATGTCAGATGAAACTCTTCAAAAAATCATGCGTTTCAACTCATCAAAAGAAGTTTGGGACGAACTACATTGTTTATTCGATGGAAAGTCTGAAGACAAGAGTTACGCTCTTTGTATGGAGTTCTTCGATTATAGCAAAGATCCGTCACATGACATCACTACTCATGTATCCAAAATAAAAACAATTTGGTCAGATTTAAAAGGTGAACTAATGAAGATAGAGAAATCAGAGTTACCGGATATCTTATTAATTTGCAAAATTATAGATACACTACCTGAATCCTATTGTGCCTTCAAATCAAGCTGGTTGCTGATGTCAAAGACAGACAAAACTATAGAAAACCTGACAACGCAGCTGTGTGCGTATGAGCGTTCAGTTTCATCCAAAACTGGAGGTCCCGCCGAAGCTCTAGCACTACAGAATATCAATAGAGCAAAGAAAAAATGTGGGTACTGCGGAAAAGTCGGTCATAAGGTCAAACAGTGTCATAAATGGAAAGCTGACGGGAAACCAGCCAAGCCAGAGAATAAACAGACATCAAGCAATTTGAATTTAATGCTCCTGCCAGTCACTACGCATGTGAACTCCATGCATACTAACTATGATACAGCAAGTTGGTTCGTAGACAATGGAGCAACGTCGCACGTCACGTGCCGAAACGATTTTTTCTCTAGTTTCGAGCATTTTAAAGAAACACGTACAGTGACGACTGCTAATGGAGCTACTGTCAAAGCTGTTGGCAAAGGTACTGTTGACTTGAAAACTATTCTTAATGGCAAGGAATCCAGATTAAGACTCTGTGATGTATGGTACGTACCTGATATTATGCGAAACCTATTCTCTGTACTGGCCACTCAAGACAGACTAAACAATAGTGTTTTCATGTCTGAAAGGGAACACTGCTCGCTGAAAGTTGATGGACTCATGATACTGACTGGCAAAAGAGCCAAGAACGGAGGACTATACAAGCTTAATGTAGAGACTATTACAAAGTCAACTCCTGATCTGAACGCCTTGTCAGCAGATAACCTTCTACAACTTTACCACGAACGGTTAGCCCACCAGAATAAGAAACATGTCAAAGGAGTTATTGAACGGGAACTAGGAATTAAAGTTCGCCTAGATTCTGAATTGTGTACCGGATGTATTTACGGAAAAACACACCGGCAAACATTTGGAACGAGAGAACGAGCTAAGGAACCTGCAGAAATTATACACGCTGATGTGTGCGGACCTTTTCCACCTTCCTTCAATAAATTCCGTTACTTCGTTCTGTTCAAAGACGACTTCAGCAAGTATCGTCACGTTTATTTCATGCGACAGAAATCGGAAGTCCACCTGAAGCTCCGACATATGTTACAAGAATGTAAAGTGGCTGGACACTGTGTTAAAGAATTTCTGAGTGATAACGGAGGTGAATTTGATAATGAGAATGTAAAGTGCATTCTACGAGAAGCTGGAATAAGACAAAGGCTCACGATGCCCTATACACCGCAACAAAATGGTCTCAGCGAACGTGAAAATAGAACCTTAGTCGAAGCCGCACGCACAATGATGCATGCTCATGAAGAATTACCTCTCGCTACATGGGCAGAATTGATTAACACTGCTGCGTACGTTCTAAATAGAACTGGCCCAACTCCAGAAAATGGTAAATCGCCATTTGAATTGTGGTTTAAGAAAAAACCAGCAATTAGCCACCTAAAAATAATTGGATGTGAATGTTACGCTCATATTCCTCAACAAAAAAGAGTCAAAATGTCTAAAAAGGCTGAAAAATGCGTCCTGATTGGTTATGACGGTGATGAAGGCTACCGCTTATTGAGTCAACGTGGAAAACTAACAAGGTCAAGAGACGTTATATTTAATGAGTCAGTACTTACACCGTGTGGCCTAGGTGATTCAGAAGAACAGCACTCAGCAGAAATCTATTTTCCACTTTCAAAACCGATGTGTGATGCAAGGGGGGATGATCGCAACGAAAACAGCTCGGATCGCACTGCAAGTAGCTCTGATGAGCCTAGTTCGATTGTGCCTGCCACATCGCCAGATCAAGTTGAGAGTCAGGAAGTAGGAAACCAAGATAGATGTCATGACGATGATGAGGATGATACTGAGGCACCAAGGAATGTAGATGACATAGCTGACATAGCTACAAGAATAACTTTACGGGACAGAAGTCAGATTCGAGCACCGAATCGATTTGGAGACTATGTTATGATGTCAGCAGATGTTGTTAATGAGATCAATGAACCAAAAACCTACAAGGAAGCAATCTCTAGCCCGCATAAAGATCAGTGGGTCAAAGCAATGGAAAATGAGGTGAAATCTTTAAAGGAGAACAAAACCTGGATAATGGTTGATCTTCCAAAAGACAGAAAACCTATATCTTGTAAATGGGTATACAAGATCAAGACCAATGCAGATGGCTCGCTAGATAAATTCAAGGCCAGACTAGTTGCTAGAGGGTATACACAGAAAAAGGGCATAGACTATGAAGAGACTTTCAGCCCAGTTGCTAAGATGACGACAATTAGATCGGTCTTAAGCGTTGCTGCAAATGAAGGTTTGAAACTCACCCAATTTGATGTATCAACCGCCTTCTTGTATGGTTCCCTGAACGAAGAAATCTATATGAGTCAACCTGATGGTTACTCCGATGGATCAAAGAAGGTGTGTAGACTCAAGAGGAGTCTATATGGCCTCAAGCAAGCACCTCGGTGCTGGAATAAATGCATGGTGGATCATTTGAAGACTATTGGATTTAAACAAAGTAATACTGACCCCTGCCTATTTATACGAAACCGTGAGTGTAGAAAAATCATTCTTGCTCTCTATGTAGATGACGGTTTGGTTGCGGCAACTAATCAGGAAGATTCCGAAAAATTTATGAGAGAATTGAAAAGAAGATTCAAAATCACTATAAAAGATGCATCGTATTTTCTAGGATTAGAAATAAAGCACCAGCATGATGGCATAAAAGTGTCACAGAAGCACTACGCTCTGAAAGTGTTAGATCGCTTCGATATGAGCAACTGCAAACCTGTCACAACTCCTATACAGAAAGATGGAGTGCCAGATATAAATGAAGAGGTGGTAGAGCCTACTTCATTTCCGTATAGAGAAGCTGTCGGAGCACTTGCATACTTAACTGTTGGAACCAGACCTGATTTAGCATATGCGGTAAGCGTAGTATCTCGATCGCTAGAAAATCCTTCTAAAGAGGACATCCAGAAGCTGAAACGAATCCTAAGATACATTAAGGGCACTGCAGATTATGGAATAATTTTTAAAATGAGATGCAATGCTGGAATCCTGGATTGTTACAGTGATTCCGATCATGGAGGTGATCGAAACACCGGACGCTCGACGTCTGGTATTTTATGCTTATACTCTGGAGGAGCCATATCTTGGGCGAGTCGACGACAAACATGTGTTGCCATATCCAGTACCGAAGCCGAACTGGTAGCTGCAAGTGAAGCAGCCAGAGAGATTATCTGGATCAAAAGACTCTTCGGTGAAATAACTGAGTTGAAAGAGATACCTAAACTAAAGGTCGATAATGATGCAGCTATAAAGATCTCACATAACCCAGAACTCCACAGAAGAACCAAGCATATTGCTATTAGACATTTTTATGTAAGAGAACTCGTCGCTGATGATGAAATATGCGTAGAATACGTTCCCAGCGAGTTCCAACTGGCGGATTTTCTGACCAAGGCATTGCATAAGCCACGGATTGAATCCATAGCAAAGACAATTGGTATGGTCCGTTAAGGGTTGCCATAAAGGGAGGATGTTAAGGACTGTTTATAGTTAAACCTCTTTAATTTATGAAAACCTTTTATCTTATGTCACTCCTTGTTCTTAGCAACTGTTTTTGTTGATTCATTAAAAATGTTTATAATGTCACTAATTCACGAGTCTTTTTTTCTAATTGATAAATTAGTTTTATCAAGATAGACTTCAACCACTTATTAGCATGCCTATACCGACTGACGGCTCCTCATTAAAACTGGTTCTTGGTATGTTTTCGCATTCTTCAAAGTGGATACCAAGATTCTGCGAAAGAGTTCAAAGTCTTGTGAATCCAAAATTCCCACTAAATGATGAAGATAAATCCGCTTTCGCAGATTTAAAGAACTCCATTGCAAAGTCAACAATATTTGCTATAGATGAAAACAAAATGTTTAATGTCGAAACTGATGCTTCCGATAGTGCTATTGCGGCTACGTTAACACACGAAGGACGCCCAGTAGCATTTTTCTCACGTACACTGTCCATGACAGAAAAACGACAGCTATCGAGAAAGAAGCTTATGCCATTACAACACTTCTATCTAGAATACAGCCGGGGAGAATGTGGTGAACTTATTAGTTGCCACATATGCAAACTGTATGCGCCGAGCCCTGCTGCACGCACGGGAGGAGGCGCGCGGGGGCCGCGGCAGCGATAGTTCACGACACCGCCGCTAGCAGACGGCGCCATTCGGAACACAAACTCTTTACGAAATTCTAGCTTTATAGTAGTTTGAAGTTGTCAAAATATTGTCGTCATGTCTGTATCAATTTATGTTGAATAAAGGTAACCCGCCTGCCAAGCGTGGCGATTACGGCAAATACCCCTCATATCCTTGGGGGAGGCCTTTGTCCAGCAGTGGACGTTTTTGGCTGAGATGATGATGATGATGATGATATAGAAATTAACTTGTACGACCGACAAAATGGACCAGGGAATAGTCATTAAAAACATATTTAAAATAGCTTTTTTGGCGACAAAAATAATGAGAAAGGCACATCTTCTTTATCGAGAGAAAGACGACGCTTCGACAACTTACCGGTTTAAAATAAGGAACGCTACCCGATTGTTAGAAGACAACATCATATATCAAATTGATACAAAGGAAGAAGTCCGCATTCACGTCTGCGGCGCCCTAAATGCTGTGATGCGGTTGATTGAATGTACAAGGGGAAAAGCCAAACTACATCAAGTTTCGGATTATCTTGAGTTAAAATCCGATGCAGAAGGGTGCATAAGATTCATCCAGTCCCTGACTAATTACAAGGTTACCGTCCCAACACAAATCTCTGAGGAATCAAGTTCATCAGAGGAGGACACCGAATATGGAGCCCTGCTGTCGTATGTTTAATGTTGCCTAAAACGTAGTGATGTTGTTACCCTGGCTATCACTTACTTTAGGTAAATAGCAATTTCATATTGTTTTCCACAGTAATCAAATATTGGCTCTTTACATTCAATCATCCTTTTTTTAGAAATAAACTTGTACGACCGACAAAATTGACCAGGGAATAACCATTAAAAACATATTTAAAATGGCTTTTATGGCGACAAAAATAATGAGAAAGGCACAACTTCTTTATCGAGAGAAAGACGACGCTTCGACAACTTACCGGTTTAAAATAAGGAACGCTACCCGATTGTTAGAAGACAACATCATATATCAAATTGATACAAAGGAAGAAGTCCGCATTCACGTCTGCGGCGCCCTAAATGCTGTGATGCGGTTGATTGAATGTACAAGGGGAAAAGCCAAACTACATCAAGTTTCGGATTATCTTGAGTTAAAATCCGATGCAGAAGGGTGCATAAGATTCATCCAGTCCCTGACTAATTACAAGGTTACCGTCCCAACACAAATCTCTGAGGAATCAAGTTCATCAGAGGAGGACACCGAATATGGAGCCCTGCTGTCGTATGTTTAATGTTGCCTAAAACGTAGTGATGTTGTTACCCTGGCTATCACTTACTTTAGGTAAATAGCAATTTCATATTGTTTTCCACAGTAATCAAATATTGGCTCTTTACATTCAATCATCCTTTTTTTAGAAATAAACTTGTACGACCGACAAAATTGACCAGGGAATAACCATTAAAAACATATTTAAAATGGCTTTTATGGCGACAAAAATAATGAGAAAGGCACAACTTCTTTATCGAGAGAAAGACGACGCTTCGACAACTTACCGGTTTAAAATAAGGAACGCTACCCGATTGTTAGAAGACAACATCATATATCAAATTGATACAAAGGAAGAAGTCCGCATTCACGTCTGCGGCGCCCTAAATGCTGTGATGCGGTTGATTGAATGTACAAGGGGAAGAGCCAATATTTTGGTAAAACGATATTGTTACTTCATAACAATTTGGAATCGTCTATGCAAAATTTCATGTTGACACATCATTGGCCACAGCATCTGTTGCAGATGATTGTTGCAGCGCTAGTGGTTTTGCGGGTTTCTACATCGCCGTTGATGGCTATAAAGCCCTATAGCTGCACGGCATTTCTTGCCACATCGGTCGCACACAAAACGTGAGTCCGCAGGAGGTGATAGGGCACGATGAAGCCTTTTTTTTGAAAGTTGAAGTTAACAATAAGCCTTCCAGATCTAGTCGTTTCTAGAAGGTGGTACTGCTTCGATGCATTTACAGCGGCCGCGGAGTGACAGCGTTGCGACAACCTATGATGTATATTTACGGCGGTCAGGTGGCGCGCGAACTCCTCAGGGCCACTTGACGTTAGATTAAAATTAAATCGTCTGTATCTAGCCCCGGCTAGAATAACACGATGAGCTTTCACAAATAAATCTTCCATTTTATAGTTATATCATTTCACTACAACTGATTGGGAAAAAGATAAAGAAAATCTTTATTTTGCGTTCTACTAAATACTTTCCAGTTATTAGTGCCTATGAATTAACTCGATGGAATTCGATGGCATTGTAGAGTCATGATGGCAGTGACTTATCTTGCTTCCGGTTACATAAAATGACATTATTTACAATGTCAGTTTATCAGATGGGTGACCAAATTAAAATAATTTGGCTTTTCTATTCTCCTGCTACTTAGCAGCAGATATATGCATAGGGACGACCCTCCAGTCAGATTCCAGGTAGAGTAGACCACACTCATAAAGTGCCTAGTTGTTTTTAGTTCTACAACTCGTGCTCGTGTGTGAGAAGCCCAGGAGCTCCTGGGCTTCTCACATCCTTCAAATCGAACAACAGCATTGGATGCTGCTGAAATAGGCTGAAATAGGCTGCAGAAATAGGCAGTGAGGTGTTTGCCATCCAGCCGGATTTTGAGCAGAACTCTACCAGACTCTAAAAATGCTTAGTTGTTTCTAGTTCCCAACACATACTGGAAGTTAAGCTATTACTCTTTAAATCCACAGCAATGGGTACAGCTGATATGCGGCACAAATAAATACAAGGGTGGTCGCCATCAAGTCGGATTCTAGGCAGCATCCAAGTAGGATGGCCAAAAGTGCTTAGTTATTTCTAGTTCCCAACACGTGATGGAGCACCTGCGCTCGGTTCGCGTAGCCTAGCCGCAGCTGGTGACAAATTTCTGGTATCAAACCACATAATGGGTTGTAGGGTTTTGAAAATGGATAAATACTAACTTCTAGGCAAAAACTTACCTCTCTACCATAAAGTGCTTAGTTGTTGCTAGTTCCTAACGCGTGCTAGAGTTCCTGCGCTCCGTGCGTCATCTAGCCTCTTGTTGGTGACTTATATCTAGTGGAAACTAAGTAGCAAGAATTGAAACTAAATATGTATTAGGGTGTTGAAAATATCG
This sequence comes from Eudonia lacustrata, assembly GCA_947562085.1. Classification (NCBI taxonomy): domain Eukaryota; kingdom Metazoa; phylum Arthropoda; class Insecta; order Lepidoptera; family Crambidae; genus Eudonia; species Eudonia lacustrata. The sequence continues at coordinate 20,284,314 of OX387314.1, forward strand.
GTGCCTTCTATGCGTGGCCCCGAGTCACCCCCCAGGCCCCTGCGCCCCGTTCGACTTTTCGGAGTTAGACGGGGAGCAGAGGGAAGAGCCTCACATTACTCGCGGCTTAACCAGATTCGCGAGTATGCAGTGCAATAATTCTGGCTTCTGGACAAAAACCTACCTTTATGCCCAAAAGTGCTTAGTTGTTTCTAGTTCCCAACACGTGCTGGAGCTCCAGCGCTCGGTGCGTCGCTTAGCCTCTCGCTGGTGGCATAATTCTGGTATCAAACCACTCAATGGATTTTAGGGTGTTAAAATCGATGGATAGTAGCTTCTGGGCAAAAACCTACCTCGCCGGCAAAAAGTGCTTAGTTGTTTCTAGTTTCCAACACGTGCTGGAGCTCCAGCGCTCGGTGCGTCGCCTAGCCTCTCGCTGGTGACATATTTCTGGCGGCAGCCGCCAAGGACGCGTCACCGGCCGCTCTATTTCGGAGCCGGCTATTCCTGAAAGCTTACATTGTTTTATTTCTGGACGCAACTGTCCACCGGGAAGTGCGTGCCTATTAGCGGCCTAATGGCCTTTGGCGTTTTTTGCTACGCTTATACATTTTTTAATTGCGCATCAGAATTGTATGTGAAATTTGAAAATGTTAAAGGTTTTGCGTTGTTTTGTTTAATATCGGCTTAAGCTATATAAAAGACAAAAATTGGTTTTTAAAACCTGTCCAGATAAATAAAATGAGGAGATAGGACTGACCTACGCCGTATGTGTCATCTTCTAACATCAGCCAGGGAATTGTGAAGGGCCCAACAGGAAACGAGGTCAGTTCAGGAAACATCGAAGAATAAATCGTTGTAAAGTTATCTGATTTCAAGCTTTCAAAACTTCCACTTAAAAATATTACTTGCTAACTAAAAAAGAATTAGAAAAGCTTTAAACTGTACTCCCAGACTGCGATAAGAAGTAAGGTGTAAGTCTAAATTTTGTAAAACATATATAAAATAATTCATAATTAGGTAACATTTTATGACAATGCTCAATCGCGCGAGCAACAACGCCACAATGATTAACATAATACAATTTAAAACAAAAAACTTAATTGATACGTGTCTTACTCATGTCCTCAAACGTTGTTGGCAGTAATTCATCACAATCTGTACTAACATATAGCCGCATAAATTATAGCACGATTTTATCGGAAATAGCAATCACAGCAGTTGTGACTAGCCGGGTCTGCGCGGACTGCCAAACGACGAGACAGGAGAAAAGTTTATTTAGTATTAACAAAACATCGTCGATGAGAACATGCTGTAACTATGCGGTTTTTTAAGATGCATTTTACGACATGTGTTGGTAGACATTGTGGATACATGTGTTGCTCCATGAATTTTCAAGTAGGCTAAAGCCGCTGCATAGATTCTACTGAGTATGTTAGAAGTCGATTTGATGCGCTTTAGTAGTAAGATAATAAGCACTTGCATTGAGTAATCCTTCTAGTGTAGGTAAGTACGTTTCGAAAAACCAAACGTAGTTATATTAATAGATAAAGCTTAATCAAAATTGTCAAACGCATAATCAGACGTAATTAAAAGAGTGTTCAACATATGTGTGGGTTATTTGTAAATTTACACAAATCAGTATTATCACACAATCTAAAACCTAGCTATTTATAACCATGGATTAATATTAAAAGAAAACTATAAAATGCAAAACATACAAAACGTATGTAAGGTAATGTACTCTAAGGAAACATATAATTATATTAATATAACTAAACAATGTGTCATGTTGAGTGTTGAGCACTCACTAGAGCTGCGTATATCAGTAGTTAAATTCCTACCCAGTTAGGTTTGATGTTTGATTTTGCAGCGAAAAACTAATCCATCCATTCAAATGGTTATTGTATCCGGTTATTAGTTTCATAGGTGGCTAAAATAACTTACACATAGTACTTTTAGGAAACCAGTTACGTTGAAGTATAAAAAAAGCTTATCAAGAAACCAATTACGTAGAAGTATAGAAAAGGCGTTTAGGAAACTAGTTTCCAAACTTCGGTTTCCTTAACGGCCGAAGGGCACGAACCTTCCCTATACATGGATAAAAACGATGGGTAGACGTTTTTTGTTTTAAGTGAATGAATTGTTTTTGTTTTAAGTGAATGAATTGTTTTTATGTTTTAAGTGAATGAATTGTTTTTATGTTTTAAGTGAATGAATTGTTTTTTTTTTGTTTTAAGCGATTGAATTGTTTTTTTTTTGTTTTAAGTGAATGAATTGTTTTTATGTTTTAAGTGAATGAATTGGTTTTTGTTTTAAGCGATTGAATGGTTTTTTTTTTAAGCGATTGAATTGTTTTTTTTTAAGTGAATGAATTGTTTTTATGTTTTAAGTAAATGAATTGTTTTTTGTTTTAAGCGATTGAATTGTTTTTTTTGTTTTAAGCGATTGAATTGTTTTTTTTTGTTTTAAGCGATTGAATTGTTTTTTTTGTTTTAAGTGAATGAATTGTTTTTATGTTTTAAGTGAATTGTTTTTTTTTTTTAAGCGAATGAATTGTTTTATGTGTTATAAGCGTAATATCTTAAATAAACCACACAAAAATGGTACAATTACGGTTTTAATTAATTATACAAAAGCAATTAATTAAATACAATACTCAATTCTAATAAACATTTTTACTGAAATCCGGTTATTAGTTTCATAGGTGGCTGAAATAACATACACATAGTACTTTTAGGAAACCAGTTACGTAGAAGTATAAAAAAAGCTTTTTAGGAAACCAATTACGTAGAAGTATAAAAAAGGCGTTTAGGAAACTAGTTTCCAAACTTCGGTTTCCTTAACGGCCGAAGGGTTATCACATTGCTGCATAAAATAGGCTCAATGATAACGACCACTAAAACGTTTATTGACGTTTATAATTAAAGATTCATCATCAGCTCATTTTATGTACCCACCGCTGGGGCACGAACCTTCCCTATAGATGGATAAAAACCACCACGCGGGCCCAGCGAATAGTGCAGCAACGGCTTTACGTGCCTGCCAAAGCACGAAGGAGCTCGAGACAGTATTTTTTGGTCACCGGCAATGACCGGCCTTGGTGAAAGTTACTTAATCTCAAGCTTGCATTCGCAGACCGGCCTTGACATGCCTATCTTAATATATATATATCAAAGGCATTTCTACAGCCATTTCTGTAAAATATGACAAAAAAACAAATATGACATTACTTTACATTCTACATTGCCTCAGAATTACCATGATTTACGCCTACACTCTTAGTTCATGCGACGAAACAAGACCAACGATTGTGATGGTACGCGGAGCACGCGGCGTGCACGCGTCAGACGAGCTTGCGAGCTGACGCGCGCCCATCCATCATCTCCGACGTGCTCCAGGAAGGTCCCATTAGCTGTTGGGTAACATTGGTGTAGCAGAATACAGTGTGACTCAGCTTTACAACGAACAGAAATTATGTGAAAGTTTCCTCTCACCATGTCTGCTATTTATATATTCTTATTACACGTTCTGTATTATACATTACTGTTTTATATAAAGTTGTATAAAGTTGAGGGTACTGTCTTTCACCTGTGGTTGAGGGTACCGGGAAAAGTGCGTTTCCAACTTTCTCCTTATTGTAACTTGTCATCGGTAAGATGAAGGATAAGTTTTCCAGTTGTGGAAAACGACAAAAAAAATTAATTACTATAAGAATTTCACAACTTTTATATAATTACTTACTTACATTTATATACTTAAGGTTAAGTATATAAATGTAAGTTTTAGTATAAAAGCACAATTACTGTTTCTGAAGAGGCCGCTAGTGACTGCAACACAGTTTTGTAAACGGATGCAGCCACTATCGAATACTATTGTTAATTTACTTAATGTATTTGTATAAATAAATAAATTAAAAAAAAAAAAAAAAAAGCCTTTTATTTCTTACTAAAAGAACTAACAAAGACAAAAGTATGCCCAGTTATATTTATACTATGTTAAATTCTTAAAAAAACAAATAAATACATAAATTTAAATTTTTATTAAGTAAGAACCCCTCGTTCTCGAAGGTGAAGGCCTCCTCTAGAGATTTCCAAGTGACCCTGTTTTTCGCTATCTCCATCCACTGTTTGCCAGCCACTTGTACGATATCATCTGTCCAACGGGCAGCCGGTCTGCCTCTCTTCCTAGTGCCCGGTGGTCCGTTCCAGCATGTTATTCTGTGAGTCCATCTGTTGTCTGTTAGTTTAGCTATATGGCCAGCACAGCGCCACTTTAATTTCTTACAGTGATAGAGTGCGTCAGTCACTTTTGTCTTTTTTCTTATAGTTTTATGTGATATTTTTTGAATTTTTCTAATCTTTAATAAACTCCTTTCCATACCTCTCTGGCACGATCTAATTTTGGATTTAACGCGATGTGTGAGCTTCCAGGTTTGGCTAGCGTAGGTTAATGATGGTAGTATACAGGTATCCAAAATCTATTGTTTAATTAAAATTGGCATACCGCTCTTCAAAACTTCTTTTGGGCTCCAAAATTTGTTCCATGCATTTGAAACTCTCCTTTCTATTTCTTGCTAATTTCTCTGCATTTTAAACGAAATTTGCTTACCTAGGTATATGTAGGCGTCAACGTACTGTAACGCTTCATTTTCAAGGTATACAGGGTGTTTACTGTTTAATGTAGTTTGTTATAATGTTGGTTTTGCTGCGCTTAATTTCCAGGCCTACCTGTAGGCTTGCGGTGTGGATGGCGTTTATCATTGACTGCAGCTCCATTGTATTTTCAGAAAGTAGAACAATATCGTCAGCAAACCTTGTATTTGTATATAAAGCTTTAATTTTATCTTTTATATTATTATACTTTATTGTTGCTCGCGACTTCGTTCGCAAGGGCTACATTTTCCCGGGATAAAATGTTTCATATGTCCTGGATCATGCTAAATTTTATCCAAATTCGTTCAGCTGTTCTCAAGTGATGCGCTTCCAACGACAGATTACCCAAACCGTAACAGCGCTAATAAATAAAATAACTTGTTAGCACGTACAAACGAATAACTTGTAAAAGAGAGAATTCTATTTCATTTGTATTTTATGGGGCATTAAAGTTCTCTTTGTGAACAAAATGGTTTCACAAAAGATCTTTGGGAACAATTACGAAAATAAAACAATGGCCGCACACGATACATCAAAAGGAGCTTTAATGGGCGTTTGGTCAGGAGGTTAACTGGCGGCCGCAAACGCTGGTTTGTCAGCTAGGGATTGTTGACGGATGACTGTTTGCATGAGTCAAGAGAATAGAGGAAACTGGTTACTTGTGGGCTAAACACCTTGTTTTTTCCTTGTATTAACTAGATAAATTGCTTTTTTTATTTATTTATTAGGAACAGACAACAACAACATTATAAAAACAAATAAACAGTAGTTTAAAAAAACCGGCCAGGTGCGAGTTGGACTCGCGCACGAAGGGTTCCGTACCATTATCTTTAAAAATATTTCAAGTTTCTACCTGTTATCGTTATTAAGACCGAGAAAAAAATGGGGAAAAAATCACGTTTGTGTATGGCAGCCCCCCTTAAATTTTAATTTAATTATTTATTTTTAAAGTGAATAATATAACTCAATATTCTGTGAATATTCCAATCGTCTACCTGTTGCCGTTATCAATATCGAGCAATAAAAATCACGTTTGTTGTATGGGAGCCCCCCTTAAATATTTGTTTTATTTTAATTTAAATATTCATTTTTAAAGTGAATATATAACTTAATATTCTGTGAATATTTCAAGCGTATAAACAGGTAGCTGTTGCCATTGCAATATCGAGCAAAAAAATCACGTTTGTTGTATGGGAATCCCCTTAAATATTTATTTTATTTTGTTTTTTCTGTATTTGTTGTTATAGCGGCAACAGAAATACATCATCTGTGAAAATTTCAACTGTCTAACTATCACGGTTCATGAGATACAGCCTGGTGACAGACAGCCAGACAGACAGACGGACAGACGGCGAAGTCTTAGTATATAATAGGGTTCCCGTTTTACCCTTTGGTTACGGAACCCTAAAAAGACTTAATAATAATGCAGTCCACACCGCTCGCTATCCACACTTGCTTTTATCCACTTTGCGCATACACCAGCGCTAGGGGCGAACCCGGATAATGTGGAACTCACCCTCTTCCTTTTCGTCTAGCTACTAAGAGCTCGGCTAGGAGAGAGGAGGTATCCCCACTTAAACCCAGTACCATATCCCATCTCTGCCACGGGGATGGCTCGGAATCACGAACGGCAAGCACCGAGTTCAGTACCTTGTTTAACCTAAGAGCCTTACAAACTTTATAGTGTCATCATATCTTTAAGAAAATCTTAACAATATTTTCAGAGATCTAGAAAGTTAGTAGAAACATTAAAAATCGTTTATTCAACTTATTTTATGCAATTTAAACTTTACATAGCGGACTGCCAAAAAGGAATTGGGAGGGGGGCAGGGGTGAGAGATGGGCCTCCGGTACTTTCACTCACCGGTTGTTAACGACTGATAATGCAGCCGGGACCAACGGTTTTACGTGCCTTCTGAAGCACGGAGGAGAATTAGTCACCAGTTTAAAAATCGCTCCCTGTCGGTCAGTTGGTCAAAACCATAGCCTTACTGATGGTACATACACCTGACCCTAGTATGTCAGCAATGGGACATTTATAGGCTGGTGATGAGATGGGATGGCTCGATGTTCGACCTTAAACTTAGGCAAAGGCGAAAAGTCGTGTCTTCATTTGTTTTGTTATATAATTGTCTCTTTCAGTCGCAGACTGAGTCGCCAAATAGGTTAGGGCCACCCACGAATTAGGCCGCAAATCTTTTATAGACCGCCCTGATTGTAAAGATAAGATAGCTATGTTAATTCGATGTTCTAATTCTTTTTAACCAATGAGCCAATTTTAATGGAACTTTATATGCATGGGAATACAGAGATCTTGAAAATTAATAAAAAACTTTTTTTTTTCAAATTTGTTCCACCATTTTTTTATGATTTGAAGGAATGATGGCCACACTTCGTCTGTCTTTGTTTTGTATTGTTATTGTGAATATCGTGTAGTGTGTGCCAATAAATGTATTTCATTTCATTTTTCATTTCATTTTTTCATTTCACTTTTGTATGGACCCTGGCCGACATAGCCAATAAAGTTCTAATGTACCTATGTTAGCTTATTGCTTATAACCTACAGTTGCTAAAATAGGACAGTTTATGTTATGAATGGATCGGAAAGGTACAGTCGGGGACATAAAAAGTTATATTTTCTGCGCTTACTTTTTTTTGTAAAAATCAAATCTAAAATCAAAAAGTTCATTCTATGCTGTATTTTAGCCAGCTTATCACTTGGGTAATTAATCTTAGGGTGATACCAACAAAATAAAACATTTTTTATTTATTTATTTATGCAAATTCATCGTCATTATTGATGTCTTCCAAATATAGTGCAGGGGAATAAATACATCATAGCGGCCAACGCCTAAATACCATATTATTGAAATAATATGGGCACACACACCGATTGTGCGACGCCCTGTCAGACATGTATAGAATAATGATGCACTAAAGCATAGCATAGGTTCGTACCGAAGTGGTTTAAGTCCATAGGCAGTCTAATGATGTAAGGTGTGATATCTTTTTTCTCCAGTAGTAGACTGAGTTCTGCCCATAATAAAAATTGAAGCATATGATATAAGGATTAACTTCATGGGCAAGTGGTTTTTTTTTGGATATGCCGGCCAACTTGACGCATCATTCTTTACCACAGCGGATTTTAAATCACATAAATCCAGTTATACAAACATAATTTAAAAGAGGGAAAGAAAATACATATATTTGGGACAAAACACATTAAAAACATTACATACAACGAAAAGGAAACCACGTATAAAAATGTTGTACCTAAACAGTCCCGACTCAGCACTATGCTGGCCTTGCGACCAACGCTGATCCTTCGTCGGAACCGGTTTGTTTTAAAGATATGTATATTATCTATAATAATATTATAAAGAGGAAAGCTTTGTATTTTTGTATTTTTGTTTGTAACGAATAAACTCAAAAACTACTGGACCGACTGGGATAAGATTGCACTCCGCATTCGTTACCCAGGGCTAAGACGGGGCTATAAGTGCTGAAGATGATTCGTAAACCACGGCGCCATCAAGCCTTTCAGTCGTCGCCGTCGAGCTATACGGGCTGATTACGATGATGATGATGATGATGATTTGCCAGCCGTCGCCGAGCTCATCTTGTGAACGTTCATGAAGTATTTATATCGGAGCTGGTCACCTGGGGCCTTGGTGGCGGGTGCCAGCAGCAGGTCGTTTACACCCGCCGACCGCCACTCGGCTCCCGAAATACACCACTTTTATTATTACATGAGTGACGTGAATTCTGTAAGTGACATTCCAGAAGCGAAATGCCAATTGACCGTGAACAGCTTTTTTGCCGGATAGCGCAACACGAAAATAGTTAATTACGGTGTTACAATTTATACTGAATTATAACCCGAACGTACTCATTGCAATTGCAATTCATTTAAAATATTAATATATCGACGCCTCGCGTTGAGCGGCAAGCACTCGCTTCCTTCCGTATCCTGAGGTCCTGAGATCAATTTCCGGGTGGAGCAAAGGTGTTTTGGACTTTCCAATGCAATACGAGTATGGCCCGGGTTTGTGATCACTAACGCACATTTGACAAGCGCTGTGATTAAGCCAATTGATTCCTATCAATTGTAGCGACGACTTGATTTCAATGATGGAGCCTTTACCCAGTGGGACAAAATACAGGCTAATTACAATTATGTAATATTAATAGTAAATAATTCGCGTATAGTAAATTTGTTTTCCATTAATAACTGGAAAACAAAAATATTGCTAATAAGCAATTATTATTTTTTAATCGTTTTTCAATTACTGATTTAAAAACGATTGATTAACGCGACGTAGATATTAAACGTCATTCCAACGCTTACAACTACAATAAAAGTGGTCGTTTATGATAAAATTCAATAGGTTCGTGTCGTCGTCGTGTCGCCAGCACTAAATGCGACACGATCGCTCTGCAATGCAATGTCTAATTACATAAATCTTATAAATCTTTAGGGCGCGTTATATAGCATAGCGTACGTAACGTAACGTATATACGAGCGAGAAACAAGTTACCAGAAGAAATAGTTGCAGTGTTCATCATTATCAAAAGTAGCACTCTCCAATAAAAGGAAAGGAATATGGAAAGGAATATATATAAAATGTTTAAATAATTTTTAATACAAATTTTGTTGCGAAAAAATTACAAAAACACAAATGTTGAAAAAATTTTCACGAGCAGGATTTGAACCCGCACCCTTCTGACATACCGGGTCATGTGCTCTTCCAATTGAGCTATCGTGGTTCTAACCAACCCGCCGAAATTATTCAACACTATTTACTTTTTACTTTGAAATCCAAAGGCGCCCATTCAATGTCAACAACTACCGTCATTAACCGTCGTGGAAATTTATTCAACATTTGTGTTTAAGGAATATATAGGTAATAAAGGAATATGCTTAGCATAGAACAATATTTATCACGAGATAGCCATTTTTGACTCTTTGAGGAGCTCGATGGCGCAGGGGTTAACGCGCCCGGTCTCCGAGTGCTGAGGTTAAACAACTTTCGCAAAGGCCGGTCATCGGATGGGTGACCAAAAATTTATCATCTAGAGCTCCTCCGTGCTTCGTAAGGCACGTAAAGCCGTTGGTCCCGGCTGCATAAGCAGTCGTTAACAACCACCAATCCGCACTGAGCCCGCGTGGTGATTTACGGCCCGTTCTCCCTATCCATCCATAGAGAAGGCTCGTGCCCCAGCAGTGGGGACATAAAAATGAGCTGATGATGATGATGATGATGAAACCCTTTAAACGACAACTTTTTGAAAAAAAGTACAGGTACTCTCGGTCTCGTCATGGTTCAAAAATACCAATAGTCCAATGTACCGAATGTGCTCGGCATACAAAAACATTTGTCACAAGATAGACATTTTTGATGTTACGGCAAATTCTGTAAAAAAGATACACTAAACATGCACACTCGCATAGGCCCATGATATGCCACCGTACTCGTAGAACAAGAGTATGAATACCCGGTTCACACGCGCTCTATACCAGCTACAGACATGAACCTGGGTGCTTCTCTGCACCCCAAATGGCGCTGTAAAGGCCCCATAAGGATAGCAAACACTCTATATAAAATAAAAAAATTATTAACTACATCTACGTCCATAGAAAAATTGGCCATATCCTTTATATTCCGTAGACGTTGTAATTCGTTTAAAGAATTTTGATCGTATAGTCGATCTAACAGTTTTTTGGGGTCAAGACTACTAATAGCTAACCCGGTAAATGTTATTACTTTTTTTTTTGTTTGTTATAGTCTGTGTCACTGCCCCAGTCAAAACAAATCTAACGACACCTCATATGGAAGCGTTGCGCCTCTCATGGGGCGACTGCGGGGCAACCCGAACCATATCCTGAACGCGTTGTCTGACCGCTGGGACTCACCGATGCTGAAACATTGGGTGCGACTACACACCGTCCTCTAACGGTGGGTGGTCGTATCCAGAGCGCCAAGCTCATTTCAATGTGCATTTTAATTTTTTTCATGTAACTAACATTAGTGTATAAGGTCTATTATAATTACTAACAATCTATGGAATTATTCTGAAATAAATACTTATTATTATTATTATTATATGTTCCCCGATCCGATCCGAACCCTTCGGAGAATCTAGCAGGGCACGGGGACACGCACTATGTAACTAACATTAGTGTATAAGGTCTATTATAATTACTAACAATCTATGGAATTATTCTGAAATAAATACTTATTATTATTATTATTATATGTTCCCCGATCCGATCCGAACCCTTCGGAGAATCTAGCAGGGCACGGGGACACGCACTTTTAAGTTTGTGATGCTGTTCCCTCTAGATAACCTCTGAACGTTTCACACGGCTTGAAGCACCCTTTAATTACCTCGCCGCCCCCAAAAAAGCCCGGTGACGCTAAAAATGCCGTTAAAGGCAATCAGCAATCTCTCACAAAAAAAAACCTCATATGTTAAAATCCACCATGCCGTTTGGGCTGCAGGGCATGCCAAAGAAACAGACATACATGCCTACATACATACTTACATACATACATACATACATACATACACTCGAAAAACATAACCCTCCTTCTGACGCAGTCGAGTAAAAAAGGTACTCTTACAAGAGTCTATGAGCTGCAGTGGCCGCTTTCCATTAGGCGGGCCGCATGCTCGTTTCACATCACCAGTTCATTTTTATGTCCCCACTGCTGGGGCACGAGCCTACCCAATGGATGGATAGGGAGAACGGGCCATAAACCACCACGCGGGCCTAGTGTGGATTTGCGGTTGTTAACGACTGTTAAGCCTAGACCAACGGCTTTACGTGCCTTCCGAAGCACGAAGGACTTCGGTGATAAATTTTTGGTCACCCATCCGATGCCCGGCCCTTGCGAAAATTGGTTAACATTAGCGTTAACCAATGCACCGCCGCCGTCTAGCTCCTCCATGCTCGTTTGCCGGCTCTATAACATAAAAAGTAAAAGATTTATGAGCTACTGCTACTGTCGACTATGATTTAAACAAGGTTGTAAAAACCTAATTATTAGATTCTGCTCATAAACACATTACCACAAAACTGAGATATTTAAGATAGCACGTCGTATTAAAAATAAAGTTAACGATTTAATTGGTTAATTTCATTTTAGAATAGCCTATAATATCTTCAGCGTGTTACTGAAAATAGCCAGAGCAAATTTAGTTGCAATCCCTCCTCCTCCATCAAACGTGTAGTGAACGTTTTATTTTAATTAGTTGGTTGCTTAGTTTTTGCAAATACTATCTTCGCAATTTTTGAACTGTGTTCATGAATTTCCGGATTTTAAAATGTTCAATAAATATGCAACTCCTCGACCAGACTATATTGTTAATTATATTTCTAAAAGACATAGGTATTTATAATTTAATTTAGATATAGTTATTTATAATTTAAATTCAGAGTGATTTGTCAGCATTCATAGCAGCTCTTCACAATTCCCGAGAGTTACAAATGAAACAATATGCCACTGCAATATGTTGTTCAAATTCTCTACAATTTTTGCCTAAGTTTCCTGTTAGGCCATTATAATACGGAAGCTTATTATGAGTACGTACCTGTAGTGGAAAGGTAAATGGCAACATGTGGATACCGCTACATAATATAATGTGAACAAAACTCCACCTTGTGTTAAATTTACATTATTTCGGCATTGTTCCATGTTAAGTGTCAGCCGGAATCCAGTTTATATCCAGGCTAAATCTGGGGATATGCAGCGCCGTATCAGACAGAAATATTATGCAGATATTACATTATACGTGCTTGCCTTGAGTGCAAAATTAGACAGCAAGATTGCTCGAAAGGTACATCTTTCTCGCGTACAATATTTTTGTAATACACTCGGCGAGTATTAATTCAATGAACAATGCGGCAGTTGAGACCTGTTTATTTATGTATCGGCTACCACTGACGTTATTGATTACAGGACTAAATGTTTAAAGGAATGTATTCTCTTAAAAGACATAACAGCTAACAGCTTGAGTCTGCACCACTCCGTGCCTAAGAACAACCCGAGCACAAAATTTCTTCCGTTTTCTACGCCCCTATCTTTATAATAAAATTAACGGCTCCCTTGCTTTATACTCGCTTACCATCAACCAGTAAACATGTTGTCACAAAACATCTAAAACAATTAGACTATGAATCAACTGAGAAACTCCTCCCCTAAATTAACAAAATTAACTACTTACTCAACCTTTTAATTATTCCTACCTACCTACCTAAACACTAATAGATGTTATCCAAACACGCACATCTATTCACACACATTCTCCATTAAAACACTCACCCTTCACCCATACACCAATAGATAACACATACACATACACATACATACCTTATACACATACTTTGCGCAAGCTCACTGTTTATCGTTTTATTTATTTACTTATTGTATTAATAGGCTTTATGACAGATTAGTTGGTCATATTTTGTTTATGCTGTCTGAGGGTGGGACCTGGTGACTTGTAACAACGGGTTTCACTTCTGAAACCTATTTCAGGCACCAGTCCTTCATAATTAAACTTTAATTGTTATATTGACTTACTTAGCTTTAGCATTAAGTACCCAATTTATTTGTTATGGATACTGCGGAGCAAATTGTAACTTTATTTTTTATTCTAACAATAAATAAATAAAAATTTGAATTGTTGAATTTACCAGTTCTTTAAAAATTAACCATCGGACACGCGTGGTATTCCTACTCTATTTCGATTGTCGTTGCTTCGATGTCTTTACCTCGAAGGTTCACTTCTTGGGTGGTTACTTCGTAGCCACTCTGGCCGAATACGGGTGGTTCTGAGTGTTATGCATATATTTTGACATGGTGCTTGACAAATGACTAAAAACTGAATTTGCTATATGACTTTAACTCTATCGCTACAGAGCTTCTTGATGAGAAAATTCATTTATTAAAATTTAATAAAAAATATAGGCGAAATACATATTTCAGAAAATAATTTGAACTGTATGAAATAGATACAAACTAAGTTAAGAGTATGGGGTATGGGTAATTTATTATGATACCTCACCAAAGAATACATGGCATGAAAAATGTTTAAATTACATTTGAATAGTGCGTAGATTGTTATCCAGTCAATAGTTAGCATGGCCTTGGCACTATTTCAATGAAAATTAAAACAAGCTGAAATAAATCATCCAAGTCACAACAATGTTTAAAACTTGCAAATTTTGTGTTAATTTCAATAGATCACTGACGCACGCATATTATATTTCTTAACATATTTGACATCCAGTCCTATTTTTGATTACTGAATACGTATAATCACGGAATAGATAATTTAACTGTTCTGTGCGTATTATATAATAATAAATGATAGGAATTTTACCTTTTCACCTAGCCTAAAAAAATTATCGCCCTGTATGCTTTGATTACATACAAACAATTCAAACATTCTTAAAACAAGAAAACATTAGTTAAGTTCTACTTTTCTTATATACAGAGTGCATTTTCCTATGCGTGGACTTGCGAATAGAAAAATTATAAGAAACAGTAAAATAGTCAAAACTAAGGTTTTAGAAGCTAAAGCTAGGTATTATCTATTCGAACGCTTAACAAAAACAAAGATACTAAAATGTCGCCTCTTCTATGGTTTAATGCCCAACTAAACAACTAATCCTTCGAACCCAAATCCAAAAATTCCAGATTAAATTTCCCAGTAAGCCGGGAGAATATATTTGTGCAGGGGGAGGTAAAATAACTAATATGTAGTTATTTTCCTCGGTTTTAATCGACTTCAAAAAAGGAGGAGGTTTCTCAATTCGACCGATATATGTATATATATTTTTTTAAAGTGGAGATAATGGAACAACTATAAAAGTTTAAATGAAACAAAATTGTCCCCCAGCCGACCACCGACCACCTGACTTCAATAGACCTTCTTTAAAACTGATATGCGTATCTAGGTAATTAATAATATGATTTCAATATTATATCTTGCTTTTTAGAGCTGTTTTTACTTTTTTACTTTCCTGTTTTTTGAAGTCGGTTTTTTTTTCTTGTTTTAAGTCTGTTGCCATAACAATGTTAGAAGCATTGCTGTGGTCCGAAAGTTAGAGATAAGAGATTCAAGGCCTCAGTGTTAAGAATTTGGTGTAGGTAATACGCGTTAATATGCGTAATATGCGCCACCTTCATCACCATTTGAGATGAAGGCCAAACTCTTCTCCGTTGTAGAAAAATAAAACGCAAAAAGTTCTATTTCAAACCATTGAGCAAACCTTCACGTTTCGCCCTATGGATGTAGAAACTATTCCTTAATCTGTGCTATGGGGCTATGTATGATAGACGCAGATTTCCTATCTGGGTGCAGCCTCGCGACGCGGAATTTCAGCATGGCCGGCTGCCAGCGGCGTTCTTTTAAATTAATTATTGTTTACGCGCTCTAAACCATTCTATTATAACGGCACTCATACGCCGCGAGTGGGTGCTATTCCCGGTTGCGAGAACTTTTACGACCGTTTGATTTACCCTCTTAATTTTGAACAAGGCGATACGCGAACTCGATGTCAATCTAGTTTATTGTTCTTTAAGCGGTTTACGCTTTACTGGATGGCTGCATTTGCACACTATCCTCTTTGTTGAAACCGATTTTATATGCGTGAAGTCTCATTTTCATGTTAACGAACTGAGCAGTCAAAAGCGGTTACAGCTTTTTACGAAACACTCGTCATAATTTTACAACTTAATTTTTGGTTTTTTACTTCAAGAAGAGGTTTTACTCGCATATGTTTGTCTATGTAGATTTAAGGCAATCTTAGCTTTTAAATATCTCGGCAGCGTGTCTGTAGGGTACTATGTTACTGAAATTTATTGTTTGTTTCAGTCTTTTAATACTCGTATATAGCGTAGAGGATAGAGGGTCCGTAATCCCTATATACCAGTTCCAAAGTGCGTCGCAAATTTATAAAAAAAAAACATAGTGACTGCAGATTTTAATGCCACCGAGTAACTAAATTTTTCAAAGATACGCCTCGGAACTCCTCTACTTAGATTGTAATGAAGCTTGCGACCTAGTTATAAGATTTTTTTACAAGTTTGCCACGAGGTGGCGTTGCTCCGATTCCATTCATGTTGTACTTAACTCTAACTCTATCGAATCGTGATGGCTGGCTACATCTTCTGGGAAACGAACCGGGGACTTCTACGTTGAGACCGCTGATTTAACAACAGGATTGACATACATAAAGCATTAAATACAGTCGCTGTTATCGAATAGACTAATCGACTAGTTTTTATTTTATCGAAGCGTAAACAAATGACTCTGCTCTATCTCTTAAGCAGAAGCGAAGACCAGGTGTGAAGACAATTTTGCACCACTAGCCGTAGCAGCTTGCCGAGCCGCAAGTTGCTCCTTCATGTGTAGGTATACGAGTATGTAAGCATGTAACACCTTAGGCACAACATAACATAACAACACGAGACAGCAGAAGGTAAGCCTAACACCTTAAACGCCATTATCTTAACATTTGGTGGTATGGAATCATTTGCCGCGCAAGGTATTTAAAAAAAAATAAAAAAATATGGCC
The DNA here is from genome assembly GCA_947562085.1 of Eudonia lacustrata. NCBI lineage: Eukaryota > Metazoa > Arthropoda > Insecta > Lepidoptera > Crambidae > Eudonia > Eudonia lacustrata. Next base: position 20,300,535 of record OX387314.1, read on the forward strand.
GACAAACAAATGAATTTCCATTGTGTCTAGGACCCGTTGCGTTTAACCTGTTAATAAATACCGCGCTCGAATAACTCACACATAGACCCACGAACACGAACATGATTCTCAAAACAGATCGAGCGCAGCTGCTGCGAGATTCTGTGTCCGTTTCAGGTTGTCTATGTGGGCGTTCTGGGTCTCCTTATGTTTTGAATTAGGCCACATCTTGCTCACTATTAAGCATCATCATCAACTCATTTTTCTGGGGCACGAGCCTTCCCTATGGACGGATAGGGAGAACGGGCTATGAATCACCACGCGGGCCCAGTGCGGTGCGGTGGTTGTTAACGACTGCTAATTGCTAATGCAGCCCGGACCAACGGCTTCACGTGCCTTCCGAAGCACGGAGGAGCTCGAGATTAAGCATGTTGGCGGTCAAATGTTTTTTTTTTAAACATGACAAGATTTCACATTCCAATTTCGCTGTACAAAAAGAAGTGTGTTCCTAGTTAAAGCGGGCGTCGCCGTCGTACAGTTTTCACATCCCTGGACAGACGAGGCGGCCGGTCCCGGTCACAAATAGAATGTTTGTTTGCCCGTCTCAGTTCCATTTCCGCAAATCGCGGCGTGTCATCTTTTTTCTGGGGTCGACTTCAATAATAACCGGCGGTGATCAGCTGCCGCCGCGGTAGGTTGTATAAACAATTGCAGGTATGTAGCCGGTTACAAACGCACAAGTATGCTTGGATAACGACGAGACGTAGGTGCTTTTTTTTGAAGAGAGTCTGCCGGTTGTTTCAGACTGCATTTCCAGCGTCACCGGACTTCTTTAGAGGCGGCGAGAAACGGGTTCCTCAAACCGTGTGAAACGAATCACTTTCAGAGGTTTTCTAGAGGGAAAGACATCACACACTAGTGCATGATCCCGTCGGACGCGTCTCCTATTAGATTCTCCGCGTGGTTCCCGAACCCGATGCTCCGAAGCATCTGTAGGGCATGGGGACGCGCACTTTTAAGTGTGCGATGCCGTTCCCTCTAGAAAACCTCCGAAGGTGATTCGTTTCACACGGCTTGAGGTACCTTTTACGTACCTGGCAATCAGCAATCTCTCTCATAAAAAAAAGGTTCGGATCGGATCGGGGCGTATGTGTTGCGTTAGAGTTCCTTTGACTTGAATATTATCGATGGTGGACAGGAAAAACAGCTGATAGGGTAGTGGCACGCAGGAAAGGGAACAGTGATCCACATTTCTTTCATTTAATTTCATTTAATTATTAAAAATAGGAGTCAGCAACAATTGTTTTACTTTAGCAGCAATTGAATACAGGCTCCTACTGCTTCATAGCTGCCATGCAGTATCAATCATCATCATCATCATCAGCTCATTTTATGTCCCCACTGCTGCGGCCTTTCCTATGGATGGATAGGGAGAACGGGCCATAAACCAGCACGCGGGCCCAGTGCGGGTTGGTGGTTGTTAACGACTGCTAATGCAGCCGGGACCAACGGCTTTACGTGCCTTCCGAGGCACGGAGGAGCTCGAGATGATACGTTTTTGGTCACCTATCCGATGATCGGCTTTTGCGAAAGTTGCTTAACCTTAGCAATCGCAGACCAGGCGTGTTAACTACTGCGCCATCGAGCTCCTCAGTATCAATGGAATGCTATATTGTTTTTTGGCGACAATAACTGGTAGAGTTATTGAGTCGAACAATGGTTCTACGCAGTTTTACCAACTGTTCAGCAGAGCTGTTGGAAGTTTGAAAAATTGAGGAAAATGTTATAATTTTTTATGTATTCATGTTTAGCATAAATATAATATTGATTGTTACCTATATTGAAAGAGAGAAAAAATCTTTTCATACTGTTCATAAAACTTTTTTTTTAATTTATAATATTTTCGACCAAAATAGCGTTTCAGTGATTTCTCCTTTCCACAGTCGATATATATATATATATATATATATATATATATATTTTTTTATATCGTGACACGGGAAAAACTTTAGTCTTTATCTCAACTATGATATCTGATGTTAACGAAAGAAAAGTTCACTTGGAATCCTTAACCGATGGTGAAATAGCTATCTTTCCTAACAGACTAATGAATTGTAACAATACAACTACCTACTACGAGTTGAGATTGCCATTACCTTACTTTGAGTATTACGGTTGAAATGCGCCACACATCCGGCCTTATTCATCAATTATCACCAGGTGAGATGATTTGAACCGGATTTGAACCAAGCTCTACAACTTATTAAAACGAGTCCAATGCATACCCCTATACTAGGAAACGAACCTCTTGATCTGTGACCAGAGGCGGCGGGACAAACGAAATAAATTAAAAGAGACAACAAGAAGACATTAATAATAAAATGAAAAATAATTCTGTAATCATTTAAGTATGTGTGATTAAACAGAAAGTGGATTACGTCGCGCTTCTGTCGATCGTCTAACGTAGTTGTTGTAATCGGAAAACGTAAATCTCCAGTCCGACACGATTAAAATAGATGGCAGTAAAACCACCAATCATCTGCGTATAAAAAGACCAAATCTATTGCGTCTGTATTTTAAACAAATTCTTTTACGTGAACCGAAACGGCATTATATCATCTTATAACAACATTTCGTAAGACATGGTAAAGTGAACTTATAATATATAAGCTTCTGTTGAATCTTACATAAATAAATGTTTGCTTTTGCAGCAGCGGTCTGCGGTACGGCTGTATCTGTAATTCTGTAATAACATGCACTTCAGTGTAATCGATGGAGTATCAATCATACCGACTCGCAACATCAAAGGCAGGTTTGTTTGAATGCAGCTGAATCGTCCGGTTGTCATACGCAGCTTTAACGAGTACGTGAAATGTTCCTGTGTTCTAATTGACGAAACAAAACACATATAACTTGGTGTGACGTCATGATAATGAATGCCCGGCCGGGACCAATCCCGACCTAGCAGCTCTCACTACGGCATCCATATGCCGTAGTATGAAGTAGGTACTATCCGGAGACAAGAAGCTTTTTCAATTAAGTAAGTGTTATATTGATCACAGCTAAAGATGAAATGGTTGTCCCTTTCCTAATTCCTCATGCGTAATGCATGAGGAGTGACGATGCATCTTCCTCCGCCCTATTTTATTACCATAAGAGTAAAACTCTTAGGGTAACATCTCGCGTAAAGCTCAAACATTAAGTTTTTTTGTTGAGGGATAAACAGTTGTAACTTACACAAAGAAAATATACACACCTACTTAAAATTAACTTAAATGCTTAGATATATACATGTCTATATAATCTAAGCTTAAATGTATACCTAGAGTTATATTAAGTAACAACACAACATTACAAATTATTATTATTTAAAGTTTTCTTCAAAAGGTGTTGTTCACTACTAATTTTATCAACAAGGAAAGATCTTGCGAAGTAGAGACCTTTCAATGGATTGAAATATTACTGAAGTATCGTAAAAAATATATGGGAAAGCTTCTCTGACCCACATAGGTAGCTGGAAAAGCATTGAAATTAAAATAAAATGAAAATGTCTCTCTCCGCGAGACATTGTATTGAAATTCGAACTCGCAGTTTTTAGAACCCTTTGCACGACTTATGTCTAAAAAGAAAAACGTCCAAAAATACGAATGTCCAAAGGCATGTCCATGTGATAAAATTATTTAACCATATAAATGTCCAATGATAATATTGCCCAAATATATTAAAAATACAGAACAATTCGTTGACTGTGACTCGTAGCAGTTCTAAGGATGTTAATCATAGTATGTGCTCTAGGTGTTTACAATGGAAATGGAAAAGTAGCTTGACTGTACTCATTAAATGTTTTTTTTAGTAGTAGTGATTCTTTTAACTAGTACAAGTTTGGTTTTATACAAATTATAAATTTAAAAATCATTCTTTTTTTTCTAAATGTTACACAAACACTTTACTGAAGTGAAACACTTCGTAAAGATTTACTCGGGCTTATTTTAAATACAACTCTAGCAAAAAATATTTACAAAAAAAAACAATAACAAGTAAATGAAACTACTTAAAAATAAACTTATAAAAAACTATAAACTTTAGCTAATATTAACTATAAATAAACAAATGGGCCCAAATCATCCCCATCAGGCAGAGTGCCCAGTAAGCTAGCAGCATTGCCACGTTGGATAGCAATGCTTATACGCTGGCCCAAGTAGCTGCTAGCCCTGGGGTCCTGGGTGGTTTCTACTAATTTTATAAATATAACTTTAAAGAGTCTGTGAGCACCCGGGCCCCATGGACCTAATGTTTCTACCCCAAACGGGTCAAATATGATATCCCCAGTCAGATTCTCATACTTTCGCCGTTTGAGGCTCTGTGCATGATTTGCAGCCGCGCCAGCGCTAATAAAAGTGCTTGGAATGTGGGACGCTGCATGCGCGTCGATACAAGTAGCATCCCATACCAGAGCCCGTCCCACCCTCCAAGGAACTAGGTCATGTCATCCGGTCTTCAACTGTAACTGTAATCCTGATGTTTCTAACCTATAACAAGGTCCGAGGTCAACCCCTGCGACTGAAGTGTTGTTCGACAGATAATTAAACTGTAACTGGCTATCGTCAACTATCATTTTATCTTATTATTATTTAAAAAAAAAAAAAAAAAAAAAAAAACAACAATCAACATTTGTGTTTTTGTAATTTGTTCGCAACAAAATTTGCGTTAAAAATTATATAAACACTTATTATTATTATTAGTTAAGCCATAATAGTTGTCATACCAATCGTACTTACATTATAAATCTCACACAGTAAATAATATAACAATGACTGAATCTGATGAGTTTCCCAAGAAAAAGCCTGTTTCTTAGCATCGATTCGACATAGTCATGGCAAGCAGCAAGAGAATCACCATTTCTGATCATTTAACACATACACTGGAGTTCAAATATTTACGCATTATCTTAACTAACAATGACCAACCATAATTTTTATCTGGTAAAAAGTATACACATTTTTTTTTGAGAGAGATTGCTGATTGGGCTTTTTTAGGGGCGGCGAGGTAGGTAAAGGGTACCTCAAGCCGTGTGTAACGAATTACCTTCGGAGGTTTTCTAGAGGGACCGGCATCACACACTTAAAAGTGCGTGTCCCTTTGCCCTAATAGATTCTCCGAAGGGTTCGGATCGGATCGGGAGTTTCATTCGCAATTCGATCACGTTAACGAAAACGAGAATTTGTATGGCAAAATTTGAACTCTTTTCGTATGTCGCCAGTAGGCGCTGCTTCAATGCCATACTAATTTTCGTTTTCGTAAACGTAATCGAATGAATACGGATAGTAAACAAAACTCACAGTAGGCACCCTGAAGCTTATTAAAATCGCCTATAAAGCCCATCACACACGTAGCTATAATATATATTAATATAAATTATAGCAAGGCATATTACGGTATATTTTCTATACAAATTTTCGAGTGACCGCACACGCAGCTATAATATATATTTCTATGACGTCACCAACGTATACCGTAATTTATATTATTACATAGGTATTAATATATATTATTGCATATTATGGTATAGCAAGACATATTAGGCCGACCATCAATGAAATGAAGACAAAATATATATTATAGCATAGTCTTCGTGTGTGGTAGCTTGCTATAATATATGTTATAGTACGGTATATTAATATATATTATAGCAACGTGTGTGATGGGCTTAAAGTTGGTTTCAGTTTTATGAAGTAAATGTACTTTTTCAATATGTTGGTTTTCGTATTTGACGTTGAGTTTAATAATGACATGTCGGTAATTATGAATAGGTATACATTTCTAGATTATATATCAAAGGTAATCAGATGCCTGTTTGTGGGTTCTCAACTCTGCTATAGACCAATGATAGACAAATGAAAGTTTCAAATTGGATCCAGTGTCGCACGCGCCGTGAAGCGTGGCACTTTGGCTAGACACAACTGGGTATCGAAGCAAATATTAATACATTGTAACATTTACACAATACTCTTATAGTTTTTTGATTTATCAACGATGATGAAGAGGAGTAAGGTATTGAATAAACGGTTGTATTGTTTACATGAGTACGATTGAAAAAAAAAAAATAATTAAATATTATTATTTATTATTTGTTTAGATTTACTTTTATTAGTAAAAGCGGGGTAAGTATTTAGCAAATAAACATTCCTCTGAATAATTTTCCATACCAGACACTAATAAAGCTTAACAATAGCGTTTGATACCATTGCTGCTTGCACAATGTTTTCTTATACAACAGCCCCCTGACCATGAACTCTTAAAGCAGTATTATTGCAGTTGTGAAAAAGGGACGCAAATATATTCGCCGCTACACGCGTCTCGTTTTCACAACTGCAATAATACTGCTATAAGAGCTCGTGGTTACCCCCCAGGGCAGGCGGCCGAATAATAATGTATAAAATGCCTTCATAAGTCGTTCATTCTTAACAGATCTGTAATATTTGTGAAAATATTAAGATCGGATGTTAATGACGTAGTTCTTTGTCGACATTTAATAGGGCTCCTTTGGCTTACAGAGTAAACAGTGTTGATTAACCTCTCCTTATCCATAAAACCAGACAATAGAAATTCAATTCTTCTATGGCTCCATATGAAGTCACTGGGAGATAAAAGACTAATTTCGGCGAGTTGGATTGAGCCACGATAGCATAGTTGGTAGTGCACCTGACCAGGCATGTCATGGGGTGCGGGTTCGAAAACCGCTTGTGCAATTTTTTCAACACTTTGTCTTTTTTCAAATTGTAATTTAAGTATTCGCAACATAATATCCGTAATTATATATAACCATAATCATATGTATAAAATACTTTTACAAAAACATCGATTTCGTCGACAGAACAGAGTCCGCGTGATTTACGACTGAAAACATCTCACAATGGCCCCGTTATAAATGCGATAACATAAAAATACTCAGCTCAAGGCAGATGGCTGTTAAGATTTGGACATCATTTTGAAGATTGAGGCAGGGCTCAAAAGAATTTAAACTTTATTGTTGTCGCAGAAAGTATCATATCGAAATATTTGTTTGGATAGTAAGTAGGCGAGCGATGCGCGTAGGCCGCGGCACTTGGCCAGCGGCCAGCTGTTACCTGCCGACCCTTCCATAACGATAAAAGCAAATAATATTTACAGCTGTATCATACGCACTCGGGTATTGTTTTACATTGAAAAAGATCAAACACATGTAAACAGAGATTTAAATGAGCAACTGATGAACTGCCGCCGAACAGTGCTAATGCTAATACTGTTTATTTTTATTCTACTCGTACAATTATTCATACAGAGGGAAACCTTTTGCCCTGTATTGGGAAAATAATGGCGTAGAGCTTAGCATAGCCAGCGTTTCTCCAATGTGTATTCTTTAAGAGCGTTTACGCCGCACACTAGCGCCGCCAATAAAAAAAAACATATCTAGTAATTAGAGATAGAAAATCAAATTATGCTCAACAAACTATCTGAATGAAGTAATTTAGCATTTTTACGTCACCTAATGAACACCTGACATGTTATGGTTTAGTTAAATATGGCGTTATAGTTAAAAGTGGCCGTAACGTCTTATTTAACTAAACATAATTTGATTTTCTATCTCTAATTACTAGATATGTTTTTTTTTCATTAGTGGCGCTAGTGTGCGGCGTAAACGCTCTTAACGTCAATATGAGGAGTTCGATGGAGCATCTTCCACAAAGCCAGGTCACCGGAGAGGAGTATTAAAATCTCGAGATTCTCCATGCTGAAGGAATCTCGCCGTTTGTCCCGGTTGTTGTCGTAAGATAGCAGTCGTTAAAAATATTCGAACTTGTTGGTGAAAGAAAAGTAAATAAATAAAAAAAATAAACTTAATAATTTACCCTGATGCTTAGTGCACTGGATTAATTATTATCAATAATAAACTAACAATTTCGTAAAGTTTTAATTTGCCCCGAACGAAATCATGAAAGTGTGTTCGTAGATATACCCTCTGCCGACGATTTCTGTTATATTTAGCTGTGAAGCAAACCAAAAATATCTTGTAATCTTCAGCTGTCATACATTAGAGACCGTGACATTTATAATCAAACGTCCAGGAAATTACGTAAAATTGTATATTTTGCTTTTTGTAAGAAACCTTTTTAAATTAATGTTTACCCATAGCCATTGCTTCTGTTTTATACACATTTGAAGGAAAGACGGAAACATTAATTAGAGGAATATCACTCTATAAACAAAGCCGTACTAACGGCTATTTCAAATTCTAAGAATGCTTATCTTCATCATCACCAGCTCATCAACGTTCCCACTGCTGGGCCACGAGTTTTCTCTATGGATGCTTAAGAATGCTTCTTAGAGGAATATGGTTTACTATTTTCTTACAGCAACTTTTTTTTTTCTTTACTTCATATAAAGTTTTACGCTTCACTTCAGGGAGTTAGTGCGTCACGTAGTGCCAGTTTTACTTACTATTTGAATATTTTAACGAAAACAAGATTATGTATGGCACAAAGCAGCGTCTCCAGTTGAAAAACTAGGTGAGTTTTTGAGAGAGAGAATTTTGCCATACAAATTCTGGTTTTCGTTAATGTAATCGACTTGTTAATTAAACTCGCAAACAACACTCAGAGTGCCTGATTCGATATTTTTTCGATTTCAGTTAAACTTAACAACAAAATTATACAGAATTGTAGCAGCGTCAGTTGGTCTAGTAAGTAAACGACGGAAATACGAATAGACAAAGCATTTATTTATTGAAATGATCACCAATATATGAAACATCATTGATTTCTTAATTAAAATAGATTTTAGCTCGATGTCAATACAATAATAGGTGTAAACTACATGCAATCATATAAATAAAATTAACAGAAATTTATTTAAAATAAAATGAGAAATGACAATGAGAATTAAAATTGAGATTAAATAATTAAAAAATTTTTATATTTTATAAAAATTTGTGAGAAACAAATAATATTACTATGTTAAATCATCACAACACACAAAAGGAGTCCTAACTCTCAATAATAATTGCAAAAAGCGATGGCCTTAGAAAAGTCTTTGTACCGCATCAATGGCTACACATTTTCCATTGTCGATGCCATCTAGTAATCGTAACAGACGTGTACGCGGTGCGAGTGCGGCGCGGTTGCGGCGCGGTTATGGCGCGGGCCGGGCGGGTGGTGCCAAGCGGATTCCCGGATCCATCCGCCGATTATGATGCCAAATACGCCGCTCGGAGACTCTCCGCCCGGATTGTATGGAAACAGTATTAATAGAAGCAGCCGGAAGAATATGGGCAACGCGCTCTTTAAATAACCATTTCACCTTGCGATTTTAGCATACAATTCAGCGCATATGTTGAACATTTGCACTTCCCTATTGACAACTAAGTAGTTCTATCTGGTTCGGGTATTCATTTTTTATCTGTGGATTATTTAAAAAATACCAAAATTAGGTTTTGTGTACCACACTATGATAAAAATGGTATTACCTTACTATAACAATCAAACTCATTACATAACTCCGTCTCAGATCCAGCTTTTGTGGAATAGAATATTTGCAAAAGTGCTATTTTTGCTAAGAAAATTCTACTGGTTAGAGACAGGAAATAATTAATCATCCTGCGTATAAGATCATCAATGTGGATGAGATAATAAGCAGAGTGTAGCGCTTGATGTAAGCTAGAAAGCACAAATTAAACGTTTCTACATTCGACGCACTACAGCGCACATACATTTAACTCGCGTCTTAAATACCAGATGCTTTCTCATCGGTCTATCATCGCTTCTTTGAATAGTGAGGTCTCATGGTACCAATACCGAATAAAGATCGTCGAAATAATACCTAAAACGGCGATTGCTTATGTTTTTTTTCTTTTCATACCTATATGAAGTATTGTTGGTAAGACAGATGAAGATTCTCGGTAAAATAACATCGCTATAACAGTATCGTTAGAGTTAAATTAACCTACGAATTTTTTTTTATTTTTGACGCCTCAAGAATTTCATTTATTTCTTTCTAACTAGAAAAAACGTCAAAAATCTTGTGTAGCAGTCAAGAGCAAGATAATTAATCACCTTAAGTCTTTTCAGTGTACTCTATCCGAGCTTCAAAGTTTTGATGTAAGAATTCCACTCAAGAACACTAAAGAAAATAGGATGAAAGATTATTTTATCGAGAACAAGCAATGCGCTATGAGATACCGATACCTGTTGTATTAATAGGCAGCACTATCTTGTTATTCGCTAAAAAACTGAGCCGAATGAGTAACTACACGTGCAAGGCGTAACGCGAGCTTCATGAAGTAGAGCGTGCGCACTGCGAGCAGCACCCTAGCGAAAAACTGTCATACTTACATTGTGATTTGTGCTAGAGATAGCCACCGAAATCTATACTAATATTATAAAGCTGAAGAGTTTGTTTGTTTGTTTGTTTGTTTGAACGCGCTAATCTCAGGAGCTACTGGTTCGAATTGAATAATTCTTTTTGTGTTGGATAGTCCATTTATCGAGGAAGGCTTTAGGCTATATAACATCACGCTGCGACCAATAGGAGCGAAGCATCAGTGAAAAATGTTGCAAAAACGGGAAAAGAGCCTAAAAAATTAAAAATGCTGCCGAAAGTCACTATTCCACGCGGACGAAGTCGCGAGCACAGCTAGTTATTAAGAAAGTTAAACTTCTAAAAACCAAAAAAAAAGTGACATTTACATTTTTCTTTGTGGTTAGGAAATAAATAATTTAATTCGCAGCTTACCAAACAAATAAAAAAACATCTATTGTAACAGAAAAAAAATAAGAATATTTTTGAGATCACCCTCACCAGCTCATTTTATGCCCACTGCTGGGGCACGACCCTTCCCAGACAGATGGTTAAGGAGAACGGAGGCCATCACGCGGTCCCAGTGCGGATTGGTGGTTGTTAATGACTCTAATGCAGCCGGGACCAGCGGTTCCGAAGCACGGAGATACTCGAGAGTTAATTTCGGGTACTTTATCCCGGATGAAAATCTTTATCCGCTTTAACCTTTGGCCTTATCATCACTTAACATCAGGTGAAGTGATGGCCAAGTGCTTTAACACCAAAGAAGGGCCGCAGGTGGCAGCGCACTTCACTTAGAATCCTTAATTCGAAACAACAATGCTATAAACATTGATGATATGGCGACATATTTAGATAAGATGGTGGTAGCTAACCAGGCGGACAAACAAGACCTACCACCAACCAAATCGAGTACACAAACATGTACTGAAACGCTGGAAATCGAACCCGGAACCTTTAGGTCTGAGACTAAACCACTGGACCACGAAGCGATTAGTATTCAATGTCCTTCATTTATAATTTAACAAATTTTTCATCTAAACGTGAATATTAGTAGCAAAACGTCTGTTTACCGTTTAAACAGTAGGTGTAGAGATCTGATCTTACTCCAATATAAACATGATAATTATCTTCAATCTTAAATAGCTATAAAGTTAATGTGTAATTGCAAATATTCCGTGCATACGAACTAAATTTATGTGTAGCACGAGGTCGTGTGATGGTGTTACAATACAACGTTGGATCGGCACGCAAGCTTACGTAGGCTACGTTTGCGTAGGACCTACGCAGACGTGCCTACGTCGGTCTACAGAGGTCTACGTAGACCGCGTGGTGACGGCGACCCGCCTCACTATTCAGGACCGTAGCGTATGCCTAAATTATAATGTTGACCGGCTAAAATATCGGCGCATGCATCTGTGCCGAAATAGGAAATATGTGTTTGAATACCTATATACGTAATGATCACGGCTGAACTGAAGTTACTTACTGAAATAAGGAGCTTAGGTGCAAACGACATAAGATCGTAGCCTCGTAGCAAAGGTCTAAAAAATTATAGTGAATTCAGGTATTTTTAATATATTTTTATTTAAGATTGAAACAATATTTATGTTACTTGTAAATATGTTGATATCTTCTTACAATCTGGCTGACATAAGAAATCAACAGACTAATATTCAACGTAAAATTAAATTATTTCAGTTAATTTGTTACTATTTACTACCTTACATTTACATAACATACTTGATGTACTTTGTTCTACTCGTATACCCTCCGTTAGTGTTTTCCCACCCCGTTGGAATAAAATACAAGTACAGAATGGCATTCTTGAGATTACCATCAATTTGCTACGACGTAGCTGATCCGTAGCAAGTCACATAATTAAATGTAATCAATTTATTTTATACAACATAATATTTATTAATAGTTTATATGAAATGAGGTTTGACATTGTTTTTCTTTTGCATGACTACTTTCAAATCACGAAATTAATTTTAATAAAAAGCAGGTAAAGATAAATGTGAATAAGTTACTTTATAATTAAGTTTACTGCCGGAAAACAACAATGTATATTTATTATGTAGGGAGAATGAAAGCATAATATAAAACATTATAACTAGTATTTATTTATTAAACACCACTGAGTTTATTGAAGTTTGTAAATCTTATAAAATACATATTACAGGTTCTTCACTCTCAATATCATCGCTTATGGCAGCAGTCTTTGAGGATAAAGAACAGTGAAAGATACTGACAGATCTTTTATCCTAACGTAATATTGGAAAGGAAGTGCTCTGTGCGGGAAACCTTTGTAATGTAGGCCCATTAATATAAGATAAGTTAAGATAATAACACAAAGTAGATAGTAAAATAATAAAATAGCTACGTAAGTATATAATATAATAATCCGTAATCCGAAATAGGGTTATTTTTCTAGTGTTTTTCCCTGAATAATTTGTTTATATTATTATCTTTAAAACTAATTAAATATATAATCATAAAAATTAAATTGTTTATGCAATGTTAACTTTTGTTGTTGCAAAAGCTGCACACATCTGTAAGCACTAGCCATGTTTTCTTTAATGATATGCTATAAAATATTTACCTATGTTGATGTATTATTTACAATTTGTTTGCGACCGGTGACTTGGAATACCTGTGTTGTGCACTCGTAGTTTTTATCTTGATTCAGATTCTTTATCTTAAGTGAAAACTATTACTAAGCTTGGACAATACATCTTTGTACATACGTAATCAACACATTCAAGCTCTGACGATAGCCGCGCCGCGTGACGTAGCGTTGACAGGTATTCTATATTTCAAATATTATGATTTTAATAAATCATTTAGAGTCAATTATATGTTTTTATTAATATATCCCTTATTTACGAGCTTACTTACTTACCTTCTTAACAAAAGGAATGACTAATACGTAATCAATATTAAAGCGATAAAAGGCTTGTAAAATGGTTTATTTCTGCACACAAATCAAAAATAATTATTTGGAGGAAATAGTTAATGTAATGTTACCACAGCACACGTGAAACTTATAATGACACAAAATTTATTGCCACACTAATAAATAATTAGGGACTTATGTGCTACTACTTTATTAAGTAAGTACAAATATTATAATTAAGAGAAGTTAAGTTAAGTTTAGTTCTATATTTTATTTATTTTTTATTTTATTTTCATAAGTGAATCAAAACCAATGACAGATTCACATCAGTATACATGAAATAGTAATATTATTGGGCAAACTGAATGCAACATGTCTGTTTAGCTAGAATCTATAAAACTGCGATCGAACGGCTTACAAACATAGTATCTACGATACTAACAAGGATATTTCACAACAAAAATATAGTAGGTAGCGATATATTTAACAGGAAACACTAAGGTGGACTGAAATGAACAATATGTGTGAAAAGTAGACAAAATCAACGTTTCGTAGTCCCCTGATTTCTCCACCAAGACTGGACCGATTTAATTACTTTTTTCATTAAAAATTAAAGAAAAGCTTTGGCTGTGTCTCTATGTTTTTCTTTTTTTCATAAATTAATTATTATATAAGATATGAATCTTTAAAAACCTTCAAAAATTGGCTAGATTTGCCACTGTGTTTCCCAAATTTGACGAGATTATTTAAAAAAAAGTTTAACATAGGGACACAGCCAAAGCCTTTCTTTAATTTTTAATAAAAAAAGGAATTAAATCCGTCCAGTTTTGGAGGAGAAATCAGGGGACTACGAAACGTTAATTTTATCTACTTTTCATACATATTTTTCAATTCAGTCAACCTTAGTATTTCCTCTTAATATTATAATATTAATAGGATTCAAAAAACCATTTTGTAAGATCTTTTCTCACCGATTCACAGTTACACTACATATGATTTTAAAATGCGATTACCTTATTTTTTTATAAATAGAAGTACCTATACAGAGTGGCGATTTTTTCACCGGCGGGCGGCCCTAAGTACTTTTTATTGATTTTTTGCTAACGGATAAACACTTGGCCTTCTTCATCAGGTGAGAACCTGATATTAAGTGATGGTAAGGCCGATGGTAGAAGCGAACTTCACCCAGAATCCTCAACTCGGAGGCACTGGCTATCTTATCTCTAGCTGCCGGAACACAAAAATGCTACAGACATATTTAGATAAGATGGTGGTAGTACCAGGCGGACAGTGACATATTACTTAAAGGGCTGAATCAGTAGTTTATGCACTAACCGAAAAAAAAGGTACCGGTTGATGCGAACTTGTGCGCAGAGTGTAGTTGGTGTAGTTCCGAGACCGTGACTTGCCTCGTACGGGCAGTACGTATCGATATGCGCTACGGTGACAAATAAATCAGTGAAATATAGGAACACAAGATTAGTTTTTTGTTAACACTAAGCCATTAGATATTTTTTTTTAGTAGAAAAAATCAATTAGGTTTAGGAATTTTGAATGGAAATCGAACCCACGACCCTTGGGGTCTCAGTAGCTCAGCGATCAGAGCATTGGACCGATAACCGTTTCAACACCACTAGTTCTGAGTCTTTTGTCCATGTGTTGTTATTAATATAAGTGGTTATGAATAATTTTTTTCATTCTATTCTATAATCCATTGAGCTCCCTGAGACTAATTGATTTTTTCTAGTAAACTTGTATCTTTTAACTAAGTACATACTTATAGCATTTTGTATTCTGAAATTAAAATAAGTAGTAGTATATTAAAATATATCCCCTGTGTGGTGCCGGGCCCCTGTGTGGTGCCGGGGATAAAGAATTGCACCACCCCCTCTCTTCCCATGGGTGTCGTAAAAGCCGACTATGGGACTATTCCAGATGATGGGCAGCAGCATCTCTCTGAGGTTACCCTTAACCTACTGCGATCGCCAACCCGCCTGCCAAGCGTGGCGATTACGGCAAATACCCCTCATATGCTTGGGGGAGGCCTTTGTCCAGCAGTAGACGTCTTTTGGCTGAGATGATAATATTAAAATAAGTATGTTATTAGGTGTCTACCTAGATAGATAGATAAATTCTTTATTGCTCACACACAAATGGAAATAATAGGAAAACAACTGTAAAACAAAAACTTAAAGCTAGTATATGGGCAAAGGCGGTCTTATCACTACAAGCGATCTTTTCCAGACAACCTTTGGTTAGAGAATCCAAGAAAGAGATAGAGGAAGTGCGCTAACATTAAATAAATAAGTACAAATAATACCCTTCACACACATACATACATGCATACATACTTAAATAAAATATATATACTTAAATATTTATAAAATTTACAAAATACAGTGAAAAAATTAAACGCCTACCCGACCCAGCCAGGAATCGAACCTGGGTCTTCCGCAATCCGGGCGCAATATATATTTATATGTATTAGTAGTATTAATTATTAGGATTAGTTGGTTCCAAAGGACTTGCTTTGACTGTAAAAGAGTCCTTAAAATATCCAGACCGAGTAAAAGTAGGCTTTAGGACATTATCTGTATTTGACAAGAGAACCCGATTGTGATCCACCCCGAGAAATCGGAAACACTCCTTGAGGTAAGAAGGAGTACGGGGATCATACAGTACGTTAAAAACAAGGGTGAGAATATGTTCTTCGCGACGCAACCTAATAGGAAGCCATTCAATCTTTTGCCTGTATTCAGACACATAGTCGAACTTACGCAAACCGTAGATGAACTGATGCAGAGATTTTGGAGGCGTTGTAGTAAATCAATAAGGCAAACATCAGCATAGTCTAAGATTGGTAGAAAGAGAGATTGCACAAGTTCAACCTTGGTCTTCACTGGAAGCAAGTTTTTCCACCTCCTAAGCGACCAAGAGGTCGCAAACACTTTCCGACTTATCTTCGATACCTGTGGAGCCCACGAGAGAGTGCAATCGAAAAGAACTCCTAGATTTTTGGCAACGTTACCATAACCCAGTGTGACATCGTTGAGCATGAGCGGATAGATAGACAACTTATTTAACCTGTTTTGAGCTACCGATGATGATGTTGGGGTTGACCGTTAAGCCATGGGTTCGACTCTATTCATGAATTGTCGCAAGGTCAGCATTGAGGCTAGTGATCATATTAAAGTAATTAAAACATTAAGCATCTTACAAATAAATAAAGAATAAGCTTCGAATAGTTATTCCGTGTTTTGTCTCTTTTACTCTAATTTGAAATAACGTTTGCATGACGGGAACAAAACACGGAATAACTATTTATTTCGAGCATATACTTTTATTTTATTGTAAAGCACTAATACATTATTAAATTATTCGTCACCAAAACAATACATGGTCTAACAAAATCAATAAGCGAATGTTTAAGGGCGGTATCTAAAGTCTAATCATTAATTCACTGGAGTAAACTGACAGATGCTAAAATCACATTGTAAAATTATGTTGCCACATTTTTTGTACTAGTGATGCGTTTCGTTCATTGTCATTCAGATCACTCAGGTCAGTAGGAACGTTTATTATAAAAAGGTACTTAATTAATTATAATATAGGTAGGTATATGAATGTCTTTTTGTACCGAAAAATTTCACCTGACAGTTTAGTTGTCAGTGTTTGTTTTGCTTTGGGAGCTGTTGTTATTCGAAAATTTTTTATCACTTTCTGACATAGTACTTTCTCTGTCTCCGAGTGAATTTTCACATGGGTTACTTTTACGACAACTAAAACATCAACTATTTACAATTACTTTTAAAAGCATCGTCCAACAGTACAATTATTAAAACGAAATAATGTTATTGTCGCATGCAGCACGGATCGCGCTCATACCTATTTTGACGCAGACTAGAATAATATACAACAAAATCAAATTTCAAAACGTAAACAAATTACGCCGTCAACTAATAATCATGTAGAAATAAGCCGTAAAAATAATAATTTTTCATACCGTAAGACGTCAAATTGAGTGCGGGCAGACTCCGACCGGTGCAACTGTCTCGTTTCCGCACGCGCTGTTCGTAATCTATCTGTTCGCTTTACTCTCCTTCAGTGAAGTGTGAACTAAGTGATATACTTGATAAGTGGACTAGTCCAATTCAAGGATTCATTCATGAACGACTCATCTCTATGTCTGTCTGACGACGACGAATAAAAATATATCCATTGCATTTTTGTTTAATTTTATATAATTCGGGTAATTCGCCTTTTCTAAGTTATCATTTCTTGGCCTTTAAAGGTACCAATGCTAATATTTTTATATCGCTTAAACAAAACTGGCCTAGGAGATTTCTTAATAAAGTAAATAAAATGAGTAATGTGATTTGATTCAGAACGTTATGAGAATGAATGAGTGAGTAATTGATGTCAATCTTCTTGTCACAACACTATTTTCTGTTCATCAGAAACTGGGAACACCGTAAACGTCAGATTACTCCAGTGAATTAATGATTATACTATATACATCATTCTGAATACAATGGTAAAAAATGGGCTCCAGTTTTATAGTGATTTTTAAAAGTTATGTTTTCTAACAAACTAAATCAATTAAATAATGCACATCATGAAACATGCTGTATTTTTACTAACACGCATGCAAGCGTCAATAAAAAGATAGTGTACAGATCATAAAGTTATTATACCAACGGTATAATAACTTTATGGTACAGATACACGCAATCAATTGAAAAACCATTGTATGACATTCATACACACACGGCTATCTTTGTATGCGTGTAGTACGTGTTTTTTTTGGTGAATTATGATAGTGTTTTGTTGATTATCTCGGTAACGAGCCTGTAGTTTTGGACCAAATTTGGTGAGCATGCTCAGTGTGATATATAGATGCTCCCCTTAAGCGTTCGCTTATTGATATTGTTAGACCCTATATAGCTCTATGGTTAAAAGATATGTATATAAAGTCGTCCTGAGCGAAACCTGTGTATAAACTTTACGATTTATAACAAACCAGCTACCCCATACTTTCGTTCTTGATCAGCCCTGAAGGTGGCTTTCATTTTTTTGTTACTTTGGCGACTTTTCTTATTTAAGACTAGTTGTTGCCCGCGACTTCGTTCGCGAAGACTACACTATCCCACAGGAACCTGTTACCGGGATAAAAGGTATCCTATATCCTAGTCCGGGTCATGGTCTGTCTATGTGCAAAGTTTCATCTAAATCCGTTCAGCCAATTGCACTTGACGCGCGGTCAAATAAACAGACAAACAGACAAAAACTCTAAAAACTGTTGGAACGTGTCTTGTTATCGATTCTAAGTATCCCCAGCCAACTTTTCTTCGAATATCTTCCATGTACAGATTTTCGACCCTCTTTAGCTTTATTATATGTATAGATCACTCACCACACGCAAACCAGGAGTCCCATTCTTTTGCTAGCCTGAGAGTTATATAGACACAGTCTCCACATGCCCTCCAACTGACAATTGACCGTTGCATTATGACATTGTGGTGGTGGCGATGGTGTGTTAAAGGGTGCGAGTTCAAACCCCACGAGTGGAAAAAAAAACAACACTTATCTAAATTGTGGTCTATCAGGGCTCTAACTGCTCGGGACTGCTTTCTAATCTCTTCGTTTTTGAACTTACTCTAACCTAAAACGTGTAAAAAAAACCATGTCTGCGGTTTTGTTTTGAAAAATTGTATTATGTCGAAAGTTTATTTGAAATAATGGTGGATTTTTAACCGTTAAGTGTTCGTGAGTGTGCATGAGTGTTGACAAATGAAACAAAACAGTGCAACGGCACTTTTCAAATTCTCTCGAGAAATCCGCGTGAGATCTCAGTAATTCTTTTCTGATACGACAAATCGTGTAATCGCAAGCGTGGTGATTAAGCCATTACCCATCAATTGTAGCGATGACTTGATTTCAATGATGGAGGCCTTTGCCCAGCAGTGGGACAGTTATAGGCTGTTTACTTACTTACTTACTTACTTATTTACACCAAATCAGGCATTGCCTATACTACGGCGAAGCTATTACGATTGAAACAAATGGTCGATTAGACTCTTTATTTGGCTGAGCACATTTGAAGGGGAAATATCATTTTCACCATTAGTACATACATACATACATATAATCACGCCTCTTTCCCGTAGGGGTAGGCAGAGAACACTTTTTTCCACATGCTACGATCCATACATACTTGTTTCGCTTCGTCCACTTTCATTATTTCCTTCATACATGCTCTTCGGTTTAGGGTACTCTTGACCTGGCCTTTTTCCAAGACGTCCCCGATTTGGTCTAATTCACCATTAGTTTAAATATTTTAATTCATTAACATTTGTTAACCAACAAAAAAACTGATATTGTATGTAATAATATAACTTTAACACTGTCTAAATGTGCTGACCGCACGAGGCTATTAATTAAGGGAAACAAATAATGTTGTACTTGTAGGTAAGTAGGAATATGTATTTGAATTGCCATTGCCATGAAATAGTTTAGTTTTAGTTTCAGAAAACTTTTTCTTAAAAAAAATGCCAATGCACATAATTCTATATGTTTGTTGTTCTATTATACATCTTCTCTCTTATTAATACCGAATCATATTTTGTATTACGCTTCGATATATCGATACTTAGCGAGCCCCTCGACAAAAAAGAGCTGATGACTGTTATTTGAGTTATCCTTCATATTAAAACTACACGCTTAATTACTTCATATCACACTAATATTATAAATGCGAAAGTTTGTGTGTACGTATGTATAAATATTTGTTGCTTCTTCACGCTGCAACGGATGGATGGATTAGGATGAAATTCGGCATAATATAGTTTATAACCTGGATTAAAACATAGGATACTTTTTATCCCGATATTCCTACGGGAACGGGAACCACGCGTGTGAAACCGCGAGTGGCCGCTAGTAAAAAAATACACGGCTAAATCCTAAAAATAAATTTAATTTTGATATATATCTCTTTTTACCCAGAAACCTAAATCATGGTTTGCGGGTAGAAGCAGAAACAGAACACTTAAAAGCAAGCGCCGCCGCAGGCCGCCACTAGTAATATCGGATATCGGTGTCCAAGCCGCAATTAATTTGCGTTCACAAAAACAAAGTTTGTTTGATTCTAGACCTTGCTGCGTTCATTTAAATTAGCTTGGTAATAATACGTGCGCATAACGAGCACGCGAGAATCAGCCACCCGCGTATTATCTGGCAGCGGTCCCAAAGTCGGTCGCGAAGCTTATAAAAGACGACAGCCATCTCAGCCCGCGCCCGGCGCGTCGCACTCCTTATTCTATCCTCATGGGGCGCGCTAATCTCTCACGATAGTACCTAAAAAACAAAATACATTTATATGTATAGTTTTTAATCATATACCAGTTATTGGGACCAAGTGATAAGTGATACGGTAAGTTGTTTTACGTGCTGGTGTTGCCTGTAGAAGACTGTGACATGTGAAAACGGTGTACAGTGTTGCCCGCCCGAATGTGACCACGGATACCTATGGATTTTCTAGTGACGTTAAGGATATGCTAAATGGAAAGCCTGACTTAGAGGCAGCGACATCTGTAGTTATAGTGTGGAACGACGAAGCCAGTGTTACCAGAAGTAAAAAATGTGAACTAGTGAATCCAAAAAGTTTGAATAGCAAAATCGTCAGTGAATCGTTTCTATGGACTATCGAAGTGAATATTCTGTTTTGGATCCTTTACTAGTTATTCACATAGCGTGTGAATATGTTGGACAAACTTACTAGTGCCCACATTGTAATTTTAAAATAACTAACTTACACACTTCTGGTAACACTGGCTGCTATTTAACATAATAATAATCAGAGCCCAATAATGTTTAAAGAGTTCATAAATAGTATAATTTTATTTAAAATCCGTAGTAATAATTGTATTACATCGCTGTTATTTAACATAGAGCCGTTGATGTAACAGGTTGCACGTCACACGTATCCACCGCGCCTACGTCATGTCCGAGAATAGCGCATCAGTTCGCTATTCGCTTGCAAAAAGAAGCTCTCTCAGACAACCGTAAAATTGTAACATAAAACGAATATATTATCAGATAATACTTTCAAGGTCTCATAATCCAATAAAATCATGTGAATCAAAAGTAACGGTATAATGAAGTGTTAAAACGAGATTATGTTTACTCCATGCAGTTACTACCAGCTGTAAAAATACTGACTAGAAAACCACAGCTACGCGAACAAAGCACATAATATTCGCTGACGTCAATGCGCCGTTATGAACACGTTATAGAAATACAGACGCATTCATTTCGTGTTCGACAACCTAATATTGTATCATTATAGTTCTGTTTTGATCTAACATAATAAAAATAACTGGTTTGCGATTATTGGTTTTACAAGAAATATTAACTCCTGCGAGTATGTGGCGCCATCTAACGTAATCCGTGCGACGTAAACTATAGTCGGGCCGCGAGGGAACAAGTCGTTATGGGAAATACCTTGAGACGTGGTCATGGGGACAATGTCATGGCCTTGAACAAAATCATGGGCTTGACCTTAGAATGTGAAGGATAAACATTAACGGATATTTAGTTACTATTATTTAACGCCGGACTGTGATTGATTTTTTAAATTTTTGGAATATAGTTTCTTTTACTGATTAGAGATCGAAAACTTTTGTAGGTTTTCGTTTCCAGTTTTCGTCAACAAAAAATAATAAAGGATTTCATTGAAATTTTACTGTTTGCAAGCTAAGAAGCAGGTGGTATTCAGTTGTTGGCAATGTCAAAAATCAAATTGCTGACCTTTATTTTAATGATTAATGAAAAAAAAGTGCAAACCGCTGGTGCATGTCGAACACTAGCGCCACTCCCCTACTTGTTCATTTACCTAGTAAAATGAATTGCGCATATTTAGAGAACTATGTAACTGGTCCTACATCGAAAACAGGCACGGCATCGAATGGAAAGAACAGCCGAGTATGAAACACTCCAAATCCTTCCTAGGCGAAAACGCCTTAGGACGGAGTAAGTTCATATGCGGAGGCAGCAGATGGCAGGCCCGATTAACCACCGGTGCTTTGACAGGGCACTGTGCCACAAAGCAAATGCTCCACAGAATGCACATCTCAACAAATAGCTTAAGTAAAGCATGTGGAGAGGAAACGGAGTCAATGCAGCACCTACTGTGTGACTACGACTCTCTGGCTACGAAAAGGATGGGACTCCTGGGGTCGGCCTATTCGATATCGGAGGACTTCAGGCTCTTTGCCAAAGGAAGGAAGGACGTAGCCAAACTTATGGCATCTATCTTTACAGAGGAGGAAGAGTGAAAGGATGGGGTTGCACAAAAGAACCCGATGGGTCGACTGTTACTGATAGAGGGAAACCTCAGCAGGCCCCACTAAGATAAGATACGATAACTGGTCCTAACATTTTCCATTCTTATTTCTCAGATTTCCATACCTACCTTTAGTATTTGCTCAGACCGTTATGTAGCTAATTAATTCAGGTAGAACTACTCGAAGCATACCCCAGCTAACTTTAGACATCGAAGTCTAATTATGACAAAAATAATTGGAACACCTTGCCGCCCTTGTCACTTTGGCCAATCAAACAACCTTCTTGTGCGTATCCATTAAATACTACAAATCCCTTGCCATCTCGCCAACTAGGACCTGCCAAAACAGATGATTACGACACACTCCACTGCGCTATAATTTCTATTTCGATTATTACCTTCGCCTGTTTATTTCTAGATGACGAATCGCTACACCAATGTATTACGTGTGTACGCGGCCTACGAACTAATACAGATAGTGTACGCGTGCGTAAGCAAGCCGTATGCATATCTTTGGAATTTTAAAAGCTCGCTTTATTTCATGAAATAAACTTGGCACGTGGGGATCTCACTAGTTGCTGCTTGAAGTTCTTCGCGAAGTAGGCGACGAACGATTAGGAAGTTAGACTGGTAATATTTTGTTTTGTTACTTTGAGAACCAGTACTCGTAGCTAGAGAATATCCTACTAATATTATAAACGCGAAAGTTTGTAAGTATGGATGGATGTTTGTTACTCTTTCACGTAAAAACTACTGAATGGATTGGGATGAAATTCGGCATACAGATAGTTTATAACCTGGATTAAAACATAGAATACTTTTTATCCCGATATTCTTACGGGAACGGGAACCACGCGGGTGAAACCGCGAGCGGCCGCTAGTATAATTATATACAAGCCAGGGTACTAAAATTCTGGGGGGCGATTTTTGAACCGGTGACTAATTCACGTTATGATATTAATTACGAGTGCTCCTTTTTCTCTTATTCAAGGTCACTGTAACTTATTTTTAACACCTAAAATTCTTGACAGATACTTATTTACTTAACTACTTTATTTCTTACATCTTCTTAAGTCAAATTTTAAATAATGAAAAAAAAATTACATGTACTGCATAAACGGGTATATGTGTGGCAAGAAACTTAGTGGTTCCTTAAGATGTAGAATGTTGTTCTCATGCCTTACCAGGCGGGCATTATAACAAAGCATTGCAACCTTAGTTGACCGTTACGGGAGGAAAAGATGAATTTATCCGACGACGCTAAGATCATTGGTCGTAGAAAACAGAATATATTGGAAAAAGTTTACTCAGTAATCCCAAAGTCCGTAATAATTTACCGTAATGTAAAGATAAAGAATTGCAAATCCGAGTTAAGTATAATATAAAATTTAATTATGTAGATACATGTATAACGTAGGCGATCCATTAGGAGCCAAATCATAGCAGGCCAGACCATGAGAACATAACACGGCGATGTTGTGTAACTTCTAAAAACAAAGCTACGTTTAATGCATACGTTAAAGACGAAGGAATGCTAAAACAAAAACATTGATTGTTCACTAATTCTAATAACCTAGGTACTTACTTATATAGCATAAATATAATACTTACTGATACATCCATAAAACCTCATACTCGAAAGACAATTCATTATAATGTCCATTGCATATATGTCACTACCAGATTTTCATAAAATACACATAAACATTGGTAAGTCATCAGTAACACATAAAGTTCTTACTGGGAGTTACAAGTACAACCCCAACGCCAACGCCACCAGCAGCGGTAGTCAATGTTAAGAGGAAGACCTTCCACTGAAAATCACTAGTGCGTTTTCTCTATTTTCTCCTTTCATTTTACTATTACGTTAAAATACTGAACAATAATAAATTAACTATACTTTTCATTTTAAAAAGCAACATACAAATCGATCTTAAAGTTACTAGTGTTCCAAATTTACATTACGGAAGTAACAAGCTAAGACAGAAAAAACTAACGTTTTTTTTTATATTGTTTTCTAAAGTTTACGCGAACACTACACATTGAAATGACACAACTTTTTTAATTTTTTTTTATTAATGAAAGACAAAAACAAAGACAATGACTTTTAAAGGGATTTTGATAAATTTTTCTACATGGTAGTCCTATCGTGAAAGTAAATTTTTATATACACATATAAATCTTCTGTGCGTGTGTATGTGATGTTATTGAACTCCTTCTAAACGGCTGGACCGATTTGGATTAAATTTTCTGTGTGTGTTCAAGTGCATTCGAGAAGAATAATAAAAGAAGAATGGTTTGGAATAGATTTACAATTGGACTCGGTAGGTGGCGCTGCTATAGGGGTCCATCCTGGTACCTATGAACATAAGCAGACGAATGATTTGTTTGTTTTGTTGTCATGGAAACTGTGAACGTTTTGTTTGTTTTGTTGTTATGGAAACTGTCAAAGCGGTACGAAGTCCGCCGGTCAGCTAGTATTATATAAAAAGTATACAGAAAAATAAAACACATTTAAGGCCTCACCAAACCAACTAAAATAATTCCTACACTGTGGATGAATGATGACGGTGCCCACTCGATAATTAAAAGGCAAATTAAATTTGATGCATTGTTTACATAATGTGTACCGATACATTGTCTGCCAACAACAACAGTTCATTCAGTGCGTCCCGGTGCACTGGCCTGAATAAAATACTACCTAGGATTTGTAGTTGCAGGGCTTCTTCGTCTCCGTACGAAGACTTTTCTTTGATGCTTTCAAAAATGTATCATTCGAAAACTGCGCATCGTCTTTTGTTTATCCATGTTTATGAATTTTAATTTACTGTACTTAATTAATATAGATCGGTAATCAATAATTGTTCAATTCAATCATTTCATCCCGGGTGGATATACCCTGTCGCTCTCTAATACACAAAACTGTATGAGTGTATGAGAGACCGATCCGGATCGTTTTCTAGATTTGGTTCCATAACTTTTTGACAATAAATATAATGGTAGGTATATTTATTAAATTAAAGAAAATTTTATTTTATGAAAAGCTAATTATCTTTTATAGTTTAACGACATTGAATAAAGTTAATTACATACCCTAAAGTTGGTAAAAAGTTTACGTGAAAATACTTTCAATTAAAAAAACCGTTGAAAAGGACTGCACGGATGCTAATAATTATTTATCATAGGTATACCTAGTTTTTACCTCCAATTTTAGAACGATAGGCGTGATACAGAATAGCTATATTAAACTAAAAAAATACTGTCACCATTCCCACAAGTTTATAAATCTACAATAATATAATAAAAAGGAAGTTTGTTTATTTGCATTAAGATTCACTGGAAATTTGCTAAAAAAACATTTAGAAGTCTCATGAAAAGACTAGGTATATCTGATTAAAATAGGCTACATTTTAAACTAGAAACATATCTCATACCTACCTTCAGGAATTCACGTACACCGAAATTTGCGCGGGCGGGCGGAAGTTAATCTGAGATAACGCTGCTGATCGTAGTAAGCGTCGGAATTTCTGGCGTACAGAGATTTAAACCATGTATTCGCTTTACATAGGATATCAGCATAAAATGAGGAGACCCAGAAGTTACTTAAAGCTTAATAAAGTGCAATACATACAGTGGTCAAGCAACGCATACAAAGACCCCTTACGCACACGAAATCTCACAACAGCTCAAAACAGTCCGAGCTCAACTGTTGCGATATTCCGTTCCACTTGAGAGGTTGTCTATAATTATAGTATGTGCTCGATGGCGGATGGGGTTAAGCAACTTTCGCAGAAGCCGGCCATCGGATGGGTGACCAAAAACGTATCATGTTGAACTCTTCCGTGCTTCGAAAGGCACGTAAAGCGTCCCGGCTGCATTATCAGTCGTTAACAACCACCAATCCGCACTGGGTCCGCGTGGTGGTTTATGGCCCGTTCTCCCTATCATCCATAGGGAAGGCTCGTGCCCCAGCAGTGGGGACGTAAAATGAGCTGATGATGATGATGATGTGCGCGTTTCTATGAGACTTACCTTCTGAAGTCTCCTTCGTTTGTGTCTACTCGTAGTATACCATTCATAGCACCTTAATAAATATGTCGCCATAACATCAATGTTTGTAGCATTGTTGTGTTCCGGCAGCTGGAGATAAGATAGCCAGTACCTCACTAGTTGAGGTTCCCGGGTGAAGTGCGCTTCCATTCATTGGCCTTATCATCACTTTACATCAGGTGAGATCAAGGCACTGTGCTTAACCGTAAAATATATACTTTAAAAAAATAAAAAAAAGAGTAGTGCTTCTACATCAAAAACAAAGTTCTTAATGTTTTATTCAGTTTAAGTTACAATAAATGAGCTCGTTGAACGTTCGCTTCGAAATACGCCATCGTCGGTTCGTAAGTCTACAAGGCGGCAGTCCTTGCAATTGAATAGCCGGCATGAAACTCGGCGAGAGCATTTCTTTTATCCTTTACTTTCAGTGTTAAATATTGGAAAATTTAAATAGACTTTGTACTGTAATAAACACACGAAATACAGAAATCAACAACTAGTATAAACGTATTAAAAAATCGGTTGATATAAGGCGTCTGTGTTTAACTATTATTTGGACGGTTTGATTACATATGTATTCTAAGTTTATAATGAATATTGTTTGTTTTGTTTTGACATAAAGGCTCTGTTAAATCAAGTATCTACTTACATGTTCACAGAAAAACACACGTAATTTTTGAAGACTGTGCTAAAAGCAACGTGTGTTACATTTTTTTTATTATTATTTTACACACAGGAAGTACTCAATACTTTTGTATTGCTTTTAATTGTGAAGCTCGATGGCGCAATTGTTAAGGCTTTTCACGCTTCGAAAGGCACGTCAAGTCATTTATCCCGGCGGCATTAGCATTCGATAACAATCACGACAATCCACTCTGGTTCCAAGTGGTCGTTTATGGCCCGTTCTCACTATCCGTCTACAGAGAAGGCTCGTGCCCCAGCAAATTAGCTGGTGATGGGTGATGATGTAGACGATTGCTTTTAACACACGAAAAGCCAGCTAAGCTAAGAACCTATATTTCAATCAAACCTAAATTGGCCCTAGTTTAGTTTTTATTACGCACCTGAAAGTTAGGATCTCAGCTTGGGTTGACCGTTTTATGGATGTTTCCCATGAATGAATACTGAGCCCACGATCTTTGGTCATAGAAAACAGAAAAATGCCACACGACACAATTTTAAAAACGCACTCGATCAAATTGACTTATTATATATACGAGTACCTACATACATGCCTGTATTTCCTAATTATTCCGAAATAAAATGCACTCACAATCGCAGCTATGATTCCGCAGCGAACTTACTACAGCACGCCGTAATAACCGTGATGGTTATTGAAGTGCTTATAAAAAATATATAACAATTATTTTATATAATGAAAAGAAAGAAAAAAGTCAGCGATGCAGATAAAGCTGCAAAAAATTGAATCTCATAGATCAGTGTCGCACAGATGCTTGTATATGCCAACCCAGTTACACCATGTCTTCGGTCGACCACACTCCAAAAGGATGTCACTGATGATGACTAGTTAATTGACTTAATTCAAATCTTTACTTGCAACTACAAAATCATAAGTACGTGCAATGCAATCTTATAATAATAAAAAGCTTTTTGAAACAATGATAAATGTACCTAATGATGAAAAAGTAATCCAAAACATACACAAGCAAAAACATCAAAATAATCAACTCCGGACCCGGATATCTGACTGTCAAACAGAAAATGTGACATTGAGTTAAATTTAAGATCACAATCTTAAATTTAACTAACGCAGAGGTATCTATTTATCATAATAAAGCGGTGCGCAAAATTATTACCGTCTACTAATCAATAATCATCAGCAAACGCGGTGTATGTGCATCGTTCGCTCGACCCGGGCAGCGGCCGCTATAAAAAGATCATCATAGGACGGGCGCCGCGCGACATGCAACCCTGGAAAGCGACTCGGCAGTGCCATCGAGTACTGTTGCCAAAATAATTAAAGAAATCTCTGTCAGTATCCCTCCACCGCGCCCGCGCCGCTCTAAAATCGTCGCTCTTTACCCGGGAGTCGCTACTCGGGGCGCGGAGGGAAAAGAACTCCCGCGCCACTCTTATTTCTTCTTTCCTTCCCGACGCTGTCGAAAACAATAAAGTCAGTAAGTTCCCAATTACACCTTTTATGTCAAAAAGCCGTGGATGTGATGAATTCAGGTGTAAAATTAAGTGTCATAACATTTAATGAAAGTTTGTGGGTGTTTAAGAGTGATAAGTGTTACATAACGCGATATAAAAATTCTGAATTTTAAAAATACCGCAAATTTTCAAGCGCCTACGGAACGAAAATAGCACAGTATCACGTGGTACTAAGTCAACCTATAGCGACGCTCCACATTATTAGAGCAGATGATAAATTAGATTTCTTTCTTTTCTTACAATAAGGTTACGAAAACCCTGTCATACTCCTAATCATTGATAAACTATGTATTTAATAATATTTTTTACTACCGTCTTCAATATTATACCAATAAAAGGAATCTCGTTTGACAAAAATAGTTCATGACGTGGATAATAGGTGGCGCTAGAGGCGGTCTCATTTTTTCCTGTCAGTTTACGGAAAAATGACGGCTGGATTGGATACGTGTTCGTGTAGTTTATGATATTTACGACAAAAGTATTAAACTTAGTACAAAAATTAGTTACGACTCTTTAAAATATAAATCAGACTTTAAAATAAGTGAAATATTGAATTAGACTCATGTATTAAAAAAGTTGTCGGTGAGTGATGTAGTGGTCAAATGAAACAGTGCTTGATGTAGGAAATAGCCAGTTGCCCATTATTATCT
Organism: Eudonia lacustrata; assembly: GCA_947562085.1. NCBI lineage: Eukaryota > Metazoa > Arthropoda > Insecta > Lepidoptera > Crambidae > Eudonia > Eudonia lacustrata. The sequence continues at coordinate 20,329,960 of OX387314.1, forward strand.
TCATTGTCCTATTTCCTGCGATTTATTAGTGCAATTTTATAATATTTTGCAAATAATCGATTATACATATCGAAATTGCATTAGCGCGGTCTACGCGACCTTTTATAGAATAAACTCAACCTGGCTACGTTTCAATATCGCAAACTATTTTGTTGATAATTGTGCATAATTGACACATTTTTATTAATATGCTATCTTTGAAATGGTGACGATTTGCAACAGTAATGTTTCAAGTAACATTGACATAACCTCAAAGTGTTCAACTTAAAAAACGATGACTCGTCATTCCTAACCTAATCTCTTCTTGTCTTTTAGAACTGACGGCAACGTAGTAATTCCACCATGGACGACGCTCACTCGAAAACCGTGGAAGAAGTTTTAGGCCATTTTGGCACAGACCCAGACAAAGGCCTTAGTCCAGATCAAGTCAAAAGGAACCAAGAGAAATATGGGCCAAATGGTATGTATTATTCTAATTGTTTATTACAATGTGTTTTCAGATTGTAATAGTTCAGTCAGAGCAGCAACATATTTCTGTTTATGTAGGTACTTACATGTTCATGTAACAAAATTGTTTGTATGGCATTTACCAATACTATGCTTTGCGTTCAACTTTGTGTAAAACACTTACTAGGTATCAAACTTTAATACGCCTGTTTTAATTTGACAAATTATTACACTTAGCTTTATTATGTAGGATAATTCACATAGCTTCCTGGGTTTTCTATTTAACTTTAACATTTATGACGATTTTTTATTTTTTAAATAAACTGGATGCAACATAAATAATACTCTATACTCTATGTGAGGCCACCGGTTGCTAACAATAATGATTGAACCATTGTTATACGTTATTGACAGTAGAACTCATTTAAGCTTGTTTAGTTATTAAACCTGTAAACTAAATTTTAATATTATGGGGTTTGGTGTGTGTGCATTTTTATTAATATATAATGGCTATTAGGTTCGCACTTTAAGATCATATTTTTTATCAATAGGTACCTAGGTAGTTAGTTTATTCTGTCAAACTTTGATTTTACATTAAAATGCACATCTTATAGCTAGCTTAGTAATAATTAGGGTATTGCTCTTGGTTCTGCATTGAACAGCCAACTAAAACACTTGATTAATTTGAAAGAATTGTCTTTTGAAGGCATTTGTTGTTAGGTGGCCAGCTATCAGTCAGGGTTATTTGAAGAGTTGCCAGTTGGATAAAGATGGCCATGAATCATTTTGCGTTGACAACTATTGATAAAAATAGAGAGTATGCCAGAGCAACACTGCTTTGAACTAAGATTCTAGACATTGCAAAAATAAAAACTTCTCATTTACTGCCTCTAAAGTATTTTTATACTTTGACTGGGGAATATACATACATTCTTCAGGGCCTACAATTTTTATGAAATATGCTGTCATAAGTTAACTTAATTAAAAATATGGTAATAATAAATTAACAACATGCATTTACTTGCAAATAATGTATTTATAAACAACATGACTTTAAAATAAATAATTAAAAATTTTAACATAATATAATCATGGGCATGTCCCCTCATTCATAAAGATAATATTGATGTGTGCACCTTTGAGTATTCAAGACTGCAAACAAGCTGTCATTTGCTTGACTAAAGCATTAGTTGAGCTGATATCCTAGCCCATAGAGGCGCCCTCGCGTTCAATATCTTACTTGAACACCTCAGAAAGTTTAGTGAGGTACACTCTTACAATGCCACCCAACACCAATTTCTCTCCAAAACAAAATCCTATAATTTCCATAATAACATAATTAACAGTCTATCACAAAATGTCCTTAAAAAAAGTTTATTAAATTAAAATATTTTTTGATTTAATAATCTAATGAAATTTCCTATACAAATGTTGTTTCTCAAAATCATAACTGACTGTTTAGTGTAGAAGTACCTTTGCAGTAGAATTAATTGCATAGAGTTATTCAAAAATTTTAATGATAATTTAACTTCTAAGCTACTAAACAACATACATAATTAAAGTTACAGTAACAGCAACCAGAGAGTCTAAAAAGGCCACATTGAGCAATTGTATTAAAAAAACATTTGACTAAATATTATTGCAATTCTTTGTTCATTATCAATTTCCTTGGTTTTTTGTTAAATAATTTTATTATAACTACTAATTCCAAGATTTTAATTTCGTTCTGAAATTATAGTCATGCGACTATAAATTTAAATCACAATAGGATAATTTAATATGAATTATCCAAAGAAGTATTTTTAGATCTGTAGATCATCATTGGGGCCAATTAAGTACTTTACCTTTTTCAATGTTACAAGTTTTTTAAAGAGAAACTTTAATCATTTCACATTTTACAACTACCTATGAACAGGTATGCCTTATTTGTTATTAAAGATATTATACCAATGTCACTCTTAGATACTTGCATTGTTTCAAAGTTTACAAAGACAAAAGAGAAAGAATTTATAATTGTTTACTATAAACAAATGTCATGTAAAGAATTTCTCTTCTTAAATGATTATAACAAAGACATCCCTGCAGGCTGTCAATGAACTTTTATGATACCTTATTAGTTACACAAACCTCATTAATAAAAATAAAATCTTATCGTCTAGAATTAAAACAGAATATGTTTACTATGAATTAAAACATTAGACACAAAGATAAAGTTTCCACTGAGCAACCTTCAATTAACTTAGAGCCCTAAACAATGTTTATCAGGACACAATACAGGTCGTTTAGAATATATTATTAGCAGTCTCTATTTACAAAGCTTATATTTGTAAAGAAATTGTACAATAACAAGGATTGATCGTACTACTCCGCCACCGTAACCTTCTGTTGAAGACGGCCGTATAAATTCGGAGTGTATTCGTAGATTATCTCGTTAGTTGTCACCGTGGATGACAGGCGGGCTGCGTGCATGTATCTCCTCCATGATTTATTTATAGTGTGAAGTATCGGAGGGCGAAGGGTGGAGGCTGCAGTGGTGCGAGTGCCCGAGCACAGCGGCGCGGCGCCCTCAGGCGTGACGCCGTCGTGACGGGCAGGCGCGCGGCCCTACCAATATAGAACATAGCATTATTTAATGGTCAATTTCACCTTGTTATCCTTAGGACAAAAAAATAATTAAAGTTACTGCATATTTGAAGATATAGGTACCCTATTCAGCTTTTACTTGACGTCATTACAAATGTATCTATTTAGCCTTCTATATTTTTCCCTGTACCTACGAACTGTATTTCCTTGTTCATTTCATCTCAATACTTTAACAGCTATTGATTGATTGGATATTTTTATGAGAACTAACAAAATGGTCATCTTAGTCAGTACTCTAGTTTTATTCCATAAATGAGGTATTTTTTTGTAACAACGCTCATGGTTATTTCATTGTGTACGTCATCTCTAATACGTAAGAACTATTCTTTCCCACACCATTATATCACTGTCCTGCAGTAGGTAATTACTGCTTATTACATGCAGCCGTATCCGTAAATAATGCAACAACCATTTGCACCATTAAAAGCTTATCTGAACTTAACATTCAGATACGATTTCGCTCCAGTTAGTTTTGTCCTCGAAACATACAGATCCATATATTGATACATGATAACGCGTAAGCGACACAGTTTGCGCTAGTATAGCGCACCGCAAACTCGTTGATACTACATAAGCACGACCCAATCGTATGTGTTTGGAAACAAACATTCTCGAGGAAATGTCTGCATTTGCTAACAGAAGAGATGTTTAAGTGTGCGCAGGCAAGGTTGGGAAAACACTCGAAATCGAAACTGCTAATAGTGCTACACACATTTATTGAGTATACCTTAATAGCCTTGTCCTTGATGCTTAACTTGAGCTGAACCATAGAATACGTTGAACTTCTCTTAACCACCGCTTTGTACAGTGTGTGTTGCGAGAAATGAAGTCCGTGCAGCATGTGTATGTTGACTATTGCTCCAAATGTTTTTGGGATATTCGGAACCGAAATGGATTGGGCTCTTCCCTCCCAATAATAATACGAATGTTAAAAATCAAATAAAAGTACAGGGAAAGATTCAAATAGCTCAAAATGCGCAATGAAAACACACCGATATTGTAAGACACTTATTACCTTCATAAAAGTGACTGAAAATGTAATTACAATATTTAACAACGCGGCATCTCAATAAATTAGTTGATAGATCTATATTGTACTGCACTTCTATTGATTCATGTAGTGTCAAGTGTTCAATTTGATGACTGCGACCGATAGTTTGGTATGATCGACAAATTAATCGTTATTTAAATAACCGTCTATCGGCATAGATAAACAATAATTTGATGATATCTAATAAGTGTTTGATATTGCATGAGAGTAGGTCGTTCCATTCGTATATAAAGTAAATATAATCGAGCGCGTTTGTTAGACCTATTTTAGATAATGAGTATTAAAATTATAGTCAATACACCGATCCGATCCGAACCCTTCGGAGAATCTAGTAGGGCACGGGGACACGCACTTTTAAGTGTGTGATGCCGTTCCCTCTAGAAAACCTCTGAAGGTGATTCGTTTCACACGGCTTGAGGTACCCTTTAAGTGCCTCGCCGCCCCCCAAAAAAGCCCGGGTGACGCTAAAAATGCCGTCTGAGGCAATCGGCATCGTCTGAGCAAATCGAAAATTGTCAATACAACTTACTAGAAAGGTGCAATACCTTTTTAAAGTTTAAATAAACACAATATAAATGTGTGTTTCTATACTCAACTTTTTTATATTTTATGATTTGCTTCAAGGTTCAAAAGCAGACATAAATTTGGTTAGTACCTTTAGACTACAAATTCCAAAATTTCTTATATTATTAGCGAAGCTAAAGCAGTTTCACCTTGCCTCAAACGGTCCTTACTACTAGGACAGAATTAACTTTACCGTATTAATTATGCCTACACCAATAAACACACTGGACTAAGTGAGTAATTCTATGCGTGGATGTATTAAAGACCCGTCTATTCATCAAAGTGACCTCTTCCGGACAGGCTCCCAATTGATTCGGAACTTCCAAGCTCTTGTACTGAAGTAATGCCTGTGGTTGTACAATTTGAACTAGTAATTGTGATCGCTGGCACAATCTAAATTCTCAGCGCTGCATGGCGCCCAAACTCTGCTCGTTTCGCAACTGCTTGACGCAAGTTTATTTTGGACAGCTCATTGCATCGCGCCGGCAACATTCTGGCTTTATATCGATACGACTACCCCTAAACATATACAGTTACGTAAACAAATTGAATCCCCCTAAAGGTTAGTGAGAGAACCAGGGGTGTGATTTTTGAACCGATGGCTAAGTTTCACGTCTTTCATGATATCGATTACGAGTGCTCATCACTTTATTCAAAGTCACCGGTGACTATTTTGACTTTGATAATCCTCGAATTAGACCTAAATAAAGTAATGACCTATATAAAGCGTTGTTTCTTTTTCTCCTAAGTCAATCTAGATTGTCTTCTCATGTGCGTGCGCATCTTATTACAGAGCAGAATCCAATATCATTTTGCAAGCGTTAATTTTAAAAGCTATAGGTAATCCCTTTGTTACGCAAATTATCACATTCGTGTCACCATTAGTTAGGCCGTGAAATCCAATTGTCACGTACTTTTTAACGTTCCACACAAGTAAACGAACGTCCGGCACGATGGTATCTCTGCTGCGTTTAGATCTCTATCATCATCAAATTACGTTTGACATTTCTGATATATTCAAACAGAATATAACGTTTTATCCGAAGCTAAACCTTGCTTTCTCTTTACGGTAAAAACGTTGCGAATTTTTTCTTTAAAAACTACTGATAGTGATAGGTAGTCTGCGTGACATTACTTCGACTCCACACCTACTTTCTCTTTTGCTTCAAGTAAAAAAAATAACGAAAACCAAAGTTCTACTTTTCATATTCCATCAGTGTGTTTTTGTAAAAAAAATAATTAACCTTTTCTCCGTTTTTATTTCAGCTACGTCATTCGTTATTGAAATTCGGTTATAGTACTATCAAATTGATTGATTCGAGGTTAAACGATTTGCTAGTTGCAATTCCAACGGCACAATTGGAGTCAAGGGCGCTGCAGCCACCTGTATGGAGCATTCTTGCCAAGTGCAAGTGGACTGTTCTCCGACTCCATTACTGCCATAACCGTATTATACTTATGCTAAGTCTCCCCACATCTATTGTTTTCTTAAATAATTTTATGCAAAAGCAATGACATCGATAAATTTTATGACTGCCATTATTAGCGGTTAGCTATGAACACCTTATGTAGAGTATTGTTCGGCGACATAGAAAGGCATGGCACGTCCGCCGCCAGATAGATGGGCGGGCGGTCACATCATCCGTGTCAATATCTAGCATCCCATAAAACGATGTTGTTGATTTTATTGATCTCTGCGATTTCGCGAGCGTGCATAGTTGCTGTCGGTGTCGCGGCGTTATCGATGCTTTGACTAATTGCTTACATTAGTCACGGCGAGGCTGGCACTCGAATCGCGTACGCAAATAGAGTCGGCACAACGATTGACTTAGCGCACGTTGCCCGATCACACCGCTCACCGCCGGCAGCACGCCGCCGCCGCGGGCTAAACACGGATTCCTGGCGAGACGAGCATTATGTTGATGTATATATTTATTAATTTGGCCGTCGCCGACACACAAAGACAATTTGTTCCGAAACGCTAACAATCGTCGTGACGTCACAGCCACGCACGTAGTGAGGTCATTGCACAGGTCATGCTGCGACGTGGCCCAATGTCCGTCCACGACGTCTAACCTAACATACGAAATCGTCATTCATGCATTTATCACGAAATTACCTGATCGATGTTAAGTGTTGCGAAATAACAGTCATGCCGTGATTAACTTTAAACATGCTGATAGCGTCGTCATAGCCGCGTTGCCCGGTTTTTTATAACATCATAAATTACCATAGCAATCAAAAGTGCGACGCAGACATTTACGTCTCGTACGATGTATAGTATCATTGACAGATAACTGAGCGATATAAAATTAAATCAGAGTCATAGATAACAGGAATTCTTAATCGGTTAACAATATGTTTATTCAATACACACAAGACACGGTAACAACACTGATAAGGTGGAAGACCTATTTGCAGAAAAATACAATTAGGTTCTTTGTGTTAGGTTAGGCGGCGTTTGTTTGCTGCGTAGTACCGAAACCTGTTTAGCCACACTGATAACATGAGGAGAGCCTGCGAGAGTGGAGCGTGCTTGCTCGGTGCTCGCCCATGTGACGTCACCGTGCTTGGTGTCCATATACTCGCGATCGCGACCACCGCCTAGCGCTCCGCTACCGCCTAGTGTATTTATGTACGATCGTAACTGCCGAGATAGATCGCATGCCTGCTCTGACTGTTTTATCGTCTGTTAAATTTACTCCTTTGATGTTTTCTTCAAAACTCTAATTATGGTTATTTTCTCTTTACAGAACTGCCTACGGAAGAAGGTAAGAAATGGCGGTGACAACTGGATAAGTATGAGCCGAAATATTGTTTGACCACACTGTCCATAAAATAATAAAGCGCATCAATAAAATGTATACTGGTTTTTAGTAGAGACAATAGTTTGAACCACATAAGAACAAGACTGAAATAATAAACTTAACCGTAAAACAACTTTGCTGACATATTACTCAAATAATTCAAATGACAAACACCGAAGACCCTAAAGTATGTCAAGGGCCCAAGAGACATTTAGTTACTTAGCGACCTTGTGGTGTCAATCTTCAATAGTAATGAAAATTTTAGTAAATAGGTAATGCCAGTCCATAAGCTCCAATAGAGGAGCTGGTGGTAGACTGCGAGTAAACATTTGTTTAATATGATGTGCGTGCATTATACGTAATGTAATTGCTAATATGAAAATTGATCTACGAAAACCTAACTAAGTATTTCTTGCATTCTATTACTAAAATACAGTACATGCTGATACCCTGAACCTAATTACGCAGTGATCCACTTATCCGCTCTTCATTTAAGCCATAAAAAAACAATTTACCAAAAATCCCATTAGAACTAAGCAGTGGAACTTTGATACTGTCAATGTGTTAACACCGCCCGGCATTTCAGACAACCGCTCCGGCGCCTTACGATAATATTATGACAAAACTTCATTCAATGCTGGTGTTGACTAACAATATTGGATATGTCTTTACTTTGACTGTAAATACTGTCAAAAAGTCCAGATGCTTAAAATTACTACGAATTCTCTTATGAAATAGGTTTATTTTTTGATGAAAAAATACTAACAACTTTAACATTTATAATTCTACTATGTTTTTCATTTGCAGGCAAAAGTATATGGCAGTTAGTCCTGGAACAATTCGATGACCTATTAGTCAAGATTTTGCTGTTAGCCGCCATTATTTCTTTCGTAAGTTTAATTCGATGTAACAATACAGGTGAATTATTGATAGCACACAAAATGAATAATGTTACTAAAATTACTTAATTTCTTTTCAGGTTTTAGCTTTATTTGAGGAACATGAAGACGCTTTCTCGGCGTTCGTAGAGCCCTTTGTTATTTTACTTATTCTCATTGCTAACGCTGTTGTAGGAGTATGGCAGGTAATAAAAATTAAATCATATCTATACTATTATTACATAAAACAGTAAATATGACTAACTTGCATTATGATACTTATACAAAATATGTTATAGGAAAGAAACGCCGAATCCGCCATCGAAGCTTTAAAAGAATACGAACCCGAGATGGGTAAAGTAGTAAGAGGAGACAAATCTGGCGTACAAAAAATTAGGGCGAAAGAAATTGTTCCCGGGGACGTCGTGGAGGTGTCCGTCGGAGACAAGATTCCCGCCGATATCCGCCTAATTAAGATTTACTCCACCACCATCCGTATCGACCAGTCCATCCTGACTGGCGAGTCTGTGTCTGTCATCAAGCACACGGACGCCATCCCCGACCCCCGCGCCGTCAACCAGGACAAAAAGAACATCCTTTTCTCTGGTACCAATGTCGCCGCTGGCAAAGCCCGTGGTATCGTCATCGGCACCGGCCTGAACACTGCCATCGGTAAAATCCGTACCGAAATGTCTGAGACAGAGGAGATCAAGACACCGCTGCAACAAAAACTCGATGAATTCGGTGAGCAGCTCTCCAAAGTTATCTCCGTCATTTGCGTTGCCGTATGGGCCATCAACATCGGACACTTCAACGACCCCGCCCACGGTGGAAGCTGGATCAAAGGCGCCGTATACTACTTCAAAATTGCCGTCGCTTTGGCCGTCGCCGCCATTCCCGAGGGTCTGCCAGCTGTCATCACCACTTGTCTCGCTTTGGGCACCAGGAGAATGGCCAAGAAGAACGCTATTGTCAGGTCTCTGCCTTCAGTAGAAACTCTTGGTTGTACATCCGTCATCTGCTCCGACAAGACCGGCACACTCACCACCAACCAGATGTCCGTGTCCCGTATGTTCATCTTCGACAAGATTGAAGGTAGCGACAGCAGCTTCCTCGAATTCGAAATCACTGGCTCCACCTACGAACCCATCGGAGACGTTTACCTGAAGGGCCAGAAGGTTAAGGCCGGTGAATTCGACACGCTCCAGGAATTGGGCACCATTTGTATCATGTGCAATGACTCCGCTATTGACTTCAACGAATTCAAACAAGCTTTCGAGAAGGTCGGTGAGGCCACCGAAACCGCCCTTATCGTACTCGCTGAGAAGATGAATCCCTTCAACGTTCCCAAGACCGGCCTCGACCGCCGCTCGTCTGCCATCGTCGTCCGCCAGGAAATTGAAACCAAATGGAAAAAAGAGTTTACCCTCGAGTTCTCTCGCGACAGGAAATCCATGTCCTCTTACTGCACACCCCTCAAGCCTTCCCGCCTCGGCACTGGACCCAAACTGTTCGTCAAGGGCGCACCTGAGGGCGTCCTGGACCGTTGCAGCCACGCGCGCGTCGGAACAAGCAAAGTCGCTCTTAACTCTACCCTCAAGAACCGCATCCTGGAGCTCACCCGCCAATACGGTACCGGCCGCGACACCCTGCGTTGCTTGGCCCTGGCCACCGCTGACAACCCGCTCAAACCTGAAGAAATGGACCTCGGTGACTCCACCAAATTCTACACTTATGAAGTCAACCTCACCTTCATCGGCGTCGTGGGCATGTTGGACCCTCCCCGTAAGGAAGTTTTCGACTCCATCGTCCGTTGCCGCGCTGCTGGTATCCGTGTAATCGTCATCACCGGTGACAACAAGGCCACCGCTGAAGCCATCTGCAGGTAAACACTGAGGATACAAACAGTCTAGAAAATTGTTTTTAATAATTGATTATTTTTTACTTATCTATACCGTTTGCAGACGTATTGGCGTGTTCACTGAAGAAGAAGACACAACTGGCAAGTCTTACTCCGGCCGCGAATTCGACGACCTCTCGGTTTCCGAGCAGCGCGCCGCCGTCGCCCGCGCCCGCCTCTTCTCCCGCGTGGAGCCCGCCCACAAGTCCAAGATCGTTGAATACCTGCAAAGCATGAACGAAATCTCCGCTATGGTAAGTTTTGTTACCGTTCAGTTTTGACTTCCGAAATCATTTATACATCATAATGTGACAACGGTAACATTTTACTACTAATAATTAGTAGTAATAAGTAATAACTTATTATATTCAAGTAAGCAATTGCTTGTTTGGTTATAATGAGGATGTTGACTATAACAATAATAAATTTCGAAACAAAGAATAAGCTTTGAATAGTAATTCCGTGTTTTGTCTCTTTCACTCTATTTTGAAATAACGTTTACATAACAGGGACAAAACACGGAATAACTATTCGAAGCTTATACTTTGTTTATTTGTAAGGGGGGTAAAAGTACAAACTAACTACATTATGTATGTGACAAAACATTACACTTTTTTATTTGATCTAAACACAAAATATAATTTTAACAGATGCTAATGCGGATCAATATTCTTATATATTATACTTTTGTTTTCATTCTAATTATATTCAATACAATTCATAAATAAAAAACCTCAACTAACTCGCCTTTCCGAGGCAAGGTGCCCAAAATGCTGGAGGCATTGCCCCTTCTTATATTGATATTAAAAATCGGTAGTTTGTTTACTAATTCATATCTCACGTTACCTATATTTATTGTTTATACAATGCAGTTACTGGGATTGCCTTAGGTGTTTACGTTGAGTTCTGATTGTTTATAAACTGTTAAAGCTTATTTACTATAATAAGCTTATGGTTTCCTTGTTAGTGTTATATATACTTATAATACAAATTATAACTTTTGACTACCTCTATTGTTACTTCAGATTTATTTTGATGCGGCGGCTTCTGAAACCGTTCAAATTTTTTTGGATTGCTAACGTAACGGTTCGGCACGTAATTCGCCTCTAATAATCAGCAAAATAAACGCAAGTAGTATCTGCAGAAACTATAAATATATGTATAAAAACTCGATTGACAACAAGTTAAGTAAAACCCATAATATGGCTTTAGTTTCCAGGCGTTATAATGTTAGTCCTCTTTATACAGTTTGCAATCGCGGGATTGTCCCGTAATCCCGTTACTTATTACGTTTCTGTATCTAACTACCGTATTCATAGACGTCAATTAAGTTTTAATGACAATTAAGTCTCTTGCTGTCACTTTCTTATGTATAGTGCTAAATAGAGAAGGAAATACATTTAATTGTCATTATAACTTAATTGACGTCTCTGAGTACGGCAGTTAGTCAGTCTTCTTTTTTCTGTGTTTTATGTATATTTGGTTGAAAATGTGTAGTCCCGTTTGTGTTAGTAACGGTAGATAGTGATAATTGTATCCGTTTTAAATCAGGCTTAACTTTAGGTCTCGGAATAACAGGGTTGGTTTATGTTCTACTACGATATCGTTACGGTTTTGTTATGGGAATCGTGGGGAACAGGCGTTGTGAAAGATGCGTAACTTTCACAATCTCGCACCGCTCTTCACCGCCCAGCTGTAAGCTACAAGTCAAGTTGTTTTCCAGACTGGTGACGGCGTGAACGACGCGCCCGCCCTGAAGAAGGCCGAGATCGGTATCGCCATGGGATCCGGCACCGCCGTCGCCAAGTCCGCCGCCGAGATGGTGCTCGCTGACGACAACTTCTCATCCATCGTCGCCGCTGTTGAGGAAGGTTGGTGGCTTGTGGTCAATTTTCTAGTCTCTTTTCTTTAAATCTACCGATCCTTTAAATATATTGGTAAAATAGAAAAGGATTTGAGTAAAATCAATCATAGTAGTGTTTCAATTTGTTATGATTTTACCGTTGTAACGTTTTCTTAAAACAAGAGCCCAAAAAGAAACTCAACTCGCTTCTTGACTCCTTTTCTTACACCTTTACATATTATATTTACCCCTAGGTTTAAACCTAAAAGCTCTATGTCAGGATCAAAAGAATTTATACAATTTTAATTGAATCTGCGAACTTTTAAAAATGTTTTTGTTAATAAATCTTTGTCGAATATTGATTCTCTTTACTTTCGGTGATTCTGTTAATTATAAATTAAAACATCAGCCATTGTCATATTTCTTTAATTGAACCCACCACGCTGGTTATGCGGATGCCGTCTTACGACAACAGCCGAGACTAAAACGGCTTAACGTGACGAAGCACGAAAAAGTTTTAAATTCAAAATCATTTAATCAGTTTAGTCTATAGCCCTTATAAATGTTACTATGCCATCAGTTCGTAAGTACCAGGTCACAGGGTGGGATACCTTATATTGATAGAAACCGGCAAGAATCTCAGCAAGTGCATTTCTTTTCTCCCCTACAACGTCACATATAGGAAAATGTCCTCCCTGTCATAGAATGTCACTTTCCGTTTTTTGAACGTTTTTAAGACAAACCATTCGAGCTCCCTAAAATGGTAACTGCCCCTTTCCCCCCAGGTCGCGCCATCTACAACAACATGAAGCAGTTCATCCGTTACCTGATCTCTTCCAACATCGGTGAGGTGGTGTGCATCTTCCTGACCGCCGCGCTGGGTCTGCCCGAGGCGCTGATCCCGGTGCAGCTGCTGTGGGTGAACCTGGTCACGGACGGCCTGCCCGCCACCGCGCTCGGCTTCAACTCCCCCGACCTGGACATCATGGACAAACCCCCCCGCAAGGCTGATGAGGGTCTCATCTCTGGATGGCTGTTCTTCAGGTACGATGGCCGAAAGTCAAAATCATTTTAATTATGGATATTATAGTTTTTTTTTTATAGATAATATGGATAGGTTTTTATTTCAACTCTTTTTCAAATTTTATAATGAATAGTCTTTTATCTAATATAAGCCTTTAAAAGCACTTATATTTGATATCAAAACTAAGTATAAAAATTCAAATATTACTAAACTTAACTTTAGTTTAACTAAACCATTGAATCTACCACCACTTCCGATTTTGGAAAGTACAACAGAATGTCATTGTAATTTGTTAATTATCTACAAGGTACATCAAATCAACGTGTTACATAATTGCTTATACGTTGTAACAATAGATCTTAAAATTAAAAATAATTAAACATGAATACTTTTAAAACGAATTCTTAATCGTTTATAGATACTTAGTTTATCTTGCTAAAAACAAGCATAGATAGTGAGCAAAGTTTTACAAAAAAATATATAAAATTTCAAACTTTGTTCTCTACATCGAACCATTTTGTCAAATGTTTTTATTGTTAAATTCATAGATTTTCAATTGTTACTTCGGCCTTAGTCTAGTTTTTAATTTACTAAACCTTTAGACCATTTTTTGTTTATGCTTCCCGAACAATAAATTAATGAAATTCCCTCGTTTTATGGTGCAGATACATGGCTATCGGTGGATACGTCGGCGCGGCTACCGTAGGCGCGGCGTCCTGGTGGTTCATGTACTCGCCCTATGGCCCGCAGATGACCTACTGGCAGCTTACCCACCACTTGCAGTGCCTCGGAGGCGGCGATGAGTTCAAGGTACATTAAGATAAGATCATTTTATTGCCGTGTAATTCTCGGCCTAGGTACAAATACTTAAGCTATGAAATACTGCAATAACTTTAATAATACTGCTTTAAGATATAAGCTTTAGAGGACTTCGTAAAAAAGTAAAGAGTCGGCGGTTTTGTTTTGAATTATTTTTTTTAAAATGCATTTTGTCTCTCTTTCTGCGTAAAACGGAATGCACCCGTTTCATTTGAAATGAGAGTATGCAAGTTACTAATTAATTATGAGACGTCCGATACCTCTAGTCTGCCCGTGGCCACGGACCCTGCAAAGGGTTCAAGGGAAACGGCAGGATAAAATAATATAAATGAATGTGTAAAATAAACGCGTAGAAGTAGATCCGTAAAAGTAGGTTAATTTAAATCTTTAAACTTAACAAACTGAACTTTGGTGTGTATCGCAGGGCATCGACTGCAAGATCTTCACGGACCCGCATCCCATGACCATGGCTCTGTCCGTGCTGGTGACCATCGAGATGTTGAACGCCATGAACAGCTTGTCCGAGAACCAGTCGCTGCTGGCTATGCCGCCGTGGTCCAACATGTGGCTCATCGGCTCCATGGCTCTCTCCTTCACGCTCCACTTCGTCATCCTCCACGTTGAGGTTCTCTCGGTAAGTCCGGTGATGCTCTAAAGGCAGTTTAAGGCCAACAACAAATTATCTCCAAAAAAGACGCCGTCCGAGGCCAAGAGAACCTCCAAAAAAAAAGACTGACGGTCACTGTTTCTGGTGGTCAAATTCTGACTCCCGACTACCTATGTACCTTTTGTCAAGAAAATATAAAAGACTGTCATTGTTTCTGGTGGTCAAATACTGACACCTAAGTAAATTTTGTCTAATCTAGTTTCCTGACTAGGTTTCGCATGTCGACTTTTTGCCAAAATTCCAAATTTTTATTTACCTTTTTTGACTTTTAGAAATTCATTTTAATTTTATGTGTGACAACTTTCACCGAAAACATTCGAGAACAACTTGTTCTTAAAGTAACATAATTATGCTCATGACTGTGTATACCTTTTAAGTCATTACAGTACATCACGAGCAATAACATGTACACAATTTTGACTGGTTTGACTCTTATTCCATTGTATTAAGAGTTAGATTGTTTACTTGTTAATGGTCGTGAGTATACATCGGGACGTGCCCGTTCGCCCGCAGGCCGTGTTCCAAGTAACGCCGCTGTCCGTGGACGAGTGGGTGACGGTGATGAAGTTCTCCATCCCCGTGGTGCTTCTGGACGAAGTGCTGAAGTTCACGGCGCGCCGCATCTCGGACGGTGAGCACGGCTACCTCCACGGCATGCAATGGATTGTGCTCATGTGGGCCGTGTTTTTCGGCCTCCTCATCTACGGCCCGCTATAAGGAGTGACGCCATCGCCCAGTTCCAAAAACCCCACTTTAACCCTCATCGATGCGGCGCCCCCCCAAATTTAACAAGCTTAAACGGTGGTCGCCGCACCGCACCCGCTGTGGAAAACCTATAGACTTTGAGTTGACCTCACCGCAGCAGATCTAACCGGAATGCTCATCCCCGGCGCACCGTGTGTGGACCCAGCAGTCCGTAGTACGAAGTACGCAGTCCGCAGTCCGCTCGGGGACTGGCGTCAGTCTCCGCGGCCCGAGCCGTCGGTCGGCCCGCCCTAATGTGATTTTCCGTTTTGTACGTGCGAGACAATAATAATATCGGGAGTACGTTCGTTTCCTACGCCGCGCCGCGCTGTCGTCCCGTCGGCGACAGATGTGTTTCGATTACATTATATTTACTTGTAGCTAGAAATGAAGCGGCTGTGAAGACCTTCATTGTAAAGTACTAACGTGTAACACCAAAAATTGGTTTAGCTGAACTTTTTAAAGGGTAAATATTGTGTAAGGTTCTCTTGTGAGTAGCGATTTGTATCGATACATGACCGCCGGGCCCGTGCCGGCGCCGCGGCTCGGCGGCAGAGGTACCACTCGCTGTAAACTATGAATAGATATGTGCATTGTTAGTGCTTAGTGTAATTTTGTTGTAAGTATATTGGTAGGGAAACGGTTACGATTATTTTGCTCGGCAAACTTCTTAGTGGGAAGAATAAATTCTGCTCTGTCTTTTCACCTGCGGCCGCTTGTTAACATTCCTTTTTGCATTTCGTTTTCGACCTGAATTATATTGATTAAGCATCGTTTGTACCTATGCTCTTCCTGTAACCTAACAAATTTTATTTCCATGCTATGATTAACAATTTTATTAGAATGATGTATGTTTTTTTTCTTTTTATATCTGATAAATTGTATTAGATTAAACAACGAAAGGCTCTTACGAATATCGTCCAGTGTCGTTTTATTTGTAAAAGGAATTGCAAGATTTGATAAAGCAATATAGTCAATGTATGTATGTCAGAATGTGTTGATTTAAAAAATGTTCAGGTTCTTGAATAGATTTAACTATTGATATAATTTAAGTTATCTTTTTCCCCTGGATTGGTAACACTATCAATGATTTATTGATGAGACATAATATTAAAGTAAGGTTAATGAATTAAATCCAAAGTAGGTGTTTTGTTATGTTATGGTACATGGATTGTACCTCCTCTATTAATATGTTTTACTTTTTCTGCATGTTTTGTACATTGCATGTTTTCGATTTAAGAGTGCAGTTTGGTTTGTTCGACGACTAAATATTAATCTCTAAACTTTGTCGTATACTTTGATTATTATGTGTGTGTCTACATAGTGATATGTACGACAGTACACTTCGACCGATATGCAAATTTAGACAACCACTATACACTGCACAATGAAGGGCATGCTCAAATTCCTACATTACTTCCCCAACCTTCTCCAACTGTTATGATTACGAAATAACTTATTTAAAATGTACAGTCGTTTATACATATTTTACATTAATTAAAAATATCAGAATTAAACTTCCACTTGTTTTTCTTGCACCATCCTTACTAGAACCACGTAACTACGACGTCGACCGATCAACTGACTTCGGACACACCTCGTGCACACAACCATAAGAACATGGCCACAACTATAAATCGACTTATGTTTTCTGTGTGTTTCCTGCTAACAAACCGTGATAACAACGCTAAAAGTTTTGCAAGCTTCCGAAACGCTATTTGGCTACAATTATGTTAAGACAATTATTGCCAGTCAAAAAATTTTATTACTTACACCTAAATTATTTTCCAAAACTTATTCTCTTTCCAAATTAACTTGAATCTTTTTATGACAACATTCTGTTAAAATACACATGAATGATATTGCAAAACTTTCCCCCTGCCCCTCGCATGGCAGGAGCCGCCATGTGCCGCATGCTAACCCTGTTGTCTGCCCACAGCCCAGCCCACGTGGAAGATGTAAGCGCCGCGCCGCCGCAACCCTGCACGCACATATTCCATGAACACTCATTGTTTGTTGTGATCCCGCAGTGAAACTACACATTAAGTAACTACGACATGGTTGTGATCTCTGCATACGAACCCAGTAAGTTCGGACGGTCGCCCCGCTCGAGCGGCCCTACACTAACGCTCCCGTTGTTTTACAGCGCACGAGATTGTCATTGACAAGTGGTAAAGCCACCGAGTCATAGTTCCTCACCCGCTTCTCTCTGCTACTACCGCTCTCGCCTCCGTTACTAAATGATCGGCAGTTAGATAGCGCGCCGCGAGCCGCGGTCGCCAGGGGCGGGGGCGCAGGCGGACGCGGGCGAGCCAGCCATCTGCTCACCTGTGCTAGTTCATCAGAGAGGACTTAAGTTGTTCATAATGTGTATATAATACAGTATGCTTAGGAGGTTTAATCATTGTTAAATTACATTGTTCTATTAAAGACTACATGGTGCCCGTCGACAGAAGCAGTGCGATAGACGATGTGTACTTAAGTTGACAGCACTATTATATTTAATTTATTGTTATATTTTTATTCTCTTTTTAATCTAGTTTGCTTATATAGCGCCAAATCTATTTCTATTAGTGCTGACGCCTCGACGAGCAATATGGTGTCTGTAAGGGAAGGATAAACATAATTGTCCAGTGTTTGGGACGTAATCGAATCCAAAAATTTAAACATACCTGTACATTTTAATGTATTATTGTTTTGTACAATAAACCGTTATAAAACGACAAGTGTTTGATTTAAAATAACTGCACCTAATTCAAAAAGAAAGATAAAACTGAAAATCGTTTTATGCCTAATTTTCGTGTCTGTTAGTTCTAATCAGAGAAGCAACGATGTTTGAATTTAACATATGAGAGTTAAGCATTCTCCGCTGAATGGACCAATCGAGTTAATCGACTTAACAAAGATTGCAACATGATTGTAATCGTGGGAACAAGTTACACTTTCTTAAGTCAAAGTTTTCTTGCCAATGTTTACCATACACAAAGTCTACGCTAACACATCCAATGTAGGTAATGTAATCATATTTTAATTTTTTCAATATGGTTTAGTTATAATAAGAGAAATCCCCCAAACATGACTAAAGGTTCATATTTAGAAAAGTCTGCGAGCTAAATAGTTAACAATTAAAGTCCAAAGACAGGTTGCGCCAAGCCATAGGAATATATATAAAGAAAAATTATCAGGGAAATGTCAATGTCAAAATTCGACTTCTTGGCGGGAAAGTGAAGCGTCATGTCTGCGGTTTTGTTTTATTTTCTAAAATTTGTGTTAGTTCGAATAATAATGTGATATAATGGTGGATTATTAACCGTTAAGTGTTCGTGAGTGTGCATAAGTGTTGGCAAATGAAACAAAACAGTGCAACGTTACTTTTCAAATTCACTCAAGAAGCTCGCGTGAGGACTGAGTAAAGCCTCACATCTTTACTGAGGTACTCGAGGGGTTGGGGGGTATATCATTTCTCACTTCCCATTTCTAATATCATTCATCATCATCATTTAAGGAAATATTGTTTATTTTAAGTATTACTTGTAAGAAAAATTACTTTGACACTGGCTAAATGTGCTAATCGCACGAAGCCATCAACTAAAAAAAAAATGTCAAAATTCGCTCGCTGTCACCTCACACCTGTCTATAGGGCAGAAAGTAATTGAAAGAATAGTCCGTCTCTGTGTCGATGTTAAAAATTAAAATAGCAACGGCTTCTTTGTGCAACTTTCTTTCTTACTTCTGAGAATTTCTGAAATTAAACTAATTTAAGAGGTATCTTTTGAAATGGCTATATCATAAAAAGAGTTTATCTAACTAATTAATAGTGTACAGACACAATGGATGCATCCAGGTCAGTTTAATTTTCTATTAAATTCAAAAAAGCGTCTCTGTTTTAGCCCTTCCTTTCACTAAAGTACTTTTATTGCAGGGCGGATGCCGAATTACCGAACCAAATGGCTCATTTAGATATAATGGAGGTGGATGATGTAAATGAAGATCCAGAAATCTCGCAAAGTTCTGAATCGACAGCTAGAGTACTAAGAAAAAGAAAATCGTTAATGCCTGAAATTAGTAAATCTAGCAACCGCAGAGTAAGCATGAAACCACGTAAACATGCCACAGAAAATGCAAACCCCAAACAAATAGAAGCTCTGTATTTAAACAAGAAAGTAAAAACATTGTCGCAAACATTGGAAACAATCTATGAAGAACCTAAGACTGATAACAAATCCACTGATACATTAATTGGTGGAAAAAAAGTAAAAAGACTACTTACATTCCAGTTAGGTAATCAATACACAAAAGAAAAAATTAAGAAACGAAGGGCGAAAATAAAGAAACTGCTTGGTAGTAAATCATTTCTGAATAGGAAAAAAATACCAATGCAAGTATTTCTTAAAACTATTGAATGTCTTGAGTTAGATGACTCGGTACAAACTGAAATAAAGATACTGAATGATAAAACAGTCTGATTAAATAAGGTTTTACTCATTACCTATGGTACTTTTCATGTGACTTGCACATTGTTTTAGAGTTGAATCGAATAAACAAAATTAAATCAATACGACTTTCACTTTTAATCAAAATTAATAATGTGCTTTTCATTCCCAGTTTAGGATAGAAAACTTTATTTGTTGTTGGGGAAAGTTAATTCTTCAGAGATTATTTACATGTTTCTATAAAAATTTGTTAGGTTTTCAAAAAATATATATAATAAACAGTTAATTCCATTGACTTAGTAGGGATGCTAACACAATATGTTAATTCACAGTACTTTTGGAATTCAATGTTCTTGAGCAACATTAGCCAGTAATCTGTAATAAAAGTAATGAACATATACCAATTATCAGCCCACCAAATTTCCCACTGCTGCGCTTTTCATATGAACTATATCAGTTGGGGAGGTTAGGTCATAAGCCAACAGTAGCTCAATGAGAAACAACTTTGACCAACAGATGCTTCTAAAGCATGAAATATCTCAAAATATTTTTATTTGGTCACCCATCTAGTGGAAAGTTGGTCAACTTATAATGTCATGTCCCAATCCCACCCCAAAGGCGCCAACTGCTGCACCATCTATCTAGTTAATAATAACAACTAGATCCCATGTGAGATCACAAACTTTATAAATTAAAAAACTTAAGAGATTCATAAATTATAATTAGTTACAATTTTATTGCTTTAACATTGATATGAGTTAAATTCTTCTTTTTACAATATAATATTTACAAAAAATTACAATACTGCTAGACTTTGATAAATAATCTGCTAGATGACAGGTTGTAAAATAAAAATAGATTTCTTTCCTAATCTTGAATATAACACATAGTGGAAGTACTAGAACAATTGTCATATTCTTTGAACAATGCTACTTGGCTATTGTTGGTGACATTGACACACACACAACGAGGTTTATCTTCTCCAGGAGTGTACAGCTGCCGCGGCACACCAGTCCAGCTTCGAGTGATTCCGCCACTGTAAAATAAGTGTAACATCAAAATCAGGGATGTTGCATGAACAGTACATACTTTCTTAACTGACTTTAAGTTATTGACATATAGACAAGTACTGTTTGTAGATATTTATTACGCTCAGGACGACTTCGTCATTTTCTTAAACTTGACACTTTCACTTGTCTCTTTTTTAACTCGGCTCTTTCTTAGTTGGTCTCTTTCTTAAACTTGACACTTTCCCAACTCGTCTCCCCTCCGGACGACTTCGTCATTTTATTAAACTTGACACTTTCCTAACTGGTCTCATTTTTAACTCGGCTCTTTTTTTTTATTATACTATCATTATACAATCACATAAGGGGAAAGAAGAAAACCAAATTCTTTAGTATTAAGTATTATATTTATTAATTTTTCGAATTTTTATAATGCGTAACCGGCGATCTTGTTAGTTGAACCTAGGTGAACCACGAGAAAAAAAATTGCCCGTAGTTTACCTAGGTGAACTGATCTGGTGAACCACGGCTAAGGAGAGAGGAAAAACAGCGACTGAGAAAGAGCCGAGTTAAAAATGAGACGAGTTATGAAAGTGTCAACATTGCAAAAGAGACCAACTAAGAAAGAGCCGAGTTAAGAATGAGACGTGTTGGGAAAGTGTCAAGTTTAAGAAAGAGACCAACTAAGAAAGAGCCGAGTAAAAAAAGAGACAAGTTAGGAAAGTGTCAAGTTTAAGAAAATGACGAAGTCGTCCTGAGCGATTTATTACCATAGACTTTAAGGGATTTATGACTTAAACAGATCATGACTGCATTGTTTAAAAAAACATGTTGATTTGTTTTTACTATACCTTGATGTAGTGCACCACACGCGAGTACCCTCGTCAGCGCTCCACGATATGTTACAAGGTGGATATTTACGTTCATCACGCTTCGCTATTTCCTTCTGATATTTACAATGCTCAATTCTTTCATAAAATTGTTTCATGTACTCTGTTTCCTTTCCGTCATGATCAAAGAATCTTCCAATAACAATTCCTAGAATATGATTTAGTCGAAATCAATAATACATTGATATGTTAAAATAAAACTTCAGCGCTGGACCTAGGGTAGAGCGAGTGGAATAGTTGTTCTAGGGGCCTGGTGGGAATGGGCGCTGTTCCTGTAGTTGACGTATAGCAGGTTCGGATGATGCGAGGGTTCCTTGGCGATGGTAAATAACAACTGCGTCTCTGTATGTGATGTACATTTAATTGGCAAGATAAATTTTGTTGGCACCCTTATTAAATGAATGATATCGTTTTTCATTATAATTCCCACTCTACCCTAACCATGGGCTGGCACTGTAAATGGATCATTACATTATTGTTAACAATCTTACCAACAGACTTATATTTTTCCTTCAATGTCTTTTTCCAATTGAGCAATACAAACAGTTCATCACATGTCAAGTCTAAAATGTGGTCTTTTACTTCACTGTCATCTTTAAAGTTACCTGTTATAAAGGCTCTGGAGCCATCTTTACCTAAAACAAGACATCCAAGAAAACATTAACTGATAGATGAATAAGGAAGGCTTAAATTTTAATAAATTGATAAGTACAGTATAATAATAAACTTGGATCGGTACCTACAAGTTTGCATTTAGTAAATTGTTTTAGAAAAAGTGAATGTAATTTTACCTTACCTACAAAATAATTATAAGGTGATCCTTCTCCATAATGTTGTAGGCCCTTACTGACATCAAATATTGTGCCAAGTATAGCTAAATACATTCCATCCTTAATAACTCCATTGTATTGAACTAACTCTTCTGGAGTAAAGATGTACTTATTTTTGCCTTTTGAGAAAATCGTAGTTTGTAACAGGCTTTTCAAATAAATTTCTAAACTTTCTTTATATGTTATTGCTAGGAAAAGTATACAAAACGAGAGAACCAAGTTTATACGTCGTCCCATATTTTTTTATTTATAATTAATATTATACTTATTCTTATTTATTTAGTCCAGTACAGTATTAACTATCAAACAAACCCTTTTGTTTTGAAAGTTAAGCTAATACAAAATTTAACTGAGTTGAATGACCCGTGGCTGCCCGTGTGACCCCGTCCCCCGCCCGTGCCGTGCGTGCGTTCTGTCTGTCAGTCATCATCAGTTCAGTTGTCAGGTGAGGCGGTCACTGTCAGTCATTATCTTCTTTTCTAGGGCATGGTTTGTGTCTACAACCGAACACAATTCCGCCAATATTACGTAGGTATCTAATACACGGAAGGATTCGTATGGAGTTTAGTGTTTTTAAGCAAATTTACTAAGAACAAGTACAACAACATGTTATAGATTAGTTTATTTTAAATAAATTTATTACACACACACAAGAGTTATTTATAACTTGATATTGTTTACTGACAAAAATGATATTAAAATTTTTAATAAAGGTTGCGAAATCACCATATTTAAAATGCACTTAAAAATAGTGGGACGGGGAATATTTTGAGAAGGAAAATTTTGGACAGTTATAAAATATGTGGTCAGTTGAGCCTTCATCTAACCCACAATCATAAAGGGAGCTGTGCTTGTGCACGAACAGGATATCCCTGTGTGTGAATATATTAATGTGCGTCTAGTTTATGCTAGTGTCCTTTTCACCGCCCAACTATCCTACACGCGATGTCCCGCTGTACGCCAAAGTATAAATGTATTTTAATAAAGTAGGTACAAAGAAGAACTTCTATAGAAGTGCTGGCGTGGACGGCACGAAAATCTCGAACTTCTATAGAAGTTGTTGGCGGTAAAAAGGTTAATAATTTTGTAGTACGCAAGCAGCGTAGCGACAGACGTCATTGAAAAATGCATCAGTGTTAACTGTATTTGTGTCCGTTTACCTCGTTCGTCCCCCGCAGAAAATGACAGACTTTTTTTATAGAAATTAGTGCGCATGACCTCTCCGGTTGGTTTAATGCTCTAAAGAATAGAATAGAATAGAAAAAGTTTATTAATGCCATAAGTAACTATTACAAATATCACACACAATACAAAATAAAACAGAACATGCAACAATACAATCTAAGTATGACACTAAAAGGTTTCCACTCAGCATAATGTCAGGTCACCTAAAGAGTAATCTGACGCTGATCTTCCGCGACGCGAACACCTAAGCGAGAGAGCACAGCAGTACGCAACCAAACGCGCAGTAACAACTAAATTAACCAATTACAATTTAAGATTCAAAACTATTAAGAGCGTTTACGCCGCACACTAGCGCCACTAATGAAAAAAAAAATATATCTAGTAATTAGAGATAGAAAATCAAATTATGCTCAACAAACTATTTGAATGAAGTAATTTAGGATTTTTACGTCACCTAATGAACACCTCACATGTTATGGTTTAGTTAAATAAGACGTTACGGCCACTTTTAACTATAACGCCATATTTAACTAAACCATAACATGTCAGGTGTTCATTAGGTGACGTAAAAATGCTAAATTACTTCATTCAGATAGTTTGTTGAGCATAATTTGATTTTCTATCTCTAATTACTAGATATGTTTTTTTTTTCATTGGCGGCGCTAGTGTGCGGCGTAAACGCTCTTAAGAATAACGCATGAACTAGTGGACGGACTGACGTATTAAACACAATTTGATAAGAATACATTAAAATTACTTAAATATTAACCCAAAAACCACAAAAATTATACAAAATTATCTGTTTAAATCTATTTTTTTGCAATTCTAGCAGATACTGTTTGTATTTATCTCTAAATAAACGAACGTTACGGGAATTTCATAAGGGTGGTGGTAAATTATTCCAACATTTTGTGGACAGATACCTATCGGAAACTGCCTCTAAACGCGGCAGTGCTGTGTCTAGGGCAGACTAGATGGGTAGCCATTCTAACACTACGCTCTGAAAACTGTAGCTTGTCATACAAATATGATGGCATACGCGACTGCACAACATCAAAAAGTAAGCAAGCAAAATGAATAGAACGTCTCGACTCCATCGTTAAAAGAGTAGATTGATTGAGGTAGGGAGTCACATGAGTCCTGCTTGGGATGAAAAAGCAGTAACGGGCACAAGCTTTTTGGACTCGTTGAATTAGCCTTTTTGTGTAACCATAAATACAGTTACCTATAATTGTATCAGCATAATTTAACTTGGAGAGCATCAAAGACTCACAAAGTTTAATTCTCAAGTCCACACTCAAATAATTGTGCACCTGGTACAAAACTTTCAGCCGGTAGAAGCAGTTCTTGACTGTTTTTAAAACATGATTATGGAATTTCAATCGTAACATCATTCATCATAACGCCAAGATTTCGGGCTTCATCTACCTGTTCAATAGCATCATGACCTATCTTCAATACAAGAACGAAATTATTGATTCTTTCTATTTGGCTTTTAGAGCCTAGAATAAGAAATTTAAGTGGGTTTAAGACCAAGCTATTTTTATTAGACCACTTATTTATTCGCTCCAGCCTCCAGGACTTGGTTAAGTGCACTCACCGCTGTCAAAGTACCGCTGTCTAAGGCTTTAAGCTTTCTAAAAGAGAGCATAAAAACCTTAAAGCATTAAATAAAAATAAACGTTAAACCGACCATGTATACGCTACTTTAACGGACACGTGATCTCGTTGTAAATTAAGAGATTCACAAGTCTTGTTCGATATCTCCATTCCTTTGAGAGTAATCCGAGCTCTGAATTCAAAGAACTTTATTTAAAAACTCATAAGAACATGTGGAACATGGAGTGCAGTTCATTTAACGTTTTCAAATCAAAATTGAAAGAATATGTGTACAAAAATGTTTTGTAAAATAGAATTATGCGTAATGCTGGACTATAGTTAATTAAGTTTAATTTGTAAGCTCATTATAAGTGAACTATGTTCTTATGAGTTTTTTGAATAATATTCTTTGAATGATAGCGCGAGCTCTAATAGAGCACTGAATATGTGTGAACATTTTGTTGCTTTAATATATGTCGTTTTCGAGAACGGTTATGGCCATGGGTACGCTAGCTTGATCGTGATGATAACGTACACACTAAAAAAGATCTCTATAACCGCTCAAGTGGCCGGTGGCCGTTTGAGCGGTTATATTTCTTAAACTAAAGAGGCACTAATTATTTTGTTTGCAGTAATTACGCACTAAAAGAGGGAATAACAACAAACGTGAATTAGATCATGTGTACGCCACCGCCACCATAACGGACACACATTTATTCAATCAAATATAAAAATGGAAACAAATTATAAAAGAAACACAATCACAATTCAAAACTTACTGTATGGGCTTGATCCCTTTGACTTTACTGTCACAAAATAAACTAATGTTTAATGTAATTTTTAGTCATGAGAAATTTAGCTCTTTGAAGAGATAAGAGCTATATAGCTCTTTACCCAGTCAAGAGCTATATATCTCTTCTAGCTCAGTAGCTCATTTAGCTCAGTGTAGTTCATGAAGATAGAAGACTCTTGAGTCGTTTATATACGTACAGTAGGCCGATTCTACTAAATAACTGCAACTACACTGCAGCGTCGCGTGTGTCAAAATGAGCAAATTTTGACGTTTCGGTATTCTGTTATGCAGCGCTGCTGCCGTAGTGTTGCAGGGACGGAGAAGTAACGCAAATAGGTATTCCACTAACAAAACTGCACTACACCTGCACGTTTACTGCAAAATAATCGTATTCCATTAAAATATTTTGACATTTGTGTAGTAATGACAGCAGTATTGGTGCAGTTTTTGTGCAGGTTTATTGAAGTAGATCAAAAGTCACCAAGACCTCAAAGATGGTCTCCTTAAAGAAAACGTTGCTTTTCACACCTTTACGAGGAAAGATGAAAAGCTGCCGAAAGCTGTCATCAAAGGATTACCCAGGTTCGGGAATGACAACTTAGCTGATGAGTTAACCGCCCTCGGCTTCCCGGGAGCTTCTGCAACGGAGATTAAGACTCTTCGTCCCTCAGATTGTCCACCCATTCTGGTCCAACTGCCCAGCGGTACAAACATGGCTAAATTCAAGCTAATCAAATACATCTCAAACTGCAGCATTCAAGTTGAGCGCTTCAAACCCACCAAAAAACCAGGCACGCAATGCTTCAAATGTCAAGGTTTCGGACATGCTTCGCGTAATTGCAACAGACCTCCACGTTGTGTTAAGTGTGCACTGTCCCATGTCACTTGGGAGTGCACCAAGCAAGACAAAGAAACTCCAGCTAAATGTTGCAATTGCGATCTAGACCATCCGGCTAACTATTCTGCTCTGAGCGACTAAAATATGTAGACCGAATCGAATCAAAGCGCGAGAAACTACGGAAGACGTTAGGTCCCCTAGTGGAGGATCCTATAGCAGATGCCCCTCAAACATGGGCACAACTTACAAGCGCCGGCAAAAGCAGAAATAAAACGCCCAAGGCCGTACCAGCTGATCTACCCTTCAAAACTCTTCAGAGCAGAGCACCTAGCCTTTTGGGGTCAGGTGTCAGTCATGCAGAGCGGACTATCGCGCCGCCTAAGCTCCCAAATATGTCTATTCTTCAGAGAAAAGCCCAGCCGACCCCGAGTCCTGGTGCAGTACCCGCCAACATTATTCAAGACCACGAAACCACGGAGATGCTGGAAATTCTTACTACCATCCAATCTATCAAGCAAGAATTCTCCAAATGCAGGACCTTCATGGAAAAAGTAATCCTAATAGTGACCCATCTTGGACATTATGTGTAGCTTGCACGAATTACGACTACTCTATTGGAACGCAGACGGCGTCTCTAGTAAGAAGCAGGAACTCGCAAACCTAGCAGTGAGTAAACTTAACGTAGACATAATTGCAGTCTGTGAGACCCGGTTAACCCACAGACTCACTTTTAACATTCCTGGCTTTGTATGCTACCGTAGAGACAAGCTTCGTGAAGGCATCGGGCAGGGCGTAGCTATAATGGTTCGTGCCGATATACCCCATAACGTTGTTCAGATCCCTGATACCCAAATCCTTGAAGTTATTGGCATTTCAATCACTCTAGACAACGACAACATCGCTATTCTATCCGTCTACCAGTCTTCCAATCTTCCTATTATTACTAATGACTTTGACCGCATCATGTCTGTCAGCTCTAAAGTAATCGCCATGGGTGATCTAAACGCTAAACACCCCCTCTGGTCACCTGGCCCCAGTAATCCACGGGGTAACTTGCTTTACGACCACATGCTTGGTAATGACTATGCCGTGTACGCGCCTACCAAACTAACATTATTACATTACTGTCCAAATTTTACTCCCTCTATACCCGATATCCTACTAAATAAAAACCTTTATGCACCCAGTTATATAGAAACAATTCCGGCTCTCTCTTCTAACCACCTTCCAGTACTTGTCAAATTTGACGCTATTGTTAACAGAACACCCATTCGGAAGCCTAACTATGCTAAAGCCGATTGGCCTAAATTTCGTAACTTCCTCAATTTCAATACAATCCTTTCATCTCATGTTTATGATTCCCCACACGAAATTGACACAGAGATTAACAACTTTCAGAGCTTGCTACTAGACGCTAGAGACTCATGTGTTCCTATCTCTACGTTGAAACCATGGAGTTCTAGCTCACTGCCGCGGCGCATTAGGCCCATGATCAACTCAAGGAATCGGCTGCGTAGATACTACGCTAGTGAAGCCACATTGCACTTACGAAGAATTTTAAATAACAATATTAAACAACTCAATAGTGATATTAAACTTGCAATTAAGCTATACAGCGACAAAGTCTGGAACGGTAAGTTGAATAAGGTTGACAACCCCGGAAATGACCTCTGGCGCCTAGTTAAAAGCCTGCGCTCATCCACGGCAGCCATCCCCGCTCTTCGCTCAATTGATGGCTCCTTTACCTCAAATCAGCAATCGCAATGCGACGTCCTAGTTGAAACTTTCCATAACAACATGTTGCTTACACGTGACTGGCCAAGTGACGAGCAAGCTGCTGTAGAGCATTCCCTTTCCACCCTTGACGAACATTGGAGTGACGGCGAGCCCATTAGACTCGTTCATCCTGCTGAAGTTAAAAAATGCATCTCGAGGCTAAAATCACGAAAAGCGCCTGGATTGGAGATGAGATCTCTAACATTATCATCAAAAATATGCCCCAAAAAAGTGTCGTATGGCTAACAAAAATTTTCAACGCCTGTCTCGCACATAGCTTCTTCCCACGCGCCTGGAAAGTCGCTAAGGTGATAGCTGTCCACAAACCTGGCAAGGACCCAGCTGATCCCACTAGCTATCGCCCTATTAGCTTATTGCCATGTCTTGGTAAGCTTTTTGAACAAGTCATCTACAGACGCATGTTAGACGCCTCCGAACATCACCTGATAAACGAACAGTTTGGATTCAGAAAAGGCCATTCTACAATACAACAATTAGCAAGGGTCGCCGAGACCGTGTCACATAACCTCAATCTCAAGCAATCAACGGGCATGTTCTTGCTTGATATCGAGAAGGCATTCGACACGGTCTGGCACAAAGGGCTTTTATATAAGCTGATTTCATTAAATTTGCCATATCCGATTGTAAAAATGATTAGCTCATACTTAAATAGTCGTACATTTAGTGTTCACGTCAAAAATTACTGTTCCCAGGCTTTGCCTGTGCCTGCTGGTGTCCCGCAGGGATCAATATTAGGACCCTACCTATTTTTGTTGCACCTCAACGATATACCTGTGCAACCAAGGACCAACATAGCCTGCTTTGCCGACGACACGGCCTGCTTCACATCTTCCTCCGACATAGACCTAATCATTGGTCGACTTCAATTAGCTCTTGAACGGTTACTTAACTTTTTCCTGAAATGGAAACTAAAAATAAACGCCTCCAAAACAGAAGCCATTGTGTTTACCAGGAAGCGAACCCTGCCCATACGAACTCTTAAAATTGATAACCTTAGTATTCCTTGGAGCCGTTCCGTTAAATACCTGGGGCTAATTCTTGACTCTAAGCTTAACTGGACGGTTAATACTCATAAACTATGCCTCAAAGGCGCCAAAGCCTTAAATGCGCTAAACCCAATCATGAATAGACGCTCGTGCCTTAGTAGCCACACAAAGTTACGTATCTATTGCACCCTTATCCGACCTTGCATCACATATGCTTGTCCTATATGGAGCAGTACCTGTAAAACGAACATCAACAGATTGCAAGTTATACAGAATAAAGCGCTAAAATCTGCCCTGAACACCCATTTCCTTACGAACCTTCACAAGAAGCACCTAGAAATAGGTTTACCAAAAATCGACGCTTACGTTTACAAGCTATCTGAAAAATTTTATATATACAATAATCCTAAAAATAAAAACATTTTAATAAAAAATATCTGCCAAACGCGTAAGAAAAATATCAAATTTATCGATAGTTACAACCGCTACAAGTTACCACATCACTTGTTCCTATCGCACAGCGAATGAATAGGAAACGCAAGTCATGAGCGCGAGCGAAACCGGTCCGGCGGCCGACTGCGGGCGTGCGCGCTACTCCCGCCCGTATTACCAGCACGTATCGGGTTGGGGTGGCGTGCGCGTCGCCCGTCCCCGGCCGCAGTCGCTCGCGCGCATGTAGGTATCATGCTACGTTCTTGCTGCTTTCTAGTAATATTCCGATGCACCAGTGCGTTTAAGTTGTAAATTGTACCGTATTAGGTTCATCTTAATTCTCTCAAAATATCAATATAAAAATGTAGTGAATATCTAAACTGTCACTACTAAACCTAAAAATATTTATGTCTGCTGTAACGTCAATCGCTTAAGTGTACCTACTTCCATAATAATATTAACAACCGGCTAGAAGTTCTTAACAAGTGTAAGTTCTTAAAGAATGTCTTCCCAGTGAACACAGTGCAAGAACTTGCATAGGTACTTCTAGGATTATTAATGTACACTAGTATTGTACCCTTATCACGTATGTAATAATATGCCAATAAAGATCTTTTAAAATTGAAATTGAATTGATTGAAGTAGATCGTGAGCAACTTTTGCACAGCGTATTATAAGCATTTTACGTATTTAGCGAATTGTGACATTAGTTTTATTGCAGGATTCGTGCAGCTGTAGTGTAGTAGACGCGCAGTTGTAGTGTAGTTGTGGTGCAGAGAATTTTAATAGAATACGTCTATTTCCACGGCACTACTCCTACACGCCACAAATGACAGGCGTAAACGTGCAGTTGCAGTTTTCTAATAGAATTGACCTCCTGATCAGACTCGCTCGACTGACACTTTTGAGTGAGACACCTACAGAATGATTAAAGTAATAAGTAGTTAATACC
The DNA here is from genome assembly GCA_947562085.1 of Eudonia lacustrata. Taxonomy (NCBI): domain Eukaryota; kingdom Metazoa; phylum Arthropoda; class Insecta; order Lepidoptera; family Crambidae; genus Eudonia; species Eudonia lacustrata. Next base: position 20,361,089 of record OX387314.1, read on the forward strand.
TAATTCCTAGTTTAATTTAGCTTTTTGAAAGTGTAGTAGTCACAATTCATTGTTTATTTTCAACACTAACTTTATGAATTTTAATTGTTTTACCTACCTAGTTAATAAATTTTAAGAAACAAGAAAAAATTGCTATATTTCGGGGCACATCTTTACAGACATAAGGAAGGTAACAATACCAAATAATAATATTGCACTCGCGCGCAAAAATTCTACTCATCCAATCTAATAGGCACTGCAGTGTTTGTTTGTGTACATCTCTTTCTATTGCTCATATGCGTCATTCGAAACGCATATGTCTCTCTTTGTCTATCAAGCCGCTCGATTCCGATATATTCCGATGAAACACTGAGCTAAAATGAATACCTACTGATATGAATTGAACGAGAGTGAGCTAGATATACGTTGAGCTAGAATAGGTGAGCTAGCTCTTTTTAACAACTCGCTCGCTCGCGACCCTACCCATCGCTAGAAATTTTGAGACTTCTTGGCAGGAAAGTGAAGCGTCATGTCTGCGGTTTTGCTTTATTTTCAAAAATTTGTGTTATGTCGAATATTAATGTGAAATAATGGTGGATTATTAACCGTTAAGTGTTCGTGAGTGTGCATAAGTGTTGGCAAATGAAACAAAACAGTGCAACGTTACTTTTCAAATTCTCTCAAGAAGCTCGCGTGAGGACTTAGTAAAGCCCCACATCTTTACTGAGATACTCGAGGGGTTGGGAGGTATATCATTTCTCACTTCCCATTTCTAATATCATTCATCATCTACATTTAAGGAAATATTGTTTATTTATGTATTACTTGTAAGAAAAATTAATTTGACACTGGCTAAGTGTGCTAATCGCACGAAGCCATCAACTTTAAAAAAAATGTAAACTTGTCGACTAGTTGATTGACATTGACTGAATGTGTTCTGTGGACTGAATGACTGACTGATGGATGATTGATGTGATGTGATGACAGTCGCGTGCATAGATAAGAATAGGTTTGTCGCGTATTACGGCGTATTCGGTACATAATTGAGTATTTATTTGTAGTTTACAAATAATAACCTAAATGAAATAACCTCTCTCAGCTCAGTCAGTCAGGTCAGGTAGATTAAGTACCTACCGGCAGATTTTTGTTCGGCACGCAAAATAACGAGCATAAAAATAATTTATTTCATTTGAAATAGATTCATAACATAGTACAGTAGGTAGATGTATTTGGATCAGTTTTAAATAATGGAATGTAATAAATTGCGTCATCTTCGACTATTTTCACAATTTCCACCTAGACGGAGAGTAGTGGTTACCGGGCTGGGGATTGTTAGTCCTCTAGGTACAGGAAAAGAGATAGTTTGGCAAAACTTGTTGAAAGGGCACTGTGGAATAGTTCCTCTTAAAGATAAGCAATATTCAAAACTACCATGTAAAATTGCCGGCATCATACCTATAGAAAACAATGAAACACTAAACAAAGCACTATCAAAAGCAAACTTGAAATCAATGGCTCCCGCTACATGTCTAGCTTTGGTTGCTACAGCAGAAGCCCTGGCTGATGCAAAATGGTCTCCAGCATCTGATGAGGATAAAGAAGTTACTGGAGTTGCATTGGGTATGGGCATGATTGATTTAAAAGATGTTTGTGACACAAATGATGCCCTAAAACAAAGTTACAATAAAGTAAGTCCATTCTTTGTGCCTAGAATTTTACCTAATATGGCAGCTGGTCATATAAGCATCAAATATGGGCTACGGGGACCTAATCATGCAGTCTCTACCGCATGTGCAACAGGGGCACATTCAGTCGGTGATGCTTTCAGGTTTATTAGAAATGGAGATGCAGATGTTATGGTATGTGGTGGAGCTGAATCTTGCATAAGCCCACTTGCTATTGCAGGTTTCTGTCGATTGAGAGCTTTAAGTACTTCCTTCAATGAAACCCCTTCTAAAGCTTCTAGACCTTTTGACAAAAAAAGAGATGGTTTTGTCATGGGTGAGGGTGCAGCCGTCTTAATTTTAGAAGAATATGAACATGCTCAGAGACGAAATGCCAAAATGTATGCTGAGATCTTAGGATATGGTCTGTCTGGTGATGCTTCACACATCACTGCTCCTAGAGAAGATGGTAGAGGTGCAATCTTGTCAATGAGCAGAGCCTTGAGAGATGGTAACATAGACAAGGAGAAAGTGACTTACATTAATGCCCATGCTACATCAACACCAATAGGAGATGGTATAGAATCAATTGCTATAAAGACACTTTTCAAAGATCACAGCTCTTATGTTTCAATATCATCCACAAAAGGAGCTCATGGACATTTGTTGGGTGCTGCAGGCAATTTAGAAGCAATTTTCACTGTTTTAGCATGCTACAATGGAGATCTGCCTCCTACATTGAACTTAGATGAGCCAGTTGATGACCTGAACTATGTAGCTAATGTATCAAGAAGGTGGGAATCTGAAAGAAGAATAGCTTTAAAGAATTCCTTTGGTTTTGGTGGTACAAATGCTACTCTTTGCATAGCACAAATATAGTTATTATTTTTGCCGATTCTAGCAATCAATTGTGTATAATATTTTTATGATAATTTACATATAAGTAATTTTATGCAAATATTTTTGCGAACAAATTACAAATTGAAAAAAATCCTTGGCTCGATAGCCACGATAGCATAGTTGGTAGTGCAGCTGTGCGCCTGGTGTGGGTTTGCAAACCCAGCAGTACTGTAAAAACACTTGTACTGTACTGTGTGTAGTGTTGGAAAAAAATCCAGGAGTGGGATGCATCCCAGTCGTGGATTTTTTTCCAAGTCTTTTTTTCAATTTGTGTATAATATTGTAAAGTACAATTACATTAGTTTATAAACATGCAACTTTCTTTTTAAGATAACAAAATCTTATAAATCAACAATTGTCGAACGACAAGCCACCAGTCTCTAACAATTGTTTTAACCATTGTTATACGTTATTGACAGTGGAACTCATAAGCTGGAATGTAAATAGGTACACAGGGGCAATTCTTGGTGTAATTAAGTCTGCCAACTAAAGATTACATAGGTAGTAGTACTTGTAGTGGTTTGCTGTTTGTTTTTAATATGGAGTGATAGTTGGGTAGGATTATTAGGGTACAGAAATCTAAAGGCAGCTGTGATAATACTAAAACACAATGTCACTGTAATTATAGTATATTTAAAACTGGGTTACAAATGTTTTTGATTTCAATAACAATGGCAAACTAGCCACAGCAACTCCCGTCCTCATATGCTTTTCGAAGCTTCTCCATAACAAGCAATAATTAATTTATCATGTACCACATAATATTGAGTCATATAAGCACAAATTGAAAATAAAATAATTTGATCAAAAAATGCTACTTTAAATATTTCATTACTATGCCTTCTTCTAACAATTTAAATAGTAAATATATATTTTAAATGCTGGGTTTATCCAGTCAATCATTAAAACGGTTGGAATTATTCAAACTTGCACTTGATTTATTATGCCTTAAAATTATATTTGTCTTAGGTTATGAACATGATTTAACAAATAAAAGACCAGTACAACCAATACAAGATTTTTATAATATCATCTACAATATCTGTAATAAATATAAGCACCCATTATCTTCCCCATTCGTAATGTTTGAAACGGTGACTAATTTTATCAGTAAGTTAATTACATTTTACTAACACAAGACAAGGACCAATCACTAATAGTGATTTATTTGTGCAGCCTAGTTTAACTGTTTTGATACTTTACTAAATCAGGAACTTAATTTATAATATTGAATCTTTATCAAAACACATTGCTTTATTAGAATCATAAATAAAATAAAGTATCTATGCATTAAAGATTGAAAAAAGTTATTCAACACGTTTGACAGGTACATTCCAAGTAAATTACCCACAAGTGGGTAACTGGGTTACAAAAAGGCTTGGGTAACTTTCAGAATTCTTACAATATTACGTTACAAATGGTTATAATTAAAGTTCATTATGAGTTGACCTGTCAAATTACAGTAAAACACTTAGCTGCCGAGCTAAGACTGAAACTCTAATCTTAATTTTGACACTAGCGTTTCGAAGAAATTTAGTAATAGTTATCAATACATTGTTCTCATTATTTATTATTGTACGATTGTTATGGTGCTAGTATCATGTTGACTTGGAGTTGACTCATACAATACAATTGAAATGAACCAGGAACGAGTGCATACAAGATATCGTAGTTTCTATTGTGTACAACCATATCAGTTTACCTACGGGAGGATCAAGTGACTTACTGTTACATTGTGGACCAGTGATCGACACACATTACAAGTCCATCTACGGACCATGAAGCGGTTATATATGTGCTGTTGTTTTAGGCTGGAGCCAAATTATCGGTTAAACATTCGGACTGAAGCTGAGCAGTGTAAAAGTTTGTTTGTTTCCACAAAACTTTTAAAGCGGAAAACGCTTAGCCTTCCTTGACCGGGAAGCGCACTTCACCCGAAATCCTCAACTATTAGATGTTGAGGATTGCATAGCGTACAACCAGCGTAGATCAGAGTGTCAACATTACCAAAATATTTTATCAATAATCAACCTCATGTCAATGACAGTCAAGTACACTTTTGATTAACGTCTGTGAACGAATAAAAGTGCACTTTAAACACTTGATATACGGTCGATTTTTGTCAAATGCCCAGATAATTTGGTAGGTTTGTACGCTCAGTGGGTCAAGTATAAAAGACTGTTGTTTTTGTAACGATCCATAAAATAGGAATATCGTATGGAATTGATACATCGCCACAACGTTCGTAAACGGTACTAACAAAGGACAGACTACATTTTCATAGTTTTTATGACTATAGCATGTCTTAAACTTTATGGTTTCGATAAGTAAGTGCTAGGCCCACAGATGTTTTTTAAGTTGTCTGAACATACGGCAAATGTCAATAACGTGGCTCCAGCATAAGTAAACGGCTATAAATATTTGATATAGTGCAGTTTTAGTGGGGAGTGTTCAGGCGCGTTTGTCGTGCTGCACGCAGAGCTGCGCAAACTTCTGCCGCAGATTCTGCCGAAGCTCTTGCCGCTTCTCCGTTATGTTCCTACGAGATCTGAATTCTAGAACCTCCTCTATAGGAATATAACTGGTGTCCTGTTCGTCTTCTGATGAGCATGTGTCCTGTAATAGATAGAAAGATTCAATTATATGACCAGACTAGCTGTTCCCCGACCCACCGCGTCGCCCGAATACGCTGGTACTTAATATTCGCTTAGCGAGATGTTAAATATCCTATAGCTTTCCACAAAAATTAGGCTATCAAATGCAAAAATATTTTTTCAAATCCAACTGGTAGTTCTAGAGATTAGCGTGTTCAAACAAAAAAAAACACTCTTCAGCTTTATTAAATTAGTATAGATAACAGAAAGGTTCACTTTACATCACCGTATGTATCTATTTGGGATACAGACAGATAGTGCAAAAAACACAATATATTTAAAAGCTTTTTTTTAAATACAATAGCGTTTTCCTAATAAGTATTACGAATAAGTATATTAATATCATCGACGTACCCTAAATAAATAAATAAAATGGAGATGAAAAATAAATTTTCTTTTACATGATTATATGTAAAAAGATACTGGTTAGAGGTGGGTAATTTTGCGTTTTGGAAACAAAACCATTGTAAATATAGTCTTTTATTAACATATATTTTTCATGGTGTTTAATTAGATTTCACTGTTGTCCAGAGACTTAATATAACCTATTACAGAATCTGAATAAATAATACTGCTTTAAGAGCTTATATAGTAGGTAAGCCCCCTTTTTTTTAACGAGCATAATTCGCATCCTTACCGTCTCGACCGGGTTGTTGGTAGGACCCGAGAGGTGTGCAGGGTTGATCACAGGATGGGATATGACCAGTGGTCGGCGTAGGAAGTGCTATTTCTGAGATTCGTCGTTCGTGGCATAACGTGGACATACCCTCTCATCTCAAAAACCCGGGATTGTAAAAACCACCTATAATCAAATATTGCCTACATTTAATTTATGTAAATTAAATGTAACTACAAACACTGTTTTAAATCTTTTGATTCTGATTTGATCTGATTTCTATGTCTTTACTATTTCTTGACAACGGGTCGTAATTATAGTGTACATTTAGATGTACACTAATACTAGTTTTTTGATATGGCTTTACCCGCGTTGTACTTGCTAAGAAAACAAACTTGAGAATATTCACTTCGTTTTTGTGATTGTGGTGTTCAGGTCGCCATTTGGTTTCCTTGGGGATAGCACGTGTTTGTGTCCTGCGAAATTTGATTGCCGATTGCATTGTTCTTGTGTTTTGTTGTGTGCCTCAGGTATATCGGACGTCAGTAAGTGTTTTAACCCATTTGGTACGCTGCTAACTATGCTGCAATGTCTCCTATTCGAGTGTATCTCATCTGGCCCGGTGACTTGGCCCGGCGCCGGGCCACATGGGAAAAAAAGTTTTAACTGGCCCGGTGATATATTTACCGGGCCAGATGACAACAAAGTGTATCCCATCTGGCCCGGTGACTTGGCCCGGCGCCGGGCCACGTGGGAAAAAAGTTTTAACTGGCCCGGTGATACATTTACCGGGCCAGATGGCACAAATCAAGTGCCATCGTCCCCGGTAAGGAGAGAAAAGAGGATACGCCTCGTAATTTGTGAAATACTAACTACATACAACTATGAAAGGGATTGAATAAATCAAACTGCTTTGTATTCAATAATCAGCTTTTATTGTGAATGACGCGATATCAACTTGTGTCATAAAACTCAACCTGAATAGACTTCATGATCTATCAGGAAGTCTATTCAGGTAAATATATCACCGGGCCAGTTAAAACTTTTTTCCCACGTGGCCCGGCGCCGGGCCAAGTCACCGGGCCAGATGGGATACACTTTGTGTCATCTGGTCCGGTAAATATATCACCGGGCCAGTTAAAACTTTTTTTCCCATGTGGCCCGGCGCCGGGCCAAGTCACCGGGCCAGATGGGATACACTCTCCTATTGCCGCCTAAACCGCCTGACCTGTCTAACAACATGGAGTTTTCTTTCGACTCTCAGGCTGCCGGGTCGCAAGTCGCGGTAGCCGAGGTGTCGAAGGACATCTCTGACCCATCCCGTAGAGCCAGCAAAAGACCCTAGGAGCAGGAGGATGTTCAGCCGCCGGCTAAATTATCGAACAGGGCACCGTCCGATTCCATAATTTCCTTGTTCATTCATCCCAATCTGAAAGGGGGCAGAAAACACTCTAACAAGGACGAGGGTCCTTTCCTTGTTCACGTTTCTCGCGTTGAGTCTAACGGCTAACCCATCTGCTGGCACTACCCTGAACCCCATCAAGTTAGGCCAGGTTAGGCTAAATTCCCGCGTGCAGGATAGTTCACGAGGAGGGATCAAGAAAGTAGGTAGAAGCCGAATTAGCGTTGAATTTAAATCACCAGCGGCAGCTAACTCATTTCTAACCAACGCCCTTCTAGTCGCTAATCACTATGAAGCTGTGATTCCCACATTTAATATCATTCCCACAATAAAAATAGCCTTTAACAATCAACTGATTCCCATTGGCAACAAAGTTAAATTTTTGGGCGTTATCTTGGACTCTCGCCTTTCCGGGACCCATCACATAAGTTATACAGTTCAAAAATGTCAATCAAACATTAATATTCTGCGGTGCCTATCAGGGGTGTAGTGGGGGTGGCTTGGATCCCTGGCCACACGGGGATTTACGATACGATATATACGATTACGATCGTTCAAAATCAATTAAAGGTCGCTATTACAGTGACATCCAACCCAGCATCCTAACTAAGCCATGGTTCTATCGCTATCGTCTAGTCGACAAGCAGACGACGTCGGTCATCTGTAGACTTCGCATTGGTCACACTTGTACCCCCTCACGCCTGGATATGGTATGGTATGGGGTATCATTCAATCCCCGATCTGTGTAAGTCAAATTATTTTTAATTGCCCAAACAGATCAGTTTCCTTGTATGACATTCTTCCTCCCTGTGTGCCCAAACCCATAGATCTTAAATCTCTTCTGTTCCTTACATCCACCAACAAAAAAGTGAATTCCTTAATTAAATACATAAAATAAATCCATTCACAAAAAATTAACTAATCGATTGCTTGCCCTCGCTTTTGTTCTTTTCCTTTGTTATGTATTGTCTGTATGTTTTGTATTGTTTGGTTGTGTCTAAATGTCTTGTGTCCGTTTATTTCAGCGTGCACACCAAAATCACACTGTACGCCAGACCCTGTATTGGACCCATTTTTATAACCGGTCAACCACGCCATACACTGTGCTGTTATCAGGAGTCATTGGCAGTAATGGTCGCTAACCTAAAAGTGACCCGGTTGCCATAAACAAAAGTTGAAGTTGAAAACAAACTTAATTGGGATTTAATATACAAGCATCGACACGTTGCGATGAGTTGCGTGCGTTACCACTCGTGCAAAAGAGACATCATGCTACTGTCTCTTTCTTTTTTTAGGATAGTGCATTTAACAATCTCGAATCCCGGGGCATATCCATGTTAATATACAATTTGTGGCCATTCACCCTAGTGCCATACACTACCTACGCCGACCACTGGATATGACCGACCCACTAAACTGCTCGACACCCGTCAACTACCGGGCGAAACGCCAAGCACTCGCACGAACACTTTTCTTAAACAAGAATAAGAAAAAATCATTTAGTCTATCTTCAACCTTTATTCACCAGCAAGTTCATTACAAACAGCAGCGCCAAAACCCTCGCATTCACCCTAGTGCCATACACTACCTACGCCGACCACTGGATATGACCGACCCACTAAACTGCTCGACACCCGTCAACTACCGGGCGAAACGCCAAGCACTCGCACGAACACTTTTCTTAAACAAGAATAAGAAAAAATCATTTAGTCTATCTTCAACCTTTATTCACCAGCAAGTTCATTACAAACAGCAGCGCCAAAACCCTCGGAAAGTACCCTCCTAAAGTAGCCGTGGAAAGGTAGCCTCTTCGAAGTCTGTTGCGGGGAGTGTGAGGAAGGTGGTGACCCTCCCCTGTGAGCTAGGAAGGGTGGAAGCGGTATCAGCGGCACTGACCATGAGCATCTCCTGTAGCGAGAGCGTGAAGCCGGGCTTGTCCGCCTTGTCGCAGTCGCCGCGCTCGTGGTTGCAGAAGCCGTCGCTGCACGCCGCCTCCGAGCCCTCCGGCGACGACAGCGACGATGACCCCGACAGCGTGTCGCAGCACCCGCCGTTCGTGCCTGACGAGTAGCCGCAGTCCTGGGGCGCAAACATTGACGACTTCATTAATTACTAGCTCATTGTATGTCCCAACTGGCACGAGTTTTTCCTATGGATTTTTTATTTAGCAAAACAGAAGCGCCCTTCATCATGTTAAGTGATGACAAGGCCGAATGTTGAAGCGCCCTACATGGTCAAGGCACTGTGCTTACCCATAAATAAAAAAAAATAAAAAATCGCAACAGGGTTACACTCCGCAATAATGTGTGTAATATAGTTACTTGGGAGTGGACGCCCGATGACTTGTGCGCAAGGCGAGTCCCTGCGGTCGTGTGTGTGTGTGTGTGTGTGTGTGTGTGTGTGTGTGTGTGTGTGTGTGTGTGCGTGCGTGCGTGCGTGCGTGCGTGCGTGCGTGCGTGCGTGCGTGCGTGCGTGCGTGCGTGCGTGCGTGCGTGCGTGCGTGTGTGTGTGTGTGTGTGTATGTATGTGAGGGTGTGTGTGTGTGTGAGGGTGTGTCTGTGTTAGTGTGAGTGTCGCGGGTCGCAGGCGTGCAGTGTGGTATAGTTACCTGCGCGTGGTCGTGCGGGGAGAGGTGCGCGGGTTTGTGTCGCGGGTCGCAGGCGCGGCATGCGTCGCCGCCCGCGCAGCATCCCTGGTAATGTCTCGGCGCGAGCAGCGCGGTGGGCGTGTCGCGTTCCTCCAGCAGGCATTCCTCGCATTGGCACTTTTCTTCTGGTTCCTCGGAGTCAGCCTCCTGGGATTTCAAATGTGCATGTTTAAAACAAAAGCTTCTGGAGCTCGATAAATATAAGAGCTTATAAAATCCGGTCATCGGATTAGTGACCAAATATTTAAAATTGCGAGCTCGTTCCTGATTCGGGAGGCACGTCATTCCGTTGGTCCCGGCTGATTTAGCAATCAATAACAACCATTAGCTTTTCTCGGTACAAGGTCTCCATAGGGTTAACCATAGGGCAACCATAGGTAACCATAGGGTTTACAATACAAAAAAATACTTGTAAAAGTTAATTTTGAAATTCAAATAATTTGTTTGTATTACTAATAACAACTTTATTTAAACTAGTCTTTCCTATCTTAAAAGTAAAAAATAAACTACCTTGCATTTAGTCTCGACGGCCTGCCGCTCCTTCTTCTTGCGGCGCTTCAACTTCTTCTGTTCCTTGCGCTGTTGCCTGGTGAGCTCCTCCTGCGTGATCTCGTCGTACAACAGCTGCAGTTTGGAGACGCCGCTCTTCTGCTCCACCGCAGTCTCGAACTTGCGGTACAACGCTTCGACGGCGACGGCGGCGAGCGTCTGGCACGTGCCTTCTTCCTCGCGCAGCCGCAGCGATATGCGTTGGAGCCGCTCATAAATGCATATACCGAGGCAGATGAGCACCTAAGTAGTGAATTATTACTGTTAACAATCCTACTAATATTATAAACGCGAAAGTTTGTAAGTATGGATGGATGTTTGTTACTCTTTCACGTAAAAACTACTGAATGGATTTGGATGAAATTCGGCATACAGATAGTTTATAACCTCGATTTAACTCGGTATTCCCACGGGAACGGGAACCACGCGGGTGAAACCGCGAGCGGCCGCTAGTCAATTTATATATATACTATCTGACCGGCGGACTACGTACCGCTTACGACGACACGACGACGTACGACAGTTTTCATGACAACAAAGCAAAAAAACGTTGACAGTTTCCATGACAACAAAACAAACAAATCATTCGTCCGCTTTAGAACACCCGTATCCCATAATGGACCCCTATAGCAGCGCCACCTGCCAATTGTAAATCTTAACCATTCTCGAATCCACTTGAACACACACAAAAAATTTCATCCAAATCGGTACAGCCGTTTAGAAGGAGTTCAATTTCATACACACGCACAGAAGATTTATATGTATAAAAATATATATATTTTATATAGACACAAACAACCCACATTTGAGGACACAGTCGCAAACTCCCAATACAACCTAAATAAGCACTTTTTGAGCAACAATGTGGTTAACGCCTGGAGTAAACTGCCCGTGAATACTATAACAGCACAAAGTTTCAACCCGTTTAACAATAGACTAGACCTATACCACAACAAAATGATATGAAAACAAATAATTTAATTAATATTGGATACAGGCAACAATCAGTTGTCTACTTGAATTACTTATACTATAGGGACTGTGAAAGCGCATATTTGAATTCTTTGATACTTTGATGAAAGATGGAAAGGCGAGAACATTGTACAATTCGCACATCCTATAAGTGGGATTATTTTGTGTTAGGTTGTTGTTTGTAAGTGGAATGCTGAAAAGCCGGGGGTTCCTTAATGATCGTCTGGGGGCATTAAGATATAACATGTATTAATAAATGCTCACTGAGTAGACCATTGGCAATTTTATGTAATAGGCACAGATCACATACTTTTCTTCTCGTGTCAAGACTTTCCAAACCAAAGAAGCTCATCCTGTTTGAGTATTCGGGAAGAGTACGCCTTTTTCCTAATTTTATAGAAAGATATCGCAAGAAACGGGCTTGCACTGATTCTATCATATTGATGTCGACATTATATACAGGTGTCCACACTGACGAATAGTACTCAAGTTGAGATCGCACAAGAGTATTGTACAACAACAAAAAGGTTGAATTTTTTTGAAGGGTTTCATTATTCGAAAAATAAGTGCAAGCATCTTTTTTGATTTTCCTATTATACTCGTATGATCATAGTGTGATTGAACGTCAGTTTGGTATCAAACCAGACACCAAGATCTCTCACAACAGTTACCCGTTGCATTGCCATTCCATCAACATGATAATTAAATTGAAAAGCATTGTGCTTTTTACTAAAGTAATACATTGACACTTTTTAGCGTTGAGATGTAGTTTATTATCTTTGCACCAGTCGTTCAAAATATCAATATTTTTTTGGAGGCGTAAACAATCTTTCAGTGAAGAGATGACACTAAACAGTTTAATGTCATCAGCATAGGCTAGGCAATTGCAAGTGAACCGATCCAAGAGGTCGTTGATAAAAATCAGAAAGAGCAAAGGTCCCAGGTTAGACCCTTGAGGCACACCCGAAGATGGAATAAAAGGATGAGACTCATAACTGTATATAGCAACAAGCTGTGTTCTTTTAAGCCAATATGATTACAACCATCTATGAAGTTTACCGTGAATGCCAAGATGTAGGGCTTTGATAAGTAAAACGTGAAGGTTAACGAGGTCAAAGGCCTTTGAAAAATCCGTATAGATGCTGTCTTGATTTGCATTTTTTATTATTAATCTCATCATGTCACCATCATCAGCCTATACTAGTCCACTGCTGGACATAGGCCTCCCCAAGTGCACGCCACCGAGCACGATCCGCGGCTATTCTCATCCAGCTCTTGCCAGCGACCTTGCAATGATCGTCGCTCCATCTAGTCTGAGGGCGTCCTACAATCCGATGAGCTATGTCGATTACTTTTCTATAGCTCGCTAAGCGACTTTAAATTTGTGAACCAGCCCTACCGTGAGTGTCCACGTTTCGGCTGTGTCATGACCGGTAGGGCGCACTGATTGAAGATTTTCGTCTTTAGACTTTGTGGAATAGGCGACGCGTATAGACTCTGGACTCGTAATTTCCCATGCTGCCCAGCCTAGCTGTATCCTTCTGTTAGCCTCTTTCTCGAAGTTGTTTCTACCCAAATGCAAAATCTCCCCGAGGTAAACATATTCCTTAACAACTTCGAGAGCACCGCCTTGTACTGCAATCGGTCCCGGTATGGTATGTTCGTTGAACATAACCTTGGTTTTGTTCAAGTTCATCCGGAGACCGATGCGTTGAGAAAGAATATATATATCTGCAGTATCCAAGTAAAATAATCGATAGATTTTTATAGTAACTGGCCATAAGTTGATCAGATACTGCATTTACATATAAGGAAGTTCGAGACAGGACTTCACACTCGCTTTGGTGTGATTTAAATAGACTTTAATATTCGCAAATTTATTGTAAAAGAACAAAGAAAAAAATATTGAAACCATTTTGGTATTAAGTGTCCTGATAAAAAAAAGTGTTTTAACACATTTGATGCTTCCTGTATTATTTGATATAATGGCTATTACATTCCGAATGTATGTTTTGTATACTAAAAAAAGTACTTCAGAATATGAGTAAGCAATAAACTTCGATCATTTTATGTAATGAGATAAACTCACATTTTAAATAATTAGAAAGAACCTACCTCTTCCTGTGCTATTTCAAGTGTTTTGGCATGTCTTTCGCGGTGATTCCCAAGTAATTCTGGCTCCGCCCTTGCTATGAGTTGTACTATGTAGTCGGTCTTGGCTTGTAAGTGAAGGTGCTTATCCAGTAGGCATCTCTTGATACCGCCATATAACGCTCCTACGTAACCTTTCTCTTTTTGTGGCTCTTTTTCCTCTACTAATAACTGATATGCGCGTAGTACCTGGAAATAAAGTGGAATTATAATCAATGTGTTTTTGAATTACTTGATAGGGCACATTAACATCAATACAATCAAAATTATCACGAATCTTTTGATGCATGGAACAACTAAGTACCTACAAATGCAACTCGGTGTATTCATCCATCTGTAAATCAGCGTCATGGCGATGGCTAATGCCGTGAAATATGTTGAGCCGGAGACTTTTTTTCCACTGTTTCACTGCTCACATTAATAGCTTTTTTTTTTGTAACCATTTTCTATGTAACAGTGTGCAATAATAATTTAATTGATTTGATTTGAGTATATTTTGTCAAATAATATAAATTTCCTAAAACAATGTAAACATGTAACATGTTTTTAAGTGTATATAATAAAGATAATGTTCATATTAAATTCTTATCTCTTTGACAAAAAATTATCTTAGAAAAGCAAACAAATATTTATCTCCAGCAGGCAACAAATGTGATTCAAAGAGTGTTCAGTTCAGATTTTATACAACGGACAATTTTGATACAACAGGCACAACGACATTTTATAATGTCGGCAATAATGTAACATAATTATAATTCGATTTTTGTTTTCATAGTTTCTTATACTTAGTGGAAATAAGTAAACACACATTACTGTAAAGATAAAAAGATAAACACACATTCAATAACTGACCGCCGCTGGTGCCAGCGCCCGCCGTGCGCGTGGCCGGGGAAACGCTAACGTGATGTCATTCACGGCTTGAGGTACCTTTTAAGTTTCTCGCCCCCCACAATGTCTGGTGTCGCTAAAAAGATAGGGGGCTAGAACTCACTCCAAAATTAAAAAGGATAAGAAGACTTCGACTCACTTTAGTTTTGCAGTCGGTGCAGAACCTATGCTTCCTCAGATAATTGTGCAGCGTGTCGTGGAGCGTGTTGAAGTGGACGAGTGTGACGTGGTCGCGGGCGGGCGCGCGCATGGCGTCCCACGCGGCTCGCCAGCCCGCCCGCCCGCCCCAGCCCCACGCCCCCCAACCCCAGCCACAGCCCGCGCTCCACCCGCGAGCGCCCCCAGCCTCTAGCGAGTGCAGAGTGCACCGCTGGGACTTCTTCCATCGGGGCTGGCTTAGTATCAGACATTCGATGCCCGTGCTAAATAAATACAATTATTTATTTATTGAACAACCGTGAATTAGTTAGTAGTAACTGAACGAACTAACTAAAGGGTCTGGGCATAGGACAAGGTATGCTCTAACGAGTTGATTAAGTGAAAAAAGCATTTTTAAACAGTTTAAAACAGTTATTGTTGGAATTGTTTTAAAAATTCAATAGACCTGATGTATAGACAAAACATATTTTAAGCAAAACTTTTTGTTCTTTTGTAAAAATTTATATATTTGACTTGACTTTGAATATAATAAAATTGTGTTACCAATTGTTATTGTTGTTTTCTAATATATATAGATATGGTATGAGCCTCAGATTCAGATGAGATACAGATTATATCTAAACATATATACAAGAATTGCTTGTTTAAAGTTATTAAACAAAACGTTGTTTAATAACTTTAAACAAGCAATTCTTAAACTAACGAGTCTGAATTAATTAATTAATTAATTAATTACTAAGCCGAAAGGAGGGTAAAGTATACATGATAGTGAAGAACTTTTCTTTAAAAATGGATAATTTTAGATTAACAGCTTTTTAAAATTTCAAAAGAAATTACGCTGTGGTAGCCCTGGCGGTCACAAAAAAAAACAAATTAAAAGTTAATATTATTGGATACGTTAGTCCAATATTATGGAGAGAAAACTCGACTCTTTACAATGCCTGTACATTGACATTAGAGATAAACCTATTTGCTGAGAACCTACGTTAAAACCGTAGCCTACTAGATTTTTGTAGACCAATCAAACGTAAATTAAAAATATAAAAAACAAAAAAAAAGAAAATTTATTCACTATGTATACTTTACCTTCCATTCGGCTTAGTACCCGAGTTCCGACTAACGTTGTATAGTACCTTTAAACAAGCAATTCTTGTATATAGGTATGTTTAGATATAATCTGAATCTAGGAAATGGCTCCAACGATTTTCATGAAATTTAGTATGCAGGGGTTTCGAGGGCAATAAATCGATATAGCTAGGTTTCATTTTTAGAAAATTACCAAAAAAAAATACTAAGCAAAGTTCGGTCATCCATTATGCTTGATCAATAAATAATTTTTCTTTCTTTCTTACCATTAAAATACTAAAATACAAAAAATGTAACATAATCCTGCTTCAACTTATCTTAGTAGGTACTTAATCACTAGGACAGATAAATGTAACATAATCCTGCTTCGACTTATCTTAGTAGGTACTTGGTCACTAGGACAGATTTAGTTAAACGGCATAAATGCAAATCAAGTGGACAGTCCCCACTGCCAGCTACAAGTTGCAAAACTTTGTTGAGTTAAAGTTCTTTTTTTTATTTATGCAAAAAAAAATACATCTGCAGCATCCAGAGAGCTACCTATACGTTATGGACTTTGAAAGCCTGCTGAGGTTTCTATCTCTGCAGTAACAGTAACCCATCACTTGCAGTACTGGTATTACAACCAAAGACTTTCAAACTTTTTATGACAACAGAACCCTCCATTGCAGGTTAATATTGTAAGCCAAACTTATAATAAAGTTTGGCAAAACCCAGCCTTAGCTGTGCTCTTCATTTAATATTAGTAAGTAAGTAAATAGCTTATAACTGTCCCACAGCTGGGCAAAGGCCTCCGTCATTGAAAGCAAGCCATCATTACAATTGATGAGTATTGGCTTAACCTTTTACCGCCAACAACTTCTATAGAAGTTCGAGATTTTCGTGCCGTCCACGCCAGCACTTCTATAGAAGTTCTTCTTTGTACCTACTTTATTAAAATACATTTATACGTTGGCGTACAGCGGGACATCGCGTGCAGGATAGTTGGGCGGTGAAAAGGTTAATCAGCACGCTTGTCAAATGCAGGTTGGATATCACAAACCCGGGCTATGCATTGAAAAAAATCACAATTTGCCCGACCTGGGAATTGAACCTGGGACCTTGGAGTATCGAGCCGGCCGTTTTGCCACTCAGCCACCGAGGTGTTAAATAAAGTAACAATTCAAGAATCAACCAAAGATCAAATCAAATAAAGGACCACAGTTAATAATGTTAAATAAAGTTATTTTATTTAAGCATAAAACTCTAGATAACTTACCTGTGACCGTTTAGTAATGTGGCTAGAGACTGTGGATGTACAACTTTGTCTTCTCTGATTGTCATTACTTCATCTGGTGTCAAGATTAATGGATCAAGTGTAGGGTGACCTGATTTACATAACTGATAAAATAGACGCTCCACACTGAAAATCAAAGAGTTATGTTATGAAACCAAACCAGGTTAAAAATTTAATTCTGTCATTTATCATTTTAGTGTCCAAAAATGTGGGAACAACAATTGTATAACAAACCAAAGTTAAGATTTAGAACAAGTCCACAAAGTCAGTAAACATTACCACAGTAATATTATTTGCTACCAGAAAACAGTATTTTTAATGGCATGTTTTTTATAATGTCAAAGTTTCTGTGAAACCACCTGAGGTACAGTACTAGAAACATTATAAATAATGTTATTTAACACAAAGCATTTTTATATACTGCATTTATTATAAATATCATCTATACATAATAAATACATCTAAATATGATATATATTGATATTATTTTTATCAAATATTGTCATAATTATGGATTTTATTCTATTCTTATTTTGGTAATATTTTAGATGTTGTTTAGTAGTGGTGTTTAAGGATCATGTTCAATAGATAGTATAAAGATTACTCTTGGTATTCAATATAACATATGCTTGATAATGCAAACCTAAAAATTATTTTATCTTTATCAACTTCAAAAAACTGATAGAATTTTTGTAAGTTGTTGTTCAATGATACAACTAGTAGTTTTTAAAAATTTGCACATGCAATGTGTGAAATCACTGTTATTAACAGCAGGATTCCTTGATCTTAAATGTTAAATGAACCAATACGAGATAAAAAGCTGTACTATTATTATTAAAAGCTGAGAATATTAATTAACCCTTAATTGGTTGTGTGGAGTGTTGTACACCTTAAAGTATGTTTCCAGGCTCATAATTTTTAAGAATTGAAGTTAATACTCTGGCATTCTAGGTAGGTCTCAGGTGCACCACACTGAGGACTGATTGTATGGGCTAAGAAATCTGTTCCTTGAGCAGTTGATCACTTTAACACTAAGGTGCTATATTTCTACGAGAACCAAGGACAGGAAAACAAAGACTATTAAGTCTTGGTGCTCTAAGCACCATGAACATGTGTGCAATGACTATAATGATGACCAATAGTAACCAGGCTAACTATTATTTATAAAAGTTATTGTTTATTGTTTGAAAAGGTTATTAATCATATATAAAAGTTAATTAACATGTAAGTCTAAATATTCTCATTAATAAAAGTCTGATTTTGCATGTATTTCATATTTAATTTTAATTAGCTACACTCCCACACAACCATTTATGTAACTTTTTAGGTGCACCCAATTAAGGGCCAAAAACTCCTAGAAATTTAAGGACCATACCTAAGACAGTTTTTCTGTAGCTATAACAGCTAAGGTAGATGGCAAATAAGTAGTATCTAATAATTTTAAAGGCAAACCAATGAATACAGTTTCAGTTACTATCAATTGATAAATAAACATGCAAATTATACTTATTGCAACATTTGTTTTAATAATATCTGGTTCCAAGTGTTTTCAAACTATGATATTGCTGGTTAATAGAAGATAGGCAGCTCTGACTGCTAGTCTACTTATATGAGGCAGAATGGAGGTTACTAATAAGAATGGCTAAAATTTAAACAGCAAAACAATCAAATATATTGTAGGCTATACTACATTACCTTCTTCGACAACCAACACAAGGAATGCTTTGATTCAGTACATTAAAAATATCGGAAGCGTCTACTCTGAGTGCTGCTTTCAATTCATCTGTCGAAAGGACTCTGTATTTACGCATAAAGTCTTCATATTCACGCCCTTTCACTTGTGGATTATCACAAATTAAACCCATCGTGTTCAAATCCATTATCATCTGCAAAGAAAATAAACAATTTAACAAAGGAATAATATCACAAAAATAAGGTCATGCATTAACGTCACTACATTCGGAAGAAATCAATGAGACCTAAAAAGCAATTTAACGTTTGTAACGAACTTAGTCGCAAAGCATTGTCATCTATTCTTTGTAACTTGTTAAATAACAGACATCGACGCATTACTCAAATCACGGCGATAACTTAAAATAATTATATTTCGGATAATCTACGTTTGTGGTAATGTCAAAGTACTATGTAGTAATCAGCTATGTACTTACAGTAAGATTTTCATAAATAGTTAACGGCAATTGTCGCCTTTTGATAACTGGATCTTTTTCGCTATTATATATATCAACTAATTTCGCCATTTTTTATGAATATTCACATAAAATCGCCAACAAAATACACAAATTTAACAAAATGACGGACGAATTCTCAAGAAATACACGTCGTGTTGCGTCTGACACAAAATCAATGTTGCCAGGTCAAACGATATTTCTTAATTCTTTATTTCTTCTAATCTTATTATTGAACTAACACGAAAAAAATATAAAGGCTACTACTCATAGAATCCTAAAATCTAGAACTTTTATGCATCATAAACGTGTCCGTTAAGGTGGCGTACATCATATGATATGGTCGATTTCACATTTGTTGCTACGTCCTCTTTTAGTGCGTAATAACTGCAAACACAAAATAATGAATGCCTCTTTAGTTTAAGAAATAAAGACCTTTTTTAGTGTGTACGCTGGTATTACGATCAAGCTGGCGTACCCGTGACCATTCTCGAAAACTACTTATATTATAGCAACGACATTTACACATATATTTATTGCCTAATTAGTGCCCGCGCTATGTAAAATTTCATAAGGATTGCAACGGTGATATCGAACAAGACTTGTGATTGTGAATGACATTTCGAGCTGGCGATAGCGTCAAGAGAATAGAGACAACTTACTCTAAATAGTGCTAACAGAAAGCGAACTTTTATTTTTATAATTGTTATAAAAATAAAAGTACCGCCTCTGTGGTCTTCTAGTGGCTAAGACCACCGGCTTAGACCCAGAGCTCCCGGTTTTGATTCCCAGCGGGGGGTACATGTTTGTGTACTCGGTTTGTTCCTCTAACCGTAAATTCTGTGAGTATTTCAAGTATCTACCGGTTGCCGTTATCAATATCGAGCAAAAACGAGCAAAAAAAAACACGTTTGTTGTATGGGAGCCCCCTTAGATATTTATTCTAAGATTTTTTTTATTCTGATTTTTATTCTGTATTTTAGTATTTGTTGTTATAGCGGCAACAGAAATACACCATCTGTGAAAATTTCAACTGTCTATCACGGTTCATGACTCAGAATAATATAGCTTAAAGTTATTGTTCCGAGGTTCTTGAGATACAGCCGGTGACAGACGGACGGGGGTACGTATCATAATGTATAAAATTAAAATATATAAGTTTACAATGCATAAGTTCAAAATACCTAAAATCAAAAAATATAATGGTTAGAACAACTAATAACCAAAATCCATAAAGTTTATAATCCATAATCGTCCAAATACATACAATCAAAATGTATTATAATAGTTTACAATGTTTAAGTTCAAAATAAGTAAGTTGAGAAAATGATTGAGGATACTTGACTAGCTGCCCTACTCCTATGTAGGTCACGTGACAGGTTAGAAATTTAAGACAATCGCGAAGCGCAGCGTAGCGATTTGTCTTGAATCTCAAGGTTAGTTTTTTATTTTTTTTATTAGACAACAAAAAGCAAAAATTTCCAAAAAGAAACTCTTTCTGTTGTCTACTAAAAAAAATAACCTAAAACTGAAATTAACATAACACCACAGACGTATAATAAGAAGCAGACGTAACATTATAATAAAAAAGCGTGCCAATTACGCCTACAGACAAATGTCACGCACACATTTACAATAAAAGGGGCCGAACTCAGGCACGCAAGGGACCTCAAGTACCTACATCTATAGAATAATGTTATAAAGAGGATAATATTAAAAAGAAATTTGAAGATACTCATTCGATTTTACCAGTAGAAT
Source organism: Eudonia lacustrata (assembly GCA_947562085.1). Taxonomy (NCBI): domain Eukaryota; kingdom Metazoa; phylum Arthropoda; class Insecta; order Lepidoptera; family Crambidae; genus Eudonia; species Eudonia lacustrata. The sequence continues at coordinate 20,381,976 of OX387314.1, forward strand.
GCTAACGTTATCTACACTCGGCGTCAAAAAAATCGCACCTTTTAAAAATCATCTTTAAAAATTCTTAAACCTTATGTAGAGGATAGTGTTGGGTATCATTAGAAAAGTAACAAAAAGGAGTATCAAAAAACAATTAAATTTAACTTTCTGTTTAATTATAATTAAAACAAACAACATTAAAATTAATAAAATAATAAAAATCCTTAATTAAGTCCTAATTAACAACAGATAATTTACAAAGAAAAATGTACAAAAAGTGTCTTAAAATTAACTTAAAATCTAGTGTGTTAACCCCCCCTTGCGATGATCACGGCTTCCATACGGTCCCTCATGGACCTCACCAACTTCAGGAGCTCTTCTTGAGGGATAAGCCCCCATTCTTCAATCACCGCGTCTTGGAGCTCCTGTAGAGTCGAAGGAGCTGGATCCCGAGATCGAACCTTACGTTTAAGATGGTCCCAGAGGTGCTCTATTGGATTCAGATCCGGACTTCGCGCTGGCCACTGCATCACAGAGATTTGGGACCTCTGCAAGAAGTCGCTCACGATGCCTGCAGTGTGAGCGCGAGCGTTGTCGTGCATTAATGTGAACCCCTCGCCAAAAGATTCGGCAAAGGGGACCACATGCACTTCCAGGACCTCAGTGACATAGCGGCGAGCAGTCAGCGACCCTTGTCCGCGAGCACCTCCAGTCCGGGAGACGCAGACAAGGTCGGTTTTGCCGGCAGCAGACATACCGCCCCAGAACATGCAGGATCCGCCACCATATTCCACCGTCTCCTGGATGCAGGCTTGGGCGAAACGTTCACCCTGCCTCCGGTATACTCTTCTCCGTCGGTCGTTGCAGAAAAGACACACTCGCGTCTCGTCTGAGAAGAGAACAGCTCTCCACTGCTCAAGGGTCCAATCGACGTGATCACGAGCAAACTGCAAGCGGGCTCGCCGATGCGCTGCAGTCAATTTTGGACCCGTAGCAGCTCTGTGGGCCGCTATCTTCTTCTCCTTCAATCTTCTTCTAACCGTAGATACGCTTACGGTGCGTCTGCGAACTGCCTGGAGCTGCTGTTGCAACTCAACAGCGTTGGAGAAACGATTTCTCAAAGAGTTCGACACAACGAACCGGTCGTCTCTTTCCGAAGTGCAGCGACGTCTACCTGAACCGTGTCTGCGGATATAGCCACCGGTCTCTATGAAGCGCTGGTACACTCTTCGAACGGAATAACGGCTCAGGTTCAGTTGCCGGGCGACATCACACTGCCGCACCCCTGATTGCAGTAGTGCAACCACTTGAGCGGCTTTATCAGCTGTGGTATCCATCAAAATCTGTGCGTGTGTCCTCTTCAACGGTTGAATAGCGAATGACCCACATTGAACCCGTGTTGACCGTTTTATACCCACAAAGGAAGCGCAACTAGCAACTCTCACGGGTAGCAAAATTTGCATCGAATTTTTGTGACACTTTATTTGTTGCATTAGGTTTTATTTGATAATGAAAAGTAATGTTTTTTATTAAGTTAATTAAGTAACCTTGTAAATAAAATCATAATTAATGCGACTGCATGTGCATATCAAGAGTAAATGACATTTGAAAGTGATTTTCTAAGAGGTGCGATTTTTTTGACGCCGAGTGTATTATTGAGTGTCAGGCTATCTCTGTATCTACATTATATCTGCCTGTGACGACGCCACATCATTAACTTTAATAAAATGTATGAACAGTTGGTAAACTAAAAAAACCGTCCAAGTGCGAGTCGGACTCGCGCACGAAGGGTCCCGTACCATTATCTCGTGTAATTATGCCTGTTGTATGGGAGCCCCCTTAAATATTTATTTTATTGTTTTTTAGTATTTGTTGTTACAGCGGCAACAGAAATACATCATTGTGAAAATTAAATTTCAACTGTCTAACTATCACGGTTCATGAGATACAGCCTGGTGACAGACGGACGGACGGAAGGACAGCGGAGTCTTAGTAATAGGGTTCCCGTTTTACCCTTTGGGTACGGAACCCTTAAAATAAAATAAATAAAAACAACAACATACTCTGCTGGTAATTTTTTTAATAAAATAACAATTATAATAATTAATAATCTATATAAAATTGTATGCAAAATTAATGTGAAAACATGTATGTCCTCTTGGCAAACACTATTGGCAAACTCTTTTGACATCTCAGAGTACAGGGAGTGGCTGAAAACAGCGTTGGTTAAGGTCTAGGCCTCAACTAACTAAGGCTGAGCCATTTCCTTTTGTCTTTTCTTATTTTAATTTTTTCATAAATAATTTTTATATAAATTGGTTTTTAAGTGCAATTGCACTGTTTGTACTGTAGATTTTCTTATCTTTTGTATAAAAATGTAAAAAGACAATAAATATTTTTCTATTTCTATTTCTAATAATGTCACAATGTTTAAAACTAGTGATAAGACCGCCGCGCCGGGTGGTCGAGAAGTCAGCGACCCTGACTGTGAAACCAAAGGTTGAAGATGAAGATGACGATGAATGTTTCTGAAAATAAATAAATTTATTACTTTCTGTATATTTCAAAGTAATGCAGTTGAGTGACTGCTCAGACATATCTTCGTCATGTTATACCATTTAATACTGTACAACAATATAATATTTAAATTAACTCACATAATGTAGTACACTTGAGGTACTCGGCTGTAAATTTTGCAAATTCTTCAAAACATGATCTCCACTGGCATTTCTTTTTACTGGACCTTTAAGTGAAGATTATATAAATTCTGAAAAACAAATTTAAAAAGTTATTATTTTATGCACATTTTTATACAAGAATACATCCCCACGACTAGCATAGAGTTAAAGGGGTAGGATAGGGTTTCATCATCATCATCATCAACAGCCTACACACGTCCACTGCTGGACATAGTCCTAGGATAAATTAAATAAAAAATTAAAGTTAAGGTTAATTTAAAGTTCAATAGCTTTCAATATTTCCTTTAACTCAAGATGGTTTGGATAGGTAGGTACGTAAAAAAGATATGTGGACACTTACTTCTTCTCGGTACGATGAATCGACAATTGTTGGAACTAGGAGCAAGAACTGTACGGTAGCCACTCTGTGATCCAATATATGAGTTTCAAAATGCTTCACTAGATGATTTGGGCTGCCAATGTTCTTTTTTCATATTACTCAAAAAGGCATTTTTTAAAATAATCATCCTTTGGAAACCTGAAAACGATTTCATTATTAAAATTTATCCACAAAGAAATATTAGATTGCATACTTTAATCTTATCAATCTTCATAAATATTCCTAATAAGGCCCTGTAAAATTGTACAAGTATATGAAACGTCAAACGAGATCGGGGTTAATAATTAATTGGCTATTGTTACCACATTATTCTTTCAAAAACTATTTTACTTTTAGTTTTTACGAGATTTGCACTTTTAACAATTATTCACTGCTTCTACAATGCCAAAGATTAATAATAATCACTTAGTGACGAAAAACCCAATAGGAGATTTTATGGCACAACAAAACTTACCGATGGAAAGTAATTTCAGGTGTTTTCCTACATGAGGAGTTGCCGCACAAAGATGCACTACACTTCACCATTTTATTTTTGTACTTTTGGCTCTTAAACTTTATTAAATCGCAAAAATAAGCGAAAAGCAATCTCCTGCCGCTTGACGACAAGTCTAGGACGCCATTTTTCGCTTATTGGTAGCTTAGCAAGATGGCGTTTTGCCTCACGTCGCATTTTGTCTATGTGTGTGGAAGTGTTGCAACAGTAAAAAGAAACAAGATAGTCTTATTAATTTGTGGTTGGAGAGAAAGAAGTAGAAATATTATTTTATTCTCATGTATGTAGTTGTGAAATAATGTTTGGTCTGCTTCTTATTATATGTCTGTGCATAACACTTGCTTGACCTACAGGAGTAGGGCAGCTACTAGCACTAGTATTGCTAGAAATTGATAGGTAAAATAAATATATAGGTACATATATATTGTGATAGTTATGAATTTCAAACTTAGACTAGTTGATTATTATTATGTATTATAAGCAGTATATATTTTAATTGTTATAAATTTTGAATTTTATGTATTGTCAGTTCATGCATTTATTTGTATTTTTTAATCATTATATTTTTTGATTTTAGGTATTTTGAATTTATGCATTGTAAACTTATATATTTTAATTTTATACATTATGATACGTACCCGACGGACGGACATGGACAACGGAGGCTTGAAAAGAACTTAAATAAATACACATTTAACTAATATTATTGTAAGTTAGGCTTCAAATATTATAAAACTAAGTTTTTTTTTTTAAAGTAGGTAATGCTCTTCTTTAGGTATTTCTTGGCGTGCGATGTCATGGGGCTATCTATCAATAATCTATCTATCTATCTATTTATTGTGATTTATTGATACAAAATGTTAATAAGTAAGTTTCACCATTATTAAAATTGAGGTTTTCTAACGATTAGCCTGTATGGGTGAGATGTCCTTACCTGCCTACGTAGAACTAAGAAAACTGAAAATTCTCAAAGTGTTTTTAACTTGTTTTTCTACTTCTTGGCGGGAAAATAAAGCGTCATGTCTGTGGTTTTGCTTTATTTTCAAAAATTTGTGTTATGTCGAATATTAATGTGAAATAATGGTGGATTATTAACCGTTAAGTGTTCGTGAGTGTGCATAAGTGTTGGCAAATGAAACAAAACAGTGCAACGTCACTTTTCAAATTCTCTCAAGAAGCTCGCGTGAGGACTTAGTAAAGCCCCACATCTTTACTGAGATACTCGAGGGGTTGGGGGGTATATCATTTCTCACTTTCCATTTCTAATATCATTCATCATCATCATATATGTTTGTATGTTATGTATTACTTTACTTGTAAGATAAATTACTTTGACACTGGCTAAATGTGCTAATCGCACGAAGCCATCAATTAAAAGAAAGAATAAACTTGTTTTTCTGTGATTTTGATCTGAGTGAGTAGGTAGGTACCTACCGACTTTGAGATTGTAACTTTGAATCCATTTTCTTTAGTACAAAGTAAAAGAAAAGCAAAATGTCTAAAATATTTACACCGACTAATCAAATACGATTAACCAATGTCGCTGTTGTAAGGCTAAAAAAAGGCGGAAAAAGATATGAAATAGCCTGCTACAGAAATAAAGTAGTGTCATGGAGGAATAAATTGTGAGTTTTTAACGATAAATTAATTTACAAAATGTTTTAATAATAATACCTACTACTCGATTATTATCAAGGTGACTATACCAAGCAGGCTGAAACGTAAGTCCTATAGCTCCTTTAAGTATTTGTCTGTCTTATTGTCTAATGAATGATTCGTTGAGAAAATTTTATTTGTAGCATATTCCGCAACTACCTTGAGTAAGTTTGTACCTAACTGGCTACTTTTTCCATTTTTACAGAGAAACTGATATTGATGAAGTACTGCAAACGCATACAGTGTTTACTAATGTTTCAAAAGGCCAAGTAGCTAAAAAAGAAGATTTAGTAAAAATATTTGGAAAAGATGACCAGACCGAAATATGCAAAGAGATTTTGGAGAAAGGTGAATTACAAGTATCTGATAAAGAGAGGCATTCACAAATAGAATCATTATTCAAGGATATAGCAACAACAGTTGCTGACAAGTGTGTTAATCCTGAAACAAAAAGACCTTATCCTGTTTCAATTATTGAGAAGGCTATGAAGGATATTCACTTTTCTGTAAATGTTAACAGAAATGCAAAACAGCAAGCGCTGGATGTCATACAATTGTTGAAAAAGGAAATACCTTTAGAGAGAGCACAAATGAGGGTCAGAATTATCTTAACTGGCAAGGATGCACGAAAAACCAAGGAAAAGGTAGTCAAACTTGCTATGAGTGTAGAAGAAGAAAACTGGGATTCAGGCACAGCCAACATAATATGTTTAATTGACCCCGGCAACTTCAGAAACTTGGACGAGATGGTCAAAACTGAGACGAAGGGGACTGGCCAATTTGAATTGCTCAACTTGAAAGAGATGGTTGAAGGTGAACAAACATTGTAATTTGAAATATTGAAAAAGTTATTTTATTAATTTTAATAAAGATATTTTCTATTACGTTACATTTAACTTACATTGTGTCTATTCATCAAGAGGAAAATGTAAGAACATATTTGAGGATTTTATTGCTTTGAAACGAAATTACTGATACAACATTGTCACAATAAAATATTTTGAAATTAATAGTTATCAATATTCTCAAGATCGTTGGGTCATGGCAAGTGTCGCCAGCGCTGCCACATTAATATTATTAGGGATTAGCATTGCTATAGGTTTGAACAATAATAAACTACCTACCTACCTACAATAATTTTGAAAAATTAAAGATTTAGTGACTCATTCTGTAAATAACTAAAGCTACATAAAGAAGGAAGGCTAAAATAATAACCCCCTTACAAATAAACAAAGAATAAGCAGTTATGATCAGAAAGTCTAACTTGCAGAACGTCTTTAAAGCAAAATGTCTAAAAGCAATGTTTAAGTTATATAAAGTCTAAGAAGCAAAATGTCTAAAAGGTAAATGGGCTTAGCAACATTACGTCTACTATGTTAAAATAGAAGCAAAATGTCTATAAGGTAAATTGCCTTAGCAGCATAACGTCTATACCTACCCACAGGGTTGCCAACACAATACCACAAATAGGTGCTAAATGACATCTGAAAAAGTGCTAGATAAACATGGATTTTCAAAAATAGTGCTAGTTTTTTGGACTTTAAATAAAATAATAATATAATTTATTAATAAAATGACATAATGTAAAATAAAATAAAAAACAACGGGTTGCACTCCGGGAGTGCCGGCAGAAGTGAAAACTTGAATATATAATGTTGTGCATTTTTGATATTTTGGAATGGTTAGGGAATAATTTTGCACGAATTGCTTCAATTATCAGTATAAAAGTACTATCATTTATGTGGTAGAATACAATATTTATTTATAGCGCTATCGTACACAAACATGACAATTTATATTACATTAAAAAGCACTCGAACATTCGCGCAAGCGCCCTGCGCCGCCTAAACGAAACAGCAGGCATACATTTTCGCCGCGCCGTTGAAAGAGAGGGGGATACTTCTTCTCCTACGCCGCGCCGGCTGTCATCCGTCTTACGAATTTTCGATCAGGCCACGTGTCCTGACGGTCACGTGTCCTGACGCGAATTTAACATTTGTTACCCATTATAAAAAAGTGTACAACGCCGCTAAAGAAGTTTTCACTTCAAAAATTATAATCAAAATGTAGCAGTAATAATTATTTTAAATCTACATCCAGTCATCTTCACTGTCATCTGTATCCGCTGCCGTGTTTTCCTCTCCTTGTACTGCCGCCGTTGAAGTGGATGGTTGTTCACGATGACTTTCAGCCGACTTTTTTAATTGAAATGTTTGCATTTCTTTTTTGCCTATTTTATTAATAATATCTCAGGGAAATCACTTGCCCATAGAGGTCTCACTCAAGTGTCTCCTGGCGTAAGATGCAAAATACTTTTTGGACACCCAAGTGTCTCCTAACGTTTGAGTGGATGAGTACCTACTATTTAGTGCTAGGTGCTGTATGCTGATGTTTCGTGCTGGACTCATGAAAATAGTGCTAAATCTAGCACCGAAAGTGCTAAGTTGGCAACACTGCCTACCCATAAAGCAACGCGGCTTCCGTTCCGGAAGGGGTACCCATACGAATTTCCCTCTATCAAAGTACAAGTCCAAGTTTTTCGAAATTCGATGAGATTATATAAAAAAAAGCAAAACATAGAGACACAGCTGAAGCCTTTTTTAAATTTTTAATGAAAAAAGTAATTAAATCGGTCCATTTTTGGAGGAGGAATCAGAGGACTACGAAACGTTGATTTTGTCTACTTTTTATACATAATTTTCAATTCAGTCGACCTTAGTTCCTCTTAAGCATAGACGTCTTGCTTTAAAGACGTTCTCTGCATTTTAGTCATTAAGCATTGTAGACGTTTTGCTTCAAAGACGTTCTGCAAGTTAGACTATCTGCATTTTAGTCATTAAGCATTGTAGACGTTTTGCTTTAAAGACGTTCTGCAAGTTAGACTATCTGCATTTTAGTCATTAAGCATTGTAGACGTTTTACTTCAAAGACGTTCTGCAAGTTAGGCTATCTGCATTTTAGTCATTAAGCATTGTAGACGTCTTGCTTTAATGACGTTCTGCAAGTTAGGCTTTTTTTTTTTTTTTTTTTTTTTACTTGGCATCGCACGGTTTGTGCATTTGCCACAACGAGTATTAATTAAAGGTAGGGAAACCAATTTTTGAAATACAATGTTAAAGGAACGGAATTTGGAAAAAAGAATAATAGGATCAAAGTTGGTGGTTACAATATAAATGAATGGATATACTACATAAGGGGATACTTAGTTGGAGTTAGGAAATAATACTTTTTACACTACATACACACAGTACATTATTTACAAATTACACTTTAATATTATTGTTAATTAAAAAAGTTGATAACAAATTATATATATCAAAATTTATAGAACTCAATAAGGTAGGGATTGATGTAGGAAGAGGAACACGGAGGACTATGAGGGAATTTAAGAGTGAGGAACTGTCATGGAGGGGGCAAGCAAAAAAGATATGATTTAAATCTTCCTCACAGGCACCACAAGCACATAAATTGCTATTAATAATACCAAGTCTTGCAAGATGAGAGGCTGTGCAGACATGACCCAAGCGCATTCTTATTATACTGGAGGTTGCAAGCTTAGAAAGTTTTAATTTTGTGAACCATACTTTGAGTGGTATTTTGTGTTGAATACGTTTGTAATATTGACCTTTATGACAACTTGAAATATTCCAATGGGTATTCCAAGCATGATACAAATGATCTTTAGGAAGAGAGAGAAGGTCGGCAACCACAACAGGTTTATGCAAATTAATGAGATAAAGTAAATCACTTTTTTTAGTATTAATACTGCGACAATTCCACTGAAGGATTGTGGACAGATGATCCATTATTAGAGATATTGTTATTTATGAGTTGATTTATACTTTGTACAGCAGCGTTGGACGGTTCAGACATATTCTTAGTTAATGAATTAATTAAAATAATAATCAGTTCTCTAATAGACATATTTGTTAAAGAGTTATTATTTTCACTAGTAATTGTGCCAATGGATGGTAATGGAATGTTATAATCTTTAGTTAGGGCAGCATGTGTATATTTGTCATAACCTTTACTATTATATTTTGGGGAGCTATTTGATTTAATATAAACTGTTTTTTTATATGAAGTGGAATTTTCATTATTACTATTGCCTTTAGTTGAATTAAAAGTTTGTCTTAAAGGAGATGAAGGTGCTGCAACAGATGTCAAAACTTCAGAGTAAGATCTAGTAACAGGAGGGTGCAACTTAAATGCTTCCGCATAGGAAATGCAATTATTAGCCATCGACTCTTTGATAGCTTTTTGTCGACTATATTCAGGGCATTTTCTGTTGGTAGCAAAGTGGGATCCAGTACATAAAAAGCATACAGCATCATCTTCATCAAAATCACAGCTGTCTCCTGAGTGGTTATTACCACATTTGAAACAGCGTGGAGTTGACCTGCATTGTGATTTTATGTGACCATAACGGCAGCAGTTGAAACACTGTACTGTTGGGAAAATGTATAGATCCACTGGAAGGGAATTATAACACAAATATATTCTTTTGGGTAACACCTGGCCATCAAATGTGACTACCACGGTCTCAACAGGAATATAGGTAATTTTATCATCTTTAAAACTTTTTCTATTTATGCGTCTTACTTTTAAAATTTTTCCACATCCAAAAGGTACAGACAAGTTATCTAATATGTCTTCTTCGGACCAATCAGTCGGTACTCCTCTAACAACACCCATTCGAGTAACTGATGAGGTTGGAATGAAAGCTTTGTAGTTAAATTTTTTTAATGTTTCATTTTCTAAGAAAGAATTAGCATCTGTGTAGTTATTGAATGATATTACCACTCTATTTCTTCCAATTTTTTAAAGACTGCCATTAACTATGTTCTTTATAGAATTCTTTTTCAAAAAATGCCCAAATGAAATGGGGTGTATAGATATGTTGTCATTCGGACTTGTCTGGATCTTTTGGATGTGGATATTATAGGGTGCAGAGTCATTAGTTTCATACAGCTTTCTACCTACATATGTGCCTGGGTCAGCCTGTTTGGCTTCATCATTGTTTGGTTGGGAGGGTTGAGATTGTGATACTGAGATAGGAGTTACTTCCGGAGACTTAAAAACTTTAGGTGGCTGGATTTTTGAATTCGATTCGCATTGGCAGTCACTCTCACAAAGAACGACAGAAGACGACTTATGACGCCTCCGTTTTTTATTACAGTGTCTACATATTTTTCGAGATATTGTACGTTTTCTTTTAGAATTACTACAATTATTGATTTTACTCTCGGAAGCATCCGTATCCAAGAGAGAGCCCTCCGTATCCATCTCCAAACAACCATGAGGTACCGTCACAACCAGAGCTACCTGAGAAGGTGTCCCTCCACCAGGGTCATCTGGTTCGTCGTCCATTAGAAAAGACAAAAAACTCACCTACAGACTGCAAATATATACAATAATAACAATAAATAAACTAAATTTTAAACACAATGATCCTATTTACACTTAAAATCAAATTAAAATTAGAGAGGCTAAAATATTCGACCGCCAATTTTAAGATTTCCCGCGCTTTTTCAAGTTAGGCTTTGATCATAACTCAGAATAAGGTCCGAATAGTTGTTCCGTGTTTTGTTTCTTTTACTCTAATTTGAAATGACGTTTAAATGACGGGAACAATACACGGAATAACTATTCGGACCTTGTTTAATTTTGTGAGGCGGTAAAAAAGGTGTGGTAGTAGTTAGAGCATTAAAAGGTAGTACCTAAATCTTAATAACCAAAGGTTAGAAAAGGACGTTGGAGGGAAGGAGATAAAATTATTGACACAGAATAATAACTATAGCTAAAGAAACCGGACTAAAATAGCAAAGGTGTCACCAGATTTGTGACGTCATATTTGAGGTAATGTAGTGAGTGACTTTATAAAGGACTCAAAAGATTTTTTTGATCACCGATTATCTGATGACCGTTTGACATAACAATACAAAAAATAAAAACTAAGTGTCAACCATTTGTCGCACTCCAACCTCCTTTTCTAGCCATAAGATAGAACGGAACTAAACATAGTTGCACGATTTTTATTTTAGCCATCCTTCTATAGCTTTAGTTATTGTTCTGAGATTGACACTTAATTTTTGACGTCAAAAGATGAACTCTCAAATTTTGTTAATAAGTTGCCTTGACATTCGACAACTGATTATTTTTTCTTTACATTAAAATTGATTTGCAACAATTCCGGTTTTCATACTGTTTAACTTAATTTAATTAATCCTATTGAAATGAAACAACTTTTACGGATCTACTCGCGTTTACCCAGTCATGACCTACGCTAGCGTAGTTTTCGCGCACTCCGCGCCCTCTTATTTGTACCCCCTACAGACCCTCCAAAACCGATTCATGCGAGGCGCGACGGGTTGTCCGCATTACGTTCGTAATGTAGACCTCCATCGCGACCTCGATCTCCCAACTATCAAAGACTTTATCAAGGACGTCTTAATATACTTAATATGCGGAAACATGATGAGTGAAATGTGTCAATCTAGTTAGAATCTAACTGTTAGATTAACTGTTTATCATCACTGTATGGTTTACGAATACATATAAATAAAGGAACGGGAATTTTGGAACAAAACATACATTCAACACATTTTAACTATTTAGCCTTTACTATTTTCACGAATCTTTTTTGTAGACCATGGAGTGTTTGTGGTTTCACTAGGAAAACCGGTATCGAACCGTAACGTGAAACGGAACGTGGAAGTGAATGTACTCATGAAAATGACAAATTAAAAAAAGTTTTATTTTTCGTAGATTGGTACGAGATTTTATTGATTGTTTTCTTTCATACAAGATTTTTGGCCAGACGGCGACTGAAATTGCAAGTTACTGTGATATATTTATTTTCGTTAATTAACTATTCTTATCAACCTATTAAATGATCAGGGATATCGAGTTATGTCTATAAGTAATGGAAGGTACAGAACTGGGTGGCGACCAGCAATTCTGTTTGAGATGGAACAATTTTCAAGCAAATATAACTTCTCAATTCGAGGCACTGCGCGATGATGAGGACTTCGTGGACGTCACCCTGGCATGCGAAGGTCACAGGCTGGAGGCCCACAAAGTGGTTCTCTCTGCGTGTAGTCCTTATTTTAAGGAATTATTCAAAGTAAGTCTTTCTTTCACTCCCCACACTTTGATGTGTCACCATTACAATGACTCTAGTGAAAGTTGTTATGTATAAAACACTTGATCTACTTACAAATGCCATGTCTCGCGTTCCGGTTAAGTACTCGTGATTTCATTTATTTGTACCTACTTAAAAAATCTGTTTTACAATTTCTAATTGACTCATTAACATTGCCACTATATTAGAATAGGTTTCATGTATGTCTGCTAAGAAGCACTGATATTGAATTCCTTATACTGTGACCATTTTATTTTCACTAATGAATACATCTCTCAACATCTTTTATCACAGTCCTAAAGAATTTATATATTTTTATTCAACTTATTATAATTTGTCAACTTCTTAAATGAAGTCAAAATAACAGAAAAAAGTAACTTGTTTGTGCATTGCGTTAGTTCAGTACATAGTTCTTCATATACTTACCACATTCTAAATATTTTTAAATAGCTATTATAGCAATTCAATTCAAGTGAAGAATACACTTACTCCTATGATCTTAATTTATTATCTTTATTTATGTCATGAAAATATGGACTGATCTTCAAGAGAAAGCATTATACATTTACAAAAAAAAAAGTTTTCCAATGATAATCATAAATTTGGATTATACTTGGTAAATTTACAGTAGATAATTTGTTAATTATTATGCCATTTTATTTTTTATTTTCTATTTAAAATTTTCTCCAATTGTATGGAATTTTTCTGGTATAAAAGATATAAATTTTATATGAATGATTTTTGTAATTTTCATGTTACTTGCATATCTCAGTCTTAACATATTGCTAGAATTCTAAAAGTTATTTCAATAAAATAAATTGAATGATTATTGTGATATAAAGAAAGTTTATCTATCAATATCCATTTGATAGCATAATGCTAATAAGATAAACTATGTTGAAGTGGTTTTGTAATATTTTTAGTATGATGACTACAGTCATCTTTATTCAATATTTAGTGTACTGACAACATCAACAATACATCAACAAAAAGTATTGCCATCAATAAATGGCCAACTCACTATGACTCTAATTAGCATTCCATTAATCAACTTGTCCCATTGAGTTTATTATTCAATGCAATTTAAATTACAAATTGTTGTCATTGGAACTTAATTGTAGTTGAATAGTTGTATCTAAACACTTTTATTAATGGTCATGGATGTTTTTGGTGGATCAATTGAACCTTTGTCCTCCTTTGTCCTGTAACATCAGAATAATTTTATGTTAACAACCATCATTTAAGACTATTGAAGGAATAATTAATATAAGTTGTTCTATAACAACTACAAATTGATGGATATCATTATACATAAAAAAATATTAATTTCTTTAACATTACCTACGTACCTTTGTAATTCTATTACTAGATTTATAATTCAATCTTATAGACAGGTTTTAAAGTGTAGCGTTTACATAATTTTGTTTGCTTTAAAAACATAAAATTTTAAATATTTTTTATTTTGTAATTAAACTATTTTGTTTACATAATAATGCTAAGGTTTTTGAAAAGGTGCATTCTAAATGCAAAATACATTCCTACAAAGATGGGTTTGATCAAAATGTTAAAATTCTTATTTCTGTTACACAGTTATTTTTGATTTGCCATATTTATGGCAAATCAAGATAATTAAGTCAAAATAATAATATTATAATTAATTCAAGTCTCGATATCTACATACACTTAACAATAAAGTGAGGTTTCTCTATGTGAGGACCTGTAATTGGATTTTTGTTGCTATTTTTAAGTTTCTACTTTGTTTATTAGCTGTTGGTTTTCCAAATGAATAAATAAATAAGGTATGCCAATGGGTCAAAAAAATAAGAAAATAAACAGTTTTAAAAGTTTCCCATCAACATATTAGTTGCTTATTTGTATGTTGTACCTACTTGAAGAGAACGGGCCTTTTAAAAGCAATGATCTCAGTAGGCACTGCATTTGATCTCAATAAAAGAAATTATTTATTATTATTTATTATTATTGTAATTTCCATGCCACGGAAATTACAGAGAATAGAAACCATGAGAATTAAAACTTAAGGTCTGCTATGCATGCGGTATACCCTCGAGTTCCAAGTGTCTATGATATTTGGGTAGGTCCTGGGGCCTTATCATGAGCTCTTGTATCGACGTCACAGTTTAGCAAGCATACAGTTGCGCATCGATGGTACTTTCGCAGAGCAAGGGAGGGGAACCCGCGGGGAAGCGGGCGCTGCGGCGAGTGTCCCACAAACAAGCGCAGTTTGTGGGAGCGACCGTGAAGGGCAGCCACGTGCGCGTATTGCGTATTTTAAACGTTTTTTGAATTTACGTTCAATGATTCCTATTGAATATAATGGTGCATACACGTTGTTCTGTATACGGTTGTAAGTCGACGTCGAAACACAACAATGACTAAATAGTTTCTTTTTTCTTTTTATTTTATTCATTTTGCCAACTTCTCATTGATTAATAATGAACGTTTTTACAACACATAATTAACTAATACAATTACAAATATCAAATTCTAATTCGTCACAAACACTACAATTTTCACTTGTTTTTATTTCTAATTCTACAACAGCCTCCATATATTTTATTGGGCTATTTCTGTTTTTTATTCTCAATTATCAATTGAATCGAATTTTTGGTAATGAGACCATCTATCTTTTGCTCTAGTTCAAGAACTTAGAAACAAGTTTCGCCATGGTGTTTATTAGGCATTCTGTTATTAGATGTAAGATGGTATCGTTCGCATCTGTATCACAGTTGTACTACGGGCTCTCCTTATTAAATAGTTACTTCGTAACCAGCCTAGCGTGTTTTTCTAGTGTAGGTAGGTATATGTATTCTTTACGGCGCAAGTGTAATCATTATGTTTACAACTTATTGGAGTAGTTGGGACGTCGGACACAGAAGGAGTAGGTGTTTGTCTAATATCCAACTGTTATGATTTTTTTTTCTTTTTAGTTTTTTCTCTTTGCAGTTATTTTTTACGTTAATCCGGTTTTTACGAGTATATTATTGTTTTTTATATAGTTGTTTTAGCAGTCGGGTTTTTTTAGGGTTTATATTTAAGATTTCTGGGCTTGTCTATTTTTTTATTTTTTTAAGCAATCCGAATGCGAATTCAATATGTTGTTTTAATAATAGAAAATTGAAATCTAAAAATAAACCTTCACGTTAATTTATCAGTGCAACATTTGTAAATATTCTTGAAAATAAATGATTATTTTATAAAAATATTAACGATTATTTGATTTCAATACTAGTGACAACCCTTGCATATCGGCGAACGATCGCATAGATACCTACGCGGGCGGCGGCATCGCCCCACATCAAAGGCGATGCCCTACTGTATGAAATGGTAATACTGTGTCGACGTATAAACGCTTCTCGTTTCCACAATTGCAATAATACCTACTGCTTTAAGAGGTCATTGTAAAACCCGCCAGGGCCATCATACATTAGGCTCCAGCAGTTCACACGTTTGGATAAAAAGTGTAAAAAAAATAAACAACTTTTTAATTTGATTTTTTTATTGCTTTGTAACCAGTTGCGTTGTTCACAGAACAATCCATGTCCACATCCGATAATATTCATGCGCGACTGCGAGGTGTCGCACGTGCGCGCGCTACTGCAGTTTATGTACGTGGGGCAGGTGAACATTGCGCAGGCGCAGCTCAGCGCGTTCCTGCGCACCGCCGACGCGCTGCAGATCCGCGGTCTCACGGACTGCTCGCAACACAACGACAAAGTAAGAACTACGAGCTTTGCGTCAGCAGAATATAAACTTTATACTGCTAGCTTAAGGCTTTCTTTCCTACTTGACCAATGATAGGGGGGACATAACCAGCCATTCTGTTGCTGGTTTTGAACAACTGCAACTTGCGACAGCAACTGGTACCAACAGCTTAACATGCTTTTAAGCTTGGAGAGGAACAACAAGCTATTTTGTTTAAATTATCCTTTTAGCAGCAACAAGTATTACATATTTTCAACAATAAAACATAAGGAACAGCGAATAAGTGTCGTCCCGAAAACTACTTTCAATAAGTCTAGATAGATAGTAATAATGGCAGTACTATGTTTTACGATTTTTTCAGGAGAGTGCTCTCACCATTGCTTTGCTTTCTTCATTGAATGTACCAATATGCAAATCAGATCAGTATCTTTAAAGTTAATGTTAGTAGGAAAACTATATGGACATAATTATTCGGTTGATAAAGCACCATGGGGCATTGCTTATTTATTAGCTTTAAAATAGTGAAGCAATTATAAAGTAATCTTTTATTCAGTAATTAGTAGCGCTGTAATAAATTGGTGTAAAATTATATCTCCATGAATAACGAAGTAGTTATTTGCAACTTTCACTAAATGCAGCGGGAGCGCGCTTGCATTAAAGGAGATGTAACGTCATGCAAATCTCTCTGACAATAAAGTTATTCATACACATTTTTTACAGTTTCATATATTTTTTTCATTTGTTGCTAGTTTTAAATTAAAATTAATGTTCTCATTTCCCGTTCGCGTTTTATCGTAGATAGGTATCACTTAGGTCACAAAGTCTACTAAGAACCGCCATTGAATGATCTTTTGTCTTGAATTATACATGACGCTGTTTTCTCTTGCAGAAAGTAAATCGTAAATCTCCTCCTTCCCAACTACGTAATTTGCTCAGCGCTAAGCCGTCACATTCTACCTCTTCTTCCAAAGCCGCAAGCCAAAATGTTGAGTCGACCTCTGCTGAAGAACAAGACAAGACCGCGGGGCGCCGCTCTTCAGAAAATTCTCCCGATGTTGCCAGAAATAATCTCAACGAAGAAGCTCCCTTTCAAACTTCTAGTCAAATGAGGCCTAATAATGATGACTATAGCGAAACATGCAACTACTCGTTAAGGGTGAAAACTGATCTCGAAGCGCCTGAAGTAAAAAATGAAGAGAGCGATATTCTTATGGACCCTGGGGACACTGAAAGGTCGGATAAGTGTCAGGACTTTAACGCATCCGACCTTTTAGAACCAAAAATGGAAGTGATGGAACAGGAGGCTAGTGACGAAGAACGTTCCAATTTTCCACCAATATACTACGAAAACAACGCGCTGGCGAATCCCTTCGCTGCTTTGCAAGGTGCGTATGCAATGAAAAATTTGCTCTGTTGTTGTGACAAATTGGAATCAGTGGCAATAACATTTTTGTTTTTTGGTACAGGCAACGTGGATCTCATGAGCGGTATGAACGCGGAGCTGAGGGATGACAACGCCGAAGGTGAATATTACTTTTTTATTTTAAATCACTTCATTGTCACACGCACACGTCGACTCGGACAGCCGCGCCCCCGGCGAACCTTAGAACGCTTAGTTTCGGTCGTTTCCTTAAGAGAGCGCGCGCAGTTGTAGTCTGGTGGCTAGGCGCGCGGGTGTCGTGGCGACGCACGCCCTCGGCCCGCCGCTCGCACCGCCCAACCAACACTCAAACCACATTCAAACTGAACCACACGAGCGAAAAGACCCGTTTCAAATGCTAAAAGTTTCTAAAACACCAAATGTGGTAGATTATGCTAACGTAAGAATGCGGCAGAAGTGTTCACAATAACACCACATGAATTTTGACAAGAGTATTTGATGAACGTGATCGTTCACTTCAAAAATAACATACCAAGCTTTACTTGGTCGCTCAATTATACTGTCGTTGTCTAGTTTTTCTTGTTTGTTAGAAATTGTTCTTAGATGAAAAATTTATGAAGAGTAAAAGTTTTAAAAGCAATCGTGCTCTATCATAGCATTTGATAATACAATACTCTTCGGTGTTGGAAACTGTCCATAATGGACCAGAAATTTGGCGCCAATAAAAGCTTGAAAAGCAGTAACGGGCCGTAGCATTTGAACCCGGTCACGCTGGGCTTGATCGGGCGAGCGGCGTCGGCGAGCGTAGCGGGCAGTGCGAACGTGGTGTTGTTGGCAGCGGGCGGCACGAGCGGGGCGGGCGCGGGCGTGCAGTGCGCGCTGTGCGGGCGGCGGTACAGCAACGCGTCGAACCTGCGCCAGCACGTGCGCCTCATCCACGAGGCGCAGCCGGTCGCCTGCGCCACCTGCGGCCGCAGCTTCAAGACGCCGTTGTACCTGCGCCGGCACACGCTGGCGCAGCACCCCCCGCGCGCGCTCAAGCCTCCGCCCGTGCTCAAGCCGCCGCCGATGCCCGCGCTGCGACCCGCCCAGCGATTCCAACAGTAGCCGCTCACTCACGCGCTCTCTTAACGCTCGAGGAACCAAGCCGCGGAGATGCGACGCGTTTCTGCCGCGAGGCCCGAAGCACACGCGATACTTGTTTCGCGGCCACACATTGGCCCAAATATGTCGAAGTCAATTTATTAATGTAAAATATACATTTGACATAATATGAAAAATACCCTAAGTCGACTGTTTCCCTGTCGATTTTTACTTAACAATTTTTAAGTGATGGGTAAGGGAGCATACCTCAAAGTCCCTGTGCGAACTCAGGAGGAGTTCACTAATAGTAAAAATGTGGTTTTTGCCTTTTGATTTTGGAAAAGCTCACCCTGAATTGGATTCCAATTTAGTGGCCTTAGCATTAACAGCTAAGTTTTTGTTAGCTTGGTGCAGTAATTAGACACCTAATGCAAGAAGTGGTCAAAACGAGATGTAATGTCGATTCACCGGCATTTAAAGTAGCACGTGTGCTTCAGCCCTTACGTCGCTCTTCACATGTTTTCAACGAAACGCTATCGCTTTGTTAACGTGCCATTTTAGGGAGATACGCGTTGCCTATCTCCCGGCGGCGATATTGTGAAGATGTGGCTTATAAAGTTGTAACGAAGACTGTCAATAAATTTATTATCTAGTCTGTGATCGGAGTGTCGCCGGGGGCCTATTTGCCGTCACACCTCTCCGCTTATTGCGTGCCTTTCAATAATATACCGAGTGCCAGATGTACTATATTTCGCTTTAACGAGGTCTCCTTTATCTATAGAATACTGTAAATATAAATACATAACATTACTTAAGTTTCCATTTTACAAGAGTTTTTAAACTGTTAACTGGTTAAATGTTTATACTGCATATTTTTATCCCAAATATGGCACGAGATGTTTCTTGTGCAGTACCGTGCTACGGGGAAATTATATTAGAAGACAATAACACACTATGGGAAATCCATGATTTAGTCACATTTGTGCGAATCAAAGTGCTTAGTCATTACGCCTTTGTCGTAAGGGTTACGTTGTCATGACTAATTAGACCTCGTTAAAGAGAAGCAGCTACCTTCCTTTTTGACAATAGACTGATTGTTGTTAAGCATTTGTTGCAACCGGTGCTGATTTTTACATAACATAGGTTATTTACTGGTTACATACATAGTATTGTACATACATACATTATACACGTTATCCACACTCGGTCGACACTATCCAACGCATTCTTAGTCTTAAATGATAAACCGTATTTTCATAGTAGAATATAATTATTTTGTATCACAAATGCGTAGGAGAGTAGCGATCTGAACCGTTTTATTTGTCAATGCTCGAAGTTATGTAACATTTGGATACATGAATTCGTAGTGCAACCACAATAGTGATATTTTTATACACAATAGTTTTTATCTTTACACAGTGTTATATTGTTGAGTGATTGGACGGCTCCCGGTTAATAGTTTGTACAAAACCAGATGTAATGATTGATTATCTTCGAATTCGTGAATATTAGAGTGAAATATTGATTATTATGTTATACGATAACTTGATATCGGTTAAGGCACCGATCAGCACGCCTGATGTCAGCCCCTTTGGACTGTTTAGACGACACGCTGGTAAACAAAGTATAATCACGATGTTACGTTTTTTTGCGTAAGGTTTTTTTTTTTTTCAAATTATATATTTTATATTCTCCCTATCCATCCATAGGGAAGGCTCGTGCCCCAGCATTGGGGACATATAATGAGCTAGTGATTATGATCTATTTTATAATTTTACTTTTAACATTGGTCCATAAACCTCTGTAGATAACCAAGAGAGTAAATAACTCTCAGAGACACAAAATTGCCATATATACCATCTAGTCACGATGACAAGAAGAGGACACGCTATATAAAGTATGATTAGGGTTGTGAAAAACAATATTAGTTTATCGTTTTAAAAATTTTATGTAAAACTAACTGTCTGAAATGTGTGATCTCAAATTAATGTTTTACGTGATCTCTAAAAACACTACGCATTTATTTTATTCTGTGTTAGTCTTAAAAATTACGATTGAAAATTAATTGCAATAATAATTAATCTTAAAATAATTGCTTATACGTATTAGAAATTGTAATTACGAAAAAAAATACATTTTGGACTTTACTTAAAATAATTTTAGTCCCATGGATAAGTTAAGACGCAGCTTTCTTAATGTTTAAAATAAAGATGTATTAAATTTGTATAGACAAAAATAATATCTTGACACTTTCTGAATTAAACTTAAGCGATTTATGAAATTATATTAGAAGTTTTATAATAGTCATACATAATAATCTATGGAAATAAACGTAAGTGAAGCAATTAGTGACTCATATTTGAATGAGACCCATACATAGTTGATTTCGACACTTTTGCCCTGTTCTCAAATACCTTAATCATGTTCCGTCATAATATAATAATTTGAATGATTAATTAAGATTTATTTGTTGTTAAGTAATGTACGTTAATGTTAATTTTATACAAATGCCGTTGCTAAGTCTCACATCCCGTCTGAATTGAATCTGTTATGCGTAATCTACTTATTTATTTATTAATTTTCAAACATAGTAAGTGTCCATAACCATACTTTTTCGATATCATATTTTTGGGCGTTTATTTGCGCAGAATTTAAAATATATGTACATAAATCAGTGTAATTTTTTACTAAATATAAAAATAAAGTATTAAAAAAATACTTTGAATTTTAGTTGCCTACTCGTTTTTATAAATCTAGGCGTAACACAAAAGTAAACATCATTAGAATGTACACTAATTGGAAAGCTATCTACTTGTTTTGACTGAATGACTAAGTGAACAATAAATCATCGTACATCGATTTGCATACACAACACAGTGCTACGATTCAATACATTATCCATTAGTACAGACGTCCACACGTCGACCTATCCTTAACTGTCAAATTTCTTCAATAAATGTTCTACCATACGGCTTAGACATTAAGTTCAAAGTGTATTGAGGAGATTTGACAATTTGTAGTAGCCTGAAGCGCAGGCGTGTGTACACCAGATTAAGCGTGGTAGTGCAATGGTCGATTTCTTGATTATCATTCGACCTATGCTCCTCGAGTCAGTGCTTAAGTTTCCGAGTAGTCCAGCCAAACTAGTATTTTTGCAAAAAATATAAAAATAGCTTTATAACAATGAGAGTTCTTCTTTCTCTGTTATATATATTCTATTTTAACCGCCTCTGTGGTCTAGTGGCTAAGACCACCGGTTTAGACCCAGAGGTCCCGGGTTCCCGAGGTCTCGGGTCCCAGCGGGCGAGTACATGTTTGTGTACTCGGTTTGGTTGGTGGTAGGGCTTGTGTGTCCACCTGGCTAGCTACCACCATCTTATCTAAATATGTCGCCATAACATCAATATTTTTAGCATTGTTGTGTTCCGGCAGCTAGAGATAATATATCCAGTAACCTATCGATTTAGAATACCCAGTAAGCTCACTAGTTGAGGATCCTGGGTGAAGTGCGCTTCCATCATTGGCCTTATCATCACTTAACATCAGGTGAGATCAAGGCACTGTGCTTACCCGTTAATAAAAAAAAACATGGTTATTTTTGGTGGTTCTAGGATTTCTCGGTCTTCAATCCTAGGCCTAGACTGTTGTTCCATATTATCCTTCAAAATAGAGATCTTTGTATACTCGTATAAAAATTATGAATCCATCAGTGAAAATTCCAGGATTCTACCTTCTGTAGTTAGCGAGTAATCAAATATATACTTTTCGTCAAAATTCCTCCAAAAAGTAAGTTCTAGTTGAGGTGTAAGACAAAAGGGTACATTCATGAAATCCAGGGAAGATTTTGTTGACTCTGAGAGAAAATTTGTTAGACAAAACCGAGAACTCTAGCTACAGTACATCCTGAGATATAACGCTAATATGGTTATCGCGCTGGGGTCACGGTGTTGATACCTAAACATGGTTTTTCCACAGGAATGGAGCAAGTAGCGAGTTTATGACTATAGCAAAGATTTTGTGGGTGTAAAAATCTAACCAGTTCCTACTTTTCAGTTTCCTAGGTACAGTATTTTAGGAGAAATTAAAATTTATAACTTTTTTATACTAAAAGTACGCGTATAAGCCGACCAAATTAAGTTGGTTCCTTAAAAGGCCAAGATGGCGGCCAATTTTTTTGTTTAGGGGCCGATTCCGATGAAACTAAATTTGGTCACCATCATGGTCTTTTTAAAGAACCAACTTAATTTTGTCGGCTAATACGCGTACTTTTAGTATGAAAAAGTTATAAATTTTAATTTCTCCTAAAATACTGTACCTAGGAAACTGAAAAGTAGGAACTGATTAGATTTTACACCCACAAAATCTTGGC
Organism: Eudonia lacustrata; assembly: GCA_947562085.1. Taxonomy (NCBI): domain Eukaryota; kingdom Metazoa; phylum Arthropoda; class Insecta; order Lepidoptera; family Crambidae; genus Eudonia; species Eudonia lacustrata. Next base: position 20,404,882 of record OX387314.1, read on the forward strand.
TATAGTCATAAACTCGCTACTTGCTCCATTCCTGTGGAAAAACCATGTTTAGGTATCAACACCGTGACCCCAGCGCGATAACCATATTAGCGTTATATCTCAGGATGTACTGTAGCTAGAGTTCTCGGTTTTGTCTAACAAATTTTCTCTCTAGAGTCAACAAAATCTTCCCTGGATTTCATGAATGTCTTACACCTACCTCAACTAGAACTTACTTTTCGGAGGAATTTTGACGAAAAGTATATATTTGATTACTCGCTAACTACAGAAGGTAGAATCCTGGAATTTTCACTGATAGATTCATAATTGAATCAACAAAATCTTAGCACAAAAACTATATTAGTAGCGTGTCTCGTTCCTGCTCGTTTTAGGTCAAATAATTTTGACGAGCATGACCCCAGCGGGATACCCCTTAACATGGGATATCTCGATAACTATTGGTCAACAAATTTTGATATTTGCTAACAAATTTAAACATAACATCAACTAAATCATGGCGAAATTTGAAGCCGATCTGAAGGGGTTATCCCGCTGGGGTCACGGACATTGAAGCCTTTGTTAACTACACGATTAAGTAATTGATAAAATAAATGTTAATAAATACAAATACATATAGATTTATTTTTACTAAATAAAATTTTGTCAAAACGATGTTGAACGAACAGGCATACAATATGTACAATTTTACACACAACCAACACAGACACTTTAAACTATAATATTTTAAGAATAACAATTTAATAATTTTTCTTCTTTTTTTTATAATAATTTAATAAGTTTTTGTTTTGGTCGTTATTTTTGTTTTGGTTTGTGTTTTGCACCCTGTAGGCGGCCGGTGGGACGGACGCCGCAACCGGCCCGTCCCGGACGCCGTATGGCTGGAGCAGCACCGGCGTGCGCTGCCGTTCGTGCTCAAGCGGGAGAACGAGCGGGGGGCGGCGGCTCCGAGGCTGGTGAGTACAGGCCTCCATTCTTAGGGCCTTAAAAATAAACAGTGAATGAGCTTCGAGTAGTTGATCCGTGCTTTGTCTTCTCTACTTTAATTTGAAATTACCTAAGTGACGGGTACAAAACAAGGCATAACTATTCAAAGCTTCTTCTTCGTTTATTTGTAAGGCTGTTATAGTTGATTAATAAATAAAACAACTTTTACGGATCTTCTCGCGTTTTATTTAACACTTCGATTAAAATCCGCTGGTAATTTCCAACCATTTTCTCTATTGATATCGGGATGTTTTTTAATATCAATAGCGTATCATCCTAGGGATGAATTGTTGTTGTTTAGCTAATATTTGAGAGTATTTGAGTTTATTATATGTTAAACCGAGGAGCTCGATGGCGCAGTGGTTAACGCGCCTCAGTCTGCGATTGTTGGAGTTGAGGAACTCTCAAATGCCGGTCAACCCACGTTTGATCAAACTGCGAATCTTGCACAAAAAAAGGTCGTTGCGTGCACGCTACGATCCTCTGACGAGCGGCTCGCAGCGTACTTACTTACTTGATACAATATCAAATGCTACACCTCCAAAATTCAAATTAAAAAAAAATATTCGGCGTAGCAGGCTTAGGTTCTAACAATAAAACTAATACATAAAGTTAAAATGAAAATGCTACGACGACCTGGACTGGACTTAATATGACGCGCTCGCGTCAAAGATTCTGTCGGTTCTGAGCTTATCTTTGCTTGTCCATGGAGGTCTCTATATACAATCATACAAGGGATATATACTTACTTCTTTAAATGTTATACGCGGCAAACAGCATAAGGTCTGTTATTAAAAATGAAACAAAGAATACACTAAGTGTTTAATATGTGATTAATCAAATGAAAAAATCTTTATATAATTTAGGCATATAAATTGCACTTATGAACGTCAAGTACATAGTTACATAAAAATACACAAAAATATATTTAAAAAATAATGTAAGTACACACAATAATACTTAAAATATATAATTTAATAAACAATGCATGTAATGCGATTCTACAGCTCGTTCGGAAGGTTGATTCTGCTAACAAGACTCCAACAAAAAACTTAGCAGCTAGTCTTTTAAACTAAGAGTTGTATACAAAAGTGTAACTACTTAGTACAATGTGAAATAAGCAGTCCCTAATATGACGTCAAAACATTATTATGTTTAAGGTTTGATTAAAATCGGTAACATTAGATAACTGACAGTAAAGATAACGAGTTTGAGAACATAAGATAGGTAATTACATTATTTTTCCATGAACAAATACGGTTTATGTCACTCAATATAATATCCGATCCGATCCGAACCCCCAGGGGAATCTAGTAGGGCACGGGGACACGCACTAGTGCGTGATGCTGTTCCCTCTAGAAAACCTCCGAAGGTGATTCGTTTCACACGGGGAACCCTTTAAGTTTCTCGCCGTCCCCAAACAAGCCCGGTGAAACTTGCTATAGTGTAACATTTAAAAATGATGTTACTTATGACGTTTTACTTATTTACTTAATACTGATTATCCCTTTGAAATCTGTGTTGAGCCAACATTGCCTTACTTTAGCGTAAACTGAAATTGTGTGATTTCATTTAGGTAGATACGTTATCTGTTATTTATCATTTGATGGCACATCACATTTAATTACATTGTGTTAATAAGTACAACAATGAATGCTATAAATAAACTACAAAAACTTTTTTTTTGTATTTTATAAATTTTTTGTTGATTAGCCAAAGTAAACAGTGCAGTGCTATTGAGAACCGTGATGGTAACAACAAAAGATGGCTTCAATGGCCGTAATACTTTGTCATTACCATTTTTTTTTAATTAATAATAATTAATGGAATCAGGCGTTATTTTGCGGAAATCCATGGTACACAAATATGTAATTGAAATATTATGTAGTGTTAATTCCCCTAAATTACTCGTATATCCAACTTGGATGCAGTACCTACGCAGATAGTTTTTATTTAAAAAAAATCTGTACTTACATTTTAAGTACCTTAACGTACATTTGTTTTATGAAAAAAGTTGGCGTCAGTTTATCTTTTAAAATAAAACAAAATGATGATTTATAAAATAACAGCTTGCCATTTGAATGTTTATTTTTGATGTCATTGTTAAATCAATAGATTGTGAAATGATACGTTGACAAATGTTGCTTGTAGATTGAAAACTGGCTAATGAATTGTGTGGTCATTATAGAATCCCTTGTTCTCCTGCCCACACCCCGTGCAATGTACACTGGGTTTTATCAGATTGCCCGAAAACCACATGGCAATAAATGTCTAGGCAATGTGATAAATAAGGAACTTCAAATTATAATTATTTACTTCGTGCTAAGTAGCTTGTCTATATTCCTAATGCCCCGGGCATCATGAAAAATGCTCTAATTTATTACTTGGTCCGTAACATATACAACATAAATGGTGCATATTAAACAAATATAAAATATATTATACACCTAGGCAAGTTTATCTACTAAGTCGTCTAGCTTATTGCAAAATTTGCGTTTGAGCTTTTCGTTCGCAAATCCTAGTATAAAATGTGTGAACTCGATAGCTCAATGCTATACCCATCTGTGAAATAATTATTCGGACTGCCAGACTAGATAGACCTGTAATAGAATTGCTCAGAACAGCTGCAAGAGTGGAAACCGCTGGTTAAATTGCGCTCGCATTAATACCAAACAAGCGGCTGATCTGAGATTAAATTATTAAAAACATATATCTAACGCATCTAAAAATTTAGCTTCCCTGAAGTAGATAAACAGTATATTACTCATCTGCTCGCGATTTCGCGAGCAGATGAGTAAAATACTGATAATACAATGGTTATACAACAATTATAATGTAGAGTTTTTTTATAGAAATAAATAATAATCTATAATCTGATAGTATTGTCCTAACCACACCAAAACTTATCACCGTTGCTATGAGCTTATAAAATATCAACTAAACAAATCATGTGTCTTAGCCGTAACATGCGTACTTTGTCTTATCATCGGCGCGTTTATCGTTTGACAACACTGTATCTATCTACAAATGGAATTGAAGTAGCCTTTATGTGGTCTTCCTCCCATTATGTTATATACCTATTTTGTGACGAACAAAGGCGTAGATAACACAATTCTTAATGTTACATTAGAAGCATCTAATGGTTGTAATGTAACATTAAGAATTTGTAAATTAACTATATATTATGTAAATATTAAATTTACGCATAAGCTTTAACAAAAGCATGCGAGTATAGCAATATTAAAACAAGTTACTCATTGATATTTTGGCGATGGAAAAATTTGACAACGATAAGAAAAAATAACCTGTTCTATGTTGTCCATGAAAGCTGATTTAAATTGATTATTAATTGTTATCGAAGTATAGTGAATCATTTCGATGGGTTAATATTGTGTTTATTGTTTTTGTGATTACTGCTGCACCTAGAGTAATTATGGTTTGTGATTGTGTGGCTAATTACTAAGTAGTTCTATGGTCATGTTTAGGCGCATCAAAATGTACCCGTTGTTAGTTATGAATCTTTTTATTATAATAACAAAGTTTAGGCAAATGTTATGGTATAATATTACGTTCAATATCTCTGATTAGCCCTTTAGCATCCCTCGCGATCTAGCCTCCCCCTACACCACGACACTGTCAACCCGAGCAGAGTTCCTTGCTTTTAGATTCGTCCCTGGATTTTCCGCTTTCGTCATAGGACTTCAGCTGCTATTTGCCATTCGATCACGTTAACGAATCCTAGAATTTGTATTCTCGTTTGTCACCAGAAGGCACTGCTTTAATGCCATACAAATCAAATAAAACTAGCACTAGGAAAACTGATGGTATTAAGAATGCAGGCTCTTTGCTCTCAAAGACGTTGCTTAACTTATGTCAGTCTTTATAGTGGAAGAGGATAGGGTTGCAAAAAAAATCCCGATGGATCGAAGTGCTACTGGGAGATGTAAACCTTGTCGCCCTACCAAAATAAGATACGATTTAGAATCCCCCATTCTACAGATAAAACTAGGCGAGGGCGTGGAGATCCGCGAGGAGCTGTTGCGCGGGGTGAAGTGGGGCGACTACCGGAAGGTGACTCGCGGCCTGGCCGCCGCCCTGTTCTCGCCCATCGAGCTGGCCACCTGCTCGGTGACGGGGCAGCGGTGGTCGCGCGCGGGCCAGGAGTCGCGCCCCACCAAGCCGCCGCTGGACCGCCGCCGCGTGCACGCGCTCATCTCCTACGTCAGCCGCCACTTCCCGGACGTCGAGGTCAGCAGGATCAAGCAGGTGCTCGCTTACAAGTGCAAGGAGAACTGCGCCGCGCTCCGCATGAGGACAGCCAGGTGATATTTTGTTATCTGATTTAGTTAATACACGACGGCAGCAAGTCGCTGAACACTTTGTACAAGTAAAGGCGCTGGACAATTTAGTAAAGTTACTATAGCACGAGCATTACATTTATACACTTTTGACTCTTGAGTCTTCAGTTACATTGTTTACATGTTAATGCCCGTGACTGTACTGAAGTGACTTCTAATTTTATCACATTTTTTTAGGGATAACCAAAAGTTACACATTACAGTTTGACCAGGTCTCTGATCCGGTTAACAAATAGCAGTTAATATCGTTCTTTAACCGGTATGATTAAGTTCATTGATTAACCGGTAAATTAAATAAACTGTTCCAACCAAACCGAAAAAATATTGGTTACCGGTTAATACAGAGAACGGAATTTTACAGCTCGGGTAAACCGATACTTGGCACTGATTTAACCGGTTAATCTCATATGCACTCCTAAACAAAGCCAGGCGCATGCACATAATTACTATATTGATTATACAGAACACACAAAAATATTATTATTGTTTTATTTACCTACAATGCTTTTTACTTACCGTCCTAATACGACTCCTTTTCAATTTTAGAGAAAATATATACTTGACTATCTGGCAAGATTCCTATCCGGTAATTAGGATTCATGTTTTATATCAGTTTCAGAAGAAACTACGGCGTTTTATATTTTTACACGCAATATATTGCTATACAGCCCGGCTCACAATGCTACACAGTCAAAAATTAACTCCTAGTAGTCGCATATTCATAGAAATGATGCGAGAGTCTCATTAGTTTCAATCAGTTTACACAAAACACAACAGATGGCGTTGCTCACAAATTGTTGAGAATTCAAACTAACCGGTTAATTTCGGTTAACGGAATGGACATTAATAAAAACCGGTTTTTCATGTAACCGGTAAATTACCGGTAACCGAAACCTTAACCTAATACCATTCCGATATGGGGTCAACGACCAAAACCGGTTAATAAATTTAACCGGTTTCTGAGCTTTCGTATTAATGTCTGATGCTGCCTATAGGCAGACAACCCCCAGACTTGGGGTATACCCCAATTCACAGTCGTACCTGTTATGTTGTCGGTAGCCGAACGGGGTGATGCATTATAGTTGGATCCTCATAGCCAAGTTAGGCTGCTGACGTAATGCCACTCCCAACATAAGCATATTACCCTTACAGATATGTTAATAATAACGTTTCACTTTACTGTTTAAGTCAAATAGCTCTTAATAGCTTGTTCTATGCTATGGCTATATTGTTCAATTGTATTGTATTGTTGTTATATACCGATAAAGCATACACACAGCGAAGAGACTTTCATATATTAGCTTTCAAGCTTATATAAGTGTGTTTGTCATCGGTATACGACGGAGACCTTATCCTGGGAATTATCTAAATAACACATAAGCACCTACATAACTAGGAAAGCCTTTTAACTAACTGGAGAAGGAATTTCCGAGATGAACTTTTAAAGACGGGTTGAACATGACGTCAGAAACCGTAATAAAAAGTCGCAGCACGTGTAAACGATAATTTCTGGGTTGCGTATTTGGTTTTTGTCGTTGTTGTATTCTGATTAGAGTACAATCCAGGTTAATGTCATAGATTGTCGCGGAAGAATGGTGATAAAACTATATCATTTGTTTATAGCAATAATAAATACTAGCAACTGTTTGTGTTACTATATTTTAAGAAGTACTCGTTTTTAGCAATAATTAAATAGGTCTTTAGTTTAGTACTGTTGTCTTTTGACCTCTGGCCTACTCATATCTCTCATTTAATTGTATAATCTAGAGAGTTTTAGAATTCCCTATGTCGTCTCGTGAGGTTTTATTGAAGTATTTAAGTAATGGAAAGTTTTTGCCAATGCCCACAAATCTCGCCTAACTCTAATGCGAAAGTGTGTTTGTTTGTCCAGCCTTTAAGTAAAAACGGGGCGATATATGTATCGAAGTTATTCTTCTGCACCTTTTATCCCCGCCGCGCAGACACGTGATTTGTATTTGACTAGTGATAGACCGAATTTCATGCAAGCGATAAGGTGTGTGCGAATGTTAGTTGTTAAATTAAATAATAGCTTAAGTTAATTAACTTCTGAACTGTCTTGCAACACCAAGCCCCGTCGTAAAGTTAAAACATTAAAAATAATATTGGAACTTCTTTTGTATAGCAACTTTCTACTCGTACACACTGAGTACAGTGACTTGGTCCTTGTCGTTTAGGAGATTAGGTCATATTCTTTGTTTATAAATAAAGTTGAAGCTCTAATTATGCAAGCTCAAAAAGGGTTACCCGCGAAAAAATTCTCTAATGTAGTTATGTCTTATGTTATGTGATACATATATACAAAAGACACATTCTGAGAAATGCAAACAGTCTGTGCTTAACATATAAGCAAAATTATTGGTATATAGCTGTGTCAATCTATGGGACAAAAGAAACTCATAGATAACGTTCCTGACCTTTGCTCTTGGTACGTCAAATAAAATCATTATAATATGTGTCTTGTATGTCTCATATTGTTATTTATCCAATGGTAATGTTGAAGAAATTGTTGGAATGATACAAATAACTTAATATGTTATGTGAAGAAGACTTATAGTAATATGTGTACATAATTACATCTAGAATTGACTTGAAATGAACCTTGTCCTTGAGCTTTCGATATCGTAATACGATAATTTCGAATAAAACATACTAAGAAGGCACATTTAGGGGAAAAATACTGCTTAAAATAAATAACCATAATCTTAATCACACATTATTATTTAGCTGAAACTTCCGCGAAGAATCTTAAGCGCACCCGCATGTTGATTTAAGCTCATACCTCTTTACTCGAGACAGTAATTCAATTTGAAGTAGGCTGTCGAATTGTTTCAGCGAGTCTACCAACTACTTGCTCAGTGCCGCCGCCCGGCCTCCGCCCTGCGACGACGCGCCCGGTGGGAGCTCGCGCCCGGCCTATCCTAATTTGTAAGTAAATATTCTTATCATACATTTTTGGTAACCCCTGTATTATTCGAGATATTGAGGATGTTTGCTAAGTAAAATTGTAAAATGTAAACTTTAGGTCCAGCTGATACATTGTTCTTGATCGGCAACATCGCGGTCCAAACAAGAAGTTTCATTCATGTCAGGTTTTAAAAGTAAATCTACGTTAATATGGTTTTGCATATTATCCAGGTGTTCTTTTTACTCGGTTGCATGTTGTTAGGTGCTACGTGTCGGGATTATACACATATTTAACAAACACCCTATATAATTATACCATTTTAACAAAGTGATAATAAAATGCGGTTAATTAATTAATTCACTCTGTAAATGTAGAAATGTTGGTCTTGGAAAGTAATAGTGACAGGATTTTTACTATGATATTTTTTGCATTTGAGTGACAGCTGACATTTCGGCATATCATAATATTGGATAATCAAAAGAAACAAACCCTTCGTAATAATCTTGATAATTATTATCCTAATGTTAGTGACCATGAAAATTTCAATTGTATGCCTAAAGTAAGTCTTATTACGTACACATTGGAGACTATACTTGGCTTGACCATGTAGAAATCATCATTATATTTTGACAATATGGTTTGTTTTTTCTTTAAAAACAAGATAACTGTGACATGCTTGTAAATAATTTTATAATATTTTAAAATTTTATTTAACATTGCATCTAACGAGTAGTCACAAACTAGGCCATATTGTATAACTATATGGCCTATTATATTGTATAGTTGCCGCTCGCGGTTTTACCCGCGTGGCGTGGTTCCCGTTCCCGTGGGAATATCGGGATAAAAAGTATCCTATGTGTTATTCCTGGTTATAAACTATCTGTATGCCGAATTTCATCCAAATCCATTCAGTAGTTTTTACGTGAAAGAGTAACAAACATCCAAACAAACTTTCGCGTTTATATTAATAGGATGTATACTAGGCTTATAAAGGTTTGCCTACTAGCCTTTCAATTCATAGCCTGATCTTACTGCATCCATATCGATATAGGCGGTGAGCCCATCGTTGCTTTATAATAGTGTGTGTACATTTAAAACTTTCAAGAATCGTAACTTTTTATCTTGTCGTTAAAACTTGACCCGTTCAAATGCTGTGGGGGGTAGCCATAATTGATTAAAACCATTTATCGCTACTATACCATGACTTTGTCATGTATTGACCGTAATGTTGATAGTAATTTAACGATACCACGATACTGGCTACTATTCATTGGCTGATACTATATCGTATTCACGACTTTGTATAATATTTATAATAAGGTCAAGTACAAAATATTTTTGGGGTTATTCCACGGTTAACTCTGTGCTTGCCGTTCTAAATTCAAAATTCAAAATTAATCATTTATTCAGTTTGGGCTACAAGTAGCTCTTATGAATGTCTTGTTTAAGTACCTCGCCGCAACCAAAAAACCCCGGTGAAGCTAAAAATGCCGTTTGAGGCAATCAGCAATCTCTCTCAAAAGCCATCGGTTCGCAAGTCTACTCTGGGCGCGCGGTCCCGAGTCATCTATGTGGCAGAGAAGAGGTGGTATAGGTTTTTTTAGTAAGTAGGTTTTACCTCCCCTCTGTAGAACTTTTCGTGGCTTTTCGTGAACGACGGAAAACTGTGGCCTTCCCCATACGGCACTGTGAATAGAATGATTGATTACGAAAGACGATCGTGATAGTGGATTGCTTTTATTAGATCATTTTGATATTATGTGATATTTGTATGAAAGTCTTGTACATTTATATAACGAAATCTGATTTTAATGACATTAATGACCGCGGTCATGTGATTCGGTACAAAACAAAAGCAGATTTGATATTTAATATCTTTTTTTATTAATTTTTGGAGGAGCTCGATGGCACAATGGTAACAACGCGCGCGGTCTGCGAGTGCTGAGGTTAAGGCGACGCACCGCTAATCAATAAATCTCATACGGAGCGTTTGCGCCCCGTACCATAAGAAAAACTGTTTTTTTTACCTTCAAATTAAAACTACAAATTATTTAAAAAATATGAACTACATATTGAAGTGTGTGATAAGACTAATCTACTAAGAAAATTTAGATGCTTAAATCGGTCTGGTTAGCCTGTAAAATGCAAATCTATGTTTTAAAAGAGGTTACTTTGATATTTTTTTCTCTGTTATAAAAGTTGACAAATCGTGTTTCTGCAACTAGCAAAATGAAGTCAATTAAATAAAAAATCATGTCATCAAATATCACTTTCATATGTTTTGTAATTGTTAGGAAAAATCAAGATCCCCGCCACGTAAATTTCCAATGCGTCGCCTTAAGCAACTTTTGCTAAGGCCGGTCATCGAATGGGTGACCAAAAATGTATCATCTCGAGCTCCTCCGTCCTTTGGAAGGCACGCAAAGCCCGGCTGCATTAGCAGTCGTTAACAACCACCAATCCGCAATGGGCCCGCGTGGTGGTTTACGGCTCGTTCTCCCTATCTATCCATGTGGAAGGCTCGTGCCCCAGCAGTGGGGATATAAAATGAGCTAATGATGATGATGATGATGATTATAGTAGTTTGATGTTAGCCTAGAAATTTAATCCAGACAATCGCATGAAGTGTTTCTGTTATCGCATAGATGTATATTGTTTTTTTTTTATTTCGTCGTGTTTTTACTTTTATCTTTCTATTTCAATTTCGAACGTAGTACTTACGCTATTTACTTGCAAACAACACATGCTTCGGCGGAGGTCATTAACCTCGCTGACAAGTGTTGGTGAATGTAAGCGGCTGCTATCTTAGCTTACAGACAGTTCTGTCTTCGAGCGGCTAGTGGATTGAAATGATAGCAACAGTCGAGCCAATTCGCAGAAGTCGGCCATCGTATAGGTGACCAAGAGTGATAATCTTTAGCTGTATAAAAAGGCACTTGTAGCGATTCGTCCCTTCACTATCACAGTCGGAGAGGTTGATTAAAAGCCTTATTGGCGGCTATGAGAATTCTCATAGTCTCTGTTTTTGTATGAAGGCACTTTTGAATAAGAACATGCAACCTTACAAAAATATACACTTTTATTTTATAATTACAATGTTAAATCGGCTTAAACGAAAACTGTGTAGGTACCTAGTATTCGCCTGTTCTATGATATTCATTGGAAGGATCATAGAATGCTAACGTTACGTGTTATATTCGGAATATGTGCATTATTTGTATGACGAAAGTTCCATGGATCCAAACCTTTTTTAAATGTTCATAATATGTAAGCTGTTCATTTTCATAGTAATATGATACAATTTCAAAATAACACTTATATAATTATTGATGGTTTGGTACTAAACATCTTTGAACTCGTTTGATTCTATGTAATGCAAACTAAGATCATACAGTTCCCTTGGTGATGACACAAGGTAGTTGTTCTCGCTTATAGTGTAAAATAATCGTATCTATTTAACTTTACTAATTATGTACAGTCATTTACTTTACTTAAGTAATAAATAATAATAGGCCGAACATGTGGTGTGTGTATTGTTAACTAAACTAAATGTTTTATGTGAGACGAGTTTTGTAACTTTTTAAAAATTTTCTCATAATGTCTAAATGTCCATACTATAAGCTGACTGATGATTGATTTATGCGAATGAATGTTATGCATTATGCTATAAATATTTATTGTTGTTAAATAGTATTTTATAATACACAGTTCCAATTAATAACATTCAGAATACTACAATGGTTGACATATAACGTCTATGGTGTGATGAATCATACGTAACATTTAGTTATGCTGGTCCTAGAATGGTCTGTGATTACTATGCAGTAATAGCCGATCACAAAACCTGGTTATGGTGTCAAAGGGGGTGCCGGACTTAAAAAAAATCGAGTAAAAACGTTTTTTTTCACAAAAATGACGAAAATCTTAGCCTACGAAAAACAATCAAAAGAGAAACAATATTTTTTTAAAGTTGTAAAAAAAAGACTATATTTTCCGACGATTTTGTATGAAGCCGCCGCCGCCGACACTTAGAAAAAATTGCGATGTTTTAGTATGGGAGTTTGGACTTGTAAAATAAACAGAAATACTAACTGCCCTACTCCTGTAGGTCACGTGATAGGTTAGAAATCTAAGACAAATCGCGAAGCGCAGCGTAGCAATTGTCTTGAATTTCGAGGTTATTTTTAGTAAGTAAGTACTTTATTGTGTAAAGAAAAAAAGTAACAGTATGCAGGTCGTATTGCTAATAAAAAGTATCTCTTATTCTTACTTTTTCAAGTGTGCACACAAATATCTGGTTATTTCAGTCAAGACAGTCTTGACATTATGACAAATAACAATATATATATTTAAAATCTATTTAACATCTACTTATATAGTCTAGGTATTCTTGGATACTATAAAAACATTTTTCTTTTAGCCAATCTTTTACTAAAAATCTAAATTTTGGCCACTTGTGAGTTTTAAAGAGCTGTGGTAATTTATTGTAAATTTTGATACACATCATAAAAGTATTATTAGATACAAGTGTAAGATTAGCAGAAGGCTTATGTAGGTAGCTGGTATCTATACATAGAGCGAAGATTTCTCGTTGTAACCTGACAATTTTCTTGAAACAAAAATCTGTGTTTATATACAAATAAGCAAATATCGAAAATGTAGAAACAGGGTAGAGTAAGTAAATAGTCTCTAAAAAAGGGCCGACAAGAATCCGTTTGTTTTAAACCAAAAATAGCTCGGACGCACTTTTTTTTTAAACACAAATGCTCTGTCTCTATGTACGGACTTACCCCAAATCATAACTCCGTATCGTAGGTTAGAATTAATATAACCATTATAAGCAGTGATAGCAGCTTCTTTATTTATAAGTTGACTGATGCGACTTAGCGCAAACACAAATTTATTTAATTTTGGGCAAATATTGTTTACATGTTGTTTCCAATCAAAGAAGAAATCTAGCGCAATGCCTAAAAAGTTTGTATGTGTTGTTTCTTCATTAAGTAAGTTTTTGAATTTTTCTTAAATACAATAACTTTTAATCCAGTTAAAACAAGGTCCACGGATACCATACTTGTTAAGTTTTTCCAGTATTTTATTAGACAACAGAAATCTAGCTCCATACAAAAATATTTTTTTTTATAGCTTTTGTTGGGTGATAAAAAAAAATAATTTCTCTTTTGATTGTTTTTCGTTAGCTATGATTTTCGTCATTTTTGTGAAAAAAAGTTTTCGAAATTTTTCGAAGTCCTGCACTAAGCGAAAAATTTTACAAGTTTTTTTTTTCAATTTTTTTTTACTTTTTTGAAATAATTGTCTATATCTTTTTGAAAGCTATGATTTCCGTCATTTTGTGAAAAAAAATTAAAGTTAAAAAAAAGTCTTGTATTACATCCATGAGCATGTTACTCTAGGTCAACTTTATAATTTTGTAACCATGTAATGTTGATGTTGTCCACAGCGAGTCGTCGAAGGGCCCGCCGCCGGGCGGGGAGGAGGCGCGCGGGGGCGAGGAGGGCGCGCAGTGAGGCCGCGCGCGCCGTTGCATATCAATTTCATAATCTTGTTATTTTTTACCAAAAAATAAGAGAAAATCGAAAGATACTCATCGACAGCCGCCGGCGCCGGCGCGGCCGTTGCCCGGGCCCACGACCGCCGCAGAGATATATTATTTACTGTTGCGGCCGCGCCGCCCGGCGGCAAGTCGCACGTGTAAAATATTCATATTTATTTAGGTGATATTTTTCTATTGGCTACTAATAAGATTTTATCTCGTTATGTATCCGCCGGCCACGCTGGGGTGCATTGTCGTATGTAAGGAGGAGGGATGGAGTCGTGCCCGAAGCTCTAGCAATAATTTATCAGGTTCCTAAGACATGTTTCGTAGTTAGGTTCTATTTGCACGAATATTTCGAGAACACTGCCGCTTGTTTTCTAAATTTTTTTCGACGATATTAGTCGTTTAGTCGCTTCCTTTCTTTTGTGAAGAGTTATTATCGGAGTTACGTTAAAATTTGTATATGAGGCATTTATGTGCTGAACGAGGGACCGTTGCAATTGCAAAGTAAATATATCAAAATGGCATAATTTTTAGGACTAACATAGAGATATTATAGTCATTTCGTTTTGTAGGTGTAAATGATAAAGAATTTATTTTGGAGTGTCAGGTTTGGATATTGTAAAGTCTTTGGAGAGCTGTGATCTTGATGGATATAAATAAAGCAGTCATATTTTTAAAATATACGTTAAGAGTTATTACGTAATTAATACAGAATGTACAGAATATCTGTATGATATGTTGTGGGTGTAAGTGGTAGAGCGGAGTGGTCCGTGGGCTTCCACCAGGCGCCGCGCCCGCGGGCGCGCAGCCCGTCTACTGTAGGTGGCAAGCGGTCCTACACATCGCGCACGGATGTATTTATCATATCAAAAAAGCAATAACTATTATTTGATAAATCTATTTTTAATTTTTTTAAACTATTTTAAAGTTGTTATTAATGTAGTTAGTAAATTAAAAAAATCTTGAAAGTCCACAGTCATTTATGTAGTTCTTTTGAACAATAACTAAATCCTCATAATAATTGTGTCTCACGTTAAATACGTCATATCATTTTATATTTCTAAGTTTTTGACAATTGAATATATTTGTACATTGTGCAAGGTTATACTCGTAGATCCGGCTGCGGTAACGCTAGAGTGGTAACAAGTGCGTTTTGTTTAAGCCTTTATGCCGTTCCCCTAATATATAGCAGACATATTCTTACCCTTCTGGCCGGATTAGTAATAAAACTTCAACTTAAAGAACAACAATTCCCAAACACCTTGTGTAGGTGCAGTGCGAGTGCAACTGATTTGTAATTATTCATGTACAGTCAACAACAAAAGGAAAATCGAATACGTTCGAAAGTTATTTGTTTTTGATAAATAATCTACAGTTAAATAAAACAAGTATCATTATTTTATGTTATGTTATATTTTTAATATGGGTTTTTATCACCTGAAATTTTTATTTTTTATTTTGTTGTATTTATTAATAAAACTTGATCATAATATTATATACAATTATAACAATCAAACAATACCAATCATGCGGTGTTGGACGTTTCCTGTAATCATATAGTTTGCTATTGACTGTACAGAGACACTGCACCCGTTCAGTTATCTCCTGTAAAAGATTGGTGTACCTATGAATAAGTTACAGTTACCAGACTTAGGATATTTAGTAGTCACGCAGTGCTACGCAGTGAAATCTTACAGACTTGTACTATTTTGCGATGCCAATTGAAAGGTCTTAATGCTCAATTTTGCCAAATTTTACTTGCCGAAAAGCGTCTTGTCTATGATTTTTGTGTATTTATTATCCTATAGTGCTGCCATTCCCAACAGCCGTAAGACTCTTTAGGTAATTTGATAAAATGGGAATGCGCAGATTGCTCAATATGGAGTACGTCTGGAGTGGGTTTATGTATAAATATCATAACATTAAAATTGAAAATTTTGGCCCAATCAAAGTTATATCATTAGGAAATAAATTTAATAAAAATAATTGTAAATTTAGTAAAGAAAAATTGAGAGTTTTAAAGAATTTGCAAGAATAAACACTTATGTGACGAATGCTCGAGATGCAATATGTTAATTTAGTGCCAAATGATATAAGTTAACTCGTAGCAATATATTGTATCCTAATGCTCTTGTGTAAATTCTTACGTAGTGTTAATGACCTTTGAGGTTATAAAGGTTTCTTTTACAAGACTATATAATAATATATTTATACAGGGAAAGTGTTAGGTAATGTATTGTTGTTCGGATCTAAGAGTGTTGTTGAGGTATAATACTCATTGTGGCAGGGTGTAAAAATAAAAGTAACATATCCAAATTATGTGAAACGTCAATACGCTGTTAGCTGTTGTCCAGGACAAACAGTTCACAACTTTTCTACCCTAGTCTAGTATTTTGATATGTATATTGAGTGGATTCAGAATTCACGTACGTCGAAAACAAATATTGCAATATCACACCTCCACTTCACAACAGGGTACATTTGTAAAATTGGGGATGGCAAGTAACACTTTCTGTATAATCGTACCGTTATTTTTACACTCTGATCTGTATATAGCACTGAATGAGCAATGGAACAAGAGAATTTATTTACTCAAATAAGTTTTTTTTTATTATCTACGATATAATTTTTTTACTAAATTTTAATATACATTATTTTGCATTTTATTATTGTAATGGCAGCTGTCCATATACAGTGACGATTTATCAGTTTCATTTTATTTAGGATTTCATAATAATATTACAAAAAAACGATACATCGAACATGACACATTGGGCACAAATATTGTTAACAAGAACATTTTAGTTTTATTCGCTTGCTTACATTAATAGAGAATTGATAATTATATTGTTCCTGACTTAGTGTCTGTTGATATAGTGGAACCCTAATGTCATATTGATTTCACTGAACAGAAATATTTATTTAATATAGCGAAGAGAACAACATCGATGCCACTGTGCTATGCAGTGTTGTGCCAAAATTACGTACTAGTCTTTAAAAACAAATGTTGTTATCATTTTCAGATTTTATTTAGTCCAGAATGTGTTTGTTCCTGTGCTGTGAAAAATATAATGATTTAAAACAAATCAACACGAAATGAAGGCGCATGATGTGGTTGTTATTATTATGTTTGTTATTCTTTGATAGTCACCACGGATCTGTATGACAAGTCAAATAATTTAAAATAAATATAGTTGTATTAAACTCGACCACATTGTGTCTAAGGTTAAGGTCTTGTATCAATTATTAAACGCGTATATTATTATCATTTTATAAAACTACCTACTTAGTTTCGAAAAATAATATAAAAAATAAATGTCCTTAATATAACTGAAACTGTAGAGATAATAATATGGCGAACTATAACTTATGACTAAGTCTATAATCTTTACACTTTGTTTGTTATGTATGAGTTACATTTGCTTTTTAAGAGTATTACTTATTTTGGTAAAATTTTTGATTATTTGATATTAATTAATTAATGTATAAACGTTCTTTTCATCGGATTTCATCTTTAAACCTAGAAACATTTGTAGAAGTATCGCCACCTGATTGCATTTATATCGTTTCAGTTAACTTTTGGATCTTATTTATATTATCAATTAGTAGTTTTGTACTGTGATCTAACGTGAATGGTTCTCTACAGATGGCGTGGGTATATGAATTTCCTAAGTCAGATTCGGTTAGTCATAGTGAAATGACTATTTACCTATATTATGGTTACTCGATTTCATTAAACATTTAGTTTGACACCTACTAGTTTCACTTGCCCATTTCATTTTTCTTTCTTTTCTTCCCGTCGTCATCTTTAGTCTAACCAAACTTCCTAAAAAGTGTGTCATTACATGAGTCGATAAGATTTAGAGTTATGAAGAGTTGTGTTGATTTGTTGTTATACTTAATAGGATTTATAAAATGCACATAATAATGATTTAGCTTTGAGCTTGTGCAATATTATTCCAAATTGTTTATAGAATATCTGTTATAATTTTTCTAAATTGTTATATAAATATTTTTGTAATCATAAAAGACAAAGGCAACTGAAATTCTATTTTTGTTGTGCATTTATTATAAAATTTTATCATATTTAAACCACAAACTCATTGTGGACTGTAATGTCTGCATCTGTGAAAACCTGTTAATTAGGTACATAACGAAAAGGGTTTTTTTTTATGTATTTCTGATAATGTGAGTCAATTCTAGTAATGTTATAAATAAGTTAAAATGTTCCCTTTTGTTATTAATTAATATAATTTTAAATAAATGAACAAACACTAAAATTGCTCAACCAAGATGCAATAATAACTTGATGAAAACTACAATTTTATGTAATGCCTTTTTGTAATTATTTATCTGATATTTCAGTTATGTTTGTGAGTAATGGCAGCGCATGTTAGTCTTATGTTTATTCTTAAGAGAGGCCAAATGTTGACTTGCTTATGTGAGACTGTTTTGCCAAGAATCAGAAAGTATATTATTACCTACATTGTTTTAAAATAAATGCTTTTATATGAAAATGAAATTGTATTTATTAATTGTAATACCTGTCTTTATAAAAATAGTAGTTTTGTCTTGTCATACGCGATGCGTAGATATAAAATTTTATATAGACAAATATTAGTGAGTAGGTACCTACATAGTTATTAATTCTAAAAATTAATATTAGAGTCCACCCACATAATAACCATAATATTCTGACCAACTAGGTAGTATTTACCTTACTTCGCCACCAGTTGTCTTAGTTTCAGTGGCTTTCCCTTATTTTATTTATTATTGAATTTATATTCAATTTTATTAGGTATCCTATTAAATCAATATAATTTCATATTTTCCTACTATAAATTCCTGCAATTAATAAAAAACATCTTTCAAGATTACAGAGATCGACAGATGATTAAAGATCTTGGCTATACATTCAATTTGACATAATATTTATATATCTAGTCTAGTCAAGATAAACAAATTAAAACATTAAAAGAAAGTCTGAATAGATTGTAATTTATTTAACGAAAAATGAGTACCTATCGGTCCGGTCGCAAATCTACGAATTAGCTTGCCGCTACAATTAGAGGAAACGGATAGAAGTTCGTTTGCTACAGTTGCCAAAGTGTTTCAATAACGGGATTTCGGTAAATATCGATTCGATAGAACGTGAAAATAGCTAACTCACTAATCGTTATTAAAAATAATAATGTATGACCCGACATCAACATATTTAAAATAGTAACTAAAGGTTGTTTTTGTTACGCTTTGGAGTACTTTTGATCACTTATATAAGAGAGATCTCGCGTGATCATCAACATCCATTAAAAATTAGGCTGCATGGGTTTGTTCTCGTTATCTTTTCCAAATGAGAGAAGGAAACTAAGAGAACTCTATGGGCATGGCATGTCAATGACTTCTTCTTCTTCTTTTTGTTACTTATTTGAACATTAACTAGAGGATTTGTGTCTACAGTCGAACACAAGAAAAATCAAATCTGTCAGCTGACAGCTCTCTCTGCCTGCCACTGGCATTTGCTGTCAAATGTGTGATTGTCGAGGAGCTTAGTAGGCATAGTAGGTAGTCGTTTTCGTTTCGCATAGCTTGATTTTATTAAGTTCTTCTTCTATTTATATGAATTTAGAGTAGGATTAATATAAATTCTAGTTAAGTTTATTACAGTCAGTACGGTAAATTTAAGTTAAAAAATATTTTGATGCTTTATAGATGGCGTTTCCACAGCCTAATGCTCAAAGAGGTTAGTATATTTTTTTTGTTATTAACTATATTAATTATTAACCCATAGTTCTTGTTTATTCATCTAAAATTGTCTTCTGAGTGAAAAATACCTCTTAATTATTTCGTAGAGTTGACGAATCGAAAAATATTAGAGGAATTACAGTTGAAGAAACAGATGCTATTGAAACAAGGTGCAGTTGCTCCCCTTACTGCCACATCTATTTCACTCACACAGCCAAATCCCGTCAGCCAACTGCCTATGTGCTCAATTCCACCAGTCTCAGCGACTGCTGTAAGTATTTCTTTTTCTCTATAATTGAATTGGTGCTAAAAATAACTATAAGTTATTTAAATTAAGATTCGATCTAATACTGATGGTTTTAACATATTTTTCAGGGATTTCCACAGTTACCTGAAGCAAACATAATAAACACTAGTCACCGCGCAGCATTACAACACGCAAACGCTACATCTTGTGGCTTTTTTGTGTCTCAAGACTCTTCTTTTGGCAACCAAATATTACCAGTGCTTCCCCGGTTTGATAGCAAATAAACAAGAAAAAATGTCAGCTGTCATGAAATTGAAGACTTTGCAGGGGCATCTTCATGATTTAAATGGATTCTCAAAGCCAAAGATACAATTGGAACAATACGAAACACCTGCGCATATTGCATCTGTCATGTTGTACACTATTCAGGTGTGTTTACATTTCTGCAACTAAAAAAGTTGAAGAGGAACCAATTTATTTACTGTTTTTTCTTTTTTGAGTGCATACAGTAAATTGCAGTGACCTTTAATTGGTTACTACATGTACATTATTGATATTAATGCTCTTGGGCTGCAATAAAAATAAATATTAATAGAGTAAAGAAATGAATACTAAAGCGTCTGTATAGCAAAGTGTATTTTATGTTGTAGACACAATTTGAAGGATTGGAAGGGAAACTAGTGTTAGATGCAGGCTGTGGTCCCGGGCAACTCGGTCTCGGAGCTGCACTCATGGGAGCATGCATGGTCACAGCCATGGACATTGATGAGGATGCCTTAGAAATATTTCAAGAGAATGTGGAAGAAACCGAAGTCACCAATGTTGACACAGTACAATGTGATTTCTTGAATTCTTCAGTCTTTAGGTAAAAAACAAACATGGTATATGTAGTAGTGATGTAACAAATATTCACATTCGCAAAATCTAGCGAATATTAGCAAAAAAATATATGAATGCTTAACATGCATTATCAAACAAAAACATATTCTACTCTTAAATTTTATCAGTCCTTACATAAATCTTCCTTTATTTTTGAACTTAAAATAATCAAATTATATTTTATATTCCTTATATTTGTTATATTCGTTTTTTATATTTGTGCTTAATATTCGTTACATCACTATATGTAGTATCTGCTCAGAACTGTGTGTCGATTGTCATAGTGTTTGTTTTTTTTGTTATCATAAAATAATTAGTCTTTTTTTTTTGGTACAAAGCCTACTAAATCAGAACCATTTTAACAACTTCCCTGTCCCATGAGTCACATGTGATACATAACAATTGATTTATCTATTGTTTTAATTTTTGGACAGCAAAGTTGTTAAACATAGCTTGCAGTTCATGGTGGCAGAAAACATTTAATTGCCGCTAATTTTAGTTGCTATTTTAGGTTGGAAAATTATTTTGACACTGTTCTCATGAATCCACCGTTCGGCACCAAGAACAACTCTGGCATTGACATGAAATTTCTGCAAATGGGCCTTAATCTCAGCTGTGACAGTGTATACTCATTGCATAAGTCAACTACAAGGTAATTTTAGAAAATAAATGTCAGTAGGTATTTTTTACTGAACCGAAAACAAATAATACGTGCATTGCTGGCTCTGAAGTTTCAGTGTGGCTTGAGATTATAAAATAATGTAAAAAAGATATTTTGGTTTGAACTTTGATGTTCTTGTTTGCCATCCATATAAAATTTTCATCAAGGATCAATCCCAAGTACCTTTCAAGACTTTTCTTTGTAAAATTTCTCCATTTATGCATAAGTGTAAATTACACAGGTTGACTTTTTTATCACCGTCCAAACCTTCTGAGATGACTCCCGTGATATAAACGACCAACCCTTACTATTGAACCAACCCCCTAACTCGAAAAAAAATTTCATGTGTTCCATAATTTTGGTTGAATGAATATTGATGATTTGTATGGAACAGCTGAATTTTATTTTCGAGTTAGGGAGTTTAGTTTAATGGCAAATAATATGTTAATTACATTATAAGTAATTAATATTAATATTTGTAGGTAATTGGCAGTAAACTAAAATAATGCTCCATATAAACAGGTCACATATACAAAAGAAAGTGAAGGAGTGGGGAGCCAAAGGAAGTGTGGTGGCGGAGCTGCGTTACGATCTGCCAGCGACTTACAAGTTTCACAAACAACAGTCGCGCGACATAGCTGTCGACCTGTGGAGAGTTCAACATAGTCATTTGTGATGGTTACATTCATTTAACTGTTTAATAATGAGTTATATTAACGAAGTTGTAAATATGTTTATATTTGTAGCTAAGACTTGTATAGATTCAAACTATCTAAGAGTTTCCTTTTGGTAATTTGCAAAGTTGTATTTCATATACATAATTTATTTAATTATCAAATATATTCTTCATGAACTTTTTTTGACAGATATTCATATTTTTTACATTACGGTTTTTATGCAAAATGTGCGAGGGGCAAAATTTCAATGAAACTTAAATTTTGTCATAACAATTTATTTATCACAATCAGTCTTCTGTACATTTTCACTTAAAAATATCGTAAATCTATTACTCCACTTATTTTTTTTTTGCTTTGAATATTTGAGATTTTTCGTGATAACTATTCAGTGTGTACTGAATGATTTGGATTCTATACCAATCGAATACAATTACATATTACATTTTTTAACGCGTTTTACAAGTTTTATTTCATATTTAAAAATACGATGATCAAAATATCATGATGGAACTAAAGCAAAGTTTTTTATCAAGGCAGTAAAACGACGCGAATATATCAAGATTCAAAACTATTCTACCATGATCAGAAGCAGTTTGATGAATAACATTGGAAGTAAATAAAGTACACACGGCATGCGTACATATGGCATTAATAACTGACTGATAACAGGGCGAACAGGGACTCGCGGCTCGCCCCCACTATCTGTACTGACCATGGGGGCGATTTGTAAGCCAGTGACTAATTCTCACATTGCAATTTTAATAAATTACGAGTGCTCTTTTTGCTCTTGTCCAATGTCACTGGTTACTTATTTTTGGCGCCAAAAATTAACGGTATGTATATTAATAATCAAATAAATTGTAAAAAAATGCAATGTTATAGTGTATTTCATGTAACTATTTTAACATTAATTTCGAGATCACCGTTGATAGGTATTCAAAAATCGTCCCCCAGGCGAATGCTCGAATCGAACATGTAACGTTACGATGATACGCTTCCAGTCTCTATTATCTGTAAAGCAACCTATTCGTCGCCGAACTTGATGTTCTGCGCCAGCTTGATGGTGCCGGAGTAGTTGATGGTGACGGTGGAGCGGCGCATGTACGCGCGCCAGGCGTCGGAGCCGCACTCGCGGCCGCCGCCCGTGGCCTTAAAAACATAAACAAAACAAAAACATTTTATTGCGTCAAACATGGTATAAAGATCTTGATAGTTTTACATGTTCTCATGTTTAGCCATTGTCAAAATAGCATGCAAATCATTAAATTATTGAATTATTGAGGTGACATTTACAATGCAACAAATAACTAATTACACATTCACATTATATTAAGTAATTCACCTTCTCGCCGCCGAACGCGCCGCCGACCTCCGCGCCGTTGGTGGGAATGTTCACGTTCACTATGCCGCAGTCGGAGCCGTGCGGGCCCGTCCACTGCAATATTAGTAATATACGTTTCATTACCAATTGGTAGGCAACTAGGTTAATTTTAAATTTATTTAATTAATTTTTGTTTTAAAAATGCTTGATCAATAATTTTTTTTTCTACTTAATTCTTTCTTTTTTTATACTACGAGTACATACATGTAAGTTATTAAACACCAATATAAAAGGTGGTTAATATCGGCCACGATTTTTAGCGATTTTTTATATACTTAAGATTTTTCTCAATAAAATAAATATCTCAGCCAAAAGACGTTTACTGCTGGACAAAGACCTCCCCAAAGATCTCCAAAATAAAATAAAAATTGAGTAAATAAGAGTCTCCCTGGCAGTTAAATGTTTATTTCAAAAACACTTATACCGAATACGTATTATTGAATGTTAACGACAGTCTTTTTAATAATTAGGGACTTTTTAAAACTTAATGTTGTTGTTGGTCTTTTCAAGATAAAAATAGCAATTGATAGCTATGTTTGTTTTCCGATACTTGAAGTCTCAACATAATCATCAGCTTAACAAATGAACAACAGCACACAGGGAAATGTTTTATCATAATAATTAGAAAAAAGTAAATGTTCTTTCCAACTACTTGACTGTTGGTTGATAAAATAGTTCGAAAACTTAAAAGCTCTTCAAAATACTTTTAAGAAATTGTTTGGACCTAAACACGTATATTTATAACACCTAAAAAGGTAAATATTACCTTGAACACGTCTCCCAGGTTCTCAGTGAACAGACTGGAGGATAACCCCTGGTCCACCTCGTTGTTGTACTGGATGCCGGTGTCCAGGTCCGGGATCTCGATGCAGTACACGACGGGGGCGAAGCACTCGGCCTTCACCAGTGGCGAGTCGTGCGCCAGCCCCGTCACTATGGTCGGTTCCACGAAGTAGCCTTCGCGCTCTATCACCTAGTGTTCATAATAATAATAATTGTAAGTAAATAGCCTATGACCGTCCCACTGCTGGGCAAAGGCCGCCATCATTAAAATCAAGTCATCACTACAATTGATGGGCAATAGCTTAATCACTACGTCGGCGCTTACATACATACATCCTACTATCCTACTAATAAAACTATGATTAACAAATCTATACTTGAGTGCGGTTCTAGAATAAGTACTTTATTTAAATCTAAATTCAAACGAGATTCACGCTCAAGCATCTTTTCTAGAATACGGGCCTTAAAGTATGGATGGATGTTTGTTACTCTTTCACGTAAAAACTACTGAATGGATTTGGATGAAATTCAGCATACAGATAGTTTATAACCGGGAATAACACATAGGATACTTTTTATCCCGATATTCCCACGGGAACGGGAACCACGCGGGTGAAACCGCGAGCGGCCGCTAGTACATCATACATCTAAAAATACAAAACACTGCCCGCCCTGGGAATTCAACCCGTGACCTTCAAGTATCGGGCATAGCTCTTTGCCACTTTGGACACCGAGACGGTTAAAAATTAATGTTTCTTTAATATGTGCAACACTGCCTGACCACGCTACATGGAAATATTACGAGATGAAGCACAGAAGAGAGGCCTTTGTAGTACACCACAGACAGAAGCGACGCATTTACTCGCAGTCTAGTGCCACAGCATAAATGCGTCGCCGTTTCCTGTTCGCCAAGCATTCAATTCAGAGTAAAAACTTGCAACAGGAATAGTGATTCCAAAAAAATTCAAAATATTTTTATTTTGTGTGTTTGTAAACTATAGGTACTATTGTCGATCATTCCCGATGGCGTGCAGGGTGCCTAGTTTGAGTTTTGTTTAGTATCCGTATTACGATTCAATTCGATTACGTTACGAAAACATTTTAACTCTTCTCGTATGTCGCCAGGGGGCGACATACGAGAAGAGTTAAAATTTTGCCATACGAATTCTCGTTTTCGTTAACGATTGGCGAATGAAACTAGCACTTGGCACCCCAGGGCACGCTATCGCTTGTCGATTATAGCCGACTGGCGGTCAAAAGGTCAAGCAGTACCTACGGTATAGGTAAAAATATACAATTTTATTTTTAGTTTATACGAAAATCGAAACACGGGACAAATATCTTCATTTACAGAATCAGTACAAAAAAAATATAATAAAATCTTGCAAACTCACGAAGTTACAAGCTTTTTGTGCTGTCCCTTTGGCTTTTTAGTAGGGTATACTTTATTTGAGATTTTGTAAATATTATTTGGTCAAAATGTAACATAGTACAAAAAATATTGAAATCGATTCTATTACTGATTCTGAACAAACAGTTTATCAGGTTTCGTTAAACTAAAATTAACATTGTATAGACTGTGTTAAAGTGAGTGTTACCTTCCCGCCGAACTCGATGGTCCCTCCCTGCTTGACTACCTCCGCCACGGTGCGCTGGTACGCGCGCACGGCGGCGGGCGTGTGCAGCGGCCCTATCAGCGAGTCGGCGGCCAGCGGGTCACCGATCTTGCTCAACACGCCGGCGTACGCCTTCTTCAGGCGGGATACCACTTCGCTGAATACCTGCGATGAAGGTAATACGGTTAATGCTGAATTTGGTACAGACTGTACAAACGTGCTAATAGTTATACGGCTAGCTGCATTATCACCATCGCACGAACGCCAACAACAGCGGAATGTAAGACAGTCGCCGTAGCCGAAATCGGCTAGGAGGAGTAGTAGTAGTATCACCATCATCAGCTCACGCATAAAGGAGTGCGCAGACTTTGTTTTTGGAGTCAGCTGATTGGTTCAGACGGCATTTTCAACGTCACCAGACTTTTGGGGACGGCGAAAAACTTAAAGGGATCCTCTAGCCGTATGATTGAAACACCGTCAGAGATTTTCTAGAGGGAACAGCATCACGCACTAGTGCGTGTCACCGTTCCCTACTAGATTCTCCAAGGGGTTCAGATCAGATCAGGAGCGGAACAACCCGAGGGCGCCTTTAAGGCGACGCACCGCTAAACAATTAATTAATGGAATCAGGCGTTATTTTGCGGAAATCCATAGTACAAAAAAATGTAATTTAAATAATATGTAGTGTTAATTCCGCTAACTCACTCGTTTATAAACAATTAATCTAATACGGAGCGTTTGCGCGCCCCGTACCAAAAGAAATACTGATTTTTCATTCCAATTAACTACATATAAGATTTAAAAAATTAACTAACTGTCTTTGCTTGTAAAATGCAATAATCTGTTTTAAAAGAGGTTACTTTGATATTTTTTTCTCTGTTATAAAAGTTAACAAATCGTGCAATATCACTTTCATACGTTTTGTAATTGTTGGGAAAAATCAAGATCCCCGCCACCTAAATTTCCAATGCGTCGCCTTAAAGGCTAGGCTAGGACCTCGGCTCCGGCTGACCGAGTCGTGGGGGTGGGGAGAAGCGCACATGTACATGTCTATACCAGGTTCCAGGTATAGAAGGCGTGTGTACCCTTAATCTACGTGGCTTGATGTTTCGGGCCTAAGCCAGTGTAAATGTTAGTGTATCATGAGAATGTGTAGTGGTTTTTTGAGAATCGGGGGGGGCAACTGTTGGGATGGGGTAGTATTATAAGTGTCATCTACGATATTTCTTGGACGTCTAGATATGCACCGTCTTGTTGGTGAAAGGCTGTCGACATTATACGACGGCGGGTTTGGGTAGTGGAGGGGTGCGCAGACAACTGACTTTGTCCTATACCTGAAAATACCAAAGCCGTTTGCTTTGTTATTTTCAGGCCCTTGTGTGTGTTATTCGATGAAGTTGTAAGCGACTTAGTTTGACGGACAAGAAAGTCCGTCGTGTGCGCGATCTCTATACGTCTACTGCTGGACTCGGCTCTTCCTACATTTACCACCACGTTGCTAGCCTAAAATCAAAAAGTACCCTGGGGCTTAAGGGCCCTCGCCCACGGCGACTTTGTAGCGATGCAGTCGCGCGACAGCATCGCTACTAACGCGCGTTAGTCGCATTTGCAACACGCTACAGAAGCGATGCCAACGCGCTATACGCGCTACAGCATCGCGACTGTATCGATGCAAACGCGACCGTGTCGGACGACATCGGTGAGAGAACGGAGGGAGGGTGGCGCGTGAGTGGAGAACCGAGCGTTTGCATCGCGACTGCATCGCGTTGCATCGCGACTGAATCGTGTTTGCATCGCGACTGAATCGTGGTTATGTGTGCGAGGGCAAACAGCTAGCGACACCATCGCGACTGTATCGATGCGAACGCGCGACAGCATCGCTACAAAAAGTCAATTCGCCGTGGGCGAGGGGCCTAATTGAATAGAATTGATGAATTTAACATAAACGACAATTTGTATGGCAAAATATTAAATTGTCACTTTATTGGAAAAAAAATACTGTCCACTGCTAGATAAAGGCCACCCTCAAGGATCACGACAACGACTAGTTCTGTGTTACTTTTTCTTTGCGTTTGCACTAACATTAAATTAATACTGAACCCATACTTTCTTGTGTATAAGCAGCCGCCTGGTGGTCGTGCAGCGCTGGCCGGCGGTGCCGGCGCAGGCGAACAGCGCGGCGTCGAGCAGCAGGTCCAGGTTCGCGTCCGCGTTCACCACGATCGCGTTGTTGCCGCCCAGCTCCAGCAGGTGGCGCCCGAAGCGGCGCTGCACCTCCACGCCCACCTTGGGAGGAGAGTATAGGAAATAAGCGACCTATCTATATAATTGGAAGAAGTTGTAGTAGTTTGTAATTTACCGTAGGTACCTTAAGTCTGTAGGTTGCGTGTATCAGAAGGTTTAGTTACTGCGTGTTCAGGGAGTGAAGTTAAACTATTATTTCGGTAAATAATTTATTATCAAATCTGTACACAAGTGTACAGGAACGCGACTCTAGGAGGACTGGGGCGGCTCGCGCAGTAGCCGTAATGCCATCTCTGGGGTATGACGTAATACCGTTACAATGTTACAATGTGTCGCTACAGTAATTTAAGTTTTTTGGTTGGTGGTAGGGCTTGTTTGCCCGCTCGCTCGGCTAGCTACCACCATCTTATCTAAATATGTCGCCATAACATCAATGTTGGTAGCATTGTTGTGTTCCGGCAGCTCGAGATAAGATAGCCAGTGCCTGTTGAGGATCCGGCTGAAGTGCGCTTCCACCTTCGGCCTTATCATCACTAACATCAGGTGAGATGACGGCCAAGCGCTTATCCGTAAGATATAACAAAAAACAAGTTGAAAATTATATGTTTATGTATATATAATATTTATGCATGTATTATACACTTACATTTAAATTATTTATAATATATATCTTGATTGCACCTACCAATGTTATCTCAGGCTGGCAGAGAATGCCTCAGGCATTAAGTCCGCCATGTAATATTTATGTTGTTAAAGTTTAAATAAATAAATAAATAAAATTCGGCGGGTTCAACAGAGCCACGATAGCGTAATTGAAAGCGCAACAGTAGGCTTAGCCAAAGTAACATTAAAATGTATGGGATTGACATAAGATCGACCACGTGATTTAGCGCGGCTTATGTCAATCCCATACATTTTATCCTTTTCGAACTTCGCTATATTTTTCTAAATGTTACTTTGGCTACCACCACCGGATTGTCAGAGGGCGAGGGTTCGAATCCCGCTCGTGGAATATTTTTAGAACTTTTGTAAAAAACGCGAAGAGCACTACGGTGAGAAGTCACCGGTTCAACAATCGCCTCCCAGAATGTTGGGTGAGAATGAAGTTGATTAAAATAGACAAGTGGGTCGGAAATATTTAAAAACAAGTTTTCCCACTGATAGAATAATCGTCACCAAAGTGTCGTTGGAGTTCATAAGCCTTATGCATCTACGTTAAGATGATTTCGTGTCCAGTCCAGTAGTGTTAGATAGGCTGCGGCCACAATTTTGACAGACAAAACACCTTAGGTGGTACATGATTAGCCTCAATTAAGTAATTACCTATCAAGTAGAATTAGATAGGCTTTTGCATGCGTAAATTAAAAGTCTAATCGCAACGTCTGCTTTCATCATTTTGAGAAACAAGACCTTAGTAGTTGTTTCATGCGCACGTGGTACATGAGGACGGCTAGCTAGTGAGGCTATTATTTCTTGTGGGGACATCGCCAGCCGAACGGACGATCCACCCGCGTTATTTGCGGGCCACTTCATCCTTTTCACCGTTCTCCCTTTTGAGGGAGCTAAGGTTGATCCAGCTTTCACGGCACCCCGGTCTCTTTGGTAAATCTTGCTATCTGCTCCACCTTCAGATCCTTCAGGTCCTCTATGTGTAATGTGTCCGACCTCCAGAGCTCCCATCATCTAGCTAGCTAGTAAGGCTAGCTAGCTGTCCTAGCTAGCTGTCCTACAATCTGGACTCGGCTTCTGCTTCTCATCAGGCAAATAACTATATTTTTATGGACTTTCTATTAAGAAAAATAAGATTGTTTGTAATAGGTACCTCCTGCCCAACGGCAGTGCTGCCGGTGAAGGAGACCAGCTTGACCCGTTCGTCCCTGACCAGCTGCTGGCCGACCTCCTTGCGGCCGACGCACAGCGACGCGATCGCGCCGGGCAGGTTGTTCTTCTGCAGCACGCTCGACACGATACGAGTGACAGCCACCGCAGTCAACGGAGTGGTGTCTGATGGCTTCCATACGCTGACGTCTCCGCACACCTGCAGACACATGGAGTATTTTTTTTCCTAGCACGGCAAATGACTTCATACCACCTGATGTTAAGTGGAAATGGAGTCCAGACACGAAGACAACTGGTGTAGCGTGAAAACAACGCAGCATCAGTCAACCTCACTCTGCCGGCCCACAATGTACTTCTTCACGCCTCGTTTGAAGGACCCCATATCATAGGAAGGAGGGAAAACGTGTGCTGGTAGACTATTCCATCTTTTGGAGGTGCGACAAAGAAACGAGTCACCCATTTTCTTTGTGCGCGATGGGATATAAGTAAGTAAGTATGTCGAAAGATAATTAACAATAAATAAAAAATAAAACGCTGGTGCCGACTGTCGATCCCCTACTGACTTCCTGGGCTGTCTGAATTTTGTTTACTATCCGCATTCATTCGATTACGTTTACGAAAACGAAAATTAGTATGGCATTGAAGCAGCGCCACCTGGCGCCCCCGATCCTATCCGAACCCCTCGGGGAATCTAGTAGGGCACGGGTACACGCACTAGTGCGTGATGCCGTTCCCTCTAGAAAACCTCCGAAGATGATTCGTTTCACACGGCTTGAGGAACCCTTTAAGTTTCTCGCCGCCCTCAAAAAAGCCTAGTGAAGCTGAAAATGCCGTTTGAGGCAATCAGCAAAGTCTCAAAAAAAGCCACCTGGCGACATACGAGAATAGTTTAAATTTTGCCATACAAATTCCCAAGTTAACGTAATCGAATGGCGAGTGAAAGATCGCACTAGGCACCCTGGACCTAGATAGTCCACTATGAAATTGCTTTACCACCATAATGTGAATGTAGTTGGCATACTTGTCATGTCAAAAAAAGTAAATTTTTGCTTTCAATACTAGGTAAGTGGCAAATAAAAACAAGTACGTTGTCATCATTAACATTGAGTCTATATAGTCCAAAAGGGTATTTAATGTGTTTAAAAGTTTTGTACACAAACATTATAAATCACTTCATTTCATAAAAAAAACTGTACGATATAATTTATCTTATCATAATATTTAAACTCCATTTGAGCTCTACTAGTGGTAATTTCAAAGACAGAACATACTATCTAAGTAAACGTTATTTCATGTTTACTTTGATAAAGCTTATTAGCAATTTCAATATAACTTATCACAGTTAATACGATCACCCGAATATTCCGCGCTTACTGTATCGGATCTTAACACGTTGTAATTGTTACTTCTTTATACTTTATCGCCTCGGTGGCCAACCCGCTCTTGGCAAGCGTGGTGAGTAGGTAAGCCATTACCCATCAATTGTAGCGATGACTTGATTTCAATGATGGAGGCCTTTGCCCAGCAGTGGGACGTATGTAGGCTATTTATTTTTTACTTATACTTTTGATTATAAGTTACATCAAAAATGCTGATGACGTGGATTGTCGGTCAGTATTCGGAGAAGACAGTATTTGGCCTATATCCAGCAGTGGGCTAGTATAGACTGATGATGATGATGATGATTCGGGGAAGGACTACGTTATCGCAATATGCCAGCGCCAGTGTCGTAGTCACACAGTATACAATATATATATATATATTTGTTTCGCGGTTTCACACGCGTGTGAATTTCGGTCTATCGTTAATTTCCAAATAGCATACAGAATATTTTTGTTGCAAAATCGAAAATTATTGAGAAAGGATCCTATGTGGTAAATAAGGATATTCTTCAGCTCTACCTGTGCATTAAAATTTACTCGTTTAGCCGTTTCAGTGTGATTGAAAACATTCATAATAATAATTAGAAATAGGTACACGGTTACGAATCTTCGCACACCTACATCGGGGTAAACTATAATTATACATTTTATAGTACTTATATTTTAATGTTAATTGAACACTATACAAACCATAGCAATAGCGCTGTTCCAACCGAACACAGCGACGGGGAAGTTGAATGCCGTGATGATGCCGATCAAGCCCAGCGGGTTCCACTTCTCCATGAGCACGTGCCCCGGCCTCTCGGACGGAAAGATCGTGCCCGGGAGCGTCCGGGACAGGCCGAGCGCCAGGTCGCACACGTGAATGTATTCTACCACCTCACCGATCGCCTCGGGAAGAATCTTTCCTGGAGAAAACATAATAATGTATAATAACCTTATTATGATCAACTTTGTCATTTTGGTCCTTCGAGCCGGATTTGCCGATGTGCGTTTAGTTAGCGTTTCTTTATGGCGAGAAACTTGTTGATGCCTTACACCATGCGACCATGCTTACTAGATTCTCCGGGGCATTTGAATCGGATAACAACACCGGAAAACATGGCAGTAGACGCAGTTAAAAACGCACTGCAGCTGCAATACTTCATCTCGCGGCGGGGCGCCGGCATTATTGTCACTCACCATAAGGTGATGACGGCCAGGCGTCGGGCTACTTCTGCTCATCATCTCCTGATGGCAAGGCTATTGTTGTGTAAAAGAACCAATCATACCCATTTCCAAGGACACGAGTTGCCCCAGCGGCTGCAGTTTCTCCCGTAGCGCGTCGCCGATCTGCCGCACGACTTCACCCCGCGCCGGCGCCGGCATCTCGCCCCACAGGTGCCACGCCTCCTGTGCTGCAACTATACTCTTCTCGTAGTCACTCGAGCTGGCGGCTTGCACCTCCGCTATCACTTTACCGTTTGCGGGGCTCAGCGATTGAATGATCTATAGAGGATAATGCACTTAAAGAATTGTTGCTGGTTCATGCTCTTTATAGGTAACTCATGAGACCAAATATGTATACCGTTTTAAGAAAACATTTAAATGATTTTAAGTATAGAAGTAAAATTTTATGGTAAAGAAAGCATTATCAAAATTTTAGTTTAAAAAGTATGTGTAGGTAAAGGAAGCCAAACATAAAAAATACAAGAAACAAATATTTTTTATATTTATATTTTACATTTTATTTATTATCAAGTCTATTTTTATTTAAGTTCTTTTAAGTAGATAATTAATTTAATAAACTTAATAATGTATATTTCAGTTCTTATAAATTTATGTAGTAGGTATATGTTTCATTTACGTTCTTTGTCGCACCGCTTACCAATTTTTTTGTCTAGCCCTAGAGAATGCCACTTGGCATTAAGTCCGCCTTTTGTACTTTATTTTATTTTATTGTGCAATAAAGGTTAAATAAATAAATAAAACAGTTTAAAGTGGTTTCTCAAAAACGTGATATTAAGTACTACCATCTGGTAATAAGCAATAAATACAGACAAAAAATCAATAGGCAGTTATTGTACTTACTTCACCATTCGCCTCCCATTTTCCGTTGAACACGCCAACATTCTTCTCTTGGAGCCCCAATTCCTTCAAGAAAGAATATTTGGGGTCCTGAATGAGGTATGACGATGAGTTTCGAGACATGATGAGAACCCGTGTTCTTTGCAGAGACAACAAATTCCGGCACAGTATGCGACTCATATGTGTTACTTTAGTTACGATCGTCAATAAAATACTCGGTTGAAAGCAAACGCGCCAAGTAAACAGTTTTTATCTTGTTTGTGACAATTAAAGCGTTGGCGTGGCCTTATCTGACCGATAAAGTCGGTTGCTGGGTCAGGATCAATTGTTTTAGTGTAATTGTCAGTGACTATTATATAATCGCTATCATAACATAAATATGTCAATTACTGCTGCTATAGTTCAACACGGTGAGCAATCTGAATGGTCAGTCAGTCAGTATGGGGTGTGTCCGAAACTATAATTAATAGGGAAATTTTTATTATAACTCTTAGCATACAACCCATAATCGAACCTAGTCAAATCTCTCGAAATAATCGCGAGTTATTATTATTTTTAAGTTTGTTGTAGTAGTTGATTATATTGTAATAGATATGATGTGGTTTCAACACAAATTAAAAATAATTCTGCAGCTGATTAGCCAATTTGACCCGGTTCAATATATTATGGTTATTCAATTTTATTTCATGCAATTTTACTTATTTTTACTACTATCTTTTATTGACAACGCATAGCTATGTATGTGCATATGTTTTGGTTTTAATTGTTATTTGTTACCTTTTGTATTAGGAATTAAATTGACAAGACTTTTAAAATCTTATATTTTTTGTTCTAATCAATATTTAACCTGCCTGTTGATGTTAATGATACTGTTACCACAGCTTGTGATTTAGTGCAGCCTATTTACTCACATCACAAAAGACAAGTTTCACTAGCGTGTCCTAATGTGTCAGATAGCCT
The DNA here is from genome assembly GCA_947562085.1 of Eudonia lacustrata. Lineage (NCBI taxonomy): Eukaryota > Metazoa > Arthropoda > Insecta > Lepidoptera > Crambidae > Eudonia > Eudonia lacustrata. The sequence goes on from OX387314.1 coordinate 20,439,185, forward strand.
ATACACAAGCATTGCCCTTCTTATTTGCTCAAGTTTAGTAAGCATTACCTGTATTATTGCACTGTTACATTTGTGCCTATTTTATTTGGTATAAGTATAGTTGATTTAGCAATTTGTCCCATTAACCTTTACCTATAGGATATTTAAAGGTAACTATAAATATTAAAAAATATAAAATCTAAGGCGCAGGCCACACATAAATGACGCCGGGCGCGGACATGGCACGGGCGGCTTTCTCTTCCATTCAAATTTTATACTAAGTGCATGGAAATAAAGCGAGTCGCGGGCGCCGATATGGCGCGTCATACCACGTCAGAGCTACGACATACCGTGTGTCCTAAATTGCGCTTTATTTCCATGCACTTAGTATGAAATTTGAATGGAAGAGGAAGCCGCCCATGCCATGGCCGTGCCCGGCGCCATTTATATGTGTAGAGAAACAAGTAGGTAGGTACACACGCCCGCACATCAGATTACCAAAAACTGTCAAATCTCCTCAATACACTTTGAACTTTATATTTAAGGCATATGGTTGAACATTGATTGAAGAAATTTGACCGTTTTGTACAGGTTGATGTGCAGGCCTCTGTACAACAAAACTCTAAGTTAAATTCAAATGATCTATTAAAAACTAAAATAGTGTAAACACTAGAGATAAGTATATTTACAAATTAACTAGAAAATATTAGATATTACATTATTGAACAAAACCCTTTGTCAGTTTCTTCTTCTTTTCCTTCTTTCATTTCATTGGCTTTGTGTGCGAGATATGAGTTCTCATCTCTTTTGCTCATCCATTCTGGTAACGGTTTATTCCAGTCAGTTGGGGGGGCTTCTCGTTTCTTCCATACATTATTTTGATAATGAGCATTTAGTCGCTCCATACGTCTTACTTTTTCACTATTGATTAACGCCTCCTGAAATATTTATATAGGTTTATTTTTTTTCATAAAAATATAAATTTTGAAATTAAATTAATCAATGAAATTTAAATAGTATATTATAACATTTCTTTATTTAAGCTTTAGAATAAAACTATAATTTAAGTCCATTAGATTACCTCATAAGCATAAAAATAAAAATATTGTTTTGATTTAATCTATGATATAATTTCTCTGTGGGTCAAGCTCATTACAAACCCGGAAACCTTAGTTCCTATTTAACCTTTTTACCGCCAACAACTTCTATAGAAGATCGAGATTTTCGTGCCATCCACGCCAGCACTTCTATAGAAGTTCTTCTTTGTACCTACTTTATTAAAATACATTTATACGTTGGCGTACAGTGGGACATCGCGTGCAGTATAGTTGGGCGGTGAAAAGGTTAATGGTAACACAACTAGGCATGCTTCTGATGCTTGGGTACAGAAGATAGCAGATAGGGGCTTGGATACAGATGATAGCAGGTAGGGGTTTGGGCAGATTGTGTTCTGCAGGTACGGTTTCGACCACCAGATAATAGTAAAAAACAACTATCTAATACATAAAAAATAAGTACTTAATAGGTGTTCATGATCAACATACAGCAGCTTTAAAATTCTTGCCTGAGACCCATTTGCAACAATTGTCATAGTCTTTTTTCCATTGATTGCAGTCTAATGTCTGACCAAAAACAAAATATTGGTGGAATCTTCCTTTTGCACTGGTGCACTCACTGTACTCGTCATCATAAACATCACAATCCCTTATCTGAAAATAAAATACATCTTAAAAGTTTTGAGCTCCATTTAACACAAAGTTTAAACAGGGTAAATTTATTGTTTATCAAAATGTTAGTAAGACAGCATGTGACCACGTTCAGTTCAACTCGGTCGAAACGTCGGGCGTAAAATAGAATACCTAGGTATACTGAAGTTTAATCTTTGTTAAGCCGGTACGTGGATCCAGGGCACCAACAATTAAAATTCTATTGTGTCTGTATTTACGGCAGCTGATAGGTTTAAACTGACGCAAATTATTAAAAAGAAATTAAAATATATAAATGAAAATATAACTAAAATAATCACCATCCACGTGTCTTCCAAAACTGACTCATTTGTTTTATTATCCTCTTCTTTTGCATCGTCGTTTTTACCAGTACTTTCTTCGTTTTGAGACATAATTATATATTTTATTGGAAAATAAAATTACTATTACATAACCCTAATTATTAGTGGACGTCTATGACATTATTATTAGTGGTTAGACTGCAAGATGACAAAAAAGTAAAAAACCTATCTATGTATTTAGATAAATGTTAAATGACGTTCCCATTAATAGTTTATTTAATTTAGAAAACAAATTCACGTGCCCGTACATTTAACAAAATCTACAATAAATAATATTATTGACAGTCCAAGAATCCAAATTACAAGGTACTTTGTGATCCAATCTTCGTTTGACATTTACTGAATGAATAAAAAGAGAGTGTGTGACAGGGTGGTGACAACAGGCAAGGCCATAGACTTTTTTTTCCTTTATTTGATGGCTTTGTGCGATTAGCACATTTAGCCAGTGTCATAATCATAAATAAACAATATTTCCTTCCAGGTGAGAAATGATATACCCCCAACTCCTTGAGTATAACAGTATAGATGTGGGTGGGGCTTTAATAAGCAAAGCTATATTATTCTGAGGTTATTTTAATCCATTTTTACATTTTTAATCTCGCATTTTAAGAAGACAAAGACAACCAATAAACAGGGCCTCAATCGCGCTATTTGCCAACATCTCAAACTGACTCAAACGTTCAAATGTTAACGATAAAGTTTTGGTTCGGTTTTGGTTTAGCCGATGTCAAAAATGGTATCGCGTAAAATTTTCCTAACGATTAAACCAATGTCGTAGTGTTAGCGTTAGTGAATTTTCCTCAAAGTTGAATCGTTTAGCGCTTGCCACGAGTATTAAAAATACTAGGTGTGATATTTGTAATCGATACTCAATTAAGAATGTTGAAAACACCGTCACATTGTTTTAAACACGCAAAATTATGGTCTTATGCAAAATTACAAGTAGAAACTATGAAAATACTCGACAGATATCGTAAAGAGCTAGAACTTAAAATTTATTTTAATTTTAACGTTTAAGTGTCTTTAAAAAAATATTTTTTTTTTACTATAACTTAAGGATTAAGGGGGAAATTACAATTTTTTATTATTTGTCTATAATTTTTCATGAAATTAATTAATTACCACTATATAAATCACCATTTACCACAAAAAAACTAAACAATTGCCTGTTTGAACAAGATCCCTTTGGTCTGATCAATAAATGAGAACCAGTGACCAGTGTTGCAAAAGTTCCCGATTTATCGGGAGATCTACTGATTTCGGCTCTTCTTTCCCGATATCCCGATTTCACGACCTAATCTCCCGAATTTCTATTTTGTTTTTTTTTACTACTAAGGTGGCAAACAATTCTTAAGACAACACTAAAATTAACCTGGTAACACTAAAACAATGCAATGGGATATCCAAATGACTTTAAAATAAGGTTCATTATTGTTTGGTGAGTGTATAGGGGAAATTCCCTAAGAAATAGATGTTCAAGTACAAGTTGTTTGGCAAATGTACTGAGATGTTTTATACTTGCCAATACGCGAACTATTGTGTTATCACGCCGTAAAAAAATTATAAAACCGTGGATAACTCCTGGGCTTTTACGCTGCATCAGACATCGTGATAAGCTGCATCAAAACGCTACTCTAGCACCCGAAAATGAGATACTCAAGGTTACTTATTTAAGATACCGTAATTTTTGTAATAAATTATTGAAGAAACTTAAACGCCAGTATGAAAGTTTAGAAATAAAAGACGCAGGTCAAAACAAGAAAAAATTATGGAAAGTTATCAAAACCATAACTAACACCACTAATACTAAATTATCCGCACATCAACTCATCGCAAACTCAGCTACTGCGGCGCAATCAGTTGACGCGGCAAATAGTTTCTTTGTTTCTATTGGAAAAAGTTTAGCTGAGAAAGCAAAACACCAAAACAATTATTCCCTCTCCTACACTTTGCCCCCATCATCGCCATTGTCAACATTGCACTCATTTGCTTTTATTAACACTGATGAAAATGAAGTAGAAAAAATTATCTTGACTCTTAGAAATGACTGCGCCACTGGCATTGATAAAATCCCATGTACATTTATTAAGAAATACAAACAGCACTTAATTCCGCCACTTACTTATCTATTCAACCAATGCATCTCAAAAGGTATTTTCCCACAGGCTTTGAAAAAGGCCGTTGTTCATCCGATTCACAAAAATGGAGATAAAAGTTTTATTAATAATTACCGACCCATTGCTTTACTACCTTCCATTTCCAAAATCCTAGAAAGATTAATATATAACCGACTTATTAAATACATAGAAGGAAAAGGACTCTTGGCCACGACTCAATACGGTTTTAGGCCTAACAAATCGACTGATGACGCAGTTCATGAATTAACTGATTATATTACAAGACAACTTGATTCCCGGAATAAATGCTTAGTTATATTCCTAGACCTTGCCAAGGCATTTGACTCAGTTTCAATTCCAATCCTCCTGGAAAAGTTACACAGGCTAGGTATAAGAGGTATACCGCATAGTCTTTTAAAAGATTACTTAACAAATAGGACCCAGCGAGTTAAGATAGACGGTATAGTAAGTAAAGAACTAACAGTCGAATATGGTGTTCCTCAGGGAAGTATAATAGGACCCTTACTATTCCTTATCTATATTAACGATTTATGCCTCCTCCCCCTTCAAAACAATAGTCAGATAATATCATACGCTGACGATACAGCCTTACTATTTAGTGCCGACAATTGGAATGACATATTCAGTTTAGCCCAAGCTGGCTTTGATTCTGTCACAAAGTGGCTTAGAACAAACATGTTGACTCTAAACACAGACAAAACCAAATACATGACTTTTTCGTATAATTTACTGACCCAACCATCCCATGACTCACATGCAATAGTGGCACATCACTGTTTTGACTCGAATGATATTGACTGTGTATGTCCTAAACTCAGTAGTACAAACACAATAAAATACCTAGGCATCATCATAGATAGATATCTGAATTTTAAAGCACATATAGAATCTCTTACTACTAGAGTTCGAAAATTAATCTATGTCTTTAAAAATTTAAGATATGCCGCTAAAGGAAAACTCCTAAAAGAGGTTTATCTAGCCCTTTGCCAATCTTTGCTAACGTACTGCATTTCATCTTGGGGAGGCGCTCATAAAACCACCATGCTAAACTTAGAAATAGCACAGAGAGCCATTTTGAAAGTTAGCACATTTCGTCCTTTCCGTTTCCCTACAGCAGAACTCCTAACTGAATGTAATGTCCTTTCTGTTCGTCAGTTGTTTATACTACAAACTGTAACAAAGAAACATTCACTAACGCCCTATAGTCCTGCACTACAAACCAGCAAAAGGCGAGTAGACATTGTTTGTTCCACTGAGCTATATTGTACAGCTCACTCTCACAGATTCTTTTGCTTTCTTGGAAGTTTTTTGTATAATAAACTTAATTTAACACTAGGTATATATCATATGAACAAAATAAATTGTAAGAAAACCATACAAAATTGGCTTATAGGGAAACCCTACAATGACACCGAACATCTATTATTAGTTATTACATAAGTTGGTATACAATGGCAGCAACATGCTGCTTAAGCAAAATGTTATTAAAAGTATTATAATTTATTGCTATTTAATAAAATGTTATGTAAGCAATCGCTAACACACTCACCGATTAGATGCCTGAGATACGGGTAAACTAGTTTACTTAGTTTAGGTATCACCTGGTTATTCTGCACTACTAACCTTAATTTTAAAACTTTACATTATTCTTCAATGATTTCTTGTAATGCATTATATTATTATGTACACAAATGTTATTTTATAAGTTTTATGTATTTAGTCTTAAGTTTTACACAGCAAATAAATTTATTCTTATTCTTATTCTTACTTTATTATCGTTTCGTTCGTTCGCAAGTGCACTAGTTTTGTTGTGAATTGTTGTGCTTTACCTAGGTACTTTATATTTACTAACAATGTCCGATTCCAATGATTCGGATGAGAACACCCCAAGTACTAGTACTGGAGCTAAACGAAAAAAATACTCCCAAAATTATAAAGAGGAATGGGAATCACGACCAGAATGATCTAAGTGGCTTAAAAAAAGACTGTGTAGCCGCACGGTAAAGCTGTAAAGAACACGTGCAGTAAACAGAATCCAAGCAACGTTTCGAGGAAGAAACGATGCTTGGATTCTGTTTACTGCACGTGTTCTTTTCAGCTTTACCGTGCGGCTACAGTTTGCTTGGATTCTGTTTACTGCACGTGTTCTTTTCAGCTTTACCGTGCGGCTACAACTGAAAGGAAAAAACTACGCAAATTGCAAAAGTTGTAATAAGGATATTAATATTTCTTCTGGTTTCAACGCTGTTATTAGGCAGTAATTAGCGTAAAATAATTTTTTTTAAATCTCCCGATTTCTCCCGATTTTTGCCTGGAAAATTTACCGATTTTTAATTTTTGACTTTTGCAACACTGCCAGTGACATTATATTTTGTAGGTACTACATACCTACCTACTTTAGTAAAACAAAACTATAGTGAAAATAGAGAAATAATTTTTTTTTTTTTTTTTTTTTGTTGGCTTGTACGGCTTGTACATTTGCCAATGTCAGGTAAAAAATTGGGAAACAAAATTTAAAAGGAATAGGTAATAAAATATAGGAAATTTGGAAGGGATCAGAAAGGCTGTGTAATGAATGAATGTATGGAGATTTTATACATATATAATTATAGGGATAATATTACAGTTTTATATTATTACATTTAAGGAAGTTGATGATACATTTATATATGCTACTATCCTTTTCAGATAACAATGTCATAATGCTAGTTGGAAGGGAAACTTTAAGTGCTATCAAGTCATTCCAAAAGACATCTCTATTAAATTTAGGACAAGCTAAGATTATGTGATTTAGATTTCCCTCATCTAACCTGCACTCGCACTTGAAGTCTTCTACTACACGTATCTTGGCAAGATGGGAAGGAGTACAACAATGCCCTAATCTCATACGAGTAATGATGGAAGTTTCCATCTTTCCAAACTTCATTATAGAAAACCAAGGCTTAGTTGGAATACATTTTTGTATAAGAGAATAAAATCTGCCTTTACTTTGTTGACTGTACCGCCACTCATTATTCCAATCATTTTGTAAATATGTCTTAGAAAGTGTTAATAAATCTTGGCAATAATTTTCGAAAGGAAAGATGTCGCCGCAAGATGCTGCTTCATGTGCAAGTTTATCAGCAAAAACGTTACCAGCAATGTTTGTATGTCCAGGTATCCAAACGAACTCTATGTGAAAACCACTATCGAAACATTCCTTGACAATTTTTCTTATATTGAAAATTAAAGGGGAGTACAGTTTTGGCGTAAAAGGGTTTTTTTCTAAAGCTTGTAAGGAACTCTTTGAATCACAGAATATTACTGTGTTTTTAAGTTTCATTATTTTAATGTATTCAACAGCTTTAAGAATTGCCATACATTCACCAGTATAGACAGATGACTCCGGGGGCAGCTTTACTTTTTATACAATTTTATATTGAGAATGGTATACCCCAACACCAACGCACTCGGTGGGAGAATGTTTAGAAGCGTCCGTAAATATATGATGGGAGGTTTTAAAGTTTGATTCCATAAGATAATTAAATTCGAATGAAACATTAGGGTTTTGTCAATTAAATCCAAATGAACAGACAAAGGCATTGTTAGTGAATCATAACCCACACTGAATAAAGGAAGGAAATTGGAACGATAAGTTGGAGAGTTTATTGATATGAATTTTTGGTAGCTAACCAAAAGACATGGAGGTGACTTGTGTAACCAATAACTTGAGTCTCGATACAATATATACAAATCCTTAAGTTGTTTAAGCAAGGGATGATTAGAAAATTGTAAAGTTCGGAAAAAGAACTTGTCGCATAAAAATTGACGCCGAATACGCAAGGGGGGGTCACAACATTCAACTTGTAATGCATTAGTAGGACTGGACTTCATGGCTCCCGTTACTATTCGTAAAGCTTTGTACTGAATGAGGTCCAATTTCTTGAATGCTGTAACATTCCCAGGTTCCAGTAAAAACGTACCATAGTCTATAACACTGCGTATAAGGGCATTATATACTAATCTTAACGAATAAGGGTGAGCTCCCCACCAAACACCAGCCAAACATCTCAACATGTTTACTAAACGCTCACATTTACCAATAATATACTCACAATGTTTAACACCTGTAAGTTTGGAGTCTAAAACTACACCTAAAAATTTAACGTTTTCCTTAACCGGTATGGTTGTGTTTTCGTAATTTAATGTAATATCTGGTGGTTTATTCTTACGCGAAAAAAGAACTACATTACTTTTAGAGGCTGATAATTGAAGACCGTTTTTGTCCAACCACTTAAAGCAGTTGACAGGGTAGAGATAGAGTCATTGATGAAAGAATTGGCACTATATAACAAAAGATCATCGGCATACTGTAGGATTTTAATATTTTCATCTACACAAATATGGGATTCTAAATCGTAAGTATATATGTTATATAGAAGAGGGCTAAGAACCGATCCCTGAGGGAGGCCTTTAGAAACAGTTCTAGAAAAGCTAACGTCATTTAGATACAAAGTTATGGTTCGTTCTGACAGCATATTCATAATGAAATTTATGATAATTACAGGAATTTGCAAACATTCTAGTTTATTTTTCAGAACATTAAGAAGCACACTATCATAAGCAGAGCTAAAATCTATAAATACGGCTAAAAGTGAGATATTATTAGAGAAAGCAGTGCGAATATCAGTAGTTAATATAGCTATATTATCAAGGGTGCATTTACCTTTTCTAAAACCATATTGAGAATTTGCTAAAAGGCCTTTACTTTCTAAAAACCACTCTAATCGATTTTTAACTAAGTGTTCAGCTAGCTTTAAGAGTACTGTCGATAGTGCAATAGGTCGGAATGCTGTTATATCGGTTGGTTGTTTATTCGGCTTTAAAAACGGCAACACTGTCTGTTGTTTCCAAAATGAAGGAATGACGCCTGTCAACATTACTGTGTTTACTATTTGTAAATAATAAGTTAATGTATCATCGCAAACGGTTTCAAGAAATCTATACGGCACTCCATCATTCCCAGGAGCAGAGTCTTTAGAGTTTTTTAAAATTCCTTTCAGCTCGTGTAAGGTAAAAGGTGCACTGATACCCGTTAGGTTATAAGATGCTATGGAACCAGTTGGAAAATTGTTATCTGCAACCCAAGCAGGAGCTAATTTATCCATAAAAGAGTCGGCCAACTCAATTGAGATTGTTGCAGTACGTTTGTTATTAACAGCACATTTAAATCTATTGATATTTTGCCAAACTAAAATAGAAGAAGTGTTAGGGGAAATAGATAAACAGAATGTCCGCCATGCTTCAAATTTCTTCTTTTTGAAAAGTTTCTTAGTCTCTGCAATGGCCTTTGTTACTAATTCAAAATTGTGATCAGACATGTCCTCCCTATACCTATTCTCAGCTTCTTTTCTGCTAGTTATTGCACTAGTACACTCACTGTCCCACCAAGGAGGTGATGGAATTTTATTAGGGCCACGCTTATGAGGAAATAATTCATCAGCTGCTTCAATGAAAAGTTTACTTAAGGCCTGGGCACTCTCTATCACAGACCCATCACTAATTACTGGAAGTGTAGATAATTTTGATTTAACAAGGTGTTTATATTTGTCCCAGTTTTTACTTTGTTTGTCAGGGAGCTTGTGCTTTAAATGAGATGTAATTCTAATGCTTACAGGTTTTTCAAATGGAAAAGTTATTATAATGGGGTAGTGGTCACTGCCATATGTAGAAGAAAGTGTATCCCAAGCTAAAGAACTCGCAAGAGATGGTGAACATATAGAAAGATCGACTGCACTATCAATTTGGTTTGGTTTAGTTAAGCGTGTAACTTTACCAGTATTCAAAATACTTAAGTTAAGAGAATCAAGTATATCTATCATTTCTTCCCCATAATTATTGGTTATAGAACTTCCCCAACTCTGATGGTGGCAATTAAAATCACCTAATACCAAAAGTGGTTTAGGCAAGTTAAAAAGTATTTGTTTAACTTCTTTCAGTATAGGTATAGATGGATGAGAAACATATATAGAAGCAATGCATATATTGTAAGTTTTAATGGCTATTATAGAAATTTCATCATGACATGTTTGTATAGGAATGATAGTATGTGTTACTGAATCTTTAATAAGTATAGCTACTCCTCCATAGCCATCATGTCTATCCTGACGTAATGTAGAGTATCCCCTGGCTCTAAACCGTTGATGTGGTTTAAGCCATGTTTCTGATAAAACAAATGCTGTGGGATTAAATTTATTCTATAAATGTATAATTTCACTATTTTTACCAAGGATACTTTGACAATTCCACTGTAATATGTTAGCCTGAGCCCAACTGTCCATTTTGGAGGGCTTGGATTAAAGTGGTAACAATTGAAGCTGCGTTGGACAGTGAATTAGTGTTATTATTATTATTACTAAAGCATGTGAGCAAATTTATGATTAATTTAATCAAATTAGATATAGAAATAGATTGAGAATCAGTTTCTTTATTAGTGTTGCTGTAACCACACCCATTGGAGGGTGATGGCATATTATAATCCTTAGTTATATTATTATGGGCTTCAACATCATATCCTGTACTTAATTGAGTAGGACTACGCGGCTTCAGAAAAACTGTTTTTTTATATGATATTGGACCTGGATTATTTTGGACGAATTGTTTAGGAGTTGAGGGCTTAATCGGAGATGAACCAGTAGCAGTTACGCGTGAGTATAGTTTGGATACACTAGGAAAGGATTTTGAAGCTTCGGCATAGGATGTGCAATTGTGGGCCATGAAATTTTTTATTTCTTGTTGTCTATTGTACTCCGGGCATGATTTACTAGTTGCAAAATGAGAACCTTCACAAGAGTAGCAAAAGGCATTGAAATCATCCCTATTGCAAGAGTCACCAGAATGGTTATCTCCACATTTGTAACAACGAGGTTTAGACCTACATTGAACTTTAGTATGTCCAAAACGACAACAGTTGAAACATTGAATGGTTGGATAAATGTATAAATCCACAGGTAATGCATTGTAGCACATAAAAATCCTTTTAGGTAATACTTGACCATCAAATGTTACAACTATTGATTGAGATGGCTTCCATACTGCAGATCCCTCCTGTATGACTTTATAATTTAACCTTCTGACTTTAATAATTTTACCGCAGCCAATTGGGACACTAATATTTAATAGGACTTCATCAGGTGACCATTCAGCAGGAACTCCACGGATGAGTCCCATTCGAGTTACGTTAAAAGTTGGGATAAATGCTTTCATTTTATCGGTTTCTAGGTTTCTGTTGCTAATGAATAAATTTGCAGATGTATGAGTAGAAAAAGAAATACAAAATTTATTGCGACCTATGCGTTTAACGCTTCCATTAACAATGTTTTCTATATTATTAGTTTTTAAGAATCTACCAAATGTTACCGGATGAAGGGAAGAACTATCATTTGGGGCAGATTGTATTTTTTGGACGTGAACAACAAATGGCGATACATCTGTTTCATTGTATAGTAAACGGCCTATAGGGGCGGGTGCGGGTACAGTCGTGGGAGAAGATACAGTGTTAGGAGTGAAAGTTAATAAACTTGGTTGTGTAACTATTTGCGCCTTTTCTTTAATAGTTATATCTTTTTTTGGAGAATGCTGGGTACATTGACAATTATTGACGAGATTTTCACCGCCATGATTTTGCCGCCTTTTTTTGTTACATGACTTACATACATGTAAACGGCTTCGTTTACGTGACCTGCTAGATATTGAGCTATCAGTTTCCATTCCAGACTCATTAGAGACAGTGACAAACAGTCCAGCCGGGGGAACAAAGTCCCCCGGATCAGGAGGATCGTTCATTATAAGAAAAAGTTTGGGACTCACCAAATAATCATCAAATCAACTTGTACACTATCTACTATGAAATAAACTAATAATTTTACAAAATATATACAATTATGATACAAATGCAATAGTTATAAGCAATTCTGATCACCACTATACAAGAAATTAATTTAAATAAAATTTAAGCCAAAAAAAACGCGTCCGCCAAGTTAAGTTTCCCGCCTTTTTTTTCGTGAAATAAATTACACGGTTCGCATTGCTTGGCTCTCAAACATAAAGTATAATAATACTACGGAAAAATAAAAATATCAAAATATGAATTAATTTCAATAAAACCAATTAAAATTTCATTTATGCATATGTTTTCTGTTTAAAAATATTAATGAAAAACAATTATTTCATAACTTTTAAAATATTAAGAAATTATAAATTTTCATCTTAGTAGCGACATCTATCGGCATTTGATTAAACTAAGTTAAGACAAAGTTTCGGGTGCATAAAACTAGATGGCCCTAGCTTCCTTGTTAAATTAGCAATGTTAGGGACTGTCATCCCCCTGCTCTCTAATACTCACTAAATCATAGCAATGTAAACTGAACAAAAAAAATTAAATTGAAAATAAACCCAAACAAAATCCTTAAAACATCACAGCCACAGAAAGTAATGGAAGATGTAAAAGAGCAAGGATTAAGCCACCCAGTGTTTGAATCAAAGGTGTGGAATGCGAAAATGCAGTGATGAAAACAGTCTCACCCCCTTACCCCATAAGTTTGATGATGAATAAAATATTCTGATTGAACAAAGAAATGGATTATCAAAGTCGACGTGGTACCTTACTGTTGCAGGCAAAGATATTATCGTATATTTATCTACTCTCATAGTACACCACCGGGAACAGCTAAAGTTAAGTTGGTGAAATAAACATCTATTGAAGACAAGCTAGTATAATGCATAATAATTATTGATCTTACATTGGATACTCCCTGATTTCTGCGGTGCCGAAGTTTATATTGTGCATGCTGAGTTAAAGCTGGTAGGACAAGGAAGCATAAAGTGTTCTTAAATAGAAGCAGAAGGCTCAATCAGATATCAATTTAGTTTTGAATGTAAATTGTATGCTCGGCAAATTAAATAAATATTACCTGTCATTATTTTATTTCCATTTGCTTTAGAATGTCAAATAAAAAAATTGTATTTATTAAATGTAAATGTGACTAAATTAATAATCATTCATTCACCTTATTTGTCTCTAGCTACCTCAACACCACAGTTAATTTCTGATATTTCCCAACTTAGTTGTGTGTTGTAACTAGTCGTAAGTGACCATAATATGAGATGTCATCTGACAAATATATTAAATACATAGTCTGCTGCAGAATATTAGATTCGTTGTGCCTCATAAGACAATTTAAACAATTAATTCCTTACCTTATGCTAAGTTATTATTATAGACTGTTGTTCCCACAGTCAAACTGAGAATATACCTATTGGTTTTATGGGACTTTACTTTACTTTATGGGTACAACAAACAAACATGCTTTACAAATATTATATTTCACAAATTAATAATTCTATTATATTAAATTAGTTAATTAATTATTAATTAATATTCTATTCTATGGCTTTGTAGACAGTTTGGGAAAATAGTCTGAGAAAGTGGACCATTCAGGCAAGTGGACCATTTAGGAATGTGGACCTGACTGAGGTACCTGAAGGCTGTAATAATTAATTTTAATATTGAGGCTATAAAATAATAAAATACTTAACACTTCACAATAATATGGTATTTTTAATCCAAAAAATAATAATTTTGAAACATTGTTAAGTTTCTGACAATAGTAATGAAGCTTTTAGTATTAGAAACATAAGTAGGTGAATCTTATAAAAAATTTATTTATTTTTATATACCTAATTCTTTATGTTATTCAAATGAGAAAGCGCTTTGCTTTTCTCTCACTTATTGGTAAGTGATGATAATAATATGAAGTGATGGATGGTTTAAGCGCACTGCACATTGAAAGAACTAGCAGCTCTTCTTTTGTTTGGAAACGATAATGCTACCAATGTTGTTATTATGGTGACAGACAGATAAGTTGGTGGTAGTTAGCCAAGCAGACTTAAGATAGCCCTATTTCCAACCAAACTCAGCACATTAATATGTACATCTATTGGGAATCAAAACTGGGGCATATATCCTTGTCTGGCCTGTGGGATGATGCTAAAAGTTCATCCCAACACTCATAAGGACAAACAGATGTACTTACCTGGATATAAAAAGCAACTAGGCATTTTGCGAATTAGGGATTATGCGACTAAACAACTCCAAGCAACAAAACGAAAATTATATTCAGTAATTTGCCGACTAGTCATTAATATTGGCATAATTATCAGCTGGGGCACGAGCCTTTCCTATGAACGGATAGGGAGAACAGGGTCATAAACCACCACGCGGGCACTACTGCGGATTGGTTGTTGTTAACGACTGCTAAAGCAGCCGGGACCTACGGCTTTACGTGCCTTCTGAAGCATGGAAGAGCTTGAGATGATAAACTGTGGGTCACCCATCCGATGACCGGCCTTTGCGAGAGTCGCTTAAATGTTTTGTTATCAAATCCATTCGTGTAGCTATTTATAACAGATTTGCTTAGTCGTAAATAACTGATTTGGTTAATAGTAGCAAAACTGATAAACCTTGGCCCTCGCAGAACGGGCGCGATAACCACTGCGCCATCGAGCTCCTAGTCCTGATTAATATGTACCTGCACCTTGGAATCAAATCTGGGGCATATAGGCATATAGATCTTTGGCCGACTGGTGGGTACACCCACCACAGAGGTCGTGTATAGTGGTACCATCGGATGCTAAAAGTTCATTCTAAGTCCGTACACAATATGTACCTAGATATGAAAAGCATGTGTAAACAACATATAAGTAAACATCAATTTAAAATGTGCGACACTCTGACCGTAATTGGCTTGCTAAAATTTCTAATGTTACTATAGTCCTAATATGCACACTTCAAACAAATTATCTTTAGCAATTTGCCGACTCCAGTCATTGATATGGGCATAGCAGACTACAATTTATTTATTTACCTAATTAACAACTAAAAACATCTTCACTCTGGTACCTACAATAGTTAAAAACCTCAGAACAAATTTTAAGTTTTAATAAAAACCATTCCAAGTGTCATTCGACCAAAGAGTTAGTAATAATATTTATCAATAGTGTTGAAAAGAAGACGCAACTTAGAGCATCTTTCTTTACTTTAGCCTTACGCAAGGATAATGCCAATGGAAAAGTACCTCTGGAGGAACTTTTTCAAAAACGTTCATTTGACAGCGTTAGATAGGTTCCCAGCGTCACACCTATGTCACACCTTTGGTCGATACCGCTGTCAAAAACCTACCGCGATACGGATTTAAAAGGAAAACTTCGATCGCTCGTTAGCTCCAAAGATCGATCGTTGCGCCAACGTATTTACCAAATCATTGTCGTTAAAATATTTAGCGCGATACGAAATGTGTTGAACGTGACGTTTTTGGTCGAGGTTTGGTTTTGGTAATGTCGTTCCCAGCTTTTGTAATTTACCGCGATCGAGGCCCAGGTTTTTATCACGTAGGATTATTGTCATGTATTTGAAGAAAGAGAAGAATAGCAATTTATCGTTTAGGTATAATAGTACTACACCAACACAAGAAAGATTAGTCTTGCTTGTTGTCGGACTTGTCGAGCAGCACTGAAAATTAGGCTGTATGAGCTAGTAATATTTGCCTTCTACGTATGGCAGAAAAAAGTAAAGATGACGTAAATTCTCACACTTTCAGCTGTCAGATAAAGGTACTCTAAAATGGACTTTATCTACTTTAATCTTTAGATATATTAACCTTTGTACCATGCGTGAATACAACATAAAAACAGCATCAAATGCTTGTAAAACCAATAGTGTTGATAACTAAATTGTTTTAGTTGATAACATTTATCAGTAAAGACCTTTGCTCCATTTATATGCATTAAATTGCTAGTAGCGTTCTATGTGTAGTGTTGACTAAACCTAAAAATGTCATTAAATAAATTAGTCGGTGGCGACTGTGGTGGTAACAATTCTCTTGTTCAACTGTCTAACATTGTGAGCCGTGATGCATCAATTTCAAAGCCAGTTACTCAGTCCGACAGATTTGTACATGAGTTCATGGCTCAGAACTCTCATGGACCACAGACATTCAATATGAACAGTCTTTTGAACAATATACCTAAAGTGGAAAATATACAGAAAAATACTGAGCAACAGATAATTAGAAGCAATCAACTTCAGAATTTCGTTCCACAGCCTAGTATGTCATGGGCGCCTGGACCGTCTGCATCGTTTCAGCCACAGATGATGATGAAACCCTTTCTCATGCCACAAAAACCGCTAATGCATTTCCAAGGACCATCTAATGTCCAAATCGAATACTTAAATGAAAGTGAACTTCAGAATACTGATGTCAGAGCAAAAGCTCAAGAATATTTAAATACTGTGAATGACGATGAACATGCCTACAATGAATTTATGACTTTTATGAAAAAAATTAGTGCAGGTGACCTTAACCTTAATGAAACAGCTGATGGAGAGCAAAGAAGAACTAAAGATGAAATATTAGATGAAATGACTGAAAAATATAAAGATGAATGGGCCAAATTAAGTGATGTTAATGATTATTGGTCTACAGAAGAAGCAAATGGTATAGCTAATGAGTATACTTTTACAGAAGGCAATGTGATGCTTGAAAATAAAAGTGCTCTTGAAATTGGTAAAGAAAAGCTTAAAATGGGAGATATTCCTGGAGCTGTTATATGTTTTGAAGCTGCAGTGCAGCAGTCACCTGATTCAGCTGAAGCCTGGTTTCTATTAGGCACAACACAATCTGAGAATGAGCAAGATCCTGCTGCTATCACAGCACTAAAGAAATCCCTAGAGATAGACCCTAGGCAACTAGAAGCATATATAACTTTGGCAGCTGCTTATACAAATGAGAACATGGCCAAGTATGCATTTAACTCTTTATTAGACTGGTTAAAGGCCAGTCCCAAATACAGTGACTTGTGTCCACAAGATATAGATCCAAAAAAATTAGATCTTAAAGGATTAGAGAATCATGTTAAGTCCCTGTATTTAAAAGCTGCTCAACTTAACCCTAATCAGATTGATTCTGATGTCCAAAATGCTCTTGGAGTTGTGTTCAACATCAATCAAGAATATGACAAAGCTGTAGATTGTTTCAGAACTGCTTTAAGTGTAGCAGATAATGATCCAAGATTGTGGAATAGGCTTGGGGCTACATTAGCAAATAGTGATCGATCTGAAGAAGCTGTTGAGGCATATCATCATGCCTTGAACCTGGAACCAGGCTTCATTAGGGCTCGTTATAATGTTGGAATAACATGTATGAACTTAGGAGCTCACAGAGAAGCAGCAGAACACTTCTTGGTAGCTCTGAACCAGCAGTTAAAATCAAAAAATTTGCATCCAGATGCATCATCAGTTGACACAAGTTCATCTACTATATGGACTACACTGCGAATGGTTTGCTCATTTATGGGAGAACATGATGTTGCAAAATTAGTAGATGAAAGAAATCTGACTGAACTAAATAAGTTCTTTAATATAGAATGAATTGCTTTTGTAAAATGTTCCACATGATATCATTGCATTTGATAAGAAAATGATAAATGTGGATTTTAGTTAAGTGGATTGGGATTTGTTTGAAAATACCTTTTTATCGGATCTGAGGTGTATGTTAAAGATAAAACATAATTTTATTAAGTTATAAATATGTTAATATTATTGTAAATGAATTTGGTACAGAAAGTGTAAAATAAAACTTATTGTAAAATGCATATTTCTATTTATTACTTTTAAGATGCAAGTAACTGCAAGTATTGTCTGTTAGTGGGCAACCTTGTGGATGGTTCATATAAAACCAGCATGGTTTTATCTGAACTTTAATACTTTTATCACTTTTGCTATTACTTTTCAATACTTCTTCCACAGTTCTAGGGTACCTCAATTGAACTTTGCCCTTCTGTACTTTAAAAATGTGGCTATTATTTCTCAAAAGAGTTTGGAGCCCACCACATTCAGCTTTCATAGCTTTTAAGCTGTCTTCAGATAACAGTGTTATCAATTCACTAATGTTTACTTCTTTGCCAACTGACCAGCCTGCTTCATAATCATACTCTTTGAGTAAATGTCTAGAAATGCTGTTGATCACAGTGAATATCACTGTTTTATCTATTTGAGTGCAGTTTCTTACTTTTTCCACTGTATCTCTGGGCTTAAAATCTGATGCCCATGATTTATCTTTTCCTTGCAATGATGAAGAATCTATATCAATTAAATTTTGTATTCTAATACAAACTTCAGGATGATTTTGTTCAGAATAAGTTTTCTTTTGACCAACAAGACATATTCTTTTAGTACTAGGTATTTTAAGTCGGTCTATGCTTGTTTCATACCCACAGCTATCGCATAGCATTTTTACATACTCTAGATACTCCATGTACTGGCTTTTAGATGAATCTTTTCTTTGGTACTTAGTGCCATCAAAATTATATGCACAGCATGGCAGAAGAAAAAAATTGCATTTGTAAGAACTTCTGGTTGCAATAACAGGAATCCATGGTGTCAATTCATCAGAGTGATTACCAATCAGCCAATCTGCCTGGGGAAACAAATGACTATCTGAAGGGATTATAGTCTTTTCCTGAAATTCATAATTATGCATAGTAAATCGGTGGTAGGTGATATGAAATTCAAAAACATAAAATAACAAAATAGTTGATATCTTACTTCTAAAACTATGTCTTTTGGATACATATCCCAAATATGCCTCTTTCGTACATCTATGCCAATGCCATAATGTCCTTCTTTAGTCAAAATATAGACTAATAAGCCATTTCCACAACCAAGATCCACAAATGTTTTCTTTTGGGTAACTTCCTCTTCATCTTCCCAGAGTAATAGCAGATAAGCAGCTATTGCCACATCTTCATACACATATTTTAAAGGGTCAGTGCCTTCAGGCCAAATCTGGAATTAAATTACTAAAGTCATCATCATTATTATTATTATTATTATAGCCTCTTTTGTTTCCCTGATAAATAAATATCATTACATAGCAAAACAAATTAAACTGGAATGAAATAATTAAATTACTTAAATAACTTATTTTTAACATGAATGATACAAAAATTAAAATAACATTCAATTCATAATTAATCCAAATTAAAAAGCTAAACTGACTGTTAAATAAATTAGAATTCAATATGTAATATATTATGATATTAATATTTTTTATAAATACTATTCTATTTATCAAGGACCCCTCTATGGGCAAAGGCCTCCTCCATGTTACTCCAAGCCTTTCTATCTTTTGCCTTTGAAATCAAATATTTTCCGGCCACTTTGTTTATCTCATCTATCCATCTTTTCCTTGGTTTACCTCTGTGTTTTTATTTGGTGGACCTATCCAAGTCATCACTGTAATGTATTACTAAATTAAAAAAAATGCTTGTTAGACTAATTAACATGTATGTTATGTATTACCTCAACCATTCCTTTGCCATATTTTTGCTTAAGATCATTATATTTTTTATAATATTTATCTGTTGATATTAACCTCAAAGATTCTTTACAAACTTGTTGATTTTGTGCCAACTCGGTATTTCCCCATTTTACAAATTGTGGCAAAATAGTGTCCTTAAGCCAGTGTTGTGATTTTGAGCAGCACTCTAAAATAATGTAAAATTTTGTTTTATTAAACTTCCCACTTATTAACTTTTTATGTTAAGTTAAATAAACTCCAGTTAAACAATTACCAGGGCTAGTTTTAAGAGTGACTTGTTCATTATTTAATGACAATGAATATGCAAAATTTGGACATAAATTATGAATATTTTTTTCAGGTGTAATATCATAAAATGTAGCCAGTAAGTTTTCTTTGTCTAAACAAACGAGTTGGTAGGCTTTTTCGTCAGTGTATTTCTTTGGAAGTAGTTCAACAACAATTATTTCAATAGAGGAGTCATACTCTGAATGATGTCTAAGATTGAAATGCTTAAAAATACAGGACATGTAGCTATCTCTATCTTCATTTATAAATTTAATAATATTTTCTAGAGGAGCACACCATTTATTATCCGCAGGCTTACAAAAGTATCTGCATATAACTTTACTACTCCACAGTCTTTTATTAATAACATTAAACTTTGTTAGTAGTATGTTGATAGATTGCCAGAAACTATTAGGCGACATGGACGATTGAATGCACTTTAAATTATCCATCTTTTAGAAAATTTAATTATTATTCTTAAAATATTACACGCCACTTTCCAGCTGTATCAGCTGCTACCTGCTAGTATGTTTAAATTAAGGCCATGGCAAGAAGATACAGTAGTTAAGCTATCACGTCACGTTCTTCTACTTTCTTTGATTTATTTATTTATTTTTATTTTTTATTTGATTGACCTATATAGGTGCTTATGCACAATTCAGTTAATATCACGTATGTAGAAGATGTACACAGTATCAGTTTGTGCTTTATTTAATCTCTCAGAACATTATTGAGGTTGTTAGGACTTATTCCTAATAAAACAATTCATTCACGTCAACATGACTTTTTTTTTTGAAGTTGATGGCTTCGTGCGATTAGCACATTTAGACAGTGTCAAATTAATTTTTCTTACAAGTAATACATAATTAAACAATATTTCCTTAAATGATGATGATGAATGATATTAGAAATGGGAAGTGAGAAATGATATACTATACTCCCCAATCCCTCGAGTATCTCAGTAAAGATGTGGGGCTTTACTAAGTCCTCACGCGAGCTTCTTGAGAGAATTTGAAAAGTAACGTTGCACTGTTTTGTTTCATTTGCCAACACTTATGCACACTCACGAACACTTAACGGTTAATAATCCTTTTCTTTTTTTTGAAACCTTTTCTTTGATTTCGTCAAGGCGAAGAATCCAATTCGTACAACCTAAAACTTCACAATTTTCTACCCACCATGTATGAAGCCAATATAACGGCTGTATTGACAGGATAAAGACCTTGGCCTCTCCTTCATCAACCAGAAGAAAAAAAAAATCAACAAAGTCTATGGATATGATTGACAGATAGACCTCTAGATGTCAAAAATATTTTCGTCAATTTTATAGATTTCTTCCATTTACACAAATTTTGCATCAGGCTCAATAAATAAAAGGCTTTCTTGGTGTTAAGAATAGAGTTATTGTTAACCAATTCTTGATGTATGTAGGTAATGTCATACACTGAGCTAGAACATGGCTACCAAGGCTTGCGGCAAGCTTCTCGACAACCACAGTTTTATGTTGGGGATGATGGTAATCTTGTACCAATAAGGTCACCGGTAAGATAACGTCTTTTGAACGACGAAAAATTACCTTAAGTATTCCATGTTGCTTTTAGATAAATTCCGCTAACACACACAATAATAATGTTAATAATAATCAAAGAAAGAATATATATTACAAATACTTTAAAAGAAGGCCACACAGTTTGCTTGCTCTGTATACAATATCCCCCATTGTATGCAATACTGTTCAAGCACATCTCAAGGCTGCTTATGACATAATATTGTCTTGGTTGAAACAAATATTAGCTTCATATCACCGTGGTAGGTACACATATAATTCACTGATAAGCTTTGCAGTTTACTATTATGCTTTGATCACATGGAGAATACTTATTTACGTATATAATAAGCTAACAGCATATAGCTTACATAGATATTCATAACGGATAATATTCAACTGACAATGACAAGTGAGGTAATATAATATGTTAATTTATGTCAAGTTTATCTCAGTTATCATGTGTGGAGTGTTGTAAACCAATCAGCTGCGAGGTTACTTCCACTAGTTATCAATGATTTCATTCTAATCATGATAAAAGTAACATAAGTGATTGTGTGAGATGGAGTGGCAGTGGTTAAAAGACTGGTGGCGGCTTAAAAGATGGAGGAACAAGAAAAAGAGAGAGCAAAATGATGATGAGTTTTGTTATTGTGATGATTGTTTACCAGATGTGAGAATAATTTTGCAATTAATTTTTAGTACTATAATTTGAATTGACTGTGAAATGATTTCTTTGTGATTGCTATCAGTGAAGTTATTTGTTAATTAAGTAAGAAAAAATGATTTATGTGTACTTAGTTGGTGTGCTATGAGTATTATTTCAAATAAGATTATAATTGGTGTTTTGTCGGTTTTTCCCCTTTCCTTGTCATTAAAATAGACACTTCACTTTTACAATTATATTCTACTTCAGCAAATCTATTGTTCCATTCATATTTAATATTAGGTGAGCACATTCTAGCGAGTGTTAATAATAATATCAACATTTAAATAAAGCTGAAAAGACTGAAGTGTGATGCTAACTCATTACTTTTCATGACCTGGGTGTGTTCCAAACAAAAGGGTTTGTATGTTAAATTTTTAAGTACTCACTTTTTACTTTCTGTTAGCCAGAGCTGTATCGTCAATGTTTAACTACACAAATATTTGACTAATCAGTAATTTAACTCCCATCTAACTCAGTACTTGAGCTTGATTTAATTTCTAAATTTTTTTTAAAATATGTATACATAGCATTGTAAACACATCATTAAAATTTTATATTACCTTTTATCATTAACAAAAGTTACAAAAGTCTTTAATAATATCCTAAATTAATGTATTATTTACCTGTGATCAACATAAAGATACAGTTTATATTAGGTGCTGTATAAATTACACACAATTTTATTAACATTTCTGTATTTTTACTATATATAAATTTTGTAAATTGTTTTTTTAAATAACAGAGCATAAATATCCTAAATTAATGTATTATTTACCTGTGATCAACACAAAGATACAGTTTATATTAGCTGCTGTATAAATTACACACAATTTTATCAACATTTCTGTATTTTTACTATATATAAATTTTGTAAATTGTTTTTTTAAATAACAGAGCATAAATCCAATATTATAAATTAAATTAAAGACTCCTTAGACTTGAATGTTCAATACATTTTTACTATTCAGTACAAAGGCTTTGTGCCTTATTATAATCTTGAACTTAACTGATAACATGAACAAGTTAATTAGTTTGTCATAGAATAGCAGTGTTTATAAATGCATAATAATTCTACTGACTCCAAATTAAGTTTGCCTACTTAACTAGCACAAACACATCTTTTCTTTAAAATAATAAACCAAGGGTAACAATATAATTTTTTTATAAAAGTAAACTGAATCAGTTTACTTTTATAAACTGCTATTCTTATGACAAACTAATAAACTAATTATTTGTTCATGTTATCAGTTAAGTTCAAGATTATAATAAGATGGTGACTGAATCAAAAGTTTGCTAAGTGCTTATATATAATTTAGTTTCTCTTTTGTAAAAGCATGTAATTTCTTGTTTTTTTAGGGTGAGTTGGATCTGTGCGACCAGCTGGACCCTCACTGCGATGGCGGGGGCAAGAAGGTGGTGGTCGGCGTCTGCGCCATGGCCAAGAAGTCGCAGTCGAAGCCCATGAAGGAGATCCTCACGCGGCTCGACGAGTTTGAGTACATCAAGATGCTCGTCTTCCCTGAGGAGGTTATCCTTAAGGTTCTCCCAAATATCTAACCTTTATAGTGGAACAAAATATGTGCAGCTAGCTTTGCCTACATATACTGTAAAGTGGTCATAGCTTTAACAATTGTGAAGTCATAATGTTACTCGCTTTGCTTACTAGATTGTTTTGTATCTAGAAAATAAAAATCATATTTTAATTAATTATTAGTTATGAATTTATTTTGTTTCACTATTCACTTTGTGGAAGATTTTGTAGATATCTGTAATTAACAACTATATTTCTTTCAGTTTCTAGTCAGTAGAATTACCTAGGTACTAAATATGTATTAATAGGTACTCTATTTATAGTCTGTAATGTGTGTTTGCATCCGTGGTTCCATTGAATGGCTTCAGTAAATTATACTTGCTTTGTTTGTCGCGAGGGCGTCGAGTTTCAGACCGAGGAACTTGTAAGCACTTACTATGCCCTAGTTCTTATTGATCCGGTCTATTTACCAGAATTTGCTTGATATTTTTATGTCTTTATCTCACTTAATGTGTGCTATGTTAAAAGAAATCTTCTTATGTTTTGTATTGTAGAAACCTGTGGAGGAGTGGCCAGTCTGTGATTGTTTAATTTCTTTTCACTCAAAGGGATTCCCATTAGACAAAGCCATTCAATACGAGAAGCTAAGGAAGCCATATGTTATAAACAATCTGCATATGCAGTATGATATTCAGGTATGTATCATTTTATTTATCCAACAAGGTGCACCAACGAAGATCTGGTGAAGGTCGTGGGAAGCCGCTAGATGCGAGCAGCACAAAACCGGCCGTTGTGGAGATCCTTGGGGGAGGCCTTTGTCCAGCAGTGAACGTCTTTTGGCTGAGATGATATGATCATTTTATTTAGCTTAAGCACTGTATTAAAAGGTGAGTTAATTTAATTCTTTTTACTTTTGCTTCAGGATCGACGAAGAGTATATGCGATTTTGGAAAATGAGGGTATTGAAATACCTAGATATGCTGTTTTAGATAGAGATTCGCCAGATCCGAAACGTAAGTTACGATAAAACATTGTGCTTTTAATTGTACGCAGGTATGTATAGCATAACTGCATATATTTTTTGCTTTGTATGAGTAATACCCTGAGGAGCTCGATGGTGCAATGCTTAACGCGCCCCGGGTCTACGATTGCTAAGGTTAAGCAACTTTCGTAATGGCCGGTCATCGGATGGGTGACCAAAAATTTATCATATCGAGCTCCTCCGTGTTCCGGAAGGCAAGGCCGTTGGTCCCGGCTTCATTAGCAGTCTTTAATAACCACCAATCCGCACTGGGCCCATTTGGTGGTTTATGGCCCATTCTCCCTATCAATTCAATTCAATTCAATTCAAAAATCATTTATTCAGTTTAGGCTACAAGTAGCGCTTGTGGATGTTGCTATGCCATCGGTTCGTAAGTGTACTCCATCCATCCATAGGGAAGGCTCGTGTTTTTTTTTATGTCCCCACTGCTGGGGAACAGTGGGGACATAAAAAAAGCTGGTGATGTGGTGATGTGAGTAAAGCCCGCTGATGTTATTGAATGCAAATGTTATAAAGCTCATGAAACAAGTAAGTAATTATCATGCTACTCTTGTACCCCAACATTGAATAATATAACTTGACGTTATAGATCACGAGCTGGTGGAGTCAGAAGACCACGTAGAAGTGAACGGTGTCGTTTTCAACAAGCCGTTTGTTGAAAAACCGGTGTCGGCGGAGGATCATAACATTTACATTTATTATCCCACATCCGCGGGCGGGGGGAGTCAGCGGCTATTTAGAAAGGTACATACACTATTATAATTATAACATCAGCCTATGGCCATTGCATTTTTTAGTTCCGGCTTTTTCATACAAACAATAGCGCAAAGAGAGATCAATTCAAATCTTACCGTGCCCTATACTGGAATCTGGAAGGTGGGTGTTTAAGACTGTTCTCTTCACCCAACACTATTACCGGCATTGCAAGTTCTTGCTTAGAAATAAGACTAAAATAGACTTTGTATTAACTAATATGTCTCAACACCTCTCGAACGTAGAAGTAATCAACCAGCTAAACTTCAGTACAAATCATAGGATGGTCAGAGCAACTTTCAATACAAAATACACAAAAAGATCAAGAAAACACTGCAAAGCAGGCGATACTATGCACATATCAGTAAAAATATCGAAAGAAATGGTTGTAAAATTAAATGAGTCACTCCCAGAAATTAGTTTGATCAAAGCTATGCAACAAAAGTATGACATATTAGAAAAATATATACTGGATATAGGGAATAAACTGACAATAGAAAAAAGCAAGCAGGACAAAGTGGGAGAAGAAGCTAGGGAACTCGGGAAGCTTGGGGAAAAAGAAGAGAATTAATACTTGAACGGAAAGTCAACATAAAGGAAATAGAAGATATTAGCAAAAAGATCACAACAAGTATCAGAGAACACCAGCAATTAACAAGAATGGAAACAATAAGGAAAGAAATCGAAAAAACGGGAGGTATCAAGAAAGCCCTAAAACAACTTAAAGAACACAAAACATGGATGCCAAGCATACAACGCAAAGACAACTCACAAACATCAAAAATTTCAAAAATAGCAACCGATTTCTACAAGGACCTTTATAACACGGATAAATATGAAACTTTTGATATACTACCGAGTGATACAACGGAGGAAGATGCAGTTCCAAGTATTCTAACGAGCGAGACAAGGAAAGCAATAATGTCACAGAAAAACTTTAAAGCCTCAGGAGAGGATAAAACTTCAAACGAACTACTAAAACATTTAATTGATGTTATAGACGAACCCTTAACGGCGTTATTCAACGAAATACTATATACAGGGCAAATACCAAAACAATGGACAACCTCAACAATAGTTCTAATTCATAAGAAAGGCGATAAAAACAAAATCGACAACTATCAACCAATAAGTCTGATGAGCAACATATACAAAGTCTTTGCCAAAATAATATTAGAACGAATAGCAACAACATTTGAAGAAGAACAACCTAAAGAGCAAGCCGGTTTTCGCAGAGACTTTTCCACCATAGACCATATGCATGTGGTAAAACAACTAATTGAGAAGCTAAACGAGTATGGGAAAATATACTATATTGGTTTTGTCGATTACAACAAAGCCTTCCTTACATCATAATTTCATATATAAAGCCCTATCTAACCAAAGAATAAATAATAAATACATCAAAATAATACACATGATTTATAAAAACAGCACGGCGAAAATCCAATTTAAAAAAACTGGCGAGCCTTTTGAAGTGAAAAAAGGTGTAAGACAGGGAGATCCACTATCACCTAAGATCTTTACAGCAGTTTTAGAAGAAATCTTTAAGAACCTTGATTGGGAGACAGGAATAAGCATCAATAGTACCATGTTAAGCCACCTAAGATTCGCTGATGACCTAGTGCTGTTTGCAGAAGACGCTCAAACTTTACAAATCATGTTACAATCACTCTCAAAACACTCTTGAAAGTAATAAAGCCGGCCTAACAATGAATGCTTCAAAAACTAAGATTATGACCAATGTTACAGGGTCCGGGATAACAGTGGACGGCAGAGTGATTGAGTTTGTAGATGAATGTGTGTATCTAGGCTAGTTAATAACACCAAAAGATCAAACTGCCAAAGAAATACAAAGAAGAGTGAATAACAGTTGGGCAAGGTACTGGTTGTTAAAGGAAATTATGAAAAACAAACATATACCAGTAGCAGGGAAGAAGAGGGTCTGGGATACTTGTATACTACCGGTACTGACATACGGCTGCCAAACTTGGGCCTTCACAGCTGCTTCAACCCGGAAATTAAAAGTTTGTCAACAGAGTATGGAGCGCAGTATGTTGGGTATTCGTCTATCAGACAGACAAACACTCGGAACTCTGAAATGGCGCTGGACGGGACACATGTGGAGATCCAAAACA
Source organism: Eudonia lacustrata (assembly GCA_947562085.1). Taxonomy (NCBI): domain Eukaryota; kingdom Metazoa; phylum Arthropoda; class Insecta; order Lepidoptera; family Crambidae; genus Eudonia; species Eudonia lacustrata. The sequence goes on from OX387314.1 coordinate 20,466,772, forward strand.
AAGAAGTGGACTAGAGACATAACTGAATGATATCCAAGGGACGGGAAAAGGAGAAGAGGAAGGCAAATAAAGAGATGGGATGACGATTTACCAAAAGGCTGGAGGAGGTCAGCGTGTGACAGGGAAGTGTGGAAATGCCTAGAGGAGGCCTATGTCAAGGACAACCTGACCAATTAGAGGATGGCGATGCCACAACAACTATTAAATTAAGAACAATATTTTAAGTTTAATTTTCATTTATTATAAAAATTTTGTAAAATTGAAAGGTCAGCTAATAAAGGCTTTTATTATTATTATGTTCTTGCTTATTACAGTTTAAGCCAGTGTTTTGTAATCAGTGAATAATGTAATACCTTGACATTATACATGAATATATTCACTACCTTGCCTTCGCTACCTTTGGCAGGTAGTATATGTGCTGATCCACTAATATTTCTTACCCAACATCGAGTTTCGCTTTGGCAAGTGATAACAAGCAATAAATTATTAACATATGAAAAATCCTCTATTACAGATAGGAAGCCGTAGTAGTATTTACTCACCGGAGTCTCGTGTTCGAAAAACGGGATCTTTTATCTATGAAGATTTTATGCCCACTGATGGTGAGATATTTTTACATTAAAGATGGCAACTCTAGTATTTTAGTATATGTACAGTGCTCCTGCACAGTGTTACTGGAGTTATATGTTACATATATTTCAATAACTTATGTTAAATACACACAATAACTGTTACAATCTTTTAAAGTCTCTTGGAGTATTATTATTGGTTCTATATATCCTACAGGCACGGATGTGAAAGTGTACACAGTAGGGCCGGACTATGCCCACGCCGAGGCCCGCAAGAGCCCAGCGCTGGACGGGAAAGTGGAGCGTGACTCCGAGGGGAAGGAGATTCGGTACCCCGTCATATTGTCCAACCAAGAGAAGCTTATATCTAGGAAGGTCTGCTTGGCATTCAAGCAGACTGTTTGTGGATTTGATTTGTTAAGGTTAGTTGAAGTTGGGAATACTTATCTGCAAATAATAATAAGTATAAATCATATGATAGCGTAGCTCTTCAATTTACGGATTGTGTTAATTTATCAAAGGCATTGGATTGATTAAGAGCACATGAATACAGATATAAAAGTGTACATGATAGACTAATAAACCCTAGAATACTAATATGTTTGCATATTAGTATTCTATAACTTGCATTGTAAAATGTATTGTACTTGACATATTATTTTCTACTTTTAAATTGTATACGGACTTTAATATTTTTTATATTGTATTTATAACTTGATTCTTCATCTGTATTAATATTTTAAGCAATAGACATTTGATAGAGGTATATAATTGTTCAATTTATTGTTTTACGGCTCGGCACCTCTAAACAATTTTCTTTAAGGTACACACGTCTGCACATCAACCTATCCAAAACTGTCAAATTTCTTTAATCGATTTTGATCTTTATAACCAAACACTAAGGTTCAAAATTTATTGAAGAAATTTGACATTTTGTGGTAGGTTGATCTGCTGCCGTCTGTACCTATTACTTCCAATACCTTGAAAGAAGTTTTCCGCCATGGACAAGACAGAATTTTAATCAATTTTATTTAATTGACAGTTGTTCAAAAAAAGGCAGAGGAACTACACCATACAGCCTTAAATGAATTTTGATTGATGTTTGCTTTGTTTGTAATTTTATAATTTTATGGTTTTTAAATTCTTATACTACCAATTTACTTTTGCATGCTATCATAGATAGCTTAATAGGATGAGCCTAACAATATTATAACATCTCCCCATGTACCCTGTTCATACGCAAAATCAATATTCTATTCTATTCTATGAATTTATCACTGCTTAATAGTACTAATGATCGCTTTCGAGTCTACTTTCAGAATAAAACATTTCTTTTATATATTTTATTAACATTTAACTTTATTAAACTAAAATCGAAATTCTTGAATTAACACTTCCTCAGTCTTAATTTTTACTTACTTGGGCTAATTTTTCCAGTGGTGTTACCATCCATAGGTAAGGAGTTGTACCCCAGCAGGGACATACAATGAGCTGATGATGATGATGACGATCTCTTACACTTGTTTGTTTCGCAGGGCCAACGGCAAGTCGTTTGTGTGCGACGTGAACGGGTTCTCGTTCGTGAAGAACTCCAACAAGTACTACGACGACTGTGCCAAGATTCTCGGCAACATGATCCTGCGCGAGCTGGCGCCCACGCTGCACATCCCCTGGTCCGTGCCCTTCCAGCTCGACGACCCGCCTATAGGTGATTATTTGTTTTCACTAAAACTGCGAACTGTCTGTGCAAGTCCCTATCTACTGACCCTGATAGGTAGGGTATGGCAGTTGGAACTACGGCTCCGGCTGTCTTTTCAAGGGTACTAGGGGTAGGGGATATGGGTTGGACTCGTGGTGGCATGTGGCTAGCTGTAGAAGTGGGAATGTTCGTCTGCCTGGTTGAGGTCTGGCCAGGCGTCCATTTCGTGCACAGCGAGCGGGTTCTAGTAGCGGTCCGGAGGGGGCCTGAAGCGAAAAGATCTGCGAGGCACGTGAGTTGTCCGTCCATAGTTGGTTTTTCTACTCGGTAGTTTTCATTGAGTAGTTCTCCAACATCTCCGGCACTAGTTTGGAGAACTAGTAGAGGCGCCCGCTAGATGCAAAAGCCTCCGGTTGAATCAGCCGCGTAGGATTTTGGAATTGATCAGGTGCCTGGATGGGTACCGAGAAGTGAGTGTGCTTACAACTCCGCCACCAAAGAGGACATTTGGTAGTTGACTTTAGAGTTGACGACCCGAGCAGTGGTATCTGCAAGTTGTACTCTTAGTGCAACAAAAAGTGAGCGAGCTTACAGCTCCGGTAACCTATCTGGATATTAGGTAGTGGACTATACGTGTCCACGGGGCAACTAGCTCGAGACACTAGTCTTAAACGTACCGGATGAAGGATGCGTACCGGCGTGTTCTGATCTGGCGTTATGATCTGACGTAGATGGTCCCTTGTGCTTGCGTAAGGATGTCTGACACCTAACTTTATAACCGTAAGGTTGGTGGAGAGTGTCAGTATAAACTTTAAAGTAGTGTGTAGCAGGATGTCGTAAGTGTTTCAAGCGGTACCATGTACCAAAACCGTTAATCTATGGGCCGAAACACATAAACACGATAAGACGTCGCACCGCAAAAATAAGCGTTGCGCTAGGCTATTATAAACCTTATTGCCTGTCAAATACTAGACAGATGGCGCATCGTGGTACGACGCGACGTCGTGTCGTGTTTATGTGTTTCGGCCCTAATTTTTTAAGATGAGAATCTCATCTGATAGGATCGAAGTAGTGAAATCGAAGAAACGCTTAGCCTTTATCTCATCATGAGATAAAATTAAGCGTTTCTTCGTTGGGAAGTAATAAAAAAGGCTCTTACCTTTTATTAGTTTAGGGTCAACCATCTATGTAAAGCCTATGGGCTTCATGTAACTGGATTTTAGAAGCGGCAAATGCTCGCAGTTAACGAACAATCCTCAAGAGGTTTCTAGAAGGTATGTATCACGAAATCGTGTACCATCCCCTACTAGATTCTCCGTGGCGTTCAGATCGATTTCGAGAGCCCCTTTTTGAGATCCCTTTTTGGGTAAAGAACGTGAGAGTATGTATGTATGTATGTATGTATGTATGTATGTATGTATGTATGTATGTATGTATGTATGTATGTATGTATGTGTCGACCCGAAGCTCCCACCTGGTGGCCATGTGGTTGTCGTCTGTACACACGCGTGCACATGAGACTACTACAAACTGTCAAATTGCCTCAATAGACTTTGAACTTTATTTATATACTAGCTGACCGGCGGACTTCGTACCGCTTTGACAGTTTCCATGACAACAAAACAAACAAGTCATTCGTCCGCTTAAGAACACCCGTATCCCATGATGGACCTCTATAGCAGCGCTACCTACCGGGTCCAATTGTAAATCTAAACCGTTCTCGAATCCACTTGAACACACACAGAAAATTTCATCTGAATCAGTCCAGCCGTTTAGAAGAAGTTCAATATCATACACACACGCACAGAAGATTTATATTTATAAAGATTTGTAATTCCGGGCTATTGTAAGGTTTTAATTGAAAATATAAAAAAATTAATATTGTATGATTTGGTAACAACATACTATTTTTTATTTTGGTAAATTTCGTTATTCTATTAAAGCTGTGGAGTTTCTTGCGCCCATTCTTCTCCACAGCTAAAAAATATATCCTGAATGGGTAGTAGGTAAAAAATGTATGGACGATTCAAAAGCAATTTTCTTAAGTTTATTATTATGAATGACTTTGAGTTTATGACATATGGTTGAATATTTGTTGAAGAAATTTGTCAGTTTTGATGTGTGCAGGCGTCTGTATGTCTGGCTACAACCCGTGACGTTTCCCCGCAGTGCCCACGACGTTCGGCAAGATGATGGAGCTGCGGTGCGTGGTGGGCGTGATCCGGCACGGCGACCGCACGCCCAAGCAGAAGATGAAGGTCGAGGTGCGCCACCCTAGGTGAGACAGAAACACTTTTATTTTACCCTAGGAAAATTTTAATCATCCTGCAGGGCTCCAACTTATATGAAATGAAAAAACATTTATTCAATTTAGGCACAATAGTGCCTAAATTGAATAAATAGAACCACGATAGCTCAATTGGGAGAGCACCTGACCCAGTATGTCAGAAGGGTGCAGGTTCAAACCCTGCTCGTGGAAATTTTTTCAACATTTGTGTTTTTGTAATTTGTTCGCAACAAAATTTGCGTTAAAATTATATAAACAAAACAAAAAACATTTTACAAAGTAAATAGTGTTGAATAATTTCGGCGGGCTGGTTAGAACCACGATAGCTCAATTGGGAGAGCACCTGACCCGGTATGTCAGAAGGGTGCAGGTTCATACCCTGCTCGTGGAAATTTTTTCAACATTTGTGTCTTTCACAATAGTGCACTTAAGGCTCCAGTCTTGTACGAATCAGTGTTCTTGCAATATTATCAGAAACTAAGATCTTTTTTTTTAGTTATTAATAAAGCTACAAATGAAATTTATTTTACATCACTTTACAGTGTGGGGTTTCGAGTTTCCTAAACATATTAGTTTATTTACTTTGATGTTACTTTTAATCACTTTGTTAGGCTTTAAACATACTCGTGTTTACGTTCTGCGCGTTGAAGATCTAATTCATGCACTCGTCACGTAAAAAATATGGCAAAAACACGAAATGTATTCAGATAACATTTGTTCTTAAAACCTTTACAATAATCTTACTTGCTTACATTTTTGAGAAATACCTTAGTTTTCTTATTTTAGGTGGTTTAATTAGTGGTTTAAGTACCTTTTGTTTATAAACACTCAAGAAGTTTTGATTAATTAAAATTACCACTTGAGCAGCATTTGAACCTGCACCCTTCTGACATACCGGGTCAGGTGCTCTCCCAATTGAGCTATCGTGGTTCTAACCAGCCCGCCGAAATGATTCAACACATATACTTTTTACTTTGAAAGCCAAAGGCGCCCATTCAATGTCAACAACTACCGTCATTAATATCCGAACATAATATTTTTACAAATACTAAAGATCAGTTAAGAAGTAGGCAAGCTATTTATAAAAAGTTTTTGTTGTTGTTTATATAATTTTTAACGCAAATTTTGTTGCGAACAAATTACAAAAACACAAAAAAAAAAACATGTTGAAACAAATGTTTTGTTTTTTTTTAAGTATTCTTAAATATTTTATTTTACTTTGTCCATTTTAGTTAGCAATCTACTTTGTGTGGGTTCGATTCTCTCGAATATATTTTTGTTATTAAATGAATGTGTATCTTGATTTCTATATTTTGTCATTTGTCTTTGTTTTTATAATACGCATAATGGCTACCCCAAGAAATAGTCATGAGCGCTTTGTTTTAGCTGGTTACTGACATTAACGTACAAGTATGTGATAGCAAATGATTTCTACTATTGCTTCTAACAGAACACGATCACGTGTTCTGTTTGAAGCAATAGAATAACGCGCATAGTTTGTGTAATATTGCGGCGCGCCTTCTTCGTTCTGCGTGGCGTGGTCTGCTAACTAGATCTAGATAAATTTTAACAATACATAGTTTTATGGACTTCAATAATGGTTTGAAATCACTGTTTCAACACTTTTTCATAATAGATTTTCCATTTCAGTACTAGTTTTTTATAATAAAAATATGGTTTTGCTATTGACCTTAATCTGGGCCGATAGAGCAAGATTAAGGTCTACGATTAATTGAGCTGGCCCATTTGTGCATGTTCACTCTTGATATATATATACAATACCACGCTATGCCGCACCTTAAAAAAGATAATGCGAATCGTTTGTTTCTTATGTTAGGAACGTCACTCATCATCGTTTCTAGTTAGCCGATCACGCTTGTACGTTTAACAAATGCTCGTACATTTATGTCAGCGACCAGCACCAATATAATTTGTTAACTTCACTGCATTGTTGCAAGTAGTGTTACCTTTCGCAGGTTCTTCGAGATATTCGAGAAGTACGAGGGCTTCAAGCGGGGCCACGTAAAGTTGAAGAAGCCGAAGCAGCTACAGGAGATCCTGGACATCGCGCGCGCGCTGCTCGCAGACATACACACGCGCCACGCCGACCCCGAGGTTGAGGAGAAGCAGGGCAAGCTGGAGCAGCTCAAGAGCGTGCTGGAGATGTGAGTTTACCTGCGGTCATAGCATTCCTTACAGCTCTACAGCAACAGCTGCGGACGACGTTAGACATCCACACGCCACGCCGACCCCGAAGTGGAAGAGAAGCAGGGCAAGCTGGAGCAGCTCAAGAGCGTGCTGGAGATGTGAGTGGACCTGCGGTCATAGCATTCCTTACAGCTCTACAGCAACAGCTGCGGACGACGTTAGACATCCACACGCCACGCCGACCCCGAGGTGGAGGAGAAGCAGGGCAAGCTGGAGCAGCTCAAGAGCGTGCTGGAGATGTGAGTTTACCTGCGGTCATAGCATTCCTTACAGCTCTACAGCAACAGCTGCGGACGAAGTTAGACATCCACACGCCACGCCGACCCCGAAGTGGAAGAGAAGCAGGGCAAGCTGGAGCAGCTCAAGAGCGTGCTGGAGATGTGAGTGGACCTGCGGTCATAGCATTCCTTACAGCTCTACAGCAACAGCTGCGGACGACGTTAGACATCCACACGCCACGCCGACCCCGAGGTGGAGGAGAAGCAGGGCAAGCTGGAGCAGCTCAAGAGCGTGCTGGAGATGTGAGTGGACCTGCGGTGATAGCGTTCCTTACAGCTCTATAGCAACAGCTGCGGACGACGTTAGACATCCACACGCCACGCCGACCCCGAAGTGGAAGAGAAGCAGGGCAAGCTGGAGCAGCTCAAGAGCGTGCTGGAGATGTGAGTGGACCTGCGGTCATAGCATTCCTTACAGCTCTACAGCAACAGCTGCGGACGACGTTAGACATCCACACGCCACGCCGACCCCGAAGTGGAAGAGAAGCAGGGCAAGCTGGAGCAGCTCAAGAGCGTGCTGGAGATGTGAGTGGACCTGCGGTGATAGCGTTCCTTACAGCTCTATAGCAACAGCTGCGGACGACGTTAGACATCCACACGCTACGCCGACCCCGAGGTGGAGGAGAAGCAGGGCAAGCTGGAGCAGCTCAAGAGCGTGCTGGAGATGTGAGTGGACCTGCGGTCATAGCATTCCTTACAGCTCTATAGCAACAGCTGCGGACGACGTTAGACATCCACACGCCACGCCGACCCCGAGGTGGAGGAGAAGCAGGGCAAGCTGGAGCAGCTCAAGAGCGTGCTGGAGATGTGAGTGGACCTGCGGTGATAGCATTCCTTACAGCTCTATAGCAACAGCTGCGGACGACGTTAGACATCCACACGCCACGCCGACCCCGAGGTGGAGGAGAAGCAGGGCAAGCTGGAGCAGCTCAAGAGCGTGCTGGAGATGTGAGTGGACCTGCGGTGATAGCGTTCCTTACAGCTCTATAGCAACAGCTGCGGACGACGTTAGACATCCACACGCCACGCTGACCCCGAAGTGGAGGAGAAGCAGGGCAAGCTGGAGCAGCTCAAGAGCGTGCTGGAGATGTGAGTGGACCTGCGGTGATAGCGTTCCTTACAGCTTTATAGCAATAGTTGCGGACGATAAATAGGTGGCGACTGACCGGAGCATTTTGCCGTAACGTAACATATTCGATGCGAGCATTTGCAAGAGCAGTTCGTCAGTACAGACACTGAAGTGTACCCGCTGCGAGGTGATTGCTTAAATCACTGTCGGCTATAAATACTATACAGTAAAAGTCGATAAATAATAGTAGAAATAGAAAAACATTTATTCATTACATTTATGTAACTAATTATATTTATATTATTCATTTGGCAGGTACGGGCACTTCTCGGGCATCAACCGCAAGGTGCAGATGAAGTACCAGCCGCGGGGCCGGCCGCGCGGCTCCAGCTCCGACGACGGTAAGCCCGCCAGCCGACAGTTTTATAAAATATGTGACATATTTATGCACATCCTGAAAATAGTTTATTTATGTAAAAAAAAGAATAAACTCCTTTTTCCATAAATAAAAGTTTAGCCCATATATTTTTTCACTGCTCCGCAAAGGCCTCCATCTTTAAGTCTAAGACATCGATACAATTGATGGGTATTGTTTTAATCAACACTTTTGCCAAATGCGGGTTGGTGATCTTAAACCCGGTCTATGCAACGACAAATTCGAACACACACTTTGCCGGTCTTGGCAATTTATACCGATGGATATCAGGTCGAACTCTTACTAACTCCTGGTTGACCTGTGATCGAAACTTGACTAGTTTATACAGTGTCATGTAACACATGTAATACACACATTTTATTACTCTTACTTAATCTTTTTCTAATTTTGAACTTAACTATGCTAAATCTCACACTCCTCTGTACGCGCAATGTGATTAAAAAGGGTTCACAGTAGTGCAGCCGCCCGGATTGCGAAAGACCCAGGTTTGATTCCTGGCTGGGTCGGGTAAGCTTTTTTCACTGTATTTTATAAATATTTCATGCAGCTTCAGTGCAGCAATTAATAAGCATCTAAAAAAAAGGAAAAAAAAGGATTCACAAGTTTTTCTTAACGTATTACAGATACACTGATTTAAAACTAGCGTGTTAAGGTTCTCCTTCCGTTGATTTGCAGTAGGTAGCGCCGGCGACCCGTCGCTGGTGCTGATCCTGAAGTGGGGCGGCGAGCTGACGCCGGCGGGCCGCATCCAAGCCGAGGAGCTGGGCCGCATGTTCCGCTGCATGTACCCCGGCGGCCAGGGCCGGCACATACCAGGTGATGCATCCACCTAGTCATAAAGCATTTGGAACACCTCTTTTAGCATAGATACTTAGCTGGGATACGAGTTTACAGACTGCATGAAAGCGGCCGCCTCAGTCCATAGGCGCTTGCAACACCAAGGGTATATTTTCTATTGGCACTGATTTAAAGAGGCAGTTGTAAATAGCGGTTTTGGTAAGTAAAAAATTATAAATGGCACGTTTAATAACTAGTTCAGCAGTTAAAACTAAGCAGTAAAGTAAACAAAAATGAGTAATAAAAAATAATGAAATGGATCAGTGAATATATAATTGAACAGGAAAATAATTAAATGGGCAGTAAAAATTATTGAACGAGCGGTTACGTGTGGGCAGTAATAAATCGGAATTTGTCGGTCAAAAACGTCGTTTGTGGCGCTTCGCCGGCCGCTGCCGCAGCACGCTCGCGGGTTTTTGGTCACCATACTAACCTAACCTAATCAACACGTTAGCCTTTTTTCGTGGCGTCACGGGCGTTCGGGTATCACCGCTCGCTATGATCTGCCGATCTATTTATCGAACCGCTCATTCCATCATTTTTACCGCTCATTCATTTATTGGACTGCTCAATTATTTTTAGAATTGACACTGTATGGTAAAATAACCGACTAATTGATTTTTTATTACTGTCCATGTTTTACTGTCGCAATAATTAATCAACCGCCATTAAATTAAATAACTGCTCAATATGTTTTTCAACTGATCATAATAACATCTCGAATATTTAAATAAAAGCTCAAAAAATTAGTTCCCTTCTATTGATAATTTTAATTTATTTATGCGGTAATGAAAAATAGGAGTCACCTCGGCTAATGTCAGTGTGAGTCAGCTGTTTCTTATGAAAGTCTGTTGCCCTATAATATTGGTGTTACTATGGCTCGTTGTGTTGGATCGAAGACAGATAAGAAAGCAAGTTCCTCGCCAGTTGAAGATTACGGGTGAAGTACGCATACATATTTCCACTTTTAGCCTTATCATTACTCACCATTAGTTGAGCTGATAATAATAAGAGATGAAAGCGTTACTTTATTGTCTATTCAATTCAATTCAATTTAAAATCATTTATTCAGTTTAGGCTACAAATAGAAAAAATATAAATTATGAACGTCATTATGCCATCGGTGCGTAAGTCTATCTACTCTGGGCGGGAGATCTTGTACTGAGAAGACCCGGCAAGAAACTCAGCAAGTGCCCAGCTCTTTTCTCCCTTATAGCGTCATATTGGAAAATGCCCTATCATAAAAGGATACTTTCCATCACAAATAAAAACACAAAATATCAATCACAACACGTAAAAAACACAAAAAAAGAAAAAATAAATAAATAAATAAATAAAATATTTAAGTTTGCAAAAACATCATTTACCATGTCATACAGTACTAGGACTATTGCAGTGTACTCTAATTGTACTGGTATCAGTCATATCCCAATGAAGCTTCTCGTAGACACATAGATAGAAACACCTGAACCGTAAATCTCTTCCGTCTTTCATTGTAACGGTCATTAATGTGACTGATTTTAATTTTAAAATGCTAAAGGCTATCAGCCTCTCTTCTCGGGAATTCAACCCCAATGTCGCCACCTTGAACCATTGTATTAACCTCCACAGGCGAAGGCGGCACACAAGGGTTAGGGCTACTCCGACTGCACTCGACATTCCGCCACGACCTGAAGATCTACGCGTCGGACGAGGGCCGCGTGCAGATGACGGCCGCGGCCTTCGCCAAGGGCCTGCTGGCCTTGGAGGGGGAGCTCACGCCGATACTGGTGCAAATGGTCAAGTCTGCAAATACCAATGGCTTGTTGGACAACGACTGCGACTCTTCCAAGGTGCAGAATATGTAAGTCGTTTTGTTGTACCTTGTTGTTTTATTTTAACTTTTTATTGTAATAGGATTTAGGTGACTCCAAGCTGCCGTCTCACGTTAGTACACCCGTCGCGTCGGTATAAGCGGACAATATCTCAATTACCTGACTCAAAAGTTTTGTTTTTTGAAGCGTGTAAGTATTTGATAAAAAATAGTGTAATTACCAAAATAGCAATTAAAATGTTTTTTTTAAAACCTGGCTTCTCAATAATTTTTTTACCAACTTTTGCCATCAATACCATTATTCAATTATTATAATTATGCATTTTGGTTCGCGTCTATCAACTGCCATTTTTAGTTTGAAATGGCTATAATGTTTGCATTGCACTTTGCACCCCATCACAAGTATTTTTATTATTATTTAATAATAAAATAATAATATAAACATGCAGAATCAAAATTCTGCATGTTTATATTAAGGTAGGTTTTTAATCGCATTGTTAAACCACTATGGTTTGTCATAATGCGACAGCATTCACAATACTCTCAAATAAAAACATTTAATAAGTAATTATATAATTCAAAGTTACTATTGAGGAAATGGCTAACAACATTTACGAAATATTTTATTAAATTACATAGAAAGTAGGCTTTAACTTTGTTTTTAATATTGGTATTTGTTAAACTTATTACGGATTACTCCCTGGGGCTGTCTCACTTCAAACTTTTTATGTGAAGAAATAAAAAACTATTTAATTTATTTATTTAATTTAATTGCTCCTGTCGACCAGGGCGAAGGCCCGGCTGCACGAGGCTATGCAGGTAGACCGGTCGCTAGCGGCGGAGGACGGCGCGCGTATCAACCCGTGCCAGTCGCTGAGCATCTCGGCCGCCATGCAGTTTGTCAAGAACCCCGCGCAGTGCTGCGCGCACGCGCACGAGCTCATACAGCGACTCGTGCGCATCGTGCTCGCCAAGAAGGACGACCCCAAGACCAAAGGTACCCACTTTCAAACATACAGCGCTACAGACGAGACCATGTTGGCTTTATGTATCATCGATGTCATCTTTATAAATATACTTAATAGAATGGAATAGAAATCATTTATTTGCCTTAAAACACGATATTTAAGTTATCACAATATTTAAAACGGTACAGTGTGTTTTACGATTAAGATAGCATGCAAATACATAATAATTATTTAAATAAATTCTAAAACATTATTAAAAAAATTACAAATTACATTTCATTTAAATTACATTAATTATTACATTGCTTTGAAAGTCCAGAAACTCTTTCATACTATATAAATTATATACATTTAGCCATTTATATAATTTTGTCTTAAATAATTTTAAATTTTGTACTTTAATGTCATTCGGTAATTTATTAAATATTCTTAGACACATACACAGACAACTCCTTACAGATAATTCCGCAATACGAGCAGTATGTCTTTTGAACTCCTTAACAGCTCGACTGATTTTGATGTCTTTTTTTGTGTGTGTTTGAATGGCTCTCTGAATGGTTAGGATACACAATTGGACCCGGTAGGTAGCGCCGCAATAGGATCTATCAAGGAGGTGTTCTTAAACGGACGAAGTCGCGGGCCACTCACTGGTTTAATTCTGACTAGATTTGTGCTTGTATTGCTATTTTTTCTTTTCTTTCGAATGTGTGTGCCAACGAGCTTTTGATAAGCGTGCTCCGTAGGTAAAAACGAGCAACGTTTTTACCCATAAATCGGGTTTTCTAACCTTAAATCAAGTCATTGCTGCTGTGTTTCATAAATAAATATGACAGTAGTAGTCATCCAGATGTATTTTTATTGAATTCAAAGTCGAATTCGAATCCCGTTCGCGGAATTTTTTCAACACTTTGTCGTTTTTCAAATTGTAACTTGTCATGAACTTTAAAAGTACTTTGTTAAACTAACCTGACGAAAGCTTAACTGACGAAAAAAGCAAAAAGTAGCAAGCACCCTAAACCCCCAATTTAAAAAAAACTAGCACACAAACAAACAAATCTCAACAAGCACTCAAAATGAACGATTACGTCCGAGGGATCCATGTAAATTAGATGTATCTGCTTGTAAAAGTGCTCTACGTAAAAATAATTGCTTTATCATGCCCATAAGAGTTTATAACAAAATGCCATTTGAAATAAGACAGTTACCGACACCACTATTTTTTACGTAAACTAGAGAAATGGCTAGTTGAAAAATGTTATTATAATTTAAAAGAATATTTCGAAATGCAATAATTTATAACAGATAACATAACATGCAATATAATTAATAAATGAGTACCTAGTAATTTGCCTAATGAATGATTGATATAATTATTATGTGGAATATTCTTTAATATTTTATTGTAATGTATAATTTATTATTTTAATTTGGTTTTTGTTAATTATTTTGGTATTGTTAATTTTAATTTTAATTGTTTTTTTGGGCTGTTTTAGATGGATTAGTACCTAATTAATGTGAACAAATTTTGTATGCCGACGTTTCGGTAGAACACGCATGTACCTTACTAGTATGTAACTTAACAATATTGTATACCGTGTCTCTTATGCAAATAAATATATTTCTATTTAACATGTAACGGTGAAAAGTATATTAAATGTATTATTTACTGCTGCACCAAATTTACTACTTGTATTATTAAAATTTCGTACTACAACCGTCGTTAACCCATCTAACGGTTTTCAAACGATCGCAGACACGATACTGTACCACGGCGAGACGTGGGAGCTGATGGGCCGCCGCTGGGGCAAGATCGAGAAAGACTTCTGCACCAAGGGCAAGACGTTCGACATCTCCAAGGTGCCCGACATCTACGACTGCATCAAGTACGACCTGCAGCACAACCAGCACGCGCTGCAGTTCGACCAGGCCGAGGAGCTGTACGTGTACGCCAAGTCGTTGGCCGATATCGTCATACCGCAGGTTAGTGCAACAAAAAAATAAAAATTACACAAATTAATTTTTTTATTAGGGTTTTTACCGCCTGGTCAATTAAGGCCAATTCACACCAAAGTAGCAGCGGTCGGCAGTATTACTGTCAAACCATTTTAAGCTATATCTATAATTGATAGACTCGAGTATGTCTTAATTCTTAATATATAACAAATTTATCAAATGGAAAGTGAAAACGCACGCACTCTAACCTCTCTCTAACCTTCAATGTACACTACACACCACACAAACACTACAGTACAAAACTCCCCGCCCGATCCTCTAAATGCCACTACACATTTACAGAATACACTAAACATGCACACTAGTTTAGGCCCAAGACACCGTACTCGTAGAACAAGGGTACGTAGAACCGGTTTACACGCGCTCTATACCAGGTACAGACATGTACCTTGGGGCTTCTCTCCTCCTCGACGGCCCGGTCTACCCGAGCCGGGGGCCGAGCCTTTAGAGGCGCCCTCGGGTGGTCCCGCTCCCCGATCCGATCCGAACCCTTCGGAGAATCTAGTAGGGCACGGGGACACGCACTTTTAAGTCTGTGATGCCGTTCCCTCTAGAAAACCTCCGAAGGTGATTCGTTTCTCACGGCTTGCGGTACCCTTTACGTACCCCGCCGCCCCCAAAAAAGCCCGGTGACGCTGAAAATGCCGTTTGAGGTAATTAGTAAACTCTCTCAAAAAAAAAAACTACAAAACTCCAACCCCATCTATGACTATTTGAAAATTCATTCTATATGATATGTAGGGAAAGTTCGTGCCCGAGCAGTAGTGTCATAAAAAATGAGCTGATGATGGTGATGATAATATGTAGGGTCTAACTTGATTATTTGTTTGTTCAGGAATACGGGTTAACTATGCAAGAGAAACTAACAATCGGTCAGGGGATTTGCACTCCCTTGCTCAAGAAGATTCGCGCAGATCTACAAAGGAACATTGAAGAGTCTGGTGAAGAGACAGTGAACAGATTGAATCCAAGGTAAGAAATACAATTTGGGCTAAGTCAGTTAAAAAACCACTAAGAGTAGTATGTACAAAGACACGCAGGTTATTATGTTATTACCTATAAGAGAAACTTTAATTTGTTCATAACTAAAAAATGTTTAGCTATTAAGTACTTTGTTTTTTAATGTATTTGGTTAGTGCCAGAATCATAATGTAACAATAGTTTTAAGCGATTTTATAAAACTTAATTTTGATTTGTAATACATTTCAATGACCGTAGATCATCTAATATACTGAAAATAGCGGCAACCTTGACCGCTGTATTAAAAAGCGGGGGTAAAAAGCCCTCTCTACTTCCCACGTTTGTCACAGAGTGGCCATTCAGTTGTAGTCAAAGTAATAGTAACAAGAGAGCCGAAGATTGAGCTCTGTGGCATACATTAGTAGAAGCCTATGACCAGTAGTGGACTGTTACGAGGTAATAATGATGAATCGACGTTGGCACCACCTCCATAACCCTGTCAAACCGAGCCAGGAGCCGTTCCTAGCCTTTATTTACTTTAGGCGCCCTCGGATGGTTCTCGAAACTCTTATGATGTTTCGATCACCACCGCTTGAGAAACCCTTTAAGTTTATAGCTGTCCACAAAAAGTTCGGTTACGTCAATAAAGCAATCACTTTAAAAAAAACTGGTTGTGGTAACCGCAGGACACTCGTTCTGGTGTGGAGACTGAGGCTATAAATGTAGAAATTTAATGCCTTCCGGCGAGGTAGATCGACGATACACGCAAAGTGGCTTGCAGCAGTTGGAAGAGAAGTGGCCATCAAAGGCATACATTAGGAGAGGTCTTTGTCCAGCGGTGGACTAACAGGCTTAGGGTTGCCAGATGATAATTTGATAAAGGACTGATGAGTCTAAAAAAGAGGATTATTTTAAGGACATACATTTTTTTTTTCATTTTTTTTATCTAAGCTGCTAATTATTTGGATGAATTTCCTAGTTTTTTTTAGTTAATGACTAAATTTTTTTTACACAATATGTTTTTAAAGTTATATTAAGTACATACTTATATTAACATAACGTATTTAGTATAGTAAAATAGGTCGGGAGGACAAAATGTCATAAGAATGACACTACCCCTACATGAAACAAGCGTGAATGTTTGTATGTATGTTCCCTTTTGTTACCACCTGGCAACCCTAGGCGGGCTGAGCTGATTGCGATGATCCGGGCCGTAGGCAGGGCGTGGGGAGGGGGCGGGCCAAGCCACGCGTAAGGTGAAGTGTCCCGCGCAGGTACAGCCACGGCGTGTCCAGCCCGGGCCGGCACGTGCGCACGCGCCTCTACTTCACCAGCGAGAGCCACGTGCACTCGCTGCTCACCGTGCTGCGCTTCGGGGGGCTGCTCGATGTGAGTTACTGCATACGTTTTACAAACCAACATAGCTTTTCTATAAGCTAAGAACGAAACAGGTTAGTCTTGTGACTGTTTTTAGTGGATGTGCGTAAACAGTTGTTTGTGTTTTTTTTGCTTGTATTCATTGTACAGGCGCGTCTGCACGTCAACTTATCCTAAACTGTCACTTCAATAATTTTAAACATATGTCTAAGACATAAAGTTCAAAATTTATTGACAGTTTGTTTTAGTCTACCAGGACAAGAATAAGGATAAGAATGGATAAATAAATAGTTTAAAAGGGTAGGGAAGAAAACTTAATACACAGGGCGCGCTGTGCGTTCATTGAAGATAAAGGTTTTCAAACTTTAAGACTTTCGATCATTCCTTAGAACTAGTTTAGTAGTTTAATCTTATATCTCAGAATTAATCACATGCCGATAGAAAAAAAATTAAAGGTGACTTTTATAACTGTCACCTGTAAGGAATGTTGGATAATCCGCGCATAACTCGCACGTGGTGACGTGGCGGACTTAGTGAAGCTAATGATGATGATATAATAGTTTTTTATTATTTTTAAAACTAAAGCATCACGCTATAATGATAAACCACTGGTGTCCTGCCATACTATGCTTTGTGCGCATACTGTGTAGCTTATTGGGTTTACTTCAGACCACATACTGCAATAAGGTTTAGTTTGACGTAAAAGCGGATCAAAAACAGGCATTTCGGCGCAGGTACTGAAAGATGAGCAGTGGCGGCGCGCCATGGAGTACGTGTCGATGGTGTCGGAGCTCAATTACATGTCGCAGATTGTGGTGATGCTGTACGAGGACCCCACCAAGGACCCCTGCTCCGAGGAGAGGTGACCAGTCTACTTCGCTCTTAAACATTTTCTATCGTCATTGTTGTTGCTTGGACGTCGGGAACTAAATAGCTAGACGACGTCAAACAATGGACTGGACTTGGCTATCGTCAATTAAAGGATGCCACATAGGATCTAGCCTACCGGAGGGGTTCGATGGCGCAGTGGTTAACGCGCCCGGTCTTCGAGTGCTGAGGCAACTTTCGCAAAGGCCGATCATCGGATAGGTGACCAAAAATGCATCAACTCGAGCTTCTCCGTGTTTCGGAAGGCACGTAAAGCCGTTGGTCCCGGCTGCATTAGCAGTCGTTAACAACCACCAATCCGCACTGGGCCCGCGTGGTGGTTTATGGCCCGTCCTCTCTATCCATCCCTAGGGAAGGCTCGTGCCCTAGCAGTGGGGACATAAAAATGAGCTGATGATGATGATGATGACATAGGACCTCAGGAATTTTTGTGTACTGATCTCCTAACTGCAGTATGAAGTTGGCATTCAATGAAAATGATATGATTTAGTTGATCGTTTATTTCAGTTTTTCTAATTGAAAAACTTAACGTACTTAAGAGAACCGAATATAGGAGAACACTTCACCCTGAATCCTCAACTAAAAAGCAACTGGCTATCCGATCTCTTAACTGTTGGAACATAATTGTTGTAACGAATATTTGGACGGTCGGCACCAACCAACCATTCAGATTCCCTGCAAGAATTCTACCACCATACTGGCTATCCTACCGTTTAACTGTGGAAACATAACAATGTTCTTTATTATTTCATAATTTCGTTGCCCCCTGTGCAGGTTCCACGTGGAGCTTCACTTCAGTCCTGGCGTGAACTGCTGCGTTCAAAAGAACTTGCCGCCCGGGCCCGGCTTCCGGCCGCACAGTCGCAACCATTCCACCGCCAACAACTCGGTAAGCTACTTACGGGTTAAAATCAATTTCGATCTTAATTTAAGATGATAAAGTTCAATTTAATGGTAAAATTAATAAATCTACTGCTATACGATAAGTAAAGTTTTTGAGTTTACCACGCACGGGATATCGAAATTCATTTCGCCGTTTGACATAAGATCGGCAAAACATTTGGCCTTTCTGTTACTGATCGAACAAACAACTGACCGAAATGTGCTCTTCGGAGTCACCGCTTCACTGTTTCAAATATCCCATCGCGTACAAAGAGATTTGGTGACTCGTGTCTTTGTCGCACCTCCAAAAGATGGAATAGTCTACCAGCATACGTTTTCCCTCCTTCCTATGACATGGGGTCCTTCAAGAGAGGCGTGAAGAAGCACCTTGTGGGCCGGCAGAGTGAAGTTGACTGATGCTACGTTTGTCTACACGCTGCACCAGTTATCTTCGCGTCTGGACTCTATTTCCACTTAACGTCAGGTGGGATGGAGTCATTTGCCGAGCTAACTATAAAAAAAAAAGTATTTTGTCGATATAACCATTGACATTTCTATCATTGAATGAACATTTGGTCAAAAGGATGTTTGGTATCTTGGTATTGGTAGCTTTCTATCGCGTGTCGGATAGATCTAAGACCTCTTGATCTTGATGGGATTAAGAATATTGTGCTTGGTTATTATTTTTGTCATAGAACATACTTGCTGAATAGAGTTCATAAAATTGTAGGTAATAATGTGTCATTAGCAGAATTATTATAACTAGATTTTTACAATGCACTTTAGTATTTTCTCAGCTTTCTCTCAAAGAGGAGTTTACAGTTATTTCTACCAAACGTCCAAAAAGAAATGTCAATGGTTATATCGACAAAATATATTTTGGTCAGTTGTTTGTTCGATCAGTAACAAAAAGGTCAAATGCTTTGCCGATTTTATGTCAAACGGCGAAATGAATTTCGATATCTCGTGGTAAACTCTAAAGTTTTTTGTGGGGTACTTTTTAAATTTCTTGTGGGTCAGTGTATGGCCTTTATATCCTGATGTTAGCCCGAGTGATGATAGGCCCGAAGATGGAAGCGAACTTCCCCGGAATCCTGAACTACTGAAGCACTAGGTATTTTATCGCCAGCTGAATTAAAGTAATATATTAAAGTGGCTACTAGGTATTAACGACTTAATACAACAACATGGACTAAGCGCACCAATCCGAATTGAGCCGTCCGTCGTCGCGCCGTGCTGGGTGAACTCCCCATGTGTTATTGTTCTTTCGTGAATGCTTGAGTTCAACAGTGGACCGATCCGATCCCAACCCTTCGGAGAATCTAGTAGGGCACGGGGACGCGCACTTTTAAGTGTGCGATGCCGTTCCCTCTAGAAAACGTCCGAAGGTGATTCGTTTCAACACGGCTTGAGGTATCTTTACGTACCTCGCCGCCCCCCAAAAAAGCCCGGTGACGCTGAAAATGCCGCTTGAGGCAATCAGCAATCTCTCTCAAAAAAAAAAACAACAGTGGAACGTATACAGGCTAACCTTGATGAATCGTGACCAACGGCTAAGCGTGCCTTCCAAAGCACTATAGAGTGCGAGGCAGGCTCAAAATGGCAATACCTTCTAGTTTTGAATTTTCTTGTTTTCCAGAGCTCTTCCGATGAAGTGAAATGTATAGAGGAGGAAAGTGAAGACGACCAAATGGCCAGTCAGGAGACTTTACAACCTGTAAGTGCACTAATTAAGGGCTCCCACACATAAACACCATACGACTTCGCATCGCAAAAATAAAGTTGCCCCAATCTAGTATAAACCTTATTGCCTGTCAAATACTAGACAGGCGCCACCGATAGTGGCGGTGCGACGTCGCAACGCGGTTATGTGTTTCGGCCCTCTAGGAATTGTAAAAACTACCCAAAAGACCTTTTTATCGGTACCTACCATGAATTCATCTGCTCATGTACATTTCAGGATGCTGACGAATTGGACAATACATTTTCCCCTAAAAAATCTTCCAAATCGAAAATAAGGCCATCGGATCCTATTCCTATATGGTAAGTAATCTTTAAAAAAGTTATCATCATCATCAGCTTTCCACTGTTGGGGCACGGGCCTTCCCTATCAATGGATAGGGAGAACGGGCCATAAACCACCACGCGGGCCCAGTGCGGATTGGTGGTTGTTAACGACTGCTAATGCAACCGGGACCAACGGCTTTACGTGCCTTCCGAAACACGGAGAACACATTTTTGGTCACCCATCCGATGACCGGCCTTTGCGAACGTTGCTTAACTGAGGTTAGGTAGAGTGCTGAGGCACTCGCAGACCGGGCGCGTTAACCGCTGCGCCATCGAGCTCCTCCTAAAAAGTTATAGCTGTTATCAATGCGCTCAATATATTTTTAGTTGCTTTTTACATTTCAATCGTCTGCTTGAACATGAATCATAGAAAACCAAGGGAAACACATATTAAAAACATACAACCGATATTCTGCAAGTAACGGTATTTCTGTAATTTTGGTAATAACGAAAAGATATATTTTTTTATATTTTAATTTCTGCTAAGTAAATATCCTATAACTGTACCACTACCGGGCAAAGGCCTCCATCGTTGAAATCAAGTCATCACTACAATTGATGGGTAATGATAATGGCTTAATCATCACGCTTGCCAAATGCGGGTTGGTGATCGATCACACACCCGGGCATCGAAAAATCGGAAACACACTTTGCCCATCCTGGGAATTGAACCCGGGACCTTTAGATATCGGGCCGAGCGAATTGCCATTCTGCTACCGAGGCGTTATTTATGTTAAACTATAGAATATGAGGAATGTTGTAGCAATCTTCACTACACGGTGAGCGGGCACGAGGCGTCCACCCTGGCGGCCCGGCTCACGGCGGAGCTGCGCGCGCGCAGCCACGCCGACAGCGACCAGGTCATCTTGCAATATGTGCTACTTCACTTTTCAGCTAGTTTACGAGTTGTTTTGACCTATAAATAAATCAATTAATTAATTAACTTTCCTACACTCACACCAATTATCTAGCCCAAGATAAGCTTCGTTATGAAACTCGTTAAATGGTTACTAGACAACGGATAAACATACTTAAAATACTTAAATACATACTTATTATACATAGAAAACACCCAGACCCGAGACAATTTAGAAGAACAACAATTTCTAAATTGACCCGACCGGGGATCGGACCCGGGACCTCAGAAATGGCGACACCATGAAAACCGGTGTGCAAACCACTCGACCAAGGAGGTTGTCTATGAGGCGATTTTGCAAGTTCTTGCTGTAGTTATGTATAATTTTACGCAATTATTTTTGCGAACAAATCATGGCCACGATAGTATAGTTGGGCGCCGGACCAGGGATGTCATGGGGTGCTGGTTCGAATCCCGCTCGTGGAATTTTTTCAATATTTTGTCTTTTTTGAAATTCTAGCTATGTGTTCATTAAGCGCCCTCAGATTAGGTGGAACGACGATCTTCGCAGGTTGGCTGACAAGAGCTGGATGAGAGTAGCCGCGGGATCGCGGTGCACTTAGAGAGGCCTATGTCCAGCAGTGGACAAGTACAGGTCTGTTAACTAAAGCTGGCACGTTCAACACATTTACACGCTTGTGTAGTGTCTGTGAATAAGACGCGGCGTGACGTCGCACTCCATTCGCATCATGAAAGTCTATCCGTCTCTCTCGCGCTCGGTGAAGCTTATGAGTATAAAGGAAGCAGTTATTGTTTTGCTTTTGCTACTGTTTATAAATACAGAGTGATGTTTTTTGATATTCGTCCGTTAGCGTCAATCACGTTTAAATCGACGAAGATTATTGTGTCATCTTTGTTTACCTACTTTAAGGTTAGATTAAAATGTCTTCTCGAAGAATTGGTTCCGGCAAAACATTAATAGGACAATCCCGTGAAATAGTGTACAATGTTTTTAACTATTTTATGCTCCATAATAAAAACAGTGATGGTGGAAACCGTTTAATGAAAGATTCTCACAGAAAATCGGCGTGAAACAACGGCACTCGTTGCTGTTGTGTTTCGTCCGGTGAGTGAAAGTACCGGAGGCCCATCTCTCACCCCTCCCCCCTCCCAATTCCTACTCCCTCCTCAAGATCCAACTCCTTTCCAAGGTTGGCAACGCATCTGCGATAACTTTGGTTTTGCGGGTGTTCATGGGCGGCGGTGATTACTTTCCATCAGGTGACCCGCCTGCTCGTTTGCCTCCTTTTAACATAAAAAAAAAAGATTTATAAATTTTTAAATTTTATTTACAACCCTACGACTTTACTCAACTTACAACTTACAAGCTTATATAACTTATAAAAATTGGAGTAAGAAGACTAAATTTTTATGATTTTTTAATCAATATAATTTAATTGATTAAATTTAATTTAATTTCTAAATATGCTGTATAGTGAATTTGCATCAGTGTGCGTACTGTGAACATGCTGCCAGCTTTAGTTAACAGACCTGTTTAGGCTGATGATGATGATCATGATGATGTTGAAGATGATGATACCATACCATATAACATCATCATCAACGTGTAATACTTAACATAGTTTACAACATTGCACTACTTGCGACATTGCACAACAACATGCGACGTTGCACAACAATAAAGAATGTAGTAACAAAACTGCACGTAACGTCGCATACTGCGTTTCTACGTCGCTAAACACGTTGAGCGTCACATGCAGTGCCCACTCATTGTTGCTTAGCGAACAAATGCGTAACGCCATATTGAGTAAATATTGATCAATAAAATTAAATTATATGGCTTTGTTCACTGTAGCATACATTCTTCTAACGCATTTGAATTTGTAATGAGATTTAGTATTTTCTTTTTCCATACATTTTCATTAGTCATTATTAATTAATTAATTTACATGCCCCGTCCCGTCATTGCTCTTATCATATAGATTCAGACATGTATTGATTTCATTAGGTTTTGATCATTGTGTCTTGGTTTATAATAATCGCTGATTTTCATTTATTTATAAATGAGAGTACTTACCTAAAGTTACCGATTGATATCCAATTGTAGCACGAAGAAACGGAATCCAAAGATACGGAGGAGGCTCCGCCTCGCGCGCGCAGCTACGACCAGCATAAACAGAACAGCGACAACGGTAAATATATAGGCAGACAAAGGCCACGCTTCACTGGTGATTCACTAACAAAGCCTGCCTTGTTTTTTATGAATGATAAATTCATTGTAAATATTGCCATAAGTGGCCAATTCAATATCTTTTATGTGCGAGGAAAAATACCTTTTAGTGATATGTTGAAGTCTTCCAATTAATTAATTTAAATTAGTAGTTAAATCTGTCTTCCAATATATCCCGCTGCCATCTTTATTATGTCCAATTGACTATTTCTAATAATATCTGTTTTTCAGATGTTTATTTACTTATAGCACATGTCCTTAGAGTACATTTTATCAATTTGTTCAGTCACATTATGCTCTTCGTAATATAAGATGTTAGAATCTTCCTTTGAAGTGCTTTTGTGTAGTTAGATACCTTGAAAATTGAGAAAGAAGTTTAGTATCCTAACCTTTTGCCTGGAAATGCTTTTTTAATGTTACTTGACGTTGGTGGAATATGGTTGATAAACTTCTTACCTCCAGTATAGTATGAAGACAGTAGAAAAGTATGAAGTACCTATTGCATGGTTTTATGTACTACTATTTCTGATTCAACCATGTTCTGCCGGATCGTATAACCTACTGATAATTTTAACGGCCGCAATGACGATGTGTACTCAAACCACGTCGCAGACTCCGACGAGGCGACCTCTGGTGGCTGCCTGCGGTACCAGGGCGGCGACCAAGGTTAGTGGGCGTGGTCAAGTACGGGCGGCCCATATAAATGTTGAGCAATGTCATTATTTAACCTTTGATGTGCGCGAGCGCTGATTAGCGTCGCTAAAAAAAATTCTATTGTGTCTGTATTCACGGCAGACGACAAATTAATATTGCAACTTCGAATGAAGCCTGTGACTCGAATTCAGAAATCAGAAAGTGATGAAAATTGTAAATGTGGTATTTGAACATGCAACTTGATATAATCCGGGTCAGGCGCGCAATAAAATTAGCGTATCATTAATATTTTTATATATAGGGTCTAACAATATCAATAAGCGAACGTTTAAGGGGAGCATCTATACATCACACTGAGCATGCTCACCAAATTTGGTGCAAAACTACATGCTCGTTACCGAGATAATCAACAAAACATTATCATAATTCACCAAAAAAATACACCCTTTCCAAACCCGTACAGCTGTACTACACGCACACAAAGATAGCCTTAAATTTTTAATTGTGTGCGTGTATCTGTACACTATCTTTTTATTGGCGCTTGCGTGCGTGTTAGTAAAGATACAGCATGTTTCGTGATGTGCATTATTTTAATTGATTTAGTTTATTAGAAACATAACTTTGAAAAATCACTATAAAACTGGAGCCCATTTTGTCATTGTATTCAGAATGATGTATAGATACCGCCCTTAAACGTTCGCTTGTTGATTTTGTTAGACCCTGTATATTTACTTGTGATTGGATTTTATAGTAAAGCTTAATTTGATAAAGTCGTCGAAGTGGAAGGTGTTTAACGTTTTTGTTGGTTCTCCGTACGTGTCAGCGCGGCAACTATGCTCAAAGTCATCGTTTCTACAGCTCTGGTGTAAGGTTATTTTGCTACTCTAGTAATCGCGTAGGCTAACTGGTGCATAAAAAGTATATAGGGCTGATGTTGGCAGTTCTGTGGTTATGGTATACGGTAGAGAATGATAATTTACTATGTGGGGACATTAGTATGGATGACGATGGAAAAAGTACTTTTAATGTAAAGCATTTGCAGACGATTGCTTGATCATGTAGTTTAATCCAATAATCTTAGTTGCACTTATGATATCTAAATAGAAAAATCCAGTTAAATCTAGGTAGACTACAATTTTTGTAATTTAGAGCCTGAAATAAGTAAGATAAACTAAATACCTTTGTAAAGGGTAAGAATTTAGATGGCATGTTTAGTTTATTTTAAAGGTACTACGAGTAGAATTGAATTGTTGTAGAAAAATCAAGTGCAGACCAAACTTGACACTGTTTAGTTTCAATTGAGCTATGGTGATGGATTTCCAAAAACTCAACAAGGGCATTTGCCCTTGCTGAGTTTTTGGCCAGTTCTTTTCAATAAATACAAGAACTCCCGCCCCGTGTACTTACAAACCGATGGCATAGTGGCATCCATAAGAGCTAATTTTGTAGCCTAAATTTAATAATAGATTTTGAATTTTGTTATTGTAGGTACTTAGTAACAATTTCGGTCCGCACTTGGTGTACCAATAATATATTTTCTATAATTCCTAACTTCACTAGTCGACTTCTGTTAGGTTACTATATCTGCCATTGCCTCATCACATCTTAGATACCTTCGATTATGTTGGATTGATTTTGTTATATTTCGGGACTGTGTCTTGTCTGTATACTTTTCACTTGTTACTTTGGAGTCCGTAGCAGTGGCGGCAGCTGTCCTCGTTTAGCTCATTCTGGCCGGTGATTTTGTGTGTGTTTGCGTTGCATTCTCTCACCCCGCGTGTGTGTGTTCAGTTTGACTATTGTTTGCAACCTGCATGTTTTATATAACGTGGATACTAACTTGAATTTTAATATAATATATTTTACATTTGTATCTCGCCGATGTATCGATTCATGCTTCGTCGGGCACAAGCTCGTTGCCGCATTTTAGTCCTCCGGTCACATCGCTATGTGAGCGGAGGGGTAATCTGTTCGCGTGGAGGTTTTCGCTCGACTCGGATGAAGAACAATCGTCAAACTGGCACACCGGCTCCCGGGACGCATCGGGTATCCTCATGCGGCATCGCCCGCGATGTGTCATCCTTTCTTTCTATCACTACAAGCACGCTTAAAGCACAATTATATCTGTATACGTGTAAGTCTATTTATTTATATATTTTCTGTTATGATATTTATTAATGTCGATTTCTTCTTCCGTCACCCTGTCTTCTAACTTTCTCACCCCCCGCGTAACCCGTGTCACATCGCCTCGCCAAGGCTCGCGCTCGCTTCCCCCTCCCCCGGTCGCGTCGCCTCCCCCCGCGTCCCCCCGCGCCCCCCGCAGCCCGCTCGTGGACGTGGAGGGCGTGGAGTCCGCGACGAACGAGCTGCCGCTGTCGGCCATCACGTTCGGCGCGGGCGGGCCGTATAGTGGGTGGGTGGCAGGGCGGCGCCAGCGGCACAGCATCGCCGGCCAGATGAGCTACCTCAAGATGCTGGGGCTGGGCGCGCGCGGCAAGCTGCCGGGCCAGGCGGGCCTGTTCAGCACCGCCGTCATCTCCGGCTCCAGCTCCGCGCCCAACCTGCGCGTCATGATACCCACCACCGCCGCCTCCAACGGTGAGTACGGGACGCCATGCGCCACGCGCCACCCGAGGACTCCACATCGACTAATATCGATATGTCAAGGATCGCCACGACAGCTGTTTTACACAATATTGCGGTTGATTCGACGAAATGGTACTAGGATGCAAACTCGGAACGGTATATACAGAGTGAACGAGAGTGCGGCAACAGTGCCGTGACCTTGAATCGACGTACCGAGCTGTACCTACCGGCTAGGGTAGTACTCACACAGAGTTAATCTGCTATTGTGTGAATTTGGGTGTCTTTTATATTGCAAACTTGCCTTGTTATATCTGTCGGCAAACTAAAAAAGGACAAACTGGGATTATGGTTGTGTGTGTTGAGACATCCTCATACTCAACTGGTATTTTTTTCCAGACAGTTTCTATAGGCACCCACCTATATGCAACAAAACTCGCAATCGCGACACTCAAACCAAGAAAAATACGTTTATACTGATCGGCAGCGCTCAGTGACGTACTTGTTATTCTCCGTTACTACAGCAACATACGCTGCCCGATCCGCGTTTGCGAAGACAGCCCGCTGAAACGCCAGGGTGTTTAGTCCACCCCAGGTTCAGGTAGAAATGAAAGAGTAAATACTGTACAAGAGTTTATTCCCAGGGGTGGGTAACGTCGATCGCATACAATTCAGTGGTGTCGCTTTGATAAGAGAAGAGGACTTAGCTTCTAGGGGCTTAAGTTTCGTGTGCGCAGTTCGGCTCCTAGGTCAGCCTAGACCCGGGCCGTAGACTGCGCCAGTAGATACCGGAACCAAGGCTGGACCGCAGTAGTAGCTGCCTTCGGAGGTGCAGGCGGGTAGGCGCGTGTAATAAGGTACAAGCTGCTACAATTGAACCGGCCTCCTATTGACCACTAACGGTTAAGCAATTGCAACACAAAAAGAACTACATTAGGTTTAGAGAATCTAATGAAAGTCATTTAGAAGGGAGACAACATCTGTGGTTAATTAAACCTTAATAGACTAATAAATACTCCCAAAGAAATAACATTTACTAATAAATGTTAATTATAATATTTATGAAGGTAGGTACCGGCGCCGTAGTAAACGGCTACTCGGACAAATGAAATTTAGTGAAAACTAAGAACCGTTAGGGATTCCTACATAATAAAAGTAAATGTACAATAACAATAAACTACACTTCTCAACCATTGTAGGTCACAAATAATAACTTTAACAGTAAAACAGAATTATCCAAATCCAGCAAATCTAAGCGAAAACACTATGACGAAAGAACACTTACCCGTAGGTTGGGGTAGTCAAATATGAAAATTCACAATTACAATAAAAAAAATCTGAGAACCGACTAATAGCTGCGGTGGTGATCAAAAGAGTCCGTTAACCTCTTTTTCACCCTTTTATATTACTTTTCAAAATCACCAGTAGTTATGTTCTAGAACTTCCCCGAAAATAAAAAAAATGTTCCATAGAGCTGACGATTTACAAAAAGAAACAAATACATTTTGAGTAAATGTATTTGTAAATAATACCAGAAAACACCGTGTATTTGTATGTGCTTTCCTCGCAAATAATTTATTTAATTATATAATTGATAATCCCTATATTAAAATTTATCAAAGCAACCTTTGTAAAGAAATTGCTGAACGAAACGTAGACGTTCGGTTCCCGAACGGAATAGCTGTCAAAAACGGAACTGTCACCTAGTTGTTTGTTTACAATCATGAGTTAAGGTTCATATTTATTTATTGTATTTCATAGTTAATAGTCCAATAAAATGTAGTTCTATTAAATAATTGTTATAAAATTAATGACAACGGTAAGTACTATGGATTTTAGCAAAACACACGCCGTTTCCAAAGGTAAAATCGGCGAAAGTGTTACACCGCGTCATCGCGTACTCCTTTCCCGTGCTTTTTTCTGTGTGCTAATGTAGGTGAACTACGAGCTTGTGTGCGTACGTTTCGGTGCGCTTGTATGAAGTTGCCGCACTCTTGCTTGTTCACTCTGGTATATACCTACCGTTCGAAAATTAAAATTGAAATCGTTTTCGAATTATAAAAACTGTTTACGTCAGTGTGTTTTTTGTCATTTTCAAAAGTCGCATCCTTGTACGAGTACCTACTGTTTAAACAACGCTGTTTCGGTCATTCGTGAGATTAACATCGTGTTCAATGGTCCTGATGAGTGCTCCAATATAATAATATATTTGTCTAATAGGGCTATTACCAAAATCAAACAATTAAGTACTGATGGCTGTGCGATGTAACGTACATCACAAAAATTAGGACATCGCGCTAGTAGGTACAACTAGAATAAAATATAGCTGTGCATAACACGTCTTTAAAGTATCTGAGGTTAAACCAACCTTTCAAAATAATTATTTTATTTTGATTTTATGTTCATGTTTTTAAAAGCTTTCAATGCTTAGCTTATGTTGACTGTACTTTACTGAATGAGACCACAGTCCAACCACAGTCATTATTAACTAGTCGTCATCACGAGAAGCTAGACACTTTGCAAACAAACTTTAGATGGGTCATCACTATTTTCAAAAGGCACCTTAATAGGGATTCTTGGTATGTTTTTCCTATTTCTAGCTACTCGTGGCGCGCACATATATCATATTTCATAGACATTCTCTTGTCCCTACGCAATGGAATAAAGAAATGTCTCTATAATCGTTATATTCATATTAATTATTTTTTTGTACAAACGTTTTCGTTTACATTTCTAACTTTCTTCTAAAATACTAAAATAATTAATATTTTACATATTAAAAAAATGGTAATCTTCGCTATGTTGCGAAGGAGATGTAAACTATGTAATATATATTTAGTATAATTATATTTTCAGAAAAGTGTTAAAAAGTGAAAATCCATGAGCGGGATTTAAACACGCACCTTCTGATCATCATGATAAGTCAGAACTTGCTTTAGGACAGGGATGGGCAAACTACGGCCCGCAGGCCATCTCCGGTCCGCGAATGATCGAAGTCCGGCCCGCGACCATTAAACAAAAATTCAAGAGCGTGTGTGTTTCAAAAAATGCATACCTATCAATATCTTTAATTCACAAAAAAAAAATTGAAAAATACAGCAAAAATTCAATAGTCTGGCTCGCCATAGGCTTTTTCAGTAAATAATGTCACGCAAATGAAAAAGTTTGCCCATCCCTGCTTTAGGGTATCTACGTGTATTTTTTGTAGATACATCCGAAACTTGTTTATGTGCAACAAAATCTCTCGAGTAGCAATGACGGGAAGTTGGCAAAACAAGAACGATTTAAATAAACAGTTATCTCTAACAACGATTAACCTATAAAAGTTCTAGCAAAAAAAAACAGTAGAAGTTCTATGGCGTTTCCTCCCAACTCGTTGCTGCCCCTCGAATGAGTGGTCGCTCGACTCAACGTATTTTAGAGCCAATTTATACTTCGGTATCCTATATAAACCTCAAACCTCTAATTCTTTCAAACCAATTTTAATAAAACTTTCTATTCTTAGGGGAAATACAGATATGTTGACAGTTAATAGAAAACATTTACAAAAATCTCATTGGTTTGAAGGAATCAGAACATTTAGTTTGCATGGGACTCCGAAATGTAAAATGGTTCTAAACAAAGCTTCGTTGACTAACCTGCCGTACGGTCAGCAGCAGCGCTGGAAGGGTTCGGCGGCGTACCGGCGATCCGGCCGCTGGAGACGCTGCACAACGCGCTGTCGCTGCGGCAGCTCGACGCGTTCCTGGAGCGGGTCACCGCCGCGCCGGTGCTGCTGGGCACCCCGCCGCCGCCCAAGCAGCCCTCGCCTACCAACAGTCAGTTACCTTTGTTACCTATCAGCGGAAATACATAACGTATACCCGCGGGTTATTAGTTATGACCCGCCTTGAAGAACTGCACTCACCATGTGGTGTGCCAGGTATGAAACAGAACATTCTAGTTACATCACCAGAATGTTCTGGTTCAAAAACATTCGTTATACCTGGGGGAATTCTTCTCAGGTGCTGTTGATCATGTAGGAAGGCCTGAGATCAGCAGTGGGATGTTTGTCGGCTGATGATGTGATGATATAGAGAATTTGATTATGAGCTATTTATTAACCCTCTTTTTGGTTAGCTTATTGCTCTTTTGTCAAAATTTATTTTGGGCCATTTCCCCACCCCCTCCCCCCTTCTTTTTGAGTCCTTGCCTTATTGAGGCGTTTTGCTGAAAGCTTAGCGTTAGTTCACGGGCAGGACATGTGTTCTGTTCTAATGCTATTTGCCCCGACTCGTGACCCAGGCGTCGGTTGGAGCGGGCCGTCGTCCCTGATGTCGTCGTCCGGGGAGCTTCCCAGCGGGCTGTCGTCGGCGGGCCCGTCCTCGCCTAACTCCAATTACGCCTCGGACCACAAGCCCGACCGGGACGCGTGCGGCCACGAGTGAGTAGCGAACGGGTTGGAACGTTGCATCGTACTGTGGGTTTTCTAATGTAGTTTGCCTACAGTCAAGCGTAGTTGTATGCGCCAGGGCTATTGGGTAACTTACGTGAATCGGCTTCATTTTACCGTTTACAGGAGTGAACTGCGTAATATAACAAAGAAACAATGCCAAGGTGGAATGAATGGCAGGCAAGCTTGTCACAGCTTGTCAGCGTTCTCAGAAAAAACTCTAGATATTTGAAATTATTATTGTAAGCTTTAAAAAAACAGAAAATTGCCTATCTCAAATTCTTTCAAGTACTGACTATCATTTTGTTTTGTAGGAACAAAGAAGGTTTTCTGTTATTCAAAGTATTTAAAAAACTTTACTTTAATTTAATTAAAATTAGAACATTAATTTTAGGGCTTGGCGTGGATTCTTCGTACACTTAATGTATAGGTACATCTGTCAAATGAACGTCACTTTCGTGTAAGCTACGCAATAGTCCTGCAGACTGTAAAGACTAGTCCCCTAAAGCGCACCGGACACTTGAATCGAGCCACCATGCAGTTTGATGTAGTAGTTACGTGTAACACGTAACGTTACAACGTTAGCGTTACGTAACGTTAAAAAGTAGAGCTGGCACGTAGGGTGGCACGATTCTGTATTGTATTATTATGAAATGATTTACTTAAAGCAGTCGATGCAATAACATTTTTATTATTTAAAAATTCGCGCGGTCAGCGCATCAGACCGGCAATCCAAGGGTCGTGAGTTTGATTCCCACTCGAGCTTCTTGCGACTAGTTGATTTTTTTTTTAATATCTTGTAATTACATAATAACATTGTGAATGAAAATTTAAATAATAAAAATATTATCTTGATGCAATAACAAATCAGTAATGGTATTATGGATGAGTGCACTGTATTTTATACAAACTTAAAAAGCTTCGCAAATCCATGCCGTTTCTGGGGGGAGCTAACAAAACCGTGCTTTGTCTGAAATGCTAATAAAATTCTTACCTACTAAGTTATAATATAATATAGTAGTTAATATATGGGAAGGATTTGCGAATCGTTTTTGGGTCAAAAATATTATTTAGATATGTTAATATGCACGTACCTACCTAATTTGTTAGCTTATACGAAAAATATAAAGTTGTAAACGGGATTACATAAGTAGTTTTCACAGCACCTTCTGCGAGCTTTTCTCACTTATTGATTTAGTTCAAGTAAACACTAGGCTACTTCAATTCCAAGTGCAGGTTCAAATCCTGCTCGTGGAAATTTTTTCAACATTTGTGTTTTTTTTTTACTTCAATTCCATTAAAATAAAAAAATAGTTAACTTTATTTATATTCTAGTACTGTAGTGACAGAATCTCGCACTAGGCACTATGAAGGGTAAGGTCAACATACAAGTTATGGCCAAAAACTCGCGTCACTCAGCGTGTTTTACCGCTTATATCATGGCGAGTGCTCTGAAAAGCTCTTTGACCTCATCCTACCTTCTCTCTTCCACAATAGGAGTACACGTGCTGCTTTCCGGAGTCACCCCTTCACTGTCTCAAATATTCTATCGCGCTCTAAGAAATTTGGTGACTCGTTTCTTTGGAGAAATTTGGAGGTGCGACAAGCACCTCAAAAACATAGAATAGTTTGCCAGCACACGTTTTCCCTCCTTCCTATGATATGGAGTCCTTCAAACGAGGCGTGAAGAAGCACCTTGTGGACCGGCAGAGTGAGGGTAACTGGATGCTGCGTCACGCTGCACCAGTTGTCGTCGCATCTGGATTGCATATTCACATAACATCAAGTGAAATGGAGTCATTTGCCGTGCTACGTATAAAAAAAATACCATTTCTTAATAGAAAAACATCTTCAGTCAATATAAGTTGACGAAATTCTTTGCTTTGTACGATACTTTCTATTTTGTTTTTAATAATAATATCATGCCAATATTTACTGGAGGAGCTCGATGGCGCAGTGATTAACGCGCCCGGTCTGCGAGTGCTGAGGTTAAGAAACTTTCGCAAAGGCCGGTTCATCGGATGGGTGACCAAAAATGTATCATCTCGAGCACCTCCGTGCTTCGGAAGGCACGTAAAGCCGCTGGTCCCGGCTGCATTAGCAGCCGTTAACAACCACCAATCCGCACTGGGCCCACGTGATGGTTTATGGCCCGTTCCCCTTATTCATCGATAGGGAAGGCTCGTGCCCCAGCAGTGGGGACGAAAAAAGAGCTGATGATGATGATCTATATTCACTGGCACTAACTGTTCTTTGTACCGGTGCGGTGTGGCAATAATGACATTACATTATGTCTTTTTCTTTAGCGGCTGAGCAAACTCTTTTTATTAGATGGTGCTATTCTTTTGAACTGGTATATTTTAGTGTAAATTATAATTATAATCATTGGCATATTTAATCTTTATACAGGGTCACTTTTTTATCACCGTCCAAACCTTCTGAGATGACTCCCGTGATACAAACGAACAACTCTTACTATTGGACCAACTCCCTAACTCGAAAATAAAATTCAGCTGTTCCATACAAAACATCAATATTCATTCGACCAAAATGTATAGAACAGCTGAATTTTATTTTCGAGTTAAGGAGTTGGTCCCGTTTGTATAACGGGAGTCATCTCAGAAGGTTTGGACGGTGATAAAAAAGTCACCCTGTATAATTACAACCTTCTATATTTTACGATTTTATTGATTTTTAGTATTACAATTTCAGATATTACCAGTTATTTAATTGGTTCACCAGCCATATCTGCTAGAAATATATATTTTCAAAGCTTTTTTGTCTATAGAAATATTGTTTGGTGTTATATTGTGACTGACCAATACAATCTTTCACACAAGTGGCGATATGCATGTAAATGACACATGTACATACTGTGAATCATGTCTGTAGTTTAATGTGGGACATCACTTATACGATAATACGATTTTGAATAATACATTTTCTAATAATGCACACTATTTCTTGATTGATTGTCATTAGATAAGCTTGATCGCATGTTTTTTCTGTCCTTTAACTTTACTTTTATTTCTAATTATACTTCACTTCATACTAAAATTATTATTTCTTCAATTAAATATATTTTAATAAAATGTTACGCGAAACTACTAGTAGTAATACAGATACTAGTTCAATGAGAAGAGTTGAACATCGAACTCAAAGGCATGCGTTGAAAGAACCCTGTGTTCAGCAGTAGACTGAGATGGGCTGTTTATGATAACGATAACATTGATCAGCACTGCTGAATCAATCTCTTTACACTATACCCTTGTGTGAAAGTAATAATATACTTTGCTTGACTTAATTGAGGTCGATAACCAATTACTTATATAACAAATCTACCACCAAAGATAGTAGCACTAGCAACTAGCACCAACGGTAGGGGAAAGTCTCGCTCAAACACGAAACTCGAAAAAAAAAGCCAGTAGGCCACGCCAGGCCGGTAACCGACCCGTTGATTCTAGCACTTGGAGTAAAAGCGTGCCGGGCAAGCTCCCCCAGTGGGACGGCGAGGCGGCCACCTTGTGCGCGTACGACGGCCTGCAGCCGTTCATGCCGCTCGCCGCCGCCGCAGGTACTCACCACGGATACTCAACTGATACGGCTCTCTATGGGCTTGTTCCAAAATTGAAAGTTACGCCGCGACTGTACTGTAATACTAGTGATGTTACATAATTCGGACAAATCGTCGCTCGCACAACTAACTGTTGTATCTCATTTTTGGTATTTTTTTTTCGGTACAAACGTTTTCCAGTTGATAGTTTTAAACTATTACTGTGACTTATAGTAGCGACTAAACGTATATGTACTTCATATAGAAAGTCCACTACAATAAGATACAATGGTAGTTTTCAAACTATCAGCTGGAAAACGTTTGTACCGAAAAAATATCAAAAATGAGTTATGACAGTTAGTTATGCGTGTGACGAAATTAATACCAGGGCTAGGCCGGACGCGTTGCACAAGTATGCGCTAACCCGGTCTATCTATCACAGCAGAGATGGGCAAGGAGGAGAGGAGATATTGGTTGGAATTTGGTTCGCCTCTCCGCTTGTTAGTGGATATTGGACTTGAGCTTGCTTCTGTCGTCTTACATATCAGTAAATAATTTAACGAAACATACCCCGGTATGTTGAAATAAGCTGAATACTTTCAATTCTGGAATAGACCATAGTGTCGACACTTTTAAGGTGCCTTTCATCTGAGGTAGAG
The DNA here is from genome assembly GCA_947562085.1 of Eudonia lacustrata. Taxonomy (NCBI): domain Eukaryota; kingdom Metazoa; phylum Arthropoda; class Insecta; order Lepidoptera; family Crambidae; genus Eudonia; species Eudonia lacustrata. The sequence continues at coordinate 20,502,111 of OX387314.1, forward strand.
ACATTTTGATATGGGAGTCGTGAAGCTAAACAGTAAAGCTATGAAACGGATGAAGCAATATTTTTAATTAGTGTTTGTTTTATCTCCGCTCAGACTGTCTCGGCCCAGTGGAAAAGCGCCCCTAAAACAATAGACAGAGTGACCACACAGCACAGCTGGAAAATAATTATATCTAGGAATGCTATTATGAATATTTTGTCAAAGTCGTGACCAGCTATTCAAATTTTAGAAATTTTAAAAATATAAAAATGAAATCTTGTAAAGTGTACAAATATTTTAACATTTGTTTTTGTTGTAATTATTATAATGTATGTTATATACATCAAAGTAATGATAGTACCTTTTGCATGTAAAGTTAAAGGAGTTGTATGTAGAGTTGTAGAGTGCATGTTGTACATAAATGTTTGTTAAATCTTAGTAGGTGTTATGCATCACAATGCTTTGCGCGAAGCGTAACGAGGCGTTACCGCCTCCAATTACAAAACATGAGATGACGATGTGTCGGAAGTGTTCCTGGACACTATTGGACTCTTATTTTCCAGCGCGTGTTACTTATATATGAATATAGCAAACATACTCTCCGCGCTAAGCTTCGCATGGTTTAAAATGAGGCCATTTAGGTATGTTGTATTTCTTACTTGATGTAGATACTCTTAGTGCCGACTTTCGTACGAGTAGGTACGGTCAGCAACGTATGTCGCTGAACATTACCAAATATAGAATGATTTATTTTGATCACTGTTACTTAAAAAGCATAAAGATAAAGTAAGCAGTGTACAGCGGCAAAGAGGTCTGCGCGCGCTAATCTTCAGAGGGAGGATGTCATAATAACTTTTACACTAGAAATTGACAAATGCCTGGACATTCTGAATTTTTGGCTTTCTAAATACTTTGGCCTATCGAAATACTTGTGTGTTCAGTGACTTTCATTGCTACACCCGTAACTGCGGTACGCAGGCGTAGACTACCTGCCTTACGCATGATGTCGTATTCGGTGTTTGCTATGGAAGTTTCTCAATGTAGTTCATGTCCTGTCACGACTTGAGTGAATAAAAACATTGTTTACCGTGGAGTGTGTTGTCTGCATGGCTGTGTATGTGTAGCTGTAGTCGGGTAGTGGCACCATCAGTTTTCGACAGGAACATGACGTGTTCAACAGTTTTTTCTCTTTAAACATTAAAAAATGGGGGTCAGCCACAATTTTTTTACTTTAACAAAAAATTGATATAGACCAACTACTTCCTAGCTAAATTTCAACAAAACCATATTGTTTTTGTCGACAAATATTGGTGTTGAACACTGGTCCACTTAGATACTACAATAGTTAGTTAGGTAGATGTGAATCTTCACTTTTGTAGATCCTTCTAGATCTAGTAGGTCGCAATGTAGCATAAGCTTTTTTTAACATTACTTAAATGTAACAAAGATAACGTTGCAACCAGTTCTGTGAGCCAAATAAAAAAAAAACTTCTATGTTAAAAAGGTATGTTTTAAAACGAAGTTAATCTACCGCTGCCCTAAAATGGTATCAATGCTACGTCATGTCTAGGGACTAGTCCCTTGCTGGAAGAGTGGAATGATGCATATCTGTGTCTGCAGGTTCATCTATTAGTGGCGACGTGACGCCGGTGTCGCTGGCCTCCGAGCTGGAGTTCAACAGCAACGAGGCCACCGCCGGCTCCATCACGGACCATGACCTGCTGGTGAGGCTTTACGCTTTATTTCTATTCTCTGTCTGAAATCGGACAAAAAAAAACTACCGTGGCAATTAGGCCAAAAACTTTAAAATAGGTGTTTAAGCAGCGGTGGGGAGCGGCGCGGCGAGTATGGTCTCTTAAGCGCAGACCGTGAACAGCGCAATAGAAATCTATATATCTGCGCCTAGTGTGATTTTCTTACGCAATTTGATCACGTTAACGTTAACAAAAATTTGTAAGTATTGCATTGAAGCAGCGAGTTAAAAAAATAACCATTTTATTTCTAGAAACTCGCACTGGGTACATAGTAACGGTATACATGTGACGCCCTGCAAGGGCATAGCTATGCCAGGGCAGAGGGCTTTATAACCGTTTAGTCGCATATTGCCTAATTCGCAAAATGTAATTTTGAGAGTTTAATTATTGCCTTTGAATAAAAAGATACAAATTTTGTTTATGATCGTTGATTTCTTTTGACATTAAACCAAAATTATTTAATAATGCAATTTTTTTATTTTCATGCATCTAACGTTCATTACTACTATTATTTATGATAATCAAGTGTTAGTCCTTTTGAGAATTAGGCATTCTGCGAATTAGTCCTTTTGAGACATGGTAGGCATTTTGCGAATTAGGCATTATGCGACTAAACGCTTATAACTAGGTATTTAGTTTATAACAGGCTGTCTTCGGCCGGGCTTAGTAAAAAGTATATATGCTTAGCTATTAGTCTACCTACACAATAGTTTACCTTTGTTTGTAATCCAACATTTATATTTGAACAGAGTGCCGAGGGCGAAGATGACGAGGAGACTTTATCAGTGGATCCCGGCGACACGTCACTAAAACTGATCCGCAACGACCTCAGCCCGCAAACTTCGGCCGGCCCTTCCTCGGCTCGTGACGGGTGCGCACCGTCCACGAGCACCGCGCCCAACTTTTACGGGCTCGACGCGCACCTCACTAAGGAAAACTTCTACAAGGACATGCCGTCGAGTAGCAAAAACTATAACATAGATACCGACGTTAATAAATGCACGAAAGGCGACACGTCACACTTTTATCATTTAGATCCTTTGAATTTGCAAAGCAAAAACGGTTCTAAAAGTGTTAGCAAAAAGGATGAAACTTTAAACAACGGTAGTAGAAGATGCAGCGACGGTAGTGCACAGAAAAGTAACGTCGGCTCACAAGCTTCTGTCGCCGGCAGTAGATTCACGACTACCCTAGTTGCTGAAGATTTGATAAGCACATCGAGTAAGTCGAATAATAACTTGTCTAATTTAGCCGAAGTTGATCCGGACGGACCATTGGTTACAAAAGCGAAGAATGTGACAGTAAAGCCAGGTTTCACCATTTTTGATGACAGCACGAAATAGTAATGACTTCTTCATAACTTAGTATGGCTGTTTTATATTTTTTTACGAAATATACCTCGATTTGTATCTCAGATTTGTTTTTATAGATAGTTAATGAAACATCAATTATTATTATTTAAATGAAGAACTAAGATATCTAAATTGTTACTTTTTATTCCTAGGCAAGTCTGAAAGAGAATTGTAACACTTTAATTATGAATCCAATAAAAACTATATTTAACTATACATAACCAATTTCAGATTATGAACATCATCCAGAGTCAGCAGAAGTGTCACAATGAAAATTGCTTTTAGTGTGCTTATCAATATCAGTGTTTCAAAACAATATGATGTAACTTAGTGAAATTAGTATAAGAATCTGATAAATAAATTATATTCTGATAATACTTATTTTAGTTTTTTTGATTAGTTACAATAGCACATCATGTTAACTCCTAAGAAATTATGAAGATCACAGTATAATTGAGCTGTATCACTGATACCGAGCGGAAGTTTTAACGGTCTCTGCCCAGACCGTATCATACCATGACCTTGCTAGGAACGTATCAGGGGGGCGATTTTTGAATCGGTGATTGATTAGTTATGACGCTATGATATCAATTATTACAAATGCTCCATATGAATGCTCCTTATTCTCTTATTCAAGGACACTGTCATAAACTGGCAACTTATTTTTGTTTCTGAAGGTTCTTGAACGATATTTATCTTAATAATCAAATTGTTAATTAGTAAAAAAAAATGTATTTCCTAATGTATTTAATGTTACTTTTATTTCGACACCACCGGTGATATTCAAAAATGGCCCCCAGGCACGGAAAGTAACACGACACGGACAACGTATCAACCTTTAGTTATTATTCTGAGGTATCAACAGAGTATCATACTCGTGCATAACGGGTTTAAGGCGACGCATTGAAAATTTACGTGGCGCGATCTTGATTTTTCCCATCAATTACAAAACATATGAAAGTGATATTTGATGACATGATTTTTCATTTAATTGTAGTTGTAGAAACACGATTTGTCAACTTTTATAACAGAGAAACAAATATCAAAATAACCCCTTTTAAAACATAGATTTGCATTTTACAGGCAAACCAGACCGATTTAAGCATCTTTTCTTAGTAGATTAGTCTTAACACACACTTCAATATGCTAGTTCATTTTTTTAAACTTATTTGTAGTTTTAATTTGAAGGAAAAAAACAGTTTTTCTTATGGTACGGGGCGCAAACGCTTCGTATTAGATTAATTGTTTAGCGGTGCGCCGCCTTAATGACAACCATCAACAATGAGCTTGGGAATGATGAAAGAAAAGTAAATTTTTACCCTTTAAAATAATAAAACATTTGACGACCTCCTTGGTCGAGTGGTTTGTACACCGGTTTTCATGGTATCGCCATCTCTGAGGTCCCGGGTCCCCGGTCGGGTCAATTTAGAAATTATTGTTTTTCGAAGTTATCTCGGGTCTGGGTGTTTTCTATGTATAATAAGTATGTATTTAAGTATTTTAAGCATGTTTATCCGTTGTCTTGTAACCATTTTACGAGTTTCATAACGAAGCTTCTCTTGGGCTAGATAATTAGTGTGAGTGTAGGAATGTTATGTTAAAAAAATCTCATTATTATAAAACCAATAGTTTTTATTTCACTTCCATTCGATACGTATTTACAATTATTTTGGACATTATTCGTATTGGACATATTTATTTATGGGCATTATTCGTATTGGACATTTTTAATTTATGACATTAGTCTACCGATCCGTTACTTACTAGTTTGGTTAAATTAGTAGGTATTCGTCGAAAAGTTTCCTATCGTTCAAATAATGATCGCGTCAATTCGCGTATCGTCATCCATCACGATAGCCGAGGCTGAACCGCCCGCCCGCCAACAGCACATTTTATTAACTCGCTCCGCACTGGATTTAGTGTGCCTAGTGCGAGTTGGAGCACCACCCGGAGCTGCTGGGCCACTTCCAGCTGAACGTGCCCGACCGGTACGTGTGGAGGCGGCGACGCCCGCTGCTGCTGGCCGTACCTCGCGCCAGGACCAATCTGTTAGCGCAGACGCCGCTTGTCCGTGCAATACAGACAGTAAACAGGGTTCATGACCAAATGGACGTATTCGGGGGTCACTTGAGTGAACTCGCAAAATTTACTTTGTATATAATAAGTTATGTTAGGTAATAAGTATTTTAATATGCGTTTATTTTATAAGTTTAGATAGATAGATACGTAGTAACTAGTTTTTAAGGATGGCCGCGCTATCGCATTAGGTTAAGAAAACCTGTAATGGTAGTGTAAGGTTTTAGTAAATAAATAAATAAATAAAATTTGCCTTTTTTTATAAATATATATTTAATAAATATTTATAAAATACAGTGAAAAAATTTAACGCCCACCCGACCCTTAAAGTTTTTTATAAATTTTATAAATATACCCACTGTATTTTATTTTATAAATATTTAATTTAGCTTCAGTGCAGCAATTAGCACTTGAAAATAAAAAGTAAAAAATACATTTAACCTTTTTACCGCCAACAACTTCTATAGAAGTTCGAGATTTTCGTGCCGTCCACGCCAGCATTTCTATAGAAGTTCTTCTTTGTACCTACTTTATTAAAATACATTTATACGTTGGCATACAGCGGGACATCGCGTGCAGGATAGTTGGGCCGTAAAAAGGTTAAATGAATTGTTTTTCAAATTTTTTTTTAATTTGATCGCGGGTAGCCGCTGGATGCGAGCAGCACAAAACCAGTCGTTGTGGAGATCCTTAGGGGAGCCCTTTGTCCAGCAGTGGACGTCTTTTGGCTAAGATGATGATGATGATGATGATGAATTGTTTTTATAGTACTTGCAAACTTCGATTACTTGCGTAAACGAAAACGAAACTTTGTCTAACTTCCATCGTTTGTCACCATGATGCCTAGTGGAAGTTTTATTTGATAATATTAATATTATTATTATGCTCGATGACGCAATGCTTACATAACGCGCCCGGTCTGCGATTGCTGACGTTAAGCAACTTTCGAAGCAACTTTCGCAAAGGTTGGTTGTCGGATGGGTGACCAAAAAAATTTCATCTCGAGCTCCTCCGTGCTTCGGAAGGCACGTAAAGCCGTTGGTCTCGGCTGCATCAGGAGTCGTTACAACCACCAATTTGCACTGGGCCCGCGTGGTGGCTTATGGCTCGTAAAAAAGATCCGTTTTGGTGGCTTATGGCCCGTAAAAAAGATCCGTTTCATTGATCATTGATGGCGAGAGCATTTTGCCAGTGTCGAAAACGCATGGCACGCGATTTTGATGGTCGGTGACGGAATACGGTCTAGTGGGTATAGTCTCATACTTCTCAATACGAATATTTTTTTGCCTGCCACATTCTTAGCATATGCGGTCTAATGAGCAGAGACCTTTATTCTAGTCTTTGACCTAGTTGTTAATAATGACAGACAAAAGCAAAGTGTCAGGAGCTGAGCTTGGACTGTAGTCTGCCATGGTTTAGTAGATGGGTCACAAAATGAATGACATTTACTCACTAAATAACAAGTTTCATGATACTTACTAGTTTTATTAAATAAGAGTGTGGCTCATTTTGGCACGGCCACCATCACCAATCCGAAATCTGAGTTTACAGATAATTAGTGGGAATTAGTGGATAAATCTCAGAATTAGTGGGGCCATGGTTCAAAAGTTATAAGGGATACAAGGTGACCGTGCCAAAATGAGCCTCATTTTGGCACGGCCACCTTGTATCCCTTATAACTTTTGAACCATGGCCCCACTAATTCTGAGATTTATCCACTAATTCCCACTAATTATCCACTAATTATCTGTAAACTCAGATTTTGGGTTGGTGATGGTGGCCGTGCCAAATGAGCCACACTAAATAAGAGGCTTGTCAAAACTGTGCAAAAACTTCAGCTAATTATCATCATATCCATATGGATAATATATGGAATATATATGGTGGATAGGGATATCCCTATCCACCTATCAGAAGATTGTGATGATAAATATTTTTTTGATAATGTGCTGAGTGCATCGTAAAATATTATGAAAAAAATTTTTGTCTGTATGGCTGATGAAGTAAAAGAATGGTGATGACAGAAATAAAACGTAATTTTTAAAACAAAAGAACTATATTATAGACACCTTTTAATTTTAAACAATAACAATGCTGCACACACCATATACTTTAAAGCTCACTGTATGAATAAGCTAAGCTTAAACTTAAAATCTTACTGACCAGACTCATCACATATGAAATTAAAAAAAGCTACATTATGGTAGGCTCTCGAATAAGAACTACTCTGATTTTACAGTTTTTGGTGCCATGTTGATGAGGGACAGCAGAGCATTGAGGGTTCCTCGCTGTTGGATGCCCGGCCAGAGCAGCATCACCACTGACAGAATGTAGAGCAGGAATATGTTGTTGATGGTGGAAGCCACCCAGGCAAGTGTGCACAACATGCTGATGGATATTACATAGTACTGTAACAAAAATAAGCGTTTAAATAAGAGCTTATAAAATAAACTACACTAACAGTAAAAAAATCTTTTTATTCTTTATAATATTTTTACATATTCTTTTCCACAGCTAAAAAATTGTTTTGAATGGGTAATAGGTAAAAAAATGTTTGGACAATCCAAAAGCACTTATACTAAATTTTTTTGAAAAAAATAAAATGGGCTTCAGTTTAGTGGTACTTATGCGGGAATTTGTATAAAGCGAGATTGCTATGTTATTACAAAAAAATCAGAGATTCTATGGCACATATTAATTTTGTGAGGAAACATAGTTTTCTAGCAAAAAAATATTTTTGATTAATCACTTAGATACGATTTTAGTAGATGAGACAATTCTTCATTCAAAAACGTCAAAAAAATTAAAGACAGTAGAATTAATGTAGAAATAATTTTGATGTTTTTTTAAATATATTTTCGGGTAAGCACAGTGCCTTGATCTCACCTAATGTTAAGTGATGATGTTTTATGCATTTAAGCGGAAACATGCTTTTTGATTATTTTATGACAAACATACTATTTAAAGTAACATAACATGTTGCATACATTATGATTTATATATTTTGTTACCTACTTAGAGATTTCTAACCATTATTATTCAATACGAGTCTCTGAACATACGGTTGTTAACCTCGTCCGCCATCTTTGTCCATCATTCAGTTTCTGTCATCCGTCTCACAAATACTCAGTCTAAAGGCGAAAATCCTTTACACCGCATCACTTGCTTTTAATATAAGCCACAGCTGCGGCAGCGCTGCCTGTGCGCGCGATTTGTTCTTCAAACCGGTAAAGCTTTCGAGACCCCCATAGTACTTCACTGTGGGAGTACTACCTAATGGTAGCCCTCCCTCCCCCTTCCCCCCCATTAAATTTGCGCATAAGTATACTAAACTTTTACCAAAAATTGTTTTGACTGATATCATTATTATTCTTTTGATGCTAATGTGGAAAAATTATGAAGCTGGAATGACTGAACTTACCATGCATGGGCTAGTGTCTCTCAGGGTACAGAATGACCGGATTTGGTGCAAAGTAGTATTGTATTGAATTACAATGCTCCTGCAAATTTCTTCAAACATCTTTTCCTTTTGGCCAGTCCAAGAACTTTGACCGTACAAAGAATTGCACATGACAGGCACAAGGAAGTCAACCAAGTTCAGTATGAGCCCCACAACAGCAAACGTGGCCAGAGAATTAAGGTCCAGCAGCCAAATTAACAAGTATAGGAAAGTCAATGATCCAATGATAGCGCACGGATGCCATTGCTGTTCCCATAAAATAACAGATTTCAAAGGAAGCAAAGCCATGCGCCATCCTTCGAGGAGTCGCTTCAGTTTCTTTACTTGTTGTTCCTGAAAACAAGATATAAATTTACTTATTACGACAGTAAAAAAAAAGGAAATCGACTTGAATTATACCTATGCTTCATAAAAATAAATTGAATTTGTTGAAGGTAGGTACCGTTCAAGTTTCAGCAGTCATTTCTAACGTAAAGATAACTACGCAATAATGTACGATGTTTACCTGATCCTGCGGAGCCAGTTCAGCCATTTTACGTATTTAAAGAAGCTGAACTTTTAGTAAATAATTATTATCGAAGGAGCAGCCAACGATTTTAAACCGTTCATCAAAACAACAAAGCAAAGCAAATGTCAACGTCAATTTTCTATGTTTTCTTCTACCAAATGGTGAAAGCTAAGGGGACTTAGCACATACAGACTGATTATTGATTGTGCTAAATTAATGGATTATTTTTGCGTACGCTATTAATATGAGTTTTGAAAAATTATCGATGACAAAATGACAAATACTTCATTCATTTGTCATCATTTATTAATGAAAGTATAATATTTTTTCCCCATGAAGGTTTATTGTAATGTGTTTACATCACAGACGTTTACATCGAGAGTTTGTTGTTTTTCCCTGAGGTTATTCTCCTTTTTGAGACATGCACACATGATTACATGATATTACTTAAGTTTAGTCCATGATGACACCAAACAATACAAACAATGGAACATCATTTGCACATTTTTATTTTTTTATTAATAAAACTCAATAGTACAGTACCTACAGTGTGCGTGCCGTCAGCACAGCTGGGCCACACCGTGGAAAACAGACTTTTTGACTATGCTAGGAATTAGTCGATAATTAGTCGAAATTAGTCGCCAAGTAACAGAATTAGCCGGTCTCGCGTTTAAAAGTTATAAGGGGTTATTTGTGGCCCAGCTGTACTGACGTCAATACAGCTGGGCCACACCTGTATCTCGAGAATGGAACCACGTAGCGAAGACTATTTGCATGGAAAATTAGTCGAAATTAGTCGCCAAGTTTCAGAATTAGTCGATGTCGCGTTTTAAAGTTAAGCGGTTATTTGTGATCTAGCTGCGCTGACGCGTCAGCACAGCTGGGCCACCTGTATCTCGAGAATGGTGGAATGAGACGTGAATTAGTCGAGAATTAGTTAAAATTAGTCGAAAAGTAACAGAATAAGTCGATCTCACGTTTAAGTTATTAAGGGTTTTTTAGGGCTCGTGAATGGAACCACGTAGCGAAGATCTGTTTGCATGGAAAATTAGTCGAAATTAGTCGCCAAGTTACAGAATTAGTCGGTCTCGCGTTTTAAAATTATAAGCGGTTATTTGTGGCCCAGCTGCATCAGCACAGCTGAGCCAACTGTAGCTCGAGAATGGGACCACGTAGCGAAAATCTAATTGCATAGCGAATTAGTCGATTCATCATACAAAAATTTAGATACCAATATTTTTTACTTTTCTAGATATATGGCATTATTTTAATACAAAGGGTACAGTCGCGACAGGTCAAATGAAAAAAGGTTACTATAAAATTGTTGATTATTTTAATGATAAGAATGTGTGGTCATCTTAGTCTGCTCGCCTGCACATGTTATTTCACATTGTAAGTAGTTACACTTTTTTTATATAAGGTTATTATTACAGTCAAAGAATATTTAGATGATAAAACAGGTTGTAATAAAAAACACTATATCTATTTGTATCAATATACATAATAAAATTAATTTATATAATTTTTATACTGATATAATAGCATATATCAACAGTGTCCTACAGATAACAAACAGCGTTGCGTTAAATAGATCATTATGTTTTTATTTAGAGTATCATGAGTGCGTCATGCTCTCTTTATTTATTGTCTCTGCGGTGGTGACGTGAGCGTCGGGTCGTTACGTCTCAGAACAATAACTAAAGCTATAGAAGGATGGCTAAAATAAAAATCGTGCAACTATGTTTAGTTCCGTTCTATCTTTTGGCTAGAAAAGGAGGTTGGTGTTAAGGACGGCATCAAGGAGTTTGCATAAAATACTCTTTTGCTTGTACATAGTCTTACCTCCTCGTATTGATGACGGACGTTTTGTTTTTTCTATTGATGTCACTTGTCTTGTAAAAGAAATAACAAACTGTTTTTGTTCGAATAGATTTATTTTGTGAAAATACAATAAATAATTGTGTATTACGCATCGAGCTTGTGACTATATTATTCCTACTCTATCTTCCTTTGTTCTTCCACATTTTACCTTCCGGTAAGCGTCACTCTATAAGAGTTGGAGTGCGACAAATGGTTGACACTTAATTTTTATTTTTTGTATTGTTATGTCAAACGGTCATCAGAGATAATCGGTGATCAAAAATATCTTTGAGTCCTTTAAAAAGTCACTCACTACATTACCTCAAATATGACGTCACAAATCTGGTGACACCTTCGAAATAACGAAAGAAAAGGGACAATCGATCTCTTTCCAATACATCACTTAGGTTCATTAGTTAAAATAGTACGAACTGATGAATGAGTGTTGCTATTTTAGTCCGGTTTCTATAGCTTTAGTTCTCAGCTTTAGTTATTATTCTGAGCGTTACGTTCCCTAAAATATAGAGTTTGACATTGTTTTTCTTAAACAATTTTTGACTTTTATTATAGTACTATTAGTGGTTCTGTATGTATGACATTGAAGAAATTGAAACTTTTACCCGACTTAGATTTTTTCATGTTGTGGTTGTCTTCTATATTTTTTGTGTTTATTTGTAATGGAAAGTGTCCTGCTATGATATGGCATTTTCCAATATTTTTGACGCTGTAAGGGAGAAAAGAGCTGGATACTTGATGAGTTTCTTGCCGGTTCTTTTCAGTACAAGATCTCCCGCCCAGAGTAGACTTACGAACCGATGGCATAGCGACATTCACAAGAGCTTTTTTTTTCTTTTTTTATGTTAAAAGGAGGCAAACGAGCAGGCGGGTCACCTGATGGAAAGTAATCACCGCCGCCCATGGACACCCGTAAAACCAAAGTTATCGCAGATGCGTTACCAACCTTGGAAAGGAGTTGGATCTTGAGGAGGGAGTAGGAATTGGGAGGGGGGAGGGGTGAGAGATGGGCCTCCGGTACTTTCACTCACCGGACGAAACAACAGCAACGAGCTACTTGATTTTTTAATTTGAATTTGAATTTGCAACAAATTGCATCAAGTCTGACCTGTTGAAAGTCTTCAGTTTTAAATTTTTAGCTCTGTTATTCTAATTAAATAACGACATTAAGGTCTGGATATATCAATACAGAATAGTTACCACTTGGTAATTATTTATATTTATTATTATTATATTTGGCGAGTCATATTTTTGCTACCAGGGGGACATTCTGCGAAAGGGACATTCTGCGACGAAGCCATCCCTCTCTGTTTGACGGCTCTCGTTGTGTCGTCGTTTATAAGAAAAGTGTAGTAGGTACAACGGGTTGATGTAGGCTGAGAGAAAAATAAATACATTTTATTAAAAAATCTTTAATAAGTAGTAAAGGCCAATAATTTAACATAATATTGATAAATATAAATTTAGTATAAATTATTATTTCTTTAGTGTTTATTATATAAAAATAGACTTCTAGTAAGTAACAAAATATGTAGGTAAAATCTTGAAGTTTATTGGACAACAAAGATTATTGATACATTTTCAAGAGTAGGATACAAAAATCAACATTGTGTAAAACCGTAATACAGATATAATATCTAGTTTATAATCAAAAAAATTAAAACAAGGAGTAAAAATAGCAGAATAAAATTTAAAAATATTGAAATTTATTTTAAATTCAATATTTAAAAAAGCTATTATTAATAAAAAGTAAACATCCTATAATTGTCCCACTGCTGGGCAAAGTCCTCCATCATTGAAATCAAGTAATCGCTACAAATTATGGGTAATAGCTTAATCACCACGCTTGCCAAACGCGAGTCGGTGATCACTGATCACAAACTCGGGCTATGCATCGAAAAATCTGAAATAGGTACATTTTGCCTGACCTGGGAATTGAACCCGGGACCTTCGGGTATCGGGCCGAGCGCTCTGCCACTCGGCCTCAGCGGCGTATTAATAAAAAATCATTTATTATTAATAAATTATAAGAACAATTTAAAAATTAAATGTAAGACTATTAAAATTTTAAATTAATTTAATAATTTATTAAATATTAATATTTATTTCTGGACATGTTGTGATTTGCTCCAGGTGAATTAGGTCTACCGGGGGGTTAACTGTGTGTGTAACCATAATTGTGTGTGCTTAATAAATAAATATAAATAATAATAATAAACGAGCAATTACGTTTCGATTGCTATATTAACTCCTACATTTTTAAATCCTACTACTGAAGATATTAATGAAATTATATTAACACCTAAAAGTAATAATTTTGTTGGCAGCTAAAATAACGTTGCTAACAGTTATTGTACTAGTTGCTAACAAAAATTATAGCGAAATATGTAGCACCATTTCTCAGTCAGTAAGGAAATTTTCCCAGATGAATTCAAATGTTGAAAAAAAATTAAATTCTAAAATGGTGACTGTAACAAAAATATCTTAAAAACTAACTACCTATATCATTATAATTCAATACAATAATTTTCAAAAATAATAGAAAGGGATGGAGCACCTCATAAAAATTATTCAGATATGAGACAAAATAAAGAAAATCAACAGTTTGATACATTTTCCTCAGGTAGGTATTTGATTTCCCTTTTTTCGAAAAAAGCCATGGCTTTTCAAAGGTACTTAATTTTCAATGTTTGGCCACAGAAGAGAATAAAATAAAAATAAATAATTAACAATATTGTTTTTGTTGCTTTTTAGTAAGTAAAGTAAGTTTGGACAAAAATTATATTACTTGCTTATGCAAATTTTAACAAACATCCATATACATAGATATCCATATATATATTATATCTTGTATCAAAATATAGCAAATAATTTTCATTTAATAGAGAGAGAATTAACTTTCTTTGGAAACCTAATTGATCTATATCAAGATTTCAAAAGAAAGTTAATTCTCAGCACAGCAGTTAGTTAACATTTTTCAACGGAATTTTACCAGATAAAGTGAGTAATGAAATTAGGAATGTTCATGTCATTCATGAAATTATTCATCATAAGATTATAAAGTATTATCTTCATGTAATTAAAGCCTGCGGAAGTATCGTTTTCCTGGTGTCTTCGCTTTGTCATGAGTGAGAGTCTGTAAATACAAAAATATTATGAAAAATAAGAAATAAAAAAATATGATTCTTAAACTTCAATTATTTAATGAAAAAGCACAACTTTTGTCCATGTAGGAAGACCCGAGCCCAGCAGTAGCTTATAGATTGATTATAATTACTAGTCTTCATAACATTGTTATTTTAATTGATTTAAAAACAATGAACCTATTACTAAAAAACCTTAAAAAAATATATATATTATTTAATGTTGTTTTTTTAGTGTTAGTTTAATGTACAAATTCAAATGTGTGTTTCTTGTTAAATGCATCACATTGTTTTGTAATTTCAGTTTTTATTAGTGAAAACCTATAATTGGCTCTGTTATTATTTTTAGTTTTTAAGTTGCGTCATAGCTGTTGGTCTTCCTAAATAAAATGAATTTTATGGAATAAAATATCAAACAATTACAAACAAATGATTATGATTCACAAGTGTTGTTTTTATTGTGTAAGTTAAAATAGTTGAGTTATTTCAATATTTTCTTATACTGACGCTCAGTATTTGTACCAAATGTCAACCAAATGTTGAAGCTGCTGAAATTCGATTAAACCAAAAGTGAAACGAATTTCAGCCCGTCCGTCTCTGGTAATAATGTTTCATAAAAATATGTAATATACTTACTATAACACATTCATTTTCAGTAAATAAGTAATGACGTCCACATTTAGCACCATTGTCAGGAATTATTGATTTAGTTTCCAACTCGTTGTCGTTGACCTTCGTAGTGGTACTCTAAAACCAAAATCATAGATTATTTTTTTAGTAAACAGCTTAATGTTTTAGGGTCTTTCTTTAGTTATCATTTTTTTATCATTTTACCTTGATTACAGTATTTGGCATGTGCTCCTCATATTCCTCACCAAGTTTGAACTTATACTCCACAGTTCTCAAAAGGGATATATTTTTAATTGTCATATTATCTCCATTTGACTGAATTTCCATTTCTGGAGATGACATTGACATCATTTTTCTACCCATATAGGGAACACCTGAAATATTGGTCATAATTATATTAACCTGTCCTATGCTGTGAATACAGACACAATCAATAGAATTTTAATTGTTCAGGGCATTGATCAGAGCTTGCTGCAGAAGAGAGGTTAATCCTACTCAAGAAAATATTAACTGGTAGATATGTAGTAATATTATTAATTTCTTTCTTTCACAATCACAGATTGAGGGAGGCCTGCATTGCCTGTTCAGCCATGGAAGATGGAACATGGAACATCTAAGGGTAGTAAAGAATAAATAATAATATTCATACAACTTACCAACTGCAATAAAGTAGTCCTCTACATTTTCGTTTTTGTAGTGCTTGTATTTTCCAACAATTGAAGACATTTTTCTAATAACAACTTATACAAAATTGTTTACAGTATAAATCCACTTTCTTATAATCTTGTCTCGACCTCTGAAGGTTTTATTCACACTTGCAAATCTAAGAAGTTGGTCAGAGTGGTTAATTTTGATTTAAGATATTAAAATGAGCTATAGATTACTGTCTTTGGCTAAATGCGATATTTAGAATGATTTTTAATTATTATCAACCACGTACTCAAGATAGCGTTTTTTCGAGATAAGGCTTGTTGAATATTGCAATTGATTAAATCAGATTACATATTTAAATAGATACAAATTGATTTGATTTAGCCGAGTTTACAGCTAAGTACCTAGCGGTGGGTACGTAATATATAAGTAGGTACTTATTAGTACCTCTTTATAGTAGCTAGGCGGATGAAATCGTTGAGTTTAGTTACATGTAGCTATTGTAAACGATACAATAATTTATAGGCTTTCAATTTAGAAAATAGTCCGTACGTAAGGTACGTGAATAACGTTTTTGAATTTGCTTTTTGTTTTGACTTTTGACATGACAAAAATGACAATGACATTCATCACACTGACATTGACAACAATGACAGACATGCTTGCAGAATACTAGCACCTCAGAATAATAACTAAAGCTATAGAAACAATAAAAAACAACAAAAATAATGCAATAATTAAAATACTTCCAAAATTTTCGAATAATATCAGCTCCCAAAGCAAAACAAACACTGACAACTAAACTGTCAGGTGAAACTCGGTACAAAAAGACATTCATATACCTACCTATATTATAATTAATTAAGTACCTTTTTATAATATACGTTCCTACTGACTTTTTGTGAGTGATCTGAATAAAATGTGGCAACATAATTTTACAATGTGACATTAGCATCTGTCAGTTTACTCCAGTGAATTAATGATTAGTCAAAGCTTTAGTTATTGTTCTGAGTGCAGAATACTATGATACCGTGTTTTTTTTTAGTTTTTATCCAACCTCAGAACAAAAGCTAAAGAGCATCCAGCTTTCATTTTCATAGTGATGCGATAGTGCGATACGTACGATTTTTAAATTACTTTTGTTAAACTATTAACAAGTGGAAAAACTTGGCCATACAGTGAGATATGAACAGAAAGTCTTATTATTAATCATTATTTTTTTTACTAATTATAACAATAATTTTTGGCATTAGGCTACATATGTTGAGTCCTTTTGCTTCTTCATTTATAGAAGAAAATTGTGACGTTACTGCAGTATACATAGCGCAATATTAGTAGGTATCTAACCCAGAAAACATGTAATAATAGTACGCAATGTATTATGAAAAGTTGTCAATTATTTTATTCGCTGCTTGTGGTTAGTTTTGAAACTAGTATTTTTTCGAAAGAAGAAATTTTAATAAATCCTGCATAATATTTTTTTCGTTTCTGTTAATTTGTGTTTCACAATTTTCTTTTCTAAAATGCTTACAGCTTGATCAAATAGTTATTATTTTTAAGTTAAAGATATTTTATTTCAGTTTTAGAACGACTCTTGTTTCGGGTGTGTTGATGAAAAAAAAGCAACTGAAGTGATGTGATGAGTGTCATGTGTGATTGAGTGAGATGTGATTTTATGTTTTGAAATTTATTATCGTAATTTAGAAAAAAACTCTCAATATTAGGATTTAAGCGATGTTATTTTATGAATAGTTATATCAGTGTTCACTTTTTTATTCCGTTGTATTGTGATTTTATGCTCCAATTTCCCTCTGATTCTTCGTCAGGGGTTTGTTGATCGATTGTGATATTTTTTATATTTCTGGTGACCTAGTTTAGTTTTGAAAATGGGCGATAAAGATGATTATTTAACATCATATCGGGTATTTTTTGAGACATTTGCGGCCACTGTGAATCCAGAAGATCAGCTGCCTGTTCATATAGCTGGTTACACGATAACCGAGTCGGAATTACCGGGTGAAGTTTTGTACTGGACAACACAATATTTGACTGAGAAGTAAGTAAAACATAAAGTTACTGTTTAAACCTAAACGCGTTTATTATGGTCAGGTTTTTTAAAGTGCCTGTCTTCACTCATTGTATTGTAAACACTTGTAGTGAAGGTAGGTACTGAGTCTTTTATTGATATCATTTAGTCAATAGAGTGAAATCTAAAAAAATCTAAACATTATTTATTCTTTGTTAGTGAATTTTTAAAAGAATTTGTTATTGTTTGGTAGATGGTAAAAAATCTTCAAAGCTACTTTGAGTGTATAAAGAAAGTCTTTTTTTCTATTTATGTTTAAAATATCAACAATCATATTCTCACATCATCATCATCATCTTTATCATCAACCTACCACCCACTGATGGACATAGGCCTCACATACTTACCTAAAAAAAAAAGAGTTAAATATAGTATTTATTACTGTATTTTAATTAATTAATGAAATTGGATTAAGTTTATCATTGGTAAAAAAGCAGGCAAGAGTAAGCCTTGCGTCTTTCTCATATTATTGAATGAGGTTTTAAGAAAACTACATACAAAGTTGCTACGACTCTTACTGCTTTACCACAAAACAATGGCTAAAGTTAGACAATGCTCAAAACAAATGCTGTCACTGTTTAGCTTATATTATTAGACAGAGACAGAATATTTTAAACACGTATTTAGCCATTGTTTAAATTTAAATACTGTTTTGTAGTAAAAGTGTAAATTTTACTTAAAGCATGTATAGTTAGTTTAAAATATATACAATGCTACATTATGCAAACTGTCAATTTTTTTATTATGATTCACAAGAAGATCACATGCTATATCTACAATGATATCCCACTTAATCTGAAACATAGACTAAGGTCTCACATTGCAAACAGTGCTGAATCATTTCTGCTACTAAAGGCGGCATCATCATCATCACCACTGCTGCGCATAGGCCTGTCTTTGTTTATAATTTAAAAATTATGTTTAACTGTTTTGGAATAGTTAGGTAAATAATAGGTATACTACTGTACATAATATGTATTAATAAAACCCATGATGTTTTGTTTAAACATTTTTCTTTTCTTCTGTTTAAGCCAGTAAAGCATGCAAATTAAAGAATAAATAATTTATTTTTTATATTTCAATGTTTAATGAAAAAGAATACAGTTGTAAAATTTACTTAATATCCAATATACTGGTTCCACAGTATACCAGCACTATGGCACGTCAATGTCATGGCATGAGGTGAGTGGCGACCATTTTAGTTAGATATAAAAATGTCCAAAATGTCCAATTGCCAAAGCAAATATATTTCATTTCCTTTTATTAAATTGTGATTCGGAAAGTCCACAGCACGAAAATTTGGTTTAAACGTATTATGCTCTGCAGACGATTTGCCCAACAGCATAATGCCTTATTCATATTTTCAATATTGTATGCATACATAGTAGACAAAATAAAAATATCTTTAGGCTAATAAAAAAAAATTATATTTTATTTGATCTCTCAAAATGCGTCATTTTTCATCTTGGGTTGAATTAGTTGAATACTGCAAAATTCATAATACCTATTATACCTATTTAATTCATGTTAAAAATATTGGTTTACCAACAATCTTAATTTTGCAGTTGAACCCACCTACCTAGGTACCTACCTACTATACTTAACGGATCGGTGGCGTCCGAGATTCCGACGATAAGGTTCTGCTTTTAAAATAACGTCTAAAATATTTAATGGGCCATGCATGCTGCCGAAATCAGTAGTCGCCAACCAGTATCGCTTAACAACGAAGGTCAAGGTTGCCAATGCCAATACAGGTTTTACTTAGCTATCACTGAGGTTTGCCTGGCCGTTAGGCTAAACTTAGACAAATACCAACGACTTTACAAACAAGAAGATGTTAGGTACATTCCATTTTAATTTAATTATAACGTTTTAGGTACCTACTATCGATCGACTTCAAAAGTTTTCGTTAACCATGAACTTCCGATAAGTCAATCACCTTTGAGGTTGGCCTAAGTTTACTTTGTAAACATTTGTACAAGTGTTAAATCGTTTTCCAGCGATGTTTAAGGCGATATATAGCATGTATTCAATGGAATAGTAGACAATAATTAGGTTGATGTCAAACCATCACTTGTGTAAACGATGTAAGTAGGTAGGTAGGTATGCTACGCATTCCCCAAACAACGATACGAGAGTGCGCCACGCCCTCTTAATTTACTCGCTATCCTCTGTTTTTACCGTAGTTACCCAACCAGCTAAAACTGTAGGGTCTGAACTTACAACAGTAACCTACTTCAAGCTTTTGTATTATACCTATGTACATGTACAGATCCGATACAGTTTTAAATGTTTAATTATAGTTACGTCCCTCATGATCATAAATGTTTAATTGGTCGCGTCAACCTCCTATTTCGTCAGGTGGAATAATAGGCAGTACTTCTAGCTTATTTGGTATGTTTGGTTTCCTGCTTGCGTAACAATTTTATGGTTGAAGAGATAAACATAGAGCGCGTTATTCATCAACGTACGACGTACCTACGTACGTGCGAGCGCAAACCGCAGCTCACGAGTCATCGTCCATGTATCGCAAGCTCGGTTGGACAATTAAATGGCCCTATGACAAATACTATACTACTTGGATTATCGATATTGTTTCCTAAACTCGAACCCTGCAAAGGGTTCGTACTGTCAGGGTAGGTATATAGTAATAAGGTAAATACCTAGGTACCCGCAAGTTAAACCTTTTCGTGTAGTGTTTTCTTTCAAAGGAAAAAACAATACGAGGACTAGACCCATCGATTTAGTATTCTAAATCGATGACTAGACCACATTATTTAATAATTCAGGATTTTAATGTTGGTAGGTACCTATTGTGTGTTTACAACAGTTTTATAAAAAAATAATGTGATAGATAAGATCAAAGGCGATTTACAATTTTCTTTATTAACAATGGAAGGTGCCCTTAACAGAAAAATAAATTTACTGATTAGGATTAGGTAGCTGAATGTCTTAGAACTGTAAATTATAAGTCACCTTTGTCATGGTACGAAAATCTTAGAATTTTTCTTAGACGAAAATAATATAGTTTCTAATTGTGAACGTAGGTATTGTAGGTACAGCTGCCATTTTTTCTACACGCAGAGCATAGTTGTTCAATGGGTTGAATGTGTCATCCTTTAAACCTGTAGTTTCTTATCCTTTTACAGAGTTTGAATGGCCGAGGCCTCACCTGACACTTGACCGAAGAACCGAAGTGTCTAGTAACTTGTATAGTACCTACCTACTCGTAATTAGACGCTCCACTTGGCCACGAATACCGTGACTTGGCCTAACTCACGCCGCGCCGTAAGAGAGCGTAAATTGTGTGTTACGGACCGGTGTCGTGTCGGTGACGTTGCCTTACGTAACGCCCACACCGATGCACCAATACGATTGCAACAGGAATGTTTGATTAATTTTGCAATTTGCATTACCTTCTCCTTTATATTGAGAAACTCCTCCGCCAGTATCAAATTCTGTGACACAGAAGATCTTATCACTATCTAGGTAGGTACTTTAAGGTGCATTACAGTACAGTAGACCGGGATAAAAAGTAGACTAGGTACAAAATTTTCGGTCCCACCAAGTTGGTAGGTACCTAGGTAGGTATTTCTGTGCAAATACCAATGATGACGGTTGTCACAGAGATTCATACATTTTCAAATTACCTACAAGCTATGTTAGAAGATGGTAATAAAAAAGTAAATGCTGTTAGCGTCACATCAATGAAGTGGTAGGGTACCTAACGCAGAAAATTTAAATTGTAAATCCTAACCGATATTGGTTTTATTCTCCATCTGAGTGTGACTGTGAGTCTAGGGCCGATTGTACCGGCATACCTACCTACTGTTTAAAATTCTAATAAAATAATGCCATAAAATAACAATAGAGGTAACTGCGCCGCTCTCAGCATTGCTTCTACGTAGGTATGGTGTTTTTCCTGGACTCATACCTTTCAATGAGTCATCAAAGACCGAACGTAACAATAACGTGAAATAAATTGCGTCGTAGTAGGTATTTAAGAAAAAAACTAGTTCATGTTATGTTCCGCATTTGTTAGTGCTCTATCTAATAAGAAAAAACTAACGATATTTTTAGTTTTTTTGCAACTATGTAAGTAGGTACTGACATATTAATAGGCAGCAGATTAACAAAAAAATTAAATATAATAAAACCATCGATAAGTCAATGAATAAAACAGAGTAAATCTCGTCTCATGAAACAGCATGCAATTGCTCAGACAGTCATTTTAAAATTAAATCAACGCATTTATTTAAATATAAAACTGCTTAAATTCAAATTTCGTTAAGTAAGTACTACAAAAAAACCATGAAGATGTAGTTAAAAGGATCAAATCCCACTAAACAGAATTTCTGTCTATTGCTTAAGTTAACGAGACTAAATGGTATTTTAAATAAACAACAAGATACAATAAATGAATATGAATATGAATATGATTAAAGATAATTGTGATTAAGTACTTAGTGAGTTTTAACAGATTCAATGTCCCGCAGACCACATATGGTCTGTAACAATTGATTTAACCATTTTTATAAGTTTTGGACAGTGAACCTGTTAAGCAAGCCATCCTAATTGTTAGGTACGAGGTTAAATGATAATAATGACATTAGCTTCTGACTAATTAAAATTGTTGAACGTGGTGTACTGAATATTCATTGTTAATAAAAAAATGGAAAGGCGCTTTCTAATTGTGGCTGAGATGAGCGGATTATGCGACGACAGGCGAAGTTGCTAGGGCCTGTGTGTGGAACTATTAAGTAATCTGTGCCTGTGGGTTGAGGTCGACGGATCTCGGCTGCGGTGAATTGGCTCGCGAGCGGCGAGACGCGTGGGCTTCGGAAGCTGATAGTGCACGCGTGGAGTCAACGCACCAAGCGAAACGGGCCACTCCTTATTACTTCAGTAATTTGTGCCTCAATATCTAATAATTACGCCCGCATTAACACAAAACACACCGTGCTTTGGAAGGCACGTAAAGCCGTTTGTCCCCGCTGCATTAGCAGTCGTTAACAACCACCAACCCGCGCCCCCGCACATGGCCCGCGTAGTGGTGTATGGCCTGTTTTCCCTATCCATCCATAGGGAAGGCTCGTGCCCCCCAGCATTTGGACATAAACATGAGCTGGTGACACAGAAAAGATCTTTAGATAGAGTGCGTTACTCGTTTTACCATCTAGATCTAGTAGTTCTGCTTTACACTTAATTAAATTTAAATTTGATCAGATAGGAATAATTATCAAATGCGTTTTTTTACCAAATAAAACATTGTTAACATATACAATTTTTTAAGTGGTTTGAAGATATTAACTCCAATAAAAGCGTAGTAGTCAGACAGATAAATACGATACGTTCTCTCAATTTCGTTGGATGTGTTTTCCTCCCGGTTCCAGGAGCACTGACCTCTTTATGTATTGTACGGACAGACGTACGTCCGCATTTTATATAACAGTAACTACGCCTGTGCCGGAGAAGGAACCCCGGCCGGCGCACTCCCGAACGTAGAACAAGTGAATGCCCGCTTTGTTTGATTATACTGTTTTGCCTGCACGTGAAACCCCACATCTATTTGTAAAATTATCAGAACGAATTAAACTTTAGTATTTAGGCTCTACAATGGGACTTACTTCCCATGTTGAGCAGAGAAGCTGTCCTACATAGACAGGAGCACAAGGAGAGATCGAGTCATTGCCCATCGTATCAAATGCGAAAGTTTATATAATTGCAATTGCGCTAGGCGCTATGCCGCCAACGACGGGAATAATGTCATCTATGTAGGTATCTCTGTCATGTAGTATCATTGTTTGACATGCTTTTGTACACAAATAGGTAACTAACTCGAAATGTAGTTTTGTTTTCATATCTATCGATAAGCCAAGTACGATTACCTATGCAGTTTGCATTGGGTTATCTTTATCTTCACGACGATGTGAGGATTTGACGAACCTTTTACGTTATCTTTGTGTTGTTGACACATTTAACTTTGAGGAAGGTTCTTTTAATTATAAGACGACCGGTTCTTTTTTCTTATTTTAGTTTCTGTTGAAACTATAAAAAAATATAGAGATCATTATTTTTCTCATATTATACCGTAACTTTGGTGGTATCAGTAGATGTCGCAACAGTAGAAACATTTCGTTATTCCATAAAACCTTAGGATCATTCTATTGGATAAAGTTGAAAACATTTTTTATTACGTGACTGGAAACGCCTTCGAAAGGCGGTTTTTATTAACGCTACTTGCCGTTTAGTTGAGGGTAAATATCGGGAAAACGCACGCAGCAACAAATAGGTTACCTATATGCCCATTAAAGTGTGTATATATGGACATGTTGAAGTCTTTCATGGCTTTCATTGAAGTCTATAATCTACCTTTCTATATATTTGAATTTGCCTGCACGTAGCCAGTGGCTTTAAGCAAAAACAGAATACCCGTTCTTGATTTTCTTATATTTTATAATCTAATTGTTTCCTTGACAAAATCCGAATACCTACTTACCAAGCAGAGTGCCTAGTGCAAGTTCTATTCGGAAGGACTTACAACAAGCTCTTGTTTTATATTGAACTAGCGGCCGCTCGCGGTTTCTCCCGCGTGGTTCCCGTTCCTGTGGGAATATCGGGATAAAAACTATCCTATGTGTTAATCCAGGTTATAAGCTATCTGTATGCCTAATTTCATTCAAATCCATTCAGTAGTTTTTACGTGAAAGAGTAACAAACATCCATCCATACTTACAAACTTTCGCGTTTATAATATTAGTAGGATAGTACAACTATTTGAATGTTTACTTTAAAAGATTTATTTAAAATGTGTTTTTCTAATTTACAGACAATGTCCGCCGACACTGATGACGCCGCTGCGGCGAATTATACTTGATGAAGTGCAAATAGCATCGAAGAAATCACCCAATGACTTTGGGTACAAATCTGACGAATCAGGTGAGATGCATACCTACTAATAGCTTAAAAATATTAGGAAATTGGCATTTTTGTTTGTACAAGTGTTAAGTTCAAAGATCGAAATAGCTCATTGAGCGAAAAAGAGTTCACACCGCGTCGTGGTCACTGTAAACCAGCAGTGTTCCGAAAACTTTTTCCCCCTTACAAATAAACAAAGAATAAGCTTTGAATAGTTATTCCGTGTTTTGTTTCTTTTACTCTAATTTGAAGTGACGTTTACATGGCAGAAACAAAAAAGGCATAACTATTTGGACCTTGTTCTTTGTTTATTTGTAAGGCCCTTCGTGTTCAAGGTACAGACGCCTACACATTAACCTATCCAAAACGGTCAAATTTCTTCTATACAATGTCAACCATAAAGTCTATTGAGGAAATTTGACAGTTTGTGGTAGGTTGATCTACGAATACAAAATGTAATTATACTATATTTGTACTGTATTCCCTAACCGAAAGCATTTGGCGCTATTCGTGCGACAATAAAAATATTTATAAATTCAAATTCAAATTCAAATTTTAGTTGCTATTCTTGGTGTAGGTACAATAGATCTTAAAGCTAAACATCAGTTCACACAAGAACCCTGCAAGGGCACTGCAAACATTAAATGCTCAATATTAGAATGAATACATAACTAAATTAAATTCACATTTTACATTTTAGTTAAAAAATATTAATAATTATATAATAGATAAAAGTTTATTCATAAGAATATACATTAATAACTTTAATTTTGTATTATTCAGTCAGTCATGTATCCTTATCAGCAAAAAACTCCTGCAGCGAATAATAACATTATAATTTATATAACGACTAATAATTATTAATATATAATGTTTATAACGACTTAGTTGTTCTTAAACCAGGCACAATAGAAATTCAATTGTTCTATGTGGTTACATCATTAGGCGTCCAAGTATCTACATGATGTTATACCTACTGAAATTAAAATTCAAAATCATTTACTCAGTTTAGGCTACAAGTAGCACTTGTGAATGTCACTATGCCATCGGTTCGTAAGTCTACTCTGGGCGGGAGACCTTGTACTGGGAAGAACCGGCAAGAAACTCAGCAAGTGTCAAGCTCTTTTCTCCTTTACAGCGTCAAAAATATTGGGAAATGTCCTATCATAGCAGGACACTAGTTAAGTTTCTCATTTTTAAGTGAATGTAAAATTCTTTTGAGAAAAAAAGTCTTAAACCATATTGATGTGCAGACGTGTGTACATCTAGGAAAAAGGAAAAAGGAAAATTTTGGAGGTACACCATAAATGAAAAGTAAATTTTTAAACAATATTATTCAACATCGCGCGCTCGCGTGATCTGCAACTGTATTAGTATTTTGTATTTTTCTTCAATTCGTCTAAATAAGATAGATAACCTTATTTTTCCGAGGCACACTAACTTATGACCAGCCACGGTACACCCTAGTGTGCCGCGGCTCACAATTTGTGGAACACTGCTGTAAACCACAACGCGAAGTCCGTGTTATGGATGGCTCAATAAAATAGTTAGTTCAAATCAAATCAAATCAAAATTTATTTATTTCTCATCACAAGGTATAGGTATAAAAATACGTAGGAATAACGGTAAAAGATACAGAGATTAAAAAAAAAATTACACATAGTACCAAGTAAATAGAACCCATATGTATCCCTTGTGAGAGACTGGTGCTTGCGATAGGTTTTGAAAAAAACCCGTAGGCCACAGGTCACCAGGCCCTATTCCACGGACTTCGAGTTAACTATAACTATATGAACTAACTTATTAATATATTAACAAATAAACAAAATACATGATGTGGCAAGCCCCTGAGTGCGAGATATTGTATATTGAGTAAAAGAGTGAGTGTGTAACAGTTACAGTAGTTATGGCTAGCTGTTTTTGTAAGAGCCATAACACGGATTTCGCGTTCTGGCAATTTTACAGTGACCACGACGACGCCCCGTGTGAGCTGCTTTTTCGCTCAACGAGCAAGTTTGAGCTTGACATTGTGTATACCTTAATGTCTACTATCTGGATACCTTGTGCGACATTTATTAATTATTCAAATTCATTCCACGATTTTTACGAAAACGAGATTTTGTATGGCAGTTAAGAACCGCCTTCTGGATGCCTAGTGCGAGTCTCATCCGCCATTCGATCACGTTAACGAAAATGAGAATTTGTATGGCAAAATTTTAACTCTCCACGTAATCCACTAGAGGCGCTGCTTCAATGCCGTACAATTTTTCGTTTTCGTTAGCGTAATCGAATTAATACGGAGGAAAATTAAAATTTAACCAAATAAGTTCTCACGAATTGAAAACTAATAACTAATAAAACTCGCACTAGGCACCCTGAAAGTAGTCTTCTATTCAGTCGATAGTAAACATTGGCAATTATCGGGTCTATAGTTGGCTCTGGCAAACGTGTTGCGTCATCGATGAATTAGGTCTTTCTAAACCTATAATAGTGAAACAATTTGCCAGCGCACTACTGTAATGAAGATTGCAGATATGATATCAGATGTTATCTTGGTCTTGTTTGTATGTTACGTCATCGTCGCCTCGAGAACACAACTGTGTGTTAGAAATGTAGGTTTGCAATTTGTCGACTGACAGCCTGTTGCATATGCTTTCTCCGTACATTAACGTTTGTTGCATAGCGTGACCGATTTGTGGCGATAAAAAGTTTAATAAGGGTTTTTTAAATGGCATAAGCCGATTGTAGTAACTTATTTTGTGGTTATAATAGCCCATTGTTTGGGGTATTAACAACACGAACACGTCCGTAATATGGCATATTTTATTATTTTCGTTCATACGGACAAAAAATTATTATTAGTAAACATTTTGCTGCTTCCGATTTAATGTTACTACAAGTTGGCTTTTGAACCCATGGAAGCTGTACAAACAAATAAGTACTCTTCCAACTAAGTGTCAAAAGATGCTTTTATATTTATGAGAGATATATTTGAGTTATTATACAGCTCGAGCTATAAAATTAGTATTATAGGATCCGCGTAAGCTTAAGGTGTTAAAACAGAAAATCAAATCTCTACTGTATAACTTTTAGCATTTTGTGAAACTTTAAGCTAGCATTATCGTTAAAGCTGTATATAGGCTGGTTTTTGTATGTGATCACTTACTTACTTTACTACTGCACTAAGTGTTATTATGGTATCACTCGATACTTGTTTCTGTACAATGAAGTATGCGACCTGAATTATAGAACTTAATCTTATAGCGTAATAGGCACTCTTGTGAATAAAGTGGTTTTATAACTACTGTCTGCAAGAGTGCTTTAAACCAAAAAGTAAACTACATCAATAGTACAGCTTTAGCCCACTTTACTGACAGAGTCGTTCTACTTTAATAAAAAAATAAAATAACTAAAATAAAACTCAGGGATTATCAATTCTTACACGGATCTCTAAAGAGATTATAATTTATCTACCCAGATCTCATGCACAGCTTAAATAATAATAAAAAACACTAATAAAGCTGATTAAAAACCAAGAGCTGTATTATTTTATTTATTTTATTTTATTTTATTGTCTTACTAAAACCAATGTTTACAAAACTTTAATAGGGTTACAAAATATTACACATAAAAACCGCTAATAGGTTCTCATCGATAGAAGTTACATATTAATTAAAACTAGAAGCACTAAGCAACGCATTATTAACCTCGCTCAAACTATTTGGTATTGGTATTACCGCAACAGAATATCTAGTTACGAATATTATGTGGGTTCGAAGAACCACTCGCTCAACATCCGCCTCGCTGATGGTACACTGGTACAGAAAAGGTCTAGCTGCGAACTGCTTGCTAAGTAGGTTAAATTTGTCACATTCACGCCATAGGTAACTATTCTATCTGTAGTTGGTATTCGCTTTCGGTAAACAGATGGTAGGGTTACTCTTAAAATTCCTTTGAGGAACTTTTAACGAGAGCTTAGCTAAAAGTTGGGGACAGTCTAGCTTAGCCGAGGCAATTTTAAGCAGATACGTTATATCAGCTATCTCGCGTCTCAGTTCAAGAGGTAGAAGGTGGTTACAAACATTTAGGTAGTAATTCTCTGATTCCAAATACTGAATAAGTAGCAAAACGTTTTGAAATTTCAGTGTACATAGCCTTACGGCTAATGCAGGCGGTGACGGCGCGCGTGAACGCCGTCTGTCTTCGGTACCTGGACAATGCGCGGCTAGACACGCTGCCGCCGCCGCCCGCGCTTGCCGACCTCAAGACCGTCTCCTGCGCCACCAAGAACTCGCGTCGGGCGATGGAAGACCGACACGTCGAGATCGGCAACCTGGAAGCTCTGTTTGGGATTGAGGTAAACTATGAACCTGAAAAAACCTGAAGACTCGCGCTGTGTGCGGAAGACCGACTCTATGATCGGCAGCTTGCGAGCACTGTTCGGGGTAGAGGTAAACTATTAGAATGGATGTTGTTAATGATAGTGCATGACCTTAATACCGTCTTCTGCGCCACCAAAAACTCGCGTCGGGCGATGAAAGACGGGCACGTTGAGAACGGCAATATGCAGGATCTGTTTGCGATTGTGGTATATGCTATGAGGATATTTGTTACGTGACCAGAAGGTGCACCCTGCGCTACGCCAGTCTCCACCAAGCTTCAAGATCGAAAACTTACAAATCTTAGTTCCGAATTGAGTGGACGGATGGACCGTTTTTTAATGATAAATGGAACCATTTTAAAGCTTGCACAGGGCTTGCACACATCTCGCCTCCAGTGCGAAGGCCCGCCAACGCAAGCCCCCAAGTGGGTGTGGGTGGGTGAGTACTGACTACCGTCACTAGTGATGACGGTAGGCTTGAAATTGTTCCCAGTTGTTCCTTCGCAGGAAGTGCCGTTGCCAGTCACTTCAAAACAGGACAATATACCTCTAATCCTCTTCCAGAGACAGAGTCAATCTAATATAATAATAATTAAAGCAAAATTTAAAGATCTTGATCCAGACTAACGGTTTAAGTATCTATTAAAACGTGAAGCAAAAACTTTGTACCCCTTTTTTACGAAAATTGCGCGGACGGAGGAGTATGAAATTTCGCACACTTATAGTTTATATAGAGAATAGTTTAAATTATGCATATAAATACATTAAATCAATAAAACAAACATTACTGACACTATACCATGTATTTGACACACACGCTTATACAACGTGTAACAGAAAGGTGTGGTCAAATGAAAAGGTCCAAAGTGTATCTGATCTAGATCTTTTATGTGTTGTTACTGAGACATAATTATTAAACTTTAATTTGTCATGCATTTTTAATTTAAATATTTATATTAGTAAGTTATGCACGTAAGGCGCGCTAAGCAAGTAGCAGTGATCATAAATGTTAACAGAGGTTACTAGACCACTACGACTGCGACTTATTTATTTTGATGCGACGTCACAATATAATTTATTTCATTAAAGTTGTATAACAAGTAACTCTGCATACAAAATCTAGATCGGATACACTTTCGATCTTTTAATTTTGAGCACACCTTTCTGTTACACGTTGTATATTTGACACACACGTATAAATACTCTTTTCAAAAATTTCAAAAATGGAAGAGGAGCGGCCGAAATCTGTCAATGCCAATCCAAACTCACATTTTATCTTTTTTTAATTTTTCATTGCTTAGGATACAATCTGTACAGCCTTAATAAAATTACGGTCGAATTTCGATCACTAGGCGACCACTAGTTACCCTTATTATCCGTAATGATGTTTGCGTTTATTACCTTTTTTTCTTCTTTGATTAAAGATTCGCTCTGTACCTACTCATAAAATGAAAGTACATTAACAAAAGCATTGCATATTTAAAAGTTTTCTAGAAAGATAGTGTTTGATAGAAACGATAGCAGCCGATAACACTGTGTTTGTTGTTAGCCAAGTGACACATCTTTTGGTGTTTGGGCTATAATTGTATGTAACACTTTAAACGAATGCGATACAAAACATTGTTGTTTCTTTGTTATTTCATTTTCTTCATTTGATTGTTGTTGATCTATTATGGTACTGTAGCTATCAGTCGTTGCCGTAAGAAGCTTAAACTTGTAACCAGCGCCTGCCCTAAACCTTGATCAGCGTTGAGCGAGAATTAAAATATAGCATGATATCACTCATTCATCTTAAAAGGCACCATCAAAATTTATTTTTTTCGCTTGAAACTTCACATTAAGCATTTTGGCGCCTCTTGCTACCGGGCGCCTAGAACGACCGCTCCACTCGCTCTACCCTAGGCGCTGCTTAAAGCAATGAAAATCAAGCTTCAATCTCCAATAAGTATTTAATAAAAACTTAACGGCACGAAATACAAGCATTTTTTTTTACTTTTATTTTACAACAGAAAAGCGCTTCACATTCTTCTCAGTTGATGCACCTAATGCACTTATTCGTAATTTTCAACTACTGTGGAACTGGCTGGATCTTATCTAGATATAAGATTGTTGTATTTGTTATTGTGATTGTTGTTGACAGTTACAACTATCTTAATACTATGCCATGAATGTTGAATGGGCGATCAACTGAAATATTATGATGGTGATAGTTGGAATCGAACCCGGAATCTCTGGATGTGGGAGACCGGTTAACACGCTACCTATTAAAATATATAATTATTTATTATATTTTACTTTAGTACGGATGGTTATCTATCACATTGAATGTACACGTCAAATCGAATTAATTAATTATCATTAAAAAATCCTTATTTGGTTCTAATTTTGATATAACATTATTTACTAAACGCTGCTGTAAAGCTTCAATAGGGTATTTGACTACATTGAAAATAGTATTAATCAAACTGTTGTTAACTTAATAGTAAACATGTTTTTAAACTAATTTAGCCAGCACATAATTTTAAAAATAATTTTAAATATATTTTTTTTATGATTGACCACGTGATAAAAACGCACGGGATGACGCTGAATCTGGAGTGACGTCACCAGCTTGTTTACAGTAAACGTCAATCAAAGTTTTGTAAAGTCTAATCATTAATTCACTGGAGTAAACTGACAGATGCTAATGTCACATTGTAAAATTATGTTTCCACATTTATTGTACTAGTGATGCGTTTCGTTCATTGTCATTCAGATCACTCACACAAAGTCAGTACGAACGTTTATTATAAAAAGGTACTTATTTAATTATAATATAGGTAGGTATATGAATGTCTTTTTGTACCGAGATATTTCACCTGACAGTTTAGTTGTCAGTGTTTGTTTTGCTTTGGGAGCTGTTATTATTCGAAAATTTTGGAAGTACGAGTATTTTAATTATTGCATTTTTTTACATCATCTATCTTTTTGTAAGAAAAATAGAGATTTAACCACTGTGTAGGAGTACCATTTCCTGCATAGCAATTAAGACAAAACAGAATACTATAAATTAATAACGTTGAAATGGAGATATTCTCAACAATATAGTACCGTTTTACGTCAACAATCACTCGATCCCGTTTCAAAATGAAAAATCACTCTAACCCGTTTTAAAACCATTTTTTTATCACTTTCTCACATAGCACCTTCTCTGTCTCCGAGTGAATTTTCACATGGGTTACTTTTACGACAACTAAAACATCAACTATTTACAATTACTTTTAAAAGCATCGTCAATCAGTACAATTATTAAAACTAAATAATGTTATTGTCGCATGCAGCACGGATCGCGCTTATACCTATTTTGACGCAGACTTGAATAATAGACAACAAAATCAAATTTCTAAACGTAAACAAATTACGCCACCAACTAGTAATCAAGTAAAACTAAGCCGTAAAAATAATAATGTTTCATACCGTAAGACGTCAAATTGAGTGCGGGCAGACTCCGACTCCGACCGGTGCAACTGTCTCGTTTCCGCACGCGCTGTTCGTAATCTATCTGTTCGCTTTACTCTCCTTAAGTAAAGTGTGAACTAAATGATATACTTGCTAAGTGGACTAGTCCAATTGAAGGATTCATTCATGAACGACTCTTTTCTATGTCTGACGACGATGAATAAAAATATATCCATTGCATTTTTGTCTAATTTTATATAATTCGAGTAATTCGCCTTTTCAAAGTTATCATTTATTGGCCTTTAAAGGTACCAATGCTAATATTTTTATATCGATTAAACAAAACTGGCCTAGGAGATTTCATAATAAAGTAAATAAAATACGTAATGTGATTTGATTTAATGAGAATGAATGAGTGAGTAATTGATGTCAATCTTCTTGTCAGAACACTATTTTCTGTTCATCAGAAACTGGGAACACCGTAAACGTCAGATTACTCCAGTGAATTAATGATTAGACTATACGTTTGATTTGACAGCTAAAAGCTTACAAGCAGGTGCCGTTACGACATCACGTGACATGCATGCATGGTGTCTTCGGCGTTTTGGCGGCTATTTTATTAATTTGAATTTTAATGGCGATTTTCATAAAAAATAAAGAAATTCATAACGAATTAATCAAATTGCAAATATATTTTGCTATAATGAACCATTAGACATATTTTTCTAAAACCTGTCAAATACCCTATTATTTTGCACATAATAGAAAAAAACATTTTAATTGTCCAATCACTACTTGCATATAAATAAAATTAGAGTAATTATAACCATGATTTTTGTTGCTTTTGAGAATCCGATAGTTTAGATAAGTATCATAAAAAGTTGTTTAACATCAAATTTTGTTTGCAGACGACGGAGCCGACGAGTTTCTACGCGGTGTACGACGGTCATGCCGGATCGGCGGCGGCGACTTACTGCGCGGCGCACCTGCACCAGTACCTGGTGGAGAGTCCCCACTTCAAGACTGACCTGCGCCGCGCCATGAAAGACGCCTTCCTCAGGACAGACGTCGACTTCGTGAGGAAGAGCAATCAGGACGTAAGTGTAGTATCATCACCATCAGCATATGAATGGTCACGTACTGCGCGGCGCACTTGCACCATTACTTACTGGAGAGTTCGCACTTCAAGATCGACCTGCGCCGCGCCATGAAGGACGCCTTCCTCAGGACAGACATTGAGTTCGTGAGGGAGAGCAACCAGGACGTAAGCCTAGTACCACCATCCTGTCTATAAACGTCCACTTTTGGGTTAAGGCCTCAAGTTCCCGTAAAATTTCAATGATCATCTATATATATCTATATATAGGTATATATATATATATATATATATATATATATATATATATATATATATATATATATATATGTTTTATTTATTACTAGCTGTCCCGGCAGACCTTGTTCTGCCCTCTTTCTCTAAACAAAGTTACATTGATTTTTTTATGTTAATAGCTGCCCCGACAGATTTCGTTCTGTCAAAAGTTATTGGCCTGTCGCAGTCTAGTAGAAATAAAATAACATTGAAAGACTTTAGTAATATCTAATGTGATGATATTTTTATTGTAATGCCTTATGGTACACGATATTTTTTGTTTGATTACTTGGTGCGTAAATAAATAAATCTGACCTCTAATCAACTTGAAGGCATACCAAAGATAATCTTATCACGCCTTTGTTTTGTTTTGATTGACGACAAATGTTTGACAGTTGGGAACAGAGTGGTTTGTATGGGAAAAGAAAATTATTGTTTTTACTATTTTCCTCGTATTTTTTACATGTTTTCTCTCCATGAGAACCTTCCTCAGACTTCATCAAACACAACAAAAAAGAAATCACCCAAATCGGTTCAGCCGTTCTCGAGTTTTGCGACTAGTAGCAACACATTTAGCGATTCATTTTTATTTATATAGATTTAATTTTATTGTAAAATAATAACAACAGCCAACTTAACGCTCTTACAAATGATCTTAGAGCTAAACTAAATTAGGCCAATCATGTTATTTTTTGGAACAAAATTAGGCCTACAACGCACCAGGCATCCGCAATCCGGCACGCAGTTGCAATGTAAATGTAATACGGTTGCGTTGGC
This sequence comes from Eudonia lacustrata, assembly GCA_947562085.1. Taxonomy (NCBI): domain Eukaryota; kingdom Metazoa; phylum Arthropoda; class Insecta; order Lepidoptera; family Crambidae; genus Eudonia; species Eudonia lacustrata. Next base: position 20,536,511 of record OX387314.1, read on the forward strand.
CGCAAGTAGTGCGTTTAAATAATACGGTTTCATATGAAAACAGACATACGGCCTGCTGCAACGGCGCACCGTCTTGCGGCTGGCCGGATAGTGCGTTGTCGCACTTAGAGTATGTTGGTATTACCTACCTGTATTTGCAGGTTTCTTATGAAACCTACTTCAGGCCCTAGTCTCTCACAAATGACATGATGTTGTGTATCTTATAGTATAATCTAAGCCTTTTGTATCTCGTTATTGTAAGTATGGAGAAAACATTATTTTTAATATTTTTTTTACAAGATAAAATGTCACTAGAAAACAATAAACCAGCCTCAGAAAGCTCGAGTGGGAATCGGACCCTTGACGTGCCTTGGATTACATGTCCTCCATTTGATCGAGAAACATCCGTCTAGGTCTTCCCCGTCCCATATTCTAAAATAAAAACGAGCGAGCCTTACAGTAGTCGCATATGATGTGTAACATTTGACATCTCACCTTAGTAATATGCAATTATAACATTATATTCTGAAAACAATGGGTCAGGTATTACATCATTTTATAACTATAAAATAAATGCAGTAAATACTTGTTAGAAGTCATTTGACATATCAAAATGACCTTTGATAGTCAAATGACACAAGATGTCACATAATAATAATATGTCATGTTCATAATATCGATTTTAAACTTACAAAATGGCGCGCGCTTGCGCGCCCCCGACTTCCTGTCACACTGTTACACCTACTTCCGTCACATTTCACGAAATCACTCCCACAAATTGTATACATAGAAGGCGAGCGGAAAGATGTTACACATCAATAATATTGCCTGAACTAGGTAACCCTGTTATTCAGGCGAGAATGTTTAATATTGTGTTAAGTATGTACATAGAAACCCGTTGGTTTGTGTGCAGCGCGCGTGCGGCGGCAGCACGGCGGTGGCGGTGGCGGTGCGCGCGCGCTCGCTGCTGGCGGCGTGGGCGGGGGACTCGCTGGCGCTGCTGGCCAAGCGCATGCGGCTCATGCAGCTCGTGCGCCCGCACAAGCCCGACCGGCAGGTACGCAACTACGAACGCAAACCCAAACAAAGCTTTATTTTTTAAGTTATGGCTTCACTTTCGCCTTTGCAACGCGTTAGTGGCCGAGTGGCGTAGCGTTCGGCCCGATACCCGAAGGTTCAATTCCCAGGTCGGGCAAAGTATGTTTCGGAGCCTTTTCGATGCATAGCTCGGGTTTAGGATCAACAACCCGCATTTGGCAAGCGTGGTGATTAAGGGCCTTTTTCCTGTCATGCGGATAGCCGCCCGCGTGCGGACCTGGTCCGCATGCGGGCTACCCGCATCCTATCATTTCATACATGCTTTTCCTATCACGCGGGAAACACGCGCGCGGGACGCGGATTAGGCTAAGCGTATGCTGAGACGCAGGTGACGCAGCACAGCGCAGTGCAGATTTTGCGGGGCAGGGCAGTTGGGGCAGACATTGGCCGCGAACGCATGCTGCGACGCAGGTAAGTGACAGTGAGTTGTCAGATGTCAATGTCAGAGTCTGATAATATGAGTTGTTGCTTGGAAAACTGTAAGTGATTATCTGAAAAAAACGTTCTACTAATGGATAATTTTTACTATCGAAATAGTTCTGTTAATTGTTCTGTCATTATTACAAAATTATAATAAAATAGTAAAAAAACATGTGTCGACACGCACGCGTCGCGCAGAAATCTGTGCCGGCGGTACAACGAGGCGCAGGGCAGGGCAGGCACATGTTTGCGTCGCACGTGCCTGCGCCGCAGCTTACGCAGCTCTCGGCACAACCATGTACTACAAAATCTGCGCTGCTCTGCGCTGCGCTGTGCTGCGTCACCTGCGTCTCAACATACGCTTAGCCTTAGGTGCGGGCGCGCGCCCCGCACGCGTGCCACTCGCTTGCAAGGCGCGTTCTTCTACTGCCAGTGTAGTTTTTACTGTCGTGCGGATTTTTTTAAAAATAGTTGATGGCTTTGTGCGATTAGCACATTTAGCCAGTGTCACAGTAATTTTTACTACAAGTAATACATAAATAAACAATATTTCCTTAAATGATGATGAATGATATTATAAATGGGAAGTGAGAAATGATATACCCCCCAACCCCTCGAGTATCTCAGTAAAGATGTGGGGCTTTATTAAGTCCTCACGCGAGCTTCTTGAGAGAATTTGAAAAGTGACGTTGCACTGTTTCGTTTTATTTGCCACTTATGCACACTCACGAACACTTAACGGTTAATAATCCACCATTATTTCACATTAATATTCGACATAACACAAATTTTGGAAAATAAGACAAAACCGCAGACATGACGCTTCACTTTCCCGACAAGAACTCCTCGTCGTGCGGATTACACGCATGGTCATTGTACGCATACAATCGCAAACAAAAATGAAAATTGATGCAGAGAGACTTATTATTGAAGTGCATTTTCGCCCTTTGTTGTGGAACAAGCAGGACGACCTTTACAAAAACCGGGATGCAAGGGTGGCTGCTTGGCTGCAAAAAACAATGACTATATTATGTATGGGGGTAGCTTGCCTTTCTTTTTATCAAATTCTTCTTCTTTTGATATTGAATTTGAACACTGCGTTTAATTTCTAAACCTATATTTGTCCTTATTTTTTTAATTTTGATAAATTACATTAAACATTCCAGTAAGTGATCTAGTTTCAATATAAGGTTCTACTCTGAATTGTTTTTTATATTTTTTTTATTTTGAAAATATATAAGCGATAATTACTTTTTTAACGTTCATCTCTGTGCACGAATATACTCACTGGCGACACGCACGACACTGCAGCGACGAACGAAATTTTTATTCTGCGTGTTGCCCGGAGCGTATTATAACCCGCATGCGGAAAAAGGCCTTAAGTCATCCATCACCCTTCAATTATAGTGATGACTTGATTTCAAGAGGAGGATCCAGCTGGGCTGGGCAGCGTTTGGGAAACTACGTCGAGTCTTCTCGTCATCCATACCGCAATGCTTGAAAACGAAAGTTTTCAATCAGTGCGTCCTACCCGTCATGACCTACGGAGCTGAGACGTAGACACTCACGGTAGGGCTGGTCCACCAGTTTAAAGTCGCTCAGCGAGCTATGGAAAGAGCTATGCTCGGAGTTTCTCTGAAGGATAGGATTCGTAACGAATACATCCGACAGAGAACCAAAGTCATCGACATAGCTCTAAGAATTAGCAAGTTGAAGTGGCAGTGGGCCGGCCATATCTGGCGAAGAACCGACAACCGCTAGGGTAAACGTGTTCTTGAGTGGAGACCACGACTCGGTAAACGTAGTGTAGGACGCCCTCCGGCCAGGTGGGATGACGACCTGCGAAAGACTGCAGGCAGATGCTGGATGCGTCAAGCTGAAGACAGGGCGCTATGGCGCTCATTAGGGGAGGCCTATGTCCAGCAGTGGACTAAGATAGGCCGATGATGATAATTTCAATGCTGTAAGTTTTTGCTCAGTTATAGGTATATTATCATATTAACGTTTTTACTTACTTAACTTTTTTATGGTTTGCACATTTAGCCAGTGTCAAAAGTATTTATTCTTACAAGTTATACTCGTAGTATAAATATACAAATTTTACTGTGTTAATTGATAAATGATATTCCCCACAACCCCTTTGGATTTAGGTTCAGTAAAGATGTGGGGCTTTACTAAGAACTCACGCGGATTTCTTGAGAGAATTTGAAAAGTGACGTTTCATTTTTCAAAAGTCATGTACGATCACGAACACTTCACGGTTCATAATTCACCATTATTTACATTAATATTCGACGTAACACAAATTTAAAAAAATAGCACAAATCGGCAGACATGATTCTTAACTTTCACCAAGAAGTCTCAAAAACAGACCTCTGAATAACGTTCAAAATTTGGACACATGCTGGTCTGGGACATGAAACTAATGTATCGGCTGCTTTACTTCCCGTGCATATTGTAAGAGCCGATTACGGTACAAAGTTCCAAGATATTTGCACATTAAGCGATCGGCTAACAACAACCCATCACTGATGTTATGTAATGTTATGCTTGGTATCGATACATGAGGACCTCTCGCTGCCCAGCGTGGTGAAAGCCATGCTGGACAGTGACAGGTCATGGAGGGCCATGGCTTCGTTCAGTGAAGCAGTCATTTCGCTGAAGAAGGCCGCGGAGAGTGTTCGCTAGGAAGATTCTCATGCGGACCCTATCCGTCGTAGGCGAGTCGGTAGAAGGAGGCGGCAGTTCGCCCGCCTTCTTCCACCGCAGTGAGGCTTACGTGACTGTGAGGTGGGGGATCCCATAGACGCATACTGAAACTGTTATAATTATTGCTGTTTCAGTTCTAGAAGTTGGTTTAATATAATCTAAGTATTTGAAAATAAATTATTTTACTACATTAAAGAAAAAATAAAGCAAAGAAACATAATTTAATTAAACACAAAATAAAAACTATAAATAGAAACTGTCCTCCAGCTGTGGGCTCATGGGAACAGTCCCAAGAATGCATAGAATGTAAGCAACATTAAAATCTATTTATAAATAAAAATAATAATAAATTAAAAATCCTTTATTTCAGAAAATAATAGTTCATATTGTTATGTTAGTATGCACTACACATACAGACACACATTACTTATAAGCTATGTTAGTGTAATATTTATAAAAAATATAAAATACAGTGAAAAAATTAAACGCCTACCCGACCCAGCCAGGAATCGAACCTGGGTCTTCCGCAATCCGGGCGGCTGCACTGACCGCTAAAAGCACTTGAAAATAAAAAGTAAAAATTTAGGTATTATAGCGTTGTGTTATCAAATTTGTGGTATTTCATCTGCAAAGATGAATCTGAATAGCCATCATCGGTTGCAATGACCATTGGATAGATGGCGCACTGTGCCGCTATTAGCACTCAAACAATTAAAAAAAAACAGTGACAAATTTCAGCGCTTAAGTCAGCCTTCCCGGTAGCATAGCGGTCAGTGCAGCCGCCCCGATTGCGGAAGACCCAGGTTCGATTCCTGGCTGGGTCGGTTAGGCGTTTAATTTTTTTACTGTGTTTTATAAATATTATAAATATTTAATTTAGCTACAGTGCAGCAATTAGCACTTGAAAATAAAAAGTAAAAATTTACTATAGCGTTGTGTTATCAAAATTGTGGTATTTCATCTGCAAAGGTGAATCTGCATGGCCATCGGTTGCAATAACCGTTGAATAGATGGCGCACTGTGCCGCTATTAGCACTCAAAAATTTTTAAAAAAGCAGTGTCAAAATTCAGCGCTTACGTCAGCCTTCCCGGTAGCATAGCGGTCAGTGCAGTCGCCCGGATTGCGGAAGACCCAGGTTTGACTCCTGGCTGGGTCGGGTAGGTGTTTAATTTTTTCACTGTGTTTTATAAATTTTATAAATATTTAATATTTAGCTTCAGTGCAGCAATTAGCACTTGAAAATAAAAATAAAATGTATGCTAGTGTAACTTAAAATAAAAACTATATTTACCAAATGTCCTACAATTTCACCGAAGATCATATACGTTGATGTTAGTTGTGTTCTTGTTACATATTTTGTCTTTTCTTCCTACTTAAATATTTTTTTCTCATACAGGATGAACGGGATAGGATAGAAAATTCGGGCGGCACCGTGGTGTTCTGGGGCACGTGGCGGGTCAACGCGCAGCTGGCGGTCTCGCGCGCGATTGGTGAGTGCCTCCACACTAGTGTTGCCAGGTCCAGTGTGTCAAATTTCGGGACCGAAAGTAAAAATAATCGGGATTTGGGATTTCAAATCGGGATAGCACAATTGCCAAAAAAAATGCAGGTTTTTGTGAATCGCCATGATTGGATGAAAACAATGAATCTAAAACTAGATATACTTCTACATACTGTAACAACATGAGTTCTCTCCCGTTTTTGTTGTCAAAATTATCACTCACTATTATTACTACTCACTAAGGTAAGGAGGTAAGTGAAAAATCGGGACATTTGGCGTCCTGATCAAGGGTAAATCGGGACCTGTCACCAGACCCGCGCAAATCGGGGCACCTGGCAACGCTACTCCACTCCACACAGTACGTGGTTTAAGAACTTTGTTTTTCTCATAAAGAATTACAATAATCACTTACTGAAAAACATAAACATTTTAACTTAACATAAGAAAGCAAGATTTAATGAGCGTACACATTGAAACACAAAATTAAATAAAACAATATTTCGGGTAAATTACAAAAATGACAGCGACGATTTTACATGCACCGAACAACCACGGATCTAAAGCGCGCAGAGCCGAGCGTACTAAACGAACAATTCTGTAGTACAAATAAACCGATGTTAATGAAACTTTTTATGGCTAAGGGATATGTAGAGATGTTTATGGTTAATAGAAGAAAGTGGTCTATTGTTGGTTACACTTCGAAAAACATACTAAAGCGAGAGAGAGAGAAAAAGTAATAATAATAATAAATAAATAAATTTATTGTTCAACAACAACATCACATATATAGTCACAGTAATATAAAGTTACAAAAGAAAAAAAAACAGCGTTATAGTATGTCTCTGCCTCCTAGGTTAGGAAGACCTGTATTCTAGTAAAGTGTTTGGTAAGTATGTATTGCTTCTTAAATACCATCAGATCATCGTTAATTCAAGAGTACTCCTCATCCTTATTCTTCACTATTCGACATTCCACAACGGCTAAGAGCTAAATTCACCTGATAATAAATAACGATAAGAGCGAAGTCGTAAGCGCACTACGCCCGGAATCCTTAACTAATAGGGATGCTTTAGGATGAGGATGTTTTATTTAAAACTGTCGAAACACGACAATGCTACAAAAATTGTTGTTATGAGAGAGAGAGAGGAAGAGAAGTTGTGAGATTTTATGCCCCAATAGTATTGTCGTATTATAGGGCTATGTTCAAAGTCCATTACAGTTATACAAAGAGTGTTCGCCTCTTATAAAAAGCCTGTTTTACATATTTAAATACTTGTGCTTATTATTTAAGCAACTTTCGCAAAGGCCGGTCATCGGATGGGTGACCAAAAATGTATCCTTTCGAGCTCCTTCGCTCTCCGGCTTGCGTAAAGCCGTTGATCCCGGCTGCTTTGGCTGTCGTAAACAACCACCAATCCGCATTAGGCTCGTGTGGTGGCTCGTTCTTCCTATCCATCCATAAGAAAGACTCGTGCCCAGCAGTGGGGACATAAAAAATGAGCTGATGACACGCTGATGGTGATAATGATGAAATCCTTGCGGAGTTTTTTAGGCGCGGTCAGAGTTTGCGCTTGGTGTTGTATTGTACGGGCGTTCCACAGTAATAAAACAAAAATTTTAACAAAAAAAAAACCGACTCCAAAACATTTGACTGATAAAATTGCACTAAAAAGTAAAAAATAAGCGTTAGACTTATATAGACAATAACTTTATTAAGAAAATATATAGGTACAAATATTGTCACTTTTGAGGCCGGTGCCAGCCAACGAAGTTTTTGAAGCCGGTGCCAGTCCGCGTTTGTAGTCAAACTTTCATGCATAAGATTGAATGTACTATTATGATTATAATATAGTATGTCGTTAAATGTTTATATAAAGTTACCTTGGCAGGCACCGACTCCAAAAGTAACAATATTTGTACCTATATATTTTCTTAATAAAGTTATTGTCTGTATAAGTCTAACGCTTATTTTTTACTTTTTAGTGCAATTTTATCAGTCAAATTTTTTGGAGTCTGATTTTATTTTGTTAAAATTTTTGTTTATTTCTCTCTTTTTAGTGATTTGTTTCGATCTATTTATCAAAAGCTAATATGGGTAGACCTACTAAACGCGCTGCTCGTATGAGACAGCGCCGTTTAAATGAGACAAGCGAAGAAAACGAGAAACGCCTAAGTATCTCAAAGTAGGAAATCAAAAACTGAGTTCCGGTGCCTGCCTTCTTTTGCTTCGTCATAGTCGCTTAACTATCTTAATCGAGATATTTTATCGCCACCCGTGAAATACTTTAAATTTAGGAGTTCCGATGGCAATCTGTGGTCTTTTTCATCAGTTACACTTCATCAAATGATACTTTCTGAATGCAAATGCTTGATTTATTTCTGAAAATACCAAAATCGCGATAGGTATGCCTACAATATTCGAGGAGTTCCCTCAATTCCTTGAGCATCCCATCATCAGAACTGGACCAAATTAAAATGGGACCACACGGGAAGCACCAGCTTTCAAATAAAGAAAGAATCATTAAAATCGGTTCACTCAGTCGAAAGTTCTGAGGTAACAAACATTAAAAAAAAAATACAGTCTAATTGATAACCTCCTCCTTTTTTTGAAGTCGGTTAAAAATGAAACACTGGGTCTTAAAAAAAACAAAAAATAAGGTTGGAATAGTTATTCCGTGTTTTGTTCCTATCGGGTAAACGTCATTTCATATTAGAGTAAAAGAGACAAAATACGGAATAACTATTCGGACCTTATTCTTTGTTTATTTGTAAGGCACAACTGAGCAGAAGTAAAGTTTATTCGTATAGACGATACGGAGCAAAACACGTCCATCCGCCCGCCGGCGCCGGAGCGGTGCGGCCGGTAAGAGAGAGAATTAATCATAGCGTAAGGCTAGTGTTGTTTATACATTATACTAGTGTTGGTTAACATGCCAACAGTTTTTAATATAAAGCGAAAATCCAATTTTGATATCTTTTACATAAAACATTTCTTAAACATGCGCTGTTATATACGTATTATAAGTAACACTAAATAATGTAAAGTATGAAAATTGCGCCTTTTAAATTGCCGCGCATTTTTTTTTGCCGTATTTCACAGCCGGTTTGTGTGACCCAGCCGCCATAAACTCTTATACAAAGTGAACATTACATACGTTTGCTGTAACTTAACTGCCTTTCTACAAGGACATTTTTGTCTTCATTATAATCTCTGTCCCAGATCTTGGTGTTTAAATGCAGCAATGAATATACTTTACGTACCCTTACACGTTAGCATACTTTGCCACTATGTTATGGTTAAATTGGAATTGTTTATTTTTAATGAAAAAAGTACTTAAACTTCTTAAGAGAAAATGAGTACAACTTGCCATTGTTAAGATTTTTGAAAACCGGTTTATTACTAGCAACTTAGCACCGGAAAGTTGGAAACCCCCGATCCGATCCGAACCCTTCGGAGTATCTAGTAGGGCACGGGGACACGCACTAGTGCGTGATGACGTTCCCTCTAAAAAAAAGTTGAAAACATGAAGAGTATCACTAATATTATAAATGCGAAAGTTTGTGTGTATATGTGTATATTTGTTGCTTCTTCACGCTGCAACGGATGGATGGATTTAGATGAAATTCGGCATACAGATAGTTTATAGCCTGGATTAAAACATAGGATAGTTTTTATTCCGATATTCCCACGGGAACGGGAACCACGCGGGTGAAACCGCGAGCGGCTGCTAGTTTAACAATATTATCTTAGTGACCAGCCATTATTATTAATCCTTTTCCTGTCACATAAACCACATGCCATTGCAATAATAAAATGCATTAGGGTAGTGGCACCAGTTCGACTGTTCGCTAGGAACCAATGATTAACATTTTTTAATTAACCTTAAAAAAAATAGTACTTACTTTTTTTTAAGTTAAACGGTTTTATTGAAAATTGTACTAAAAGCTAAAAAATAATTCGATAGGTCCTAGGTACAGGTAAAGGTAAAAAATAGAATCGTTGGGCGCACGTAACCTGCGTAAATATGTAAATAGCATATTTGATTATGATATAGCGGTTGACTTGATAGAAATTTCACACGCCCAACGATTTTATTTTTTACCTGTTTATACACCTTCATACCATTCAGCCCTCGGCACGTGCTCACCTTGGCATTGGGTCATCCATCGAATCCATCTTATCAAAGACAGAATCCACATTCATAACAAACGGAACGAACGAACGAACTTATTTTCCCGAGTTCCTATGGCCGTCTTCCAGCTCCATCATCAGCCCCTGGTTACCATCTAGCACCAAAGTACTCGTCAAGACGAATAATACGAGCCCAAACTCGATGGGGTTGTGTTGTTTTATTACTGAGTTCCTATGGCCATCTTCCAGCTCCATCGTCAGACCCTGGTTACCATCTAGCACCAAAGTACTCGTCAAGACGAATAATACGAGCCCAAACTCGATGGGGTTGTGTTGTTTTATTACTGAGTTCCTATGACCATCTTCCAGCTCCATCGTCAGACCCTGGTTACCATCTAGCACCAAAGTACTCGTCAAGACGGATCAAACGAGTCCAAACTCGATGGGGTTGTGTCGTTTATCTACCGAATTCCTATGGCCAACTTCCGGTATCATCATCAGATTAGCTCCATAACATAGTAATTTTGCATTGTCATCCGATTTGCACATGCATGCAAAATTTAAGCTCAATCCGTCAACAGGAAAGGGGTAAAATTTCAATTACTAGTAGAATTGACCCAAACAAATAAATAAACAGGGCAAGCTAAATAAAACCGTAGGGTCAGCAACTGATTTTAGTATTTGGCTACAAATGAATACCGGTCATCTGTAAAATTTCAATGAAAACCAACACTGCCATTACAATATCTACTGTTGTGATTTATGAACTGGTTTGTTATTTGCTATTAAAATCATTCATTTTGTTTTAGATAAGAAGAGATAATCTTATTAGAATATTATTTTGTTATATCTTACGGGTATGCACTTGGCTTTCATCTCACCTGATGTTAAGTGATGATAAGGCTGAAGGTGGAGCGCACTTCACCCGGAATCCTCAACTACTGAGGCACTGGCTATCTTAAAGAGGTTCGAACATTTTTGTATGGAACCTGGCAAACCTACATGTCCGCCATTTTGAAAAAAAAAAATGTTTTGGCGGCCAGTGATGAAATGCATGTCAATCGACAGAGTATGTGATTACAAACAAAAAGTGTTCTGTGATGAAACTTCTAAGTGATACGGTTTCTGAGATATTTGTCTCCAAAAACAGAAAAGTTAAGCAAAAAAAAAAACCATTTTTTATGTTTTATTCGGCTTCTAACCTCTGGTGTGAGTGCACGAATGGTTATTTTCCTCACGAGCAGTTTTTTGTTACGTTGTGTTTATTGTTATTTTTATTTGCATTATCATGTCCACCGGTCCACCGGGATCACGGTGTTTGTTTTGTGGACTCAGTTCAGTACAGCCACCCGTATGGAGGGACGCCGTCCTAGGCCGCAGCTAAGAAGCTATGAGCTGACTGATATGTATATATATGTATATGTATATATGTATGATACGTGATATATATGTTGGAGACATGGCGCTAGCATCGCCTAGAAACGACAAGTATAGTCTATACTTGAGTGTGGTCTGCGCAGCCTATGCTCTATGGTATGCGGAACGTCAACGTCAGTTGGCGCAACAACGGACTGGACACATTTGAACGTTAGCGGCCGGAGAGTACGCACGCGCAGAACTCACTTCGTTTCTAAAATCCATTTGCATCGGGCAACTATTTTTAAATAATTTAATTGTGATTGTTGCGGAAACCCACAACACACACTATGCTATTGCTTAAAATTTCACATTAAAATCGAAAAATCCACTCACAGTTCCATGCCGCTCCCGCCGTTCAGAACGGGATCCATATGGTCCGATGGGGCCCGAATCCGGCTCCGGGTCTTCTAGGGTTCCCTAATCACACCCAAACTACCCCAAGTGCACTTTCCCCCTGAAATACCTGTTCACTCCAGCAGCGGTGATGCCGACATCCACCATCCGACATCCAAACACGGATGGCGAATTGTACTCCCGATGCGATTCGCTCACGACACACACACACACAACACAGGTTGCACAATATACTTAATTAGAGTACTACGGCTCCAAATGCCCTTATTACTACATAAAATCTATTTAATTATCAACACACGATAACCTATCAACCAGCCATATTGCCTTTCCAGAGACAAGTGCACCAACAAAAAAAAAAAAACAAATAGTGATGGGGCCATTATGCCACCAAACAAAATTGAATCTCGATAATCGATTCGTCCATAATACAAATCAAAGTTCTATTTCCAACAAAAATAAATGCCTGTTTATTTGCAACATCCCGCCACCCAAAGCGGACGTACCGCTTTCTAGCCTGAAATCTTAAACTAGTCAACCGGTAATCGAGCTAAGGTCGCGACTGCGCGATTTAGCACCGATCCATCAACCAACACTTACGCCACACGCGGAGTCCCGTCCGCGCCCCAGATTAACTTTAAAATGCGACCTCGTCTCCAAAATAACGATGGCAAATTAGCCTCTTTTAATAAAACCAGATCCCCCTCCGAAGGAGGCGACGTCCGGTCTGTCCACTTTACACGCTGCTGCAATAAATGCAGATACTCCAGTGACCAACGACGCCACAAGTCCTGACTCATCAAAAGAACCGTCCTCGGTTCCGACGTAGCCCGACCACAGGCTAGTCACGCGTCAGAGCCAGCAGCCGACCCTGTCGAACCGTGATGACTCGGCCAGTAAGTCGGACGCGTGCAGGCCACCATCCGGGGTGGTGCGTATCCAGCTACCCTACCATACCGGTGATAGGGTGGGTGGTATTCCAACCTCGGGTACTCGTGCAGTACCGGTGAGAACTGTTGACGGTTCTCATGTCGCTGTTGTTCCGGCAACGGCGGCGGAGGATACGCGTACGAGTATCCGGGTGTTGGGTCCGGAGGTGGGGCTCCCTGTACCCAGTGGCCCTTAGAGGCACCAACTCCTGGTGTTGGTCGCGCCGAGTGCCGGGTTGTAGCCAGAACCTGGCTCCGTTCCGGCGGTCCCCAACTCACCTGAGCCGGGGTGTACGAGGGGTTGTAGTGTGGCGGCCGTGGCGGACTCCGTCTTTCCGGAGGCGGAGTTGACCCCGGCCCCAAACCGCCACCCGTGGGAGATCCCCTCTCCCGAACCGGTGCTGAGCCCTCAGCACTACGGGTGCACAGTAAGCGATGGTGCGGTCCGCCGCACACATCGCAAGGCCTCGCCTGGGGACACTCATTGTACCTATGTCCTCCCAGGCAGGCATAACACAATCCTCGTGTCCGAACGAGGTTTCGGCGCTCTTTTGTGGGCAGCCCGAGAATTGCTGGACATAGCTGTTCCACGTGCTGCTGTCCGCAAACCCGGCATCCAGAACCGGGGTTGATGGCGGCCGCAGCCACCAGCCTGCCGCGACCCTTCCCTGGGTTGCGTGGCGGCTGGGCGCCGTAGACTCCAGAAGTGCGGGCCGGCGCACTTGTCGGAGCCTCCTGGGAGGCTAGCTGGTTTTCCAGCAGGCCAGCCTCCTCTTCCAGGAACTCCAGAAGTTCCCCTATCGAGGGCAGAACGCTGCCGAGATCCTTGTGGACCAGTCGATTCCGCTCGAACTTGTCCCTCATCTCCTGCGACAACTTGGCCAGAACGATGTGCAGAAGAAGGAAGGACCACTGGTCGACGGGCAGTCCGAGCGTCCTTAACCCGTTTAAGGACACGGTGAGCGGGGTGATCAGCTGCGCCCTCAGCTGAGCCCTATGGTTGACCCTCGGCAATCCCAGCAGATGGGTCACGTGCGCCTGAAGACGCGGCTTTTCGTACCGCTTCTCCAGCAGCTGCATGGCGGTGTCGTAGCTCGCATCCTGCAGCTCCAGATGCTGTACGAGCTGTCTGGGTTCTCCGTCTAGGAAGGAACGGAGATATGCCAGCTTTTCGGCCTTGGTGAAATCCTTCCGAGTATCCACCAAGGCCAAAAACATGTTCCGGAATCCAGCCCAGTCCCGCATACATCCGGTGAAATGCGGGACCTCCAGGGCACCCAATCTTCCCATGGCGCTGGGTCCAGAGGTGTGGAGCGAAGCGGGGCGCGCAACAGGCTTCCCCTCCCGCAGTCGCTCGATGTCCTTCACCCGCTGAAGGACCTCGTCGTAAATGTCTTGGATGTGCTCCAGATCCTTGACATATTGGGCGTGGAGGGCCAGCTCCTTCTCCCCGACCGGGTCGGTTGACAATAGAGCGGTTACCGACCGCTCGGCCAACAAGAAACGGGCCTGCATTTCTTTCGAACGCGTCTCCAAGGCGTCCTCCCGGTTAGGCCGATCTACTAATGCAAGCAGCCCGGTGAACCACCGGAGCTGCTGAGCCAACTCCTGCCGTGACGCTGTCATTATAAATAATTTAAACTAAATAAACCTAAACACAAAATTAAAACGAGTCAACGAAAACACGGAATCGATTATCCCGAATCGACTCGATGCTTTCAATTGAACGAAATTAAATAACAATTAACGTTCCGAGAAATGTCCCAGCCCAAATGAATGAACGAACGAAAACAACGGTACTACCAACCTTACAATTCAACCGCACCTGTCCCGGAAGTGCGATTTTACACGAAATGAGCTTAACCTATTACGAACAAAAAAATACACAAAATTACACCGATTAACCTAGAGGTCCGGTATTAACCACGCTCTGCTACCAAAATGTTGCGGAAACCCACAACACACACTATGCTATTGCTTAAAATTACACATTAAAATCGAAAAATCCACTCACAGTTCCATGCCGCTCCCGCCGTTCAGAACGGGATCCATATGGTCCGATGGGGCCCGAATCCGGCTCCGGGTCTTCTAGGGTTCCCTAATCACACCCAAACTACCCCAAGTGCACTTTCCCCCTGAAATACCTGTTCACTCCAGCAGCGGTGATGCCGACATCCACCATCCGACATCCAAACACGGATGGCGAATTGTACTCCCGATGCGATTCGCTCACGACACACACACACACAACACAGGTTGCACAATATACTTAATTAGAGTACTACGGCTCCAAATGCCCTTATTACTACATAAAATCTATTTAATTATCAACACACGATAACCTATCAACCAGCCATATTGCCTTTCCAGAGACAAGTGCACCAACAAAAAAAAAACAAATAGTGATGGGGCCATTATGCCACCAAACAAAATTGAATCTCGATAATCGATTCGTCCATAATACAAATCAAAGTTCTATTTCCAACAAAAATAAATGCCTGTTTATTTGCAACAGTGATGTTAACATAACATTAAAGTGACTAAGGAATACGACTGATGCGTCTTTATTTTGAAGATCCAAGATTAACTGTGTTATCAACGAATCCGAGTTTGCTCGACTGTTCTACCTACAAACAACCTCGCCGCCGACATATACTTATTTTGTCATTCAAGGAAACCAAATAATTAAAATAAAATATTTGTTTTTGGAGTCTAATATCTCAGAAACCGTATCACTTAGAGATTTCATCACGGAACACTTTTTGTTTGTAATCACTTACTCTGTCGATTGACATGCGTTTCATCACTGGCCGCCAAAACACGTATTTTTCAAAATGGCGGACATGTAGGTATGCCAAAGAGGTTAGATGCTCTTTTAGGTTATCTTTATTAGATTTCATTTAAATAGATTGTCTTATCTTTTTATTCTGATTTTAATAAGGAATAATGGTTCTTCTGACGTTCTTTTGCAATGGCATTTAATTATTTTATCTTAAGTAATAAAATTGCAACAATAGTACCTATAATATTGATAAGGTAGTAATAGTAATAAAAAAAATATTTTATGCGCAATGTTTATAAAATTATAAAAACTTATTTCTATTATGTTTTGCTGACATGATAGTTTTGTGTGCAATGTCACCGCTAAAGCGTACATCTCAATAAGCTAAATAAGACAAAGGGTGTTACGAGGGCTGCCGTAGTGCGTTAACGTCAAGTTAATCGGTCGTTTTATTGTTATTGCGAGGCGGAGGCGCGAGCCACCCGACTCCTTACAATGAGACGAGCGCGTGCCGACCATTAAGCTGTTAGACTTGGATCGCGGGGGATGCCACCCGTTAATGCACTCTGTGTCACGTCATTAGTTTACGTCACGCAGAATAGTGGACATGTACTACTGATCTGCGTATCGTGCTATGGACTGCGGTGATGAAGCTTTTTTATGCGCTATTAGCGGGCTACCATATAGGTACTCAATTTCAACATTTTTGGAAAAAAATGTTTGTAGTAATAGAAATAAATCATCATTATTTTTAAGTTTTAATTTTTACTAACACATGGATCCAATGGTCTGCAATAAATGATTTTATTATTATATTATTATTATGGAGCAATCCGAAATGTAAAAGACCATGGGTTAAGGCCCCGAGTCCCACCTTAGACAATCGCTTTTTAGAATCTGTAGTAACTCACATTTTACGTAGACAGAGAGACAGAGACAGACTGATACGGCTATCTGTCTGTTTGTGTTTAGATTATGTGATTTGCCACTTGGCCATCGAGACGAAAACAAAAGAACAAAACTTGAAATGTCTTGTTTAAAAAATTGACATTATTAGGTCTTTACATATTGTAACTGATTCTAAACAAAACAAATTAGATATTATTTCAGATACGTAAGCTCGCGGGCAACATATCCAAATGTAACACAACTTTTTGACTAAATTATCAAATCTGTCCTACCTAACCTTTACCTTTGAAGCTTAAATCAAGACGAGGCCTTTGTAAGGGCATTGTATAGTAATTCGATCGGCTCGGTGCGCGCGCCGGGCGCCGGCGTGTCGTGTCTCGGTCGCACCCTCCGGCCGCCCTCACCTTGCCTACAACCCCACTGCATAAAGTATCGATTACCGGACACTGCACCGGCCGGGGGTGCGTATAAATATCGATATCGATAAAATTTTATTCATTTCATAATTTTATTTAAAATATACAGGTTGTAGATTTGCATTCCCGCCATAATTTTACAGCTGATCGTAATTGGTACACTTAATGACTAAAAAATACTTTTAACACGGAGAAAGTAATAAGGAACCGATTGATTAATAAAATGATCTCAGTGTAAATTAGAATAGCGACCGTCGACTGACGAGAATAGGGGTGCAGACCGTAGTAGGTACATAAGAGCGCAGCGGGCGGACATTAAGTCGATGAACTTACGTAAACTTGTAGGTACTATTATGTATTCTGTGGTAAAGTGGCTTACTCTTACGCATAAGTATACTTTGTTGCAATAAACTATTATTAGGTACTTACTGATCATGTTTAAGATACTCGCAGGTACTGCTCAAAGTGGGCACCTTCACGTTCTATGCACAAATGAGCACGGCGCCTTAAGTTTCTAGGTAACTTTTGCAGCACACTACGATTTGACCTTACACTCTCAAAAGCCATTAAAATATTTTGTTTTAACTGCACAACACTCGTGATTTCGTCTTTATAAACCTTTTTTTTTATGTCTCCCCACAAATAAAAGTCACACGGAGTCAAGTCTGGCGACCTCGGAGGCCAGGGCACTGGCCCACCTCGACCAATCCACTGGGTTCCGAACACTTCGTCCAAATAATCGCGCACTTGGCGGCCATAATGCGGAGGCGCCCCGTCCTGGTGGTAAAAGAGATTCCGGTGAAGAGCTAGTGGCACGTCGTCAAGCATTACGTCAACTACGTGCTGCAAAAGTTGCAAATACGAGTTGCTGTTGAGATAACCCTCGATGAAATAGGGCCCGAGTAAATGTCCACCAACTATGCCAGCCCACACATTGATGCTAAACTTATGCTGGAACGGATCTTTTTTGGTCTTATGCGGGTTCTGTTCGCGGTGAGCCCACCAATGTTCATTGTGGACGTTGTAAACACCGATGCGCGTAAACATACACTCGTCCGTCCATAGAATGCTGGCTTCTCGGTGTTCTAGTACCCAGTGACAAAAAGTAACCCGGGCGGCATGGTCTTGCTCGTTCAATTCTTGAACTCTTCTGAAGTGGAACGGGTGCTGTTGCTCCGACTTAAGAAGCCGCCAGACTGTTGTGTGGTGGACATTGAAGTGGCGGCCAGCATCACGAGTACTGGCACGTGGTTCCCTCTCGAAGTATTCGAGTATTTGCTCTTGCAAATCGACTGAGAGGCCCACACTGCCGCGACCCTGCGCATGTCGAGGAACGTTGAACTGGCCATGATCCCTCAGTCGTTGCGTGGCAGCAAGCATTACCTCGCGCGATAGAGTTGGTCTGTTTGGAAACATTTCCACAAACATGACCACGGCTCGACGTAGACTGTCCCACTAATTGCGTATAATCGCACTGTCTCCACAAGTTCTACGTTAGAATAATTTTCCGTCATTTTACTTTTTTTACACACACAAACAACACACCTAAGAACACGTTTCGCTCCAAATTCGCTAGGGCTAAGAAATGTGTCACTCGTTCGGGGTTGCGCGGCACACTGGCTTTGATGCGTGCGGCGTGCGCCCGCCGCCCGCCGGCCGCCGGCGCTCGCCGCGCCGACAAAGCTGCGGGCGCGCCGCGAAGCTCGAGCTTGTTGCTACCTACGCGTGGTCGGGTGAGCGGGCGTACGCGAACGAGCGTTTATTTTTTAGTGCTACGCAGACGTGCGATTCGTATTTACAGATTTTGAAAATATGATTATTATTTTTTCATATTTTTTTTATAATTTATTTGTAATAAGTATAAGCATTACGACCGCTGCTATGAATATGGCGTGAATGCAAATCAACAAGTTGTATAGAACATTTCATTTTATTTATTTAATAAAGAAGTTAATTAATATATTTAAAAATAAATTAAAAAGAAAGTAAAGTTTTGTTTTCCTGCTTCCAATTTTTAACATTATTTTTATGTACCAATATTTAATAGAAAAAGATGTTCAGTTCTGTACCACACCACACTACAGGTTGGCGCCCCAAACGCAACCCAAATAAAGCGTGGTAAAATCTCAGGCAGTCTTTTCAGCGTCATCGGACTTTTGTATAGTTCGTCTGATAGTTCTTAAAAGACTTAAACAGACAAAAAATGCAACTACAATCTTGTCTTTTCTGTTAGTAAACTTAAAAATGCAATAAGGCATAATATTTATATTGCCAAAATGCAAAATATTTATCTCTAGGCAGTAACAGTACCGTTGATTTTGCAGGTACAAAAATCAATGTATTAACTAAAAAATTGTAAGATTTTTTCTATTATTATTAGAAAAAGTCCTTTAGTTATATTTTGAATGCCGTTTTAAGACGTATTATAATACTTTAACAGCGGTTTTTCATATTTTAAAATATTTGTGAAAAATCACCAAGTGTCTCGAAAAACCTGGTATCGAAATGGCCATAGATGGCCTACGCCATAGATGGCCTACAAGAAAAATCTCAATCCATACATAGTGTGAAGTAATACATAATATAACATTATCGATATATTTTTGATTATACAGATAGTTCCCAACCCTCGACAAAGATAGGTATCACGACGGCTTAGTCACAATATACTCGTAATGTTGACATTTTCTTCACAGCTTTCCGCGACGAATAGCACTTCCCCATGTATCGAGACCAAAACCCATCGATTCGCATGCCACGGGAGATTAACTTCGGAAACGTTTAGACCCCCTTCGATTATTTGAAAGCCAGACTCCGCATTTCATGCAAGATTAGTTCGGTACGGCTGTCATTTGTGAACGGAAAATGGTGGTTTTTCCCAAGTCACGTATAAATCATTGAAAGTATTCTATTGCTATCTTTATGTATTTAGTGGTTAACGATTAACGACATTTTGGATTTTTAAAGTGCGTTAAGATTGTGATGGCGGTTGAAATGACCATAAAGTTAGCGTTTCAGAGGAGCTCGATGGCGCAGTGGTTAACGTGCCCAGTCTGCGAGTGCTGAAATTAAGCAACTTTCGCAAAGGCCGGTCATCGGATGGGTGACCAAACAAAGCCGTTGGTCCCGGCTGCATTAGCAGTGGGGACATAAAATGAGCCCATAACAGCGTCCCACTCCTGCAAATTTAAGCCTTGTCTAAACAACAAACTTTCTTTAGAACCAAATCATGATCACCATCATAATCATTTCAACCAAAAGACCAGACCAAGGTATTATCAGCCTTTAAATGAATTTAGTAGTTAATGCATTATCGTAGTGGTACCGTGTTCTGTCGAACACGGCAACACAGCATTCAGCCCGTTCTCGTCGCCAAATAATAATGTAGATTTAATTAAAATTGGATGGCAGCTAGGATGCTGTTGGTCTGTATTCAATTGTTGTTAAAATCAAAATTTGTTGTTTTTAATGATCAAAGAAAAAAGTGTCGATCACTTCCTATCGTAAGCTAGTGACACTATCCAGTAGGCTTAGCCAAAGTAACATTAAGAAAACGATAGCGAAGTTCGAAAAGAATAAAATGTATGGGATTGACATAAGCCGCGCTAAATCTATTGGTCAATCTTATGTCAATCCCATACATCCCAAGTAGCATTTTATTCTCTTTAAAAGGCCACATTTATTTCACTGGTGATCTCTTAGCATTTACAGTGGTCACACTTGGTTCATCGGCTGCAATAAAGTGAACATGTCCACCTATACCTGTGTAAGGCATGTATTGGGGTGTAAATGTAGCCTATTATGTAACTATTGGCGTTTTGTCAGGACAACATTACTCTTCTAGCCAGCTTTCATTTTCAAAGCTGAACAAGAGCGGTTTAAGTAAAATTCGGCATAGGCTGTTCAGAGGTTCACATAAACGGTGTAAGATTGCTGGCATTATAATATAACACATGTGAACATTATTGCAGCCCAAAGCTGTTATATATAACCTTTTATGAAGCGCTATTCAGTTGTTAGTGTTAGCAGGTCTAGTTTGTGATATATTAATCAGCTAATAAATTATTCTGTAAATGAAGCGTTTAATGAGTTCACATGTACATGAAAGGTATTTACACGCACCACTATTGATATCTAGTAGCACTGATAGCAGTTTATTTGTTCACGAGGACCACACTGTTATCCTCTATTGGTACACATGTGAACCTTTCTAGAGCTGACGTCATTGTAATGGTACACGCGTGAAACTTTAAAGAGGTCACAACACTAATTTTGAGTTATAATGGTTCACTGTAGATGGAGACAATGACCACCATTTTCACTTTTAATAACCTATAATATTTCTATATTAATTTATGATTTTGTCACTTAACACGGAGTTTTCGTTATTAATTTTATGGTTGATGTTTAAATACAAAACCATACAACTATTTAAATGCCAATAAAACAAAAATATGAAATATTGCTTTGTTTGTATCTGCTTATTTTGATATATTTATTTGATAAATAGGCATATAGCCGAGGCGCGTGAAAATTTTAACTATAAATATGTATGTACTTTACAATAAATTTACATTACCCCGTAATATTAACACAATATCATATATAAACACAGTGTACTACCAGTAACAATAAATCACATCAAAATGGCTGTTAGACACGATTCGACGATGGCCATGGCCGTAAGCTATCACAAATTAATATTTATTAAAAAATGTGGTACCAAAGTGTTTATTTAAGGAAAAAGCGGCCTAATAGTTGGTTTTAGGTACACTTGTGGTTTGGGTTTTGGATAATCGGCTGTATAATTGTTCACTTGTTACTATAACTCTCTTGTCTGTATGAATAACCACACGGAATCCGTTCATCAGCTTTAAAACCACAGTTCTCTCTTTAAACTACCATTAAAGATCTACTATACTGCTACCGTGAACCTTTTGTACACTCAAAGCTGAAAAATTTGTGCCCAAATGGGTGGTACAAGGGCTGTATAGCATGCTATACAGCTCTTGTGCAGCTCACATAGACAGCTTAAAGAATAAATGTGTACCGTAAGTCAACCGCTATAGAACCCCCAATGCTACTTGGGATTTTATTCTTTTCGAACTTCGCTATCGTTTTCTTAATGTTACTTTGGCTAAGCCTACTGTTTCCTAACAAGTGAACTAAAAACGTCTAGAACAGACTTTTATGTCTCCTATTGCCAAATAAGAACGCTTTTTTATAGCTAGACCCTCAGTTTTACAAAGTGACGCCATAAATCACCTCAATTAGCCGGGCGACTATCAGGCAGGCTAGACAAGATCTGATTGATTCATGGCAAAACAGTTCTTCCTTTTAGCCTTCGACTTTTGCTCGTATAAAAAAAAATTGTGTATACAAAACAGAGTTATAAAAATATAAATGTTACACAACATGTTTCACTAAGTTTCCAGAATGCAAATTATAAAATAAATTATAATAAAGTTTTTAAATCGATGTAGGTAACAATTTAAAGTCAATAAAATCTACTCTCTAAATCTCATAATTATTTGCCTGCCCTGTTCCCAATGTTGTTAGGGGTCGGCGCAACGTGTTGCCGTCTCCATTCTCCTCTCGATCAGCTGTCATCTTAACATTTACTCCTTTCTTTGCCGTATCGTCTTTCACACAGCCTGTCCACTTTGTCTTCGGTCTACCTTTCCCCAAATTACTTGCCTTAAACTACGAGTACTACTTCAGCTACTCTCTACAAACTTAAATACAATAGAATTAATTTGATAGGTGCGTTTATACAATTTGTTAATTATCCTTTACAAACTTCGGAGATTATATTTTTTTTTATCGGTTTCTTCCTCAAGCACAGAGTTTAGTTAAAATTGGCTATGTCGTTTGAAATAATCGAAACTTCCAAGTTCGTATGGGATATCAAATTGTATCACTATCACCATCAACAGTCATGTTATGACCCATGGCTGGGGCACGAGCCTTTCCTACACCATAAACAACCACGCAGGCCCAGTGCGGATTGATGGTTGTTAACGACGGCTAATGCAGCCGAGATCAACAACTTCACGTGCTTTCCGAAGCACGAAGGAGCTCGAGATGATACACTTTTTGGTCACCAATCAGATGACCGGCGTTTGCGAAAGTAGCTTAACCTTGGCAATTGCAAACCGGGCGCGTTAACCACTGCGCCATCGAGTTCCTCCCAAATTGTATTTTTTTTTAAATTTATTTAATGCATTAGTTTAACTTTTAATACAGAATATTATAATTCTGCCAAACTGCTCAGCAGTTTAATTAACTTACTTTAATTTAGGTTACTTATTAGTCTAGTCAATTGTTATAATAGTATAATATATTAATTAATAAACGCTCTTAATAAACAAAAAATGTGGTTGGCACAGGTGACGCCCAGTACAAGCCGTACGTGACCGCGCGGCCGGAGATGGTGACCGTGGAACTAGACGGCAACGAGGACTTCGTGGTGGTGGCTTGTGACGGCCTGTGGGACTTCGTCAGCGAGGACGACGTCGCGCTCGCCGTCTACAGGCAGCTGGCCGTCGACCCGGGTGAGTACACGATACGCACGATACCACGCGGCCAAAGTTGCGGGTTTTGTTTTTTTTATCTTACCGGTGTGCTATTAAAGGTGA
The DNA here is from genome assembly GCA_947562085.1 of Eudonia lacustrata. Classification (NCBI taxonomy): domain Eukaryota; kingdom Metazoa; phylum Arthropoda; class Insecta; order Lepidoptera; family Crambidae; genus Eudonia; species Eudonia lacustrata. Next base: position 20,559,798 of record OX387314.1, read on the forward strand.
CGCGATTTACTCGTAATGGTAGGGCACCCCTAGCCGCATTACACAGCCTCACGGAAGAAACTATCCCGTGCGTCTCTCCTCTGGCGGGCCATTGCAGGGGAAACTCGATGCTTGCTATTCAAGATCCCAAGCCATCCCCGTAGCAGAAAAGGGATGGTACTAGGTTTTTACTAGAGGTTTTATTAGCTGAACGAGAGAAGAGCAGGAGAGTTTACATTACCCGGGGTCATAGCCCCGGTGTAAGCGCAAAGTATTTCACCTAGTACAAGAAAGTTGTATGTATTCTTATCTTGTTCGAGACTTTTCAGTGTCACACTCGTTATTGATAACATAGTATAAGAAATATTGACACCGGTTTAAAAATCACTTTTTATCTAGTATTTTGATTTTTATGACATCTTCGTAATTACGACATTTTAAAACAGTTTAAATTTATTGAAATTAGGCAATTTTGCGTATCTTGCATATTATTTTATCTTAACATTTCGAACCCTGTTAAGAATCCGTGGTCACATGGAACCTACGCAAGCTACAAATAGTTTAGATTATAGAGTTTATGTAAAATACACATCAGTAGACCTGAATAAAGAGTTTCATTTCCATATGTAGTATTCCCGTAAACTTTAGAAAACAATAGTCTAAATTCATCGAATGTCATTTGCAACCAGTGTGCGTGCAGTTTTCTGTGTCAATCAAGCAATAATAGCGGAATTTGAAATGAGAGGTTCAGTTTCAAGTCCAATCGGTTCTGCGGTTGACCTTGTATTCAGACGGAGCGTTGTTTTACTGACAATGCTGCTCCGTGAGTCACCGCGCGACGCCGACGCGTAGACAGGAATATGAAATTGCATTCAGTCACAACAAGGTCGATGCTTCAATTGTGGCCAACCCTGTAAGGCGACAAATTAGAAATTCGACTTGGACACATTGTATCAAATTGTATGTTATTGTTAAGTATTCATAAAGTTTTATTGCTTTGTTGAACGTGTTGTCACAAGTGCGTTTCTTAACGTACTATGTTTTAATAGTAATCAGTAATCAATTTAATAGTAATAAGTTTTAGTAGTAATAGTTTTAATTGTTTCTTGTCAGAATATGTTGATCACCGAAACGACAGCGTAATGGCAAACTTTACTCAGATAGTACGTTGATTGGCATGCCCTTACATTACCGCACCGGGTCACGTCATGATTATGACGCGAGTATTGTGGTGAAAGCTGAGTGCCCTTTTTTAACCAATTCTATGAGACCCTTAGTAGCTGACGTCGGGCGTGCTCCAAGCTCACTTAATTCCCGTACTTGGAACGTCGTCAGGGGAGACCTCTGAAATGTGGTTGCTGTAGCACCCTCGAATCTTTGTAAAGTGTCTATAATGGATCACAAGTTCACAACGCTTTAGGCGAAAAGAGCTTTTATGTTTTAACTGTGTCCTTGTTTTGTAAATATTGGAACTTGTCAATGTGACCCTTCTCGCGGCAAACAAGGGTTACTTGCATGAGATTTTTACCCTTTGAACAATTGTAATTACAACGCGAACTGGTATTTTATGACATTGCAATTCATTCATCGGTTTGGTTGTTGGTAGGGATTGTTTGCCCTCCTGGCTAGCTACCACCATCTTATCTAAATATGTCGCCATTACATCGATGTGTAGCATTGTTGTGTTCCGGCAGCTAGAGATAAGATAGCCAGTGCCTCAGTAGTTGAGGATTCCGGGTGAAGAGCGCTTCCACCTTTGGCCTTATCATCACTTAACATTAGGAGAGATGAATGCCAAGTGCTTGGCAGTAAGATATAAAAAAAATAGAGCATGCTTGATAAATAAGCTTTTAAAATAGCTGTTTAAATGAGTTTATCAGCGGCAGTGTTAGTACAATCAGTTACAAGTCGAATAGGTAGCTCACTCGTTGTATCAAATTAATAAATTGCAATCGAAATGCAAAACACCTAATAAGTATTCGTTTATTTTTGTACATTACCATAATGCAACAATGAAGCGTATCACAAAGCAAAATGTCATAATCCAGATTTTTGACACTAAATTAACGGAGGGGACTCGCTTCCCCTCCGCATTTGTCCGTCAGTTCTGAGTGCAGATAATCTTTTATAATGGCACATAATTATTGAGGTCAGGTTGCAGACAATTTACGACCGTATCCTGTTGACATCAATTTATGGCACTGTTGACTGGGATCGAGCAGACGTCGCGCACGCCCCGGCGCTCGGGCGGCGTGCGATATGGCCGCAAGGTGGAAACAAAACACCTGTAGATGTGTATCGTCGCTTAGATACACAGGTTTCTTTATTTGACTGGGCCTTGCGAAAAAACCTAAGGCGGAGAACAATGAGAGTGTATTTTATGTACCGTAACGAGATTGCAGCAGTGCCTAGATTTCAGGCGGCTGCGGTCAGGCCGCGCCGCAGCCCCACAATATTGTGTCGTAATTGCGTCGGAAGTGGGGAAGTGTAGAAATTGGATACATTGTTTTGGCCCCCGGAGCAGCCATGCCGCCCCTCTCTCACGCTATGCCGAAGCCTTTCTAATTGTTAGCCTCGCGCAACCGTCGATCAGGCACATCTGATTGAATATGTTCTTCAGTATTCTGGTATCTTTAACGATACATTGACCTTTTGTTTTACTTGTATTGTATTGTTGAATAAAAGCTTTAATTTCGAATAGCTGTTAATTTAATACTAATTCAAATGGAGCTAAGTCCCCCTTTGACGCCTTTCAACTTACATGCACGTGAACGGACACTTGGTCGCTTCATCGGATTATCCGATTTACAAGTTTAAATTGTCGCGAGCTCTGAATATATTCAAATAGGGGTGGGCAGCCGTCACTAATCTCACGAGGGTCAGTTTTAATAGCTAGCTTTTATATATCAAAACCGTTCTTAAATAGAAAACTTTAAGGTTGAATTTCATTAAGCAGGTATATTGCTGGTACGTGCTGTTATTTTACACTTTAATCGTGAGTCCTGTCATATGACACGGCTCCAACTTGTTTGCAAAGCTCCGACGATCAAACTTTCGATGGACGTTTATAGTGTCGCTCGCGATGGCTATAAAGCCTTCGCCGGATCAAAGGCGGAACAGAAGCGGATCCACGCCATTTGTAATTGTTCCTAGTTTTTGTTACTTCACAATTTTACTTAGGTAGGTACTACGAGTACTATAGTGCATCGAAGGCTTTGTTGAATAGTTTCTGACACCCATTACTATTAAAAATGTAACGATTTTGATACTAATCGTTAAATATTACAATGATTATGCTATACATTACCATTATTTTTTTAAATGTGTCAGAATGGTATCAACTCTATAGAAATTGTATCAATTGTATTTAATTAAAACCTTTGACGACATCCGTAGCCGAGTGGCTTGCAAACCGGACTTTATGCGGCGCTAACTCTGAGGTACCTGGTTCGATTCCCGGTCGGGTCAATGTCGAAAACGAACTTTTCAATGTTGTGTCGGGTCAGGTCTGGGAGGTTGCGGTACCCTCGTTGTTTCTGATTTCCATAAAACGAGTGCTTTAGCTACTTGCCTTGGGATCAGAACAATGTATGTGATGACGTCTAATATTAAAAAAAATACTATGAACGGTTTTTATTTTAGTTGTAAACGACTCGTGCAAAGTAAAGACCTAAAGTCAACACTATTTACTTTTCAAAGTAAATACTTACTTACTAAATACTTTTTAACACTTTTTTGTATTAGTATGTTTACAATACAATTGGGTATATGCGTATAGGAGGTACTTATACTTATTAAGCTGATAGTTACCAGCATTTAATTTATTTAGCATTTGTTAGTAGGTTAGAACAAAAAGTACTCGACATGCATTAGTGTCAAATTGTTTTCCGAATAACTGCCCATTGCCATTGCCCAAACTACCGTGGCATTCCACTTTGTATATAAAAGCGGTGGTACGGTGACGAACCCTGGCCCGATGCCGCGTCGCGTAGATTGCGCCGATAGCATTGTGTGGCTCACCACTGTACGTACCCAGATGCTGTTACAGCGATAAACGGTCGCGTGGACGCCGAACCACAAAGTAAAGAGACTGCAGAAGGTAAGCGCCATACAAACGCGGTCGAGCCACGCACACGCAGACAACCGCTCACGGACACGGCGGCATCTCGCAACATGGCGATTAACACACTGCCACGCACCACGCTGCATGTTGCGTGTCGACGCATCTACGCGCGACGCGCGTGGATGCAGTTTCTGGACTGTGCGTGTTTTCTATACAAACGGAGATACTTAAGGTGGAAACATACTACTAAAACGCGACGCGACACCACGTGTCGACACCCGATGTGCACCGTGCACATTACCAACACGCTACGTGATGCTACAACACGCTTCGCTAGTGTCGTAGTATCCTGAAGGACGTAAGTGACAAAAAATATCTTAATACCAAGAATGTTCTCGAATGACTGACGCGTGGCGTCGGGTGTTAACTAGAAACACACTGCGTGCCAAGCGTCGGGTGGCGTGTGTACCCCCTCTCCCGGCAACACGCCGATCTAGATCGACTGGATTTTTCCGCGTCGGAGTGCGTGTCATCACATGGTGTGTTTTCTATGTGCAACTGACCATAATAAATGTATGGGATTGATAAGTACTGACACGCGTCGGATGGCGTGATGTGGCGTCACGTTTTAATAGTATGTTTCCACCTTAATAAGCAACGTTAGAACACGCATTTACGCGCTACGCTGCGTTGTGCGTGGCAGTGTGTTAACTGCCTCACTTCAGCGTCTGCAGCTGTGCTCGGATTGTTCCGACAAGTAGGATTGCCAACCATACTTTAAAATAACGTATCCTGACGTTATTTTCCATACCCATACTTTATTCTTTTTAATAAAAATAAAGTATGGAAAATACTTTATTTCCGACTAATGCGTGCGTTTGAAGAGAATATTCCTGTTGGCTTAATTTCTGAACTACTGAATGATACTCAGACTCAGGTGAAGTGAAACGAAACGCAACGCTTAAATAAATAAATTTGGAAAATACTTAATTTTTTCTTCAAATCCTTTTTTTATACTAGTTAGTGAAAGATTTACTTTAATTTCCTGAAAAATAGTTGGCAACCCTACCGACAAGCCCCCTTATTGTCTAACTCTAAATACCTGTCATAATATCTAAAGGTTCAATTTGACATTAGTAAGGTATTCAAGAACTTCAAACTAATTCACAAGTGTCTGCGATTGCGATCGCGAATTTGCGACGCGTTTTTGAATGATGTTGAATGAACGACATCGTCAACGTTTGATTTTTATTTGGTATCGTCTATGCAAAATAACATAGCTTTGATAAGTAACGTGATAGAGGTTGAAATTAGAGTTGTTGCGGACTTGAAATCTCGGAACTATGTGTGCGTGGTTCGAGCGCGGTATGTTTGAAGCTTACTCTCTGCAGTCTCTTTATTTTGTGGACGAACACACACCGGCGGTGGCGGCGAACATAACCGATGCACACACAATCATCTGCAAATGCCCACTTGTTAGCCGATGAGATTTCTAGACTAAAGAAAGTATGGAGCTATTTCCGCTATTGTCATGTCGGTTGTGCAACGCGAAACTACAATATACCTAGATGGATGTGAACCTGTCAACTGTTTTGTCTATTTATTTATTTATTTATTTGGTAATAGGTACACCAACAGTACATATACACGACGACGTTATAAGCAGTTACACTAAAGGTTTCTTATTCTAATTTAAAGGTATACCAATAAAAGGCGTACACAGCATCGAAGTTGCAACAAGCAACAAAATTACAAAACTTATTGACTATACCTACCAGTATAGATTATTACTTTTATTACACAAACACACACATTCCCTATTTAAATGCTTAAACTGACATAGAGAATAGTCTAATGGATGGCAAAGATGAACTTCGAAAGTTTTAAAGTAATACGGTGTAACATACAACAACGTAACTTTTTAAAGTTCTCGTACCTAATTATAATCTCGTAAATTATACTCGGGGTACCTCTTAACTCATTTATAGGCTCTATTTTAAATTTACTCAAAAATTTTAAGGTAACTAACTAAAAAGTTCTTAGTAGGTAAATAAAACATTCTGGGATCTGTGAAATACATTATTAAAACCCATTCAGCTGATCACAAAAAAAAACAAATATTGAAAAAACTGCCACGAGCAGATTTTTTCAACATTTGTGTTTTTGTGATTTGTTCACAACAAAATTTGCGTTATAAATTAACGAAATTAACAAAACGAAAACATTCCATTCAGCTGGTTCGACAACAACTCGGAAAAAATACATTTAGTCTACAACTTAAAAATATCGCTGTAGTTTCGTTTCGTTCATCGTCATAGGTTTAGACTCTGCGTGGTATAGTCACCTCCCACATGTGCGGAAGTCGCTAAACACGGTAGTCCTTGTCAAAGCTAATTTTGTTAAATAATTTAAGAGTTTTCATACGCCGATTTCTAGTGATATTATTATGACATGGTACTAAGTAACACAAAATAAGGAGCTACAATTGGTAAGCTTCATATAGAATCGCGCTTGAGCAATGCACACATAGTCATAGTATCTAGGTTCAAAAAATTATGCTATGATAACTTATAGAAGTTACATACATATAGATGTCTGTTAGCTCATGAAAGGTATTTATCTATTGTATGTGTCACGCACGGCTCTTAAAAATAAAGTATTATTTATTTACAACGATTTGCCAAATTTAATGTATCCACATAGGTACTTTGTTTATAGGTTGGAGGATAACGTGTATTTGGCCTTATTATACATTAATTTATTTTTGAAATATAGCTTTAAGTACAAGTTACCCAAAAATTGTAAAATAAAAAAAAATAAAAAAAATAGTCAACCTCATGGAAACGGAATCTCGCAACAGTTGCGCTCAGACTGTGCCGAGCTGTGGCGGTAAACGATAAGAAAACGATAGCGGAGTTCGAAAAGAATAAAATGCATGGGATTCACATAAGCCGCGCTAAATCACGTGGTTAATTAAGATTGACCACGTGATTTAGCGCATAAGTGTCAATCCCGTACATTTTATTCTTTTCGAACTTCGTTATCGTTTTCTTAATGTTACTTTGGCTAAGCCTACTGTTTCGACATTCCGTGTTCGTTCGGGGGGTCTATGTGTGCGTCGCTCGAATGCGGTATGTATAATATGAAGCTCTTCTTCTGCAGTCTCCTTAGTTTGTGGTATAGTCAACAGCAAAGGTAACTGATGTTTGGTCAAGTTTCAAAATATGAAATCAGTATGAAAATAAAAACTTTTTAAACGCATATCGAAAAACCTTCGAGTGTCTACTAGTACCTGCAGACTTTGACTGTAGTTATATAGAAAATACCGACTTACACTACCGAAACTTAATTTTGAAATCTGGTAAACATCATCTACTTTTGCTGTTGACTGTACTAGGTGTTACCGAATTCCGTCTAGGGCGCATCAGCTGCGTCGTCGGTCGTCTCTTGGCAGCGCGCCCCGCCGCGCAGCGCCGGCCTTGACACTGTTGGACGCGCGTTATCTGCCAAAATTCATTCATTGCTTATCGCAAGCAACCCGGAATACACGAACAGATGATTACAAATTAGCCTTTACAATACAACAATAATAACAAACTTCAATCCGTATTGAGAATCGGGACGGGCCTTGTGACGTGCTGGTAATACTTCTATTTTTATGAAATATAATGATAATATCTTAATCTTGATCTTGAAATTATCTGTAATTAATAATTTTTTTATGAAAATATATTTAAAAAACAAACATAACGTCAAAGTAAATGGTTGTTGTGGATTTCACTGGAAGAAATCTTAAATGCACTGTCGGATTGTGTTACTTCTTCAAATGTGTGCCGGAAGCGCAAGTCTCCGCTATTCTCATTTAAGCGTCTACCTAGACGGCATGCATGCATGCAATAGAAAATATTATGTTAGAGATATACCATCAGCCCGGAACAGTGCCCACCGGGCTCATAGAGTGGACAACCAAGCTGGTAATGTGGTATCTCCTTCTAGTCAGGCGATTCACCGATCTAGACTTTTTCAAGTTCGGTTCCTAGCGGGCCAAGCCAGTCAAAATTAAAAACCTTAAAAAACTAATTAGAGCTTTCCCAGAGGAACCTAGAAGCTGTCAGACGGAACAAAAGAGGGCGGTGGCGAGGAAGGCTAGGGAAAGACGGGTTCCCTAGATATCCGGCGATCACGGGGCTCGATCGGAGCCTCCTCTCCGCTTGTCACGCCTGCTGGCGCTGCTGAGGCGCTGCTGTGGTTTGCATTGCCCGGCTCGTGCCGCTTCACGCGCAAGCACGATGTCACCACACCAATACGAATCACTCTCCCGCGAGAGGTTATAACGCGAACACAAAACTCGCGTTTCCAAGCTGGGTTTCGATTCAACCACGCAGCCGGATTTGCCCTTGTTAGGACATTACAAATTTAACCAAAAGTTACAAAATTCTCTCTCTCTAGAAGTTTTATCAAAAAACATTAACGCGCGGCGACAACATTCAACGTCGGCTCAAATTGACATTTTACAATAGTGGAGTGACATCCAAATAGTGATGTCAGTTCAATCAGTATAAATATTTGGAGGCATAGGAACCACGGCCATTCGGCCGTACAGTCTGTTCCGAACATATTATGTAGCTCTTTGCAAGTCCCGCAACATACGAGAACCGATCCGATCCGAACCCCTCGGAGAATCTATAGTAGGGCATGGGGACGCGCACTTTTAAGTGTGCGATGCCGTTTCCTCTAGAAAACCTCCGAAGGTGATTCGTTTCAACACGGCTTGAGGTACCCTTTACGTACCTCGCCGCTCCTAAAAAAGCCCAGTGACGCTGAAAACGCCGTTTGAGGCAATCAGCAATCTCTCTCAAAAAAAAATAGGTATGTTTGTGGTTCACCCACTTAGTCCTACCGGGTGTTATAAAGAAAACCTCTAAAAGTAATAATGTACCCTAATCTGATACTTTTAAAGTTTCATTTACAACCACATACAAACACCTGGTCGATTTAAATGGGTAAAGATTCAAACAGACTGCATTGCATCCACAATCTTGCATTTGCAACCATGGGTTCTGAATTCCCACATTTGCGCTAAACTACAATATGTTGTGCACCACGGCGTATCTTAGGATAAAATTGCATATTTTATTTCACTTTGTCCAAATATACCCACATCAAAAACACAAATGTTGAAAAAATTTCCACGAGCAGGGTTTGAACCTGCACCCTTCTGACATACCGGGTCAGGTGCTCTTCCAATTGAGCTATCGTGGTTCTAACCAGCCCGCCGAAATTATTCAACACTATTTACTTTTTACTTTGAAAGCCAAAGGCGCCCATTCAATGTTAACAACTACCGTCATTAACATCCGATCATAATATTTTTACAAATACTAAAGATCAGTTAAGAAGTAGGCAAGCTATTTATAAATGTTTATATAATTTTTAACGCAAATTTTGTTGCGAACAAATTATAAAAACACAAATGTTGAAAAAATTTCCACGAGCAGGGTTTGAACCTGCACCCTTCTGACATACCGGGTCAGGTGCTCTTCCAATTGAGCTATCGTGGTTCTAACCAGCCCGCCGAAATTATTCAACACTATTTACTTTTTACTTTGAAAGCCAAAAGGCGCCCATTCAATGTTAACAACTACCGTCATTAACATCCGATCATAATATTTTTACAAATACTAAAGATCAGTTAAGAAGTAGGCAAGCTATTTATAAATGTTTATATAATTTTTAACGCAAATTTTGTTGAAATTCCCATCCCATTGCCCATTCAATGTTAACAATGAATGAATGGGCGCCTTTGGCTTTCAAAGTAAAAAGTAAATAGTGTTGAATAATTTCGGCGGGCTGGTTAGAACCACGATAGCTCAATTGGAAGAGCACCTGACCCGGTATGTCAGAAGGGTGCAGGTTCAAACCCTGCTCGTGGAAATTTTTTCAACATTTGTGTTTTTGTAATTTGTTCGCAACAAAATTTGCGTTAAAAATTATATAAACATTTATAAATAGCTTGCCTACTTCTTAACTGATCTTTAGTATTTGTAAAAATATTATGATCGGATGTTAATGACGGTAGTTGTTAACATTGAATGGGCGGGCGCCTTTGGCTTTCAAAGTAAAAAGTAAATAGTGTTGAATAATTTCGGCGGGCTGGTTAGAACCACGATAGCTCAATTGAAAGAGCACCTGACCCGGTATGTCAGAAGGGTGCAGGTTCAAACCCTGCTCGTGGAAATTTTTTCAACATTTGTGTTTTTGTGATTTGTTCGCAACAAAATTTGCGTTAAAAATTATATAAACATTTATAAATAGCTTGCCTACTTCTTAACTGATCTTTAGTATTTGTAAAAATATTATGATCGGATGTTAATGACGGTAGTTGTTAACATTGAATGGGCGCCTTTGGCTTTCAAAGTAAAAAGTAAATAGTGTTGAATAATTTCGGCGGGCTGGTTAGAACCACGATAGCTCAATTGGAAGAGCACCTGACCCGGTATGTCAGAAGGGTGCAGGTTCAAACCCTGCTCGTGGAAAAAATTTTTTCAACATTTGTGTTTTTGTAATTTGTTCGCAACAAAATTTGCGTTAAAAATTATATAAACATATACCCACATCGTTTACGATTTTGCCTTGTTTACTTTGGATTATTTCCAGTGTTAATTTACTTTACATATTTGTGCCGATGCGATTACTTAAATGTACGCAGTTATTTTTGTCGCTTACTTTTAATAAGAGCGCCGTTAAGATGATTGCAACAATTGCTGTCCTAAATACTGTAAACGAATGTAATTGTCCGTTTTGACAATTATTTCTAGCGTTAACAAAGACAAGCGGTACAAATTGGTCGGAAATCCCTCAATTATTTTTAAACACGTCGTTTTAAAGAAATAATGTATTATTGATTAGAATGCAGCCTAATTGCAAAATTGGGCGTGTACTACATAGCTCTCTCATTAAAATGTATTGCTGGAGATAGTGTACCAACGCGGCCCTTACTCCATCGTCTGATAACAGGAGCCACTTGAGTCGAGAACTCGAGACGTAATGTTCTTGATATGCAATGCATTTGTGTTTCTCGTCTAGGAAATTGTATGGGAATGCGGACCGGCCGATCGCTTATAAGATCAAACTATCACTGCTGAATTGCTAATAGCGGTACCGTGAGATATCATCTATGAAATATTAGTTTAATTATATGCTAATGGTAAACACTTGCTAGAAATCTCCTTTGTATTCTGCTATATGATTTTGAAGTTATGAATTTGACCAGCCAAGTGTTAAGGTTTGTGCACAGAACCCGTTTGGACAGTTACCACTTACATACCATTTCTGCTGCCAAGCCAAGCAGCAGTGCAGTGTCCTGCATTACTGTGTTCCGGAGGCTAGTAGACACATCGCATGCCTGTTTGCTGACTCGAGTTTATTAAAATAAAAATACCTATGTTCATTTGTTACTATTGAGCGTTGTTCTCTTGTTTTGGCGAATTTTTTCTCTACTAATTTGCTGTACCGAGTTCTTTTACTTCATGCCTTATTAACGATAAGAAAAAAATTACCGATTCTCTAATCCATCACAACCACAATATCACAACCGCATATTTGGTGGGATAGGGAGAGCGACTTAAGATTTTGGATCATCACCGTAACGGCTCATGCAAGTAATAATATTATGTCATTAAAATCACATTCGCTCTGTTCGAGAGTAAACACATAGGTTAGGTAGGTACATTAATTTAGGTAAGTTTGGCTTGTTGCATATGCGTGTGTTGTCGAAAGTCGGTAGCGGCGCGCGGCGCGGCGTAGATGATTTGTTTCCTATGAAAGTGTACGGAGTCTCGCTCCACATGACATGTCGGGCGCCGCGCGCGATGCGCTCACCACCAAACGGCGATATGCTTTGCATTGTAAAATCGCTGAGCTAACTGACGCTTCGATTTTACGATGCATTCAATTTATTATTATTGCAGAACATCTCGGGCGAATCGAAGACATCGTATGATTTACGAATCGCTTGCTAAGTTAACCCCACAAACCCCTTAAGCGCCATGTTGTGATTGTGACCGAGAAACAATTGAATTTCTATTGTGTCTGGCTTTTGTGGCAGTCAACATGTTAAAACGTCATCTTAGTATTTAACATAGTTTTACATTTTCTTTAATGTAGCATTTACAATCTATGCAAAATTCGAAACGTATAATTTGTTTAATGAACAAATCGGGTTTGATTTTGAGAAACTAATAACTCAGTATGTAAATGAATTTGAAGGGCCGTGCTATGTTAACAAAACGATCTGTGTCTGGTGATTGTGATTTCCAGCGGAGTGGCCTGGAGGGTGCACCGGCGCGGCCGGGGTCGGCCGTTATTGTGCCACCCCTCCTGCTTGCGGTTTTGTAGATGTTGTAAACCCTTAATAGTCCACTATAAAGCTGTGTCGCCGTAGACATAATCATTTCGAGAACCTCTTTCTATGTGAGTGTTTGTGCACTTTACTTAGCATTGATTAAAACTGCGCGGGCGGGCATTTTGTATCAAAATGTATTAATGTCATTTTGCTTCATTAATTTTATGTTTTATGATAATCAAATTCATTTTAATGGTGTAATGAATTTTCAAGTGTGGTGGGTATACAACAAGCCATCAAATATAGTCTCTCTAACTCTATTAAACTATTTGCAAACTCCGAAAACTTGGCGTGGATATGTTTTCACTAGTGGTAACGTAAGCGTAACTTATACGTAATTCTATCACCATGTTGTCAAGACGTAAGTTGTAAATAATAACTTGGGATAAAATATGGCTGCGGTAAACGAGAAAGCTATTAATATAATATGTTATCCCCGATATTGTTGGATAAGTTTTTGTGTTTATTCTTCTTGCTTGATAAACTTTCTTATTTGTGTCAAGTTGCCAAAAGCGTGTTCTTGATCGAGGCATCTTGATAATAGAGGTTCATTTATAATACTTGTGCGGGCTATTAATCTAAATTAAAAGCAATAAAGTTTTATTGTAAAAAGTCTGCGTTCAGCCCGAAAAGGAAGAGGTTTATTTCCTCAATATGTCTCCTTTGCGGGGCGCTCCCCTCCGCCGTGAGGGCTGATAAAGAACACCGTACTTAATCCTTTAAATCGAATAACAGGAGACAAGCGGGATGCATGCGGGCTACTACTCCAGAACTCCCCACTAATTATTTGCTGGGAATAAATATCTCGGTGAGATCAAAGTTACATAGACTGTCGTCGTACAAAAAAAGTTTTTTAATTTTGCATTATATTAAAATGTAAGTGAATGTCAAAACTAATTTGCTTAAATTTTGTTCAACGACAGGAAATAATAACTTGTGATCGTAATGTTTTTGTTATCATGACAGTGCGAAAATATGCTTCTAAACATTAATCTTTAGCCAATCTTTAAAGCTGTGTGTGACGTCTCGTTGTTTAGGGAACGGTGCACATTTTAGTGTGTAGTGTAACCGTAAATCGTCCAATTGGACAGCGTCCAGTGGACGGGTGCGCACGCGCTCGTGGGCAGTCGCTGTTTTATTTTGCTAATCATTGCGATCACAACAATGTGCTATTGTGATAAACGCTCGTCACTGAACTATACGAAATTTGTAGAGCATTGAGTAGAAACAAAAGATTGACAACTATTAAAATGTTTGAACAATGTTTAGTGAACTTGACATCAAAATTAAGTAATCTTTATTTTTAATAATAATATGATAACATGAGACGCGTAGTTCTTATAAAAGCACAAATTATAATAAAAACGTAATGTATATATTTTTCCAGTTTTTCCGACAACTCTACGACCTTTGTAATACAATACATAAGCCACTATGTCTATCCTTTAATAATATAACCAAGCTTTTATGCTGATTGTACCAAACATGCTCATGGACCCGCTGGGAAAGAAAATGATTTTTATTTTTAATGTTGTGGACCCGTTGGGAATCAAAGTATGAACTTAATTTTTTTGAAAACAATAGAGTCATGGACCTATAGGAATAAGCCAACTTATCACAGTACCTATGTTAGGTACCTACACGCTTGTTTATTCCATTTTTAACTGAAGCATTTGCTGCATTTGTAATCTCATGAATATTTTTGGGACTGCAAGCGACTGCAACACGCTCGGGAATTTTTATTTTGGTTTTTGTTCCTTATTTGGCGCTGGCGTGTCGTGTGTACTGGTGGATTCGGGCTCGCCCCCACAGCCCCTTTCGCATAAATATACATTGTGATCAGGTACGCCACGTGTCGCTCGACCTGTCGCATCATGTTGAGGGCCCGTTCAGCCAGCCCTGGTGCGAGGCAGGGCCGATGTTTGACTCTGATTTGTATTTAGAACCTGTTTAATTTGTTAGCAGAACCATTCAAACCTGTATAAAGGTCTTATCTGGTAGTAGCTCCTCAATAAGGCGACATATGATCATCCGTTAGCACATGCTTTAAAATAATTCTGCTTAATGTCAGTCTAGCGAAGCAGTTAAATGTACTGTAAGGTAATTTAGGGTTATTACAATCATTAAAGCTGCACGGGAAAGTAAAATGTGGATATGGCGAGCTGTGTTGCGTTTACAAAATGTTTGAGGTAATCCACTTTGAGCACCCGCCTAAATAGCACCTGCACGAATAGCACCTGGCTTAGTCCACATTCAGCACCTATTGATATTTTTGGCAGGTGCTATTAGTGGATTCAAATGTATTTTTACATTTTTGTCCGCGAACAGCACCTACAATACTTACAGCAGCCTAGTGCTGCTAACTATAGTGTTTGTTAGACAAGAAATGGCGAAAAGAGAGCTGGTCAGTGTTTTAAAATAGGTGACTACTGTTTACATATTTCAGCAATGAAATTGCGTTGAACGCGAAGGTTGATGACTCGCGTTTAAAAGGCTCGGTTTATGTTACTCGTCAAATTCTGAGAGAAAGTGCAGCGGGCCGTGTGTAGCAGCGACGGCGACGTACGCTACAAACTATTTTAGGATACCGTAATGAACCAGGAATCCTTATACTTTCGACGTGTCGGTTCAATCTGTCCACCTGTATGCTACAGCCGTTTTCCTTGAACATTAGGGTGCTAGAAAACTCAATCTACATAACGTCAACAAAATTATGAAATAGTAAAGTAAAGTGAGTACAAAGTAAATAGCCTATAACTGTCCCACAGCTGGGCAAAAGCCTCCATCCTTATGAAATAGAAAATAAATAAATAATGATTAGTATACATGAATTTATATACATATTTAATAGTTTTTAGGCTTATTATGTTTCAGATGATAAGTAAGTAAGTATCTAAAAATATGTTTTAAATTGAATCTACCGATCCCTTTAATCCTTCCTATTCGCACTTGCCCGTCGTTGTATACTATCTTTTATTTTCAAATTAATCAACTTTAATTGTTCGCCAATTAATCCTATCATCGGTACAAATAGCAAGCCGGCTACACGACACGTCTCGACCATTTAATTGTTTTCGCACATGAGCTGACATATTGCAGAATGCATTGCGGCTGGGCTTGCTTTTGAATCACTATTACAAGTCACTCTGTACCACTTACACCACTTTAGCGAAAAACATTAATTGAATTACGATCAATGTATTTTAATAGTGGAAATTTTAATACGCCTTTAATAGTCCTATCAAGATTTAATCGAAGCTTATCGTGAAAGTTGCATTAACCAGTAGATCTTATAAAATATTGATATCTGTATGAAAAATGTATCAGTTCTGCAATCGAGAAGTCATCATGATAACCATTGAGGGCCCTTTCAGCCATCCCTGGTGCAAGACAAAGGGGGCCCCGATTTGTTTTTAGAACTTGTTATACACTGTCACTTTTTGAACGTTTTAATCCTGCAGGTGGGTTGATCAGACCATGAAACTGAACAACTTTTATTTTTGAACAACCCAAAAAAAAATAAGTTAAAAAACAAGATTTTTTTTTAACTTTCCCATACAAAGCTTCTATTGACCGAGCTTGGTTTGCATGGAAAAGTTAAAAAAAAACTCGTTTTTTAACTCAAGTTTCTTGGGAAAAGTTGTTCGGTTTCATGGTCTGATCAACCCACCTGCAGAATTAAAACGTTCAAAAAATGACGGTGTATAAGATTAGCATTAACCAAAAGCGTGTGATAAAATATTGAGATCTGTAAGAAAAATGTATCATTTCTGCAATCCGGAAGTCATATTTCATTACGTGTCGATTTCGTATCTGGATGATGGCTTATACTTACAGCAGCGTGTAATCGATCCATCACATAACACCTCAAGCGATTTCTTTATAAAGGCTTATTGGAAATGGTATCGTAAAATATGTAAGGTGACTAAACTGCCTATACAAACGGTATTGTTGGGCAGAATGTAAGATTTGTATAAGAGTATAAATAAATATAATTTTATGGTAATATACCATTTCTGGGAATATTGTTATTTTAGATTGAGTGGAGATCAAACCTACCTAATCTAAAGCCCAAAAGGTTTTATTGTGATTTGAGATGATGTGAACGATGTTAGTCGCAGCAACAAAAGTACTCATGAATTTGCCTCAAACTATCATAATTATTACCGCCGCAGCAATATCATACTATCTAATTACCGCCGCCCGTAACAGTGCCCTTGTGTCGTACTGCTGGGTCTCCTATCCCGCGAACTCTCACTGCTCTCAACGCCCTCCTTGACGCAAAACATGATTGTGATATATTTGCGGATGAATGAAAAAAAATATGATTTTGTCTGAGGAGCCTAGAGTTCTGTGAGAAGAATGTGTGAATGATAATTTATTATTTTTTATTAAATTGTGTAAATTGAAACCTATTTTATTATTTTAACTGGTTTTATTGTTTTGATTGATTATGTTATGTTTTTTAATTTGAATATTTTGACTATTTAAATCTATGCAAGGAAAATCTATCTATAAATGTATAATTTTGAATCTGAATTATTGTTTTTTTTTAAATATTAATTATAGTAACTGGCTGCGGCCGTGTAATTAAATAAATAATAAACTAATTTTCAAAGTCTAACTTGTTTGTAAGTATTTTGCATACCTACCAATTTTCAAGGTTTCCAACATAAAATTGGTCCAATACCAAACACACCTTAGAAGGATAGTGATTTGAAGCTGCAGCCGTGACAATTGATTACGTGGCCCGTTCGATGTCGCCATATCAGGACGAATTGGAATTTAAAACCGGGCTCACGTTTTTTCCTCTCCTGTTGAATAAATTTGCATGGCGCGCTATTGGGGCCCGCCAGTTTGCCCAGTCTGTTTGGCCAGTCCTTGTTTGTGCGGCGCAATTGTTCTGCCACGTCTGAGTGCGGCAGAGAGGGTTTATTTTGACATTCGTTTGATAACCCTGTCTCTCTTTAAGGAAATCGTTTTTATAACGAACGCCGTGTTGGTAGGTAGGTACTTCGTATTTCAAAACTCTTTAAGCGTAACGGATGTTTTGCTATTTAATTTTGTTGTTTAGTGTCTTTAAATTCCGCCGCCGGCGCCGACTCCACAATATATTTACATTTTGCATTGTACTAATCTATTCGTAATAATAATGTCTTAACTGTCTGATAAGACGGATCGTAAATTCTCACTGAAACTTGTCTATGAAAGCTTACGCGTTTCTATTTTATGAGGAGAAGCTATCTGACCAGTACGACATGTATACGGCATGACTGCATTGAAACTGACATTTTTATTATCTTTAACCACATTATATCGAAGATAGTGCAAGCGGGAGAGATTTGTCCCAGACTTCTAGTTGTTTCCTATCGGCAATTAATTTTTTTAAATTTGACTTGGAAGGCTGAGACTTTAGATGTTTGCTGTTAATTCAATAATACTGATAAAGCTCTACATTGTTGCCTAGGTAGCGATAATAACTTTGTCGCCGGCGTTTACCTATTATTTAATCAGAGTTCTATTGTTAGACTCCATTATTCCGTCACTCCGTTTACAGTCAGCAAGTAAATAAATTCAAACTTAATGTTACAATACGCTTTAAGAAATATCACCGATTGCTTTCATATAGATTGCGTTTGCGTCTTTACAGAGTGCGCGAGAGTGGCGCTGTTTGGTGGCAGGCTGCTTACTGTCTCTTCCGAGTTGCTAAGGTTGCCACAATTAGACATATTATAGATAGATAAATATATGGCTTTGCGTTGTATTATGTATCAGTGAGAGACCTTCTTCATCATCATCTGTCTCAATAGGTTTGAGCCTTCATCGCATGTATAAACATGAACACAACCATATTGTGTTAGTGAGATGGTGTTATAGAACTCATATCTATTGCCAAACTGACTACTGAAGCACAGTTTGTTTCCTCTTTCTTGTGTTCTGTGGTTTGCTCTCTCTGATATTCCTTAAAAAAAGACACCCATATCATCGCCGATTTTACTATTGTAGCGCCACTCGACCACACCTTTTGGAAAGTGGAATACTTGAAAATGGTAAAAAAATTGAATTGGCAACCCTACGCGCAACGCACTTCCACAATAGACTGTTGTTTTTGCGGACGCTCGGGGTCAACGCCTCCGTGCGATTTCGGGACTACACCCGGCCTCACTCAGTACAAAAAATTCACATGCAGAAGACCATATTGAGAGATCTTTTAAGGTTTAACATTGTCTGCGATCTTTATCGACGCTTTATAGGATAGTTTCATTATTCATATTAGTTTTGATGGATATAGTGTCATTTTATTCCATACTTACATTTCTATTATCTATATTTTCCCCTTTGCACAGATTAAATAGTAAGTATGTATGTCTCATTGACAATTTTGCATAGAATAATAACAATTCGAAAACGTGCCAACAAAGCCACGGCTTAGAGGATGTATAATGATTTATTTATACTTATTAATAAGTATCACACGCGTGAGTAATGTCCCGTAATTGACGACAAATGCTATCGCTTGAAATGAAGACATCGTGACATCCGTTGGGCTGGCTAATTGTTATCAACGCGGCCAGCCCAACGGATACCTTGTTTATTACGTTTAATTCAGGTAGAGGTGTAATTATTTTCTAAATAGAAAGAAGAAATACTGTAAGCAAATCATCGTCTCAAGATTTATAATGGTAATCTAAAGATCGCTTTAAGCACTGTCTGATTACCGAAGGATGACTCACTTCGTGTGTAATAGATTGGAGCCAACAGCTCCGAGGTTCGCAACAAGCCATGTGCGCCGGCGCCCGCCGCCTCATTGCGATTCGGCGCGACATGAGCCAAACTGCACCTTAACCGGACACCTCTTAATGTTTCCATTGTTCCACTGAATTGGTTAATCCTTCTTATATTTGCAATGCAAAAGTTTTACTGTTTGTTCCTCACTATTTGTATTACTCCGTTCGCCGCTAGCTGAAAGGATAAGAACAAAATTCAATATGACACAAATGTTGTGGCATTATTATTATTTGAATTGTGTATTATCACATTATTCCAGTTGACATTTCTAATCTAATTCGTTTATTAATTGTTTTGGTATTGGTATTATAAATACATACTAGTGGTCGCCCAGTGGTCGACCTAAACAATATTTTATTAAGGATGCATGGATTGTATCTTAAGCAGTGAAAAATTAAAAAAGATAGAATGTGAGTTTGGGTTGGCATTAACAGATTTCGGCCGCTACTTTTCCATTTTTGAAATTTTTGAAAAATGTATTTTATTTAATTTAATGTTTTTTTATGCATAATTTAAAAAAAATATTAGCATTCTGCATTCCTTTTCTATATAAACAATAAGTATGCGAAATTTCATACTCCTCCGTCCGCGCAATTTTCTTAAAAAAAAGTACAAAGTTTTTGCTTCACGTATTAATTTAAAGAAGATGATATATGAATATATTCCGTAATGTAAATTGTATGCCTGTTATGTTAATAATTTTATAATAATATTTGCATGCTACTGTTGACGGATGAATGGGCTAGACTTTAAAATAAATTTTCATTATAAGACCTTCAGTGCACCCTGTACAAACAAACGCAAATGAATTCTATTATATTATATTCTGTGTTAAAACTAATTACCGTAATCAAAATATTGTTATTTTGTTTTTTTTTGTGTGTAAAGTATTTTGAATTGTTCCTGAACAGATTATGTAAAGTAGGTATCATCAGTCAAACACGAAAAGGCGTGGGCTAGCAAACAACGTCTTAAGAATATTTTTATGCGTGCATCATCGTTTTTTTATTGCTCTTCCAACTATCTTTTCTCTCGTGCTCGAATACACAGCGTTTTCCAGCTTTTCGTGCAATTAGTCGCATTTAGTTCGGTCAGATTTGGCGAAAGCAAGGCAGCAACGAAAAGGCTAACTCTCTCACGACCGTGTCTGCGGCGCGATTTAATGCAGACTTCACACGACACTCTGTCATTTGCAGCCATTGGAGAGTTAGACGATGACTAAGTTGTATTCGCTGTCTGGCTCTAGAAAATCTAGATGTGGTATAACATCTCTACATTATTATGGGCCATTTTATGATATGTAACACTTACTTACCACGTTGTTTTTTCAACACTCATCTATTTTATATTATGATTTCCTCACTGAATATTAATAGCACCAATAGTTGCCATTGGGTCTCATTGGGTCATCATCTTTAAGACTTTTTAAATAATAGGAAAGCTTTTCGCCTTTTTGAAAGTCTTGACAAATATGGAAAGAACATCAAAATACTAAACCACTATGTAAGTTGTGACTTGTAATAGTATGTGGTATCTCCGAATCTAAGCTTCTCCGACGTTGCTTGCTTAGATTCAGTAGACGCACACGCACACAATTTCACAGCGTGCTTCCTAGTAAATGGCATTAATTGTACATGTTGTGAAAAATAGCTTGTGATATGATTTAAGGTTTGAAGAGTAGCATGATGTCGGCTAGTGGTTGCGTCAGTTTCGCGGCAATTTCACGGGCCGCGCGCCTTTGAACTGTTCCTAGTGGAAAAGTGAAGTGCAAAGTTTCGGCGAGACGGCTCGGGCGCTGGAGCGTAGCCGCGCGGGGTCGTCGGCTCGTCGCTGCCGACGCAATAATCACACTTCCACCATTTTGCACTACTTGTAAATCCTTTATAATAATAGATTTTGGTGTCTGCTATGGCTGCGGCTTCTCCTTAACTGCATTTTGAAGAACAATATTGTGACTTAAAAAGTCCTAATTAAATGTACCTTTATAAGATTCGGTGTGTTCATCAAGTTTGCGGCTATTGAATTTGGTTCTGGAGGTTTTCGCTTGTGGAGGCAGCCGTGAGTTAACATCTGGAGGGCTTGGCGCGGGCGTCGGAGGGGGCGCGGGGTGCGCTCGGGCGCCGCAGCGGGCCGCGGCGCGCCAGTCCCCGAGACGCCGGCCGCGTGAACGGCCACCGCGATACCCCCGTACGTACAGTACAGTGAGTGACTCCGCCCGCCCAGCACCAGCGGCGCTCGCACCCCGTCCCGCACCATGTGAGTCCTTGCCCTAGCACAGCTTACTGTGTCCTAGCTCCGGGTACCCATATGCCGCCGTCTCGCCGGTAGCGTCGACCCTCGCTGGCTTCTTTATGCCGGCCGGCTTTTTACTAACCTCAATGTGCTGATTTTGATGCGAAATAGTGTTCGGTGACTTTTTATTCGGAATAATTCGGATTAATGGTTATTTTGTGTTAACATAGTAGGTAAGCGGTATTTACAAACTTTATTTTTACAGATTTTTAATTTATTAATAAAAATATGTTGAACTTTTGGTGCAAAACTCAATTATTTATTCCAGTACATAACTTTTAGGGAGTAGGTTTTTTTAAATACTATAGATCAAGTAGTACTGGGAGAACTCCGATGATACTGCATAAACTTCATTGTCATTTAACTTTTAAACATATTTTGTTAAAACCTTTAAGTAGCAAATTAATTACAAATTTTGAAGGAACGCTAAAAATTCCTAAAATATTGCTCGGTTTCAATTGTACACTTTGGCTTATTGTATTGAGTCATCTTTCGGCAGCCGTCCGTACTATTTACGAGTTTATGGTGGACATGTACTGCCTAGTTGCTGCTAAATGTTCAATTAGATTAATTAGTAGAGTCCCCGGCCGGCAGACGAAGCGCGACGGGTCTACGCGGCGCGATCACGCGACGGCTCGCCTCGGACCGCGCTCGGACGGGTCTACGAACCTATGCCGCCACCGTGGAAATGGGATTATTGCACGATGGCCTTAACTCGATTTTGCGCTTGCCGTATCTGTTCTAGCTCACAATGAACCGAGATAAACATCAGTATTTCTCTGGGAAATCCAGTAGCGAAACAATAATTCTTGGACTGTTTCCGTTGCAACAGACGGAAAGATAAATACTGTTCTTGTGTTACTTGTTTGGAAAGAAAGTACTTACGGATACTTTTAATATCATTGTGAAATTAATCTCGAACTAAAGTCGGTTATAATTTGTACTAAAATACATTGGAATTATAGCCCGGCGAAATGCTGCTACAATCATTAGGAATGTTGCTTTCAGCGATTATTGCATAGTTACACTTTCTAATTAACCGCATACATAAGTATACGTGTAGATGAATTAGCGGAAGGGTTTGTGCATCGTAACTGCAATCATTGCAACGTAATACTGTTGAGTGTTTCTAGAATTTACTCGTAACCTTTAAGTATCTTCTTGTCATTGGCCGTAAAAGTTTAGCTAAATGCAGTCTGTAAATCTTTATTATTGAATTATTTGTTACAAAAATACAGCAAAGGGCGCCCAAAATGCCCTGAGGCATGCCTGATGAAAATTAATCGAAAGAGTTATCGATTAACACCAGATATTTACCTTTGATATGCGCGAGCGCAGATCAGCGCTGCCAAACAATTAAAATTTTATTGTGTCTATATTTTTGACAGGCGACGGATTAATAGTCGTCTAACTTTAGTGTATCCTCCTGACACTATTGAAATAGTAGAGAAAATATAGATGATAGTCTTCAAATCTAAAAAATCTAGATGTCATTTATTTATAACGATTTGTTGTAATAGTTTTTAAAGCATGCTAAGCGGAATATTCTTACGACGGAAGAATTGGAGTTAAACACTAGATACGACGATGATCTTATTGTTTATCCTAGCGACAAGCGTGACGTGATGCAATTATTTTGTCTAAATCGTTGTGTTTTAAATAGGATCACAGTTACCTGCCATTCAATAGTGTAAAAGAAATATCTGTACACAATAAACAGCGTTCTGATTGTCTTCAAGTAGTTCAAGATGAACCCCCATTTAGAGACTGATCTACATTCGATTGATTGAAATGCTGGTCGTGTTAGCGGAAAGGTGACGGGCATGTTTATTGTGCCGCGCGGACTAGACGAGACAGATGGACGCTCTATAGAGCTGTCGCAGCACAATGTGGCCACCTGAGCGATTGTGTCGGTGTTGTCGTTAGCCGAAATGCGTCGGTCGGCCCCGTTGTTTGCCGACAACGACGACGTCTTGTCGGTGATCGCTTACGGCGCTGGCTCTTGTCCATCGACAGGTTGGATTCCTGCTACACGTTCTCGGATATGTTTCGCAACTCCTACTCCTGAATTAAGTTTGGATTTCCAAAGCTTACAGACGAAATGTGTTTGGGAGTAAGCGTTTGTTTATGCTTAAATGATGAGCTTTCAAACTTTGGTTCTTTTTTTCGTTTTTGACACATTGATTTTAGTAATCATCCGAATTTGGGCTATACATGTCTAGTACTAAATTTGTCGCTGACATTTGGTGTGTGCATTCATCACAGGCTATTTTCAGCATGGCTACGTATTTTAAAATAAACATAACGTGGTTATGCTCAGGGCGGCTTATAATCACAAGTTAGGTATCTCCCGACCGGCGTTACAAAAACAGCATCTTAGTCTGAATGACTAAGATGCTGTTTTTGTAACGCCGGTGCATGAATCAATCTGATTTAATGCTGAGAGGGGGGGATGTACTGCAAATCCAACAAAAACACAATTCATGCAAACAACTTTCAGAATTAGGCTCTTTTTGCGTTATTGGAACAATGTTATGTTCTATTTGCATATTAGTGCTGTTACCGTCATTGTTTGAGCTATCTGTGCGCTCTAATCATATGTGTGCACGTTAAATACTTTGTTTTCGGTCCCGGTTCCCAGACGTACCGTTGGCAGCATCATTAGATAGAGCTGCACGTAAAATATTCTCGTGATATTTAATAGTATAATAATTTGGAGTGTCGGCGGTAGGAGTCGCGTCAATCCCGCTAGCCAGCGCTACGGTACTTTCTATGGCTGGCAATTGCTCTTTTCATAATGCGTCTTGACTTAACCAACTCGGTCAATTAATCACTCGCCGCTGCTTGCCTGGTATTGTATAGTTTTTTGTTGCAAGATAACTCTTGTAAATGATACTAAGAAATGTTGGAGCTTATTAAAGATGAATCAATTTTCTTATAAATATTATGAACACTTACTATAAAACGTTATAAACTGCTTCTGGAATATCTTTTGTGATATTTCATTACTACTTCTGCTCAACTCATTATTAAAAAAAAATATGTGTCTGTTTTTGCAAGTATGGACGTTCTATTTTGCACTTTGCAGTAACTTTAATATGTGGCGGGTAAGCTAAACGAATAATAATCCTTGACATTGTTCTTCTGATGTTTGCTTAAACGATGTAGACATTAGAAGCTAAGTTTATTTTAACAGCTGCCTAAATTGACCGAATTATGTTTCTCATCTGAACGCAAGTGTTCATTTACGTCAAATGACTAAGTAACCACACGATATCGAATGTTAATATCATATACGAGGACATGTGGTAACCACATTGTGAAGCGTGTCGGGAAACTGGACCGTAAACTGGAAGAAGTAGGGTGGGCTTTGTTTTGTTGTGACTGCACGAGGGCGGCGCGATGACGTAATAGCCAGCTGTAGGGCGGTTGACGTCATGTCTCGGCGGGGTCGACGACCCCCTCCTACCCTCGAGCGCTGTCTACCTGACTATCATGAATAACTTAATATGTTACCTAGGTATATAGGCAAACCGCGCGCGTCCCGACCTGGGGCAACATCCAAATGAATTCTAAAAAGCCTACCGTACCTACGTTATTAAAATTTATTTCAAGTTTGTTTTTTCCTGGAAGTTATGCAACTTTGTGCTTGGCGCTTGTAGGTATTCGCTTTCAAAAGAAAACTTTGCCTTTGCCAGTAACTTAAATGTGTTTGTTATCCTTGTTAGCCATGTTTTTTAAGTGCTTCTCATTTATGATTCATTTTTTGTCTGATATTTTTTTGAACGTAAATATACACCTTTAACCTTAACATGTTTTTATTTTATGTTTCCACTGCTTATTTAACAATAACTTTAAGGAAATATTTTTCTCTCCAAGTTTGAATGTCCTACTTAATGTCCAAAATACAAGTTTGTCGTTCACTTTATACCTGTCTGACTGAAAATGATAGTGTTTCCAAAGTAGTAAATCTGTGACAAAAAAGTTTATACCGAATGATAAGTGTTATTATTTCACTAATTTTGATTTGATTATATGCTAATTAGGTGGTTGTCAACATCATAATTACGTTTGTAACCAATTTAAAAGTTTGCTCTATATTTATAGAAAACAATCCGAAAATACGATCGTGCGGTGTGAAAATTGATCGTAAAGAATAAGTAAACAAATGTAATTCTAGAATATATATGATCACTGTTCTCTATTTAAATTTCTTGTAGGATAGTATTGCAGGATATATTCTAAACACACATACTAAATGTATAGTAAGCAATTCCATCGAAAAACTACATCAGGAAAACACAGAACCAAAA
Organism: Eudonia lacustrata; assembly: GCA_947562085.1. Classification (NCBI taxonomy): domain Eukaryota; kingdom Metazoa; phylum Arthropoda; class Insecta; order Lepidoptera; family Crambidae; genus Eudonia; species Eudonia lacustrata. Next base: position 20,585,638 of record OX387314.1, read on the forward strand.
TTATGTGTCTAATATCATTGACTCCTATTTTGGCGTATCCAATTCCATTTTCAATCCCGTGTGATATCTCATAGCGGATTGAAAGGGGAAACAGTCACAGGATTTTACCGCCCAGTAATTATTTATCTTAAATGTAATGCGTTATATATTTGATGCTGGAACTATTTTTACTGGAAATAGCTTGATGGCCAGCTAGCGAGTTCGAGTCGCTATCTTGCAAGTGAGGCAACTTTTGCAATGCTGGGTCACTGGGGTGATCAAGTTAAAATTCTAACTCCTCCGTGCTTCGGAAGGCACGTTAAGCCGTCGTCGTTGAAGTAGACCAACCCACATTGGATCAGCTTGGTTAATTATTGCCCAATCTCTCGGGGACGGTCTAAGCCCATGTTTGGGACTATTTTATAAGTTAAGACTACTAAAAACTATTCATCAAAATATAAATTTATTCGCATATCGATTATCACAGAGTTGAATAGTGCTTGCAGCGTTTTACGGGCACGCAATATTCCGAACTAGTAGGTGTGGGCGGAGGCCCCGCGCTACCCCACCTGTACCCAGGATTTCTCGTGGGAGTCATAGCACCGTTAATAAGTGCGAAAGCAGCGTCCCTTCCGCCGTCGTCGCCGAGTGCCTTATTATTATACTCGTACTATGCGGCAGTCGTAGATAGCGGCAGGACAGAAAACATACAGTTTTTGCTCGTTCGTCTTACACCACGAATTGTCATAACATAACATAGCTCCAGTGCTCTACGAATGCCTCGCATTTCACTGCAACTGCATACCTTGGAAGTTACAGCTTTCACTACTGCATACAGTTTCCACTTGAGAGGCTATGCTAAAAAATCCGATGCATAATTATTAATTACAGTTGATGCTGATTGGGCGTTACGGTCGATTCTCTATAAGCGTTACGATTATCTCTCAATCTTAAAATCGTAGCACGATACACTGCGCTATATAGCTAGACGAAATGTTTTATCGTTTCATGTCTAAAAACAAAAAAGTTTATTTTTTAGGGTTTCTTAGTAAACTCTTAAAAAAAGTTTTAACTACCTAATTGTAGTTTTAATATATTTTTTAAGAAAATTTAAAGGTACTTAAAGCTTCTGATATTTATATTTTTTGTGAATTTAAGCCTATTTTAAGTTCCTAAGTATTGTTACCGTTAGGTAACAAAACAATACATTACTATTTGAGTTATCAAAGCAAATTAGATGCACTTTACTTGACTTTAGACTTCAGAACCCCTTGCTGCGCGATTCCGACTCGCACTTGTCCGTTCTTTATAATACGTAATTTGTATAGGTAGTTGCAGTAATTGGCTCCAAAAAGCCGGTAACGTCACGCAATACGGCGCTATATCTAATCCGCTAGCCTATTGCAGTTCCGCCCATTATGCATATTATGCGCCTATATTAGAGAGCAGCAATTAGCCGCTTTCGTTTTTAAATTTTTATCTCGTCATATTAATGTAAGTCATATTTTAAACACTTTCTTCCGCGCTAATCATTTTACGCAAGACGCCTACGAAAGAAAATTATCTTAGATCATAATTTGGCTCCACATGCGCTGCAACTTCTTTACGCTATGATGTGATTAATGCGGTTGATGTTTTCAACATAATATTGTCAACGAAAGAAAGACGTCGTTTTTGTTGAAGTAAACAATAAAGGCCGGTTAGCACGCATCGTATTGATTTTGCAGCGGCGCGGCCGAGCAAGCGATGCCTGCGGCGTGCATCGAGTATTTCGTCCACGTCCTGTTCCCTGAATGGGGGCTGCGACGGCTACGTGACGAAATGTCCCACAGCGAAGCCCTATCGATTTATAGACAGCTCTATAGAGATAGCTTCTACTCACCGATACTGCCGACTACCGAAACTGTCACTATCGATCAAGTTTAAGAACTTGTAACGAGAACCTATAACATGTGCTGCGCGACAGGTGCGAATTACGATACGGCTCTCATAAACTTTTCCTAACAAATTAATAATAATTCTACACAGCTTTGTGTAGAATTATTCCTGTTTTTCTCTATAAACGCAATTATGATCGATGATTTAATCATTATAGTAATCATTTTATTCTGAAATAAAGTCATAACTGTTTAAACTGTGTTACCATTCGATACAAGTCAAGTTTCAGTTTCAAACTAAACAGAATATAACACCGTAAACGTTAAAATATAAAATTGCAAGCACCCGCATACGATGACTTAGGTACCTGCTCATTTCGCAAAGTAGTCTCATCCCTAAGAAAACACTATGCAAAGTGGGACACTCCGCGTCGATGCACCTCTCAATGAGATCGTTCGTTACTCTGCTCTGTCATCATTATACAGAGATTGTTTCTCCGCGATATGGAAATAGTTTTTAAAGTAGCTTCAGAGCTGAGGGGCTTGCTATTGCTCGTCATTGTTTTACATTGTGGCTTTAATTTGTTGCCTACAAGTCTCCTGCTAACGTCTGAGTGGTAGATAGCCACCCGTGTCTACACATACAACGAGTCATCGATAAACAATAAACGGAACGACGACGTGCTTTATATAGAGTATATCCATAAAGTGGAAAGTAACTGTTGGCACCGCCGCCTTTTACATTAATTGGTTTTATGCTTTGCTAACGGGAGTAATCGCGGAAGTCTCGGGGAGGGACGGAGCGACTCATTAGTGTGCCGAAGAAGTGGACCACAGAAATTTTAATTGCTGTCCCGCTCTTGTACGTACGACAGGCAAAGGGCTCCGGTGCAGCCTCGCGATTATTTAAAATGTGTATAACGAGCTCAAATGCATCCTGGATTCTGAGCGGTCTTTCTGTATATCGATCGATACTTACAGTATACTAAGCAATGATCATTATTTAGTTGCGGCTCTGTAATGTTATGTTGTTTTGTGCATAGAACGACGTGATGACGTGACGTGATAGTCGAAAGAATAGGTAAGTTTTTACTCGGAAAAAATATGTAGTTTTTGTTTTATGAAGTCTAAGCAAACACTAAAACGAATCGAACCGTGCGAACGGTTTAAAACCTCGTCAGGCTTAATAAACTCCAGTAAATCCGTATACATATAAAGCGTATTATTTACTTGGTAAAAGCTTTATACGAACTTATTTAAGCTAAACATTCTTACCTATTTTCTGGGTTATCCCACCATTCGTCACATGACCGTCTCGTGGTATATTTTTGGTTGTTTGACCGTTGCTCGCTTAATGTATTTTTCGTAGTCATGGCTGGATCGAGACGTGCGGTAAGTACGCGTGTGACTAATGGCCGCTCGGCCAGGCTGCATCGTGACTGCCACGAGTACAGCTAGCAGACAATAAATTTCCTTACCACTAAATTTAAAACGCCATATACTCTTAGCTTTATTGCACGCAGGGATACAGAAATCACCGTGTGTCCTGAATGTATAGAAGCTAGTTACATTCTAGTGATCCTTAATTTTAACAACCATTTTTACTGCGCAACGTAGGTGAAAGGTAAATTTGTTTGTTGATTTAAACTCCTCACGTTAACAGGGCAACGGATGGAACTGAAAAAATTAAAGGCTATTGTTTAATTTGGATAAATCCTATGTCGAAAGCACGCGAAAATATAATGACTTTTGAAAGATATCATTTAAGACGACGCATTGTTAATTTACGTGGCGGGGATCTTGATTTTTCCCAACAATTACAAAACATATGAAAGTGATATTTGATGACATGATTTTTCATTTAATTGACTTCATTTTGTTAGTTGCAGAAACACGATTTTTCAACTTTTATAACAGAGAAAAAAATATCAAAGTAACCTCTTTTAAAACATAGATTCACATTTTACAGGCTAACCAGACCGATTTACGCATCTAAATTTTCTTAGTAGATTAGTCTTAACACACACTTTAAAATTGTAGTTCATTTTTTTTAAATAATTTGCAGTTTTAATTTGAAGGAAAAAAAAAACAGTTTTTCTTATGGTACAAAAAAAACGCAAACGCTCGTATCAAAACGTATGAGATTTATTTTTTAGCGGTGCGTCGCCTTAAGTGAGAAAGCCTGAAAATATCGTTTTTGTTAACGTGGTCGAATAGTGAATAAAACTCGCACTAGCAGCCCTGAACCCAGCAGTGGGACGTTTGTTGGCTTATAACGATGATGTTACAATTTCCCATCCACCCAATTGTAGCTGTGTTGTTTATTGTACTGTTCCAAGTGTAAGCGCGTCGTTAGGTGAGCGTTAATAACAGTCGATTGAATCTGTAAGTCGGCGCGCGGTGGAGATCGGCTCGTAAAAATAGTCTGGCCCCACGTGCCCTCACGGCAAGCCCCTACACGCATCTTTGTTTACACGAACCGAGTGCTTGTTTATTGATTGTGCTACGCGATACACGGCAATTATTTTCGAACGCCCGGTTCCGAAAAAAGGGTAGGTAACTGTATGTGTTAGTAAAGTTTATTACGTCGTTACGGTCACGCAAATTGGTTTCCCAACAGTCGTTTTGAGATGATGTTTTGTTAAATATACGCGGACTTGAAGTTAGAGCACGTTGAAAGATCGAAATAAACGCGAGTTTGTTGTAGCGAGTTGATATGTTTTTTTATCTGACCAGTAATTTATACTGACGAGTTGTGGACTAAGTTTTCACATGATTAACATGAATCCTAACATCGTAGCTAACCATAAGTTCAAACTATCATACACACAAGTAAGTTGCGTACAAAAACAGGCAGGGGGGAGTGCTTTTGGGGGAACAGTGATTTTAAAATTTACTTAAACATATTCTACAATTTTCCCAGTTCGCAGGGCGGTGTCATGAATATTCATATTCATGTGTGGGGGTTTATTAACATCATCTGAGGTGTTGTTGCATGTGCGGCGTGCTCGCCCATATTTACATTTCGTGCGCAGGAGCGGTTTGATTTACTGCCCCTCCGGTCGGGCGGGGGCTTAAATTAGTGCTCTGTCGTATGTCACACGACATTTTGTTTTTTTCGTTTTATATCCATGCCCTCGGCTCCACCTCAAGGAGATTTTGCTTGAAAACTCCATACTTACGCTGTTTTGCAGTGCAGCTAAATATTTATAAACCATCTTTATTTAGACTTAATATCTTAACGACATCATGTGTGCGGTTTTCCATTCATCCATCGATAAATGATTTGTATGTGCTTCTCAACTTTCATGACAATATTTTTTATTGTTATAAGTTATTACATATAAGCATACATCATTTAATGAGAATAGTGAGTAATTAGCAGAATTGATCATTTTGAGTGCCACCTGAGATATCGTATTAGTAAGGATAGAAGTTGACAAGATAAATGGGTGTAGGTCAGCCGGCAGCGGGGCAGACTTCAAAAGGCGAGGGTGATTGATCCGCCGCCGTCGTCCCCTGACGAAGCACAGAACCCATCCGGGGGATACTGTCTAAAGCCAATTTATGTGACGTATAAATTTGGCACTGCCATTGACATATTGAAATTAGGATCACGTGTGCTCTGAGATTGGAAACCAATAATGATCCGAACTATTTATATTTACGGTATGGCGCAAACAATCTTTAAAAATATTCGTAGTGCTCCGTATAGTACTATTTTTTTTTTTTTATACATAGCTCAGCAAATGACTCCACTCCACCTGATGTTAAGTGGAAATGGAGTCCAGACGTAAGGACAACTGGTGCAGCGAGAAAACAACGCAGAATCAGTCACCCTCACCCTGCCGGCCCACAAGGTGCCTCTTCACGCCTCGTTTGAAGGACCCCATGTCATAGGAAGGAGGGAAAACGTGCGCTGGTAGACTATTCTATCTTTTGGAAGTGCGACAGAAAAACGAGTCACCAAATTTCTTTGTGCGCGATGGAATGTTCGAGACAGTACAGCGGTGACTCCGGAGAGCAGCACGCGTACTCCTATGGAGAAAGGGAGAAGGTGGGATGAGGTCAAAAAGCTCTTCAAAGCACTCGCCGTGGTAAAAACGGTAGAAGACGCTGAGTGACGCTATATCTCTACGCAATTGCAGGGGCTCGAGAGCATTAGTGACCTCTGCACTGCCGATAATGCGTATAGCGCGCCGCTGCAATCTGTCCAAGGCATCGAGAAGGTACTTTGCGGAACCGTCCCAGAGGTGCGAGCAATATTCCACGCAAGATCGCACCTGTGTCTTGTGCAAAAGGCACAACTGATCCGGCGTGAAGAATCGCCGCACCCTGTTCAGGACACCGAGTTTACGTGACGCAGTTTTTATCACGGTTTCAATATAGTCCCTCTGGTTCAGATCGCAGCGAATCTCCATACCAAGCATGTTTATACTGCTCTGCAGGCCGAGTGATGTGCCTTGAAGAGAGGGAAGGGGTAGGAATGGCGACTTTTTTGCCGTGAACGCGCATACCTGTGTTTTCTTGGCATTGAACTCAACAAGGTTATTGGAGCCCCATTTAGATATGAGGTCCAATACCCGATTGAGCTCAATGACAAGATTTACTCGCTTCACTTCAGTCTCGACCTGCCCAGCCGCTGGGTGACCGTTATACCCACCGTGCACCGTACTATCATCTGCATAGCAATGAATATTTCCAAGTGGAAGCATATCATTGATATGCAGAAGGAACAGCGTGGGGGATAGAACGGACCCCTGAGGGACACCAGCGTTCACTGACATGAACCGCGAAGCACATCCGTCTGTGAGTACTCGGATTCTACGCTCATGTAGGAAGCCAGCGACCCAGTTGCAGAACTGAGCAGGCAGACCGTATGCCGGGAGCTTGGACAGAAGGGCTTTGTGCCAGACCCGATCAAAAGCCTTGGCTATGTCAAGGCCAACAGCCACCGACTCGCCACGCTTATCAATAGCCTCACCCCAGAGATGTGTAACGAACGCTAGAAGATCACCCGTTGACCGTTTCGGCCGAAACCCGTATTGGCGATCGTGAATTAAGGGGTGTTCTTCTAGGTAGCGGATAAGCTGTTTATTTAGAATCCGCTCCATGACTTTACACAAAACTGAAGTAACGGCTATTGGGCGGTAATTAGTCGGATCTGATCGATCTCCTTTTTTTGGAACCGGTTGCACATTAGCATCTCTCCAAGATTCCGGCACACAACCTGAAGAAAGCGAGAGACGGTATAGACGAGTTAAAACGGGGGACAACTCCGCTGCACACATTTTTAAAACTATTGCTGGGATGCCATCAGGGCCATTAGCTTTCCGAACATCGATTGACTGTAGCTCCGCACGTACATCACACTGTCTGATTTTAATATCAGGCATTGTGTGGCCACAGTGAGGAATTGTTGGTGGCTGTGCATTGCAGTCATCGATTCGGGAGTTAGCCGCAAAAAGTCCGGCCAGGAGATCGGCCTTCTCCTGCGGCTTGTGAGCTAAAGATCCGTCAGGACATCTCAGAGGTGGCAGCGAGGGTTGGCAGAAGTTAGATTGCACGGCTTTGGCAAGACGCCAGTAGCTACGGCTGCCCGTAGGATGCGTCAGTAATTCTTGGCCAACCCGTGCAACGCGCTGGGCATCCGCTCTTATGTAAGCCTTCTTGCAGGACTTGGTGGCATTGTTATAGGCTGCTTTCAGTGTGCTGGTCTCAGGATCTCCTTGGGCTGAACCTCTGATCCAAGCGCGGTATGCCGTCTGCCTGTTAACAACAGCGTTGGCACACTCGCGATTGAACCATCGGTTGCGCCTGCCTTTGCTGATGACATAGGAGTGCGGAATATAGTACTCCATCCCTAAGACTATCTCATCAGCAACTGCAGTCGCACTAGCTGTCGGGTCCTTCCCGCTGAAGCAGCGCTGCCCCCAAGGAACGGATGCGAAATAGTCCCGCATACCATCCCAATCTGCCGACAAGTAATGCCAAATCTGGCGTTTCGATACCGCTGAAGGCGGTAGCGGGGCCAGAGGCACTTTGCTGGATACCAAGCAGTGATCCGAGGATCCTAAAGGAGCTCGAACCTCCACTCGGTAGCCAGCTGGGCGACTCGTCAGCAGAAGGTCCAGCAAAGAGGGCGCGTGACCGACTATATCTGGGATCCTGGTGGGCTGGTTCACCAGTTGAGTCAGGTCGTGCGTGAGAGCGAATGCGTGGGCAGTTCTACCAGCATGGTCAGTTTTGGAGGAACTTAACCACAACTCGTGGTGAGCATTGAAGTCCCCCAAAAACACCAATTCCGCCGATGGAAACCGCTCCTGCGCATTATCTGCTACCCGACTAAGGTGCTCCATAAGTCGAGTTGTCTCCATGTCGCCATTATGGGATCGGTAGACGCAGACGTAGACACGGCTATGAGAGCCCAAGTCGACGTGTACCGCAAGGAGGGAAAAGGAAGGGTCCTCCAGACAGCGCAGACGGCGACAGCAAACATCCGTCCGAACGAACAAGCAAACTCCGACTTTGGCTTTGAAGGACTCTTCAAGCACAAAGCCCGGATAGTGCAGGTAGCTGGTGTCGGCCGGACAGATTATTTGCGTCTCCGTCAAAAACAACATTGCTGGCCGCGCCGTCTCAAGTTGGTTGTGGACGGCATTGAGGTTTACATGGAGTCCGCGGATGTTAGCGAACTCGACCTCAAACGGTAAGGTTGTGGTGGGGGTGTGCACCGCTGTAAGACCAGTTTTAGTGTTTGGCGCTGTCATGATGAAGAAAAGGAGGGAGGCGTGAAACGAGGGAATGCTACCGCGATGCAAATGGTTAAAGTGTGGCGGCCTGTTTCACCAGGGAGCAGCCTACAGATGAGTATCATTAACCCGCCGAACGGAAGGGCCCCCGAACCCCCCCGGGAATGGCCGCCGGGACCCCACCTTCCGGTCACCAACCGGCACGACGGGCCACCCCGAGATTATGCGTGGCATGGTGAGGCAGCCTCACGAGATGATGATGATGTTAGGCTCGCTTGGGCCCCTGTACTGTGCCACGGGCGGCCAGCGGGACAGCCGTTTCTACGGGTCTCCCTGGTCGGCGGGTTAACGAAGTCCTCTTGGCACTGGTTAAACGGAAGCCTCCACAGACCAAATGCATCGCAGCAACATCCACTCGAGCTCTGGTTATACGCTGGCTGATCCCGAAACGCGACCGACAAGCGGTCACTTGACGGGTTTTACACCATGCGTACGGTGGTCACTAACCAGACGGGCCAAGCCCTACCACGCAGTAGAGCATATGGAAGCTCGAAAATCCGTTAGTCGCCTCTTACGACACCCACCGGAGGAGAGGGGAGGTGAATAGTATTCTTTCTCCGTCACCGCACGGTAATACTATTACTACTATTACTATTATTACTATTATCGAAAAATAAATCTTTAAAGGATCCATTTTTCGGATGGGAAAGCTTTCTAGATTCCTATACGCTATTTTATAAGGCCTCAGTAGTCGAGGATTCCGGGTGAAGTTCGATTCCACCTTCGGCCTTATCTTCATCAGATGAGGTGAAGGTCATGTGCTTATCCGTAAATAAAATAATAATATACTTAAATTAAAAATAAGATGACTTTTGTCATAACTTTATAAGCTACGAACGGAAGCAGTAGAGTAACTGAATCCTTGACTTGAGCACAAAAACTACAAAGCTGTAATTAAGTAAATTCTCGCATACAATAATAAATAAATAAACAAACTTTCCTACACTCACACCAATTATCTACCCCAAGAGAAGCTTCGTTATGAAACTCGTTAAATGGTTACTAGACAACGGATAAACATACTTAAAATACTTAAATACATACTTATTATACATAGAAAACACCCAGACCCGAGACAATTTAGAAAAACAATAATTTCTAAATTGAACCGACCGGGGATCGAACCTGGGACCTCAGAGATGGCGACACCATGAAAACCGGTGTACAAACCACTCGACCAAGGAGGTCGTCAATAATAATCGTACATACAGCCCACATGGGGGTATGTTTCTGAACTATGAACAAAAATCCTTTAGAATGTGATGAAGAAGAGAGCAACTTAATCTAAATGGAAGAGAAAAGTATGTAAACATAATAAACAGTAATTCTTAACATGAAATAATTAAATTCTGTTCCGCTTTTTGGTTTTTGAGCTGTTGCAAAAGGCATTGAAATATGAATATAAAAGTATATTAAAATATGTATTATAATTAAGTTAACGTATCGTAGAGCAGTTTAAGTTGATACAAATACGGTAATCGGTCTGTGTAAACCAGCTTTAATTAGGCTCGTTTTATCTGTTACGTCGGAGTTTTTTCATTCACCATTCAAGACAGAAAAAACTATAATTTATAATTCCAGCAGTGCATCCTGCGCCCTGTTTCATAAAGCTCGATAAGTTGACAATTGTCAGAATTTAACCGGCATTTTTTTTCGTTAAACGTTTTAGTGACTTTGAAAGAAATACTCTGCCTCGCCTATTGTGTTCTAAATTATTATCATCACTTTTACTACTATTATCTTATCACATAATTAACTTTACATTTTGACTGCTTTAGAAACTTTTTTCCGTCACTCTACAATAATTGTCATCCACAGGACACAGGCTAAGATTTCGTATTAGGAATTTGCGACAGTTCGACAAGTTTATAATTGTCATTTACAATAAATTAATTATTATCAATTAAATTATATAATTATATATTTAATCGTTACCAATTATAATTTTATTTTCATTGTATTTTTTATGAAACGCCAAAACGTCGAGAGTCGTGGCAATTTTATGAACTTGCTTAAAAGTTTTATGAAACGTTATAGGTGACTTGTCGACTTGGCACCTGTCACTAACAATTGTAAGTTTGGTACTCACAAAAGGTGAGTTGCAATTTTGCTATAGGTACAATTTCTAGCTTTCCTTAAGTCAGAGCGCAGTCGCAGAGTGCGGTCTTAATCCTAAAAAGATATCGAAGATTAGATCAGAATCATACTTAAAAATTAGTTTTTAATTCAATCTTCATTTGGTTACATTTTGAAAACTGGGGTTAACGACATTTAACCACCTGGACTTATGTTAATCAAATAAATTCAGACGGGTTGTTCCACATCTTTACGATAACGCGACACTTGATAAAAGCTAGTAAGTGTTGTCTTTGGTATTATGTTTTGTCAAGAATAGATGTCTGTCAGAGAAATAAAACTTATATTAATTACTGCACATTTATTGCTTTTTAACTGGTTATGGGTCCGGAACGATGCTAAAGCACAAACCATTATTGTCACCCGTATGGAGCCAGGTCCACAAGCCCATATTCTATCTTGTGAGACCGCATATGATATGTGGACGAAACTGAAGTCTGTTTATGACAAAGAATCCACAGTCAGCATTCATCTTCTACAACAACGTTTCTTTACAATGCAATTCCACGAGGGCACCGTATCCGACTTCTTGTCGAAACTGGAAGATATCCGTGTCAAGCTTAAACAAGCAGGAGAAGCCATTTCAGATAAAATGACTATGACCAAGATCCTCATGTCACTTCCCGAGCAGTACAAATATTTCCGGTCTGCATGGGAGTCTGTCCTGAGTGAGAAGCAAACGTTAGATGAACTGACATCACGACTCCTACTTGAAGAGGAGCGAAATAAAAGTAGCGTTGAACAAGATGTGGCGATCGCACTCGTCACTCATGGAAGTACTGCTAGCAAGTGCTTAACATGTGGCAAAGCAGGACATATGAAAAAAGACTGTTTTAAAAACAAAACCTGCGAATTTTGCAAGAAACCGGGTCATATAGCCAAGTACTGTTTCTTCAGGAAAAACAATAAACCTAAGAAGCAAGTGAGTCCTATTGCTTTAGTGGCAACTGAACTGAATCAAATAGAAGACTTCTGGTATATGGACAGCGGATGTTCACAACATATGACTCGAAGAAATGATATAATGTGTGACTACGAAGAGCTTCAAGACCATCCAGTACAGATGGGAGATGGTACATCTATAAACGCTATGGGTATTGGCAATGTGAGACTAGAAGCATTTGACGGACAGAAGTGGCAAATAGTTGAGCTGAAACAGGTTCTCTATGTACCGAATCTCAAGGTAAATCTATTTTCTGCTGCTAGTTGCCTAGATAAAGGTCTGCAAATGGTTTCAGATAATAACCTTTGCAAGTTTCTTAAAAACAATGAAATTGTCACTCTAGCCCGTCGTGAAGGTCGATTGTTTAAAATGATGTTCAAAATGTCACAACCGTCACAACAAACTATGGCGTTGTCAAGCAAGTCTGACAAAGTTGAAGTATGTAACAATAATAAATGTGAAATATTGTTATATCATCAGAAATTTGCCCACCAAAACTTCGTTTATACAAAAAGAATACTCCAATACAACGATGTTAAAATCACATGTACAAAGCAGCACTTCTGCTCAGCTTGTATTGAAGGCAAACATTCGAAAACTCCGGCCTATTCAAGTACCAATAAGACAAGCTTTCGAGGAGAAATTGTACATGCAGATCTATGTGGACCCTTGGAGGAAGAGTCTATTGGAGGTTCGCACTACTTTCTCCTATTAAAAGATGATTTTTCTCGGTTCCGCACTGTTTACTTCATCAAACATAAGAGCGAAGTTATATCAAACATAAAAATATACCTCGCGCAGAGTGATAATGAGGGTAAATCGGTGAAAACTCTTCGCACGGACGGTGGAGGTGAGTTTCTTAACAAAAATATGAAAGAACTCTTAGAATCAAAAGGAATTAAACATCAAATCTCAATCGCATACACGCCAGTTCAAAATGGTAAAATTGAACGTGAAATGCGCACTGTAATGGAGGCCGCTCGCACGATGATGAAAGCAAGCCAAGTTAACAAGAACCTGTGGGCGGAAGCTGTAAATACGGCCGTGTATGTCATTAATAGGGCAGGGACGAGTCCTGTAGAAGGTAAAACCCCCTATGAACTGTTCTATGGAAAAAAGTTTGATGTTAACCAACTTAAGTATATTTTCGGCACAGAAATGTGGGCTCATATCCCAAAACAAAAAAGGAAGAAGCTCGATAGCAAGAGTAAGAAAGGGATGTTTGTGGGATATGGTGAGAACACAAAAGGCTACAAAATTTATTATCCAGAAAATAATACCTTCTCGATTGAAAGAGAAGTGATAGTATCACCTACTATGTTAATGGAGAGCTCTGTGGTAGATGAAGTACAAAATATCCCAGTGTTGCTTGAGCTCACCGACACTGAATCAAATAAACCAACAACAAGCTCGGTAACTGACAGCGTTCAAGAATCTGAAGACGAGTTTGTTGATACTTGTGAAGTAATATCGTCAGAAGAAGTAATAGAAGACCTTAATAATCGCTCAGTTGCTGGTTCGAACACTAGGTCTCTACGGCCTAGAAATACGCTGAGGCCACCTCTCCGTCTACAAGACTATGATACGTCCTATTTCACTTTCCTAGATACAGCAGAGCCGACGTCTCTGAAAGAAGCGCAGACGTCTCCAAATGCCTGTAAATGGGAGGAGGCAATGAAGGCTGAAATGAAAGCTCTTACTGAAAATGACACTTGGTCGTTTGTTGAAAAACCTGATAATAAGATTATTATTATAGACACTAAGTGGGTTTTCAAAATTAAACGAAATAAAGATAATGAAATTGATTTGTATAAAGCTAGATTAGTCGCTAGAGGTTTTATACAGAAAGGGTTAGACTATTGTGACGTATACTCGCCTGTTGTAAAAATAGCTACAGTAAAATCATTATTAGCTTTGTGCAATAAAAACAACTGGCCAGTATACCAACTTGATGTATGTAGCGCTTTCTTAAATGGCATAATTAAGGATGATACTTACGTAGAATTACCTGAAAACTTTGTGGTACCTATTGGAAAGGTATGTAAATTAAATAAGGCACTATATGGCTTGAAAAGCGCACCTAGGGCTTGGTATGAGCGATTTAATGACTTCATGTTAAACCAACAGTTTTCAAAAACGAAAAGTGACCGTTGTGTATATTATTACGTCAATGACAGTAGTAAGGTCTACATATTAGTTTTTGTAGATGACATTTTGTGTACTGGTTCTGGTCCAATGTTGAATAAAATTATAACAAGCATGAAAAATGAATTTAAAATGAAAGATCTGGGACTTGCTAGCTTATATCTTGGAATTCTTATTCAACAAGACTTACAGAATGGTATCACTACTTTGAACCAATCCCAGTATCTAAAAAATGTTTTAAATAAATTTAAAATGTCAGATTGTCATAGCGTGACTACTCCTATGGATCCGAAATTTGATTTCTCAATGCTACAGAAAGAAACATCAGAAAGTGTCGAGTTAGAGCATAGATGTAGGCAGCTGATAGGTTGTATAATGTACGCTATGATTGGTACCAGACCTGATTTGTGTGTTAGCATAACTTACTTGTCGCGATTTCAAAACTGTGCAAGTAATGAACTTTGGACTTGCCTAAAACGAATACTGAGGTACATACAGGGTACTATAGATTTAAAATTGATATATAAAAGAAATTCAGGTGAAAAACTATTAACTGCTTATGCTGACGCTAGCTGGGGAGATGATACTCTAGACAGAAAGTCAACGTCGGGTTTTTGCTTACAAATCTATGGCAATTTGGTATCTTGGACCTCAAAAAAAACAAACCACAGTTGCACTTTCTTCTTGTGAAGCTGAATATATATCTCTCACGCATTGTATTAGTGAAGTTTGCTGGTTGAGAAATTTGTTATCAGAATTGCAAATTCATGAAAATTATACTGTAACTGTCTATGAGGACAACCAGTCCACTATCAAAGCTTGCAATTCGCATGAACAGCTGAAAAAGATGAAACATCTAGATATTAAGTATCATTTTATAAACGAAAAGATTACTCAAGGAATTGTCAACATTCAGTATGTTCATACTAGTGTACAGTTAGCCGATATATTAACTAAACCTGTGTCTCGACAAACTTTTGAAATGTTGAGAGGATTGTTAGGGTTAGGTTAGAGAGTTAAGTAAATTTACTATTTTATTTAAGCATCTTTTGATTGAGGGTGGGACAGATCCAGCATTCAAAATATGAGAAATTTACTATCATAATATGTATTATGTGATATTGGTGTATGCATAAGACATGTAACGTTATGAACTATATCTTAAGAGTTGTTATGCGACTGAGTAGCAGTTATAATTCCAAATAATGTTTATAGCGTTGCACATCTTGGTTATTTAGTCACAAGTAGACTCAAGTTTAGAGTTTAACTCAAGTAAGTAGAGTTGTTTTGTTAAATTGAGTTAATTAGTTCTTATGTTTGTATTAATTAATGGATCCATTCTTGAGGGTGGGTGTTGTCTTTGGTATTATGTTTTGTCAAGAATAGATGTCTGTCAGAGAAATAAAACTTATATTAATTACTGCACATTTATTGCTTTTTAACTGTAAGAACCTATATCATGTAACAAGTCACAACCAGACCGCAAACTAGGCTTGCCAACTTGAAAATACGAATTTGCGGGAAATGTTGATTTCAAATGCGGGACAAGGATTTAAAAAGCGGGATCTAACAAATTATGTTTAGAATACAAAAAACGTGAACTTTTCTTTGCAAATCAGAATGAGAAGTAGAATCAAATACCTTGTTAGATAAATGATAGTCAACATTTACTAAAAAAAAAAACAGTTACAGACTATAATTATAGTGTAACTTACACTTTATTGTGAAAATTGTAAGTTACTTTCAAATGAGTATTTTTCTTGAGATTTGGCACTTTTCAGGATTTTTTTATTTTTAAGTACAAATTTCTAAAAATCTTTGCATGAATAAGAAAAATTTACTTAAACTTGTAGCTCAGACTTCACAGAACGCAGGAGCGTTGAGCGCTTTTCCAGTCACAAGACGTCCCGCTCACACCCTGAGCGGGACGTCTTGTTAAGGGTCTCAGAAACGGGACGTCCCGCGTATAGCGGGACGGTTGGCAACCCTACCGCAAACCCTTCTTGTTATTAAAAACTTCACTGCAGGATGACTACACTATCCACATGTTTTATTTCAAAAGTAAAATGCATTTGTGCAAATGGCCAGTGATGGTAAATCAGAGGCTAATCTCATGCGGTGACATCAGCCAATGGAGCACGGCTCGGCTGCAATGTGCGATCGCCGAACGCGCGAGGCGGCGCCGGCGCCGGGCGCCCTCCTGTCGCCAACCAGACTTTCTCTCTTCTTTTTGCAATACTATAGAACTTTATATGTGTTTGTATGATGTTGACAGTGAACACTGATACGAATGTAACCATGAGAGCTTACGACTTCCTTGTCCATTTGTTGGCAGAGGATGTTCGATAAGTAGGTACAATACCAAAAGTTTAAAAGTTGAATGTTTGTATACAATAGAGGACTCGAAGGCACGTATCCAGATGATGTAAGCGCCGATTTCCTGCGGGCTGGTGCGGCGAGCGGCGAGCGCGTGCCGCGGCTGCCTGCTAATTAGGTGGCATGACGTCACTGCGGGGAGCTGGACGAACCGCCATTATCGGGGGCTTTCGCGCGGAAACGACAACGACCGACGCTTTCTCTAGCTGCAGCAACACCAACCAACATCGCTTCATCCCGTTGCCAGGTGTTCATCAAGGTATCTGGAACCGATCGATTTTGAAGCCCATTGGAAATGTACTAATTAACTTTTCTGAAGTATATTTTAGAAAACCTATCACTGTCGCCGTATCCAAAAAAGTTTACGAAGCCATTTAATAAAGACGTTTAATTTTTTCTCCGTGCTACGAAAGAGTTAAGATTAAGCATCGCAGTGATCAGAATCGATAAGAGCGGCGAAGTACGGGCGCGTCGCTGAGCGTGACTCATGTTAATGGCAGCAATTATGGCAGTGAACGGTGAGACTGCGAGGCCGAGGAAGAATCGTGCCACGTGCCGCCGTCGCCTCCGTCTCAATCGCAAATGTAATAGCTCGAAACAAAAGCATAACCATAATAGAATGGATGCCGCTTTACGCCGATCCAGCCACGCATCACTGGCTCGGTCAGTTTGCGAGGTAAAAACCTCACTACTTGTACTTTACGATTGCGATTTGCTGCAGTCTTGGTCTGCGGTGGAATAAGTATTGGCACTTTCCACAGATTTCAGACGGAATCCAATTATGTGCGAATTTGCAAAAACCATTGAAGGTCAATCAACGATTTCTATGCAGTTACATTACATGGCACTAAAAAGAAGGAAATCGCTTTTTAATCTGTTAACTAATGAGGTCGGCTAACGTAAGATATGAGACAAAAACGGCTATTATTGTGACGACTGGCTAACCGCTAATTGCGTGAAAACTCTAGATTTTCCTAAACGTTCTCGCAGATATCTCAATTCGCAATCGTAAAACAGTCATTGCCTTTTTACTGCTTGTTTTTGTATAAGGGCCTTTAGTGCTTTGTAGACTTCCTTGGTTGATAACAGTTATAAAGACGATTAAGGAACACAGAGCGACAGAGCTGTTTCCTCATCAAGTGAACGTTTTATTTTTTAGGAATGTCAACCTGTCAATCATTTACTTTAAATCTTTTTGCAATATCTTACCGTGACTTCAGATAGCAACCTTTAATATTGGGCATTTTTTACTTAACATTCATAGCCAATTAGGTAATTTATCTGTTATAATTTTTTTAATATATACTATGTAATACTCGTATGCCGTAATACGGCATTAAGTAATACTCGTATGTTTATTAATTAATAGTTTTAGTCGAAATCTCATCAAGAAATATTTTTAGCAAACTGGAAAATTAACCCTTTGCTTGTCTCACACGTACATAATTAATATATGTATACATAATTATTGGACAGCTATACAATACAACAATTTAAATAATAAAAAATGCTACAAAAGAATAAAAGTAAACTACAAATGCCATTGTATGGTTTAGCGTAAGTTTTTAGTAAGGCTTTAAGGTTATCTTCGGCAATGAGAGTGAAGTATTGTCGTTTCTTTAAGTCACTATGCACAGATCAGGGACCAGATGCACTTTCTATGTTGGTACCTATATGCATGGACACATGTATCACACCATTTTTTTCCACCGATCACCCCCTGATTGTATTCGTCATGCCTAAACTCCGCAAAAATGCTGGCAAAACCATTTGGTGCTTGCAACTTAACCATGATTCACGGTGCGGTGAGGTCACGACCTCCCCCGTTTAGCTAACTCTGCATCACAGTCTTCAATATTCTACTAATATTGTAAATGCAAAAGTACGGGTATTATTTATTTATATTTGGCACACATGTATAGCTTAACCTTGAGTGACACATACAATTGAAACAGTTTTTACCATTCTGCTCGCGTTTAATTTTTACAGTTAATTTGATTTATATCTTGACGTAATCTTTGGGAAAGCATACATTGAATACTTATAACCTAGAAAACATCCTAGAATGCACTTTGTGAAAGTATGAATATTGAAATAAGCTATTACAATCTGTTAAATTCCTATTAATCTTACTGTAAACGAAATAGTTTATTAACACATACTAATGCAATATCATTATTACTAATGATAAGCTGTACATGGTTATCACATTTGTTTTACATTCTGTACTTTATTTCTAAGCTAACATCAAACTAAAAATTAAATCAATCGAAACAAAATGCATTAATTAATTGCGACGCATTGAGGTTGAATTGAAAGCACGCCAATCATCGCTCTATCGTCGTATTACGGAACAATAGCTATCTTAAAACAATGATGGTGTGAATAAGTTCTTTGTTCTATCTGAATTAGATTTTGGAGCCCATCAATTCTAGTACACCTACATACGGCCTACGGTATGTAGTCATTACGTGGCGCCGACATTGCTAAAGTCGAACTGTTAACAAATTGCTCCACACTGTTTAGTGTCGGATAGAAAGTATGTGTGTGTCGTAAATATTTCGAACTTGGTTTACGAGAAATAAGTGCAAAATATAACTTACAGCTGACCTCTTACACAGAAAATACACTTTCAAAACAAAGAAAGTCAGCAGTGACTAGGAAGTTATTATTCATCTTAGCAGGCATGAATAAAGTATAGTTGGTTTGGAAGATACTGCAACAGGCAGCGGCGGCCGGCGGAATTCAATGAAAGAAAATCTCTAGCTTCAACATCCTGAATAACAGGCACATTTTTCTTTGCGATTGGAAGCAAGCAACAAAACTTCAGAGTAATTATGCATTTTCACAAGAAGTAATAAGGAATACAGTGTAGTTAGTACCCAAGGCGGCGTCGTCGGCGGCGCCGCAGGCTCGGCTCTACTTGATAATTCACGTAGTCCTCCCACACTCCTTATTGCCGCTTATAGGACGCAGGCTCTGCGCGACGTTTATTGCGGATGCCGCGCTCCAGTGCGGTGCCTTGTTAATTATTACGTCGATAGTACCCGCCAGATTGTTTTCAATGAGATATACGTGCACTGGTTTTCCTACTTGTCTGTGTCTCCGTCTATGTCAGCAAGTTTATCCATTACAGCGACGACGGCATTCGTTATGTTTGCAGAATTTTATTTTCTGTTTTTCCTAGTGAAAATACTTTCACATCTTTCTCTTTCTGCGCCATAAACGTAGAAAAAATATAGCGGACAAGCATTTAGCTGCATTGGTTCGCTTCAGACTTTAAACTAGTCTCATTAAAATGTAATTAAGGTGTGTAAAGTAAAAGAAGACATGATTGTTTAGTATACGCAGCTCGCATTTGTTGCTTACTTGCACATACACGACACTAAATAGAGCTTAATTGCCTATAAATAGTCGAAGGCCGCCTGGCGTCTGTTAACGTGGCGTCCGGCCCGTTTGCAGAAAGTATTGAATTTAAATAGAAGGGCATGAGTTGCATGACCTAAACAGGTTCCTGGTGCAAGTCGGCTGCCCACGCACTCCGCATCATCCTGACCCCACGCTTCGCTCGCTGATTCATGCACAACTTTAAAATACCTGGGATATAGAATTCCAATTACAGTACTTATTATATTTCAACCGTTATGCCTGTTGCGCTATAAACCGCTGCTGTGAATACAGAGATGCAAATGCAGAGTATAAGTCAATCTAAAATATTATGATATCTTCTGCCATAAAACGAGGATGAATACCTTATGTAAATTAAACACTACCCACAAGTTCTGTTGCTCCGTATATTCACCGATGATAGCGTCAACCACTGCATTAAAGGTGGAAATAGAAATGTTTTATTTTAAATACCAGACAAAATCGTAATTTATATGATACTTATAACCAGAGTTAAATCTCTTTGTGATAGTTATTAACATGTTAAATATGTCCTTCAATCTAGAAGAGCGGTGTATAAAAACAAAGCTAAAGAGATTTTGCCGTAATATTTACCGATCGTGTTACGTTAAGACCGGTTATATTCTGCAGAGCGTTATCTTAATGATGTCTCCTTGCAACTTTTCAGAAGCTGAACACCCGTATATCTGATGGTGACTGGTCTAGATTTTGCCTTTTAATTGAAAATGCTCTGGGGCTCTATTTTTGATTCCTTCGCCTCGAATCGAGCTCTTGGTTTCTACTGATTTTCGTTCGACATTTGACTTTCCTTCCATATTTTTGAATCGCTCGACCGCAACGAGTGCCCTCACTCACCCACTCTCACTCGTTGCAGTCGAGCGACACAAAGCGATTGATAGAATAACCGTCAAAATCAATGCGTTGTGTCAATGTCATGTCACTCGTTTGTTTATGTCATTGAAAATTTGAAACTGCCAAAATAAGTAAATACAAGCAAAACAGCTTTACGTTCTGAGGAAAATAATTACTACTACTTTGAAAACAACTTGAAAATAAATCTAGAGGAATATTTAGTGCATAGTTATTTAAGCAGTGTTATTTCATTGCGGTTGTTACCGGTTCGGTTTTCTCTAAATTCTGCGTTGAACGGATAACATCCAACATTTCGTATTATGTTGGTGGCACTGGAAACGAACGATTCTAAAATACGGAAAATCGGCGTCATGCGACTTAGAAGAGTATGACTTAAGTCGCATGCGACAACACAATGTCATACGTGCGATTCAAAAATAGATCCCATGTCCGTGTTCTCACGCTCCCTTGAGAGCGGTGGGTTAGGAGTTGTGAACGCGGGCCTGACTGTATTTACTGTAACATCGTGATGTTCTGTGCTGCTGCAGCCATTGCCACAAAATAAGGACACTGCAGAAAGTAAGTTTAATACAAATGGTCTCGAGTGCCGCACACATAATTAACCTCTCGCGGACATGGAATCTCGCAGCAGCTGTTCCGAGATCCGTGTCCGTGCAAGGGTCTATGTGTGTCTATGTGTGCGTGGTGTGTATAAAGCTTACCTTTTGGGTACTCTTTATTTTGTGTCATAGTTATCACACTAATATTATAAATGCGAAAGTTTGTGTGTATGTATGTCTGTAATTTGTTGCTTCTTCACGCTGCAACGGATGGATGGATTTGGATTAAATTCGGCATACAGATAGTTTATAACCTGGATTAACACATAGGATACTTTTTATCCCGATATTCCTACGGGAACGGGAACCACGCGGGTAAAAACGCGAGCGGCCGCTAATACAGGGTAGTTTTTTTTAACCTTCGCCCGTTAAGGAAACCGAAGTTTGGAAACTAGTTTCCTAAACGCCTTTTTTTATACTTCTACGTAATTGGTTTCCTAAAAAGCTTTTTTTATACTTCTACGTAACTGGTTTCCTAAAAGTACTATGATACCAGTGTGCAAATTTTCTGGAGCGACTCAGATTCGGTACGGTAAGTAAACAACTCTCTCATAGTAGGCATCATGGGTTGAAATATGTAAAAAAATTTGGGACTTCATACAAATCAGGCTAATCAAGTGTTCGCTAAAGTATGGGAAGCCCAAAAATTTTTGACATATTTCAACCCATGATACTATGAGAAAGTTGTTTACTTACCGTACCGACTCTGAGTCGCTCCAGAAAATTTGCGCACTGGTAAAAAAAATATCCTGTAGATGCTGTAGTGTTGTACGTAAAGATTTAACGGCGGGCGGGCTGTTATTCGCAATTTCGCACCCGGGTGGTGCCTCCCGCTGCCGCTGGAGACTTTATTAAAAGCACCATGACATCACTTTTCTGGCCAATTTGTTTTGCTATTGTACACATAACCTACATATGTCTTTGACATGATTTTTAAGGATGATATCTGGTCAATTACTAATTTGAACATATATTCAAATTTGGTACTTTCATGTTTATTTACATATTTTTATAACCATCATATTGTGTTCTAATGTTCACGAGAAGAAACACTCGCGTTTATTTATATATTATTTTTATTGTTGTTATATGTTACCTAACTCGAACAGAATATAAAGTAATGGCCATATAAAAGGACACGATACGTTATTATGTCATCCTTGTTAAGGCATTTCCCGGTGTTGCACTCGCATAACGCCCTAAATTAAATGCATGTACACATCCACACGTATACATATGGTTATGGATGATGAGCTGTTGGCAGACGCGTTCTTCCACGAACGGTGGTGTCGGTTAGTATAAACATACACTCGACAGCAGGAAAATGACGCTCGCCCCACCTTCATCTCAGGGGAGATGCGTGCCGCACTAACATGTGCCCGTATATTTCAAATGATCGCTTTCCCGTTTACCAACCTCTGCGACTGTCAATCCTGCAATGCCGTAGAAGGCGACAATTTCACAGACTTTACGCGACCGAGTGAGCGGTCGAGCGAGTCGAGCGGCTTTCGGCAGTTTTTGCTATCTAAGTGTTGCGTGATGTGATCATCGATTTAGAATACCTAGATACACCGTCACCTACAAATTCACGTCGAAAAAGTGTCCCGACTCGCTTAGTTGTAAGTATACGTGTATAGTAGACAATTTAAAAACGTATAATGTGCTAAGACCATATTTATAAAAATTGAATATAACTTTATTCCCCACAGATAAGGTTTTATTTGTATTGCACGCGTTAGGCGGTTGTGACATTACAAAATGCGATCATCGCGAAAGTCGTAAAATTTAACGATCTCCGCCTCTTGTAGGAACAGAGTAAGTGGAGTCGTGTTCAACAAAATTATTTTCATGTACGTATTGTACAATTTATAAAATTGGTGTAATGCTAGTTGCACTATTTTTTTTATAAATTATAGTAAAAATAAAACAAATAACTTATTATTAAAACATGTTGCAAATAAACAGGCATTTATTTTTGTTGGAAATAAAACTTTGATTTGTATTATGAACGGATCGATTTGGGAATCGATTATCGAGATTCAATTTATTTAGTGGCATAATGGCCCCATCACTAATTGTTCTTCTTTTTTTTTTGTTGGTACACTTGTCTCGGGAAGGCAACAATGGCTGGTTTATAGGTTATCGTGTGTTGATAATTAAATAGATTTTAAGCAGTAATAAGGGCATTTGGAGCCGTATTACTCTAATTAAGTGTATTGTGCAACCTGTGTTTTGTGTGTGTGTACGTCGTAAGCGAATCGCATCGGGAGTACAATTCGCCATCCGTGTTTGGATGTCAACGTCACCGCTGCTGGAGAAAGCAGGTATTTCCTCGGGGGAAAAGTGCACTTGGGATAGTCGTTGGGTGTGATTAGGGAACCCGAGAAGACCCGGACTCGGATTCCGGCCCCATCAGACCATATGGATCCCGTTCTGGACGGCGGGAGCGGCATGGAACTGTGAGTGGATTTTGTAGATTTTAAGGTGTAACCTAATTTTAAACAGTAGCATAGTGTGTGTTGTGGGTTTCCGCAACAAAACATATATGTTTATGTACCCTGAAACAAAATTTGATATTGTTAACTTGTCGTTTCGAAGTATTTTTTTTTTAATGTTTTCTTTTTTACAAATATAATGCAGACGCACATCCATATATTTCTGAACTGCTGATTTTGTCAGTTTATAAATATGGTAAAATTGATCACTTGTATGAGCATCTGTATTTTTAAATAGCTTCATGTGCATTAGACATTGCAGTATTTGCATCGTTAAAAAAATTACCATTATACCGCCTTAACAGTGTACTTCCGCCACTTATTTTAATATAGTGCCTGATGATCTTTTCAGATTCATTGCAAATTAGGTATAAATCATTAGACGCATAACACAAACCGCCAACATGGCCAAAATGGCAATTACATTATTTCGTTCACCTAATGCGGTCACCGAACTTGTTTACTACTACTTAGGCCAACGATCGTTGTTTTCACAATAATCTGTCCGCCTACTGCAGCCTACGTCATTCATTACCTATGGCCACCTTCTGTCTCCATCATCAGACCAGCTAGATGGTACCATCATATTACATTTTCAACGGACTTTATATGTTTGCAAAAAAGCTCAATCGGTTGAGGAGGATAACTGCTCTAAAATTCATTTGCGAGATTTGACCCGAACAAACATACGTTTATACATACAAACATACTTACGTACATGAATTGCTATTTAATACAAAGCGTGTAAAAAATAATGTTTGACAAATATCAGTAGAAGTACAGTAGGTACAGTTTTGTCGGTCATAAATAATTGTCATTTTCGCTTTGATCTGAGTATTTATTATAATAGCTGAAAAACATTTATTAATTTTAATTCCATAGAAACATACCAACATACCGCCAAAAGATTTGGACTACAAAACTAACTTTAAAAAAAACTAAACAGGCGGCTCTATATATTTAGTATTTAACTATGTTCTACTTTTATGAATCTTTCGTCTCTTTTAACACGTGCATAGCGTCACGCGAGGGAAAAGGACGACCGCGTAAGCGAATTATTCAAACTATTTTAGAAAAATAATGTTTTTACTTAGGTAGAAGGTAAATTTAGCCACAAATTCATTACATTATGAAACCTTGAATGAATACTTAGCAAAAATGCGAAACCCCATCCTTTTTTAAGCTATTTGAAGTATTATTTTTGCACTTTTTCACGGAGCACTTAGGCATGTTGACTTGACGGTGATCGGCGCGCGACTACGAGTGCAATTGTGCTAGAACGCGTTTTTAGCACAATTGATTCAAGCCGCGTGTGAGGCGTTGTTGGTGTATCTAGGTATTCTAAATCGATGGATGTGATCCATAATATTGTATCAGATCAGTACAGTTTTGGACATGAAACGGTAGGTAATAAAAGGAGTTAGATTTATTTCTGTATACTTATTTGCAGATCTCTTGTTATCTATTTTTAAAGTCATCAACATCATGTAGTAAAATTTGACTTTGATGTCGTCTTTGATCTTAGTCATTTTGTGCTTGTGCGTTGCATTCGTCTTTTATATTTTTTATGTCAACTTTGTAACGCCCCAAATGATCGTTATAAATAAGTTTGACCTCCGCTCCTTTTCAAATTATAATGAAAGGCATTCCGTCACGCAATCCAAATATATTTTCACATAATTAAATGAAACTGCTTCACAGTGTTTGATTAATTAATTTAATGAAAGATTGTATAAATTAAAAGGGGTGGCATAATAGCTTAGACCCTTTATTTTATTGAGTCTTACGTCCGGATCTTTAAGCATATTGCTCATTTGTTTTAACTAGCATGTTTGTTTGTAATTAACTTAAGTAACATTAATTTATCATTCAGTATTCCGAATTATTGAATTGTAAACTTTTCTGCCGTCGTCGTATGACGGCCATCTGGATGTTTGCCCGCTGCATGGTCGATGTTCCGCGAATAATGCCGGCCATAATATCTCGGACGGTAACGACACTTCACGCAAAATACACAGGAATAGCCATCTCCCCACACGGCGGCGCATGCGCGGCCGCACCGATAATTCTGTCAGTGCACCAATGCACTTCGCAGCTGGAGATATTGATGCTATTTTGCTTAAAACTAACCTCACAAATACAATACACGCATCCAATATTACAACCGCTCTATTTCTGTCTGACTGTGTTGGGTAAGTACTTGACTTGTGCGCCGGAGACTTTCTTTTGAAATGCAATCGCGCCTATCAGTATCAAGTTATCTTACCGTTTTCATTTAAACTTTCATTAGACTGTTATTTAACTTTACTCTTTCATGCGACTTCATCTGTATAAAGTTCTGTAAAAACACTTGAAATAACTTCAAACTGTACGCCGGGTACACCGCTTCTTAGTCTGGCAGCTTTAAAATTACGGTATAACATTTGCTTACCTATTTAAAATAGTTTTAAGAATAACGTTAACTAAGCCCCGATTCGTTATCGTATCGATTGCTTAATCCTAGTGATTCAATTAGTTCTTTGTGTTCTGTAACTATCACAACATTTTATCGAAGAATGGCGTTATTGTATATTATCGTACTTAAGATTTGTTTTATACCCACGTTACGGCGAATGCTCCTTTGTTCTAATACTTGATATCAAAAGAATGTACTACTCGTGAAAGTCAACATTTTACGTGCTTGCGGTGCTTGTTGTAAAAGCCTCGTAAGCCACACGTACAATACAAGTCCTCCAAAAAGAATGATATTTTTACTGACCTAAAAACTTCTGGCCGCGGCCGTTTGAGGTTTGTTGGAATCGATTTCTCTAGACGGCCTCGGTCTTTAACACGCATAATATGCATTCGTGCATCACGCATTCGCATATTGCTTACGAAACTATATATAAGTAGATACCTACAGTCAAAAATCAAACCGTATATCCGTAATAATTTATTA
The DNA here is from genome assembly GCA_947562085.1 of Eudonia lacustrata. Lineage (NCBI taxonomy): Eukaryota > Metazoa > Arthropoda > Insecta > Lepidoptera > Crambidae > Eudonia > Eudonia lacustrata. The sequence goes on from OX387314.1 coordinate 20,612,219, forward strand.
TCGAAGTGACATTTCTAAATAAATATATCTAAAATACAACTTGTTTGATTTTAGATATCTTCGCTTTTTGTCTTTTTTATCATTTATATATCTTATCTTATCTTATCTTAGTGGGGCCTGCCGAGGTTTCCACCTCCCAGTAACACTTCGACCCATTGGGATCTTTTTTGCAACCCCATCCTTTCACTCTTACTCCTCTGCAAAGATAGATGCCATAAGTTTGGCAACGTCCTTAAGAGCGAAGAGCCTGAAGTCCTCCGGTTTTGGATAGGCCGACCCCAGGAGTCCCATTCTTTTCCTAGCCAGAGAGTCGCAGTCACACAGTAGGTGCTGCATTGACTCGGTTTGCTCTCCACATGCCCTACACAAACTATTTGTTGAAAGGTGCATTCTGTGAAGCATTTGTTTTGTGGCATAATGCCCTGTCAAGGCCCCGATGGTTAATCGGGCCTGCTTTCTGCTGCCTCCGCATATGAACTTACTCCGTCCTAAGGCGTTTCCGCCTAGGAAGGATTTGGAGTGTTTCATACCCGGCCGCTCTTTCCATTCGATGCCGTGCCTGTTTTTGATGTAATCTTTTAAGGCCTTGTTGATGGTACTTTGTGCAAGTGCCACGAACGGCTCAGGACCAATAAGCTGGGTCTCTGAGCCCTCCCTGGCAAGTGCATCCGCCATCTCGTTGCCGTGGATTCCCATATGGCCTGGGACCCAGATCAATCGCACCTTGTTATGCCCACCTAGCTTGTTTAGAGCTTTTGTGGTTTCCAGAACAAGGCCAGAGTCGATTCGGGGCGATATGAGTGACTTGAGCGCGGCTTGGCTGTCACTCAGGATGAATATATTGCGCTTTTTAATAGCTAACTCTATATTCTGCTTTGCGCATAGGAGAATTGCGAAAGTTTCCGCTTGGTAAACAGTAGCAAATTTTCCCATGCTTTGACTATGCTTGAAGTCGTTATTATAGACGCCTGCCCCTGTGCCCGACTTCATTTTTGATCCGTCGGTGTACCAGATTAGGCTGACTTTTTCCGGAGACGGTGGCCCTCGTTTCCATTCGTCCCTGGTTGGAACATAAACTTTAAATTTCTTTTCGAACAAGAATATGGGGGATATTTTATCGCACACTATTTCCATGATCCTATCAGGAATGTCACTTGGTTCCCATTTTGTGTGTCTGGTCAGAGGTTTAGATGCGTCCCATAGTCCGGCCACCTTTAGTCTATGTAACGCTTTCTTTGCCTCTGTTTCATCATTTATATAACTTACTTCAGTTTGTAAGAAGAAAGAAAAACTAAATGTCTTTTTGAACTCTTATTGCCATGACTACCAATAAAAAAATTAAGAACTTAAAAAATACGTTTGAATTACGTTTAGTTCCGATATTATTAAAGTTATTTTTAGATCCGTCTTTAATAGACATTCCTCCGACGACGGCCGGGTGTCTATGTATACGAGTGTTATCAAAACATTCCTCAGATTCTCACGCTCGTACTGCTTCCCATCCAATCAAGTGCTAGATCGGTTCTCGATTCAATTGACTGATCACTTGCTTCATTAAATTCTCCAACAATTTTTACTATTGCTCTATTGTGTCAAACGATAATAACTTTACCACCTATTTTGTAGCGTTTAAGTAATTTTCTCGCGAGGGATCTGACCTCTGGTAATTACTGTACTATGCGTGAGATGTACTACGACTCGTCTGCTTTTAATAATTTCTTCTTAAAGTGTTCTTTTTTAATTTATACTTCTTTCATTTGACATAAAATAATATTCGTTTACTCATCCTATAAACAGTTATTATTTCTCGTTTTATTACTTAGATTGCAAGTAACGATGAAAATAAGATTATTACCATTATTTTATTGATATCGACTCAAATTATAATATATTTACAGAGAAGGCTTCCAGCGCCGCACCAATTACGCCAAAGGTGTCAAAAAAACGCATAACAAAAAGCTATCGTGATCTTTTTGATCGCTATCTGTTTTGTATCTAAACAAGGTGAATCATCCGTGACTACGCAACGGCTCTAGAAGCTACACGATTTTTAAAGTGAGTTGCTTAACAATCGAAGTGCCCAATTGCGACGTAGCTCATTACTTACACGCGTGACTCACTCATCCGTGAAGAGTGTGTGGTTAAAATTGAGACATTGATTCACTTTGTGAATGTTATCTCTTGATCGCGAGGACATACGGAAGACAATAGATAATTAATCAAAGGCTCTTATTGTTTTGTGACAAGGAAGTGGTTCTGTTATTAAAATGTCCAAATAAAGCTATAGATACAGCACAATGGCTAGTAAAAACAAATTATTAAGATAAAACAAAAAACCCGACTGCTAAAACAACTATATAAAAATCAATTGTATATCTACTCGTAAAAACCGGACTAACATAAAAAATAACTGCAAAGAGAAAAAGCTTTGTTTATTTTCTTTTCAGATTTTTATATTTTTATAGTTGTTTTAGCAGTCGGGGTTTTTTGTTTTATTTTAAGAATTTCGTTTATTTCATACTTTTTAGTTTTGTAAAGTAAATAACTAAGCATTTCAAAACCTACATAAAAAATCACATTATTTATACAGTAAAATTTTAATGCCGTTGACGTTGTAGTTCGTCTAAAGAATTTTGATCGTGGGGTCGATCTAACAGTTTGGGGTCAAGATTACTTATAGCTAACCCGATTATGTTTAAGAAATAAGTAGGTAGGTAATTAACATCATCCAATAATCTCATTGTAATTATATATAATTTTGAAAGAAATAAAATAGGAGATTTCTTCTAACCCAGTCAATGTAGGTATTTAATTGGGTTTATAAACAGAGGGAGGGGATTTTTTTGCCCTTATGCAATTGCTCGCTGCGTTGTACACGATGGCGTCGTCGGTACCGTACTCTTACGTGTCACATTTTGTGAGCGTCGTCATTCATCTTATTCCCGGTTCAACATTCCGGATTTTTTTATAGCCGATGTCAAAATTCAAAAAATTCAAAATTCAAAATCATTTATTCAGTTTAGGCTACAAGTAGCTCTTGTGAATGTCATTATGCCATCGGTTCGTAAATCTACTCTGGGCGGGAGATCTTGTACTGAGAAGAACCGGCAAGAAACTCAGCAAGTGTCCAGCTCTTTTCTCCCTTACAGCGTCAAAAATATTGGAAAATGCCCTATCATAGCAGAACACTTTCCATTACAAATAAACACAAAAAATATATATAAGACAATTACAACATGTAAAAAAAACAAAATAAAAAATGTAAGTTAACAAATTTACATCAGATAATTATGTAAAGGTTTCATTTCCACAATGTCATACAGCACCACTACAGTACTCTAGTAAAAGTCAAAAATTGTTTAGGTAAAATAAAGTCAAACTATAATTAATAATACTAAAAATAAGATAAGTATGCAAGAGCAGACCAGCCTCCACAGGCGGCACCCGTTCACGAGCATGACATATGAATCAGCCATCGCTTCGCTCAACCATATTTTAGGGAACGTAACGACCCGACGCACATGCCACCACCGCAGAGACAGTAAAGAGAGCATGACACACTCAAGATACTCTAAATAAAAACTTAATGATGTATTTAACGCAACGCTGTTTGTTATCTGTAGGACAATGCTGTTAAAATAAAAAATGTAAGTTAACAAATTTACATCAGATAATTATGTAAAAGTTTCAATTTCCACAATGTCATACAGCACCACTACAGTACTCTAGAAAAAGTCAAAAATTGTTTAGGTAAAACAAAGTCAAACTATAATTAATAATACTACTACTACTGTCACTCCCACAGTCAAAACAAATCTTACGACACTTCATTTGTTAAAATCCACCATGCGGTTTGAGCTGTAGGGCGTGCCAAAGAAATAGACATACATACGTACATATATACATACACTCGAAAAACATAACCCTCCTTTTGACGCAGTCGGGTAAAAAGAGAAATAATAATACAAAACATCATGGTGTCGAAGCTTTAGGCGTTAATGTCGTCAATTGTAAACAAGAGAGTGCGGACTGCGGGCGGCGGCGGCGCGCCGCGAGATGACTCAGGCAATCGCGATGTGGGCCGGCGCGGCATCGGCGTTGTGTGGATTGCGGCTAGGGCTACCAGACTCGGTGCACTAATTTTACAATTTCTTAGACTGCGAAAGAAAACAAATAGAATTTTAACGTTAACAATTTAGCAAACGAAGAGACATGAGGATAATTCAAAGCGTGAACAAACGACTGCCTTAGAAATCTTAAAGTGTCTAATTGTTAATGTGATAAAATTCTTAGTGTTACCCACAGTCTTAGACTGATTTTTTTATTTTATTTTATTTGGAAACTCGACAGCCTTATTAATAAAAAACAACTATATAAAAAACAATTAATACTCGTAAAAACCAGACTAACATAAAAAAATAACTGCAAAGAGAAAAAACTGAAAAGAAAACAAGCTCTACGATCCCAGAATTCAATTTGAGTAATGTTGAATGCAACGTAAAATATTTCCTTGTCCTATACTTAAACAATAAAATCTATAATAATGAGTATTTATAAATACTTTGAATATTGATAGAAATGGGAAATGTTTCACGTTGCATTCAACATTGCTCAAATAGAATTCTGGGATTGTAGAGCTTGTTTTTTTTTCTTTTCAGTTTTTTCTCTTTGCAGTCATTTTTTGTTAGTCCGGTTTTTACGAGTAGATATATAATTGTTTTTTATACATATAGTTGTTTTAGCAGTCGGGGTTTTTGTTTGATTTTAATAATTTTGTTTATTTCAAACTTACTGAAATATTTTTGATATTAAAATATTTCCTTGTCCAATACCTATAATTAAATAATAAAATCTATAAATGAGTATTTATAAATACATTGAATATTGATAGTTGTCGCAGACGGGGACAATCATCAACCAAGCGGCCGTGGCTAGCTCAATTAAATCCGCACTCTCTTTGATTGGTAGTTGTCCCCGCCTGCGACAACTATCAATATTCAATGCATTTATAAATACTCATTTATAGATTTTATTATTTAAGTATAGGTATCGGACAAAGAAATATTTCACGTTGCATTCAACATTACTCAAATTGAATTCTGGGATCGTAGAGCTTGTTTCTTTCTTTTCAGTTTTTTCTCTTTGCAGTTATTTTTTATGTTAGTCCGGTTTTTACGAGTACCTATATAATTGTTTTTTATATAGTTGTTGTAGAAGTCGGGTTTTTTGTTTTATTTTGATAATTTGGTTTATTTCAAACTTTTTTTTTTTTAATTAAGTATATTCCGGATTTTTTTTATAGCCTACTAGCTGTGCTCGCGACTTCGTCCGCGTGGAATAGTGACTTTCGGCAGCATTTTTAATTTTTTAGGCTCTTTTCCCGTTTTTGCAACATTTTTCACTGATGCTTCGCTCCTATTGGTCGCAGCGTGATGTTATATAGCCTAAAGCCTTCCTCGATAAATGGACTATCCAACACAAAAAGAATTATTCAATTCGAACCAGTAGTTCCTGAGATTAGCGCGTTCAAACAAACAAACAAACAAACAAACTCTTCAGCTTTATATATTAGTATAGATGTCACTCCCACAGTCAAAACAAATCTAACGTCACCTCATATATTAAAATCCACCATGCCGTTTGGGTTGTAGGGCGTTCCAAAGAAATCGACATACATACATACACTCGAAAAACATAACAATAAAAATACAATACAAACATAATATATAAATACTATTAAAAGAAATGCGAACGAATAAATGAATTTGAATATTTTTCATTTAAATTTAAATTTGAAAAATGTGGCATGGGAACTTAGATTAGGTATGTGAAATTGTAACTAAAGAGATAAGCAAACTATAGTTAGATTTTTATGTATGGGAAATTTTAGATCATTGAGAATACGTCCTTATAAGAGCAAAGCCTTCAATTCTAACTTGACATCCGCGTGTAACAAATGATTAAATTACCATGATGCTAGGTAACCCTATTTGCAGTATTAGGCTGTAAAGTATGGAAGTGCATTGTTGGATTGTATGTAAAGGAGGCGCGGGCGGCGCCCACTCGGCATCCTCAAGAAAGCAGGCACCGTCCGCGCCGCCCCGTGCTCCACTTGCGGCCTGTTATTCATAGCACTACATCCATTCTCTCAGTTTTTTTCTAACAGCACAAACGAAGTACCTACCTAGTCTCTAACATACAATGCATAAGTATAAGTAAAGAAATCTTGCGTTTTCATAACTTCTGTTGTGTTTGTGTAGCTCTATGTCTCAATGTCACGCAGCGTTGTGTTGTTAATATTCAACTAAAAGAAAATGCGCATCACGGAATTGGAACAATCGGGAAAAGATATCATTTAAAGTGATAAATTCAGACAGCTTTAGGCAAACTGAAACCTAACAAAATAAGACCATAATTTAGTATAAGTACGTAAAACTTTAAGATTAGTAGTTCCAAAAAAAACATTCAGAGAGTATATTATTGTCTTTTATGTGGATCTTATGTCCGAAAGTTCGAATGTTATTAAATATCCGTCTCATGTTTCCCGTTCTGACTTCCGATAATAAAACTGTTGTTGTTTATCTTTTCCGTGGCCGTTTGTTCGTGATTCATGTACCTGGCGATGAACTCTCGCAGATTCACGAAATGAGAAATTACCTTCGTGAGATGATCTTAACTATAAGCAGTAAGTACAGCTCAGGTGCTCGAGACTCCTGTCATCGTTTCTTGCATCGCTACAGAGTATTTGGGGCATCCGTATACGAATTTCTGTTTTTTTTTCTGTAGCATGATTCTGTAGCAAAATTTTAACATTATCAATAATATTTTTATACTATCATTGGATACTAAATACTATTTTTTTAAATGCTATTTTTTTTAAAGTCATATTAGCTGTTGTAGCCGTTTTTCATAATATCAATTGTAAAGCCGTCTACTTGCTTCGATTAGCGTGTGAAGTGTAAAGGGGTAGATATAATTTGTTGTGGTTTTTTGTCGTTGCCATAGCCGCCGCCCGTTGCATTCCGCTTTGCCAAATACTAACTTGGTATGCAAGTATTTAATTATCATATTTAAGTATTTCATGATTATATTTATTCATTACATTACGTCAATCTCTCGCTTTACGTGAAATAAGGACAGGCGTACACATCTTTATACATATAAATCTTCTGTGCGTGTGAATGTTATTGAACTCCTTCTAAACGGCTGGATGGATTTGGATGAAATTTTCTGTGTGTGTTCAAGTGGATTCGAGAACGGCTTAGATTTACAATTGGACCCGGTAGGTGGCGCTGCTATAGGGGTCCATCATTGGATACGGGTGTTCTTAAGCGGACGAAAGGTTTGTTTGTTTTGTTGTCATGGAAACTGTCAAAGCGGTACGAAGTCCGCCGGTCAGCTAGTATTTTATATATCATCTTGTCTTACTAATTGTACCAAACGTTGATAACGTTTAAAGTTCCACACAAAAATAAATGTGAGACGAGTTAAGAAATTAAAATATTATTTTTGATTTTCCGCAACTCGTCCTAAATGAGCCGTAAGCATGTGGGGCGAGTTGACGAAATACTCATTTGTAATATTTATATTAGGTTCATAGTTAGTATTTATAAGATTAGCAATACTATGGACTAATGCATAACTGTTACATCAGTAACTTCTTATTTTAATTAAAATAGCAGTTTATAAATCATATTTTTATAAACTGCATTAGTGCTGTCAAGTGGAGATTCTCTGATATAATAATTAATAGTAAGTGTATTAACAGATCCGAGTAAGTGTATGCGATGCGATTAATGTGATGTGGTGTGTGGCGTGGGAGGGAGCAAATATTCCAGCTGTGGCGTGGTTCGTCAACCGCGATGCACTTATTCAAGGTGAAGTTCATACCGGCGACACCTTTTATAAACATATCCGCAGCAATTTTAATATTAGTTCCATAGTGCCAATGCTTAAAAAAAAACTGAGTACGTACCTATTAGAATCTCTAATTAGTATGGTTTTTGCTTACGTAATATTTGAGTACCTACTTAGCCTATTACTGGCTATATAAGCTATTAGGCTATAAAAAAGTTAGACGATGATGATGAAGATGAAAGATGATTTCATCTACCCAAAAAAATCCTTCATTAAAGCTGTTCTTTATAAATATTGTTCTCTATATCGGTAAAACTAAGCTCCTTATTCTATTTCAATTTCTAACGTCTTAAAGTCTTTAAAGTATCATCTCTATCAATAGAGATGAAACTTTTAACATTCACGGTCTTTTTTTTGTTCGTTCATACACAAAATATAATGTCCAAAAATAACATTGTGAAGGTTTTTTGAATGCGTAATACCGACATGAAAAATATTTCGTGCCAGATAGCTACAATTTGCATAACTCTACAGTTATTTCGTTTTATAATTTAACTTTTTACCGAGTCGTTGTAGGATTCGGTAAAAAGTAAATTAATTTTGCATCGATAACGTAACCGAATTAATTGACAACGGCACAGTATAAAAATTTGTGTTGTTCTTGCATTGTTTCTTCGGACCGGCTTTCTGTTCATGGTTGTTTGCATGTTGAGTAAGTTTCTGGTGCCGAGTGATACTTACAACATAACAAACCAGCGACGGATTTAAAAAAACTGACTGGACTTAGCTATCGTCAGTTAAAAAATGCTTCATGGGAACGCATGCAGGAAGTTGTGTGTAGTTACCTACTGATCTCCAAATCTCAGTAGGGCACTAAATGACGATGATGGATTTAAAAGTCAGTTCGCAGATGGAATTGGTTAATAATGATGGCGGACGTGCAATCGGAAATGGCATTGATTGCGTCGGACGGGCGGCAGCCGGCGAGCGCGGCTCCGCGGGCGCGCGGCTCACATGCGCAGAGGGGTGGGGCGTCTATGTATTAAGGGTGCGCCGACCAAAAAATGCCAAAAATGCAGTTACGGTTATGTAAATATAATTGAAAATACTATCGTATTAAATGAACAAAATATATATTTAGTATCATAGGGAACGTGTTTACAATTTGTCAGAACCATAAATTCATAACACGCTATAGTTTTTTCTACAATATCATTTAAAGTTGGGCAAAAATCATGAAAACGAGTGGTGGCGTTTAGTAGATTTCTTATAGTTTATCTAAATTATTGTACCTCTGATTTTGTCTAAACAATCATCAATGGATAAACTACAAATTGTTAGACTACATTTTCGATTCATCAAGTGGTTATTTAAATAATTATTTTTTATTAAGCACCTTAAATTCCCCATACAAAATTAGTATGGCCGCGCGGCATCAAATAAATATGGACGACGACATTTCAAATAAAACATATGACACTTGTCACTTACGGATGGCGCACCCTTAAGAAAACATATTTATTTATTTAATAATCCTCAGTAGTTAGGGCTTCCGGGTGATGTGCGCTTCCACCTACGCCCTTATCCTCACTTTACATCGGATGAGTTGAAGGCCAAGTGTTTTACCCATAAGATATTTAAAAAAAAAACCATGCCCAATATCTATAAAAGTTCATTGCATATAGGTAAGTTATTCACAAATATCCATCATTACCATCACCCGCTTATTTTATGTCCCCACTACACGAGCCTTCCCTATATGGATGGATATAGGTATACTTACGATGGAACGAGCCATAGACCACCAGTGCGGATTGATGGTTGTTTAGCCGTGGCTAATGCAGCTGAGACCAACGGCTTTACGTGCCCTCCGAAGCACGGAGGAGTTCGAGATGATACATTTTTGATCACCCATCTCATGACAGCCTTTGCCAACTTCACAAATATATATAAATAACTTAAAAGTATATTTCAATATTTTTATGTATTTGTTCTTTGAAATACAGAATAACAAATGCAACATATTAAAACTATTCCTCATTGAATATCTGAAAACGAATTGATGCTCAACCCTAACGCGCAGTGGCTCGGCGCACTGCCGGATGCATAGGTGATAGGGCTATCGATCCTCGGATATAACGGGAAATTATCTGATTTGCCAAATGGAAATTGACGATAGTTAACCTCGGTCGTAGTAAGCTTTCTCAATAAGCTCTCGGCCTACAGCCAGGCATGACTCTTAATTTTAAATATTATGGAAGTAAAAAGCTTTAGCAAAGGTGATTACGTGTTTATTATTCATATAATTTTACAATAATATACTTTTGTTTTTTAAACGTACGCTGTCTAATGGCAGTTTAAAAAATATGGAAAGTTGCACCAGACCATGTTTTACTATTTCGTAAACACTAATGTTAATAGCGATAGACAAGGTCATAGTCCGGACTAGCCACCTTTCAATGAATACATAGTATGTGAGAGTGGGCATATAACTCTGCTCCACCTCCACCTGGGGATCTATTTTTGAATCGCATAATATATGACATTGTGTTGTCGCATGCGACTTAAGTCACTTTGTCTTCCAAGTCGCATGACGCCGATTTTCCGTATTTTTGAGTCGTTCGTTTCCGGTGCCGCCAACATAATACGAAATAAAATGTTTTTGTTTTGTTTATATAATTTTTAAAGCAAATTTTGTTGCGAACAAATTATAAAACACAAATGTTGAAAAAAAATCCACGAGCAGTGTTTGAACAGCCTTTGGCTTTCAAAGTAAAAAAGTAAATAGTGTAGAATAATTTCGGCGGGCTGGTTAGAACCACGATAAATCAATTGGGAGAGCACCTGACCCGGTATGTCAGAAGGGCATGCTCGTGGAAATTTTATCAAAATTAGTGTTTTTTTTATAATACGAAATGTTGGATGTTATCCGTTCCACGCAGAATTTAGAGAAAACCGGTAACAACCGCAATGCAAAACATGCAAAACTCCACTGCTTAAATAACTATGGTGCACTAGATATTCCTCTAGATTCATTTTTAAGTTGTTTTCAAAGTAATAGTAATTATTTTCCTCAGAACGAAAAGCTGATTTGCTTGTATTATATACTTATTTTGGCAGTTTCAAATTTTCAATGACACAAACAAACGAGTGACATGACATTGACACAACGCATTAATTTTAATGGTTATTCTATCAATCGCTTTGTGTCGCTCGACTGCAACGAGTGGGTGAGGGCAGTAGGCACTCGTTGCGATCGAGCGATTCAAAAATATGGAAAGTCAAATGTCGAACGAAAATCAGTAGAAACCAAGCGCTCGACTCGAGGTAGGGTTGCCAATTATACTTTATCGTATCCTACATTATTTTCCATCCCCATACTTTATTTCCGACTAATGCGTGCGTTTGAAGGGAATATTCCTGTTGACTTAATTTCTGAACTACTGAATAATACTCACGACTCAGGTGAAGCCAAAACGAAACGCAACGCAACGAAAATAAATTTGGAAAATACTTTATTTTTTCTTCAAATCCTATTTTTAAGTATACTAGTTAGTGATAGATTTACTTTAAATTCTTGAAAAATAGTTGGCAACCCTAACTCGAGGCGAAGGAATCAAAAATAGAGCCCCTGGTGTGAAGCAGTAGCGGACTCTACATGCGAAGACAGCTTGCTAGTTGAAAAAGAAGCAGAATTGTGCCTCACATACAGTTGTCCTAACCTTACTGATCCGCAAGTTGCTTATTTACAACATATTATTCACTATGGAAATTGTAAAAACCACCCCTATAAACGTTTCTTTTTAAAGGATATTGACTGTGTGAACTTGTTCTAAAATGCATTTAATATGCTAGTTACATTAGTAATAGTTAGTACTCATATTTGAAAAACACTAGTACGATTCCTTCATAAAATCGTCGTCTTGCTTATAAATTTTATTGTATTTACTAAGGAACTTTATTACAGAGTCCAGATGAACAGGGGACAGGAAACAAATTACGTTTATGGGCATCGTTTATTATTCCCTGTATGATATATATGGCCGTATGACATGTATACTGCTTATGACTAACTCAAAACAATGACACAATGCTCGACTCAACGAAGGAAGTTCAATAATAATCGGAGTATTTTACCCTACTAAAAATAGCAAATCGCTATTTAATTCTAGATTTTGCAGTGCAATAACTCCGGCCTGGTCACGCCCCTCGCCTTTCCTCATCCCCTAGGCCCTCAGTCTCCGCCCTCACAAATATTTGTTGCTACACGTATTTCGCATTAACACCTACTGCACTGGTCGGCCGGGTTTATTGAACTGGATTTATCAATATTTGCACATTGCTGATATCCACCACTCACTGTGAACCAGTTTTGGATAAGGAATTTATGCAGATTCAAATCATCTAGATTTCTACTGTCTCATTTCAAGCACTTCTTAATTACCGAGTAAAGCATAATTTATAAATAAAGTTACTGCTTAATGACAATTCTGCGCCATATAGTTATTTGAAATACCTTATTTATTATGGCGAATTCACTATGTCCGTTATAAAATGGCCTGAAAAAAATAATGAATTTGAAATCTATTCTTTTGGTTTTCCTTAAACTGATTGCACTTAAAAATAGCTCATTTAATTCGTCGAATAATGAAATGACGCAAGGAACATGAATTGAAATGGCTGTGAAGTGCGAGAACTCTACATGAATCATGTATGACAAAGATGGTGAACACTATTGCCATTGTTGCATTAAAGCAGTTACCATTTGCATGTGTTTTTACACAAAAATGATTCTAGTTTCAATGTGGTAAGGTAGCAATGCAGTGGACGTCTACGTTCACACTTGGGATTCGAGCGGCGCCTGAGGTCGGCGGCCGAGGCCTCGTGATTAGACGCAGAGGCAATTTACGCCAGGATGCCATGACTAAATTAGATTTGTTAGTGGTGATAGGTGCAAAAATAGCCGGCGTCAAATCTATATTTTCAAGACGCGCATCCTGCAATGATTTTGATAGCCTTACAGTTAAGTCAGACTATATTTTCTGCAACATAAATGGCATGCATTGCAAATGGTTGCAGATCGCACCCATATAGTTAAACTTTTATGGTATCACGTTTCTGAAGTGTTCATAATACTGATAGGATCCATTATTATAACCTTTACTGAGAATTACGTGATTATTTATACTTACTTGCTTTATTATTTATCTGATACACAAAAAGTTTAATATATTTATTTTGCGTTATTTATAGCGACCGACATGTTTATGTCTATGACGCTATAATGTCCCTCGTACGTGTATAGTTTACATTAGGTATACATGCAGCGTATATATACCTAGTTATAGAGAGATTTCCGACTATATTTACCTGCATGACTACCAGCTAGCAGATAACAGCTGATATACGAGTATGTGTTTAACGACGCAGTTATACTAGCATTTCGCTTAGTCATCTGTTTTTTGCTGAATATTTGAGCGTATCTATTCTCTGTTGTGTTTGGTATGCATGTAGAAGTGATTAATTAAAGCAAGCCATTACGGTTCGCAGGCAGTCAAAGCCGGCCAGCCCAGGGCTATCGGGTGCGACAAGTGGCACTTGTTGCGTGGGATCTCGCCCTTTCTGCATATAAACGCGAGTGCGGGCGTGATTTGTCGCATATAAACAACTCGCCTTCGCGCTAAATGCTAAACTGAATTGTAATAACTAATGGGACAGCTGCTCGCAAAGTTGACTTTATAGTTGACACCCAATCGATACCATCCTATTTTATAGAGTGAAAACTTTTAAAAACTATAAATGAAACTTAGAACAATAAGCTTGTTACAATGGTATGCTAGTGTGAGAAAAGTGAGAATGGGGCTTTATTTATGTAACACTAGCGGCTGCTCGCGGTTTCACCTGCGTGGTTCCCGGTTTCACCCGCGTGGTTCCCGGTTTCACCCGCGTGGTTCCCGTGGGAATATCTGGATAAAAGTATTCTATGTGTTATTCCCGGTTATAAACTATCTGTATGCCGAATTTCATCCAAATCCATTCAGTAGTTTTTACGTGAAAGAGTAACAAACATCCATACTTACAAACTTTCGCGTTTATAATATTAGTAGGATCACTGAACAGTGTTCGTATACTCAACAATTGACAGTATTTTTAACTTTCGTGCTACTGAGCCTTTGAAATTTGAGCAGTTGCATGTCTCTAATGTTTATGTTTTTAAATGTACCTAATAGGGGTTTATTAATTTCTGTCGGAAGTGAACGTCAGCGCAGAGATTCTCAGCTATATACTACTTGGGAGATTATTATAACGCCTCGGTGGCTAAACGGCAAAGCGCTCGGTTCAATACCCGAAGGTCCTGGGTTCATTTCGAAATTCGGGCAATGTGTTTCAGATTTCTCGACGCAAAGCCCGGGTTTGTGAACACCAACCCTCATTTTGAGGAGCTCGATGGCGCAGTGGTTAACGCGCCCGGTCTGCAAGTGCTGAGGTGAAGCAACTTTGAAAATTAAATGAAATGAAATACATTTATTGGCACACACTACAAAATTACACGATATTCACAATAACAATACCAAACAAAGACAAAAGACAAAGTGTGGCCAACTAGGCCCCAGCCTCAGCACGTGCTACAGCGACCTAGAGCAGCTGCAACGCTGTTATTCTGGAGAGGCCTAAATCGGTGACGTGTCCACAAAACAATGAGAAACCAATATAGACAATAAAAATAATAAAACGCTAAAACACACAAAAAACAATAATGATACACACACAACATTAAACACACACACACACACACATACACTCAACATTAAACACTACTCAACACCATCCTGGCCGCTTGCTTGCCTTCCTGTGCTTAAAACAAAAAATAAAAAAAACAAAAGTTGCACTATGCAATACTATGCTATGGATAGATGGATGACATTTGACAGCACAGAAACGGCAAGCATCTGCCCTAAAACTAGACACTGGCTAAATCGTAGCGAGAGCCATATTTCAAGAAATTGAATTAAACGGCAAGATGGTTGTGTTGATTTATTTACATTTACATTACAATTACATGGACAGTATAGACAGGCCACTCAAAATAATGGACAAGTATAAATAATGCATATCGTGGCAAAACCAAAAGTAAGTCTACGAGTTGTACACAAGAAGACTGTAGCGGAAAGAGCCGATTGGACGCGTGCCTCTACGACTTTCGCATAGGCCGGACATCGGATGGGTGACGAAAATTTGTCAACTCGAACTCCTCCGTGCTTCGGAAGGCACGTAAAGCCGTTGGCCCGGGCTGCATTAGCAGTCGTTAACATTATGGCCCATTCTCCCTATCCATTCCATAGGGGAGGCTCATGCCCCAGCAGTGGGGACAAAATGAGCTGATAATGATGATGAACCCGCATTTGGCAAGCGTGGTGATTAAACCAGTATCCATCAATTGTAGTGATGACTTGATTTCAATGATGGAGGCATTTGCCCAGCAGTGGGACAGTTATAGGCTATTTTTTTTTTGTTTTTATTTCAAGCGAAATAAAAAGTCTTTGTCTTTGTCTTTGTCTTTGTCTTTTTTACTTTTTACTTTTACTTGTGAGATTTCTGCTGAAACAACAAATGCCTGGTAAATCTTGTCTTGATCAGGCTTTTTGCGAGACCACTAGTATCACAAATCTATCTAATAAGTGGCTATGTGTAATAAAAGCCTTAATAACTAGAAACTGTAGTCGTATTAAAGATCTTTAGCATGGGTAGGTACCGTGCGGAGTAAAAGTATTATTCTGTGGTAAAAGACAGTCAGTGAACAATCAACAACAACTAAGCACGAGCTCTAAGAAATTAATGCTAGAATAGGAGTAAATAGTTAATAAAAACCGCCTACGTTGTTCATTTTCGTTGTTTTAATTATACTATTGTTTTTTAAAGTTTACGCGAACACAACACATTGAAATGTAACAACTTTTACGGATATACTCGCGTTTGTTTTACACATTACTTTTGCGCAGAAAGAGCTTACAGTATCTTTTGGTCTGGCAGTATGGTGTTGGGGCTGAGATTTAATATTTTGTATGATGGGATCCCTGGCTGGTGGTAGATTCCAACCATCTTCTCTATTGAAATTAGGATGTTGTTTAATTTCAATAGCCTCGCGTATCATCCTAGGGATGAATCGATGTTCTCTAGCGAGTATTTGTGGTTTATCAAATCTGATGTAATGGTTGGAACCCTCTAGGGCATATTCGCATATCTGCAGACTTATTTTCGTGCCTATAAGATGCCATTGGATGCGCGTACATTGCTCAAAACAAATAAAGTAGAAGTATGCATTACTGAATTTGGCACTGGACATTACTGACATAATGGATTATGTAGACAATTACAAAAACATTAGGAAAGTTAAATGAACTGCCCAATATATGTTATTATTTATGGTTATGGTATGGTAGGTATGGTATTATATGGTTATGTATAAGTGTATTGGACTTTTAACAGATTCGTTTCTTGCCGTTATAAGTCTAACTTTCTTATTACTTGCCATAATAAGCCACGTATAAGAAAAAAAAGCTAACTATAATGCAACTATAAGGGGGCCATAAGGCTATTGCCCTTATAATTTGTGCCCAAATGCATTCTTATTAGCGATAATACGGCTCTTATAAGAATATTATTTTTGGCAATATAATCCATTATAAGAAGAGTTTTTGTTAGTTGGGATGAGACCACCAACACATCAGTCTCCCTGTGACCACGGACCCTGCAAAGGGTTCGAAACGTCAGGATAAACATTAATTAAAAGTAATGTGTAAAATAAACGCGAGTAGATCCGTTAAAGTTGTTTCATTTCAATTAATTACTTATACTATTCAAAAGTTTTTTTAATGGTAATTAGTATTTACTGTCAATGTGTAGTACCTATATATGGCTGGCTCTGTAGCCTCACCCTTTACCGACCCCAGCCACAGCGGCGAGCGAATGTTGCGCTAATTAGAAGGATTCGTACAACTCTTCCGCGCCATGTTCGCCCGCTCGTACCAATTACCGGCCCACTGATGAACGCGGAGCGTGCACGAAAATTCCCACTCAATTTCATTACGCTCCGCTGTGCCCCGCACTAACAATTAGAGAGGTTTCTATAAAGTTGCTATTCGCCGTACAGCCACAATATAAGGAGACTGCAGGAGGTAAGCTTCATAACAAACATGTTCATGTTTTCAAACAAACATGTTCATGTTTTCAAACAAACATGTTCATGTTTTCAAACAAACATGTTCATGTTTTCAAACAAACATGTTCATGTTTTTATACAAACGCGATCGAGCAACGCACACACCCGATCCGATCCGAACCCTTCGGAGAATCTAGTAGGGCACGGGACGCGCACTTTTAAGTGTGCGATGCCGTTCCCTCTAGAAAACCTCCGAAGGTGATTCGTTTCACACGGCTTGAGGTACCCTTTACGTACCTCGCCGCCCCCAAAAAAGCCCGGTGACGCTGAAAATGCCGTTTGAGGCAATCAGCAATCTCTCTCAAAAAAAAAATCGCACACACACAACCTTTCGCTGGCACGGAATCTCGCAATGTGGGTTTTGTTTACTATCCTTATTCATTCGATTACGTTTACGAAAACGAAAATTAGTATGAGATTGATTGGATCTTTTTTTGTGTTTTTTTACATGTTGTGATTGTCCTTTATATTTTGTGTTTTTATTTGTGATGGAAAGTGTCCTTTTATTATAGGGCATTTTCCAATATTTATGACGCTGTAAGGGAGAAAAGGGCTGGACACTTGCTGAGTTTCTTGCCGGTTCTTCTCAGTACAAGATCTCCCCCCAGAGTAGATAGACTTACGAACCGATGGCATAATGAATGACGTTCATAAGAGCTATTTTTAGCCTAAACTGAATACTTTTTTTTCTTCTTTTAATTGATGGCTTCGTGCGATTAGCACATTTAGCCAGTGTCAAAGTAATTTATCTTACAAGTAAAAAACAATTTTTTCAATATATGATGATGATGAATGATATTAGAAATGGGAAGTGAGAAATGATATACCCCCGAACCCCTCGAGTATCTCAGTAAAGATGTGGGGCTTTACTAAGTCCTCACGCGAGCTTCTTGAGAGAATTTGAAAACTTATGCACACTCACGAACACTTTAATAATCCACCATTATTTCGTATTAATATTCGACATAACACAAATTTTGGAAAATAAAGCAAAACCGCAGACATGACGCTTCACTTTCCCGCCAAGAAGTCCAAACTGAATACTTAAATGATTTCGAATTTTATTTTTTTTTTAATTTTGATGCAGCGCCCCCTGGCGACATACGAGTAGATTAAAAATTTTGCCGCATACAAATTCTCGTTTTCGTTAACGAGATCGAATGGCGAATGAAACCCGCACTAGGTATTCAGCTCCGTTCGGACTGTTCCGATCTGTTCCGTGGTCCTTGCAAGGGGTCTATGTGTGCGATGCCCGAGCGCAGTATGTATTACCTTCTGGGGTGTCTTTTATGTGGTACAGCACTATACGGCTGGTATTTAGGTGTCTGCCGAAGCCGCAGACAAGCTTAGACGGCTAATCCCGATCAGTTTAAGAAGTTCGTCCAGTGGACTTGCTGTTGCTAACGTCCGAATTGTAAACACGATCGCGTGAAATCGTGGTTTTAGCATTGGTCGTCACTAAAAGGTTTTCCAGTTTGCAATGCACGTTGAAGATAAAGGAACGGAGAGAACGACAACGCAGAGATAATTGCTGTAACCTCAATCGGTGCTTTTAGACGGAACATCACAGTATTACAAGCGTACAGTAGGGGAACGACCGACCGAATGACTTCTATCTCTAAAGATGAAATGCATGCGGAGATCTTGCTTATGCTCAAGTATCAGAAATACTCAAATAACATTTTAAATATTTTTTGGTAATTTTGTATTTTATTTGAACGTGGCGCGCCTAACATAAATACAAACAAAATGTTTCGAAACACATTCATGCTTCACCCTTTATCGCCTTGTAGCCCCCAAACTCGCGGAGCTTGGGAGCCGTGACTTGCTGACCCGCTAGCACCCCCGCTATTCCTTTCTGCAGTAGTAGTAAGTACATTAGTTGTTCATTTACTGTACAGGTTTGTAATACTATGGACATATTCTGTGCTCTTAAATCGAGCGACGCATTGTGGTTGTCGTCAGTCGCGACGGGCGGCGACATTGTGACGTGATGTGGGCCCTGAGAGCGTTAAGTAGTCGCTTAAGTTTGTTTTCCTACGATAATGCTTCTGTAAATATCGCCCGCCCCTCCATTTTACGTTAGAGCAGCCTATTTGCGTATATGTTTAATTAACACTTCCTACATCAAGTGCAGTTGTGTTGATGTTGACAATACACCAGATGACAGATCGCAGCTGTAGAAACAAGTGTAACAACCATTCAATTCAAAAATTCAACTTATCGTACCTACATACACTTCTATAATCATATCACACTAATATAATAAAGAGGAAAGCTTTGTATTTTTGTATGTTTGCAACGAATAAACTCCAAAAACTACTGGACCGATTTAAAAAATTCTTTCACCATTAGAATGCTACATTAGCGCTGAGTAACATAGGCTATATTAAAAAAGAAATGTCCACCCGTGCGAAGCCGGGACGGGCCGCTAGTATTTCAATAAAGTTCAACACGAAAGTTTTAATCTCAATACAATCAGAAGCAGTAGGTATCCCATCGGCCGGCGGTAATTGTGATGCAACAATTGTATCAGTGTTGCGGTACTGTTAGACCGCAGCGGTGCTGCCGGTGTCGGGTTCGATTCCCGCTTGCACAATGCACGCGCATTCCGCGCGCACCGCACGCTTATGTTCTATTATCGAGACTAATGGTGTTTCGCAATTTCACCAATTTCATTTAATAGCCTCAAGATGGGATCTCGGTGCATCTCTGTTTGATTATAGAATCAGTATGGCCCGCGACATAGAGTGAACTAAACTCACATTCCATTACGATTTAGGCTTTACCGGTATGAAAAATGTTCTAATTTCAGAGATAATACTTTTAAAATACCATACAAAATAGGTACCATAGATTTATAAGTACCATCAAACTTGATTAAATGATAAATCTTTAATATAGCTAGGGGGTGTACCCATTCATGCTTTTATACCTGCATTCTACTGTGATGGGCTGTTATTACGTTTTTTAGTAGGTAATCCGTCTATCGCCGTTTCACGAAGTTAAGCTCAGACGGCCGAGCCAGAGCGCTTTGAGTGGAAATTGCACGGCGCACCGCGGAGGGGGGATTACCCCCCCCCCCCAGCCTATGTATTATTAAGCCATAGTCACAAAATAAAGAAACCCACAGAAGGTAAACTTCATATAAACGCGCACGAACAACGCTCACACGGGTACTTCCCGTTTGGACAATTGCCCGTTGTCCTAACGGGAACGGGAAGTTGTCCTAACTTCCCGTTTCTCAACCCTAATAAAATACTTTACACAAAGAGACCCTTTTACGGACACGAACTCAGAACAGCTCAGAACAGTCGGAGCGCAGCTGTTGCGAGATTCCGTGCCCATGAGAGGTTGGTTGTCTATGTAGGGTTGCCAACTATTTTTCAGGAAATTCAAGGAAATCTATCTTACTAGTATAACATTGGGATCCAACATTTTGGGAATCCTACATTTTGCAAATTCAACATTTTGGTATCCAACATTTTGGAAATTCAACATTTAGCAAATTCAACATTTTGCAAGTTCAACATTATAATCCGGAAGGAAAAAAAGGATTTGAAGAAAAAATTAAGTATTTTCCTTTATTTATTTAACCGTTGCGTTTCGTTTCACTTCACCTGAGTCTGAGTATCATTCAGTACTTAAGAAATTAAGTCAACAGAAATATTCCGTTCAAAACTTCAAACGCACGGTTAGTCGAAAATAAAGTATTTTCCATTTTATTTTTATTAAAAAGAATAAAGTATGGGGATGGAAAATAACGTAGGATACGTTATTTTAAAGTATGGTTGGCAACCTATGTGTGCGTTGCTCGAGCGCGTTTATATGATTCCAATCCGATCCGAACCCCTGTGAGAAATTAGTACAGTACACCCCCCCCCCCCCCCGTACCTGTACTAATTTACTAACTGTACGCACTAGTGCGTGATACCGTTCCCTCTACAAAACCTCTGACAGTGCTTTCTTTCACTCGACTTGAGGAACCCTTTAAGTTTCTCGCTGCCCCCAAAAAAGTCCGATGACGCTGAATATGCGCAGTAGAAATCAGCACACTCTCAAAAAAAATAAGCTTTTGTATGAAGTTTACCTTCTGTGGATCTCCTTATTTTGCAGGTGCACAGGAGCCCTGTGCACTGCCTATGTGCTTTTAACTAGATTATTTATTCCCTTGGCTAGACTGAAAGCGCTTGACGCTCGTGCTAAATCAAATACCTATATATCACATTTCCACATGCTTTATCACTTGTTAGGTAACTAGTTATATTTACTATAAAGTGATAAATGATTTTGAATAAACCAATTGATCAATTTGACATAAATAGGATGCTGTATTATTAGAAGTTTATACACTCGGCGTCAAAAAAATCGCACCTTTTAAAAATCATCTTTAAAAATTCTTAAACCTTATGTAGAGGATAGTGTTGGGTATCATTAGAAAGGTAACAAAAAGGAGTATCAAAAAACAATTAAATTTAACTTTCTGTTTAATTATAATTATACAAACAACATTAAAATTAATAAAATAATAAAAATCCTTAATTAAGTCCTAATTAACAACAGATAATTTACAAAGAAAAATGTACAAAAAGTGTCTTAAAATTAACTTAAAATCTAGTGTTACCCCATCTTGCCCTGATCACGGCTTCCATACGGTCCCTCATGGACCTCGCCAACTTCAGGAGCTCTTCTTGAGGGATAAGCCCCCATTCTTCAATCACCGCGTCTTGGAGCTCCTGTAGAGTCGAAGGAGCTGGATCCCGAGATCGAACCTTACGTTTAAGATGGTCCCAGAGGTGCTCTATTGGATTCAGATCCGGACTTCGCGCTGGCCACTGCATCACAGAGATTTGGGACCTCTGCAAGAAGTCGCTCACGATGCCTGCAGTGTGAGCGCGAGCGTTGTCGTGCATTAATGTGAACCCCTCGCCAAAAGATTCGGCAAAGGGGACCACATGCACTTCCAGGACCTCAGTGACATAGCGGCGAGCAGTCAGCGACCCTTGTCCGCGAGCACCTCCAGTCCGGGAGACGCAGACAAGGTCGGTTTTGCCGGCAGCAGACATACCGCCCCAGAACATGCAGGATCCGCCACCATATTCCACCGTCTCCTGGATGCAGGCTTGGGCGAAACGTTCACCCTGCCTCCGGTATACTCTTCTCCGTCGGTCGTTGCAGAAAAGACACACTCGCGTCTCGTCTGAGAAGAGAACAGCTCTCCACTGCTCAAGGGTCCCATCGACGTGGTCACGAGCAAACTGCAAGCGGGCTCGCCGATGCGCTGCAGTCAATTTTGGACCCGTAGCAGCTCTGTGGGCCGCTATCTTCTTCTCCTTCAATCTTCTTCTAACCGTAGATACGCTTACGGTGCGTCTGCGAACTGCCTGGAGCTGCTGTTGCAACTCAACAGCGTTGGAGAAACGATTTCTCAAAGAGTTCGACACAACGAACCGGTCGTCTCTTTCCGAAGTGCAGCGACGTCTACCCGAACCGTGTCTGCGGATATAGCCACCGGTCTCTATGAAGCGCTGGTACACTCTTCGAACGGAATAACGGCTCAGGTTCAGTTGCCGGGCGACATCACACTGCCGCACCCCTGATTGCAGTAGTGCAACCACTTGAGCGGCTTTATCAGCTGTGGTATCCATCAAAATCTGTGCGTGTGTCCTCTTCAACGGTTGAATAGCGAATGACCCACATTGAACCCGTGTTGACCGTTTTATACCCACAAAGGAAGCGCAACTAGCAACTCTCACGGGTAGCAAAATTTGCATCGAATTTTTGTGACACTTTATTTGTTGCATTAGGTTTTATTTGATAATGAAAAGTAATGTTTTTTATTAAGTTAATTAAGTAACCTTGTAAATAAAATCATAATTAATGCGACTGCATGTGCATATCAAGAGTAAATGACATTTGAAAGTGATTTTCTAAGAGGTGCGATTTTTTTGACGCCGAGTGTATAACTTGTTAGCAGCGTGATTGTATCAGGATCTCGATAATCAACATTAAACATTTATTATAAACAAAAGGTGCAAGCAAACATTTTTGGGTTTTATCACCACACCCATCCTATTATATCATACCTACATTGACTCTATTTTGAGACTCTTGACTCTATTTTGCGCTTTTATTGTCAAATTGTTGTATTTTTTTATTATTATTGATATTACTTTCTTTGCCTAGCAGTAGGTAAACACAATATATAGGCCACTTATAAAAAAATACTTGTTACTTTTAAGACGTAGGAAAATGAAAATATCGATTCTATTCATCGATTATCGATTATCATGTAAATTGGTAGATAGATACAGATTATTATGTAGTAGTGTATATAAAATACAGTGACAAAATTAAGTGCCTACTTTCACTGTTTTTTATATAATAAATATTTTATTCAGCTCCAGTGCAGCAATTAGCACTTAAAAATAAAAAGTAAAAATTTAGTAGTAGGTATATAGTAATGAAAAACTCAAAGTTGTACATGATTTACCTACCTACTTACTTAGATGCAATGCAATTACGCTTCGACGTATTTCTGAAGTATATTGAAATTGAACGAACGGCGAGCGAGCGACGGACGACTACGGACGGGCGCGCTCTCATGGAAATTGCTCTGATCCGCGTCACAACATAAGGAGACTGCAGAAGGTATGCTTAATACATACCGCGCTGGAGCGACGCACACATAGACCCCTTACACCGACACGGATCTCGGAACAGCTCGGAACAGTCCGGGCGCAGCTGTTGCGAGTAGAGATGGGCGTTTAAAGCAAAAGCATTTAATTCAAATTCAAATTCAAATTCAATTAAAAAGCATACTTTTTTAAAAAAGTACATAAACGTGCGTTGAAGTTTGAACGTATGATGCTTTTTACTTAAAAAAGTGTTCGCACTCATTTTGATATTTTGGTCGATTAATTAACACTTTTTTCGTTGAGGTACATTTAAGTACAGAAAGTAAAAAGTAGTACGTTTTTCAGTGTAAAGCGGTAAGTGCGCGTTCTTGTACAGTGTGCTTGCTTGCCTGCTTATTTACGTGCTTTATGGAAATGTACTAATATAATAAAGTTTTAAAATGTTGTGTAATGGCTTTAGTGTAATTAACTTCCAGTGTAAAATAAATTTTAAGTTTAGAACATTTTTTTGTAAACAGCGAAAGAAAATTCATTGTTTAAAAACAACATTAAATTCTACATATTTACGTCGTACAACTTAATACTTAAATATTTGTTTAAATGACAATGAAACATGTAGACAACAAAACATTGTTCACAACGAAAAACGTATTAAGCAAGTAAGCAGACAGACAGCTTCACGTTTTTCGTTTCAACACAACGTAGTCAGCTTTTTGTAAGTACACTATAAAGCAAAAAAAGCACTTTTTAAAAATCGTACAATGCTTAAACGTGTGAAAAAATTAAGCAGTTTTTTCCATCTCTAGTTGCTAGATTCCGCGTCCGTGAGAGGTTTGTCTATTATGTGTGCGTCGCTCGAGCGCGTTTGTTTCTACGAAGCTCACCTTTCTGTAGTCTCATTATTTTGTGTCTGCGTCCTCGGCAGGCTGCACTCGCCGCATCCTATTTCCGTTGCGACCTGCTACGATTACTCCGTAATAGAACAACTTTAATATGTACCGGGGCAAGGCAAAGTGCAGCCGTTTTGCTGTTTTTTTACAGGTTTATCTAGGGGCAATATAGGAAAACCAGGAACACGATACACTACAGTAACATAGGTACCTATATATGTAATTCAGATACATGCGCATAAAATGTTGCTTTAGATGTTTTCCTTCTAACATTAAACATAATAGGTGCCACCTATGATGGTCTGTGGACATCAGGTCCAGATAAAAATCATATCATTAATTTTGTAGATAAATCCTTTTTCCTACTATTTTGCGGAGGGCCTAGATTTGCGTAGACTAGTGGCCAGCCTATCATGAATCGTTACCGGTATCAAATAATATTTTTAACACCTTATTTTTCGTTTCATAAACAAGAATTATTTTTTAATAATGCTTTGTATTATGATTATGAAGGGATACCATTGCGCCCGGGGAGACGAAATAATGTTATAATTGAACTTGAACGTTCCAGTTAATTACGCGAGACAACAAAGCCAGAACTTCGAACACCACTTTAAAGCTCGCTGCTCGTAGAAAGTGACGCAATGCTCTATTTAAGCTACGCGCATACTTGTTTAATGGGGACGGACGGTAGCAGGTGCGCGTGCGCGTTAGTATGCGACTACGCGTCGTCGTCAGGCCGTGGTCCGTTTTTGCGGCGGCCGGCCGGGAACAATGGCTTACGCGCATTCCGCGCTCACCGTTAGCCGGTGGAGTAATCGCCGCGATCGCCCGACTTATGGTTGTCAGTCGCTTCAATCATACATACCTATCGCATAGAAAATTTCAATTCCGGTTAGACTAGCAGTGGCGATTGTTTGCTGCCACTCTTGTACCTAATTCCCCTCATAAAACGCAAATCATATAATTATAATGCCCTGCAGGTGCTGTTTGAAGGTATCTAGTGAAATTGCTGCGCATAAATTATTTATAATAAATTAAGTCTCAGGATCAGCAATGAGCTGAGTTTTATTTCACAAGCGTCAATAAGACTCATTCATCATGCAGATCGTACACCTCTTTACTGACTCAGTCGAATCAGGGAGTTTAGCTCTTTTAAAGAGAAGTCCAACTTTTAACACTTTAAAATAGAAACAGAAATTTGTAGTAGAATGTCCAGTTTGGCTTTAAAATTGCTATATAACTTGGGAACTGTGTTTTCATTTACGCAAATTTTTAGTACCTATGTATTGTTTGTTTTTGTATAACTAATTGTCCCTCAACAATTTTTTTTTTGAGATGGCAACCCTAAGTTCCGCCTTGCCGCTATCGACAATACACTTCATTTTGATCGATTAGACCGTTATTAATAAAAAAGACCAAAGAGTGGCTGCTATTATAATTTTCACAACTTTCTTATGAAAAAGTAATAACATATTCATATAAGCTAACATCCTACACGTGGCAAAAAGTCTTATAGTCTTTGAACATGTGCCTGTTTTTCAACCGTTTCTCGCGCCCGCTCATCGGCGATAAGTATGTTTACAATGAAAAGACTTCCACATTGTATATTAAAACTGGTTACTTAGTTTATTTTAAATTCCTATAAAGGTTTCTTTTTAAACTGATACTTTTTAACATTTACAAACAAGCGCAAGCAAGATGGCAACCCTAAGTTCCGCCTTGCCGCTATCGACAATACACTTCATTTTGATCGATTAGACCGTTATTAATAAAAAAGACCAAAGAGTGGCTGCTATTATAATTTTCACAACTTTCTTATGAAAAAGTAATAACATATTCATATAAGCTAACATCCTACACGTGGCAAAAAGTCTTATAGTCTTTGAACATGTGCCTGTTTTTCAACCGTTTCTCGCGCCCGCTCATCGGCGATAAGTATGTTTACAATGAAAAGACTTCCACATTGTATATTAAAACTGGTTACTTAGTTTATTTTAAATTCCTATAAAGGTTTCTTTTTAAACTGATACTTTTTAACATTTACAAACAAGCGCATCTTCCCAAAAAGGTTTGTGCACTGTGCAGACATGAACAAGTCAGAATAGCGCTTTATATCTTAGATTTTTTAAATTAGAAAGGTAAAGGTAAACGTGCCATCATTATAATAACATCAATAACAATTCAAAGATTATTAAGGTGTTATATTTCAAAACGTTGACCATTTGCCCTTTATACTGATCCAGGTACGTCTTCTGTTAGCATCGTCTAATTAAAGTAGATCGTAAATCATGATAAATTGTTTTAACTCTTCGCTGTTCTCAAAATAGAGTACCGTTGTATATTCGTGCTTAATAGACATTGTAACCGTTTATTGCACGTTTCAACATAAATAATTCAAAGCTGCGCCACGTAAATTACATTTATCTTTGTAATATGAAAAATATTAAAACATCTTTATGAGGTTACAGTGGGTATGTTGGTAAGCCGTCCAAATAAGAGTAGTCGGGGCTGCCTTGGCTCGGAGCCAGACCAAACAGGGTAAAAAGTAAGGGCGGCGGCGACCGACCGCGCCTCGAAATAGCTGGCAAAGTCAAGGCATGCCCGTCGTCGGTCGCGCTTCAGCTGTTATTACCAAACTACCGATGTACACGCATTCTTACCTCTCCCTGTCCATTTAGTATTGCCTAGCATGACTGGACTGCGCCGCACCCACGTAGGCGTGTTTCTAGCACTCGATGGCCGCGTAATGAAACAGCGAATAGCGTCATTTCTACCAATATAAATTAAAACAATATCATACCTAATTGACAATGACGTAACCGACGACATGTCGAATAATGCAAAAATATCACGCCATTCCTGAAAATGTTTACTTTTGTGACATAATTATGCCGCTTCTAATTAATTAGCTTTCGCCAGTGGTTGTCAACTTGATATGGTATGATAATGAGCTGATTATCATAAAAAGAGACATTAGGCCAAAATACACAAGGGTGTCAAGAGCTGGATGAGAGCAGCCGCGGATCGTGCTCGTGCACTTGGAGAGGCCTATGTCCAGCAGTGGACGTGTGTAGGCTGATGATGATGATGATGATGACACTAAGGTGTCTCAATACGGATTGGTGTATGGGTTTTAACATAACGAATGTGACATCCTACAACAACAACCGCCGGGACCAACGATTTAACACCAAGCCCGGATGAGCTCAAGGTAATTTTAATTTGATCTCCCATCCGGAGAGCCGTTATTGCGAAACTTTCTTAACTTGACTTCTTAAGCATCACGCACGTCTCGTTAGAAATGACATATGCTGGACACAATAGAAAAGTGGCGACGGACGGATGAGTCAGCCGCCGAGACGGCACAAGGACGTACTGCACATCGTCTACCACAAACTGTCAATGTCCTCAATAGACTTTGAACTCTATGTATATGGCATATGGTTGAACATATAATAAAGAAATACAGTTTTGGATATGTTTATGTGCAAGCGTCTGTACCCTCGAAGCCGCCGCGCCGCGCCGCAGTCTGGCGTTGCCGTTGTAGCAAATCGGAACATAAACATCGTTACTCCATATCCGTCAGCGCTATTCACCATTGTGCCGCAACAAATTGCAGACATAATAGACTTCGCAACACCAACTTTGTGCTAGATGACACACTGATATTTTAAGGATAATAATAGCGTTGAGAAATGCCGTCGGCCGTTTCAAGTTATGCATCCATCTCTTTATGGTTTTAATTGCATCTGATAACTGCTTGGATATATAGGTAAACGTTCTGTATGTGGATGGTGCAACTTTCTCGGCGGCTCTTGATATGATTATTTACCAATTTTTTTTTAAATAACTGCACCACTTTCAAACCATTGTGAAAATAATTTATTGTTATTTAACTAATGTTTAGTTAAACTTCTGATTTCTGACTTTTTAAATGTTTTTAGTTAGTTACTGTGCCTGTGTTCAATAAAATAGAAAGTCATTCGAATAACTGTGACAAATTGTACTAATAACTTGTATGTTTGCTTGTCGTACAGATGACTTGAAGGCGGTGACGAAGTGTCTGATCGCGCAGGCGAAGCGGCAGGGCTCCGCAGACAATATCTCCATAATCGTGGTGTTCCTCAAGGAGCCGCGCGACATAGCCGCAGAAAACCACCCGCCCATGGATCTTGGGTAAGTTGTACAGTATATGCTAGGCGCTCCACGGGAAGAGCAACTTTAGTTGAAGAAACAATAATAATAATAATAATAATTTTTCCTACACTCACACCAATTATCTAGCCCAAGAGAAGCTTCGTCATGAAACTCGTTAAATGGTTACTAGACAGCGGATAAACATACTTTAAATACTTAAATACATACTTATTATTATACATAGAAAACACCCGGACCCGAGACAATTTAGAAAAACAATAATGGCTAAACAAATGTTTAAAATATTTTGTCTCTGTCTAAAAATATTAGATTAAATTATTATTTATTAGATAAAGAGTGACAGCATCTGTTTTAATTAAACATTGTCTAACTTTAGCCATCGTTTTGTAGTAAAGCAGTTAAAGTTTTTGTTAAAGATAAAATTTCGCAGTTGCTAGTTACAGCAACTGAAAACTGTTTTCGACTATCGAAACTCTCAACTAGGGTTGCTATGTCTGCGTAGTTTATTTAGGTTATATGGAAACAGCTAGTTGCGAGTTGCCTGTTGCCGCAACACGGAGGTCAAAGTTGCTCTGTCTTGTGGAGCGCCTTAGACTCTATCCAGTTGATTTATCTGTGGAGGCAGTCCGAATGGTAATTTCATTACCAGCATTGGAAGTGTACCTATGTAGGAAAAACAGAAGAACTTAGAAGTTGTGTTACTTCAAAAAAAAGGAAGATTTTCCCAAATCGTTTTTTTGTTGATGTTGCTGTTTATAATCCGAATGCCTGTCTGAATGCCTGAACCGCACGCAGGCTGTCAACTCTTCCTTTCTAGATGTAGGCAGTAATCAGTCCAACTGTGGCCGCTCTCTATGAGCAGAACAAATCTTTTCCGACCGGTTTACCTGACGCTGTCACGCAGAATATCACGTTCCCCTTGACCTTGCCGATACAACGACACACGTGCGTGACATAGGTACGGCCTAACCTAACGAAAATGAAAGGAGTAAGTACGTAATAGTCAAAAATAACTTTTTTTTTTAAGTTATCAAATGTTTGCTGGTATTTTAAAATTTTAAATAGTAGTTGTACCTAGTTTGTTGTAACTAAACTGTCGTCTATAATCAATTAATCATGTGTCAAACTACGGGAGCTGCTTAGGGAGAATGTGGTGAACTGGTGGTTCAGTCCCCATAGCCCTGTTGAGTACTATCGTGAACCCACTCCTAGCTAGGCACAGCCGTTATCATCACAGACCTAGATCTAAACCGAGCATCATGTTTTACTTTCGTGAAACGAGTTAAGTTTCCTCGAAATGTGCTTAATATCTAAATAACTATGATAACCTTTTCCCTACTGTGTTTGTTATCTTTCAGGAACACACGATATTAACAATGACTCACTGTTACTAATGAAAAATATACATTTAGCTAATAAATAGCATGGTACTAAGATAAGAAAAACCGGTACAATCCTACTATTTTTTTAAATACCTAGTAATAGCAGAATTGTTATTTTTAGAATGCTTTTCAGCATTCACAATGCTTTATAAATTTAAATTGCTCTTGAAACATATGGCTGTCTCCCACGACCTTTCGAGGTTCGGGGGACAACTCTTCCATCTAAGTCCCCAAGACATTTGCCTTGAATTTTCCAAGACGCTGGTAGTCAACATTGCTAAAATTGACATCAATATACAAAAGTAAGGTTAAATATAAATAAATATTGGTAGGCTGGACAACGCGCTGGCAAACGCGCTGGCGAATGCGCCGCCCTTCGGCATGGAACCGGAGGCGTGCAAGCGGCAGCTGCCGGCGCCCGCCGACGACGACGCCGTTGAGCGCGCGGTCGCCGAGCCCGACAACGGCGTCGACCACTCCGACAGCGATAGCGAGGACCTCGGCCCCGAGACCGCCGTTGACGCGGACGACCTAGACGCGGACGCGCGGCCCCGCGACCCGGCGCCGCCGACGCCGCCCGCCGACGCAGGTAACTATTGTTCCATAATGTACACCGAACTGCCATTGAGCACTTCCACCGTTTCTTTTCTGTGTGACATGACAACTCATGTTTCTTAAGTTTTGGACTCTATAGATAGGTTTCTTGGCGACCTTGCTGCTGCAAATTTTCTAAGGAGGAATGTATTTTGTTAATGGTATGCCAATTGTCATTGTCACCCACGACACGGTCAACCTGAGCCGAGGTTTTAATCTTAAGAGGCGCTTTTGGATTTTCTGCTCTCACCATTCGTTTCTCGCCATCCGTCTCGAATGCTACTAAATATTAGGTAGGTACCTACGGAGACACGTTTTCATCATCATGCCAGACCCTAGAAAACCTACGGGAATGGATGGGTCACTACAACTTGAGGAGCCATAACTTTCTTGGGTTACAGCTAAAATGGTACACCTGTTTGGTAAACCTAATTTTAAAAAGTCTCTAAAGTTGAGTTTAGTAAACAATATTTTTGTATGTCCCTATGAATAGCGACATACATTTTAATCCTGTTTACCGAATTGGAAGTTTGCCAAACGGCATGTAGCCCTTTCTCGCCGTCCGTAAACTGTTTAAACATAGGTATAACATTTTTCTAAAGCAAAGTAGGTACCTACATTAAACTTAAATACGATTACAATTCCTCATGTCATGTTTCTAGGTGTTCAAAAGATCCCATCTAAAAGCGTGAAAGTACTGATCGATGCCCCCCCCCTCCCCCGGTCCTCTAAAATGCACAATTACAGAATACACTAAACATGCACACTAGTTTAGGCCTCGTATTTAGGCCCAAGACACCGTACTCGTAGAACAAGGATACGAGACGAGCCGGTTCACACGCGCTCTATACCAGGAACCCCTAGAAAACCTCCGAAGGTGCTTCGTTTTATACGGCTTGAGTACCTAACCCTTTAGGTTTCTCGCCGCCCCCAAAAAAGCCAAAGCTGAAAAGCCCTATGAGGCAATCAGCTAACTCCCCCAAAGAAGAAACTGATCGGTTGGTGTACGATTGTCGATTTTATATAAGATACTTATGTGATAAAATCTACGTTATTTTTCTATACCTATTTTCAAATACCTACTGTCGCAAATTCAATTGTCTAAAATTTTAAATGAATAGGAACGTAATTGAACGTTTATGTAGCCTAAACGCAATCTAGTCGCCAAATAATTTCCATCCGACAAAAATAGACAAGTAAAAGTTTCTACTAATAATAACAATAAATGCTAACTTCCAAAGGAACGTTCAATAAAAATTAAACAAAAGAAGTATTGTAAAAGCTGGTAGACGTACGTACCTACATTTGTAATCTAGATTAGGAGAGCAAAAGAAAAAGTTAAAATCGCGAATGTGTCAACGCATTGATCGATAAGCTCTTCCACTACACGTGCGATATCAAACACCAATAACAGCTTATCCGTCGATACGATGTTAGTGTTTCATGCAGATATTTTCAAATAAAACAGTAATGAATTTTTAAATCTTGTGTATTATTTTTTATCATTTCCATATTTCGTAGTTTTTTTTAAATTTGTCACTGGTATCCCTGTTTGATGATGGGTGCAGCGCGGCTCGCGGGCGCGCGCCCTCCCTTCGCCCCCCCCGCCTCGCTCGCCCGCAGTCGCTCATTGAACGCCCGTATGATCTGTACTGTCTCTGCCGCCGCTCTGCAGTTGTAACCGGGCCTTTTGTCTGCATTTTTACAGATCGAATAATACGCCAGCAGTGAAGATAATAATCTGTGTAGTGAAATTACCGTTTACGGTATGTGATTTTTATCGAGTGTTGTTGATTATTGTCACATTCCATAATAGTTTGTGAAAGGTTATTTCTGTGTTGATTCATGCGGAGTGATGTTCTGGAAATAGATCGGTCCGCCCGAAGGAACATCCCCTCAAGTCGGAAATCCCGTAGGTTTAGTTCACTTAAAACTCGCGAATTTCGTCTTGTTTCATAACGGGCGTGTCTTCGCAGCCTGTTCTCGAAATGGCGTCCGCGAATGTCTCGCGGATTTGAATTTTGCAACCGGTAAATATTATCGTTGACGCGCCGGCTATTGACAAATTACATTTATCGAGTCTATAGAACAGTACCTACGCAGACGGTTGATGGTTTTTATTTCTCGTGAGACTTGTGTTTTGCACGCAAGGGTGTGTCACCTGTTGATAGTGAGCTTTCGAGAGAAGGGGTGGAAGTTGCGTGACCGCCAGGTGTTCACGGGGTGTGCTACGTGATATCCTAAATGTGAAACCTACAGTGAATGTTTGTTGTGGTTATACAGTGGAGCAGAGCCACGTCGACGGCGCTCTGCTGGATAATGTAGCTGAGAGTGGCGAGGAATCGGAAGACGAGTGGAATTACTTCAAGGGCGAAGGCGACAGAGAGGATCGCAACCCCAGCGAGGAGCCCGACGAGCTGCCGCGCTCCGACACGCCCTGCCAAGACACTGTGAGTACCCACTTACCTTTATTAATTGAACATTCAAACAATTGATAAATCAATCTTTGTTCTATTGTTTTGTATATTATGAACTTATGATAAATTTTAAATCTGTTCAGATAAAGCAATAGACATACCAACAGCCATATTAACCAATTTTACATAATTTATCTTAAATGTCTGAATAGCAGTTTGACTGACCTTTAAAAATGATTCATACAAATGCAAAATAGTGAGTAACTGTTCTTGTTTGTGAGGCCATTCCACTGGCATCTTGAGCTATAATTCATTTAAAACAGCCTTTGTTATAATATGCATAAAGAGAAAGGTTTAAGCTTTTATTACTTTAGTGATAACAATTTTACATCTGATTTGATAAGGTAATATAAATACTACACATTTTTGTTCAATATGTAGTAATATAGGTATTATAAGGATTTTCATTGTAATAACTATGATTCAAAATTCTACAAATAGTGGAAGAAATAATAATTCAATTTACTTATCTTTTCTGCTTGTAGTTCAAATTCCAAGATTATTAATGTTTCTCTTTAAAAGTTTTATTTCATGAGCAGTTACTTAAGCTTCAAATTGCTGGCATAATAATAAGCATAAGCTTATGTATTATTATTAGCATTTGCCTTACTTTTTGTAGCAGCTGCCTTTTTTCCTCTAAATAGTTTTTAAAATTCTTGTTTCTTTTTTCTTAGTCGGCTTGGGAAACCAGTTCAGTAGACATGAACAGCTCACCACTAAATCCAGACGCGCCAGTATTTGTGCCTGGCACGGTGGCCGGGAGTGATGTGTTGCTAGCAGAGTCTCCTCGCAAGCCCATGCCCATGGATGATATAGAACTTCCAGACGTGGCACAATTCGAGACAGGAGCAGTTGTGAGACCAGCGGAACTACTGGATTTGGATAATTGTGATCAACTAAATGGCCATCATGTGAGTTTTAGTAAAAATTCAAAATTCAAAATCATTTATTCAGGCTACTTTCAGTAGCTCTTATGAATGTCACTATGCTATCGGTTTGTAAGTCTACACAGTATATTATATATGTAATAACTTTTTTAACAATAATTGGGACCTGCTGTGTTTTCTTTCAATAGTGGTTTTTTCATAACAAAAACTCAAATGACAATTGTAATAAATCTAACAAAAGACTTTGTGATTTAGGTTTTTGTCAAAATCTTGACTGCCATTTGTTATTGTTAATGTTGATGTTTTGAAGTCATTTGTTTACTCATGCTCTTGAATTTAATAAAGCAATTTTGCAAATTGCCTTATGATTGTTCTTGCATAATCTTATAGGTGGGTCTTGATAACAATATACTTAATTGGAAAATATTGAAATGATAATATAGCTGTTGGTACATTATTAGAAGTTCTAGAAACATATAATTTTAAAACTAAAAAGTATTAATATAGGATTTGTAATATTATTTAGTTATTCAGTGTATATAATGGTAAACTATGTAATATTTAGGGCTTCTTTATAATGTAATTATTTGATTGTGATTGCTTCTTTTGGTTTACTTACAGAATGTATCATTGGATGCGGTAAAAGAACAAATGAACGGGAACAACAAGTATAATATGGATAGCTTAGGCTTTGGATTCAGTGTGGGTGTGGAGCCTGAAAAGGGCACAGATTCTGGCTTAATACAAGACTTTGAAAGAATACAGAAAGACACCACAGATTTCTGTAATATACAGGTGAGATATTTAGTATTTTCTAAATTGTCTATTAAAAAGGTATAGTATACATTACATTAATTAAGAATAGCAGTTCTATTATTTCCTTATTAAAATAAAATAAAAATAGCCTTTATTCACATACAATATAATATTTAACAATAATTTTATGGCATTGGTGTTCATTGTCAGGCTGTCCCTTTACATGGGCCTCCTCCAGGGCATTCCACTTGTCCCGATATTGGGTATTCCTTCTCCATTCTTTAGGCAAGTTGTCCTCCCAGCATCTTGTTGGTCTACCTCTTCGGTGTTTCCCGTCTCTCAGGTGTCACTTTAATATTTCTTTTTCACTTGTCATTTCCTGATCTCATCATATGACCCGTCCATCGCCAATTCAAAGATTTCACTGTACTATTGTCACTAAATCTTTAGTTAGTTAGTTATACTGGGCTGTGTCCGCACTTAGCCATTCGATTTGGCCATTGTACGTATTGTACCTTCTACCTACTCCAACCAACCCAGATTATCCCAGAAGGCTTGCAGCCTTTTCAGGCTGCTGCAGGCTTCCGCGAGCGTCCTGGGTGTGGAGAAACCGTGCCCGTTCGTCTGCCACACTCCTGCATTCCATAAGCACGTGTTGTGGCGTTTCTTCCGCCTCCATGCATCCTCTGTATAGAGGGCTGTCGGTCACACTTATCGTAAATAGGTGCTTGTTTAGGGGACAATGGCCAGTAATAATGCCGATGATTTTACAGATCCTGTCCCTGTTTAATCTGAGGAGATTGCGGGCAAGCTTTTTTGATGCCACCGGAACTGCATTCTTGGTTTGCCTGCTACCTACACTGTTTCTCCATTCTGTTAGATGTTTTTCTTCGGTTAATTGGCGCAGCCATGTTTTTATCTGGGCCTGGGCAGCAGTGGTTCCGGTCCATAAACTGCTGCCATCGATCCTCTTTTGGCCAGTTCGTCAGCGGCGTCATTGCCCTGTGAGTTGCTGTGTCCTTTAATCCATTACAAAGTTACTCTATTTGCCTTTGCTATGGATTGGAGAGTGTTGTGACATTCCAGTACAAGGACAGAGGTTATGGTGTTGTTTTTTAAAGCTTGAAGTACGGATGCACTATCTGAGACAATTTTTATATTTAGGTTGTTATTGTTGATATTTTTATGTTTAATTCATTTGAGAAGACACCCGCTCCAGTGCCGTGTGCGGTTTTGGATCCGTCTGTGTATATCCTAACTTAGTTGATGCCAGAGCTATCAACTGGTTCTGCAGTAAGTTGGATATTGTATCTTCTATCGAAGACGTGGTGGCATGGTATTCTGTCCATGGGCGCTTCAAGAAACAGTATTTCTTTCAAGCTTGCCTGTAGAATTTTTGAGTGTGTCGCCCTTGGCTTCCTCTTGAATGACCAGATCTAGAGGTCTTAAGTTCAATATATACTCCAGAGCGGCTGATGAAGTTGTTCTCATGCATCCCGTGGCTGCTACGCTTGCTAGTCGTTGCAGACTCTGGAGTTTTGCTTTTACCATGACCTGTTGGGTTCTGTGCCACCAGGCAACTGATCCGTAGGTTAAGGAAGGTCTACACTGCCCAAACGCTATACAGGCCTTCTTTATTCCAATCCAACTGTAACTATACGAGGAGATCCTTTAGAACATGTGACGCAGACTCGCAATTTAGGTCTTATCATGGACGGACAACTGAAGTTTGAGGAACATGTTTCAGAAATAATGCGAAACTGTTTTTATAGGCTTAAGGTGCTTTACCGCATACGCGACTGCTTAGCTCTTGATATGCGTATTAAATTGTGTGAAACCCTTGTTCTCTCAAAACTAAATTACGTCGATACAGTTTTTGGTGAATGTCTTTTGGCCCGTACGAAAAAAGTAATTCAGCGTATTCAGAACGCCTGTGCTCGATACTGTTTTCCTCTCCCTAAACATTCTCATATATCCCCATTTCTGAACCGTTACAACTTGCTTAACATGGCTGCTCGACGAAAGTTACATTTTGCTTTGCTTCTTTTTGGAGTTATGAGTAGCAAGCAGCCCGCATACTTATTCAATAAGTTAGAGTTTACCCAACGACACATGAGAATCGCACCACGCCTCCTATGCCCACGACACAAAACGGCCGCCTTTCGTGGCAGCTTTCGCTATGCTGCCTCAAAGTTTTTTTTTTTTTTTTTTTGAGAGAGACTGCTGGTTGCCGAGGGGCATTTCCAGCTTCACCGGGCTTGTTTTAGGGGCGGCGAGGTACGTAAAGGGTACCTCAAGCCGTGTTGAAACGAAACACCTTCAGAGGATTTCTAGAGGGGTACGGCATCGCACACTTAAAAGTGCGCGTCCCCGTGCCCTTCCAGAGTCTCCGAAGGGTTCGGATCGGATCGGGGAACGGAACCACCCGAGGGCGCCTCTAAAGGCACGGACCTCGGCT
The DNA here is from genome assembly GCA_947562085.1 of Eudonia lacustrata. NCBI lineage: Eukaryota > Metazoa > Arthropoda > Insecta > Lepidoptera > Crambidae > Eudonia > Eudonia lacustrata. The sequence goes on from OX387314.1 coordinate 20,649,539, forward strand.
CGGGTAGACCGGGCCGTGGAGGAGGAGAGGAGCTCCCAGGCACGTGACTGTGCCTGGCATAGAGCGCGTGTGAACCGGTTCTTCGTACCCTTGTTCTACGAGTACGGTGTCTTGGGCCTAAAACAGTGTGCATGTTTAGTGTATTCTGTAAATGTGTGCTGTCATTTGGAGGATCGGGCGGGGGGGGCGTTCGCAACTGTGATTGGGTCGTCGGGGTCGTGTAGGACGTGCTTAGGACGCCTAGACGCGTACCGTCTTGTTGCGGGAAGGCCTTCAAGTTTATAGTTGGCGGCCGCCACAACAAGCGGGTTAGGGTGGTGGGGGGCGTTATCGAAGTAACGTCGGGAGACGTCCTTGATAAAATCTTTGATAGTTGGGAGATCGAGGTCGCGATGGAGGTCAACATTACGAACGTAATGCGGACAACCCGTCGCGCCTCGCATAAAGCGGTTTTGTAGGGTTTGTAGGGGGTACAAGTGGGAGGGCGCGGAATGCGCGAAAACTACGCTAGCGTAGGTCATGACTGGGTGCCTCAAAGTGCTGGAACAATCTGCCACCGCCAATTCGAAACTGTAAAACTGCTAGCACATTCAAAGTAAGGTTAAAAGAGTATCTGTTAGAGTTACAGGTTTCCAGCGCTTAAGCGGTCATGTTGTGTTGATATTGTTATTACTTTATTATTTTATGATTTATTCTTTTATTCTTTTATATATTATTGTTTGTGTTATGTGTAGGTTATAGTGTGTATGTTGGCTGTATGTTATGGTTAATATTGTATACTGTCTATCTGTCACTGTGTAAAATTTTGAAATTCATGTCTGGAGCTGCGCCTCCCTCCCTCTCTTACTGGTTCCACAGAATATCAGCGCCTTGGCACGTCAATGTCATGGCATAAGCTGAGTGGTGACCATTTCGGTTGCATAATTATAAATTTAAATGTCCATTATGTCAAGTTGTCATAGATGCTCCGAATAAATATTTTTCATTTCATTTCATTTTTGCGTCAATGTGCCTCGCCCAATTCAATTTATTATCCAGGATGACTCCCAGATATTTTATTTGAGTTGATAGGGAGAGGTTGGTGTTAAAAAGTTTTGGTAGTTGGAGTTCGGGTAAATTCCTTTTGTTGGTGAAAAGGATAAGTTCTGTTCTTTTCGGATTTACTGACAATTTGTGTTCGTCACACCAGTCTTCCTTAATCTGAAGGGCTGAACGCATCACTTTGCATAGCACATTTTCAGCGCTCCCATTTATCAGTATTACTAGGTCATCCGCGTAACCAATAGTACTGTACCCTCTATAGTCACTAGGTCTTTATGCCCAGCATGCTCTGTTACATACTTTGCTGACATACCTTGAGTTTTTGTTTTGTTGTGAGTGAATAAACATGTCTGGCATCCATATCCTAAAAAGGGGAATATGCATGAGTTAAAAAAAAGTTTCTACTTTTGTGAGATGGTAAGTGTCTTACTTTTCATGACCGGCTTGACGTGACCAGTATCTTGACCAGGTATTGTTCACTTGTCTATGTATCTCTTTAGACATTTGCCCCCTTACAAATAAACACTATTTAAGCATTTATTTAGTTAATCATTGTTCTGTCTCTTTTTCTCAAATTGAGAACGACGTTTGTGTGACGTTGACAAAACAATGATTAACTAAGTAAATGCTTAAATAGTGTTTATTTGTAAGGGGGTTGGTTATCAGGAGTTATTAATTAGCCAAGGTACACATATTCATAAACGGTAAGTTGAGTTTATATGGATTGTAGAGTAGTTTATTATTTCATATTCCCATCTTTTCCGTTGTCGTCCCTTTTTTCTTTTTCCATCCCGTGGGTACTATGTGGTGATGTTTTTGGACCATTTTGGTTTCTGGCTCCTTAATGTATGTCCAATCCATTTCCATTTTAATTTCCTCACTCTGTAACACATCTGCCACTTGTGTCTTTTTCCTGATTTTGGTGAGTCTAATCCTATCCTTTAATTTTATATTTTAACACACTCCTCCATTTTATTTTGACACACTTTTAAGGGCTTTCTTGTATTTTTCAGTCAGCACCCATGTTTCACAACCATAAGTCATACAAGGTAGAATGCAGGAGTCAAATACCTTTTTCTTTATTTTTATTGAAAACTGTTGGTTTTTCATTACCTCTTTAAGCAACCAGTTTCTTTTCCATGAGTTGCATATTCGGTTTTCAATTTATTTTTGTGTTTGGTCTTCTGGTGATATTATTTGGCCTAAGTATGTATAACTATTGACGTATTCCATGTTATTATTATTTAAGTGTATTAGTTCTTTATTTTTATTTTTCATTAATTTAGTTGTTTCAATGTTCATTGTAAGTCCTGCTTGTTCACTTGTTTTTGCCAGCTGTTGTATCATTATTTATAGGTCCTCTGCTGTTTACTTAGAAGGAGGATTATATCATCGGCAAACCTTAGGTGATTGAGAGTAGTTTGGTTTTCAGCAAATAATATCAAGTCATTTCAAACCTTAGGTGGTGTAGTTTGTCCTCATTTATGTTCAGTCCAAAGTGATACAACTCCATGTCTTAATAAGAGCTTTGGAGACTCCTTGCAGTCCATGCCAGACTCATTATTTCCTTACTTATTATAAACCTTAAAAATAGTAGGTCGTAAAACTATTTTTACTTTCAAAAACTTCTAAAATTGTAAGTTGTATTTTATAGAATAGTATTTATAAATCTATAAAATATGAGGCAATATTTATTTTATTTTTACTTTATTGTATCGGTATTGAAGAGGCAGTAAATGTAAATGTTATAAGTAAGTGAAAAGTTATGTTTATCTATTTTGTCATACAAAAAAGATATATGGCATATTATTATATATGGGGATGGGTGAGGATGGAACAGCACCGTAAAGAGTGGCGTTCGAGGAAAGAGGCCTATGGCCTGCAGTGGGCGGAAATGGGCTGATGATTATGATGATGATGATAATGTTTTTATATAAAATTTGTTTTCTCTTTGTGTTGCAGGTATTTCAAACCCGTTCTGAAACTAATCCCTTCGCTAGTGATGACAATGACGAACTACTTGAAAGGCTTAAAAATAAAGAAAGAGATCCAATGAGCATGAGTTTTTACCAAGAAAAGGATGATGACACTTGTGAAAGGCTCGCGAAGAATGAACCACACGTGGACCTCAACGCCGTCCAAACGCTGCCTGACAGCGACGACGAGGAGCTGCAGCCGAACGGCGTCTGCGAGAACCACAACGACGACGAAAAGGAAAACATCAGTCCAGCGCAACACGAAGACCTATTAGGCGTCGAGAATGATGTCTCTGAACCAAACAACGACATAATAAGATTCGAAGAAAGGAAAGATATGCTAACAAACACCCTCAACTTCGGGCAAGGCGATTTCTTCATGGATTATAATGTAAACAGCAGTAACATGCAAGGTTATTCCAACATCGAATTCGAACCTAGTAATAATTCACAAGATGCCGTCGCCCACACGGACACACCTGAATCTCACAAATTGTTATTTGAGCAAATACCAGAAATTCCAGATGGCAAAAGCTCAGAATTAGGTTTCACAACCGAAGATCTTTTAGAACAGACCGAGAGCGAAAAGGACACGAGAATTCTCACGCCCCAGGAAGAAATTTCACAAGATATCGACATGGAGAATAAGAATGACTATTCACCGTGCATAGAAGAACAATCGGACTTTTTATCCAAAGCGGAGGAGGATCAAGATCCACAAACCTTAGGAGACAGCGGGGACGACGACATCGTCCCGGAGGCAGACTTAATTGAAGACCACATTCCCGAACCTAGCGTCGACCGGCTGGCGGCGTCGCCGTTACCCGTCGAAGATAGACTATCCGAGGTCGCATCGCCCGAAGTGTCGCACAATGTCGAAAACGGCGTCGAAGTGGACGTCCACCAAAGCTCGGAGCAAAAGCTGGAGGTCGACGACGATCACATTCCTCAACGAAACGTCACGCACGAGACGCCCGACATCAAGATAGACGCGGAGGACACCGACGCCGAGATCACACAGGTCTGCGGCCGGCCCAGCGAGTCGGATTCCCCTCTGCCGTCTCATTCGCCGCTGCCCAGCGAATCTCCGGCGCACGACGATTCCGGTCTCGTTTCTGAGTCGCCAACCCTTGCGAAATCGCCGTTCCTACCGGAGCTCACGGCAAAATCGCCGGTGCCCGCGGAGTCTCCGGCTCCGTCCCAATCGCCGGCGGTGGTTTCCCCCCGCGCCGGCCAAGTCGCCATTCCCGGCCGAGTCCCCCGTCCCGCCCGCGGCGGCCACCCCGCAGCCGGCCGAAGCCGCGCTCCTACAGACGCTCGACCCGCCCTCGGACGCGTCGGCGCCGGCCTCTCCCGCGCCTCCGCAAGACTCTGTACCGGTGGAGCCCGCGCCGCCGTCCCCCGCGCCCGCCGCCACGCCGCAGCCCGCCGACGTGCCGCTGCCCCCGCGACTCCCCCGCCCCGGCCTCCCCCCCCGCCCCCGCCCGCGCTCGCCGACCACTCCCTCGCCGTCGAGTCATCGATGCGGACGGAGGCTTCCCCTGCGATCGAGGAGCCCTTCGTTTCTGAAACAATCTTGCGGCCGGAGACCGCGTCTCCGCGAGGGAGCGAGCGAGCACCGGATTCGCCCTCCCCCGCCCCCGTCCCCGCAGAGTCCTTCGCGGATTCTGCGGCATTGCGGGAGAGATTATCGCCGGAGATCGCCCAAGAAGCGTTCGCGAACGAAACCGAAACCGCTCAGGAGGCGTTCGCGAACGAAGCCGAGACCGCACCCGCGCCCGACCTCGTCCCCGGCGCGCCGCCCTCCGACCTAGTCACGGACATCGACATCGGCATCCCCGAGTCGCACGCGCAAGAGATATGCGTGCCCGTCACCAACGAGATCGGCCACGACGCGCCCGCGCTCGACGCCCCGCCTCTCAGCGACACGCCCATCGCGAGCGTTGCGCCTGCCGCCGCCGCCGCCGCCGCTATCGTGGCCGCTGGAGTCGGTGCCGTCACCGCCAAGAAGGCCATCGCGAAGAAGTCGCCCACCACGCCTACCGCTAAATCTGCTCCGAAAACTCCAGCCAAAATCGCTGCGAGTCCGCGTACGCCCGCCTCGGCCCCCAAAAAACCCGCCGCCGCGACGACGGCGTCTCGGCTTTCGAGCGCGCGCACGCCCGTGTCCCCTACCAAACCCGTCGCGCCCACGTCCGCGACCAAGCCGGCCGCGCCCAAACCGACCGCAGCACGCACGTCGGCGGCGAAGCCCGCCGCGCCGAGCGCGCGCCCGATCACGAAGCCGGCGCCGGCGGCGGCCAAGGAGAAGGAGCCCGCGCCCATCAGCCGGCCGGCTCCCGGCGCCGCCAAGCCGGCCCCGCGGCCCGCGCCGAAGCCGGCCCCGCCCCGCACCGCGCCCGCCGCCGCCGCCGCCGCCGCGCGCCCGCCCCCCATCACGCGGCCGGCGGCGGCGCGCCCCGCGTCCGCGCCCGCGCCCCGCGCCGCCGCGCCCAAGCCCAAGCTGGACGCCAAACCGACTGAAATCAAAAAGCCCGCAGAGAAAAAGCCGCTCGCCAACGGCGACGCCAAGGAGGCCAGGCCCGCGCCGGCGCGGCCGCCCGCCCGCGCGCCCGCCGCCCGCCCCGCGCCGCGCCCCGCCGCCCGCCCCGCGCCCGCCTCCGCGCCCGCATCTGCCAAGTGAGTATATTTTGTTTCTCGCTCTTTTAAAGTAAGAAAATACAGAACAGGCGCAAGATAGCAGACATGGTTTTTCTCCATAAAATTATTAACGGGAAAATAGATAGTCCCGACATTCTAGAAAGACTGCAATTAACCTTACCACGTACCAGCAGCAGACTGCACAAACGATCATTCACTCTGCCCTCACGGCGTACCAACTATGGTCGACACTCGCCATTGTACCGCTCGTGTTCGTACTATAATGATGTTTGTCTAGAACTGGATATTTTCGATGCATCAGTCAAAAGTATAAAGGGTCATTATAATATATTTGTAAACTAAATTTATTCAACACTTGTCCAAATTGTAGTATGTATTGTTTTTATCTTTTTAATATTTTAGTTTCCATCAATCAATGTAAAACTTATTTATTTAATGTTATGTTTGTGTGCATGCTATGTTCACAGTAAGAAGGGCATACAGTCACTTTGCAATGTTGATCTTTTATATATTTTAATTACTGTGTATGCAAGTTTGTGAAACTAATAATAAAAAAATTGATTTCTATCGAATTTTTGTTGTTAAAGTGAAAGACGTCGACTTCGTTTTAAATGACTTTTAATCTTTAGTAATTATTAAGATGTCTGCTAAAAATCAGATTTGTTTGTGACATAACCAAAACGTGTATTTTTCGTAAAATTCCATGCGCCATGTGTAACGATGTTGTTGTGGCTCAGGAGCGCCGTGCCCAAGGCGGCGCCCCGCGCGTTGGACAAGGTGAGCAAGGACCTCGCCAACAGGCGCATCACCAGCAAGGCCGCGCCGCCCCGGACCGCCGCCGCCAAGGTACGTGCGCCTCATACATACTCACCTATTGTATATGTTAAGCTACTCCTTCCAAGTGTTAAAATTAAATGCTATGTTGTGTGTGCCTTATGCCGGATCCCTATATTCTATATGTTTGTTGTTTTACTTACTGGAGTTAGAAATTTGACATAATTTGTATGGAGCTTATGTAAATTTTTTATCTATAGTAGACAAAACAACAGATAGATAGAATATAGGAAACCGGCTTTAGCCCAATTAAATCTAAGTTATAATGCATACAAAACAATCGCAAAAATTTGTTTCGAACTTTTTCGTTTGAATTTCGAACGCAGGGCAGCACAGACAATGCGACTAAATAAAATTACACCAAGTGCCCAAATTTTAATGCCTCAGTTTCGACGCGCTAGTGCGATATCTACCTTGTGTTTGTATATACAGGGTGTCCCAGAGATCAACGTCAACAACACTCAAACTCAGATACAAACGAACAACTCTTACTATTGGACCAACTCCCTAACTCGAAAAAAAAAGTCAAGCTGTTGTATACATTTTGGTCGAATGAATATTGATGTTTTGTATGGAACAGCTGAATTTTTTTTTTAGAGTTAGGGAGTTGGTCCAATAGTAAGAGTTGTTCGTTTGTATCACGGGAGTCACCCCGTTTCGGCTTGACGTTGATCTCTGGGACACCCTGTAGAAATCATTGCCCTAGCCGACAATTTAAAACCGGTCCGTCGTGATGTGGTTACATCAACTAGAGCTCAAAATGCGTTATGCTCATTCTGCGTTTGCCCCAATGCGTCATCGCTATTTTTATAAGCTCTATAACACTGATTTCGCGTTGCGGTAATTTTACAGTGACCACAACGCGATGTGAGCTCATTTTTCGCTCTGGTAGCTAGCCAGACAAACAAAAAAGCCCTACCAAACATAGTACCCACAAGCATTTACCCTCGCTGGGAATCGAACTCGAAACCTCTTGGACAGACCTGTGGTCTTGACCACTAGACTACATAGGTGAATAAAACTTAGCGCGCTAACGCGAGTTTACGACTAAATAAATACATATAATGCGCATTCGCATATGGACTCATTGAATAAAGTTCATATATAGTCGACCATGAAATTGCTTTATCACTTTTGACAAAAACTTCCACTACCATAAAATTTCGCTAAGGCTCATTGTCAATAATGACAACGTATTTGTCCCTTGGTCTTTTAAACAAAAATAGAACTTGTTGTTTTGTTATATGCAAACAAAATACACTTCTAAGGTGGTAAAGCAATTTCATTGTCGACTATACATACCTAGCTGTGAACGCGTGATAAGTGCCTGTTATGAGAACGTAGCCTAAATGCACAAAACAACAGGACCCAGAAGACATCCTCTCACGGACACGGATTCAGTTTTTGTGAGAGGGTATGTATTAACCCTATTCTTGGCATAGTGGATTATTTGACACTTAACTTACAAAACAAATCGAGTAGTGAAAAAAGAACACATTTTCTACAAAAATATAATTATATAGCTAGCTGACCGGCGGACTTCGTACCGCTTTGACAGTTTCCATGACAACAAAACAAACAAATCATTCGTCCGCTTAAGAACACCCGTATCCCATGATAGACCCTTATAGCAGCGCCACCTATCGGGTCCCGGTCCACACAGGTTACTAAACCACTAGGGCTGTAACTTGTTTATAATTGATGTTACGTCACAAAAGAACTGTTTAATTAAAAAATGCATAAAAAGTTAAAGTTAATAATTATGGCTTAGTAACTCTGCATACAAGATCTAGATCGGATACGCTTTAGATCTTTTAATTTTGACCACACCTTTCTGTTACACGTTGTATATAAAGATAAAGATTCCACAAAAAACGTCTGCCAAGTGTAGGGTTAAAAGCTCGCCACCTGCAGTGTCCCGCGTGAGTGGTAACCGTCCTGTCTGGTTGCAGGCGCCGGCCGCCAACAAGGGCCTGCCGCAGAAGGTGACGCGTCGCGCGCCGGCCCCCGCGGCGGGTGAGGTCGCGCCGCGCAAGCCGCCGCCGTCGCCGCCCGCCGCCGACAACGCGCTGCCCGACGTCATCGCGTAGGCGCACAGAGATTCCTATTATTTCCGCTTGAATTTTGTGATTTTCTATAAGTGTATGATAGTTTTAACGCCGCTCCCGGCGGCGAGTCGTTAGGTGCGGGAGTTTCCTCCCACTTTTATATTATAGAGTCGCTTTTTATAGACTTGTATGTTGCCGGTTCGTTACGCGGGCGGCGCGCCGCCGCCGGCCGGAGCGTCGGCGGCGGCGCGCCCGGCCCTAGGTGGTTATTATCCATTATCCTGATTATAAGTCTGTTTTAGAATTTTATATTACCAACGAATGATTGATTTAAAATCTGGCTTCTAATTTATTTTCTTTGTATAACCGTATTATTTAATAAAAAATGTAAGGAAGGCTGAGATATTGTTTTATTTATGAGGGGTTCGAAATTATCGATAGCTTAGTCGAAATGAAACGAAACGTTGAAACGATAGTATTGTTTACTTAATTCGTACTAGCTTACTGTGTCTATGTAAACTTAAATATCATGGTGTTACAAAGAAATACTAAAAATATAGCATTTTATTCAAATAAATGATTATCACACCCTTTCTATTCTTTTATTGGATCCATATTATTTTATAAATTTTCTAAATGAGGGAAACGCAAATCCGTGTCTCGTAGGTTGTCTGCCATCCACTGCTCGGCCTGGCGCGTCATCTCTTCGTCGAAGCTGTCGCGCCAGCCGCCCGCCTTGCCTGCAACGATTCAAAGATATTTTAAGATGATTCCAGATTTGAGTAACATAAACTATACTATACGTTAAAAAAACTGAAAACTGCCACGCCGCAGTCCCCTCTAGTACACGTGACTCGCGCGCAAATGATAAATGTATTACATTTTTGCTCATAAATGACAACTTACAATACTTTCAAAACTTTGTTTTATCACTTTTTGTCGTCCATACCTTGCCATGCCACGTCCATGCCTTTTAAAAACATGCTAAATAACTAATTTTGATTCTGGACTCTCGTTTAGCCTTACCTAAGAATTTTAGGTGTGGCTCATTTTGGCACAGCCACCATCACCAGCCCGAAATCTGAGTTTACAGATAATTAGTGGGGCCAGGGTTCAAAAGTTATAAGGGATACAAGGTGGCCGTGCCAAAATGAGGCTCATTTTGGCACGGCCACCTTGTATCTCTGAAACCACGGGTCGTAGCGAAGATCTGCTTACACCAATAATTAGTGGATAATTAGTGGGAATTAGTGGATAAATCTCAGAATTAGTGGGGCTATGGTTCAAAAGTTATAAGGGATACAAGGTGGCCGTGCCAAAATGAGCGCTCATTTTGGCACGGCCACCTTGTATCTCTGAAACCACGGGTCGTAGCGAAGATCTGATTACACCAATAAATAGTGGATAATTAGTGGGAATTAGTGGATAAATCTCAGAATTAGTGGGAGCTTCTATGAAAAGTTATATCAATTTTTCATTTTCCCATAGTAGATGAACAATCGCGTACATGAAGCTTATTGATAATTTGAATTAACAACTTAAAATTGAAAGGTATAAAGAGTCTAGGTAAGAATCTAGGTATATATAGAGTTAAAGTAAGTAAATGAGAGAGAGAATCGGATACATGTATGGATATAATTGTACATGACATTAATGTAAAGACCAAAAAAAAAAACTAGTTAGTATATAAATGCATTTCTTTAAAAATATAAAAAGGCTCATTTGAATGCTTTACAATTTAATTATTAACCGACTTCAAAGAAAAGATGAGGTTCTTTTTTACTATTAATTATTAATTTTGCTTATTAACACAAGAGACAACGGGATAACAACACACTTTTAAAATGGCTTGTATAATCTATCAGGCTAATAAATGTTATCTGGGGACTGAAAAATCGAAAAATCTTTTAATACATTTTTTTAAGCATTTAATGGCGCCTTTTTTATTGATACAGAATCAAACATACGTACACACATATCAAAGTTTCGTCGTTCATTCACAATTTAATTAATTCAAGTAATAACTAAATGCTTATGGCGCGACTGCACATGTTGTTTTTGTATGGAAAAAAGAAGTTGCTATAACTTTTGAACCATGGCCCCACTAATTCCCACTAATTATCCACTAATTATTGGTGTAATCAGATCTTCGTTACGACCCGTTGGTTCAGAGATACAAATGAGGCTCATTTTGGCACGGCCACCTTGTATCCCTTATAACTTTTAAACCATGGCCCCACTAATTCTGAGATTTATCCACTAATTCCCACTTATTATAGTGTGATGTTTTTGTTGTAATTTTTATTGTAATCTGTATGGGTGTAAGCTGCCTGAATAAATAATCTTATCATATCATTATTATCTGTAAACTCAGATTTCGGGTTGGTGATGGTGGCCGTGCCAAAATGAGCCATATGAATTTTAGCCATTAGTTGCATGTACTATAATTAATTAGTCCATGGCCGTAGGTAGTATAGACGCTAATTCCTAACGTATTTAAAATATAAAGACAACACACTGCTGCTTTCATAAATTTCAACCAATTTATTTCTACTGTTACATATTTTGGTTTAAACTCTTACCTTTTCTAATAAAACCTTCCTCTCCACGGACGGAAATGCCTAGCTCCTTCATAACGTCATAGTTCACAGATTTGTTGTTTTTGAACTTGTCTATGCTGAGGTGGTCACACAAACGAGCGATCTCTTCATCAGTGAATTCTTTGTCGAGAAACATTGCCACTCGCCGCACCGCAGCTGGTAAATCCTGAACAATGCGAATACAGCTTTTGAATGAGATATAAACCTTATTATGGAACGGAATTTTATAGTACCTGAAAACGCTAGCTTACTTTTGCTAATTCCTCGTAAAACAAAAACAGCATATTAGGGTGATGTCTCTGTTCCCATGCTTCCTTTAGATGTTCAAAGTATGGCGTCCAATGATCTAAAAACAAAACATTTCGTTAGAGAAGCAGTTGTCGGTACCAGGCCGTGTCGAAACGATTTATTCGGAACGCCGAGTCAGCTCTGGCCGAGTGCTCTGACGTGTATATAATCGAAGGGCGAGTGTTACTTTAAACTTAAATTCAGATAAAAATATCCATATTTTTATTAGTATGTTAATGATAATAATAATAAAGCTTATTGAAAAACAATATTATACAATATAATAACTAAATACTAAACATATTAATAGAGAACAAATAACACAATGTGCCTGGACTAGGATATTCCTGTTTTCCAGGCATAAATAAAGAAAAAGGTCACAAAACTATCTAAATGGTAAAACTTGCAAAAATACAGTTCTATCTTTAGTCGCTAAATAAATTACATTACAATATTAATTATGAACCTAAACTAATAACTAAATAGAACAACAATCAATTACTTTTCTGTATCTTCGTAGGACATATCGAGAAGTGCTCCTATAAGTAAGTATATTTTTAGTTTTAATATAGCTATAATGATATGCTGAAATTGGCATTCAACCTATTGTAAAGAAGTGGTCCCAGGAACACATAAAATCTGGAAGAGAAGGCATCTTGTTACTGTATTATGAGGGCAAACTATATATTTTCGTCTTTTGTTAGTAGTTTCGGTGCTGTAGGTGAGCGCGGTGATGTCCGTGACTCCAGCGGGATAACCCCTTCAGATCGGCTTCAAATTTCGCAGTGATTTAGTTGATATTATGTTTAAATTTGTTAGCAAATATCAAAATTTGTTGACCAACAGTTATCGAGATATCCCATGTTAAAGGGTATCCCGCTGGGGTCACGCTCGTCAAAACTATTTGACCTAAAACGAGCAGGAACGAGACACGCTACTGATATAGTTTTTGTGCTAAGATTTTGTTGATTCAATTATGAATCCATCAGTGAAAATTCCAGGATTCTACCTTCTGTAGTTACCGAGTAATCAAATACCTACTTTTCGTCAAAATTCCTCCGAAAAGTAAGTTCTAGTTGAGGTGTAAGACAAAAGGCTACATTCATGAAATCCAGGGAAGATTTTGTTGACTCTGAGAGAAAATTTGTTAGACAAAACCGAGAACTCTAGCTACAGTACATCCTGAGATATAACGCTAATATGGTTATCCCGCTGGGGTCACGGTGTTGATACCTAAACATGGTTTTTCCACAGGAATGGAGCAAGTAGCGAGTTTATGACTATAGCCAAGATTTTGTGGGTGTAAAAATCTAACCAGTTCCTACTTTTCAGTTTCCTAGGTACAGTATTTTAGAAGAAATTTAAGTTTATAACTTTTTCATACTAAAAGTACGCGTATAAGCCGACAAAATTAAGTTGGTTCCTTAAAAGGCCAAGATGGCGGCCAATTTTTTTGTTATTATAGTTAGTAGTTAGTAGTTAGTTAGTATTTTGATGAAACTAAAATTGGCCACCATTTTGGTCTTTTTAAAGAACCAACTTAATTTTGTCGGCATATACGCGTACTTTTAGTATGAAAAAGTTATAAACTTTAATTTCTCCTAAAATACTGTACCTAAGAAACTGAAAAGTAGGAACTGGTTAGATTTTTACACCCACAAAATCTTGGCTATAGTCATAAACTCGCTACTTGCTCCATTCCTGTGGAAAAACCATGTTTAGGTATCAACACCGTGACCCCAGCGGGATAACCATATTAGCGTTATATCTCAGGATGTACTGTAGCTAGAGTTCTCGGTTTTGTCTAACAAATTTTCTCTCAGAGTCAACAAAATCTTCCCTGGATTTCATGAATGTAGCCTTTTGTCTTACACCTCAACTAGAACTTACTTTTCGGAGGAATTTTGACGAAAAGTAGGTATTTGATTACTCGGTAACTACAGAAGGTAGAATCCTGGAATTTTCACTGATGGATTCATAATTGAATCAACAAAATCTTAGCACAAAAACTATATCAGTAGCGTGTCTCGTTCCTGCTCGTTTTAGGTCAAATAGTTTTGACGAGCGTGACCCCAGCGGGATACCCTTTAACATGGGATATCTCGATAACTATTGGTCAACAAATTTTGATATTTGCTAACAAATTTAAACATAATATCAACTAAATCATGGCGAAATTTGAAGCCGATCTGAAGGGGTTATCCCGCTGGGGTCTCGGACATAGCGCGGTGTGCTGTTTGAGGACTGTGCTCAATATAAATAATTGTCGAACTGTTAGTAGGTACCTTACAAGACCTATAAAGTAGTTCAGTGGGGAAGATGAAAGGACGGAAAGTAGAAACCTTCAAGATCGCTCGCTGGGCTCTCTCAATGGTTAAGGGTGCGCCGTCCGTAAGTGACAAGTGTCATATTAGCCCAAGAACTTTCCGATATTTTTGTAAAAAACTCAATAACAGGCCAAATTTTTGTAAACGGCCATTAAATATAATTATAAGAAACTATATTTTAGAATCCAACAAAATCTCGCATTGGAAGGTATCGAAAAAAAGTTATACCCCGAAAATGGTGCAATTTTACAGCAAATATGCTATCACCGGTTTTATCGTGAAAAAGTGTTTATGTTCACCTTATCTAAGCACCAAAGTTGAAATCCATAAAGATTTACAACGGGAAACTAATACTTAAGGAAGAAGTCGGTTGTTTCACTAACTGCACAAGCGTGCGTTACCCCAGCGGAATGTTGTCGAATTTCTTGGATTCTTGATATAGAATAATTAGTGCTCCATCTCGTGTAATTGTGCGCGAAATCTTAAAATTTGTGCGTCCAGTAGTTTTTGAGATATTCGCGAAAAACAGATGCCGCTGGGGTAACGTTACCCCAGCGGCACATTTTTTTTTCCTGTGGACTTATCAAAAAAAGTACGCATAGATCTTGGGGCGCTGTAAATGTGCGTGTTAGTCTTAAATTTGTGCGTCTTATAATTTCGAAGTTATTCAAAATACCGCTGGGGTAACGTTTGGGTGGTTGCTGTATCTCGCGAACGGTGAGGCGCACAAATATGATTTTTTTTACACACAATGTAATAAATTTGTGCGTAATTTGGGCAAAAGCAGAAATTGAAAAAAATGCACCGTTCTGAAGATATATTTATTTTGAAGAAAAAGGATAATCGGTCCTAGCTCCTTAAATACTAACCTTAGAGACTAATTTCTGATATTGATTCGTACCTTATAATACCCTACAACGTCTATTAAAATCTTAAAAGCTTACTGCAAGTCGTTAATGAGTTATGGCACTTTAAATGTCACTGGCCCGTGAGGTATTTTGGTCGTCGCTTACATGAGTTTGGTATGGACCAGCAAATCGCTTATTAAGCAAATAATTAGTGCCTTCATTCAACTAGCCATTTGAAAAAAATGCATCGGTGTTTTATTTCTCAAGAATAGTCTATCGCTTGTGTCTGCACCTGTACCGATCATAATGCCATAAATTTTAGAAGGTTAGCGTCATGTATGGCGCGGCCGCTTTTTGATATTCATCTTAACTTGGTCGGTTATCACTGTATTTCGTTTCATTTACCATTTTTACTATAAATCTTTAAATAATAAGTGGATTAGACTGAAAATTTTCAAATAGCTAGTTGAATGAAGGCACTAATTATTTGCTTAATGAATGATTTGCTGGTCCATACCAAACTCATGTAAGCGACGACCAAAATACCTCACGGGCCAGTGACATTTAAAGTGCCATAACTCATTAACGACTTGCAGTAAGCTTTTAAGATTTTAATAGACGTTGTAGGGTATTATAAGGTACGAATCACCATCAGAAATTAGTCTCTAAGGTTAGTATTTAAGGAGCTAGGACCGATTATCCTTTTTCTTCAAAATAAATATATCTTCAGAACGGTGCATTTTTTTCAATTTCTACTTTTGCTCAAATTACGCACAAATTCATTACATTGTGTGTAAAAAAAATCATATTTGTGCGCCTCACCGTTCGCGAGATACAGCAACCACTCAAACGTTACCCCAGCGGTTTTTTGAATAACTTCGGAATTATAAGACGCACAAATTCAAGACTAACACGCACATTTACAGTGCCCCAAGATCTATCTTCCTGCGTACTTTTTTTTGATAAGTCCACAGGAAAAAAAATGTGCCGCTGGGGTAACGTTTCCCCAGCGGCATCTGTTTTTCGCGAATATCTCAAAAACTACTGGACGCACAAATTTAAGATTTCGCGCACAATTACACGAGATGGAGCACTAATTATTCTATATCAAGAATTCAAGAAATTCGACAACATTCCGCTGGGGTAACGCACGCCTGCTTAATGTACTCTAAGAAAATAATAATAGCAGATTTTTTATTATCTTTATATAATTTAAATTGGATTTAGTACATTACGTGTTAATGAAAGCAAATGAAACAAAAGTAATTAAAAACTGATCTGATAGCATTTTTAACATAGGTGTAATGCCACTTTCGAGTTTACGTAGAGTTTTTTTAAGTTTATTTGTTTTTCATTTATATTTATAGGAGGATTATTAAATTTTACGAAAGATAACTAATAAAGGTATTCAAATGTAAAGTAAATAATATTTATACCATTTTTGCCTATTTTTTATAGATTTTATAAAGCTTTGTATTTGTTTTTTTTAATGTCGCTGTCACAAATATTGGTGGATTACTAATGAATTATGTAATAAACTAGATAATAAATTTTTTTATGTTAAGAAAATACAGATATAGAATTATTGTTGAGTCTCCATATAGCGAATTAGTTTGGCTCTCAGGCTATATGTTTTATTTGAAATGTCGTCGTCCATATTTATTTGATGCCGCGCGGCCATACTAATTTTGTATGGGGAATTTAAGGCGCTTAATAAAAAATAATTATTTAAATAACCACTTAATGAATCGAAAATGTAGTCTAGCAATTTGTAGTTTATCCATTGATGATTGTTTAGACAAAATCAGAGGTACAACAATTTAGATAAACTATAAGAAATCTACTAAACGCCGCCACTCGTTTTCATGATTTTTGCCCAACTTTAAATGATATAAAACCATAGCGTGTTATGAATTTATGGTTCTGACAAATTGTAAACACGTTCTCTATGATACTAAATATATATTTTGTTCATTTAATACGATAGTATTTTCAATTATATTTACTTAACCGTAACTGCATTTTTGGCATTTTTTGGTCGGCGCACCCTTAATAGGTAACAAAGTTTTAGCCGTGCCACCCCATGACGTAATGCAGTAAGTTATGCGTGCACTACCCCAGCGGAATGTTGTCGAATTTCTTGGATTCTTGATATAGAATAATTAGTGCTCCATCTCGTGTAATTGTGCGCGAAATCTTAAATTTGTGCGTCCAGTAGTTTTTGAGATATTCGCGAATTACCCCAGCGGCAAATTTTTTTTCTGTGGACTTATCAAAAAAAAAGTACCCAGGAAGATAGATCTTAGGGCGCTGTAAATGTGCGTGTTAGTCTTAAATTGAGATATTACGCGAAAACTACTGGACGCACAAATTTAAGATTTCGCGCACAATTACACGAGATGGAGCATCGATTTATTCTATATCAAGAAACCAAGAAATTCGACAACATTCCGCTAGGGTAACGCACGCGTAAGTTATTATGGATTGACAAAGTTAAGTAAACTTGCCTGATTATATTTGAATTCACGACAGTGCGTAGTTTTTAAAAAACGAATATCAACTTACGGATTATGCCGCATAAAGCTACAATATGGTGCGTCAAACGTCAGGGATTCATCAATTATAACGCCTAAATACTTGACCTTGTCAGTGATAGCAATCTCTGGACACTTACAGACGTGATTCGTAGGGTCCTTAGAATGGTGAGCATACAATATGGTGTTTGTTGTAGCCAATTTGGATTTACGTATAGAGAATTGTATGTAATTGGTTTTATCCGCGTTGAGTGTTAATATATGTTGCTGTAGCCAGTTATTAACAATATTAAAGCCACGTTGTGCAACTTCATAGTCATCTTCGTCTGAGTTAGCAGAGAAGAGTAGCGCAGTGTCATCAGCATAAGATATGATTTTACCACGATCTAGTTGCAGATTACAAAGGTCATGAATGTATACCAAAAACAGAGTGGGGCCTAAAATACTTCCTTGAGGAAGACCAAAACAGGATTTTTTTTGATAAGAACTGAGAACATTGCCTATTTTTACGCATTGGGTACGTTCATGCAGATAATTTGCAAATAGTTTAAGCTGGGTGCCTCTTATACCTAAGGATTCAAGCTTATGCAATAGAAGGGGTATGGAATCTGTGTCGAAAGCTTTAGCGAGGTCCAGAAATATTCCCATTGCCTTCTTGCCCTTGTCAAGTTCCTCCACTAAATAGTCAGTGAGTTGATGGTCAGCGTCAGCAGTCGATAATTTGGATCTAAAACCAAACTGAGCTTTTGACAATATTAATTGTCGCTCCAGATATCGGACAAGTCTACTATTTATAAGCTTTTTCAATATTTTTGATATTGCTGGTAGTATCGAAGTAGGTCTATAATTCGTAATTTGATCTTTACTGCCAGATTTGAATACCGGGACAACGACAGCTTTTTTCAGACAAGTAAATATTCCTTGAGCCAAGCATTTTTGAAAAATGTTAGGACTGGATGACACCAGGATGTGCTTGAATTGTTTAAGTGTTTTATTTGATATGTTATCCCACCCAACCGCAGTGTCAACTTTTAGGCCAATTATGATCCCTTCAACCTCAGCTTCATCAGTGTCAAGCAGAACAAATGATTTTAGAGTATTTCTAAAGGTTAAATGAAAGCTTGTGGGTGGCAGCGATTGATTATGAACTTTTTCTGCCAGTCTCCTTCCTACATTGACGAAAAAATCATTAGCATTGTTTGCGGATGTTAGCGATGATGAGTGCACCCCCAACAATTTTGATGATAACCTGTAACAATTTTCATGTGGTTTTGTTAAATAGGTACGTTATATTTTTAATACACTTCCACATCTTTTTACTGTTTGTTCCAGCCTAATCTAATTCCTTTTTTTCGTAAGTAAACAGCCCATAATTGTCCCACTGCTGGGCAAAGGCCTCCATCATTGAAATCAAGTCATCGCTACAATTGAGGGGTAATGGCTTAATCACCACGCTTGCCAAGTGCGGGTTGGTGATCACAAACCCGGGCTATGCATCGAAAAATCCGAAATACATTTTTGCCCGACCTGGGAATTGAACCCGGGACCTTCGGGTATCGGGCCGAGCGCTCTGCCACTCAGCCACCGAGGCGTTAAGGCTTTTTTTCGTAAATACTTGTAATTTTTTTAAGAAGCTCGTTACAAAAGTTACGGTATTTTTTATACGATGTTTGCAATATTAAATTAGCTGGGTTCGACTTAACTTTCATATGAAGTTTGTCCCTATGCCTCATTACAACGAATAAGCCCTGGGATGATCCAAGGCTTAATATTGTAATTTAGTAACAATGATACTTGTTATGCTATGTTAGTATTGTTAGTTCAAACAATCATTCATTTATTTTAGTTAATAGAGTGATGCTAAATGCGATGTTCAGAGTGGTGCTGCTTCGACATAAAAAAAATATCGCACTCTCCACTTCTTTACTTTACTTTATAGAGGGCCGAATCACTCACGTCACGTTGCGTTGTTGGTATAAGGTTTTCGGTCCTAAGCGACTATCGATTCATCTATAGTTTGTAAGCTTTAATTGATAAGAACTTACGTAAATCTTTGATAAAGAAATTCCAGAAGGTTTTCAGATCTCCAGTGTACCCTTGTGTTCTCATAAGCCTGTTTAGATGATAGAAGGACACCACAACGTCTCTTGGATCTCTTGCCACGTACACCACCTTGCCAGTATCCAGCAGACTGGGTGGCAGAAGAGACATAGGCATGTGTGTTTTGACGAACCTCGGGGAAGGCATGGCTGCCAGCTGTTCAGTTCCCGGCTGAGTAACTAAATCTAGGAGTTGTAACTTTCTTTCACTAGCACTGTTCTCTGCCAGGAAAACTTCTTTCATGAGTGGATGCACACAAATTGAGAACCTGAAAAAGCATAATTTTTATAAGTAGGTACTTAAATAAAAAAGTGATTCTTACATGAAGTTTCCTTCTTTACTAGCCGCATTCAGCGCACAGCACTACACTAAAGCTTTAAAGCAGAGTGCTAAGAATTGGCGAAGGTACAACTTCAATACTCACTCTAAAAATGGGTATCTTTCTGTCAGCGGTATTTCATCAGATTTTGCATAATCTAAATCGTTTGCTACCATCCAAACTAATTCCTGTGTCCATGTGGTACCTGTAAACAGATTTTATTTTTATGTGTTAAGAGCAGTAAAAGTTACAAGTAAGTACTGCACTGCTTTGTTATTTTTCAGACGTTTAAAAATGTTGCAGGAGTGGGACATCGTTACGCTATTTGGTAGTGCACCTGATTCACGATTCATCTAAGTCACTTTTGCCGCGTATGTTAGTACATTATCGATTACTAAAGTGAATTCGCTTATACTGGGTGGCACAAAAGTTACGACGGGGTTTTAAAAATTAAAATCTGGCATTTGCACAGATATTTACTATTCTTTTGTTTCACAAATCATAAAATACATTTTGGAGATTCAGCATGGATAATTTTACCGTTATTCAATGTACCAAAATCATAGAGTTTTATTTTCAACATCATCAGTCGATAATTCAAACGCAGCGAGCGTATCGCCGCCATTTCCATGTGCGCCACTCTCCCTCTGAACATATGATTCGACGCTTGGCGGCACGTTTTCAGCAGACAGGTTCAGTAGCCGATCTCCCAAGAACTGGAAGACCACGCTCTGCTCGAAGTGCAGACAATATTCAGCGAGTGCAAGCGAGTTTAGAGGAGAATCCGGAAACATACGCGTAAGCGTTCGTCACAGAGATATCGCAATTTAATTGAAAATTTCTTAGTGCCAGCTGTTGTTGACAGTCCAGAGATGTGGTTCCAACAAGATGGAGCCCCGCACATACGGCTTGAGCCACAATAACCGTCCTAAAAAAGACTTTCGGCGAGCGTTTAATCTCGAGATTTTCAACTTTTAACTGGCCCGCTCGTTTCCCAGATTTAACAGCGCCAGATTATTTTCTCTGGGGTTATTTAAAAGACAAGGGGTTCATTAATAAACCCAGGACCATCGAGCAGCTGAAGACCAACATCCGAGCTGAAATACGGTTGCTAACTCCTCATGTTCTGAGAAAAGTAATGAGAAGTGCTCTCGAAAGAGCCCGTCTTTGTGAGTCTGAAAATGGTGGTCATTTACGTGATGTAATTTTTAAAACCTAACTCAAAAATATCTCCATGAGTGTTTTTTTATTATCTCATAATAATTAAGATGAATTTAAAAAAATATAAAGTTATAACCAATTGCAACCCCGTCGTGACTTTAGTGACAGGTTTAATACTCATTTCAAAGCTGCTTACCTGATCGCGGGTAACTGGCGATGAATATGTCGTCGGACCTGACGGGCATGTTGTAGATATTGGCTGCTTCCTGGCGGTACTTCTGAGGGAAGAAGTATCCCTTGGGCCCCACACGGACGAAGCCGGTCAGCTCACCTGAAACATTTTAAAAACTTTATAACTGAGTACCTTAGTGTTTTCTAAAGTTTACGCGAACTTTACACATTGAAATGATTCCACTTTTATGGATCTACTAGCGTTTATTTTACAAATTAATTTTAATGTATATGTATAAAACGGAAGACACACGATTACAATAAAATGATTGTATAAAGTTACTAATTTATTATGAGACGACCAACACTTCAGTCTGCCTGACCAGCATGGATCCTGCAAATTAAGGATCGAAACGTCAGGATAAACCTAAAAATTAATTTAATGTGTAAAATAAACGCGAGTAGATCCGTAAAAGTGATTTATCTACTGTAATTTGATTCAAAACGTTAATTTTGCATTGCACATTTATATTGCAAAATGTAAAAATACCTATTAATTGGCCACAAACATTTTACTAAATATGTATAAAATACAGTGAAAAAATTAAATGCCACCCCGACCCAGCCAGGAATCGAACCAGTGGCGGTAGCCAAAGTAACATTAAGAAAACTATAGCGAAGTTCGAAAAGAATAAAATGTATGGGATTGAAATAAGATTGACCACGTGATTTAGCACATTTTATTATTTTCGAACTTCGCTATCGTTTTCTTAATGTTA
This sequence comes from Eudonia lacustrata, assembly GCA_947562085.1. Taxonomy (NCBI): domain Eukaryota; kingdom Metazoa; phylum Arthropoda; class Insecta; order Lepidoptera; family Crambidae; genus Eudonia; species Eudonia lacustrata. Next base: position 20,671,226 of record OX387314.1, read on the forward strand.
CTTTGGCTAAGCCTAAGGTCTTCCGCAATCGGGGCGGCTGCACTGACCATTATGCTTCCGGGAAGGCTGACCAAGGCACTGAATTTTTACACTGCTTTTTAATTTTTAAGTGCTAATAGCGGCACAGTGCCATCTATCCAACGGTCATTGCAACCGATGGCTATGCAGATTCATCTTTGCAGATGAAATAGGTACCACAGATTTTGATAACACAACGCTATATAGTAATTTATATTTTTTATTTTTAAGTGCTACTTAATTGCTGCACTAAAGCTAAATTAAATATTTATAAAATACAGTGAAAAAAATTAAATGCCTACCCGGTCCAGCCTAAATATTTAATTTAGCTTCAGTGCAGCAATTAGCACTTAAGAGCGTTTACGCCGCACACTAGCGCCACTAATGAAAAAAAACATATCTAGTAATTAGAGATAGAAAATCAAATTATGCTCAACAAACTATTTGAATGAAGTAATTTAGCATTTTTACAGCACCTAATGAACACCTCACATGTTATGGTTTAGTTAAATATGGCGTTATAGTTAAAAGTGGCCGTAACGTCTTATTTAACTAAACCATAACATGTGAAGTGTTCATTAGGTGACGTAAAAATGCTAAATTACTTCATTCAAATAGTTTGTTGAGCATAATTTGATTTTCTATCTCTAATTACTAGATATGTTTATTTTTTCATTAGTGGCGCTAGTGTGCGGCGTAAACGCTCTTAAAAATAAAAAGTAAAATTTCATTTTACTGTTGATAAAGTGAAAAAATGTTTCTATTAAAAATTAAAAACTTATGCAAAAAGAAGTCGAATTTTGAAGAAAAGCGGCGACGTTGTCTCATTACCACACAATGGGCTATATACTACCTACCCGTCGTAAGTATGAAATTATTGAAATTTTCTTCACATAAATCACATCATACGCCCCCGCAAGTAATTCACCCGACCGCAAACACTTACATACATAATTACGAATGCGTTCGCGAGTTTAAAAAAATACTTCTTATTGAAACTATTCACACTACAATCCATGACCTTAGGAAATTGCCACGCAAACATTATTGGTTTTTTGCAAGCAGTTCTTAGTTTTTAGAGGTCCGTGCGGCCTTTGCCTCGGTCTATGACCATGCAATACTACAAGTATTATAAATCATTGATTATGCTTTATTTATATCGAAAACGATTAACGTCTCGGTGGCCGAGTGGCAAGGTCCGATACCCAAAGGTCCCAGATTCAATTCCCAGGTCTGGCAAAGTGTGTGTTCGGATTTTTCGATGCATATCTCGGGTTTGTGATCAGTGATCACCAACCCGCATTTGGCAAGCGTGGTGATTAACCCATTACCTATCAAGTAACGATGACTTGATTTCAATGATGAAGGCCTTTTCCCAGCAGTGGGACAATTATAAAGGCTACTTTATATATTTACTTTACTTGATATAATGTAATTGCTGCCTCAGGTAAGATTGAACCTAGGTTCGACTTTTACAATCAGAAGCAGAGCGCTTGCGCCAGCGCCACCCAGTGACAAGTTAGTTTGCTAATGGCGCCCACGCTCGCTGTTTGGCCCAAAATTCCCGGGTTTGGTTGGTTGAAGAGCATGTTTCAAGTGCAACTAGGAAAAAGGTAATGCCTGCAGTGTAATACGACAGCGGAAACCCTTTCGAAGGCGGGACGGGGTATTTATATACTTTGAAGACAACGCAGGCGTGAAAGTGAACAACAAAGGGGAGATGAAAGGATCAGTTATCACCGGGCCCGTGGCGAAGGAGTGCGCGGATCTGTGACCGCGTATAGCTTCCAACGCAAGCTCTATAGCATGAACTACTTTTGTAGCGAGCTTACACCATCCTAACTAAATTATTTTATGAGACACACACAGACATTTAATGACAATGACGTTGATGTTACAAAAAACCTAAGATAAGGTATTATGCGTTTATGTCTAAATACGATGAAAAAAACTGAAGTATAAAATATGAGACTAATATAAAAAGCTACTATACAAATAGCATAAATGACAAAACACGATCGTGGCAAAATGCGGTTAGGGCAAAAACCTTAAAAAATGCGTTCTAGGCACCCATCTAACAAATCTTCTGTTTTAATCCTAGTTGTTAACCATTGCGAGTCGTAAAATGAAAATTTACTTTTACCGTACATATTTCACTTATAAACTCATTGATATTATAAACTGATCAACTTGATGATTCTTTTGTCTGTCATTGAGTGTCAATGGACCGCATAAGTAAGTATTTACTTTCTTCTATGAAAATACTAGCGGCCGCTCGCGGTTTCACTCGCGTGGTTCCCATTCCCGTGAGAATATCGGGATAAAAGTATTCTATGTTTTAATCTAGGTTATAAACTATCTGTATGCCGAATTTCATCCAAATCCAACCATTCGTTGCAGCGTGAAGAAGCAACAAATATACACACATACAAACACACAAACTTTCGCATTTATAATATTAGTGTGATGATTGTGGATACTCTTTTGTTTTCAACAATAATAATAACACTGCATGCCGGTGACTCGAAACAACATAATTTAATTAGTTGACATCAACTAATCGCAGTAGGGTCATGGCACCAGTTATCAGCAGTACCCAGTCATCTGACACTTTGTCCAAAAGGGGTCAGCATCTGGTTCTGTGTGTGTCACATCTGACACTTTTTCCAAAAGGGGTCAGCATCTGGTTCTGTGTGTGTCACATCTGACACTTTTTCCAAAAGGGGTCAGCATCTGGTTCTGTGTGTGTCACATTAATCGCAGTAGGGTCATGGCACCAGTTATCAGCAGTACCCACAGTCATCGGCACTTTTTCCAAAAAGGGTCAGCATCTGGTTCTGTGATCTGGTGCCTCTACGATACATACCTACTAAAGACTAGAAATAACCGATTTTGTTATTAGTTTTTATTTCCGCGTGATTGAAGGAAGTTGTTAAGCTAGATACGTAGTTGCAAAACTAGTAAATTGCAGTTATAATAACTCAATTTGAATAATGCAATACAGGTTCATAAATAAATCTTTAAACATTTCCTCGTTAAGAAACTAAATAAAGCGACTCTAACCGTTAAAAGATAAATTACAAAAAAAAATACGATTACGGACGTTAGGCCAACAGACAGATATTTTTAAGCTACAAATTGGAGTCGCCTTCAGTCAGTTTTATAATAATTGCACATTGTTGTTTTTTTTCGACCGCTTGAGTAAAAACCCCTATTGCAGCGCCACCTACCGGGTCCAATTGTGAATCGAAACCATTCAGAGACCCAATCAAACACACACATTTCTTTTATCAAAATTGGTCCAGTCGTTTAGGAGGAGTTCAGTGACATACACACATATCTATACTTCGTCCGCTTAACAACAAAAATTAATCAGCCAAATCGGTCAAGCCGTTCTCAGGTCATGCTAATGAATGACATACACGTGGCAATTGAGTTTTATAAGAATTTATTATAAACTAGTTGTCACCCGCGACTTCGTTCGCGAAGACTACACTAACCACACCCACAGGAACCTGTTACCGGGATAAAAAGTATCCTATATCCTAGTCCGGGTCATGGTCTGTCTATGTGCAAAGTTTCACCCAAATCCGTTAAGCCATTTTTCAAACATTGGTCAAATAAACAGATAAACAACCAAAAATTCTAAAAACTGTAGGAACGTGTTTTGTTATCGATTCTAAATATCCCCAGCCAACTTTTTTTCGAATATCTTCCATGTACCTACAGACTTTCGACCCTCTTTAGCTTATACCTATGTATGTATACGAGATAGACTAAGTATAGCTGCCCGGACAGACTTCGTTCTGTCAAATGTTAATAATAAAAATTAAATAAGTATAACGTATTTCCGAGTGATCACGTTATTTATGTCTTAACTGAAAACTTAAAAAAAAAAACAAAAAAAACTTTAAACTTTTTAAACTTTCCGTATGCCTAAAATTGCCGAATTGGTCGAGACTCGAGCCGTTCTTGAGTGTTGCGCTTAGCAACATTAATTTTTATTTATATAGATAAAGATAGATGAAGGTTAATTAACAAAAGTCCTTGTTTTTGTATTGCTAATTAGACGTTCTTTACCTAAGCCTAAAATAAAACAGTACAGAGACACGGAGTATTGTTTAAATCGAACCTAACAGGCTTTCAAATCACATCCATTTACATTACTAGGTACTTAACTATGTATACCTATTACGTAGTTATATTTCTGCGTAGATAATGGTTTCAAGGGCAGCCCAACAATATGGAATTTAAGGGTTAATGACTTAATGCAAGTTTATAGGTAGGTACTCATCAAACAGGAAACCAAAGCCGTGAACCTAATATCTAACGCACGCAGACTGTCTATTATAAGAAGGTACGTACATCCTTTATTTATACCTACTGCTAACCGCAGTATTACCACAGAATAAATAATGTATTACCATATTACCTACGCACCTTGAATTCTGTGATAAAAATGATTAGAATGCTATTAAGTTATAAAGAAAAATACTTTTTCTTTCTTAATTTTATTCATTCGCTAAATCGATAAAGATATTTAGGTTAATTATTATTAACTTAAAAACACAGTTATTGTAAAATAGCTATAAAGTTTTAATAAGTTATCTCGTCTTTTTTTTTTTTTTTTTTTTTTTTTTTTTGGAGAGAGACTGCTGGTTGCCGAGGGGCATTTCCAGCTTCACCGGGCTTGGATCTCGTCTTGTAAGCGCAATCATTACTAGTGGGTCGCCCGCAAAACTTCGCGTTTATTCAACAGATTTTTTAGGAATTTCGAAACCTATGACAGGTTTCTTTATTTTTTTGCACATCTACGGCTGGAGCTCTTCATAATGAGACCATAACCGATTTTTTATTTGCAGCTATCGTCCCATAATCACTGGGACAAAAATCGGCTGTTACGCTATTAATAATATATTATTATCATATATGGCAGCGCAGACCTGGCAAACGGGTGAGGGGCGAACTGGGTGCCTAGCGCGAGTTTTATTTGGCATTCGATCACTTTAACGAAAACAAGAATTTGAACATTTGAACGATCCTTGTTTTTCACCAAGGGGCGTTGCTTCAATGCTAAACAAATTTTCGTACTCGTTACGTGATTGAATGGTAATAAAACTAACGCTACGCGCTTTGACGACGAAAATATTTAGGACAATCAACCCACTCCGTTGCTTTTAAAAGGAATGTCATTCATCATGTTCCTAAGCGTAGCGATATGGTAGATTACAATATATCCACTGAAACAGGAATAACACGCATATCAGACATTTTTTCCGACTCTGTGATCTGACGGTATGACCACCCGTCTCTTAACCGGAGGTCCTTCGTTCGATTCCCAGCGGTTGTAAAAAATATTGTACCTGGCTTAGTCGATGGTAGGGCTCTGTTTTAAGTTCACCTGGCTTACTTACTCCCAGTCTGTGTTATCAATATAAAAACTGTGTTAGGTAGCATTGTTGTGTTTCGACAGTTACAGATAAGATAACTAGTTCCTCAGTCGGTATAATTGTGAATTCAGGGTGAAATGCGCTTTCACCTTCGGCCTAAGTGTATCATTAGGTGAAATGAAAGCCACTATGCGCTTTCCCCAAGATGGAAAAAATAGTAAAAAAAATAGCCAAAGAAACAATGCTTTCAAATTTTTAGATGATTATGTCCTTTAATGAGGAGCTCGATGACGCAGTGGTTAACGCGCCCGGTCTGCGAGTGCTGAGGCCGATGCTGCAACATTCGCAAAGGCCGGTCATCGGATGGGTGACCAAAAATGTATCATCTCGAGCTCCTCCGTGCTTCGGAAGACACGTAAAGCCGTTGGTCCCGGCTGCATTAGCAGTCGTTAACAACCACCAACCCGCATTGGGCCCGCGTGGTGGTTTATGGCCCATTCTCACTATCCATCCATAGGGAAGGCTCGTGCCCCAGCAGTGGGGACATGAGCTGATGATGATGACCTTTAATTTCAGGTTATCGTGAGATAAATTAATCCAGCATAATTCTGATCATCTTCTACATCAGGAAACAAAACTTTCCATGAAATTTACAATATGAATTGTGACACTTGATTATAAATTACACATTCAATTTATTAAAGTAGGTTAACTACTTAAATTAAAAATAATTGGTCCCAAGAACCAGGACACAAATTTTAAAGAAGAAACATTCCTTAAATACGTAAACAAAAACAAACTTACCAGTGAAATATTTCATTAAATGTTCAGCTTGCTCCTTGGGCACATCCTCAATTTGCAACGGAAAATTGTTATTCTGTTTGCCTTCCATTATGAAGTTATATAAAGTTCACAAATAATTAAAATAGCTTATTAGTTCAATCGTGCGAAAGTGGACGCGGCCGGTCAAGTAACCGGCTGGCGGGCGACTGACAGATTGTGCTTATAAGCGGTTAACAAACTTTGGCTTACTTTCTTGGTCGACATTCATTTGACTATTTATTTGTTGATAAACAAGGAAGGTTGTAACAATAATCGCAGTGATTGTATCGGGCTGAACGAGTTCTATTTATAGACATACGTACGCATGTAATAAAAAGTCAATAACAGTTTTTTGTTAACTATTATAAATAACCTTCATTTTTTTAATGAGACGTTATTTAATACAATAGTGAATGACGACAACGTTATTTTTTTGTCTTTTAGAGCCTTGTGCCTTTGGTTGGTTGATTGATAAGAAATACATTAGTTCTACTGATAGTGAAAAAAAGGAAACACCCAGTACCACCGGGAAGGAATATTGACAACTGGAATTATACATATCTTTATATAATATAAATCTTCTGTGCGTGTGTATGAAATTGAACTCCTAAACGGCTGTACCGATTCGGATGAAATTTTCTGTGTGTTCAAGTGGATTCGAGAATATTTTAGATTTACAATAAATTGGACCCTGTAGGTGGCGCTGCAATAGGATCCATCATGGGATACGGGTGTTCTCAAGCGGACGGAGTCGCGAGCGGGCCACTAGTATATATATACAAAGGTACAGATAAAATAAATATATTAAAGAAAAAAATGGCATATCGGAAAGGAGTTGCTCGTATCTCAAACCTCTTTTTGCTACCAAAATGTGTAGATGTGCAGGTTCATAATATTATTTTTCAAAATCATATGTCATTGGAAGTTATGCTAGTAGATTTGGGTTTTATTAGGTCATATTGACCTAATAAAAACCCAAATCAAAGATGAGAGCTAGTTTATTTAGACAAACTAAGAAATTACAGAATGAGTCTTCAAACTACTGGTAGTATTACGACAGCAACAAGGTAAACTGACAACATTGCTCTAAAGCTTCAACAGGAGCATTAATTTTTTTAATTAACGTTAATTCAACATTTTACTTAGGGACCTAAAATAGTACAATTAATAGTGTTTGGATAGAATGTGCATTCAGTTCGCATTACAGTCAAAACATTTAAAACATTTTAGCACAATAACTTTCGGCGTTCGCCATCTCGGTAGTCCTAGATCCTAGTTCGTCTCATTTTCTACTAAGTGTTGAAAATTTACGCAAACACATGCATTAACGCAAATTTTGTTGAAAACAAATTTCAATTTTATATATGTGATGAAAAAATGTATAAGTAGACACAATAGGTACCTACATAGTGCTGATAAATTTCAGCAGGTTGGACAGAACCACGACAGCATTTAAAGGTACTTAGTGCACCTAACCCGGAATGACATGGGGTGCGGGTTTGAATCCCACTCGTGGAAATTATTTCAACATTTATTTCAAATTGTAATTTGTTCACAACCAAATTTGCGTTAAATATAATTTAACCATAATCAACTTTTGTAATTTTTAAGGTTATTTGTATTTTGGTAATAATTTTATTTCTGATACCAATCTTGGGGGTCGATAGAACAATAACTAAATATTAATGTTTTTCCATTTTAATTTAATAACAAAAACAAAACAAAACTATACTAGATATCAATAGTAGGAAATCGCAAATCCGTGTCGCGCATGTTGTCGGCCATCCACCGCTCGGCCTGGCGCGTCATCTCCTCGTCGAAGTACTCTCGCCAGCCACCGGCTTTGCCTGAAACGATCCATCTTTATTTATTTATTTATTTATTCATTTCAGGAAAACTAACAGCTTCTATACTTAATTTAGTAACATATGTATCATTAGAAAAAAACATGCCTTAAATAATTCTCACTTATAGAACATTTAAATAAAGTCCAATGTACTTAAATTATTATTATTAAAACAGTGAAATTGTATGTATAATTTGAAATAATATTATATGGAATTTGAAATTTGAAAGCCCCATCATCACACCCACCGTAAACCTATAATATAATATAACACACACATGGTACAATTTATTAATCAAAAACAAATACTTCCTATATATTAATACGTAAAGCGGAAACTTCGTTTTTTAAAAGCCATAGCCATTGGGCGCATAGAGGAGTTTGTGATTGGGTAAAGTCAAAGTTTAGGAGTCCCAAAAGATAAAATTTTTGTATAATAGGTATGTGTTTTACAACTATTTAATATCAAATGGTTGAATATCAACCACTGGGCGACCAAATAGACTACAAACTCTCTCATTGCTGGACAAAGGCCTCCATCATTGATATCAATCATCATTGAATCAATTCATAGGTAGATAATGGATTAATCACCGCACTATACGTTTCGAAAAATCCGAAACTCACTTGACTCTATCTGGGAATCGAACGCAAGCAATCGATCGATCGCTTTAACACTCTTGATCAAGCCTGATACGTGTGATTAAGTAATAATTACCTTGGGCGTATAAATTAAATAACGATTCAAGTGTTTTTCAGAAGAAGGGAGAGAAGGGCCAAATAATAAGGCTATTGTAGTTTATTGATTTAATAATATGTACTTACTGGTATTAATCAAAGATAACAATTAAACATCGCTAATATATGTATGTGTAATATCGGCAGCTGAAGGAGGCTTACACCAACATGTTGGTTAATGATGGCGAAGAAGAAGAATATAAGTATATTTTAAGTTTAAGCCTGGACAATAATGAACTACGCTGTGGACTTAGTATGCGATTATACCATGTTGAGGGTAAATAAGTGATAAATAACGTATCTGGAGACAATCTACATAGCCTAAGAACTTTCCGATATTTTTGTAAAAAACACAATAACAAGCCAAATTTTTGTAAACGGCCATTCAATATAATTATAAGAGACTATATTTTAGAATCCAACAAAATCTCGCATTGGAAGGTATCGAAAAAAAGTTATACCCCGAAAATGGTGCAATTTGCAATATGCTATCACCGGTTTTATCGTGAAAAAGTGTTAATGTTCACCTTATCTAAGCACCAAAGTTGAAATCCATAAAGATATACAACGGGAAACTAATAGTTTAGGAAGAAGTCGGTTGTTTCACTAACTGCACAATGTACTCTAAGAAAATAATAATAGCAGATTTTTTATTATCATTATATAATTTAAATTGGATTTAGTACATTACGTGTTAATGGAAGCAAATGGAACAAAAGTAATTATGTAATGCCACTTTCGAGTTTACGTAGAGTTTTTTTAAGTTTATTTGTTTTTCATTTATATTTATAGGAGGATCATTAAATTTTACGAAAGATAACTAATAAAGGTATTCAAATGTAAAGTAAATGATATTTATAGATACCATTTTTGCCCAATTTTTATAGATTTTATAAAGCTTTGTATTTGTTTTTTTTAATGTCGCTCTCACAAATATTGGTGGATTACTAATGAATTATTTAATAAACTAGATAATCTAATGTTTTATGTTAAGAAAATACAGAAATAGAATGATTGTTGAGTCTCCATACAGCGAATTAGTTTGGCTCTCAGGCTAACAGAACAATTAGCAGTGATATTTATAAAAGATTTTTATATGTCGTACCTTTCCTCATAAATGATCGATCCTTGTTGAGTAAACCCAATTCCTTGCAGAATTCGAAGTTAACAGATTTATTGTTCTTGAAGTTGTCAAAGTCCAGGTGTTGGCAGAGGCGGCCGACTTGTTCTTCTTTCAATGTTTTGCCGAGGAACGCGGCCACTCGGTTCACCGCTGATGGCAAATCCTGGAAATAGTAAACAACAATTTTTTTTATTTTTTTTATAGTTAGCTCGGCAAATGACTCCGTCCCATCTGGACCTGATGTTAAGTGGCAATGGAGTCCAGACGCGAAGTTAACTGGTGCAGCGTGGAAACAAACGTAGCATCAGTTAACCTCACTCTGCCGACCCACAAGGTGCTTCTTCACGCCTCTTTTGAAGGATGATATGGGGCATAGGAAGGAGGGAACACGTGTGCTGGTAGACTATTCCATCTTTTGGAGGTGCGACAAAGAAACGAGTCACCAAATTTATTTGTCCGCGATGGGATATTTGAGACAGTGAAGCGGTGACTCCGAAGAGCAGCACGTGTACTCCTATGAAGGAAGGTAGATCGCACCTGAGATGAGGTCAAAGAGCTCTTCAGAGAACTCGCCATGGTATAAGCGGTAAAACACACTGAGTGACGTAACATCTCTGCGCAGTTGCAGAGATTCAAGAGGATGAAATGGTAACGAAATAATTTTGCAATTTAAATGTGTTCTGAGCGGAATAGTATGTCAGGATACATGGACTTTTTAATAAGTTTTATAAAAAAACGCCTTGGTAGTGGAAAGCGCTTGGTTCAATTCCCAGGTCGGGCAAACTGTGTTTCGGATTTTTCGATAATCACCAACTCGCATTTGGCAAGCGTGGTGATAAAGCCATTACCCATCAATTGTAGCGATGACTTGATTTCAATGACGGAGGCCTTTGCCCAGCAGTGGGGCAGTTCTATACGTTATTTACTTTTTACTACATTGAAAATAAAATAGCTTTAAAAAAACACAAATGTTGAAAAAATTTTCACGAGCAGGATTTGAACCCGCAAACGATTCGAAACAACAAACGCAACGAAAAAAATCCACGAAAATTAAATTTTCGTGAAATTTTTTTCAACTTTTGTGTTTTTGTATTTTGTTCGCAACAAAATTTGCGTTAAAAATTATATAAACATTTTAAAATAGCTTTATTTGTTTTATAAATTCGTGTTTAGCGTCCGAGGTTCTCACCTGCAAAAGGTCTTCATAGAACATGAATAGCATGTTGGGGTTGTGTCTCTGCTCCCATGCTTCTTTAACATTTTCAAAGTACGGTGTCCAGTCAACTGAAATTAGGGTTTAAATTATAGGTATACACTGTGTTTTTTTTAACTGGAAAAGAAGAAATCCTAATCATAAGAAAGCTATAAGTTTTTAAATCCATATAAAAAAAACAACGCTTTCTTGCGTTTCTCAAAGCTTTCAACATGCTGAGCGCGGTCTTGTTCGCCATAGCAATTTTATTAAATTAAGATGTATTTATTATATGTATTAAATTAGAACCGTTATTCAATTAGAACTTATGTATTAAATTAGAACCTGGTCCAAATTGTGCTGCGTCGAATAAATGCTTTAGTTTCAGTAGTTACTTTGTCAAAGTAACAAAAAAAATTAACAGACGCTAGTAACAAAGATACAACAAGTGTTTAGTAACTTTCGTTGCTGACCTAACGCAACGCACATACGCGTCAACACCAGCTCATTTTAATGTGCCCATTGCTGGAGCACGAGCCTTCCCTATGGATACAAACACCACACCATAGGGAGAACCAGTTTTAAAGAGAGGAAAGTGTCCTGCTATGATAGGGCATTTTCCAATATTTTTGACGCTGTAAGAGAGAAAAGAGCTGGACACTTGCTGAGTTTCTTGCCGGTTCTTCTCAGTACAAGATCTCCCGCCCAGAGTAGACTTACGAACCGATGGCATTCACAAGAGCTACTTGTAGCCTAAACTGAATAAATTATTTTGAATTTTGAATTTTTTGAATTTTTAAACCACCACGCGGGCCAGTGTGGTTAGCGGATGTTAACGACTGCCTATGCAGCCGGGAAAGAGCTGGAGATGATACATTTTCACATTCCATGAACAGTTTAACTTCACCCCCCGCCCGATCCTCTAAATGCCACTACACATTTACAGAATACACTAAACATGCACACTATTTAGGTCCAAGACAACGTACTCGTAGAACAAGGGTACGTAGAACCGGTTCACATGCGCTCTATACCAGGTACAGACATGTACCTGGGCGCTTCTCTCCTCCTCCACTGGCCGGTCTACCCGAGCCGAGGTCCGTGCCTTTAGAGGCGCCCTCGGGTAGTTCCGCTCCCCGATCCGATCCGAACCCTTCGGAGACTCTAGTAGGGCACGGGGACGCGCACTTTTAAGTGTGCGATGCCGTTCCCACTAGAAAACCTCCGAAGGTGATTCGTTTCAACACGGCTTGAGGTACCCTTTACGTACCTCGCCGCCCCCAAAAAGCCCGGTGACGCTGAAAATGCCGTTTGAGGCAATCAGCAATCTCTCAAAAAAAAAAGTTTAACTTCATCAACCGCAGACCGAGCTTATTTTCCACAGCGCCATCGAGTGCCGTCGAACTTACGCATATCATTAATGAATAAGTTCCAGAACTGCTTGAAGTCGCCGGTGTAGCCGACGGCTTTGAACAGCAGGTGGTGGTGGTAGTAGGAGACGGCGACGTCCCTTGGGTCGCGCGCCACGCACAGCGCCCGGCAGCGCCGCAGCAGGCCGGCCGGCAGCAGCGACAGCGGCAGGTGCGTCTTCACGAACCGCGGCGACGGCATCTCGAGCAGCAGGTCTGGCCCGTCTTTAAGTGTTGTCGTCTTGTCGGTCTCGTTCTCATGTTTCCCATTTACTACTTTTACAGGAACACTGTTGAGGTCCATCATACCATAACATTAACTGTCAGTGAAGTGGGCAATTTAGGTAAAGGGAGAATATAAGGCATCTTTTATCCAAGATATGTTTTCTCTAAACCAAATTCGGAGTCGATAGGATATGGTGAGATGTTATAAAACCAATCTTAGATCGTAGATTCACAAGTCTGGGTTTTGATTCTCAGCGGGTACTTACATGTATATGTTATCGGTTTGGACGGTGATAAGGCTTGCATTCAGTCCCAGTCTTAATTGATGAAGAGAGCTTGCCTGGATCTAAGATGCCTGTAGGCTTAGCCAAAGTAACAATAAGAAACGATAGCGAAGTTCGAAAATAATAAAAAATTTGGGATTGACATAAGCCGCGCTAAATCACGTGGTCAATCTTATGTCAATCTATCGCTATCGTTTTCTTAATGTTACTTTGGCTACCGCCACTGTTCATACTATAAAAGAACATAAACTAAAGGCTCTCACATAAGTACCAAAAGTTGGTTAGGAGCAGCGCAGGCAGGTGGGCGTTTATTCAAAGCGCTCTACCTCTGATCTGCGCTTAATCCGCCTGCGCCCGGTGTCGGTGTGACAAGTCAGTTTTGCCACCGTAGTGATGCAACACAGGCCCGCAGAGTTTAACACACCAATGTTTCCTAGTTTCTTAAGTTATTGTTTACACGACCTTTAAACCGTTATTACTAATCTATACCTGATTTGATTCACAGCCGGCGCGGCACAGTGCTGAGAGTCGTCCCCACCGATGATGGCGTCCAGGCAGCGTCTTTTAATGCCGAAGCGTTCACTTGTCGCCATCCTGTTTTTGGTCAGAATTATACTTATATAATATAATATAATAATATATAGAGTCTAACAATTTCAATAAGCAAACGTTTAAGGGGAGCATCTATACACCACACTGAGCATGCTCACCAAATTTGGTCCAAAACTACAGGCTCGTTACCGAGATAATCAACAAAACATTATCATAATTCACCAAAAAATACACCCTTTCCAAACCCGTACAGCTAGCTGTACTAAAGGCCCACAATGAAAGCCGTGTGTGTATGAATGTCATTCAATGATTTTTCAATTGTGTGCGTTTATCTGTATACTATCTTTTTATTGACGCTTGCGTGCGTGTTAGTAAAGATACAGCATGTTTCATGATGCATTATTTTAATTGATTTAGTTTGTTAGAAAACATAACTTTGAAAAATCACTATAAAACTGGAACCCATTTTTTGTCATTGTATTCAGAATGATGTATAAATACCGCCCTTAAACGTTCGCTTGTTGATTTTGTTAGACCCTGTATATAATAATATATATAATAATATAAGAATTTAATAAATTTAATAAATTTGATAAATCGGAAAACCGAGCACGTTAAGTTTTTAATTAGTTCTTGCGTTAACTATGTACAGGATTACTACATAATTTTATGTTAAAAGCCACGGATATTGGCTGGCTTTCAGAATCACTTTTCTGTTTACTTTAACCTACACAACTAAATGGTGTCTTTAAATCAGTTAGCGAAACTTGACTAGGACAATAGGGGCTAATGAAACTTAAGAATTTCTATTTCCCAAAAATAGTTACACTCTTCTTTGTGAGAAAATTTATGAAATAAAACTTCAAAATCTTATTTTTAAATACAACACAAATTCGATCGAATATATTTTCGATTAATTTTTTCATAAATCTCGGAACATCATAGGTACATACTTAGGTGTCTCACACCGCACGCATCGCACTAAACTTATGAATCGCCCAAGTCTTGGCTTAACTACTGCCCGGTCAATTTAACTCGGCACCTGGCTTGAAAACGTCGCTTACACTCAGGTGTCGAGATAACTTGAACGGGTACTAGATAGTTAGGCAAAGACTTAGGCGATTTATAAGTTTAGTGTGCAAACGGGTGTTTTTTTAAATTTCGAATTGTTTTAGACGCATAGGTACCTATAAATTGTAAGCAAATGGTGATTATCATTATTATTTGCAATAATTTTAACAGAATATCTAATTTGATATTTGCATGCAACATAATCAAATCTTACTCCAAGAACTGGTATCTTCTTTGTAAGGGTATAGCCACGGCTTTCGCATAGTCTAAGTCGTTCGCCACCAACCACACAAGTTCTTGCATCCATGTGGTGCCTGCGTGAAGATTATAACAATAAGTCCACGTTTTCCCTCTAAAAATAATGTGCCCAAGTAAGAACTTAAGAAAGCTTGAACAAAATAAGAACTCTGTGACTAAGATGCATGTGCCCTGTTATTACGTCTGTCAAACACATATACTCGTAGATAACAGAAAGTATCACATAAATAAAGGTGACGCCTCTGTTGGGACTTGAACCCAAGATCCACTTCCAACTTAGTTATTCCAAACTTTAGTCGCCAGCGTCGTGTCAAATTTCACAAATGCTTGCTAATTTACCATCGTTCCTATGATATGGGGTCCTTCAAGAGAGGCGTGAAGTAGCACCTTGTGGGCCGGCAGAGTGAAGGTAACTGATGCTACGTTTGTTTCCACGCTGCACCAGTTATCTTCGCCTCTGGACTCCATTTCCACTTAACATCAGGTGGGATGGAGTAATTTGCCGAGCTAACTATAAAAAAAAAGTTGTTTTATCTATGCTTTAGTATTTTCACATTGAATAACCGAAAGAAATATTCTTGCACACCACAACACACCAACGAAGCACGCGCGCGCGCGCACGCGTAAGGTGGGAGTAAGTCTTTATGTATCCGTTAAGAGCGTTTACGCCGCACACTAGCGCCACTAATGAAAAAAAAAACATATCTAGTAATTAGAGATAGAAAATCAAATTATGCTCAACAAACTATTTGAATGAAATGTAATTTAGCATTTTTACGTCACCTAATTAACACCTCACATGTTATGGTTTAGTTAAATAAGACGTTACGGCCACTTTTAACTATAACGCCATATTTAACTAAACCATAACATGGTCAGGTGTTCATTAGGTGACGTAAAAATGCTAAATTACTTCATTCAGATAGTTTGTTGAGCATAATTTGATTTCCTATCTCTAATTACTAGGTAGGTATGTATTTTTTTTCATTGGCGGCGCTAGTGTGCGGCGTAAACGCTCTTAATAATACTTATTTATTGGAAGACTCAGATTTAATATTATGCGTGTATTATTATTTTATACAATATTCTATCATATAATATTTTACGTAAGTTCGAGAACACATCGTCGCCGCTCGTGAACACCCCATGATGCTGAAAAGGCTACCTACAGGCCCTGCTGCTAACAACAAACAGTGTACCAACCAATTAATGTTAAATTATTTTAAGTAGAGTCAGTTCTTACAGAAATTAAAACGAACCTGATTTCGGAAAAGTGATCACCCATGTGTCGTCAGATCTCAGAGGCATGTTGTAGATTTTAGGGGCTTCTTTCAGGAAGTCGCTTGTGAAGAAATAACCTTTTGGACCCACACGCACGTAGCTATTTTGGAGGCCTGGCACATTACGGAATCTGGTATTATAACTTTAAAAAACATCATCACATCACCATATCATCACCATCTCATTTTAAATCCCCACTACTGGAGCACGAGCCTTCCCTATGGAAGGGAGAACGGGCCATAAACCACCACGCGGGCCCAGTGCGGATGGGTGGTTGTTAACGACTGCTAATGCAGCCGAGGGCAACAACTTTACGTGCCTTCCCGAAGCACGGAGAAGCTCCAGATGATTTATTTATTTATTTATCTAAACATCAAATACCTGCTACGCTTACAGTAACGCCAAGGCGTGTACAGGTCATTACAATTTAAAAACATAAATA
Source organism: Eudonia lacustrata (assembly GCA_947562085.1). Lineage (NCBI taxonomy): Eukaryota > Metazoa > Arthropoda > Insecta > Lepidoptera > Crambidae > Eudonia > Eudonia lacustrata. The sequence goes on from OX387314.1 coordinate 20,687,877, forward strand.
TATATACAATGTTATTTTTAGTTTATACGAAACCTGAAAACTGTTTGTTCAGAATCAGTAATAGAATCGATTTCAATATTTTTTAGACCATGTTACATTTTGACCAAAGAATATTTACAAAATCTCAAGTAAATTATACCCTACTTAAAACACACAACGGGGCAGCACAAAAAGCTTGTAACTTCGTGAGTTTTCAAGATAAGTAGTTTTTTTTTTTGTACTGATTCTTTAAATGAAAATATTTGACCCGTGTTTCGGTTTTCGTATAAACTAAAAATAACATTGTATATATACATAGGTACAGATCAAATTAACAACTTAAAAAACTAACACAAAAATCAATGAACACATACAATTTTGTATTAACCTTTTTACCGCCAACAACTTCTATAGATGTTCGAGATTTTCGTGCCGTCCACGCCAGCACTTCTATAGAAGTTCTTCTTTGTACCTACTTTATTAAAATACATTTATACGTTGGCGTACAGCGGGACATCGCATGCAGGATAGTTGGGCGGTGAAAAGGTTAAAGATGTCTAGATCTGGCTCCTGTGCAATCAAGGCGTTAAATAGCCTGATGGCTTGAGTCGTAGGAGCGAAATGAGCATGAGCTACATTTTTGGTCCGCACACACATTGTTGTTGTATCAATGGAAAATCAATAATTAAATAAAAAGTCGGCTGACCTGTACTGAAATGCTGGGATACCTCTGCTGTTTCCTCCGAGTTCAGATGTTTTACTTGGAACAAACAAGTTGAGTCATCTTTCTGACTCATTGTTGATTGTATGCTTTGGTACAGCAGACTTTTAATGAATATTTAAACTCCTGTAATTCCAAGAATTGCTATTAAACATGGTTTATATAACCACTGCTATTTGGAATTCATTAGAATTAACTAATGAATATTAATTCATCAGGACTTTATCGCCATTAGGGATCGCTTGCCGATACCAGCATTCCACATGCATCTTTCTTTAAAGTCGACGGCCTACGAAGATTTTAACAAAATATTAGCTCCTCCACTACCTTATATAACACATTGACTGTCTCAAAACCAGACACAATAGTAAGGAGTTTTATTGTTTGTCGGTCACCGGTGACCACCACGGCGGGCGCTTAAAACACTTAAAAGCGTGTCCTTTTCACGGAAATTTCTCATTTTCGACATAGCAACATGTACGTGTATGTGTTTTTGTGTTGACTGAAATTAAACTACTTCAAAATATATTACTGACGCGACTAAATATTGGAATTTGAAGTAAGGTGGGTGGACTATGGATGGCCACTGTAACGAATAAACAGTTTTTATTAGTTCATTTACTAGATAAATGAAAGAAACAAATTATTAATGAACACTTTGTTTTATTGTGTAACATATATATATATATATATATATTTTTATTCTAGATAATAACGAGGGCTTCAAAATATTATCCTAAGTTATAAGAAGAAATTAAAAATATTTATTAATAAACAAACGTGACATATTATTATAACATAACTATATATTAAAGAAAAAATTAAATAAGATCTAAAGACAAAATAAAACCTATAAATAAAAAATGTCATCCAGCTGTGGGCTCATGGAATAACGGTTCCAAGATAATAACTATTTCTTAAACTTAACTTTTATAGAGGTCTTCCAAACGGCCTTGCGAGGAACAGGGTTCCATACAAGGCCAATATTATAAATCAGTCGTTCAACTTAAAACTAGAATTGTAACAATCAAAATATCCGCTTTTACTAAAACTACATAAAAAGCTCTTTCATTTAAACGAAAAATTAAATGCTTAACATATTATAATCTTCTTTAAAAATCTCAACGAACATTCCTTGAACACCATCGTATAACTAAAAATATATATTAATGGAAATTATTTAAAAATTATAGTAATGTGTATTTTATCGATAACAAATAAGTTGCCAATGCGTTTTACAATGAAATTATAATATATTTTTTTTACCCATAATGGCTTTTATATGGGTCCGTTCTTTGTAACGCCAAAATGTTCCTAAGAAGGCCAAACTAACAATTATCATCTATGACAACCTTTTTTTTATATTTAATAAAATAATAGACACTACAGACTTAAACTATCTTCATCCCATGTACTACATCTTTTTCTAGGTTTTGATCCTGACATTCTTGAATTCTGAAATTATGCGTGTAAAATTTAATCATCTGTTCAATTCATTCATTCTGTTATTGACTTATTCTCGTAGCAATATTTACAGACATAACCTTTTCAGAAAAGAAATTTATAGATATGTCTGTAATATAATAATTTTAAAATAAATGTCTATTGAGTCTAAGTTAAAAAGTTGAATAATCCTTATCAATAATAAAGTTATAAACATAAAACATTGTTTCAACTTTCCCGGTAGGTACGTATTTATAACTAAAAACTACGTGTTCATATTTTTATTATTTATAAATGTCCCTAGTAAGGCCCATGTATCCTAACAAGGCCAGCCGTCAAAGTTTTGATTGGCCTTATAAAGAACTATCGGCTTTCATAGGAACACTACGGATATTTTAACTGATTCGAATCAAAATTATAATTTTTTTCTTTAGTACTATAAAAAAAACTTTATATGACAATTTACAGTAAAAAGAATAGTTAGTTAGTTAGTTATTTGTTTTGCTGAGCGCGTGAATTGCAATTTTAGCGTCGACGGCCGAAGTGAGGGACCGCACTTGGGCCGCACGCACTGACAAAACAGCGACGACGCGAGCGACTCGCTGCCGCATCTGTGTCAACCTTGAGTTTGATGAAGCTTTGTTGGACTGGAAGGAATTTGTTATCACATGACTATAACTATGACTTTTCATAGTTGGCCTTCAAAGGAGCATGGCCTTCCATGGTCCACCCACCTTAGTAAACCTAATTATTACATTGTATGATAGATGTAATAGTATATTAACGATTTAACGAGCATTTCTATTAAGTAATGACATTTAAAGTATTTGATTTTTAATGGCACTTAGTTATTTTAACAGTTAAACCTTACATTTCCTTAAAGTAGGTATGTTGTAAACTACAGTGGCATAATTAATATCAGTGTTCGACGGATTCATTGATCGACCTTTTTTTTACTTTAATCGTTAAAATAGGGGACAACAAATAGGGGATGTTTTTAATCTTTGGATACAATTGAATACAGACCAGACCACTTGCTTAATTTAAAAATATTTTTTTTGGGTGACGAAAACCGTCGAACATTGGGCTTTAAGTGTTGAACATTGGTGTCACCACGATACTGGATTTGTTTGATAAAATTTTCTAAAAAGTCTTTTCATTTCATACCTCACCTGGTTAGTTCAAAGCAGGCCACTTATTGCGGATTTTGTCTACAATACACAGGGCCTAGTGTGAGTTTTGTTTACTATCCGTATTCATTCGATAACGATTACGAAAACGAAAATTAATATGGCAATGAAGCAGCGCCTCCTGGCGGCATACGAGAAGAGTTAACATTTTGCCATACAAATTCTCGTTTTCGTTAACGTGATCGAATGGCGAATGAATCCGGCATTTGGTAACCTGAGATGAGTGATGACACATAAATAAATAAATAAATAAATAAACTTTCCTACACTCACACCAATTATCTAGCCCAAGAGAAGCTTCGTTATGAAACTCGTTAAAATACTTAAATACATAGGTAAGTACCTTATTATACACAGAAAACACCCAGACCCGAGACAATTTAGAAAAACCATAATTTCTAAATTGACCCGACCGGGGTCGAACCCGGGACCTCAGAGATATACCTAGTTACTTTCGCATATGCTTCGTAGGACTGCGCTACTCCCGACACCCTCGGCATAGGGGGGGGAGCTTTACGATCTACCATAACATAATTTCATTAAATATTTCTATGTAATTTTGACTTTGCGATAAAACTTATTTCAAATTCCCTTATTGCTCTACGTTGTGTATCTAAAATTATATTTTGATCCAAACATAGACCCTGGATAGGGCACTGCAACAAATTTTTAAAAAACTGTTACAGTATATTTCACAATGCGTCTACTTTTCACCAAATTGTTTGATTTATATAGAAAATAAATAAAATAAAAATATAGAATTATTTTACATTCACATTTTTAATAAACTGAAATTCTAATTTAATATTTTATATCCGTAAATAATAAATGTGTCGTTGTAACACTCACTGTTTCTCAATTATGGAGCAGAGCGCAGCACCGGCGGGCGGCACGGACAATGTGAATAAGTCTAGTGGTCAACATTGATTCCATAATTGCTTATGATAATTTACTTGGCGATCCACTTTTTGATGACCAGTCTTATACAAAAATGAAATACTATTTTTGCTTGTGACGTGACGAGGATAGGTTTTCTTATAAAAATAATTTAAGGCTGCACATGCCTTTACAGTGTGAGCGAGTTTGTGGTTGGCGTGACACGGTGGTTCCTTAAGCTGCTGAAAACTAGGCGTCATTACCGCATCACACCCTAGCGATGTGTGGGACGTGGGCTGAGCAGCGACACACTCTGTTGGGCACTATCGGGGGTGACCTCTCCCTGTCCAGCGTAATAAAATTTCAGGACAGTGAGAGGTTGTGGGCGGCCATGTCCTCCTTCTGTGAAGAAGTATTTCACATAAGGAGGAATCTATCCATGCGGACCTCATCCGATGTAGACGAAATGGGAGATGGAGGCGGCAGTATGCCCGCTTCATTCCCTCGCATTGAGGTGACGGTCAGGGGCGGGGAATCCCTCGCCTCAGAATGTCTGGAGCACGCTCAAACATACTCGGGGTCGGGCGTGCTCCCTCTGGCGGGCCGCCGCTAGGGTGAACACATGGTGACTGCCAAACTGGTGATCCCAGTCATCCTAGTGGCACGTGAAAGGGATGTACAGTGGTTTTTAATGGGTAGGCCCCTTCCTCCTCCCGAATGCCTGTCGAGAACCTCTGGTCTGGGCAAGGAGGCGGGAGCTGGAGGGGAGAATCCCACATAACCATCCGCGCCTCCCCGGACGCGGTGGTATTCAGCCGACGAGTTTTCCTCTGTCGAAATAAATAAAAAAGGGGTCATTATCGCGCGAGCCTGCAGCGCTAATTCTCTAAGCAAAACAGCGTCGAACTCGACGCTCAACTCGCTTATAACTTACAAACGAATTTTAACCGACTTTTAAATAGTAATAAGTCTATATTCGTTTGCAAGTTATGAGCGAGTTCAATGTCGAGATCGACGCTGTTTTGCTTAGAGAATAGCACTGCTGTCCCCTTACCTTACTTACTAGATTTTGCGGGGCATTCGAGTCCAGAACTTCGATTCGGGTTGACCATATCGTGGGATTAGGACTTCGATCAATAATGTACTAGATAAAGGATCCGGAACAAAAATGCGTCTCGAAAGTGGTCGTGTTTGCTCATACCCATACATTTAAATTTCGAATAACAAAATCTGAAAAAACAATAGATAACATCAACAACTTCAGCTTAAAGATTAATTAAGGTTGAAATATATTTGTACTGGCCAAGGTCGCGTACCGTTTTTCAAGCGCTCATCGGGAATCTAGTACGTTATTAGGATTAGAACAAGCATCGAACAAAAGCTCTTATCAAAAATGGAACGCGTAAGTTTAAAAGTGTATAATAGTATATTATGCAACTAGTGAATAAAGGACGGATTTAAAGCGAGGGCCGTAGATGAGTCACGAGCAAGTGAAGGATTCTAATGATTGAATCAAGAGCGCAGCGAGTGATTCAACTGTTAGAATCCTGAACGACGCGAGTGATTCATGGCCCTCGATATAAATTCGTACTTTATTCAGGAGTTGCATACTATACTTTATACCATGACTACGAGAAAAGACATAATTTAAGCGAAAATAGAAATTTAATCAAGAAATAAGAATTGTTACATTAATTGAAATGGACATTAAAATTAGAGCAATGACTGAAATTAAGCGTAATTTTCTTATTATTATCATTAGAGTGGTCAACTTGTGAAACAATATTTATTAATCTAATGCCAAACTCCTTGTCGCAAATATCGACCAATCAAATCTCGAGAATTTATTTGCACCAAAGAGTTTTGAATTTCGAATCTTAGCGCAAGGAGTTTGTGTAAGCATTGAAATAGAGACCGGATATATTTTTGTGTTCCAAATTCAAACACCAAAATAGTGAATAAAAACAAAACAGTGAATAAAAGGCCTTTTTATTCACTGTTTTGCGTGAATAAAATAAGCTTTTTAGAGTAGGTATGGTATAAAACCTCTTTTGTTTGATCGTCAGAATCTACCACTTGTTATAAAAACGCTATAGAATTAAGAAATATTTTTAAGTAGGTAGGTATTAGATAGGTATGTATAATAAATAATACTTAATATTTTTATCGCGTATTGCTATGTATTTTAGATAACTTAAACAATAACTCAAATTAATGATTTAAAAAAAACACAAACAGAATTAATTCGACATTATTATCATATAGCCTGTCTTCTGTCGGGAATCGAAGGCAAGTTGTTGGCTATCCACAGCTCTGCCTGGCGCGTCATCGCCTCGTCGAAGCACTCGCGCCAGCCCGCCTTGCCTGCAACCAAAATGGTTATTCACGTTCTGGATTGAAAAAAAAAATAAAACGCCAGTTTCTGATACTGTTATTATTTTCAAATTCTCTGATGATAAGGGACGATCAGACCGCAGATGGAAGCGCACTTCATCCGGAATCAGAATATTTTTCTACTTAAGTACAAGCTATCTTGTATGTAAGTCAGTCAGAACACAATAATACCTACCTACTAACAAAATTGTTATGTCGAAGACTTGTGGTAACTAGCCAGGCGGACATAAATAAAGATATAAAATAATACATATTAACAATAAAATGTCCTTACTAGAAAACCAGTGAGTAGCGTCTACGACAATAAATGTTTTAACAAAAAAAACCGCGTGCATGGGACTGCCGTTATTTAAATAAAGCGTCGGTAGTCGAAAGGATATTATGCTCGGGAGAATGCAAGAAAACGTTTTTCAAATAGCTCTATTAAATATTTATAAAATTTATTAAATACAGTGAAAAAATTAAACGCCTACCCGACCCAGTCAGGAATCGAACCTGGGTCTTCCGCAATCCGGATTCTGCAAGGCTCTGTTAGACTACTGTCGTGAACCCTTAAGTACCTAAAATCGAGCGTATTCGTTTTTCTGTAAGGATTAACAGGAAAAACAGGAAAAAAGAAAGATTTCTCACCTTTCCTAACAAAACATCGGTCCTTGTCGAGCCCAGCCTAAATCTCTACCAAATTCGAAGTTAACAGATTTGTTGTTCTTGAAGTTTTGGAAGCTAAGGTGATCGCAAAGGCGGCTCACTTGCTCTTCAGCCACGGTCTTGCCGAGGAAAACCGCTACTTTTCTTACAGCAGACGGCAAATCCTAGGAAAGGATCACAATCAATTTATATCGCTTCTGTCGTTAGGGTTAATAAGATTATAAAATAGCTTTTAGCAGCTGCTTTTAGCGATAGCATTTGCTTTGGTTATATAGGTACTTAACACCAACAACTTAAATGAACAACGAAAATTGATGATCGTTTATGGTACTTATTTTTTTTAAATGTTACTGGTAAGCACAGTGCTTTTATCTTACTTGATGTAAAGTGATGATAAGGCTAATGGTGGAAGCGCACTTCACCCGGGATCCTCAACTATAGACAGGCTAGGAACCGAGGCACTGGCCTTATCTCTAGCTGTCGGAACACAACAATGATGCTACAAACATTGATGTTATGGCGACATATTTAGATAAGCTAGTGGTAGCTAGCCAGGCGGACAAACCCCTACCACCAACCGAACCGAGTACACAAACATTTTTATTTAGTTATTTATTAACACAAACACAATATCATGACAGGAAATATCCCAATTCAATAAAGTGGTCCCTACTGCGTATAACATATAATATACAAAGATACTTTGGCGAATTCACAGAGAACACGAAGAAATATCAATAATTTGGGAAATTTCGTTGAGTGCGCGCAGAGCGCGTGTGATCGGGGCTTTACTTAGCGAATTAGTCCTGCCTCGTTGTACCACCAGCAGCCGTGGGTATCGCCTCCTCCCTACATAATTGTCAGGTGCCTGCAACATCACCCCCTTTAGCAATTCCGGGTTTGAAATTGTACCACGCAATCATTTAAATAAACATGTACCCCCTGTTGGGAATCGAACCCGGCAACTCTGGGTCTGAGACCAGTAGTCTTAACCACTAGACCACAGAGGAGGTTATTACTATTCATAAGACAAATCATGTGCAATATGCGCCACGCCACAGCGCTGCTGTCTGGTTTTAATTAGTCCTCACTATAATCAAAGGTCCTCACCTTCAAAAGATCTTCATAAAACAAGAACAACATGTTAGGATCGTTTCTGTGCTCCCATGCTTCTTTTGCATTTTTCAAAGTAAGGTGTCCATTCCACTGGAATCAATCATACTTATATAGTAACTGATTTTATGTTTTTTGTTAAGTGCATGGATTAACTGAAGATAATCTTTCATCTTATATTTTAATGGAAAATTTGCTAAATTATAAGGACTATAATTGGAAATTTGGAATACAGTCGATGCAAACGACCTGCAAATGCAAAGGCCGTGTACCGAATTGCTACCTTAAGTTAGTGATATACAAAATTTACTAAAATTAAAAGCTGCAAAGTAAAGTCATATCACTAACGCGTTAGACCTATACATACTTATTTTTAGTTTATACAAAAACCGAAATACGGGTCAAATATTTTCATTTAAAGAAACAGTACAAAAAAAATTTAAATAATATCTTGAAAATTCACGAAATTACAAGCTTTTTGTGCTGCCCTGTTGTGTGTTCTTAGTAGGGTATAATTTATTTGAGATTTTGTAAATATTATTTGGTCAAAATGTAACATGGTATAAAAAATATTTAAATCGATTCTATTACTGATTCTGAACAAACCGTTTTCAGGTTTCGTATAAACTAAAAATAACATTGTATACAGTGTACTGATTTTTTGTACTGATTCTTTAAATGAAAATATTTGACCCGTGTTTCGGTTTCGTATAAACTAAAAATAAGGTTGTATACGTCAAACTAGATAAATAGCATGATGCCAGACACTTTTTTTATGTAATCTGTAAGTGTGACCGGGCCACTGACTTCCAAAGCACAGGTTTAACCTAGCTTGGAAGACAGAGGACAAACCAGTTAGTTGTTGTTATTTGAAATCAAACAATACCTTTTTATTTTTGTTTTTTCTGTTTCGTCTTTCTATATTTAAAAAAAAGGCATAGGTAGGTTGTCGATGCATTTTAATTTGATGTAAATAAACTTCATTATAATCACCTGCGTAGGAGGCTGCAGACCTGAGGAGCTCGATGCCGCAGTGGTTAATGCGCCCGGTCTGCGAGTGCTGAGGTTAAGCAACTTTTGCAAAGGCCGGTTATCGGATGGGTGCCAAAAATTTATCATCTCCTCCGTGCTTCGAAAGGCACGTAAAGCCGTTGGTCCCGGCTGCTTTAGCTGTCGTTAACAACCACCAATCCGCACTGGGCCCGCGTGCTGGTTTATGGCCCGTTCTCCCTATCCATCCATAGGGAAGGCTCGTGCACCAGCAGTGGGGACATAAAAAGAGCTGGTGATGATGGTGATGATGGTGATCTAAGCTAAAAATCGAACCCGCGGCCTCTGTGTCGGGATCTGTGAACCTACTCAGGTGGTTAAATTACTTTCTTTATTTTCTTATTTATAACTAGCAACATGCATTGCAAGTTAAATAAAAGTTTGTAAAAAGTATCCTTTCGGGCCGATGCGTACGAATCCATCTTGTTTGCTTAGGCAAGGCTCGTGCCCCAGCAGTGGGGACATAAAATGAGCTGGTGATGTGATGTGGATTCAACACTTCTTCTGTTTCCTCCGGGCCCAACTCTTTCACTTCTAAAGGGTAGCTGGCACTTTTACCACTCATTATTCTCAAAAGAAATCGAATATAGGTACAAATGAAGATATCACTGTTACTTCTGCCCCTATACTTTACTCAAGGGTTAATGTGTTTTAGAAATGACAATAGGCTTATCTGCTTAGATAACGACCATAACATTATATGTATACAGGGTGAGCAGATTGCTCACCCTGTATACATATTATGTTATGGGACATATGGGATGAGATGGGACCCTTTAGTCCACGTTCGTAACTGATCTTTGATAATGATAACCAGATAACGACGCAACGACGACGACGGACGGTGCGGGAAAGTTTGCAACGATAAGAGATAAGAAAATGCGTTCTAATCTAAACAAAACATGTCATACATTTTGAAGTTCAGTAAAACAGCAAAAAAATAAAAAATAAGAAATAGGTCACAAAAAGGGCCGCTTGTAACTTAAATAAAATTTCAAATGCTGTTTTTCTGATTGTAGTCTCTCTTAAGTATGAAAATAAAAAATGTCTTGCGACTTGGTCTTTGGTCGGACTTCTTGGCGGGTAAGTGAAGAGTCTGCGGTTATGTTTTATTTTCAAAAATTTGTGTTATGTCAAATATTAATGTGAAAAAATGGTGGACTATTAACCGTTCAGTGTTCGTGAGTGTGCATGAGTGTTGGTAAATGAAACAAAACAGTGCAACGGCACTTTTCAAATTCTCTCAAGAAGTCCGCCGCGTGAGGACTTAGTAAAGCTCCACATCTTTACTGAGCTACTCGAGGGGTTGGGGGGTATATCATTTCTCACTTTTCATTTCTATTATCATTCATCATCATCATACAGGAAATATTGTTTATATATGTATTACCTGTAAGAAAAACTACTTTGACATTGGCTAAATGTGCTAATCGCACAAACACATCAACTAAAAAAAAACTGTGGTCTTGTGATTCTATGATTGAACAATCCATAATATCTACACATGACATGACTTACTATAATTGAATAAATCAGTGTAACCTTAAAAAATAACTATACAGAATGTTTACGCGAACACTACACATTGAAATTAAACAACTTTTACGGATCTACTCGCGCTTATTTTACACATTACTTATTTAATGTTTATCCTGACGTTTCGAACCGTTTTTAATTATGAGATGACCAACACCTCAGTCTCCCTGTGACCACGGACCCTGCAAAGGGTTCGAAACGTCAGGATAAACATTAAATAAGTAATGTGTAAAATAAGCGCGAGTAGATCCGTAAAAGTTGTTTCATTTCTATACAGAATGTTACAAAAATACCCGTTAAGCCGAAAGAGGGTTAAATGGTGTCTTATAACAAGTCCATTTACAATATTTGAGAACCGTACTATCAAGGCCGGATCTACCACATGGCTTTTTGGGCTTCAGCACAGGGCCCCGGGGATTCAAGGGGCCCCCAGATAAGTCAAGTCAAAGTCAAAAATAGACGATATTGCGAAAAAATCATATAATTTTATTAAATTAAACAGATCGTAAAGTTTGCAGCCCTGCGAATCCTGCGATTAATCAAACCCATTCAATTCATTTAATTCAAGTCTACGTTCAGGTGTTGGTACTTCGAACTAAACAGCTGATTGTCGAGCTCAGCAACACCAAAGTTGGATGTTCCATTGGTGGAACGACCGTAAATAACATCAGTTACGCAGACGATATGGTGTTGCTGAGCCCGTCGATCAGCGCCCTTAGAAAGTTGATGAGGCTGTGTGAGTCGTACGCCGAGTCACACGGTCTCAGATATAATGTTAAGAAGAGCGAGCTGATGGTGATTCGGGCGGGACGTAATACTCCCTCTGACGTTCCGCCTGTGACACTTATCGGTGTTCCTCTGGAGAGGATTTCGCAGTTCAGATACTTGGGGCATATCGTCACCGGGGACCTAACTGATGAAGATAAGAAGATTTGAAATTGACAACATAACATTTTTTCCGTCTTGACGTTTTTGAACCTTTGTTGGTGAAAAACAGAAAAACCAAAAGTCAATTATATTATTATTAAAATTGGTAGGTAGGCCTCTGTTAAATAATCTATGCTAACTCCGGCATGACAGCTTATTAGGGTTGACAATATTTTTGGCTTTGATAATTTATTATATTTTTTACGGGGTAAGTATTTTGTAACACCGCCGTGTATATGAGTAGATATATATTTTTTGTGACACGTTAATGGCAAATCAAAAAATCTTAACGAGGCAATAACTCCGATAATAAATACTCTAATTAACGTTAATTAACGTTGTTTACGATTCATTATGTATTATCATAACAGTCAATCGTAATCAATGACACTTACCACGTTTTGTTTACTCATACTGTAATACATGCCTATTGTAGATAACTATCTTTATATGTTTTGATAGGATTATTATAAAAACTGGAATGATACAACATAAAAGTTATATAAAAGTGCTTTTTAGCTAGATGTAAACATACGGATTATTCAATCGCCGCTAACTATACATTACTTTACCTACGGATTAGTTTTTTAGTATTATTAAATGATTGCACTGAACACAGTCATCCAAGAAAATTGTATCCTGAAGTTTTGCAGAAAAATTCAGTGCCGGCGCTTTGATCCTCTGAATTATTTTGCTATCCGCTATTTTAAAAAACATTGTATTGTAAACATTGCAGCGAGCATTACTCGTATTCATATATTTTGCATTTCATGATGAATAGTGAATGATCCGAACTTTCTTTACCTAATGGGTAGCCATAGATCATTTTTGAAGTTGTCTTCGAAACATTATTGCTCTTACCTTTTATTAGGTACGGTTAATTACTTTTTTTTAGGTACGCAAAACAGTTACTTACCTCTTATAATCAAAGACTTACCTATAATTTTTCAATATTAAAGAGTTTTTTTAAGTTCAATGGTCTGTTTTATTAATATACTTAACATTACAACTACACAATGTTTAAGAAGTTAGGTACAATATGGTAAAACTCCATTTATGCAGTAAATCGAGCAGAATTAAGCTGTGACTTTGAAAGCGAGCATCAAGTTTACAATGAACGGCTACGTAACGAGTTTCCTGAGCCGTATGTCAAATTGTCCATGTATTTAGGTCACATTGCAGCGAGAAGCTAGTTAGGCGCCCTAACCTTAGGTGAACTTGAGAGTGGTGTACGAACTTTGAAGCTTTATAAAATAACTGTAAACATCTCTTTATACCCATCATTGAAGGTATTGCATATGGTAAGTAGAGATAGGAGTAAATATGTGCGAAAGCCCGTCCTTTGGGCTTAAAAAATAAACCACAGTACCACACTACGTTTTGAGTCCGATCAAAACATAAATAAATAAGATTAATTTATTTAAACACAAAAAAGGTTTTACTTTTTGTAACTCTCGTTGAACTCTTTTCTAAGAAAATTTGTTACCGAAGATTTTATTTTTATTTTAAGGTGTTATTTTCATGTTATTTGTTTGTATTGTTGTATGGTTTTATCTATAGCTTCGTGGTTGCGTGGGATAACTGAGACGCGACCTCCTTCTTAACAAAAATTTGAACATTAATAATAACTAGTGGTCGCCGTGGTCGAAATTCGACCGTAATTTTATTAAGGATGCACGGATTGTATCTTAAATAAGCAACGAAAAATTTAAAAAGATAGAATGTGAGTTTGGATCATGAAGTTGTAGATATAGTTTGGATCTCAGAATAATAACTAAAGCTATAGAAACCGGACTAAAATAGCAACACTCATTCATCAGTTCGTACTATTTTAACCAATGATATTATACTATTTATTATAATATCATTGATTTTAACTAATGAATCTAAGTGATGTATTGGAAAGAGATCGATTGTACCTTTTCTTTCGTTATTTCGAAAGTGTCACCAGATTTGTGACGTCATATTTGAGGTAATGTACCCCCTTACAAATAAACACTATTTAAGCATTTATTTAGTTAATCATTGTTTTGTCTCTTTTTCTCAAATTGAGAACGACGTTTGTGTGACGTTGACAAAACAATGATTAACTAAGTAAATGCTTAAATAGTGTTTATTTGTAAGGGGGTAAGTGAGTGACTTTATAAAGGACTCAAAGATTTTTTAAATCACCGGTTATCTGATGACCGTTTGACATAACAATACAAAAAATAAAAACTAAGTGTTAACCATTTGTCGCACTCCAACCTTCTTTTCTAGCCATAAGATAGAACGGAACTAAACATAGTTGCACGATTTTTATTTTAGCCATCCTATAGCTTTAGTTATTGTTCTGAGGTTTGGATTGACATCGACAGATTTCGGCTGATCCTCTTCCATTTTTGAAATTTTTGAAAAGAGTATAAAAGCGTGTGTGTCAAATAAATGGTAGTGTGTGTAATGTTTGTTTTATTGATTTAATGTATTTTTTATGCATAATTTAAAAACAATATTAACATTCTGTACTCCTACTCTATATAAACTATAAGTGAGCGAAATTTCATACTCCTCCGTCCGCGCAATTTTCGTAAAAAGGGGTACAAAGTTTTTGCTTCACGTATAATAAAATTTATTTCTTACAGTAATAAGACTCACTTGTATAATAGTTATAATTTTACTGTTCTCATTTTCGGTACCATAATCGAATGTCAAATGAAACTTACACAAAGCGCCCTATATAGAGAGGCTGTGCATTTCAATGCCATAAAAATTCTCAACTTCGTTACGTGATCGAATGAATACGAGTAGTAAATAAAACTCGCACTAGGTAGGCGCTCTGAGAGACAGCTGACCAGCTCCATATAGGGCAGTCAGACTGGTCCGCGCTCTCTGAGGTGAGTGGACGGACCGCTGCTGTCCCGTTGCCTTCCTGTCCGCCCGATTAGCATATACCAACCAATAACGAGTTGCCTTTGATGAATCTTCACTAGATACCAGGCGTCAACTACGGATGTCTGAGATTGAACTGACTTTCAGAACAATAACTGAACTAAGAAACGTGATTCATTAATTGGTGAAACGTAATTCACAAACGAAGAAACGTGACATTATAAATAATTTTAATATTTTAACAAAACTGCAATCGGATACAAATTGTAAGTTAATAATTAGCGCTGTTCCCTATTGTACAAATTATACAAATATATAATTTAATTATATTAAGTACAAAAATCGCAACGATATTGTATACCTTTCAGTGGAGCGTAACATTGAGCTTTCGTGTGTGAAGTTTAATAGTTTTGTAATAGTGTGGTATTTTCGAATCAGTTATGAAAGACGAACTTAGAAAATCAAAATTATAAAATAAATTTGTTTTAGTATGTGGAGATTTTAATATAAATATTCTAGAAAGTTCCTCAATGAGTGTTCGTCTTGTTGCGTTATTTAAATGCTTTAATCTAATAAATCTATTTCTCGAACCTACTAGAATAACTTCACATTTGGCCACTTGTCTTGATAATGGTGTAAATTTGATAACTTAGATTTTTTTATTTTGTTTTTTATTACATGTTGTGGTTGTCTTCTATATTTTTTGTGTTTATTTGTAATGGAAAGTGTCCTGCTATGATAGTGCAGGCATTTTCCAATATTTTTGACGCTGTAAGGGAGAAAAGAGCTGGACACTTGCTGAGTTTCTTGTCGGTTCTTCTCAGTACAAGATCTCCCGCCCAGAGTAAACTTACGAGTCGAACCGATGACATAATGACGTTCATAAGAGCTATTTGTAGGCTAAACTGAATAAATGATTTTGAATTTTGAATTTTTAAAGCATTATTGTTTTGAGGTAGGACTAGACTTACCATAGGCACGGCTATATCCAAGGTAACCATAGATTCCATTTAATCCATTTCATATCATGATTATTTTACTTGTAAAAATTAGTATTTCGAATTAGGAATCATTCTATTCTGAAGTAAATACTTTGGGAAGGTGATACATTCCGTTAACATGTTCTAGTTTAGATAGATGGAAGACGATGGTAGTTAAAGTTAGTTACTTTATAATTTATAATCACGTTACATATTGTAAAAAAATATAATGTTTTCTTAAGTTTACGAAAACATTACTTTTTACAAATTGACACGCGTTTTATTTACCGCAATTATATTTTTTAAATTTTCTTCAATTCTGGAGCAGTGATCTCATAATCCCCGGCTAAGGGCAATAAGACTAAAAGTAATGGTGGTACCGTTTACCTGCGCAGTGGCAGTGGGGTACAGTTAGGCGAAAGCTGCGCAGGTTGTTTTGACCGGCCCGCCCCGCGATCCGGGCCGGCCACCAGCCTTCCATAGAAACAGTGTGCGATTACAACTAAGTATGTTGTGCCAAGACCTGTATCTATTTTTTATACTTGAAAAGTACTAGCGAGCAGATAGTTTAAAATACTTTTTTTTTGTAGGGTTGATTTTTTATAGTTAAGCAGGCATATGATTGCTCTGTTTAATGTTAAGCAGAAGCAGAGTCCCAGATACGTATAATACATAATTATAATACTTATACCTATGAAACGCTTCTGTAAATCTAGTTTCTTGTGATTTATATCTTGAAGCTTTTGGTTTCCAATTGGATCAGCAAGACCGATCTTGACTTTTGTTAAAGATAAAGTTAAAAAAAACACTTTTTTATTTGCAGAAAATATTGCACAAACAACATAATATAGATTTATTAAAACCATATTAAAGTTTTATTTATTATCTAATAAAACCGAAACATCAATATTGTCGGTCACTTACACATAAAGTAGGTATTCATAAAGTTCAGAATTTTACATCGAGCTTAAAAAAACTTACTTGTATACTTCAAACAACGGAATATTTAATAGACCTGTGTCGTAGGTCGAGACTTCCGAAGCTGTCAAGATATTTTAAGTAGGAAATAAGTTAGACTAATTGACAGAGGCTCGAACTGTAATATACTCATTAAGTGTGTCACCCACTTTTTATATTGATACCTAGATAGAAGATAACGGTGACATTCACTTTAAATAAAACAAGTTTGTCTGAATGATATATTAAAAGTTCATGAGGCTTAAGACAAATGTCTATTAATTTATATCGTGACTTGGAATCTTGGGAACTTGCCCTAACAAGTACCTACACCCGTAAAATGTGAAGGGGCATTATTTAATGATAAATACTGACATTAAAATTAGGCATTAGCCGAATACGCATTTCAAATTTATTTAAGTAATTTCTTCCTAAAGTATAATCTTGTACCTAGGTTTGAAGATGTATGTTAGTACTGGTGTAGTGTTTTGTGACTTTGTTTCGTTGGTATTTCTATCTTATAGTATAATATTTAGAAGAAATTTGTAAAGCTTTTGCACCTACATTTAGTCGTATTTCAAATCTGAAGCACCCAAAAACTAATACAGCGGGGTAACGCTGCAAGCGTGATGGGAACTTTTGGGCCGAGTACGGTTCGAGGGGGCTAATAGTACAATAAATAAATTGTTGGCTTTAGGTATTTGTTTTTTATAATATTATTTGTTGTTTTGTTTTTACTTTACTGTGTGTGTGTGTGCAATAAAGATGTACTAAGCTGTGTTTTGTAAAATCAATGGAGAGTAGACTTTAAACTAAGTTTATTAAAACATTAAAAAAAAAAAATATTTAGTTATAATTTCGAAATAGCAGAAAGCGTCCGTGCCTTAAATAAAACACTGACTAGGTGCCTAGTGTGCGTTTTGTTTACTATCCGTATTCATTCGATTACGTTTACGTAAACGAAAATTACTATGGCCTTGAAGCAGCGCCTCCTGGCGGCATAGGAGAAGAGTTAACATTTTGCCATACAAATTCTCGTTTTCGTTAACGTGATCAAATGGCGAATTAAACTCGCACTTGGCACCGTGAACACGAACAATTAACTTAGAACGGAATTTTGCATTCATTTCCTTTTAAAAATAATTTAAAAGAACTTATTTTTCACTAATTTAACGACTGGAGAATGTCAAAGTACAGTTCAACTGAACCTTGAAGAATAGTCGTATTTAATGGTGGCCTCTGTTGTTTTAATTCCAGTTTAGCCGGCACGAAGAGTGCGGTTAGGCGCTGCGGCGGCGGCTGTATACCGCTATCCCGGCGAATAAATAAAAGATGCAGCCGAGAGCGACTCCCATAACTGTTCAGTGCGGCCTCAAGCGCGTCTCACGATGGTCAACTACAAGCGCGTGGTGTGCGAGGTGGCGCTGCTGGTGCTGCTAGCGGCGGCGGCGGCGTCCGCGCCGGCGGACTGCGACCGCCACTACGACCAGAGGCAGAACGGCTCGGAAAACTACCGACTCAACATCGACGGCGTCGTTATCGCCGTTGCGCCGGCAGACTCCCTCCTCGCCGCCGCTTCCGACATCGACATCAGCGACTTACTAGACCTGGAAGAGTTCAATGAGCCGTCCAAGCCCAAACCTCCGAGTAGCGAGGTGCTGAAACCCCATATCGGACCGAATCCGGAGGACGTGAAGCCTCAAGAGTCAAAGCCAGAAGCGCCTGCGAAACCCGACGAGTCCCCGCTCAGCGATGTCAGCTTGACCTCCGATCTCAAGGGGCAGAAGAAAGACGCTTCCACCAAGAAGCAAGAGAAAGCTCAAAGGTAAAAAGGTAGTTAACTTTAATTAATTACGTTTTACAAATTTATAATAATTTGTGTTCTTTGAAATTGTTTTGGTGAGAAATTGCCAAATTAAAGTTAGTTTCTAAAAATTATCTATAAACGTGTTAAGTATACCAAAAAATTATGATTTACTTATTTAATGAAAAAGTTTGTGGACAATGATTAAAACACAGGGCTTGTTAATGAAATAATGACCTTTTGTGTTTTATTCAGTTCAAGGCAGAATATTTTTATTAGAATAACTTTGACCAGTAAAGTTAAATAACAAATTTTCCATTACTATCCGTAAAGTTTACTCAAAAAAACTTATCTGCTTTAGGGACACGAAACTATCTAATAATACACTGCAAATCTTATTATTTAAAGCTCGTTTATTCAACGAGACCCCACACGACAGGGCGTGCATTTAAAATAAAATACTGAAAACATAGGTAATTATTCGCTATTGTATTTCTATTTTTATTTTAAAACATTGTTGCCTCTTTCGAAGTCCAAACACAAGACATTGCTAGATTTAATAAATAAGGAAACGTTTTACTTCAAAGTTAAGAAACTTTGAAAACCAACATGTCTAACAACCAACCAACTAAAAAAACTAAACAATTCGTAGGAAACAGTTTTAATCCTAAAAAAATTTAGTTAACTCCATAAAATATTTAAAAAAAACACTCCCATTTAAATTGCTATATCTACCTAATGTTCAGCATACTAAAATTTATTTTTTGAGTCAAATTCAAAATTTATCTGACCGGTTTTTTAATTAGGTAGGGTAGTGGAATTATAGTGTTCAACATTTTCCCTATAATCATTACAGGTAGGAGTCATCCACAACCACATAGATTTCTAGCTGTCACACCGTAAAATTTAATAAAAATATCTTTTTTTGGAGACATCAAAATGTTAAACACTGCCAAGTGCCACAACGATAGGTGGTAGAGCTTCTTGTTAGAGAGAAAACTAATAAACTTTTTTAATACTAATACCATATTTTATATTTACCAATACCCACCAATAGTAGCGATAACATGTTTTCAATGATGGAGGCCTTTGCCCACCAGTGGGATAGTATATAGGCTATTTACTTTACTTTTTACCATATTTTACTAATTAATATGTCTGTTTACAGGTTAAAGAACCGCATCGCTCACATTCTACTTCCCCTGCTGAGGAGAAATCGCCACCACTAAACGAAACCGCAGTCTGAGACCAAGCCCTATCTGGAGGAAACCCGACTAGCCTACGCCTAAGATCAATTAGTGATTGTCTGTAACGCGTTAAGTTAAAAGCTTTCCAGACCAGAGGTAATTACTTTGATAAGTAATTATCGAAATCACTTAGCTATGTATAGTACCTATACATTTAATGTAGAATGATATAAACGAGAAGTCACGAGTGATATATGCATTTATAAGTATTTATACTAGAATAGTTATTAGTGTAAGAATTTAAAATAATGAATTGTTATGTTGAAAATAAAAGTACATAATTTTTATTGAAAAATCCCTAATGACGTTGTTTTATTGAAATTAATTGACTACATGTTTTTTTTATTACTTACGAGCGAGCACTTGGCCTATATCTCGTGATGATAAGGCTGAATATGGAAGCATACTTCATCCAAAATCCCTAAACTACCAAGGTTAAATTGGTAGTTTATGTTTAACAACAATGTTTCTAACATTGGTTAGAAACATTGTTAACATGGCGACATGCTTACATGAGACGGTGGTAGCAAAGGTAGTAGTAGTAGCCAGGCGGACTTAAAACCAGTTTTTAGAACATGTCTTAATCAAGTGGTTTAGTGGGTGAGACGTTTATAATTGCTGTAAAGTTAAACAAATAATTAGTACTATTTAAGCATGAAAAGAAAACTACCGACTGATTGATCGACTGTCATTCAACTATTTGATAATCTAAGCATTAAAATAATCCATGCACATGCACAAGCTTCATAATGAGAGCGTCAAAGAAAAATAAAAAGAAAACTTTCCCACACCCACACCAATTATCTAGCCCAAGAGAAGCTTCGTTATGAAACTCGTTAAATGGTTACTAGACAACGGATAAACATACTTAAAATACTTAAATACATACTTATTATACATAGAAAAACTTCAGACCCGAGACAATTTAGAAAAACAATAATTTCTAAATTGACCCGACCGGGGTTCGAACCCGAGACCTCAGAGATGGCGACACCATGAAAACCGGTGTACAAACCACCCGACCAAGGAGGTCGTCAAAAAGGCGGAAAAGGCTCCTAAAAATTCGTACTGCAAGATTGGATACTTCTTGAGTCAAATAGTTAGGTGGCGGTATCAATGTGCAGGGTGCCTAGACTGTGCGAGTTTCGAAAAATCGAAATCTTGTATGGCATTAAAGCAGCACCTCCTAGTGGAAAACGAGGAGAGTTAACATTTAGCCATACAAATGCTCGTTTACATTAATAAAATAAATAATAAATAAATGTTTCCCACACTCACACCAATTATCTAGCCCCAAGAAAAGCTTCCTTAATAAACTCGATAAATGGATAAGTAGACAACGGATAAACATACTTAATATATTTAAATACATACTTATTATACAAAGGAAACACCCAGACCCGAAACAATATAGAAAAACAGGTATTTCTAAATTGATCCGACCGGGGATCGAACCCGGGACATCAGAGATAGCGACACCATGAAAACCGGTGTACAAACCACTCGACCAAGGAGGTGATACTCACACTAGGCACCCAGCTAACTTATTGGTTAAAAATAAAATAAAAAAGTCTCAGGTGGGACCGTGGGACAGTCTTTCAAGTGCATTTACTTACTAATGATACATTCCTCATAATAAATATTTATCTAGTATGTATTCACAATATGTTATATATTTTATGTGAATACAAAATAACAATTTAAAAGTAATATCGAACGTAGCCCAAACCACTACCATTTTACAGATTCAACTAAGTGGGTTGGTGCACGCGGCGCGCCCCGGCTTTGAATTGTCTTTATTGAAACCGATTGCTCTAATAAACTAACTACATAGTACAATCAATAAAAAATCATAGTCACTTACGTCAGTAGTTCAATAAATCAAACATGGTTGTCAATGTCAACTACTGATGGGAGATCGTTGGTTTTCAGCTCACATCAGTCGTTGTTATTCCCGCAATAATGGAGAATTGATTGATATAGTCTAATACATCAAAAATCAATTACAATGACGAAAAAGAGAACCTAATATAACTGTTTAGCAACAAATATTTACCTACTTTTAATAACTTATTTATAAATGATATCTTTTTTATCTATGTCGTAAAGTAATACACACTTGGTTATATATCTTTGGTTTCATTTTTGCTGTTGACTTTACACAGAATATGTAATAGTTAGTTACACTATACTACAAAATATACTCAAAAAGCTGTGGATCACCGACTATTTCAATTGGCTGAAGTAACGCCCACATTCATTTTATTAATGACTAGCTTTTGTCCGCGGCTTTACCCACGTGGCGTGGGCAAATTATTTAAAGAAGAATAAACATAATTCCTGAGACACGTCATTATTTTTTTTTTTTTAAGAACTCAAATACCAATTTTCATGTATTTTACTTCAAAACTGACGAACTTTCATACAAACTTTCACCCCTTTGACCCCCTTAGGGTGTGATTTCCGTAAAATCCTTTCTTAGTGGCTGGTTAGGTCTCTCAATTAACCTACAGTCCAAATTTTATCTAATTAGCTTCAGCGGTTTAGGCTCGGCGATGATAAGTCAATCAGTCAGGACAATAAGTCATTATATATATAGATTCATGGAAGGATATCATTTTGTTGCGCCGGCAGCGCCAGCGGCGCCGCCCGCCTGTCTATTGGTATTTTTGTATGCATAAAAAAAACAATATAGCTTCTGATTTATTAAGGGTAATTAATGAGACTTAAAACTTCTTCAACAGTAATATAAATTCTGAAAATTGACGGTTTATACAATATACTCTTGTACCCTGGGTAAACATCTATCCAAAATTGTCAAATTTCTTCAATTATTGTTCAGCCATATGCCATATTATATTATAAATTTCAAATTCTATTGAGGAAATTTGATAGTTTGGGAAGTCAGAGGGCCTAGGCGAGTTACTTTTGACATTCGATCACGAAAACAAGAATTTGTATGACAAAATGTTAACTGTTCTCGTCAATGCCATACTAATTTGCATTTTCGTAAACGTAATCGAACGAATACGGATAGTAAACAAAACTCACACAGGCACCCCGATGTGCAGGCGTGTGTAGGTACTCCAGATTTAATCTCAGTCTTCTTCTCTACAGTGGGCCATCTTCTTCTTCTTCTTCTCCACAGCTAAAAAATGGACGTCCTAAATGGATAGTAGGTAAAAAAATGTTTGGACGATTCAAAAGCTTTTTTCTAAAGTTTATTTGAATAAAAATATTTGACTTTGACTTTGATCAAGAGGGAGAAGAGGTCATCTATTTATTTTAATCAACAAGTAGCCAATGACTCCGCTGAAACAGATACGAAGGCAGCTAGTGAAGCAAGATTGATTGATTGATTGATTGATTTATCTGGAACCCCTCACTTCAAGAGTGGTATCTTACCACTTCTTTTTCAGGTGTCATCTCCTCTCGGAGGTTGACTTCCATACCATTATGGCATTTTGTGTTAACGCAAACCCAGGGATTCTAGATAATAAGTTTGCTAAGAAAATCATCATCATCAGCTCATTATATGTCCTGTCCTGGGGCACGAACCTTCCCTATGGATGGATTCAGAACATGAATTACACAAGATATTAAAAGTTGAAAAATATGCAGTTTTCTGCGCATCAAACTTTGCCTCACATAAGCTCTAAGTTGGTACTCGTTATAAATAGGTACATGTATAAATGCTCCACGCCAAGCACCGCGTGTCTAATGGACGCAGACTAACAGACAATGTAGTTGTTATTTAAACTGTATTAAACGTTACAAGGCTTCGATTCTTGATGCTTTAGATAACGGAACATAAGGAAAATAGGAATCCGGGTAACACACTGAGGCCTCTTCTGAAACTAACCCATTCCTTACAAATGTCAAGTTTACCATTTAAATAATTATTCATTGTTCGTGCCAACAGTGGCGATTTAGAAATCCAATCCCGCAAACGCATCCTGCGTCATTTTTGTGCAATCGGTAATGCGGTTTTACACATGCGCGATTGGTGGAATTAGCGGAACTGAAAAATAATGAAATTTGAAACAAATCCCGTGGATGCGCGGGATTGATGATTTCGATCCCGCAGGCATGCGGGATTGAATTTTTATTCAGGATTCCCTAGTGAGGATAGACTGATTAAGATTAGATGGAAAGACTACAGCCGACAATACTTGTGACAAACACAGACGTCTGTGGTCACAAAGCCCAACCATGTTCGGAAATCATTTATCCATTTATTATAATCTAAATTTATTTATTTTTTATCGGATCGATTTTCTACGGTCATTGCCGCGAACCATCTCGCGAGCTCACGGTTCTATTGGTATAATAATTATAAGTGACGGAAGACGCAAAACAAAACATAGTCATACAACCGTAGCGTGTAAGCATCCATCTGCATTGTTGATTTAATCGTTCCGGTGTTTAAGTTCGTAGCTACGTCAGACGACCATTCTAGCATAAGCGCATAAAGACATTCGGAGATGTTTTAAAACGTGATAGTTAGAGGTACCTATATCGAGATCTATTTAATTATAATTAGTAAAGACATATCTGAAAAGAAATCGGGTTTAAGAACTTTGTGTGGGTTTGGGTTGGGGTTCAATTATTTTAGCCTAGCAGGCTTATGGTCTGTCGCAGCAGCTTCTAAAAGCAGTGGCACCCGTAAGCATCTACGGGCTGCCTTACGACATCTAAGAGTCTGTCTAACTAAGGTAATATTATTTATTCCGTGCATATGAAAGGTATGTCATTGACCGATAAGCTAACAACTGACGCGACAACCAATTAAACGCATCATCTGTAAACATCAGCTTTCCATTATCGTTATACTTAACGATAACTAGCATTATTAAATCCCGTACGCGGCGAGAGGTCGTGTCGCGTAAACCGTTACAGTGTGCCCGATTCTCGCGGCGACTGGTTCGCCGGCGCGCGGTAAAAGCGGTGCATGCGGCGACCGATCGCAGTGCTCCACGCTCGGGCGACTCGCGCGCACGCAACATGCTCTCAGTGTACCTGGCGCTCTGCGCCTGCGCCGCCGCCGCCGCCGCGCCCTCCTACGACCAGCGCCAGGATGGCGATTTCAACGTGCGAGCTGACGTGCAGAACGTCGTCTTCCTCGTCGCATTGCCACAAAAGATGGGTTTGCCCGCCATACCGCCCGGCTTACTCGACGGCTTCTTCAAGGACGCGAAGCCCGAGCATGACATCCAAGAGAGAGCCGACGTGCAAGTGATGGAAGCGTTCGTGGAGCCCAGCACGCCATATAAGGTGGAGATCGGATCGAGCGGGCGGTACGCGGATGGCGACGGGCGCGCCGTGGAGGTGGTGATCGCCGGGCGGCGCCGGCCGGGGCCCGACGTGGTGGCGGAGGAGGAGCCGAAGCTTCTGGGAGCCACGGAACAGTGCGGCCCGGACCGCGAGCGGGACCCCGTCACGCTAACGTGCCGCGACCAGCCCGACGCAACGGCAGCTTCAGAACCCGCCGCTCCCCTGGCTGCGTCCGAACCCGCCGTCCCCCCGGCCGTGGCCGAACCCGCCGCCCCCCCAGCCGCCTCTGAACCCGCCATACAACCAGAAGTCGTTCCCGTCTTGTCGTAACTTTTGATCTCCACGTTTGTTTCTAGATAATTTATTCGCATGTGTCTATGTCATTTTAATTTATTGAATAAATGTAAATTATTAATTAAATAAGATTCATTTTAATGTTAATACTTTTATTATTATGAGTATCGACAATTTACAAATACAATGACAACCAGTTGGAATCTATCCATTCTCGAAACAAATAACAATACTTAATAATACCTGCTTACTTCCAATTCTTAAACTGTCAAAAGTCTTAAAATACTACACTCTAACTTTTCTTTTGGGAAACTTATAGAAAGTCAAAAAACAATATTTAAGTAAATAGTTAAAATAGGTTTATTTATTACACATTGAAAGTCTTAGTGAATAAGGTAACATTGAAGTGATGCTACATCTATTCACAAAATAAAGGAACACAATAGAGCGTAAACAATAAAAAGTCCCACCCATTGTCATTTACTCGAATCACAAAAGTATTTTCTATGGTTGGCCCCTAACTGTGGGAACAATTAAAACCCAATACTGCATACATAAAGATATAATTACGATATGTTTGTAACGAAATGTAGAAAACCACACAGTTAAAATGGGATACAACTAATTGTACAACAATGACTTCATTAACAAACAACAACAAAGGCAAATTAAGAAGTTCTTTTACAGAAATCAGTTTGATGAGTTCAAACAAAGAATAATGAAATAGTTTCTACAATACATATAGGTAGGTACTTAACAAAACGAAAACCAATTAATATTTTTAACAAAGTAGGTATATAAAGATTGTTACTTCAGTCTGTTTTGATGCCTATACAGGATGTTTGTAACTAGGGTATCAAGCTGAAACGTACCTATGTTAACATTCCTATATAAATGTTATGCCAATGTCAACTGGAAATTGTAAAAAAAAATTTCGACTCCATACAAAGAAAGTACCCATGGAAAGTCGAAAATATTTTTTTTAAATTTCCATTTTCTGACGTTAGCATAGTATTTATATAGACATTATGTATTTATATTAACATGGGTACGTTTCGGGAAGATACACCTGTAAACTTAAAATTTGGTGTTTAAAGGTACTTAATAATTATCATTACAAAACATAAGGTTAAAACCACTTTAATATCATCAGGTTTTGAAATTCTTAAAAAATTATCCATAACTTTCGCGTCAATTGTTATTAATGTTATTAACTAACGTTTAACTATAACGCACGAAGAGATACTGTTTAATATCACCGACAAATATCATTCAAAATTATTTAGGAAGACAATTTATGTGCTCAATAAAAGTCATTAATTTAATTATAATCTAAGTGCTTGACAAACAATTGAAATACAACTTAATATAAAAAATACACACAAACTTCTTAAAAATACATAATATCCGAAACTACTTTTCGTTGAAAGGCACTTGGGAAGACACTATGTTTATAAGATAAGGGCGCATGATTAGTTGCCATTTTTTCAAATTATTGAACTGATTGGCAAAGGTTTTAATATAAGCCTCCATGCATCAGCTGATTTATTTGTGTCACACATTTCAAATAAAAACAGACTAACAAGTATAGGCGCTTAATTATTAACACAACTGGTTGTGCTCTTTTACTCTCGAAAACTTTACATATAACAGTTTTCGATGCCGTTTTTACTGTAATAAAGTTCCGGTCCGCTTTACAACCAAATCCAATAAATTGGTACAAAACCGGTATAATAATAATGTTGTTTTTTTACATAACGGGAAGCGGCCTTTCGACTCGCCTCTTGATGAGACGATATAAAGTAAAATGAAACGATTTTTTTCAGTAACTTTATTTAAAAAAATAACTAAAAATTTGTGTTTTTATTAATTCTCCTTTTTTTCTTTTGTTGATATTAAATGTCAAATAACTAAAGAGGTCCAAGGTTTTAACTCTACTTTGACATATCGATTTGATTGGTTTTGGTTGCATAAAGGTGATAACTTCAAATAACATATGGATTGAGAACAAACTATTCAAATATGTCTGCATTAAAACTTACGTCAATAAAGTCTTATTATTATAACGAATTTTTAAGGCTCTTATTATAATATTATGATATAAAAATATCCAGGTTGTGCCCGTGCCACAGTGGTTAGCTGATAATCTCGACAGTTTCAAGTATATGTATACACACTACAACGGCTCTGTTTATGGACACAGGAGTGTGGTCGCTTTGGCTTTGTCAAAACCAAAACTTCGTTTGTATTTTTTTGGACAGTTGGCTGATTACAGCTTTTTCAGCGTCACCAGACTTTTTGATGGCAACGAGAAACCAAAAAGAGTTCATAAAGGGTTCCTCAAGACGTGTCGTCAGAGGTTTTCTAGAAGGAATGGCATAGCGCAAGCGTGTCCCCTTTTCCCTACTAGATTCTCCGAGGAGTTCGGATCGGCCCGATCCGATCCGAACCCTTCGGAGAATTTAGTAGGGCACGGGGACACGCACTAGTGCATGATGCCGATCCCTCTAGAAAACCTCCGAAGGTGATTCATTTCACACGGCTTGAGGAACCCTTTAATTTTCTCGCCGCCCCCAAACAGGTGAAGCTGAAAATGCCGTTCGAGGAAATCGGCAAGCTCTCTCCAAAAAAAAAAGTTCGGATCGGATTGACATTTTGCTTGAACGAAGCCAACGCGAAAAATCATTTACAAACACGTACGTGTGCTCCTAATGATACAAATAACGCGCGATTCAAATTGTTATCGCTAGTTTGTGTAAACGTGATTAATTGTATTTAGTTGTTCTGCTAACTAGTAGGCGATGTTTGAACCTTCTTTATCGTGTCACTCGTAAACTTATCTGTCACACATCCATTCATATGTGCTAAAAATATGAATAAGAAATATTGTTGGCTTTTATCGATAAGGTAAGAAGGCTTCGATGGATGCGATCGATGATTGGGTAATCGCGTTATATTAGGATCTCCATTTTCATCTATATGCCCAGCATCAGCAGTGAGATGACGAGTGTACGTCATTTTTAAAGTTCATAACTTTAAGCTCACTGTGATATTTCACTTTATTTTTTAACACCTCAATTTGCTATTTATTGGTTACTCACTTTCTTACCTCCCCGTCTATGCCTGTTTTAACCGCCTCTGTGGTCTAGTGGATAAGACCACCGGTTTAGACCCAGAGGTCCCGGGTTCGATTCCCAGCGGGGGGTACATGTTTGTGTACTCGGTTTGGTTGGTGGTAGGGCTTGTTTGCCCGCCTGGCTAGCTACCACTATCTTATCTAAATATAATAATAATAATAATAAAAACATTTATTTTTCTCTCCAATTGTTTGTTACATTGTTTAATTAGTGTGTGTAGTTTAATATGTCGCCATAACATAATGTTTGTAGCATTGTTGTGTTCCGGCAGCTAGAGATAAGATAGCCAGTGCCTCACTAGTTGAGGATCCCGGGTGAAGTGCGCTTTCATCTTTGGCCTTATCATCACTTAACATCAGGTGAGATCAAGGCACTGTGCTTACACGTTAATATTTAAAAAAAAATGCTTTATCTTGTTTGAACATTAATCATCGATTAGGAACATCAGAGTGCCTAGTGCGTTTTTTAACATAACGCTAGAAGTCTTGGTAAGCCATCCCAGTAGGAATAACTCCTATGAAGAGTTCCGTAGGCGATAGAACCCCTCGTAAAGGTACTAACGAGCCATTGAAAGACATCTACTGGTTATTCACAAAACTCTAACTTGTACATTTTGGTAGACAATGGTAGTAAACAGTCATTGTTGCTCGGTGGTTATTCATGTGCTCAGAAGCAATAACTGCTAGGAAGTGTTGGTAGAGCGCCGTAAAGTTACCGCCGCGAAATAAAATCAACCAGACATCTTATTGGCTGTCTACTTTAGGTAGAAAATGTTAGTAATTTGTCATTGTTTCTCACTGGTTATCCGTGTGCTCGGCAGCGATAACTGCTAGGAAGTGTTGGTAGAGCGCCGTATGAAGCCACCGCCGCCAAATAATAACAATCAATGACCTCCTAATGGAAGCTCCCATTTTGGTAGAAAATGGTAGTAATTTGTCATTGATTCTCACTAGTTATCCGTGTGCTCGGCAACGATAACTACTAGGAAGTGTTGGTGAGCGTCGTATGAAGCTACTGCCGCCAAATAATAACAATCAATGACCTAATGGTAGTAATTTGTCATTGTCTCTCACTGGTTATCCGTATGCTCGGCAGCGATAACTGCTAGGAAGTGTTGGTAGAGCGCCGTATGAAGCTACCACCGCCAAATAATAACAATCAATGACCTCCTAATGAAAGCTCCCATTTTGGTAGAAAATGGTAGTATTTTGCCATTGTTTCTCACTGGTTATCCGTGTGTTCGGCAGCGATAACCGCAAGGAAGTGTTGGTAGAAGCCGTCGTCGTACCTCAGCCGGTACAGCGCCGCGTCCAGGTACCGCTGTACGGCGACGCCCGCGCACAGCTCGCGGGACGCGTTGCATAGTGTTATAGCTTGCCGCCATATCTTGGAGCTTACTGTGAAAGGAATAACGTTTAAAATGGTTTGTTCTTTTTTGGAAAGGGTTGATACCGTTTGAACTTTTAGCCAGTGTTAAAGGAGCTATTATACACGTTATGTAATGTATGCCTGCATTTATAACCTATCCAACTGTCAAATGACAATGCCAAATTGTGCCCTAACATTTACACTAACATCATATTAATGTAAAATATTTTTATATTTTTTAAACTCTTTTATATATACCAGCTCACATAGCTCGCAGGACTGATGGCCGCTTGGGCGGAACAGTTCTCGAGTGGCGACCGCGTATCGGAAAGCGCAGTGTGGAGAGGCCTCCAACAAAGTGGACCGACGATCTGGTGAAGGTCGCGCGAAGCCGCTGGATGCGAGCAGCACAAAACCGGTCGTTGTGGAGATCCTTGGGGGAGACCTTTGTCCAGCAGTGGACGTCTTTTGGCTGAGAGGATGATGATGATGATGAAATATACCAACTAATTTGAAAAACTTGCGGTTTTAAATTAAACAAAAAAACGTTCAATTTTTATATTTCCTGTTCATTACTTAATTACTGGCCCTGGCTAGACTCTTGGTTTTTGGCTATCGTGTTAACGTGCGGTGCGTTCTTTACAACGCACATTATTATTAATTGTAACTGTTAAGAAATATTATTACTATTACTTACTATTCGAAAATGAGTTAGTTACTTATTTTACATACGTTTGCAAATAAAAAAATAAGCATCTATAATATTCTGTAGGCATGTTGAATATAATTATTTTGACAATTCGTGTAACGAAACTCAAATGACATTGGCAAAGAAACTCCTTGTGATAATTATATTATACTTATCTACATAGATACCACAAATATAATTGATGGCGCTTCTTAAGGTGAAAGGCATAGTCCAAGTTGGATGGTCACGAACTTGTACATCTTGTATTTACTATTTTATTTATCTATCAAACTAAGAAAGTCCTATACTGTTGTCGTTTTTAAAAGCTAAATCTAAGACGCCTGTCAATTGTAACACTGCAATTACACGTAAAGCACTAAATGCTTACTAAAACATGAAGGCGAACTTACATATTTCTGTTTAATTTATTAGAAAAGCGCAAGTTCTATTAATCATAATTATTTGTCAACAACACTTGCAACAAAATGATAAACACATTATTATTGTAGACGGCGTTAATCGGGTGTGGCAAAGTTGTATAGAAATTTTGGCATTGTCCTTTCATCAATAGACTTTGAACTTTAGATATATGACATATGGTTGAGCATTAAGAGCGTTTACGCCGCACACTAGCGCCGCCAATGAAAAAAAAACATATCGAGTAATTAGAGATAGAAAATCAAATTATGCTCAACAGACTATTTGAATGAACTAATTTAGCATTTTTACGTCACCTAATGAACATCTGACATGTTATGGTTTAGTTAAATAAGACGTTACAGCTAAAAACGGCCACTTTTAACTATAACGCCGTATTTAACTAAACCATAACATGTCAGATGTTCATTAGGTGACGTAAATATGCTAAAACTTAAGCTTCATTCAAATAGTCTGTTGAGCATAATTTGATTTTCTATCTCTAATTACTGGATATGTTATTTTTTAATGGCGGCCGGCGCTAGGGTGCCTCGTAAACGCTCTTAATTCAAGAAATTTGACAGTTTTAGATAGGTTGACGTGCAGGCCTCTGTACAATATTTAATAATTGTTTTAATAAAAACGAAAATGCGTGATAATCAGTGATAGGAATAGGTAGTGCCTATTCACCTAAAGTTCGAAGAACAGAGACATAAATCGGAGACTTCCTTACGACAAAATTTTTTTCTGGGACAACTTTGTCCCAGCAGGAGTTTATTAAAAATAATGTTAATTTGAATAAGTAGGTACTAATCCGAACTTTACAATTTATATTTTAGGAATATTAAAAAAAAAATTCTAATAAAATATGCATTTCAAACAAATTGTCGGTCATAAAATTGTTGAATGGAATCTTTGTAGGTATATATATCGCAGTAAGATAAAGCGAAGCATTCAGTGCTATGTGTAATTCTATATGTCATTAGCAGTAATAAGAATAGGTAGTGCTTCGGGGAACATATACAAAAAGTGAAGACTTCCTTAAGACCACTTTTTTTCGGGGCATTTTTACGTCACCTAATGAACACCTCACATGTTATGGTTTAGTTAAATAAGACGTTACGGCCACTTTTTACTATAACGCCATATTAGGCCATAGGCCATACATAGGCCAACTATAACGCCATTTATCCCCCCCCCTCACCGGCCGTCGGTCCTGTGAGGTATAAGTGCGTCCGAGTGAAAACCGAATCGACAATTTGTTTGAAATGCATGTTTTATTAGAGTTCAAATTATTTTAATATTCCGAAAATATAAATTGTAAAGTTCGGAGTACCTACTTATTCCAATTAACATTATTTTTTGATAAACAGATGCTAGGACAAAGTTGTCCCAGAAAAAAAATTTGTCGTAAGGAAGTCTCCGATTTATGTCTCTGTTCTTCGAACTTTAGGTGAATAGGCACTACCTATTCCTATCACTGGTGATAATAGAAATATTGAATGATAAATAATATTCCAACCCATAATGTATTTTTTTTAAATGTAATTTGTTTTTGCATGTCAATATTCTTTTATAATCAGAATAAATGAGATATATCTGACCGCAGTTGAGCCAGTGATTACGTACGCTGCATGTGCGTAAGCTCCTGCGGCAAACAAACTAGGCACGCGTAGGTTCCTAGACTCGGTCCAGAGAGGTTTCGCTCAGAAGCTTTGCAAATCTTACCGCACAGTCTCGCTGAACTCATCTCTGGTTTTATCGGGGTTACTTCCTCTAGACCACCGCATACATGAGGCAGCTGCCCTGTATGCAGCGAGGAGAGGGTCGACCCCATACATACCAGGAGACAGGGAAATCAAACGTGCGGTAGGATTTGATAAAGTAATTCATCCCGTTTTGGATATGGACATAGGTTTCGTCTGCCTGGTAGACAGGTACAACGTGCAGACGGAGCGTATCTTTACCGACGGGAGCAAGATTGACGGTAAGGTTGGGTCTGCACTGTTCTTGTGGCACGGTGAGACCGAAACCAAAGCCGTCAAACTTGGCTTACACGCGTACTGCACGATGTACCAGGCGGAGCTTCTGGCCATAAACAAATCCACAAGCGTAATCCTGGGAGGAAGGAATCCACGTTCGGCATCTACAGCGACCCTAGAGCGGCACTTAAGACAGTTAGCAACATCAAATCTCCTTATCTGGCAGTAGAGACAAGGCAGAACCTGGGCTTAGCTGCGATACAAAATAAGGAAGTTTCCATGTTCTGGATCAAGGCACATGCGGGTCTGCCGGGGAATGAGCGCACCGAAGAACTCGCGAAAGAAGCAGCCCTAAAGTTGAGGAGAAAGCCAGACTACGACCAGTGTCCAGTTTCATATGTCAAGAGATGCATTCGTACACAGAACACTGCTGGCACCACCAAAATATTTATTCCAGACGCCAAGGTCGTCTACACTATAGTTCGTAAAATTTGCCACAACAGCCTCCTTACACAAGCTTTAACAGGACACGGCGGGTTCTCCGACAACTCACACCATTCCAAGTGCAAGGAAAGCCTGGCGCGGCGTCGTCGAGCCGCCGAGGGCGCGGGCACCCGTTCAGCGTTGATACGTCAACAGAGCCCTTTATGAGAATGTGACACTGATTCCAACGAGACCATCCAACACTTTGATGTTAAACTGCCCAATAAGCGCAAAAGCGAAATATGAACTGGAATTGAAAATAGGTGGTCTCGTGGACAATAAACAACAAAAAGTATAGACCAGAACTAATAAAATATATGGAGGCTGTTGTTAAAGGTGCAGATTAATGGAACAAAAGTAAGTTATGTAAGTGTATAAAATGTTTATAAATATGTGTGTTACAAGATAATATAATTATAAGGTGTTTCAAATTTAAGTAAACAATCTTATTTATATAAAAATCAATTGCTATTCGTCTGTCTCACTAAAACTCAAGAATGGCTGGACCGATAAGGCTAATTTAGATTTTGAAATATTTGTGGGAAGTTCAGGGCAGGTTTAAACGGTGAGAAACATAAATACTAAAAACGTAACGGAAAATACTAAAAACGACCATTTAATTTCCCAATACAAAATGTTCCACGATTTGTTTGTTTTGTTGTCATAGAAACTGTCAAAGTGGTACGAAGTCCGCCGGGTCAGCTAGTTGTATATAAATAGTACAGTATGTAAAAAGATTAAGAAAATTGTATTAGCCTTAAGAGTATTTACTATTACTTAGTAAGAGGATGGCGTTTTAAAAAAAACCAAAATGAGAATGTACTGTAGATAATTATTATTCATCTCTTTACGCTCGGCCTTATAAGAATAAGCTTCGACTAGTTTTGTGTTTTGTCTATTTTACTCTCTGAAATGAAGTTTACATGACGAAAACAAAACACGAAATAATTTGTTCGAAGCTTAGACTCTGTTTATTTGTAACACCTCTTGAGTATATCGACGGTTAACCACCAAGAACTCCTAACTCAAAATGTCATAAGTTTACTGGAGGCACAAAAGACGTTCTATCTTTTGATAGAATGCTATTCTATTAAAAGAAAAATATATTTGGTTTTAAATATATTTATCTGTTATATTAAGACAAAATCATTATTTTATTTTATTTATACAAATAGCTAGGTAAGATAGAAGAAATTTAAACTTTTTTTTTTAGTCTAAATATGTAGATAGGAGGTCCTAGTATTTAATTTAGGAGCAATTAGTCGCTAATTTGATGTGGATGTCATGAAGTCAAAAGAAATAAAAGATATTGTCATATAAAAAAATTGCTGTTTTAAATTCTTAAGTAAACAATAATTAACAAAATCAACAATCACTTGCTTAAAGTATTACGAAAATAAATCAATCTAGTAGTATCACTGTATCAGTCATAGTTGAGATCTTAAGTTAGTACCTACTTAAGAATTTTGGTATCAAAGTTTAATAATAATTATTAGGTACAAATAATTCATGCATGAGGCAAAGAATCTTAAAATTCATAGGTAAACAATTATCAACAAAAGTAGTTGCACGTTTTTTTTCTACAATAGTAACATTATTAGCTACGTAAACTTTACGTTGCGACCAATCCATGGTATTCCAAAAACTTTCGAAAATCTTTTTGCGATCATTTTCAGAAAAATCATCACAACGACGCACGTCAGAGTATTTACAAAAGTCCGATGTACACGGGGGACCCAATGATCTTCCAGGTCTATTGTTATTATGTCGAACTTTTTGACCTCGTGGGGCTTCATAGCCCAAATAAGGCTTACCTTCCATCCAAAGCCTCTTGTTAAAGTTCATTTTCCATTGACCAGGTACAGCTCTTTTCTCCTTTTCCTGCCTTCAGACATGTTACCGTATGATGGTTCTACATCTTCTTGCTCTATATTTTCCAAGTCACTTGAGGAGCTAGAGAAACTGGAGGACTCGGTATCAGATTCATCAACCGTATAATCATTATCTACACTACTTGGCATTATATCTACGTTATCTTCAGATCCTTCTAATAATGATGGACTTAAAGATTCATTATTAAATCCTAAATCTTAAGACTGTATCAGTGCTGAATAATTTTCTGAGAATGTCGCAATAGAAGCTTCTATGTTGTCTAACTCTGATGGGGTGGTAATTGCTTGATCAAAGACATTCGACATAGTAGTAAGGTCACTTCCAGAGCGATCTAAAGCTTCTTGAAAATCTGCTTGATTTTGTAATTGATCGGTTATAGAAATATTAGTGATGACTGAGTTTTCAATGTTCAAAATCTGTGTTGAATTGGTCTATGAGTTCTATCTGAACAAGAGTCGAAGGATTGGCAAGCGATGGTTTACTGGAATTTAGATCTGCATTTTCCTATTCCTTTTT
Organism: Eudonia lacustrata; assembly: GCA_947562085.1. Taxonomy (NCBI): domain Eukaryota; kingdom Metazoa; phylum Arthropoda; class Insecta; order Lepidoptera; family Crambidae; genus Eudonia; species Eudonia lacustrata. The sequence continues at coordinate 20,723,662 of OX387314.1, forward strand.
AGATTCCAAACAGAGTTTCACTAACTATCTTGAGCGATGAGAACTCATTCTGAAAAGTTGAATAATATTTTGTAAGGTAGCAATCACATTACCTATTTTATTGGTTTTGACAAACTACGTACTGGTATTAGGCCGGCCTGCACCAACACTCACTAAATACGTTTAACGCTAAACGCATTTAAATCATACTTCTGTCAATATCAGTTTCAAACATATGGCAAAGACAACATGATTGCTTAAATAAATTTAAGCCTTAAACGTGTTTAGTGCAAGTGGTGCAGGTCGCCCTTAAAGTATAATAACTCCTAAGTGCTACTACACTGTGCTATTGCGGCGCAAAATCGCAAAATAAACTTATGAACTGATAACTTCTATCTACATATTTCTTGTTTACTTCTAATTCAATCTTATTAAATAATTCATTTTCCACAAAATCTGTTAGAGTAATATTAACACTTATAAGTTAAGTCAAAGAACAATGTAAAACATTCTTTTAGTTTGAAAAAAAACAATAAAACTTACCTTTAAAATGGTGAGCGCGAGAATCACGCGACTGTTTCATAGAAGTTTCGACGTGCGCACTGAAGTTAGCAGCTATTGTCGCCGAACTTCGCACTCTTGTATTTGGTAGGTATTACCACGATCATAATTATACACGAAATAGTGTGAATTTTAAATAGGAGATCTTTCTATTGTATGTGTTAGGAGGATTTTATACAGAATCGGTAAAAAAGCCATTTGACTAAAAATGTCAGTTAGGAGGTCTTGGTGGTTAACCGTCGATATGCAAAAATGTGCAACTTTACTGAGATCTCATGCGACTTTCGAGTGAATTTGGGGGAAATTGAGGGATGCGGGAGCTGCGGGCAGAGCTCCGCATAACCTTCCGCGTCTCTTGTGGTGGTAAGCAGCAATCAGTTTAATAATGAATTTATTTAATTACACCAAACACTTATTACGATTCACAGAAACTATACTGTATTCACATACATACATACTTTCCCTTGAAATGGACGTATGTTTACTTTTAAATCTTAATTTTTACTGAGGAGCTTTTTAAGAGATCTGTCAACTTCAATGGACGGCGCCTGAGGCAGAGATGACGCTATGACGCTGATTTATTTAAATAAAAAAAATTGTACTCACGGAAGTGCTGCATGTCGTTGTCGCAGTGCGCGGCCAGCTGCTGCAGCGCGGCGCAGCGCGGCATCGGCGGCACGTGGCTGCCCGTCACTACAGTCGATTCGCTCTCGGTATTGCTCCATACGATTTCCTCCATCTCTTGCCGGAGAGGCTGGACAAAAAAAAACAAATAATAGAGAAGTTGACAAAAACAATAATTAATTCCAGAACATTAAACATATAATAACATCACGTAACAGTTCTTTAAAACATTAACTAGATTTTCATTTGACGTTAAAATGAATTACTGGAACCTAAAAAGTTTTTGAGGAGCTCGATGGCGCAGCGGTTAACGCGCCCGGTCTGCGAGTGCTGAAGTAAAGCTACTTTCGCAAAGGCCGGTCATCGGATGGGTGACCAAAATTTTATCATCTCGTACGCAAGTAGACGCGTGCGTGCGTGTAAGTAACTTGTATTAACAGTGGGAACAAACGAAATTCAAATGTAAGTCGAGGCTTTTTTTTTAAATGAAACATACACTTAAGTTTCTAAATTCGTATGCTTCCCTTATAAACTACAAGTGGTTGCTCGCGGTTTCACCCGCGTGGTTCCCGTTCCCGTGGGAATATCGGAATAAAAAGTATCCTATGTGTTATTCCCGGTTATAAACTATCTGTATGCCGAATTTCATCCAAATCCATTCAGTAGTTTTTAAGTGAAAGAGTAACAAACATCCAAACAAACTTTCGCGTTTATAATATTAATAGGATAGCTCGCGTTCGTACGAAACGTAACGAAGGAGGAGTGACTATAATTTGCTTAATTTTTGATTATGAAAAAATACCAATAAAATAATTACTGAAATAATTGTAATAGCCAATTTTTAAGAAACTAGGTACTTTAAAGGTGTGCGTTTTTATGTTATGTTTTATAATATTTTTTCAGTATGTATGTTTATGCGTTGCGTTGTTTGGTAGCCATAGTAGGCAGATCTGCTTTGTTTAGGAATATCTAAATATTTGATGTGAATATTGAAGGGAGGATGAGCCGACTATTCATTTTTGTTCCCTTTAATAAGTAAATAAGGTTCTATTATATGTAGTTACTAATTCGCTGCATTTTCAAAAGGTTAAACATATTATCATTCATACTGATACCTGATTGCCCATGGAATTAAATTGCCCTTGCTTTTTCAGGTCGTCTCGTATCACATGCAGTTTGTAGAAAGTAGGAATGTGCTGCAAGAAACAAAGCTTATTTACTATACACATAATACTATTAATTTTAAATTATCTTTCCCCTTAATGAATGCTTCTTGCAGGGTGCGAGGATATATATCAATGGATATATATAATGATATATATCACGATATATATCAATGGATTTTTTGATAAAAATCATTGATATATATCCATATTTTTAAGTTTCAGAAAACTAAATTATTTTCTTAAGACAAAGTCTGAATGGGCTAGATTCCTTTGCCTTAAACCTAAATAAAAGCCCCCCTTAAATATTTGTTTTATTTTAATTTTAATTATTTATTTTTAAAGTGAATATATAACTTAATATTCTGTGAATATTTCAAGCGTCTACCTGTTGCCGTTATCAATATCGAGCCAAAAATCACGTTTGTTGTGTAGGAGCCCCCTTAAATATTTATTTTATTCTGTTTTTTAGTATTTGTTGTTATAACCGCAACAGAAATACTTCATCTGTGAAAATTTCAAGTTTCTAACTATCACGGTTCATGATGTTCATGTTTCTGCACACAAATTAAAAATAATTATTTGGATATATATCTGATATATATCCGATATATATCAAAAATCCGATTTTTTGATTTTTATTATAAAAAACAGATTTTTTCGCACCCTGGCTACTTGTAACTATTTCTATAGCAATTATATTCTAGCAACTATCTGTATTAAAGCATGCAGTCAATACTATAAAAGGGAAGTAGAGAACAAATCTATTAGCTAGCTTTGTAGTATATTATTAGTAGCTTTGATGTATATACATGTATAAATTGTGATATGTATTGCTAATAATCTGATTTTGTTAAAAATAAATAAATACTTACAATTTAATTTTAAAAAAGGAGATTGCCACTTTTGTATGGGAAGTTGGGTCCCAGTGGAAAATTGTTGTGCCCTGAAGATTTTTGCTTTATATTATAGTCAAAACATAGTATATTCATAATTAAAAACAATTTTTCAAATATTCACCCTGGTACAAGAGATATCAATTTTTTTCTGTTAAAGAAATTGAGGTTATTAACTGACATTGACATGATAGATACCACCTACAGCCCATCTATCTATTAAACATCACCATTTGGGGATTAATTTAAATATCTCTTATAGGTCCCACTTTATTTATTTATATTTACTTTATTTATAAATCATTTATTTAGATTATTATTCAAATCAGGCACACAATACCACAAAAGGGACCTGCTCCATGGCAATCTCCTTTCACACTTTGATCCATTATTCTTTTAATGTACCTAAACAAATACAATCGATAGACTCACCTTAGTATCAGCTAGCATTAGTATCTTATGGACATGTGGCTGATCAGTGGTGTCAGGAGAGAGCCGGTTTAAACAGTCAGGGTACATTTCAGCCAACACCACACTGTTCTCTCCACCAAGTTTAGTCTTTTTATGCTCTTTCATAGCTAAATCGTCCAATTTATCGTAAATCATAGTAGCCACTTTTGCTTTTACACCTAAAAAATATTTTATTTCATTATTTTTTCCCGTTTTAACAAACAATATTTGTTTGTGATATATGTAAATGTTTTGAGTGAGAAAAATTATACAAGTGTCCACATAACACCTTAATATTCACAGAATTTAGAGACAGTTTTATAATTTTCCATTTAAAGCCATACCTTATGAGGTAAAAGTGGTAATATGAAATGTGGTTATGAGGTAAGTGGTATATGCACCACTACCATAAATTATGTAGTGGTATGTGCATGGTGCTCTACCAACAGTTTTCATCTTATTATTCAATTATGAAGTTGTGTTCTAATTTATAGATCTACAAAAAATTTTTAAGTACTCTTAAGCTAAAGAAAATTATACTGCAATTGTTTATGATGAGTACAAATTGTAACTAAACAGTTACGTAAAGAAGGTAGGTTCATACATTGCATAAACACATCACATATATAAAAAATACATTTAAAAATTAGTTCTGAAAGTATAACTTACCACACTTTATGATTAACAATCAATGGATAGCATGAAAACATTCATAACATTTAATATTGTTCACAGAAGTTTAAAATAGAAAAGTTATTTACTTAGTAAAAACAAGTAACATGATTGTACTAAAATATGCATCCAATTGAGAACTATATTATTAAGTGTTAATGTAACTCAATACTGAATAATGTTGGCTCCTGACATGACACTGTTATATGGATAAAATATAGCACAACCCTTTCGAAGGCAATGCTGGCTAGGTTGCCATCTAATTTAAACTTTATGCACTTGGAATAAGATTGAACATTTTAAATGTTACAAAAACACAAATGTTGAAAAAAATTCCACGAGTAGGATTTGAACCTGCACCCTTTTGACGTACCGGGTCAGGTGCTCTCCCAATTGAGCTATGGTGGTTCTAAATTATTCAACACTATTTACTTTTTTACTTTGAAAGCCAAAGGCGCCCATTCAATATCAACAACTACCGTCATTAACATCCGATCATAATATTTTTACAAATACTAAAGATCAGTTAAGAAGTAGGCAAGCTATTTTTAAAATGCATTTTAAATGTATTGTCCGTAAAAGGGTTAAACATTAAACTAAATCAATTTGTATGTTATTCATAATGAATAAAGCTTTAGATAATAACTAAATACTTATACACCAACACACCAAAGTGCTCTGCAACTAAAGCACAATCGGCATCTTCACACCATGCCAGAATAATTTGTAGTGTCTGCAAGAGGGAGCACTGCAGTCTCAAGAAGAACGATCCTGTACGGATTGGTAGGCGCTTCCCACATCCTTCACATGACCATTGCACTCTGTAATTGAAAATTGAAAGGGATGAGAAAATAAATACAGATGTATATTTGACAGGCTAGATTTCTTTAAGCTATTACTGACCCATCCTCTCTACTTTAATAGTGACCTATTAATTATATTTTAAAGTGAGCAAAACATGAGCTCTAAATATATGTTTGAAAATTATTTGAATCATTAATTATTAGATGAAGCTATTAATTATTATTATTTACCTAATTTAATAATAACAACCTTTTTATTAACCATTGTTATCTTTAATAAATACAGAACAAGCACAGTATAATATCATAGGTTGTTTTATTATCTTTTATACTAAAACAACCCAAAACAAAATAAAGAAGTGAAAAGTTAAATAAAATAGAATTGTGTACCTGTCAATCACTCGGGCTGGTTTGCAAATTAGCTGACAGTCAGGTTTTCCATTTGAACACTTCAAAGTCTTGGGTAGTAGACCAAAACTTTGTAGTTTATCTACAATTTGACTTTCGTGGTTTTTATTACCACTGTTGCATGTTAAATTCATGTAAAACTTTAGGTTACTGAAAATAAAAACTTTATTACTATAGATTTTGGTATGTTTAAATCTATTTGAATACGCAGTCTGTTCAATGAATACTTACCCCGGATTAGTAGGAAAGGGAAAGGCATCTGTTGATCCTTCCTTACAGTTTCCTTCGTAAGTGGTTGAATCTGCTTCCATTATTATTTGTTTTTGACTTGGTATTTAGCAGCTAGGTCAGCAGACCTTATTTAAATTCATGCTAAGGATTCAAAAGGATTCTTTTTTTCTTGTGTTATGGCTTCTGGAGTGTCTTTCCAACACACATAATTCCTCTTATTATATTTATTATGAACATACAATAAAATTACTTCAAATTCATTCATACAAATTATGACATTGTTATGACTGATTAGTGATGTCTATTATGACAATGTAACATTTTAATAATTGCCATTATCGATGTCAAGGTTTAGTTATCGATTCTGATAATCATTTCATTGGATTTGGAATAGCCATGTTTTATACTTTACTTATATGCGCAGAGCCTTAAATTTAATTATGGTGACTGTGGTGGTGATTATTTGAATCATTATGGATTATCATCATTATCATATTCAGAAATCTTATTTAGCAGGTTTCCAGGATATCACGTAAAGCGAGTTATCATTAATTGCAAAATCAGTGCAAAAGTTCAAGTAGCTCGCATTTTAACATTCGCAATAGTCGTTCGTGGCACCTCTCTGAACAAATCAGAAATTATCTTGAGCTTATCCATGCATTAGTTCAAAGGTACAAACAGACACGCCTGCACATCGGACTGACAAAACTGTCGAATTTCGTCAATAGGCTTTAAACTTTGTGTAGATGGCATATGGTTGAAAATCTGTTGAAACAATTTGACAGTATTGGATAGGTTTATGTGCATGCATCTACAATAAATTTTTTTAAGTTATATTACTGTTACAGTTAACCTGTATTATACCATTGTTAGGATATTGTAAGTTTAATTAAATAAATATAGAAGTTATTTATACTGGTTGTTATCACAAAGATGGCAGTCGTATATGATGAGGACGATTGACTGATTTTGGTCACAGTGATCTGATCTGATTTGCCCGCTGGTGTGCTCTTAGTAAGTGCAGTATCCAGCAGTCGTATATAATAAAAGTGTACCTAAAAGCTAACGACCTATTATACTTGTTGAAAAAATGTATTAGAATCCTAGCTTAAAAATACAATTTATTTATGTTAACACGAATATACTAGATAATCTAGATATCTGTACACTTGTCTTTTAACAACCAGCATCATTAAAAAAGTGTGACGTAAGGGCCGATTCTTTTTACCATATTCTAGAATAAATATGCTCAATTGTATTGTAGCCTGTATAATATGGTTGTCAAAATATTTATTCCGAAATTAAAATAGAAACTATTTAAGAAAATTTCTAATCTCCAATTGCTTTTACTCAATTATTATTGAAGAATTAGGGTTGGATTTTAAAAAAAGTAGCATCGATAGGAGTTTGCGGGGGGAGCAAACTCTGGTCTGTTGTAGTGTAACTGTTGTTTTTTGCCAGTAGCATCTTTCTGGGAAACTGACACCGTGGGGGGCTCAAGGGGGTTTTACTGAAACCCCTGATATCAATTTTGTTTGGAATCTAACCCGCCTCACTACTATAGGTCCCGAATATAGATTAGAAATTTAAGGGAGTGCGGCGCGAAGCGTAGTGGAGCGTGATCCTTAAACTTCGTGGTTATTTTTTTAGACAGACAACAGAAAACAATGTTTTTCTACCCCTTAAAGCTTTTGTGGGGATGGGCGAGTCCCACCTTCTCTACTCCCCTCTTTTTCTTAGAAAGGGGGGTTTGCTGCATTTTAAAAAAGTAGATGTTTTTTAAATGGGGGAGGAAGGTAAAGGCTCTTAAGGTCGGAGGGGGAACTTTCTTGGCAAAAAACAACAGCTTCTTAGATGATATTACGATTTTTAGGGCAAAATTGAAAATTCGATTTAAAAAAAAATATGAACTTCCGCGCCTGCAGATTTTTAAGGGGGGTAGGCCTTTTACCCCCTCCATTTCCCTCCTCCGCAAACTCCTATCGATGCTACTTATCTCTAAATTTTTACCAAGAATTATAACAAGTTAAATTAAGTGCAAATAATAAATTGCATATTGCTATTAAGTACTCTTTAGATTTATTATTAGTAATGTAAAGCGGAGGAGCTCGATGGCGCAGTGTTTAACGCGCCCAGTCTTCGAGTGCTGAGGTTAAGCAACTTTCTCAAAGGCCGGTCATCGGATGGGTGACCAAAATTGTATCATCTCGAGCTCCTTCCGTGCTTCGGAAGGCACTTAAAGCCGTTGGTCCCGGCTGCATTAGCAGTCGTTTACAACCACCAATCCACACTGGGCCTGCGTGGTGTTTTTTTTTAATTACAAAAACTTGAAAAGGTAAATTAAGATTTTAAACTACATTATACATTTTCTAAGAAAATGATAAATACACTTATTTGCAATGTATTTGAATTGGATTATAAAACGAGTCAAATAATCAATTTAAACGGATTTTTTGGTTGTTGGTTGTTATTAACGAAACGTTCAAATGGTATAATTTTATTATTTTGGTCTTTGTTTGTTTAGTTAGTTGTCTGTGGTCATTGGTTTTTTTGAACTTCTTTGTTAATAAAATTAGATTTTTAATTGGTTCTATACTTCTGTGGTGCGAGCACGGATCTTACCGATCGATAAATTTATCGGTAGACAAGACCGTTTATCTATCGAATTTTATCTACAACCGCTAGCACGGGACTCGGGTCGGTAAGTTTTATCGTGTTCTATTTTAGCGATATTTAAAAATGGCAACACGGCAATTTTATCGTCCCGTTCGTTCATCATTCATTCGAATCTTATATTTTTAATTGTTAGTGATTAAATTCTCTTTGTTTTGTGTTCTGTTTCTTATCGTGTAGGGTTTTTAAAGGAATTTTAATATTATCTATTTATTTATTTAATATTATTTTACTATGTCGAAACCACCAAAGTATCTAAGTATCACTTTTCTAAGTCGTTTAAAAAATATCGCCCCTTATATTTACTTAGTTGTTAGTGGATTACTTTTAGTAGATTATTTGCTCCATGCTTTTGGAAAAAGCCGTCAGCAATTAGAGCCCTTTCAGCAGCGTAGCTGGGAAATCGAATGTAGACGGGCAAAAGACGACACGCAATAGCTTCAAAGACCTCCTTCACAAGTTTGCTAACTGTGCATTGTCCCAACGCCAAGTTATTTTCTTGCCCAATGCATGGCTGATAACTACTGACGGCATGAAACCGCACAGCGGTGAGGACTGGCAAAAAGTAGATTGTTGAGGTTAGAATAAAAATATGAAATAGGAAAAGAAAAAACTAAATTCCTGCTACTTACAACAACATGGTCGGGCAATACGTTTGATCTGATCCGTCGGATGGCGCCCCAAATGCTTTCGATAACCACAAAGGCTAATTCTCGGGATATGCGAAACAACCTCATGAATCAGAATGCTAAATCCATGGGGTTGTTTCTCTGCCTCAGTTGGCACCGGACATTGTTAGTTTCTTCGCGACGTCGCTGTTGCGTCTCTTTTGCAACCAGCAAAAGATGCCCGAAATCCATTTTTTCACGACCGTCCAAGAAAAGTGTAATATTTAGTAACTTTCCAATGGCGTCGAAAGCGTCGATAACTTTATCTACCAACTTTTAGATGTTGATAAATTTATCTACATATCGATATAATTTATCCACAAGAAATGTCATTTTCGAGTCCCATGTTAGCTTTTAAACTAAATAGATAAAATTTACCGATTATATTTACGGGTCGATAAAGCAAGTCCCATGCTGCCGATGTTAATTTGTCGACTTGGACTGTCAAATTTTATCGTCTAATGTCACTTTATCAGTCGATAAAAGATCCGTGCTCGCGGTGTGTATCGTAAAATCGTAATCGAATTGTAATTATTATCAACAACACTAGAGTGATACACTTTTTAAATTAGTGAAGTGAAGACAAAGAGATTTAGTCCATAAATGCCAAGTCTTTGAATATTTTACATTGATTTGTGAAGATAGATAGTAGTAACACTATTATATTATCAAATCTATCTATCTTTACTCAAAATCAAAATTAAACTCAGGGTTGAGTATAATACCTTCTTTCATAAATCGTCTGTTATCATTAAACATTAATCCACTCTCATTGACGATCACCATTTATCTTGAAAGGAACTGAAGACATGCATGTCCCTGTAATCCCTTTGCCTTTGCTATATCAAACGGACGGAAGAAGAAAAAATCTAAAAAAAACACTCACTCTCTCACTCACTTCGCTCGTTAGTTTACTTTTTATTGAATTTATTTATTCAGTTTGAGTTGAGATTTTTGTAGATTTTGTGTGTGGTGCTAATTAAAGTTATAACTATTTTATAAATTAAAATTTTGGTGACGACGAACGAGCAAGCATTCGTATCACATCAACAAAGTGCCGCTGGAGTTTGCCCAGGTTTGTACTTACAGTTTGTTTCATTACCTACCATCAAAGTTGCAGCTGCTTAGCTGCTATAGTATTTTTTTATGCCTGTAAAAATAAGAGACCATGTATTACTATATGGAAAGACTCGGTCAGACTCGGCACGTATTGATTAGTGGGTTATGTTGGAGACGCTAACAGCGAGCACAATATTTAATAAAGTTTCAATGAAGTTAGGGGTTGTGAGGTGACCTTTCAACTTTCTTTCCTGTGTCATCAATTGTACAATATAATGTCTCTCTTAGCTATTATAGAAGTATTATTGTAACAGGCCATCACTTACATTTACAATATTTGAAAGTGAAACTGCAATCATTATCATCATCATCATCATCAGCTCATTTTATGTCCCCACAGCTGGGCCACGAGCCTTCCCTATGGATGGATAAGGAGAAACTGCAATATGTGCCATAAATAAAAAAATAATGTAAAATAAAATAGATACAACAGAATCCATTTGAATGGCTAACACTACATAATTGTAGTGTGTTAAAAAAGTGTACTTACCTCATTTTCGTCAGTGGTAAAAGTACAGGCCCTAAAGGTTCAATAACTAAAGCCTTTATGGGCACAAGCTGGTATAGATGTTAAAATAAGCTTCAAAAAGTTGCAGTGACCATGATCCATATGATTTACCATGAATTAAGTACACTTTAATGATCTTTCAAAAAAGCAAGTGCTAAATGACTTTAACTACTTTTATTTTTTTCATTAACTATTTGCTTCACAGAATAGATCAAAGTATTCAACATTAGCACATTACTCGCGACTTTGTCTGCGTTTAAATATAGTCTACGTTATCCGCAAGGAATGTCGCATTTTATCAGTCAAAGAATTTTTGGAATTAGACTAGTAATTCCAGAGATTAGCCCCGACATACAAACAAACAAACTTTACCTATTTAATAATATGAGATGAATTAATAGATGTATAAGTTTTAAACTTATCTTATAAATACAAGGGCTTTGTACCAGTTTTAATATTATAAAAGTGCCACTAGTAGAGGATCCCGGGTGAAGTGCGCTTCCATCATTGGCCTTATCATCACTCTACATCAGATGAGATCAAGGCACTCTACTCGCCCAAAAAAAATTAAAAAAAAAAAGTTACATGGGAGTAAGAATGGCAGATGTATTTCAATATTTAGGCAAATTTTATTATTATTATTTTTTCTCATTCTCAAGTTATTTATTAGTCAAATTTTGTTTATCTTCATTTGCAATATTGACACTTGAGATAACAATTTAATAGGTAATACTTTAATCTAACCAAAGCTTATTAGATAAGCGATAGACTTGGCAAGAGCTTATTACAAAAGAATAATGAGAAAGTCTGTTTGCTTTTATGCGTGTTTGTTTGTCCTGCCCATATAGGCGTTTATAGACAGTATGCACTAACTATAAAAAGGCGATGCAGAAAACAATAATTAATTAATAAGTCATACCTAGCTATAGCTACATAAATAACAATGAAAATGATTCAAATTACTGATTTAATGTTGATTGTATTAATATAATCAATCAACTTAAAAGAATTTGTAACTCTCTATAAATCACTTTTGTTTAAAGTTTTTAATAATTATCTGATAATTATTTGTTATGATTTTTATTATATCTGAAAATTTGCAGAATACAAGGATTCACAATTTTATTTTATTTTATATTAACGGGTAAGCACAGTGCCTTGATCTCACCTGATGTTAAGTGTTGGTAAGGCCAATGATGGAATGGAAGCGCACTTTTCACCCGGGATCCTCAACTAGTGAGGCACTGGCTATCTTATCTGTAGCTGCCGGAACACAACAATGCTAAAAACATTGATGTTATAAATATTATCTGGACATCAATATATAAAATATAAATTTAGGTAGGAAACAAAACCTTAAAAACCTATTGGTTAGGGTGTAGCAAAGGGGGTCTGAGACATAGCCGATTTTTCGATCATGTTTTGTATGGAGCTAGGACTTGTAATTTTTTTTTACTTTTTGCTGCAGCGTAGCGATTGTCTTGAATTTCGAGGTTATTTTTTTTATTAGACAACAGAAATGTAGCTCCATAAAAAAAATTTAAAAATTAAAAAAATTAAATCTGCCGGACCAACCTATCTGTGTTTACGATTATATTATAGATGCTCAGTAGCTTTTATTCAAAATACAGTGTTATCCCATGATCAAGACAGTGTTTGATACCGTTATCAAATTCCCACTATAAGTATTGCTAAGTAAAGTTATTTCTATAAAGGTATATTGGTTGCGCTAATGCAGATAATGTTATCCATAAAAGTATCATTACTTTTTGTAGCCAATCCGAGTAGAGCGGATAGTTAACTTAACAAGTAAAAATGCCACACAGGCAACAATACTAAGCATAATGTTACTTTTTTTTAATGATAATCAAAGCCCTTGTTATGATTGTATTTTAAATAGTTACTAACAATCTCTACTCAAGCATATCTAAGTCTAAGGCAGAAAATTAATAGTATTACCTAGCTTAGGGTAGTAACTATTACTTAATCTGGGGCTTAGGTACAATGTGTAGCTATAGGTTCATTATATTACCAATCTCATAGAAGAATTATACGCTTCAGCAATCAGCACGCGTGCTGCAGTATAGCCGGGCGTGCTGCGGCGCGTCACTATAAAAACATTCATCAAAGTTCTATATTTGTTTCTGCTGAGTGTTCATATATTTCGATATTCCATATGCCTATACTTCGAAATTCCAAATTTTTCAAACCAATTAGCCAATTTTGATTAAACTTTTTCAATTATCTCTTTCAAATGTATATATAATTTTTAACGCAAATTTTGTTGCGAACAAATTACAAAAACACAAATGTTGAAAAAATTTCCACGAGCAGGGTTTGAACCTGCACCCTTCTGACATACCGGGTCAGGTGCTCTTCCAATTGAGCTATCGTGGTTCTAACCAGCCCGCCGAAATTATTTAACACTATTTACTTTTTACTCTGAAAGCCAAAGGCGCTCATTCAATGTTAACAACTACCGTCATTAACATCCGATCATAATAGTTTTACAAATACTAAAGATCAGTTAAGAAGTAGGCAAGTGAAAAAAAAAAAAAAAAAAAAAAACCCTCAAACCCTGCTCGTGGAAATTTTTTCAACATTTGTGTTTTTGTAATTTGTTCGCAACAAAATTTGCGTTAAAAATTATATATACATTTATAAATAGCTTGCCTACTTCTTAACTGATCTTTAGTATTTGTAAAAATATTATGATCGGATGTTAATGACGGTAATTGTTAACATTGAATGGGCGCCTTTGGCTTTCAAAGTAAAAAGTTAATAGTGTTGAATAATTTCGGCGGGCTGGTTAGAACCACGATAGCTCAATTGGAAGAGCACCTGACCCGGTATGTCAGAAGGGTGCAGGTTCAAACCCTGCTCGTGAAAAAATTTTTTCAACATTTGTGTTTTTGTAATTTGTTCGCAACAAAATTTGCGTTAAAAATTATATATACATTTATAAATAGCTTGCCTACTTCTTAACTGATCTTTAGTATTTGTAAAAATATTATGATCGGATGTTAATGACGGTAGTTGTTAACATTGAATGGGCGCCTTTGGCTTTCAAAGTAAAAAGTAAATAGTGTTGAATAATTTCGGCGGGCTGGTTAGAACCACGATAGCTCAATTGGAAGAGCACCTGACCCGGTATGTCAGAAGGGTGCAGGTTCAAACCCTGCTCGTGGAAATTTTTTCAACATTTGTGTTTTTGTAATTTGTTCGCAACAAAATTTGCGTTAAAAATTATATAAACATTTATAAATAGCTTGCCTACTTCTTAACTGATCTTTAGTATTTGCAAAAATATTATGATCGGATGTTAATGACGGTAGTTGTTAACATTGAATGGGCGCCTTTGGCTTTCAAAGTAAAAAGTAAATAGTGTTGAATAATTTCGGCGGGCTGGTTAGAACCACGATAGCTCAATTGGAAGAGCACCTGACCCGGTATGTCAGAAGGGTGCAGGTTCAAACCCTGCTCGTGGAAATTTTTTCAACATTTGTGTTTTTGTAATTTGTTCGCAACAAAATTTGCGTTAAAAATTATATATACATTTATAAATAGCTTGCCTACTTCTTAACTGATCTTTAGTATTTGTAAAAATATTATGATCGGATGTTAATGACGGTAGTTGTTAACATTGAATGGGCGCCTTTGGCTTTCAAAGTAAAAAGTAAATAGTGTTGAATAATTTCGGCGGGCTGGTTAGAACCACGATAGCTCAATTGGAAGAGCACCTGACCCGGTATGTCAGAAGGGTGCAGGTTCAAACCCTGCTCGTGAAAAAATTTTTTCAACATTTGTGTTTTTGTAATTTGTTCGCAACAAAATTTGCGTTAAAAATTATATATACATTTATAAATAGCTTGCCTACTTCTTAACTGATCTTTAGTATTTGTAAAAATATTATGATCGGATGTTAATGACGGTAGTTGTTAACATTGAATGGGCGCCTTTGGCTTTCAAAGTAAAAAGTAAATAGTGTTGAATAATTTCGGCGGGCTGGTTAGAACCACGATAGCTCAATTGGAAGAGCACCTGACCCGGTATGTCAGAAGGGTGCAGGTTCAAACCCTGCTCGTGGATTTTTTTTCAACATTTGTGTTTTTATCTCTTTCAAAATTAACAAAACAGTTAGTAGACTAACACAAACTGTCTTTCCTAATAGACTTTTAACTTTATTTTTATGGCTTATGGTTGAAGTAGGTATATCAAAGAAATTGACGGTTTTGGATAGTCTGTTGTTTAGGCGTTCTGTAAAAAATATAAAAAAAACGTTAATTCAATTTACTTAAATGTTTAAAAGTTGTAGAAATTATTGATTGTATAAATTTTGTTGACTCACCGTATTTTATATTAATAAGTGCTCTTAGTATTATGTATAATATAACCAAACTAGTATTTTTCTTATACCGAATAAATATTCAACTAATAAAGTAGGTACATAACATATTGGTTTTCCATAATTTTACTTCCTCCTAAAATTCGTGAATCATAAATAGTTCGTGGTTGTCGCAACACGCTTATTTTGGGACGCAAAAGAAATTATTTCGCCTCTAACGATGGCGATGAAAATTAAAACGACCGTAAAATGGTGGCGACGCGGGCCGTACAATTTGATTTACAGCTGTCGTTTAGTTGCATTAATTGAGCCATTAGAGTAAAATAGACCTGTGCCCTTATAGGTACCTATTTACTTCGTTACTTTTAGGCTTGTATGTAGGTATATTTATAATGTAATAACCAAAACCATTGCAGAACAAAGAAAAAACTCGCGTAGTTAGGTAGGTCTGGTGAAAGACTAACAAGTTGTAAAAAATATGTTTACAAAGTATTAAAAGTATGAAGTCAACCATTGGGTGCAAAAATATGTTAACTATTTATTTATTAAATATATTATTATGTAATATTAAATAAAGACAAAAGTTTTTCATATTATTATGTAACCTATACTGAGAGCCCAATTATGCCTGTTCAAGGTAAATGTACCTAAGCAACTAGAAAAGATACATATATAGTATATGAACTCGACTGTACCTGCCGTAGCGTAGGCGAATTTGTTATAAACTTATATAAGTCTCCACATATAATTAAACGAAACAGTCGTCCACACTCTGTAATCGCTACTATTGTAATTTGAAACATTACTTATCTTTTACCTATTTTCTTTTAACCTTGTGTCTGTATGACGTAAGAAGACAAACAGCCAACTGTCGTAATTTGCTTCGAAAGAAAGGTTTTCGTGTCTCCAAACCATCAGTGGAAACTATGACAAATGATTTTGTAGCTGCGCAAAATTGGTTCATAATATCTTCACCATACCTAGGTATGTAGTAGGTATAGTATAAAAGCAACAATGTACCTACCTACCTAATGGTTGAAACACGCTGTACTTTTAATAAAAACACTGCTGATACCTGGTTGGCTGGTTCAAATGTTATTATTTAATTAAGTTGATTTACAGGTGTGTAGAGCTAGCACTGCCTGGGCAGTGTCGACTTTACACACTTTGCCAGTTTACCGTGGGCATTGTTAGCAAATTTTAGCCATTTATAAATAACTTAACATATTAGTATACTAAATGGTAGAGTTAACCAAGCACTAGCACTAGTGATCGATATTGGCGACCTCTGCTTTGCCCGATGTTACATCAAAAGCGGCACGCGAGCACAAGCACCCGATAACAAACAGCAACAATAAAATCAACTACTTTATTTATATTCTACATACATTTACTAACCCTACGGCTACGGCCTTTACTTTATAGAATCAACTATCTTCCTTTTATAGAATCAGAGCATTTCGCTCGCTTGTATAATATCCATTACTTAGTTTATTTTATAGTGGCATTTCTATTACATATTCGTAGCACCTACCTGACTGCGAATTTACAGTAGCGAGCTCTTTGTTAAAGTTTTATATACTCATAGAAATATAAATAATATTTATGTAGCTCTTAATTTAATTTGATATAATCTCACCGAATAGATCCTCATTTCAAAGTAATACGTTTTAATGGCCTATTTCATGTAATTTGCTATTGTTTCCTATAAAATGGTTAATCTTAGCCGGCGCGTAGGTAATCGCTCCCCGCCTTCCTGTTTGCGGACTTGTCGCCGAGGCCCGTTGTCGACCTGGATTTATGACTTATTGTTAGAAATCTTATTATTTTGCTTTCCAAGGAGGAAGGAAATTACAAAGCTTCACCTTCATTTCTCTTTGCAAGCCAATTGCAAGCCCTGTGAATTTCGATAAACGATATTGTACCTACTTGGGAAATGGTTCTAACATAAATTTCTTCATTATTATGATTGTTAATTAAGCTTAATTAAGCCTTTATCTGCCGTACTTACAGACGAATTCAGAGTTGTACTTGTACCACGAAAATAATCGTGTCAATATTAAGGGTAGTCCGTTATTATTCTATAATAGGGTAGTTATAGTCAAACAAACTCCATTTTTATGTTGATTTAATTGAGCATTATATCTGCTAACGAATTCAGGTTGCTTACCTCCGTTCGTAACACGAAAATAATTGTGTCAATAATAAGTAAGATTGAAGGGCAGAAATCACGCTCGCGCAAACAATTAGTGCGTTCACCGTACTTCGGTTGTCCAAATTGCCAAACCCATACCTCCTACAAACAACGAACTAAACACTTAAATCTAAATATACTGATAGACGTTAATACTTTGCGGCACAGACAGCACCAAAAACAATGTGGTTAGAAATATATTGGCTTTTATGAAAAACAATACTTATGTTAAGTGATTTATGCCTGATTTCACCATTGACCCCTAAGTTTTAGGTGACCCCTAAGCTATATTAGGTGACAGTTGTTGGAGCAAAACCGTCACCTAAAACGGCTTATGGGTCACCTAAAACTTAGGGGTCAATAGTGAAAATGGGCATTAGAGTAAGTTAGTTTAACCAACACTATCAACATTTTGATACAAGCCAAAATAGATATAAATACTTAGGTGTTAAAACTTATTTTACTTTAACGTGAAGTTCTTTTTGTCTGTCTATTATGCTTCCATCCATTTGATGTTGACTATACATCTGGATTTTAATTACGGGCAGAAACACTAATGGCTCTTAAGTAACCTGTCTAAGCGGTTGGTTGTAAGTGTTCGGAGTATCGACAAGCCATCGAGTCGCTGTTATGGTACTATTATCGTTATAGGAACTGTTCGAGTGGTCTGTAAATAGGTTGAATCTGTCTAGGGTTACCAGATCCCTAAATTCAAAAGACGCTGAGCGCATTTAGCCAAACGTTTAGCGCAACATTTAGCCGTAGGTACCTTTGGAAATTAACCATTTACCATTTTAAAAAAAGCTGATCTTACCTTTCTTTTTAATACAAAAGACAATCATTTGCGGTATTAAGGGCGAACGGACACGTATAATTACACGAATAATTGACCGGACATATATTTATTTATTTAAAAAACAATTAACACAATGCTAAAAATACAAAGACAGAATATTAAATACAGTTGGGTCCACACGCTTACGCCTGCTCATCAGGCTACCACAATTACTTTAGTGCAGTATGAGATTTATTTATTGCACACCAGTTTATACGTATGAAACGGTCTAAACCTCCGCTGATTTGTAGCAGGCTTATGACTGCTATACAGCTAATTATTATTACAATTAGGTCCACACGCCTACTCCTGCTCATCAGGCTACCACAATTACTTTAGTGCAGAATGAGATTTATTTATTGCACACCAGTTTATGACGTATGAAACGGTCTAAACCTCCGCTGATTTGTAGCAGGCTTATGACTGCTATAAAACTAATTATTAACATAATTAGGTCCACACGCCTACGCCTGCTCATCAGGCTACCACAATTTAGTGCAGTATGAGATTTATTTATTGCACACCAGTTTATAGCGTATGAAACGGTCTAAACCTCCGCTGATTTGTAGCAGGCTTATGACTGCTATACAGCTAATTATAACATAATTAGGTCCACACGCCTGTACGCTTGCTCATCAGGCTACCACAATCTGTCAAATTCCCTCAATAAGTTTTGAACATTATGTCTAATGACGACATATGGTTGAACATTTATTAGAGAAACTATATGGATAGTCTGATGTGCAGGGTGGTGCATCGAGGATGCAGAACCGGACCTTATTTAAGAACCTTATTTAAAATAATGTTTAATTTGTTATGCTTTTATTTAGGAACTCTTTTAATCACAGTTAAGAAATCGACTAGTGACAGATAACAATGAAGTTTTCAAATAATCAATAATGTCAATTTTTATATTAATAAAGTTTCACTGTCACATCACACACATCTACTCTGATGGTGGCACTTCACATGGCTATTTGTATTCGCGTATTTGCCATATTTGGCAAAAATTGCCATGTGTTGTAGGGCAATTATTTGCCAAATATGGCAAATACGCGAATATAAATAGCCATGTGAAGTGCCACCATGAGTAAGAGCAAAATTAAAATCTTTCTTAAAATAGTCTAATATTTTTTCCACGCCAAATCACGGTATAGTAAAATGTCTCAGTCTTAATAACTACTATAGACTAATATTTTTTTCATGCAAAATCAACAATTTACTTATACCTACCTACCTACCTACTTAATGGAAAAATTTCAGTCTCAAGAATTTCTACTGTTACTCTTACTTTCTGTTATCTATTTTCTTCAGTCTTATTTTTTTCCATGCAAAATTAACTATTATTTATGAAATAAAAAATGTTTCAATCTCAAAATCTACTTACTGTTTTCATTTTACTTTGTTATTTTTCTTGTTTTGATAATATGAGCGCGGAAAAGACAGTGCCCCTAAGCTTTTGTCACCTAAAGAGGAACGAAGACGATTACAAATTATGCCAGTGGACGAAAATATGCGCTCTGGCTCGACACTTGTCGGCGGTATCGTCATTTAATTATGATAGCGACCTCTTTGACCACCGTTTTCATAAAGTGCCATTTCAACTTTGATTGTCACTGAAAGGCTGTCATTTAAAACATCAGCCATGTTTTGCATATTCCACGTTCGGTTTATCGCAAACAACAAAACAATATCGTTAAATAATTGATTTATTTGACGATATTGATAAGAACCGAAAAAACCGGTCAATGTAATTTTAAGCGAGCGACGATAAGAACCGGGTGCACGCCCTAGTGGTGTAGGCGTCTGTACCTAGTAAACATTCAGTACCTCTACATAGTGTCCCTTAGTTTCGAAAACAACTTGTGCCATTTCCATAAAATACGGCAGCCTGTGGAAGAAAGCATCTAGTATATTGATCGCCAAAAGTAAATTACTAAGGCGAATGTTATGTGACATAGAACAGAATATAGAATGGCATATATAATAGAATAGCTGTAGAATAGAATTAGCGCAAACTTAACCTTTTTACCGCCAACAACTTCTATAGAAGTTCGAGATTTTCGTGCCGTCCACGCCAGCACTTCTATAGAAGTTCTTCTTTGTACCTACTTTATTAAAATACATTTATACGTTGGCGTACAGCGGGACATCGCGTGCAGGATAGTTGGGCGGTGAAAAGGTTAAGCAGGTCTTAAAAAGCCGCGCAGGCAACCCTAAGTCCGTCGAAGTGTTATTGTCGATTTGGTTGCGGTCTTATGTCGCCTGCCGCCGGTATGCCTGGAACGCGGTGCAGCTCACCAGGCTATTATTAGCAGCCGTCCTTTGTAGTGTGAGCTTTCCTCGTCGCGATTCCTGGAACAGATCGTATCGAACTAGAGCCACCAAATCGGATTGTACTCTTGGCAGTACACACGGCGGCAGATCAACCTACCCAAAACTGTCAAATTTCTACAATCAATTTTAAACTTTATCGTTTGATTATAAGGATCAATATTCATTAGAGAAATTTGACAGATTTGGGTAGGTTGATCTGCTGCCGACTGTACTTTATAATGTAATTGCATACCCAGTGTCCGTTTTTTTAATCTATAATCCCGCCGATATAGTGTTTTTGACTCGACTCAACAGAAAATATGTATATACTGTACTTAGATACTTTAATATTTTAAAAATATATCATAACAAAAAAATTAAATAGATATCCTAACACTACTCGTGCACTCTGCTCTCTCTCTCTGCACTCTCTCTATAATATTATTGATTACCTACATATATAAAATCTGAAATATATATATATATATTTTTTTATATACGTGTCATGCACAACATCAAATAGAAAGCAAGCAAAATTAAGAGACCGTCGTTAAAAGACTTTGTTGATTGGGGTAAAGAGTCACATGAGTCCTGCTTAATACCTTCTGATAATTATAAATGATGGAAATAAATAGCAAGTATTGTTATTTAATAAAATAAAATTAAAATTTGTGTAACTATTAGCTTGTCAATTTTATTATTCGTGTTACCATTAACTTGTCAATTGTTTGCTTAGCGCCTACATCACAAGGCCTAATAGGTATAATGACTAGGTACGTTTTTTTTTTCTATATTGAGTCTGCAAACGAGCAGGCGGGCCCCCTGATGGTGAGCAGTCACCGCCGGCTATGGACATCAGAAGCATCAGAGATGTTGCTTTTGTGTTGCCGACATGACGTGCGTGTTTATGTTTATGTTGACCAATCCAATTACCGATACGTGCTAAATGAAGAGTTAAACGTTAAATAAACATTCGTTAAAGTAGAATGCACTTCCTCAGCATTTTTGTTTACCACAACAACTTGTATGACTCGATTCGTGTGTAAGCGAACAATCGATTTGCCAATGACAAAATAAGTGTTCGCAATTAAAATCAAACGTAATCACGACCGGCTACGAAAGTCGCTGTACAATTTGTAATCGCGTCAAAATAAACAAAATTGACACGCGCCTGTTATTGGCTTTGTCAAAGCACTAAAATATTCTGTCACCAACCCACCATAACCACCATAATAACCAGACATAAACACATGTGCATGCATATTTTATTTACCATTCCATTTTTATATCTATGGCATTGAAGCAGCAGCAGCGCCTCATCATCATCTCAGCCAAAAGACGTCCACTGCTGGACAAAGATCTCAGCGTCTCCTGGGTGACAAAAGAGTTAAAATGTGTTGGGATTTTGGGCAGAGTATGCAGCAGCAGTGGAAAATAAGTTAGGGAAAACCAACACTTCAGGTAGACAGCCAATCGTATAATATCATTAAGGAATATTCTAAAAATAAACAAATCAATATACAAACCAGCCTGTATCATGAATGAAACCTTCAAACGAGGTGTGAAGAGGCACCTTGTGGGCCGGCAGGGTGAGGGTGACTGATGCTGCGTTGTTTTCTCGCTGCACCAGTTGTCCTTACGTCTGGACTCCATTTCCACTTAACATCAGGTGGAATAGAGTCATTTGCCGAGCTAAGTTTAAAAAAAAAAATGAACCATGATCAACAAAATGTTACCCTACAAATTCTCGTATTACACGTGATCGAATGGCAAATTAAACTCGCACTGGGCAGTGGGCACCTAGAATTGCCTTGCCATCATCTCGCTCGATTGTAAACGAAAGTTTAATTTAAATGTCAATTACTTTCGTCAGTCACCCATGGTTTGTTCATGGCCGTTGGAACAGGACCGCCTACCGTAGCCAAAGAGCATGTTAATTCTATTAAGACTACTTTCCATTGAAGCAGCTTGTGTAAGTACAACTTACGTACTAACTATCTTAACGCAGTGTAGAACTCCAACGAGTTGGAGCGACGATACATGCAAAGTGGCTAGAGATTCAGTGGCATGCTTAGAGAGAGTCCAGCCAGCGTGCACTGATACGGACTATGATAAACTACCCAAGTTTTTTTTACGGGTAAGCACCGTGCCTTGATCTTACCTGATGTTAAGTTATAAGGCCAATGATGGAAGCGCACTTCACCCGGGATCCTCAACTAGTGAGGCACTGGCTATCTTATCTCTAGCTGCCGAAACAAAACAATGCTACAAACATTGATGTTATGGCGACATATTTAGATAAGATGATGGTAGCTAGCCAGGCGGACAAACAAGCCCTACCACCAACCAAACAGTACACAAACTTGTACCCCCCGCTGGAAATCGAACCCGGGACCTCTGGGTCTGAACCGGTGGTCTTAGCCAGTAGACCACAGAGGCGGATAAATAACTAATTTACAAAATAAATCAAGATTGAGTAAAAACGTTTATCCGTTGTGTAAATTGTGCACAACCATCCATAACATTGTAAATAAGAAAACGAAAGACTGACATTTTGCTATAGGTATACATTATGAAACCCATTTAGGTATTAAGCTTGATTTTATTTACGCTTGCCAACAATTAATCTAAAATATAAATTTTTCATAAAAAAAAATATTTTTGATTTTGATATTTTTTATTTTGATGATCAAAAAAAATTTACTTTGTCTTTACTGCTACTTCTACAGAATCTGCAGAGAAGCGAGAGCAAAAGCTAGTAGGTGCTTAACTAAAAAGTTGTCAAAAAAGCATTAAATGTTAAATAAAATGTAATGACTCGAAAACAAACAGTATATTTAGGTATACTATACATAATGTGTCGTAATAATAATAAATAATCTGTGCAAGTTCAGTAAAGCGCCGCGTTACGACGAGCGACAGGAAGATGCGCGTGCGCATGCATCCGCGTACATTAATTGCCCCACTACTCGCTCAATAGTAATTGCACATCAAATTGCATGTCAGAGAAAGTGTGGCAGGCAAACACATCAAATTATATAAATCGATGACTTACTTTCAGCGCGAATTCAATTCGTGATAAAGAGAATGAAATTGAAAGATTTATAAGAGCATTCGTTGGTTTGTGTATTCATATTATGGTTAAAAAACAATTACTGTCGGGCTGAACTACGCAGTAAGCCAGTATAAACCTCTTTTATTTTTCTTAGAGTGAGAACCAGATTCATCTCAACTTTTTCAATATTAATGTATGTAACAATATGTATGTAATAACGTATGTATATGTGTATAAGCAAACAAACCAAAATATTTCGGACGTTTAAAAGAAATCATCATCTTATTCACCGTAAGTGCCTTAGGTATATTATGATTGCTTACTTACAGGATTACCTAAAGATTAATGAAAAATCTTATCTCTGGAGGCAGCCACTTTTGTTACTGAGCACGACACTTTATGTATGGCAATAAATCAACTAATCAACGTACGATGTCGTTAAAAATACTTCCATAGTTTAGTTATATGCATTTTACACAACGATTACACTACAAACGAGCATGTATCATTTCCATACATCGTGAGTGAGCGATCGTAATCATCGCGGTTATGCCGTTTGTGAAATAGTAGGTAATTAATAGTAGGAACAAAAGCTGTTCTCGTTTGAACTTTCACCCGCACAATGGAGACTGCGGCATAAAATCAATTTTTTAATACATCACTAGGCAGCAATCAATTATGTCATCTCATAATAACATTCGTGTAATTTTTGCGGAAAAATTCCATGAGAACCTGTTACGTAGTACTTCTTGTTCTTTAGTGCACCTCTACACGCCGTCCATAATATACTACTAGGTAGTATTGTAAATGCAAAAATATAAGTGTCTGTGTTTGTTTGTTAATCAGGCCGAAACGGCTGAACGGATTTTTAAGAAACTTGTTTACACAGGTAGAACATATCCTGGATATTCACATAGAATACTTTTAACCCAAAAAAAGATCTTATTTCTTCGAAAGCTTGCAATTTCTGCAGACCGGGTTTAACAATAATATGCGAAGCCGCTGGCGGTAACTAGTTATATAACACATACCTAATAGCGTTCCGCAAAAGAGTTGGAAACATACTCGTAGATGGTTTGATACATCAAGTATGCTTTATTGAGTAAGAGTTTTTTTCTTTCTTTTCTTATCTGAACTGAAACAATTCAATCGAACGTCTAACTTTCCCAAGTATTTTTCATTTTATTTTATTTTAGTTTATTTGGGAAACAAACGATATAAAATACATGCAGGTTTTACAATAGACATAACCCAGTTATCAGTAAAGTTTCCACAATTAATGAAAACAGACAAATTGTTACAGGACAAGGGACAAAATCAATGAACAGAGCTATGTAAATTATTATAAAACTATTTGAAAACTAAAGTGATAGCAAAAAGTTACATTAAAACATTAATTCATTAATTCTCGTATTTGATTTGAAACTGTAAAATACTACAATTAAATACATCTACAGAAATGAATATCTTGTTATTGACAAGATCTAAACAAAAAGGTATTACCAGCATATCTAGTGCTGGTAGTGGACCGAGAAAACAATTTTTTAAGACGTGAGCTTGTCTGAGGGGATCTAATACATATACTATACTCTCCGAAAGAAATGGAGTGTCGACGAGGTTATTAAGAACCTTATAAAGGAAAACTTGGTATCTTTCTATACGACATTAGAGGAGGAATGCAGATAGTTACTTGCTTGTCGCAAGTGGTCCTAAAAAGAAGATGTTTCCGCATTTTTTTATTGATTCTTTCAATAGACTCTATATCTACATTATATTGCAGATTCCACACCACCGATGCATACTTCAGGATAGAACGGACATAAGAATTATAAAGAATTACAAGAGTAGAGCTCTGTTTGAAATCTCTGCCTATTCTCATTATAAAACTGAGCATACGATGAGCCCTTGACGTAATATGATTAATGTGCCCCTTGAACGTCAGCCTGCTATCAAGAGTTACCCCCAAGTCTTTCACCTCGGTCACCTAATCAATGCTTTTGTCATTCAACTTATACTCAAAATTAATGACCTTCGGTCTACGGGTAAAGGTGATAATGCTACATTTGTTAGGATTAAGGTGGAGATAATTCATACAGTAATTACAAAGCGCGTCAAGATCATTCTGCAGTAAAACACAATCTATAGGTGACGCAATTCTTTTAAAAAATTTCATGTCATCAGCATATATTAATATATTTGAGATTTGAAGTATAGTAACAACATCATTGACAAATAAATTGAACAGGAGGGGACCGAGATGGGACCCCTGGGGCACTCCCGAGGATACAGGGACAAACGCCGAGCAGAACCCCTTTATAGTTACGGCCAGCGCAACAGATCACCGTGTATACCGGCTTCTCCAAGTTTTCCTATTAATGTAGAATGCGGAATTTTATCAAAAGCCTTGGAGTAGTCGGTATACACAGCATCTACCTGGCCACCTTCAACGCCTTAGCCCTTAGCAACTCGGTGCACAAACTCTCACAAATTTGTTTCTGTAGATCTCATATTTACGAAACCGTGTTGTTGATTCACAATTACGGGTATCAACACTGGAAAAACAGAGTTATACACAATTTTTTCAAATAACTTAGTAATTGTACAAATTTTTGATATTGGCCTATAATTTGGAATATTGTGATTGTCGCCGGCCTTAAAAATAGGGATAACGTGACATTGACACAAAGTTTACATAACTATGTATTCAGGAACCTCAACGTTTAAGCTAAACTTTACGTTTTGAAATTTACTGCACCTGCCAAGTAAGATGAGTGAGTGTTATTGTAATTTTATATTTAGATAACTTATTATGTGTTCTGTAAAAGGCGCTGGCATTGCAACTCTACACCAGAACGTAAATTTATAAAGGTGTTCTTTGCTTTAAAACAATAGTCAGAAAAAATATGGTAGCAACTATCCGTATTTCAAAATGAAGACCAAAAGTTAATCTGATTATTAATTTTGTAATAATAATGAAAAGAGACAATACGTTCATGTCTGATTGCATGTCCGAAATGTTACCTTGGCAATTAACAAAATTGTGGCGTGCAAGTGTTATTTAAGCCAATAATTTGGTTTCAGTGTCATTGGCGACCTCGTACCACAGAATACTCGTACGCAGGCTCCGCGGCCCGATCTGGGTCACTCCGACGCCACTCGAATACGGCACCAACACTACCAGTCCCAACAGATTTGTGCGTTTACTAAAACCCTCCCGCCTCTAAATAGGACACATTTAGGCCAAGTAATGTTTAGCTACATGAACTAGGTTACGATTTCATTTGAAACTCGAGTCTTCGCTCAATAGAAGTCAGGCTTCTGTTATTTTTAAAACAAGTAAAGCAGCCTGTTTAGTAACTTAATTCCGCTTTAGGAAAAGCTTTTAGGATCCTTCAGAAGCACTTATGTTGTCGCGACGCTGACGTCATAATAATTCTGACCTGAATAAATAGCCGGAACGTAGCCCCGACTCGAATGAATCTGGTCACACTGGTGTTCAGATGTTGTGCTCGGAAACGATTGCGTTGGTTCAATTTAACGGTGGTTACTAAGACGTTAGTGATTTCCTGGCAGGCTGGCATCAACCACGTGTTCGTGTTGTCGCTGATTAGATCACTTACATTTTTGTACTAGGTATCGTCTCAAGAAACACCGCATTGTGTATTGGAGCCCGTGCTATAAAAGCTAATAAAATAATTAACATTAAAAATCTAACACAGTTGACAGAGGACAAGAATTTTCACAAAATTAAAAAAAAAACCGTAATATTTTTAGATGAAATCTTCTACTGTCTCATACTCTCTGTGGCAGTTTTCGACGGTTGGCAGACAAAACTCTTTAAATTCAATGCATGTTCGCCGAATAGCCCCGGTTTTGATATTTATTAAAGTGGTCACTAATTGAAACACAAAATAATACTATTAATATACCTAATATAAAAATTGCCATTGACGACTGCCGAGTTTTTGTTAGAGTACCTACAGATAATGGCTAATAAATCAAGAGATTATCCAATCAATAACCAAGAGGAAAGATGTTCTCTCTCACCATTGCTTTTATTTCAGATGGGAAGCCTGGTAACTTTCGATTCCGCCCCCGGACATTTAGATGACGTGCAATCTCGATACGGATATAGTTGACGGGCTAAAATTAGCCAGGGAATTTACTGTTTTTCCGTTGTTATAAGCACATGTCCGTTTGCTCTTTCAGGCTTATTTATCTTCTATTTGGCAGAATAATTTTATATTATTTTTCTTGTTAGCTTATTTGAGGGCTCAATAACTTAACATATAATACTAAAGAATACACATAACATAAATTGTAATTACGTTTGCAAAATACCGTTAAAATTAATGTAGATCAGAACGTAAATGAATTCGTAAAGTTAATTCCTGAAGTGGTATATTAATAGTTTTTCACTTACAATAAAAGTTTAAAACGATAACTGGGTTAACACAAAAGTTATTTTGTGATAATGAAGCTCTACCAGTGATTCCGATAACACTTTCAACATTTAGCAAACTTTTTAATTAGGTACCGCTAATGATTAACCGGATATTTTATTGTTTATCCTGTGGCGAAAAGTACAAACCTACTTAGTTACATATACTGAACTATCAGACAATAACGCGAGTTTGCGTGGGCTTCAGTGACAACTCTCTTTCAGGTTCAGCGGCTGACAAGCTCTCTGCAATTACCGCAGCGGTGGGTAGACTAGACCTTATAGGCAAGGCAGTAGTTCGCGTGCCTTGGTCAGCGTCGGACGCGTATATCGTTTGACTGATCATTTGTTAAAGTGATCCTTCTTTAATTTATATCTCTGTCTCTTTTTCTCTTTCTGTTGTACTGTAATGTGATTGTTGCAAGTGTTGTTGGAACTTTGGAACTGTTTGGACTGAATTGTTTAAGGAAACGTTGGTTATTTCATGGGATAGCATGTAAGTATTTGATCGTTATTTTATTTAAAATAAAATTTGGATGTGATACTTTATAAAGTTATAACTTAACTTGGTTTTCTTTAGAAAAAAAAATTGTTATTGTTCGCAACGAATACTTACTTTGCAAAAAAAATGCAATTTTAATAAGAACAAAGTTTGATTACAAACGATCAGAACTAGAAAATATACGAGTACAAAGGAAGAAGAGAATTGTAGAGTCGTTCCGATTGATCATTAAGAAAACAATTAATTTTAATATTTCATTAGGTCTGTAGTGTAGTAGTAATAAGTAGTAATGAATAATCTTGTACCTAAGTAGAAATATTTTGTGCAATTAGCGAAATTATAACTACGTTTGGAGTAAGCCTTGTCCACGACCGGTTTGAAAGTAAGGGGTTTATCGAAGTAACCGGATCAATAATGTAATGTAATGATCCGATACACAAAACATTTAAAATAAAACCTTCATTGGTTATTATGAATGACTGAATATAACATTGTAATTAATAAGCCTAGGGTCAAATTTGGACCGATACGATCAAAAGTAAGACAGAAAAGAGGATTGTAAAAGCGACAGCTTTTGTCCTGTCGACAGACCTACCTACCTACTTCATCATCATCAGCAGCAGCCTACACACGTCCACTGCTGGACATAGGCCTCTCCAAGTGCACGCCACTGAGCACCTACCTACTTGTTTTCACATTATTATTTATTTATTATAAGTATAGTTTTTTACGAGTAAATTTTACTAATTTCATTTTTTTATTTATTTAGACGGTCATTGCGATCCTATTCCTAGTATGAAGTCTTGTTTATACTATCCTTATTCATTCGATTACGTTTACGAAAACAAAAATTAGTATGGGATTAAAGCAGCGCCTCCTGGCGACATGCGAGAAGAGTTAAAATCATCATCATCAGCTCATTTTTTTAAGTCCTTACTGCTGGGGCACGAGCCTTCCATAAGGATAGATAGGGAGAACAGGCCATAAACCACCACGCGGGCCCAGTGCGGATTGGTGGTTGTTAACGACTGCTAATGCAGCCGGGACTAACGGCTTTACGTGCCTTCCGAAGCACGGAGGAGCTCGAGATGATACATTTTTGGTCACCCATCCGATGACCGGCCTTTGCGAAAGTTGCTTAACCTCAGCACTCGCAGACCGGGCGCGTTAACCATTGCGCCATCGAGCTCCTCGAGTTAAAATGTTGCCATACTTTTCGTTTTCAAATGACTACGGATAGTCAACAAAACTCACATTATATAGGCACTCAGATAGTCATGAGACGACTTACTTTGCCGGATTATAGCTGGCAAATTTTATAATTGGAAACCTACGCAGGTTTTTAATAAAAAAAACGCAGTGCCGTAAAATGAAGGAGACAAAATTGGGTACAATTTGACAGAATAAGAAAGTGCTTAATTGAAAAGTTCTCTGATGACGTGTTCCGTGTGGGCTGAACTATTGTATCTTCCCAGTGCTAAACGAATAAAATGTCCGTTGCCCAATACGTTGCACGCGTACGTTAGTCATTACTTTTAACTTGACCGGATACGAAAGCATCTCCATTTATCTTCACAATTATCAATTTTGCCGTTACTTTCTTTTTTTTAGTTTCTTTTAAATGTATGAACATTACAGAAACACTCGTTGTTTGTAGTTTTTTTTAGAAAATGATGTAGTGTTGTTATGTATTTATCATCGTCATAATCATCATCATCATCAGTCAATCAACGGCGTCTCAATCAGGTCTTGCCGCATGAATACGGGGATCTGGTTTATCATGGCATGCCCCAAGCTGGCCCATCCATTATTATTATTATTTGGGGGGGAGAACACACTAGCAGCTCAATGCGCTGATGCGTGTGCGTCATGTGATTTGGATAATTTATCCAGCCTGTTCTTAGATGCATTTTTCGACGAAGCGCTTATGACTTCTTCTGGAAGTTTATTCCAATCGGCGACAATTCGGTTGGGTAAGAAATATTTCTTGGGATCTCGATTTGCCACTGATCGGCACAGCTTCAGCTGATGACCACGGAGATGCTTGTTCTCATTTCGAATGAAGAGCTCTTGTAAATCAGGTACGTTGATGGGTATCAGCAACGCATCTAACGATATTAACTGGGAGCAACGGCTTAAAAACGTTTACGCCACACAGCGTTACAGCGTTACAGTTAAAAACGGTCACTTTTAACTTTAACGCCGTGTTTAACTAAACCACAGATGTTCATTAGGTGACGTAAAAATGCTAAATTACTTCATTCAAATAGTTTGTTGAGGATAATCTATCTCTAATTACTAGATATGTTTTTTTTTCATTGGCGGCGCTAGTGTGCGGCGTAAACGCTCATAATGTGCATTCCGAAGGACGCCACGGTGGAGCTTCATAAGTCTCCCACCCTGGTACCATATACTTTACAAAAGCTTGGCTTTCACGAACACCCCGCTTGTGCCCTAGTAATAATTCTGTGCTTCTGTTCCAACGAGGTTCTCTAGTTAATCCGTTATTTTGAAGATCTACACTACAATGTTTTAACCAATAATAAACCGTCTGTCGACTTATTAGGCGACAACTACCGCTAGTCATAGTCTTGCTAATAAATATAGTTTCCACAATGCACTGCAGAAAAACTGTAATTATATCATATCTTCAATTACTCCTTGACTGACTGTTGCGTATTTCCCTCTGCTTGGAAAAAAGCCCACATTATTCCATTACCGAAAATCCCTAACCCCTCTCTGCCTTCACACTTTCGCCCTATTTCAATCCTGCCCTTCCTCTCCAAAGTGCTCGAGCACATTGTTCATAAACAATTTTCCTCTTTCCTCCTTACGAATAATATTTTAAGCCCTTACCAGTCTGGTTTCCGCCCTGGACATAGTACAGTTACTTCTCTACTTAATGTGACTGATGACATTCGTTGGGCAATGGAAAATAAGTCGCTAACTCTTCTGATACTACTTGATTTCAGTTGCGCCTTTAATTCTGTCGACTTCGATGTCCTCCTTGGGGTTCTCCGCTCTCTTAATGTCTCTTCTCCCGCGATCTCCTGGTTCGACTCCTACCTTAGAGGCCGTTCGCAGTGTGTCCGCCTCGATGAGACCTTCTCCGATTGGTGCGATCTCGCTGCTGGCGTCCCTCAGGGCGGCGTGCTCTTCCCTCTACTGTTCTCCGTCTTTATTAACTGTCTCCAGAGTTATTTCCTCTAGCTTTCACCTTTATGCAGACGACTTGCAGCTGTACCGTCACTTTACTCTGGACGAAACTAACTTGGCTGTTGCAGCCATAAACGAGGACTTGGACCGTATAAGTGCTTGGGCTAACTCATTCGGCCTTTTGGTAAATCCCAACAAATCGCAGGCTATTGTGATTGGTAGTAGGGGAATGCGCAGCCGCATCAACTCTGCCGTGATTTCAAGTGTAGTTTTCGATAGCATACCGATTCCTTATGCTGATAAAGTCAAGAATCTTGGAGTCACTATTGATTCTAACCTGTCCTGGGCTACCCATGTCGCTGAAGTGAGTCGTAAAGTTTTTTATTCGTTCCACACGCTTAAGTGCCTACAAGGTTTTCTTCCTTTTGGTACGAAGGTTGCGCTCGCTCAAACCCTTATCCAACCTCTTATCGACTACGCTGATGCCTGCTACTTAGATGCCACCGAGGAGCTTCTTAACAAACTTGAGCGTCTGCAAAACCTGTGTATTCGTTTCATTTTCGGTTTAAGAAAATATGACCACGTTTCAAGCTTCCGCCAGCAACTCAAGTGGCTCCCAATCCGTTTACGCAGAAACACTAGAATACTATGCCTTCTTTTTAATATCCTTTTCAACCCGTCCTACCCTTCTTACCTGAAAGAGCGGTTTACCTTTTCCCATACTTCTAATGTTCCCTGTCGCTCACACCTCCTCCTCAATCTCAATATGCCTTCCCATAAAACCGACTTCTTTTCCTATTCCTTTTCCGTTCATGCAGTCAGACTGTGGAATGACCTACCACCTTGTATTCGGGAGTCCACGTCGATTTACACGTTTAAGAAGCGCGTAAAGGAGTACTATCTTTCCACTTGAGTATGTCACCGTTATTGTATGTATGTTTATTTTGTGTTGTAACTATTTTACTGTATGTTTAGCCTTAAATACTTGTTTTGTTTGTTTTGTGCACACTTTGTCTACTTTTCTATGTATCTTCTCCTTCTACGGGCCTGCTGGAAGAAATTTCAATGTGAAATAAGCAGCGCCCTTGTACTTGTCTATTCGTACTGTGTTTTCTCTTCAATTCGTTTGTGTGTACATAAATTAAAAATAAATAAATAAATAAATAATTGAAAACTCGTAAATCCAACATTAGCCACCTGGGCATCGAACTCGTTAGCTCGTTTTTAGAGCGACGACCTTGCACTGCGAGATTTAGCTTAGTTTACACGTATTGCCACTATTACCACAGAATTTACTAATAGCTATTACTGGCGGTATTCCGTTAGTAATTTTATTAGATGACTTAAAGTGAGGCAAATCAAAAAGAGCTTGATCATTGCAATTTTTAATATAAAAAACAGCTTAATCGTTTATTTATTTAGATTTTGTTAAGTAACTTAAATAACGATGATTTTTGTTAAGAAATTACTGTCGAAGATGTCGTTTAAATAATAATTTTGACTTACCCATCTATGACTTTCTTCTGTGCTTATGGCATGGATTGTACTAAAAGTTTCTAACTTAACTTATACTAAAAACACTAAAATCCTAAACTGAACACATTGCGTGTTTAAAAAAAATACTGGTTTATTTCGCTGTTGTATTAACTAATTAATAGTAGCGGATTTCTTACACCTTGTTAAAAGTCTTATTATTCTTCTGTTCGTATATAATTACAGCAAAATGTTGTTCAATGTTAGTCGTAAGTTATCATTACGGCTAACGGCCAATTCATCAAAGCTATCTATCTATGGTATACGAAAAAATGGCTAGACAGAGCGGTGACGCCATCTCGCACCATTCTTAACTTTTTTTGTCGTCTGCCAAGCTAAATTCACGCCCAACTGTTGTTGTTATAAGCGGAGTTGTTATATCTACTGTGGCAGTTTCTAGGTAGCGAGTGAATTTCCTTTAACATTTCGCACTACCAATACAATACTGGTGTAAGTCAAAATATACTGATATTGGAAATTTAGCCGTATTGAAGAACGGTACAGTTTAATTTCAAATATCAGTATATTTTGACTTGCACCAGTATTGTATTGGTAGTGCGATTTATAAAGCTCCGTTCTTTGTATCACGTGGTATTGTAAAAGCCTTCTGATTATGCGACGTGGCATGTTGCTAAGGATATCAGATGTCTTGTCGTGCACCCATTTTTCATCTTTTGTATAGGTTATTATAGGTATAGGTGTTATTTATCATTATCTATCATTCATCCATCACATCAGCGGCGTGCGAAATAAAACGCTATCAGGTGGTGTTCTTATTTAAATTGTGCATCGTCTTGGTTTAAACTGTAATGTTGTATGTACAATTCAATGTTATAATAATAAATAAATATCTCAGAGAATTCTTTAAAAATCCAACATATATTTTCCATGATTGATACATAAAACTTTTGTTGTTAAATCAGTTTTTAATAATAGTACCAAGTGACATATTTATCAAATGCTACCTTCCTACAGTTAATGTAGTATAAGTATTTCAAAGTAAAGTAAATAGCCTATATACTGACTGACCCACAGCTGCTGGGCAGAGGCCTTCATCATCATCAAATCAAGACATCACCACCATGGGTTTTACATATCACCAACCTGAACTATAAATTTATAAATCGGAACCTCCTGCCTCCAAAGCCACCGAGGCGATCAAATTATCGGCTCAACCAGTGATTGAGACGGATTATATACCTAGCCGATTAAAATATAATTTGAAAAAAAAAATAGAATAGGGCTCCTATGGTTCCCAAAGTTGTCTGGGCTACGACCCATCAAATACAAGTTTACAAACTCGGGACCCACCTCTAGGAAATTTAACCGTTACCAATATGAATAAAGGACTTTTCAAATAACAAACAAAGTTTTCAAACAAAAACACACCAACCGCCCGGCCCTTGGCTCGGTTGGTGTGTCGTTCTACAGGCAGGGCCCACTCAATATTCGCTCGCACCAGTGTGGGTTAGTTATGGAAACCCTGGCATAGGTAGTTGGTAATGCTCCTGACCCGGTATGTCTTAGGGTGCGGGTTCGAATAACGCTCGTAAATTTTTTGTCTTTTTTAAATTGCAATTTGTTCGCAACAAAATTTGCGTAAAATTATATATAACCAGAACGATTAAAATATCTCAACAATTTTGTAAATTGCAAATGAAAGTGGTAGAAAAATGAAAAAATAAGAACGTCATCCCCTACTCCATTTTGTCTGAATGTTTCCCGCTGTTCTTGGCCTATTTCCCTTTGGAGTGGTGTCGCACAATGCCTTCGTCGCAGAGACTCTTCTGTTTACACCTCAACAAACTCATTCATGCAATGCTACCTCGTTATGGTTTAATTAAATGGAATGAATAAACTTTTACCTAGTAGGTACTAAGTATGCGTTATCTTGTTAATTGTAAGTTATTTTGTTTTTTAGGTTTAGTTTTTAAATGTTAAAAAGAAATTGTAATAAAAATAATTTTAAACATTTCATATTAATTGCGGAATCGTTTCATATACCAATACGGGAAAATATTTTGATAAACTACGAGTTTGGTAGAATCCCTCTAAAAATAGTTTTGTAGGTACTGTGGTGTGGATGTAAATAATAAAACCAGTTGCACTTTACTTTGTGTATTTTACTAATTAGCGATACATTGAAAAACCGATCTCCGAGCACCTCGGCTCTTAGCCGGGTTTTCTAGCTCCTGAGTACCACTGTCTGCGACTGTGTCCAACCGATGCAAACCTTTTTAATTACATACCTATTCGATGATTCAAATACTCATCCAGACTAAAGAGGCTTACATACAAATAAATTAAACTAACTTTTACTATGGGCTGCATATAACCTCCTTACAGTACCGTAGTTGTATAAGTAACCATAATCATTTGTAAATCGAGGCACTTTTGAGAAAATACTTTACATAACAATTCAACATAATATAACATAATACTGTACATAACATAACAAAAAGAGCACCAACAAAAATTAACTTAAATAACATAATTTACTTAAATCTAATAATATTAATAGAGTAGTAAGTACTAGGTACTAAAAGTTATTTTTTTTAATATTGTAAATAATTTAAAGTTACACGATGTGATATTTTAATCGGAGATGGTTGTAATTTGTAAAGTTGCAAAGCAGGCCGTTTGTGTTACGTGCAAACGTGCAGGACATAATAACATTAGCATAGATAGTTAATAAAACAATACTCCATATTTCGTACGTGCCATTCCATAAAATAGGTACTTACGTTAAACATTATTTCCTTATGAAACTTTTGTATGTTTTCCTTCTAACATTTTATTTAATAATATGGGTTAGTCTACATTGTTGTTGGCTTATTTTTATGACTACCGGGTAGTCGTGTATCCATAGTATTAAATAAAACGTTTGAGCGGCGTGGAATGCTTTTTGAAAATTAACAGTTATGTCTTATCTGCTTATTGGCCTTAATCCCATCGCCATGCCAGCATGATAGAACGACTGACCCAATGTTCGTGGCTCGTAAGGTGATCTTAAGTAGAGCCACCCGTTACATTATGATAATTTATTACCAACATCCAGTCATCCAATGATATATCGGATTGTTATTCTATACTTGATCCTATCGAATACACTGTATAATTATGCAGATCTGGAGAAAGCTTCGATTTAGTTTCACTTTTAAAATAAGCTCTAGTTTTTAAGAAATCGTGGATTGTTATGAGATCTTCGGCTATCGTCCATTTATTTGGATTGCGGTAGCTATTATGCAAGCTTCGTTTAAAGAATGCAGTTTTTTTCATTTCGCATTGGACGTTTGCCAGGTGCTTCGGGTTCAAACATTTTATCGAAAGTGTTTTTTTTTCCTCTTTCCTCTGTTCTGTCAGGCAGGCTTAGGCTGGCTAAATCTATTTACAAGATTTTGTTTATTTGTCGGCTGGTATTTCTGTCTTGTTTTATCGTACGGACATGTTTATCGTCTAGCAATGGGCGCGCGCGGTCGTAAACCGGTGGCTGTTTACGGTTCAAAACTGGATGTGTTTCTGTACTGCTTTCATACAAACAGTTCCGTAGGAGGAAACTCCTTGTTCCAATTATAATCCCTTGTCCACGTGGTCTTTATTTTTAATCTTTTAGAATCATGTATAGTAATTTAAATCAAACGATCTCTAAATTACTGCATGGTCTATTTATAACTAATTTAGTACCTATACTTATCTATGCACTTTGAAATTTTCGCGTTTCGTTATAAACACAGACCTATATTAACATTTGGTCTTTGGTTATAAATAAAAGGTTAAACATGGGGCCGACACGTTAGGCGTGAAAAGTTGTTCCTAGAATAGGTACCTATACTAAGAACGTTTGATTTAAACCTCTTTAAGTATTTAATTTGATACAATACTTGAGGTTGGGTACACATCTTGTGCTTATACTGTGACAGCTTTAGGTCGGCGGCGCCGGATTGTCGCGCCCAGCGTTTGCGAAACTCGCTCGCGCCGCCATAGGTTATTGTAACGCGAACTTTTGCCTAAAACCTCCTGGGAGAGCTCGCCAACAAAAGACCAAACACCTAACAAGGCTTCACTTGATTTACGACACTATTAATCTTTATCTGAAATATAATAAATTGCCATCGGCTCTGGCCGTGGCGTGTCTTTCTGTCGTAATTTTTAGGCACAGAAAGCTCGATGAGAAAATTTCCTAAATTGTTTTTCACTTACAATATGAATCGATGTTATCTATTCAGTATGTAGGTATTCTATATGAAATTATAAGTAGTTTTAGAATATGAAAGATGTTCAACGACCCGAATCGAATAGCTATCAATCGGTATGACCAGAATTGTTCCATTGTTTTTTTTTTTACTTTTAGTTATGTGTGCGAAAAGGCCGTGATTGAATCCGCCACTTTCCCGGATGTTGCCGACGATTTTGCGCCTTTAGCTTTTGTATGCAGCCCTCGTAACGCAAGCAATCTCCTTTATCATCGGTGGGTGACGCAATATTTAACGAGCTGCGGTGACTGGTAGCGACTGCTAACACTTCTGAATGTACATTACCGGAAGCTTGGAACCTAAAAGGTAGGCTACTGTATACCCGGTAGTCCATCCACTAATTAGGTAACTCAATTATTTAGATGGTATTAAATTGATTTAAATTATCATTTTTATATTAATTTGCAATGCCATATTCTTATCGGAAATTATATAACACTATAAAAATAATGTATGCAAAAATGACACTTTAAAATAATTAAATAGCTGTGTTATCATAATCGATCGTTACATATTCGTCGTTTTATATCATATTCGTTGACACAAAGTTCTAATCTTTTTATGTATTATTTAGTATATTCCGTTGGTAGGTAGGTATATTATATTATAGTGTAAGCAATGTATTCAACCCAAATGCAGACAGCGTCTCAGCACAAGGCTAAACAGCGGCCAACGAACTTTGAGGAGCACTTTAATATACTTATGCATAGTCGGAAATGAGTCACGACTTTTATATTTTAGTTTATGATGTCAACCGCCTACACGTGATTTAAATCTTAGATATTTTTCTATACCTATTTGATTAGCACATACACATACACACATTAAAAACTAATTAAACAATCAAAATAGAAATTTTTCAAATTTTATCTATACAATCTCGAACTTTATTGCTATCGCAATCCGCTATTATGCTATTCATAATTAATTATAACAACTTTCTTTTCTATTACATTTTCTACCACTTTTAATAGTTTAAGTTAAGTTAAGTTAAGTTAAAGTTTTTCCATTTACCTTGGACACATCTTGTGTTGTGATTCGTATCAATGAAAGTATTATGATCTCTGCCTATTGGTGTATATGCTCCATGGAACAAATCACGCTGAACCAAAACTCGTTCTCCTAATTTTCTATTCATAGGGCATCTGTTGATGTCGGTCGGCCCTCGCAGGCGTCCCTGTGAAGCACACGTGTGCCCGTTTGTGTACAGTAATCCCACGTGCACGCTTCTGGGGCTTAGGTGATAAAGTTCTGTGTTTCTTTTTCTTGTTTACAAGTATCTGAAGACTTACAGCCTTTGATAAAACAGTTTTAAAGAAACTAATTGTTTTATGGAGTCTTTATCACTGTTGCTTTTGCTTTTTATAGTTTAAAGCTTTGTCTGTATTTTTATATTTTAAAGAACTCTACATCGCGAAACTCTAGTCTTACGCCCAGCAGTTTCAAATAAATATAATACCATTCGCGCAAATGTTTTAAAAATATAAAGTACCTTGGTGCTGTAATATTTTATCAACACACTTGTTAATAACAACAACCGGCGTATTTCCTGTTATTATATTGTTGACGTTATATAATCAAACGTTCTGCGATTCTTGTTAGCGTTTTAAAATTTATGTTAGAGCGTAGACTTTTAAAGGTATATAAATATTTCTTGTTTATAAAATAGAAGCTTAATAGACATTAGTGATTGTAAATGCCACGTGCACTAATCTTGAGAGTGCCATTGTTCAATGTCGTCGGTGATGCAAGGTGTTATCAGGGATGTTATGAGCCAACTCAAAAATTATGACACCGGCCTCTCAAAATTATGGTACTTTAGAAAAAACCATGGTACGCTTTGTTTTTTTTTGTTTTTTTTAGTTGATGACTTCGTGCGATTAGCATATTTAGCCAGTGTCAAAGTAATTTTTCTTAAAAGTAATACATACATAACAATCCCAAAACTGTCAAATTTCTACAATCAATTTTGAACTTCATTGTTTGGTTTTAAGGATCAATATTCATTGGAGAAATTTGACAGATTTGGGTAGGTTGATCTGCCGCCGACTGTACCTAGTAGGTAGTAAGTAAAAAAATTTCGTCCTTTTGTATTACATACAGGCGAAGACATTATGCCATACTGCTAATTCTTGAATATTATTAAAGTTTTAAGAATGTAGGTGTGTAACATTAATAACAGGGAATTATGTTTTAATCTGAGGTTTTAATGCTAGATGTCAAAATTATGGTACTTTTGCGTACCATGATGGAAGTACCATGGTACATGGTACGAAGGCCTGAATTATGGTACGTGTACCATAATTATGGTACGCATAACATCCCTGGGTGTTATTCATCAGCTTGTCCTTCCAAGACACTCCTGGGTGGCCAGAATATTCTCACGACTTAATTGCAGCAACTATGATGGCTAAATTGATCAGCTAACTGGTATCACGAAATAGAACAGAGATTTGCAACCCAACCAAGGATTACATTAATAAGTATAATATCGTTTGCATATTAAAATTAAACTCTTCTATAGATCTTTTATTAACCTATAAATATTATAGAATTGGTCGATCGCCTGAAGTGACAAAACAGAGTGATAAAATATCACTCGCTAAGCCCGAGCACTCCTGTACCTACGAGATTACCGTTTATCAGAGCACCGACTCGCATCGGTTCGTGGCAGGAAGCCGGCTATTTAGCGATTCGTGCCTAGCCGGCTGACGTGAGATGGTGTTAACTACCATCCGCAAATAAACTCTATACCTAATTCACAAGTGGAAGTATTAATCTTCATATTTTCAATGGCGTATTTAGATTTGTCTATTGCGGTGACCATGTCAGTCCTTACAACGTTGAAAACGATATAGTGTACGTGTAGGTACTACAAAGGTACAAAAGATATATCGTTTGTCGGTCACGGTGACAATGACAGTTCAAACTTGAACAATTTAGGGATTTTGTGTTATTTAGAGCAATTGCCCAATTTGATTTGTGTCATTGAAACTAACTCTCTATGCATACATGTTATTTGTTATTAAGAGGTGTGGTAGACAAATGACTCGAAACGCATGCGTTAATGATTGTGAAATTTGTCAGTACTGTTCTATAGAATGATATAATGTCAGTTACTAATATTAACCTACATGTGGCAAGTTGACCAAATTAGCCAGCCACAACTCTTGCTTCATAATTAGGCAAATTTTATTGTGCGTTCAAAACATGTTCTATTTTAATGGTAGCCGAGTGTGGCTGAAGTGTCATTAAGCGTTCTCTCGGCAGTTGCTGACAGTACCCTGCGGCCTTTACCTGGCCGTAGCAAAAGCAGCTTCATTATCTGTTTACAAGTCTCGCAGCTATATTTGTTACATGATAGACGCTATTCATGCAATTGATATAATTTACTGCAAGGCAGTGGGACAATTTCTTTGCTTCCTACATAGGTACTACATTTCCTTACACGTAGCGCCTGCAACAGAATCTACAAAAATATATATTTTTTAATTACTGGTTTTAGTTATCAATATATGTAGCAACTAAATTACGAATATTGTTATTATCAATAATAAATAATGTATATTTAAGTGATTTCAAAACATATAGATTAAGTAATTTCATTGTAATTATAGCATTAATGATTTTTAGAGGTGTTTTCGTAAAGAATTACGATCAAGTCAAAATTGCACAATTGTGTTTTTGAGCAAAGGTTTTAAAGACAAAGGCTTTCAGATTCCTTGGTCTTATCATACTCCTACAATGATGTATTTTTTTTCACGTGTCGCCTTAATTAAAAGTCAAAAGTTCGTTCAGAATAATTAGTGAGTTGATTGCAACGTCACAAAGCAGTTTTTTATTTCACATACAAGTTATAATAAAGGTTCATCATGAACTTGACATACACTTGTTAATGTTAATATCTTAAAATTAAACATAAATCTTAGGCTATTACTTTCAGCTTCCTTTGCTAGTTCATATACGGAAATGCACTCCCGAAACGCTGACTGTTTGAACAACTTTCAAAGTCCGCGCCAAACATGCCGAAGGACCGAAATGAAATATCGGTGGGGCTCACTCACATCCGGCAGCAAACACGTAATATTCATATTTTATTAGTTCCCATGTTTGTCTGTCCCTAAAAGCTGCGGGCTAATGCCGAACACCGAAGCTGAGCCACGAATAATCATACAATTCATTATTGTCGAGAAAGCCTGCTTAAGGAAATTACCATAAAGAAATGGAAGGAATGGAATATTTTAGAATACCCCACTTTGTGTTGGAAAAAGAAGGTTGTCTATAACAGATTTCAATAGACTTGTATTTTTTTTTTACTTGTAGCTTGTCTTTGTCGTTATTCAGCAGACGCTTGCTGGTTTTTGCCACTTTGTAAAATAAAATTGCTCTTAAAATCATTCTAAAAGTTTTGTTCTTGAACGGCTTTATATTTTGGTAGGTTTAATAAATAAAATTCCGATAAATGACGTTGCAAAAAGTAGTTAGTTATTTCTCAACCAGAGAAGGTGTTCAATACATGCAAATTTAGTATTTTCGTCCAGACAAGTTATGGTCGTAGCTGTAAAACATCTTGCAAATGTCTCCAACCTCCCAAGCACGCTAGGCATGCGGTGGGACGAGCAGGAGATATTATTAGAACTTGCAGCTTGGTAAAATATAAGGCCAAACGCATTAACTTTTTAACAGATTGGCCTAAATAATTGTTGGACAGCGCTTCATTTAAGATAACTGTAAAATATTGTTATTTTCCGTTGCCACCTTTCATGCAACTGTTCTTGAATTGATCTACGCGAGTGGTGATTTCTTGGCTATAATAATAAACGTGACCAGAAACAATAAGTTGTTTTTCCCGATTGTTAGAACAATATAAATCGTTTTGGAAGACCGCTTAGAAAGTCATCTATGATGAACACTCGAAAATTGAAGGGAAAATTCTACAATACACTTTTAAATAGTCTATGTATATTTAAAATTGTATTGTAGGATTAAACTGGGGGTTTCAATATAAACTTCAATTACTATATACAAACAAGAATACTTATCGTTAACAACTAGCGTGTTAAATTGGTATCATGTAAGAGGATTATTAATCCCATTGCATACATTATATTACGTGCTGGTGAATAACAACAGCTCTTATTAGGAACGGCTATATGAACATTATTTGAATAGTGTTTTTCAACTACATCATTGCCTTGTGTAATATTGCATGCTAAAGGCTTCTTTACGTAAGTCGCCTTTGTCGGCTGAGAAAATGCATATTTAGTCTTTAACAAAGGTAGGGTGTTTAGTAACGTCATTTAAGTTTGAAGAAGACTTCAATTTAAATTTTTTTGGTTGCAGTAACAGTTCATATAGCTTAATAGGTACTTACCTAGCTTTTGTCACGTAAAATAGTGAACGCAATCAGAAATTAAAAGCATCCGTAAGTCCGGGTTAGCTTTGTCCGTAAAATCCATTAAGTTTAGAAAGAAAAGCATTTAATGCTTACCTGACAAACGAGATGAGAATCGTACGCATTATATCTTCCCATTCATAAGAATTTCTCACATAACACCTTGGATGATATCGGCCTGCGTATATTGATGGCCATCGACACCGATACTCGTGAGCAGCGTCACGCTACCATGCTCCAAGGATCTGGTTGCAGTGCCAATGGCTCGGCCAGGTCAGCCTGTGACACGGATGCAAGAACTGGCCCGTCTGTCTATTGCATTAATGCTAAATGCAACTAGTAGTGTTGGGTACGCATCGACCGGGCGGCGCGGGCGCAGTCACGCTCGCGTGGAGACAGTGAGTCACATTTGGTTGTTACTGTTTATTAGACTTGTCTAATTATCTGTTTTTGGATTAGGGAGTGTATAAGCTGACATGGATTTGTTATCGTTCGGTAAATATTTTGTTACTTTTTCCTTTTTAAATTGTTTGTTTTTACTTTTTAGTACCGTGACGTATTAGAATTTTAACTGATTTAAATATTGCTATCTATATTGAAAAAGATTTGAATGATATTTTTCTGTTATAACTTTTATCATACCCCCTTACAAATAAACACTATTTAAGCATTTACTTAGTTAATCATTGTTTTGTCAACGTCACACAAACGTCGTTCTCAATTTGAGAATAAGAGACAAAACAATGATTAACTAAATAAATGCTTAAATAGTGTTTATTTGTAAGGGGGTTAATGTTTTATTTATTATCTTGTTAGTTACATTGAATACTGAAAGTGGTAAACTTAGATATCAGGAATTCCTCGAGCAATATACAAAACGTTCGTTGACACAGATG
The DNA here is from genome assembly GCA_947562085.1 of Eudonia lacustrata. Classification (NCBI taxonomy): domain Eukaryota; kingdom Metazoa; phylum Arthropoda; class Insecta; order Lepidoptera; family Crambidae; genus Eudonia; species Eudonia lacustrata. The sequence continues at coordinate 20,767,338 of OX387314.1, forward strand.
TTCAACGTTATGTAAGGTCGTACTAGTTAATTAGGTTTGCTGGTTTCTGTTATAATTATTTTCGGCTTGCGGTATTGTCGAATGTAGACGACCGCATGGCGTTGTGTTTTTTAGTCGTAAATAGTCAGACATTGTAAACCTAGTACCAGTTTTTCAGCTGACACCAACATTATATCGTCCAAATAGACTTTATAATTACTATCTGAATTTGACTTTTAAATAAAGAGCGTAAGTATCTATACTAATATTATAAAGCTGAAGAGTTTGTTTGTTTGTTTGTTTGTTTGTTTGAACGCGCTAATCTCAGGAACTACTGGTTCGAATTGAATAATTCTTTTTGTGTTGGATAGTCCATTTATCGAGGAAGGCTTTAGGCTATATAACATCACGCTGCGACCAATAGGAGCGAAGCATCAGTGAAAAATGTTGCAAAAACGGGAAAAGAGCCTAAAAAAATTAAAAATGCTGCCGAAAGTCACTATTCCACGCGGACGAAGTCGCGAGCACAGCTAGTAGTTAATAAACCGATACCCTGTACGCTATCGCTTTTATCCTGTCACTCTTGTTAGAAAGTTTGTTCTCCAGCCCAGTGTTTGTTCAATACTTGCGGCTCGAGTTGTTGTTCGCCACTTGTCCTTATTTTCGGCCCGGTTTTCGTGCAAGGCCTCGCTGGATGGACACGACACACGAGCGTTCATGAGTGTCCCTTGTAAGGCAGTCGTCTCAACAGCCGAGATTCAAAGTGCGCACCATATGGTCACTGCTGGTCTGGTCAAGGCCGTGCCGACCGTTCTGGGTCAGATAAAAGGCTCTCAGGAAAACTTTATGTTAACATTCTTAGCAAGGATGTTGTTATAACAATACGATATGAGGAAATTACATTTTCGAGGACAACTACACGCTTAAGTACTGTAGATAACAAATGCATGAAAATATCGTATTGTAAGTTTAAGCAAAACTTCTTCTAACTACATAAAAAAATACTTTAACATTTTTGAATATCTGTGTAATGCATTTGCAGAGGCATTTTCAAAACTTTGTCATGTGGTTCTTGAAATCTAAATTTAGCATTATATTTTAACGATTACCGTAAATTATAAAACTAATTACAGGTCATTACATTGCACCATAATTGTTATTGACATTTGCGTCCCACTTTAAAAATCTAAATATTTCTACCTAACTCGGCGTAGCAACGACTGAAAGCAATTTGAATAGTATTGGTTTCAATCAACCGCTGCCTTTTCGCAGCCGGTAATTTGTTTTCCTATTCATCAGTGAGATAAATGAGCTGCAGTTGCCTGTACCGAGTCGGATTCAATCACTTGTAGTTAAGGGCCACGACTGCGTCGCCGGTCAGGGGAAATGGAATTGCGCGTAGCCATCGATTCGGCTGGATAGGATATTACCTGGCAACTCAATTAACTATTGGAAAGTACACGTACAGTTGAGGGGCGTTAACAGCTTTTTTACAGTCAATAGTGGAATCGGGATTAAAGATATTTTGAAATTTTACGGGTTTAGATTTAATCTAGCTACGTAATTTTATTTAATTTTAATATATTTCAAAATTCACAGCTCTTAATCTAAATTAACAAACTTATATATTTAAAAATACAGCCAATAACGAATTTTCTATATATTTATGTAATAAAACGGTATACCTTTTTCACATTTACAAAGTAGTAACTCTTTCAAAGCACCACTTTTCACTATTCTACCCAGCCCAAACATTGCTTCAACGAACAAATTCCCACGGGTTGAACTTTAGCTTTATGCATATGTGCCTTTTGTCTTTTTGTAAGCAGTTGATTAGCATTAAAATGTTCTCGTTACTTTCCTATTCCACTCTCTGGGCCCTTTCAGGTCAATGGTTGTCTGTTTCGTCGATCAACATAACAGTTCAAGCCACCAGCCATGAGAGTTCTTTAACCTGTGAAATGTGTTGAGATAAAGATGTACTGTAAACTCATAAAATTTTCAAAGGACTTCAACTTTAGCATTTTAATGAGCAAAACAACGAGTGTACAAACTAACAGGACGGTTACGTATCTCACATGATTTAATACTTAATCAAAAATATATTACTGGCAAACTTGATACAAAATGTGGCGCCATCGTGATTGTATTCAACGAACCAGACAATTCTGTAACGAGCGATACGTAACATGCAAATAGGAGATCTAGCGGCAAATCAGTTATTGCAAATTGCAATCTCTTGTAAACAGCCTGATTCTGCGCATCGGATCAATCTTTTGCTCATTGCACGCATGAAATAAACTGAGCGTGACATATTGTCAATTTGTTGATCATTATTGATCAAAGTCGATCTATATACTTAAGGAAATTTTAAAATTGCCCATTATGTGAAATAATCACCTGATTAATGTATAAAAATTATACTTGCGGTGCGTTAATATGGTAATAACCGACAGCTGTCTATCCACTGATGGTTAAATTTCTCTATAAATGCTATGTCTAAATATTAATTATAATTTACGTAAGTGCTGAACAGTGTTTACTTTTTATGCTGATATATAAATTTGTTACAATTATTAAATAAAATCGAAACTGAACTACAAGACATTGAATTGAAACCAATTGCAAGTCCAGCTACGGAGTCTTAGCTGATATGAGAGAATGCTTGTTTTTTAGACTCGGTTGCCTACAGCTGCAAGGATGATAATCAGCTTGGGGCGTGCAAACATAGCCTTGCCACGTTAAAAACGCACGACATTCGTATGAAATTGCTAATAGAGAATTGAGCATGTGAATTGGTGGTGTTCGTGGCACACATGGTGGCGCGCCGCTCCCCTCGGGTCGTCGCCTTCGCGTTCGCTGGCTCTTTATTTGGTAGTTCCATCCGTGCCTGCGGCGGATATTGACGTGTTGATGTATTAAAAATTAAACCTACATTTTGTATATTGTTATTAGAACCTATAGTTGTGAAGTTACTAAGTGCATTTTGGATTGATAGTACCATCATCAGGTAAACTTTTATACGGTTTTATATTAACAGTTCCTTAAATACCCAGTCCAAATATTCTAAGTTTATTATGTTTATAAACAGTTAAATGGTTGATATAATGTATGAACAATCTAAATATAACGCCACATTTATCAATTAATAATCCCTTTATCAGATTTTGAAATTCGTGTTCGACAACGCAAGCAATAAGTTTGGAGATTGGTTATGATATATTTTCAAGGTCGTTGGTTTTTGCCCAATATTAGGCTCCAGAATTTCCTTTGCGAATATAGCGTGACGGAAATATAATGTTATAAAAGTTTGCTCGTAAACATTTCCGTGGCTTTGCTTCGGAAGTTTCTTTCTCCACTTCATTTTCATATTGGATCGCAAACAAATAAGCATTTATTAGAGCGTTGAACAAATCAGTCCCGAATATATTCTTGCAGGATAGTAGAGAATTCTTCATATCTCAATCAGAAAACTTGTTTGAGACAATGGTTCCAACAAATACAAAAATCAATGTACACATTCCCGTCCCGTAGTGCATGCAGAAATTGAGGGTGGCTCACCGAGGGAAACAACATTTGTCGAACTTGGAATAATAAAAGTGTTTGTACACGTGGCTCTTGCCCGCTAAGTCAACAAAATATTATTTGGAAAGTCTCTTACAGTTAGATGTTTCAATATAGCAACGCATTTTATGCAAAGTCTGCGTTTGAATTTCAAGAAACCAACATGCTTTTGAAGAAATATGGGTTTTCAAATAGCATATAGGTATTTGGGCTAGGCATCTCTTTGATTGTATTTTATCAAAGTATACTGCTGACTGTCAAGGCTCATGGCGACTGCTATGTATTTTTATAACCTTGTCTTCGACTTGGAAATTACATTTTAGCGACACATAGGTAGTGTGTTGAAATCATTATCCTGATTTGATTCGTGTAATAATGTCATTGGGGTCGTTAAAATAGCGCTGTCCGTATTTGAGGCGGCGGGGGTGCGACCGGCCTACTAAATGAGGGTGTGTGTGTGTGTGTGTTGTGTACCTCTGTGCCAAACATGCGGGCATAACAATTTAGTAGCTTCCAATTGTAATATGAAAAATTGAATACGTAATTCGTAGACGAAATTCACTTAGCAGCGAAAGCTCTACAAACTTTAACTAGATCTAAAGTGGACCTGATAAAACTAGCTTCCCCCAGTTGCTTCACCCGTTTGATACGGTCACAGAAAAAAATATATGTCTCGTCTGTCTCGAAAAATACTATACTGTCTCGGATCCTCCGTTTGGCTCTGCAAAAATCACGTTGTTCTGTAATCCGTTACTTACTACGATTCGCGGTGTAAGAAGTATAATAGGATTTCGGTAAGTTCTTTAGTATTTTGGCAACTTATAATCTAACAGGAACTTAAAACTTCTATTGAGTAAGATTATTGCCGTACAAACAAACACGCTTTGGCATGGATCAAGAAAATTTACAAGCTATCAATGTACTTGCGACGTTGCTACCCTTATAGGGTCGAAGCTTGTAGACAGAATTAATTGCAAGTATACATAAAGCTTCTATAGCAGAACGAGCGGCTTTCGGTCCTTCGTATCCGGTCGCGCCCCGTCTGTTCCGCTAATGGCTGAGCGAAAAGGGTTACTACAAAGCGTCATTGTTGCCATGCACAAAATAATAAATATCAAAAGCACTTGTTCTTCTGACAGGTTCATTTTAAAACGTATCATGGGAATATCGAGTGTAGTAATAGGTGTCAAGTACTCGTATTGTGATGTGAATGGTAACAGCACGTTTGGTATCATTTCCGTGGGATTGAATTTACAACGTATTTGATATGATAACATTGAGATTTTATTTAAATTTTTATACGGCCTCTTTCCTTGTTAATTTCAATTTTATTTAGAAATTAAGGTCTGCTAGCGGAAGAGCATACTTACATATATTTCTCCTGTATATCTTTCATATACATATTGTAGTTCTCTTCATATACATACTGTGCTCTGTATATGCTACTAAGTACGTAACTCTATGTACTTCATAGTAATAAAAGTAGTTTGTTGGTGCACTATAATACACTGGCCTGCAAAACTAAGTACTACACTTTTAATATTTATTTATTTTCTAAACTATAGAAGTTAGAGATTTTTAAATAAAAAACGTTTTGCAGCAATTATTATCAGCTTTCTTTGAAACTAAAGTAAATTATACATTAGTAACATTTTTCCTTTTTGTTTCGAAAGTATATCTTGTGTACTTAAAAAGTTATTGCAATTTTAAAAGTGTGATACTTATTTTTGCAGGCCAGTGTAGTTTCAAAGTTTAATTTACATACAATAAATAAAGGGGTCAAGTTTTTGACTTTGTTTGTTTGTATAAGGATCTTAATAAAAAATATTGGTTTTTGACCGATTTCAAAAAAGGAGGAGGTTTCTCAATTCGACCGTATATATTTTATATTTTTATTTTTTTATGTATGTGTGTTCGCGGATTACTTCGTCGTTTATGAACCGATTTTGATGATTCTTTTTTTGTTGGAAAGGAGATATCCCAAGGGTGGTACCATGATAAGGAAACCAGGATCTGATGATGGCATCCCAGAGAAATCGAGGGGAACCGTAAAATCGTAGTGGCGACTAATGCGTTTGTTAATTTTTTTCATAAGTATTTTAAAGCAATACTATTTAATGAAGGTCTGGAGTCGATCTGATGATGGAACTGAAAGACAGTCGGGGGAACTCCTCAACGATTTACAGCAATGACCTGGTGTTTGGGCTTTATTAATTTGTATTGATGAGAACTTTACATCTAGATGGGTTGTGACTGTCATTAGGGGTCTGATGATGAAGACGAAGGACAGTCAAGGGAACTCCTTAACGTTTTATAGTAGCTACCTTGTGTTTGGACTTAATTCATTTCTATTGATGAGAACTTTGCACCCATATGGGTTATAAGTGCCATTACAGGTCTGATGATGGAGACCATAGACAGTCGGGGGAATTCCTCAACGATTTACAGTAGTTACCTTTTGTTGGGCTTACTTCATAGGGTTTGAATATGCCAAAATGTTCAGTTCGTACAAAAATAATACCTAATTAAGATTGAAGTTTTACATAGGAATACCACTACCTACTAGGCCGTCGTTTCCTCATCCGAGAAGCATCCTTGTTAGGTCTACCCATCACTAACAATCGTAAAATAAAATAATGTTTAACAAAAAAAACGACTTCAAAAAGGATACTAAAATATAAGTATACAAAAAACAACTCTAAAAAGCAAGAAATAATATTGAAATCATATTATTAATAACCTAGATACGCATATCAGTTTTAAAAAATGTCTATTGAAGTCGGGTGGGATTTTTACAATAAAAAAGTGGAGATAATGGAACAACTATAAAAGTTTATATGACACAAAATTGTCCCCCAGCCGACCACCAACCACCCGACTTCAATAGACATTTTTTTAAACTGATATGCGTATCTAGGTAATTAATAATATGATATCAATATTATTTCTTGCTTTTTAGAAAAACAAAATCAACGTGGCCGAAGTTGCGGGCAAAGTGCTAGTTTTACATAAAGTTAAATACAATTAATTATCTGTACTTCAAACGGTCGGTGGTATGAATATTCATTGATCGCCGTGGGGGGTGAACTCAAGTGTTTCGCACGTGATACAAAGTCTGACCGCGATTTTATGTCTATTAATTGTTTCTATAGAAGCAAATACTTTTTTAAATTATTGAACGGAACGTATTGAATGAAAAATTAATGCGTTTCAGGATTAAAATATTTCAATAGTTAAATGCGTTTCAGGATTATAATATTTTAATAGTTTTATTTATTACAAAATTAACAGCGTTGCACACAAATGTTAATGAGGCTAATAACAAGTTTTTCTTTAAATAAAATTCATTTAACATTCAGACTGACTTTGAAAAAAGTCAAAGTGCTAAAAAAAATTCCATGAGCGGGATTTGAACCCGCACCGCATGACATGCCGGGTCAGGTGCACTACCAACTATGCTATCGTGACTCGGGTTCGAATTCCGCACGCTGAATTTTTTCAGCACTTTGTCTTTTTTCAAATTGTAATTTGTCCGCAACAAAATTTGTGTAAAATTATATAGAACCGTAATGATTCTGTCTGACGCCAACTCGGCTGATAAAAGCAAGTTGAAAAACAATTGAAAACCAACCCATATTACAATATTTTATGAGAAAAGTTGAACAAAGTAATTTTTATGTGCATGTCGCTGACCGTTCGGCCGGCTCGGCTGTTTGTAATTTGTGCCAGGTCCTGTGGGATGTCACGATCACGACAGGGGTCCTGTTATTCCTGATAGCAGTGGCACAGAATACTAACCACATAGTGCTGACCTAATAATAAATAACCATATGGTACTGTTTTGTGTGGACTGAGCAGTTTCAAAACATAACCTTTCTCTGTACATTATTTAATCGAGATGGGCTTAATGTACATATGTCAACATCATCAGCTCATTTTTATGTCCCCACTGCTGGGGCACGAGTCTTCCATAAGGATGGATAGGGAGAACGGGCCATAAACCACCACGCGGGCCCAGTGCGGATTGATGGTTGTTAACGACTGCTGATGCAGCCGGGACCAACGGCTTTACGTGCCTTCCGAAGCACGGAGGAGATGATACATTTTTGGTCACCCATCCAATGACCGGCCTTTGCGAAAGTTGCTTAACCTCAGCACTCGCAGACCGGGCGCGTTATCCACTGCGCCATCGAGCTCCTCATGTCAACAATAAATTTAAAAAATGACGTACAAAATATGTACGTAGTTATAGATTAATGTATAATATTGCGTAAACTGTTTTATCGAAATATTTATTCGAGTTCGAAACATAAATTCTTTAATTTAGTTAATGTGACTTGACGTTGCTTCTACGTCACTTTTGTGTTTCGGAATATACTTCCGGTACAACTGTAATTGAATTAAAAAAAATATAAACAACTGGGTTCGGCCGCGCCGGCGCAGCTTCACTGTTTAAATTTCGATCTACCGCAAAATGCCGACTCCTCACGTAGTAAGATGTTTCTCGGGAATAAAAAGTATCCATGTTTTAATCCAAAATATAATGTTCTACCAATGTATCAAATTCAAGTTATATACTACTCTTTTTTTCTGTTTCAGCATGAATCATGAAAAAACATACACACCTTAGCATTTATAATATTAGTTAGAATTTCTGTATATGAAGAGAATGGCGTCAAGCTTTTGTTTTGGTAGCTTCAAAAACCAACCTAAACTAATAAAAAGGTCAAAACATTTATCTTTATTTACGGCATGTTAGTAAAAAGTTTTTACTAACGCCCAGTTAATAATACAGCTATCAATCACTTAACTTGTTGAGCAATTTGATCGTAAAGGCTGCCTTACAAACATTTAACAAGCTAGGGCCTTGAAAATCGAGAATCCCACCGGTCTTAAAAACAAGACTATTATCAACCAATTATCCAATTGGTTGTTATAATGCTCTAAGCTATTTTAGCGTCAGTCGAGCGAGATTTGTAAACACAGTGTCGACGCAAACCGAATCATACATCCGGCGTCGAACCCGGTTTTATTAGATACGGTGCAATGACCTTGGAAAGCTAACATGAAATGGCATAGCGTACATAAATTGTGCTACATCCATATGTACATGTACCACTATGTACCTATTGCATAGGCACGTTAAGCCGTTGATCCCGGTTGTTGCCGAAAAATGGCAGTCGTTAAAACCCACCAATCCCCATTAGACCAGCAGCGTGGTGGATAGGCCTGATTTCCCCATGCTCATGTCGTTGGACCTGTGGGATTGTGAGACGTTTCTAGGCTCATGATGGTGATAGGTATTTTGACAAGAGAAGCTGAACGGAATAAGATTATAAAGAGACGCCGTAATGTGCAGAAACGGAAGAAAACATTAAAAAAAACACGAAACATTTCAATATCAACTAATAACCTTTTCCGTAGTTGGCAAGGAATAAAAATTAAAACTCGCAAATATTGTATAGGTCAAACAAAGGTTAATTGCGTTTTGAACCGCTGCTGCTTGGTTGGCGTCCTCAAAAACTGGTCCTAATTACAATTTTGAGTTGAGCTATCTTGTGTGATCTAAAATGGCGATGACGTTATTCCTTGCTGAAGCGACGGTGCCTGTGTGGTGATGGTGATATCATAAATCTAACAAAAACACAGTATTTTTTACATGGCAATTTAAAGTTTTATGTTGTAACTTTTTTTACTACATTTAATCTCTTTAATATGCTAACAGTTGAACATAGAAACGTATACGGACGTCTCATAATATATGTTTTGGATTGCCATGCGCTGTGGTGGTAAAACATGTAAGGCTCTAACTGTTTAAAGAGCTTTTGCGCACTATGCCTAACTTAACTTCGGTTGTAAAAATTCCCTTTTTAAGCATTTCGTAGCATCCACCATAAATCTTCAACCACTTAGGAGGATTAAGAATAAAAGTTATTGCCTCCCGTAATCATCATTATCCGGTGGTACTGTAAAAGTTGTCTTTAGTCAACAACATAAATGTTATAATAATAATGGTTAAATTGTGTCTGACATCCGCTCTTCGGTCTTATTGACACTAATAACTAGATTCTAAATCAGTGTCGAAGTAAGCAAATAGCATTAAACCGAAGCAGACATGTCACAGCGTGAGCGACCAAGCAAGGGGTGGTAGATTCGGTCTTAATGTTGAGCGAGTTAAATAAAGAAACAAACTGCGTTGCCAAATCGTAGTCCAAATTACCTTGTATTGTTGGGCGACAATAAAACGGATCGACAACATAATTGTTCCGGGCAGTGGGAGTCTACGGCCCCTACAGGCAGTGACAGCATGTCAACATCGCCAGGACGTGTGGCCATTTGCTCAGTGTCGGATGACGCTGACTGAACTGTATTTATTGTGTCACATCTGACACTGATGTTCAAGGACGACCGGCTTTTGGTTCAATACAACTTATACAACTAACCGTAAATGTAGTTTTGGCTTGCCTACACTTTCGAATTCATCCATCTATTAATTTCTTGCTCACAATCTTATAATTTGCTCATTTTACATTATATACCTTTTTACCAGTTACGTTCTAACACAGCCCGTGTTAGAATGTAACTAGTTCAAGCTGCGAGACCTCTTCTTATAACCGCCAACTCGAAGCTCTGATAATATGCTCGTAAAAGTATAGCGATGTATGTTCCTAACTGATTATGTTTAAAAACAATTAGTGTAACATTTAATTTTATGAGCATATTTACACTACACACATTCCACTATTAAAAACTTCGTGTCATATAGTTAAGGAAAGTGTAGTGCATATAATTTAAATACATATTGTATCCATGGATTTTGAAACATACCTCCTTCAAACGTTTCTCTGCGTTTTTTTTTATTTAACCTTTCAAAACATATAATCTTTAGATTTAGTCACTAGTAGTGTCACACCATGCCTAAATAAGCTTTGTCGACGAATCCTTTCTTGGTGAAAGATCCTGTCGTCGATTCGCTCATGAATGAATCGTTCTGTCGGCAAAACGTTCGTAGTGGAAAGGTACTGTCGTCGATTCGCTCTTGAAGAAATCGTTCTGTCGGCGAATCGTTCATAGTTAAAAGGTTCTGCCGTTGAACAACTCATAAACGAAACATTCTGTCGACGGCACATTCGGCAGAGAATCGTTTGTAGGGGGTGAGTTTCAGAATCGTTTCCATGTGGTTTTGTGGTAAAATATTCGCATCTATAGCCCAGTTTGGCGAAGAGAGCAGAACAAGTGTCGCTTTCAGAACAAGCGTATTTGGCACACACAAGTTAACAAGTCTAAAGAGCTTGTTAACATGTTTGAGAAATATATTCAAATAATACGAGTAGTATCAAATTCGCTACAGAGTGCCTTGTGAAACGAAAATACTACGAAAATTTGTATGTCAAAATTTTAACTCTTGGCGATTCGATTAATTTTCGTTTTCGTAATCGCAATCGAAAGAATACGGATAGTAAACAAAACCCACACTAGGCACCCTGGTGTATATGTTACTACTTAAGGGTGCGCCGACAAAAAAATGCCAAAAATGCAGTTACGGTTAAGTAGATATAATTGAGAATACTATCGTATTAAATGAACAAAATATATATTTAGTATCATAGGGAACGTGTTTACAATTTGTCAGAACCATAAATTCATAACACGCTATAGTTTTTTCTACAATATCATTTAAAGTTGGGCAAAAATCATGAAAACGAGTGGCGGCGTTTAGTAGATTTTTTATAGTTTATCTAAATTATTGTACCTCTGATTTTGTCTAAACAATCATCAATGGATAAACTACAAATTGCTAGACTACATTTTCGATTCATCAAGTGGTTATTTAAATAATTACTTTTTATTAAGCACCTTAAATTCCCCATACAAAATTAGTATGGCCGCGCGGCATCAAATAAATATGGACGACGACATTTCAAATAAAACATATGACACTTGTCACTTGTGGACGGCGCACCCTTAAGTATATATCTTTTAATACTGCTGGTGCTACCGGGTACAGAGATGATGCAGATCTAAGTTAAGTATCGTATGCATCCGTTAACCCACTTAAGTGCAATAACTCAACGTGATTACCCAACGAGTCGCTTTGGATGGAAACTAGCCAAATAGGTATTTAGGTATAGGTATAGTATAGGTATTTGATCTGCCGCAGAGCAGGTGCTCTGCGGCAGATCAGCTACTCCTTAATATTGATTGACTTTGTTTGGCAATTTTCTTGTATCTTCTGAGAATCCAACAGAATTAATGAAATATTAATTTTATATTTTTTAGCTCATGAAATATGAGGAACATTCAATTAGCATTAAAACAACAAAGTAGTTCTTTCAATATTAAGTTTATAATTGTAGTGGTCTCCAAAGCATTTTGTTCCCTACAGCTGCCCGGACAGACTTCGTTCTGTCAAAAGTTAATAGTAAAAATTAAATAACTGTCCAAGCAATTTTTATATTTTTTCTTTTTATTAAAACTTTCCATGTGCCATCATGGAACATACGAAAAAAAATAATTGACTAAAAATATTTCTTACCAAACTCTCTATTTGCTCATCATGATAGCTTGCCATGAAGTTCTTTGAGCCTTTTATGACTATAAAGTCCGTTCTCTTTTTAAAGATTTACGACACCCGCCGTTGCAATATCCCATAAATATTTTGACTTTTACAAAAATGGGTCAATGTGGGTAATAAATATCTCACGGCACTATCGTTTGTATGCGATCGTCCGTGTTGTGTTTAAGTGATTTATTCACTGACTCCTTTTTATGTAGCTAGACACCGTTGCTTTTATTTTTTGGAAAAAGACTGCTGGGACCGTGTTACCATACCATACGTATACGTATATAGCCACGTATACGTAGCGTAGTAAACACTATGTAGCTCCGGTTTGGCTGTAAAGGCTTCAGATAGCATTTACAACGAAACCGGAGTTTTGTGGGCGGCGAGAAACAAAAAAAGCTTTCTCAAGCCGTTGTGATTGAACATCCTAGGAGGGTTTCTAGAGGAGATCGCATCATCAGCGTGTCTCTGACCCCTACTAGATTTCCCGAGACTTTCGTATCGGAAAATCCCGTTGTTGTTTACTAAATAAGCTGATAGTTAATATTCCACAAAACTGCGAGAGTACGTGCTTCAGTTCGTCTGGAACAAACAATGCTATAAAGCTCACTCGGAATACGAAACGAAGCGCCTTATTTATATTTTCAATGTCTCGTCTGCAGAAAGTTACTCGATTGTGAAATGGAGTAGAGCCAACGATGTTACGTTACGCGAATTTAACTACAGAAATTAGCAGTCGTAGGTTAGGTATTAAACTTTCCTTTACATTAATTCTATAGTGTAACTATGAAATCATTATACAATTGTAAAGTAGTGGTTTGTTATTGTTAGTTCATCAAATTGATCGAGGCAACGTAACGTTAGCTTTTAAGAAGCTCTTGCTGTTTAACAGAAACTAACCTAATTACGTTTTAAAAACAAATACTGGCATCGTCAAAAACAAAGCCGATAAACTATTTTTTTTTTATTAATGTGTGAAGATATATTGTATCAATTATGTATGATGCTTGGATCAGTATGACCACAGCTTTTAGCTAGTTCAGGACTCTGAGCGTAATCTAATCAAACAAAAAAGTGTAACACATTAATTTTTAAATGTAAGTTTTAAGTGTCGTGTAGTGTAACCCCCAAAGTTCATTCCACTATGTCCGGCTCTGAAGTGGCTCCACTCGAGACCTTCGCCGTGGCCTTTCTATTCTAACTTTGTTAAATTATTGCCGGCCTGTTGTATCGCCGGTAAAAATAAACCATGTGATTAATACATAGCGGTGGGTGCGAGTGCGCAGACGGCGCGTCGTCGGCTGCGCCTGCGAAGCGATAAATTAAACTGTAAGCCTCCATCCACACTGTCTCTCGGTGCTTCGACTCTATGATCAAATGGTTCGGACATTTAACCCTAGTATATTGTCGTTCATTGACCCCAAACGCTTATCCATTTACAGAAAGGTATTTCCCTTTTATATCCTTTGTACCACCTTTGTTATATTTAATCGGGATACAGCTTTATTGATTGCAACCCATCAAATAGATACCATTTGACTAATGTGTGCGTATGTGTCGTTCGATTAGGTTTATATTCACAATCTTTATGCCACACATCTAAGCCTTATAAATTGTTCGTTTATCGGAAACCAATCGTCGTCGATAAAGCTATCCTATCTATCGTCCCACTTAGGTATTTTGTACAATTTATCTTATTTTGAAAGTCGGAACATAAAGAAAAACATAGCTCTGTTATTAGCAAACTGAATTTATCAACCTGCATTGTAATCGGTCAAGTAATTAAAATGTTTTAAGGCCCATTGATTTCACAACCGGCTAGGAAAGTCTTTTTTTAATGTTATAAAACGGAACATTATGGTAAAGTCAGTAAAGTGTTTGATTGCGCTGTCAATTCAATAGAACGGGCGAGGCGAGGCCGATCGCGGGCCCTCCGTCCGCGCCGCGCCATGGGAACGACGCATTGTGCTATTCTACAGCCATCAGAGAAACGTTGCAATAATGCCGATAGGTTTTTCTCGTTGTTACTGATTTCACTACCTACTTGACATTATGACTTCTAACTTTTTACCGATCGATGCTTTAAACAGGTTTTGTGTTGCGGGATGCCTAGCGTGAATACTTATTGCACATTCAAACTGGTATATGTTAATTTAAAGCGTTTAACTTTCTGTATGACTAATTTTGTGTATTATGTTATGCGGCAGTTATATTCGCTAAATTTATAATTGAAAATGAATAGTGTCCGTTGCTGCTATAATAGACGATATCCGGAACAATAGCGGTTAGGTCCTCTGAGATTGCAGCAGGCCCCGCGGTCCGAGGACTGCTCGACACAATGAACATTTTTGAACAATAGTGTCGCATCGGCCGTTATTGTGCTCTATAAGAGTTTTGTGATTAAATATTCATTGTTTTATTTTTTATTGTTACAGAACATGTGACGTAAGAAAGAAATATGGAAGAAGAAAGTACAACCAGTGCCACTGAAACCTGCGGCTCAGTGTCCACCGAATCGCAGGCTAATGAAGTTAACCCTACCGTACCTAATAAGTCTGATAAAAGTGAACAAACTTCGATAAATGATAATCAAATTGTGAATGGTATCGATAAGAATGATAGTGTGAATAGCAAAGATGAGAGTGGGGTAGTCCTTGAAAGTTTTGAAGATAAGAATGTAACTGTTGAAGTGAAAGAACCGTTCGTCGAAAACGGACCTTGTGAAGTGAACGACGATGCACGTTCTCTCGGAGACCTGGACAGCCTGCCTGCGGGCGATGAACTGGCGCTAGGCGCTGCGGGCAGCGACAGTGGAGTAGAGGGGTGTGGCCGGGCCCTGAGCAGCGGTGGAGGGTCTAGATCCTGTGCTTCGAGCGTAGTATCTTGCGGGTCTGGATGCGGCTCCGAAAGCTCTTCTTTGGCAGGCGCACCGCCTCGGCCGCGCCGTCGGGTTAACGTCACAGTACCTGAACCCAAACGTAGTTCTCCTATTGGTTCGTCTACTCCTCGTCCAGTCACCGCCCCGCGAGGTCCTAATCTAGCCACGCGTGAACGTGCACGAAGTCGCGAGAAACCTATTCCTCCTGAAAAACCCCGACCTCTAACGCCTAAGCCACGAATCCGTCCGACAGCTGACTTGCCCAATCTAGTCCGTGAAAGCCCTGCATTACGTGCCAAACCAACAAAGACCTCTACAGCTAGATGTAGAACGCCAAACTCGCCGAGCGAAGAGAAGAGGTGGCCGGCCAACGGGCCTAGATTGCAACCGGTCTCTGACGCCGGCGCGACACGCGTCGCCGCCGACAAGTATGGCACCCTGCCGCGGAGAAGGAGGGATGCTGAAACCGATGCGTCGCCCAAGCACGAGAGCACGCCGCCGCCGACGGCCAGGAGGCCAACAGTCACTAGGTCCGTGTCATCCAGGTCTGCGACGAAGGCCCGTGTAAGAATATACGCGGAGAAAACCTCGCAGACTGTATTACTAGGATCTGATGTGGAATCAGCGCTAGCTGGAGTTTTACCTAATATTGAAAGGTAATTGTACAACTAATGTAATTTTAGTCGTCTTAAACTGTTGATTCTGTAACAAGACATGAACATTTTCTGTAATCCTTTTGTACCTAATTACAGTCAGTCGGTCATAATATTTTCAATTTCACTCTGAATCCACATTATGTTACCTGGAGTGGCCATAAACCAATAGATTTTAATAACATATTTGTATTGCGCAGTCGCATCGAGGTGACCCGCTGCCATAAGGGCGTGCAGGCGAGCGCTCGGGACGTGGAGGCGGCGCGGCTGGCGGCGGCGGCGTCCGCGGCGGAGGCGTCGGCTGCGGCGGAGCGCGAGCTGCGGCTGCACGCCGAGGCGCAGCTGGCAGCGGAGCGGGCCGCGCGGCTCGCAGCCATCGCCGAGCTCGAGAGCAACTCGCAGCGGCTCTTGGAGCTGGCCGGTGCTGGTGAGTTAATGCTTCTGTTAACACTGCACGCTCACACCATCGGTTCGCCTGGTGGTTTATGGCCTCTTGCTTTTGTTCATTGAAGGCTTAGCATTGGGACTTATGGCCTTTTTTGACTAGTGGCCGATGATGATGAGGATGTTTCCTATCCTCGTGTGCCAATTCCTCCTACCTTCTCATACTTTTTGAATGAGTTGTCCAGATCTCTCGTGCTATTGGAAGGCTTCGGCCTTCGAGCTTCGGCTCAGTAGTGGGAAAAAGGCCTAATTTGAAAAGTTTTCTCTTTAAGAGTCACTTGGCACGTTTCCTAACCTCCTGCCTCCTTTACATACTAACGTGTTGTCCAGGAGCGGACGCGGGCGCGGAGGGTTGCCTGCGCGCGCTGGAAGAGCAACTGCGCGCCGCCGGCGAGCTGGCCGCGCGCCAGCGGGCAGAGGTGGACGCCCTGCGCGACCGGTGCTCCAAATTGCAATTAGTTAGTACACTTATTATCATTTTTTTTTTCATTAATTTCTCTGTATCTGTATTTTTTGTGTGCAAATAAAGTTTATTATTATTATTACTTATCTATTAAACGACTACATATTTCGAAAGAGTTGCGGATCAGAATTTGAATCCACACTTACGATAATCCGGGTCAGGCACTACCAATAAGGTAGTGTATCCGACCCATGCAACTTGATCAGCACTATCGATTTACTTTGTAAGTCAAACTGATTCTTTTTTAATGTCAAAAATATTCGCCATCTATCGTCATACTATCTATATTTTATTGAAAAGTTCTTTCATTAATCCTATTAGTTTTATTAGATCGCATTTGTATAAAATTCGTATGTAACTATCGCATCAACTATCGAATGTGAATTGCCATCATATTTGAATTATCTGTTTAATGCCATTTGTAAAATTCCCAGGAGGCGTGCGGCGCCCGCGAGAGCGCGCGTTCCCTGGAGTCGCGGCTGGCAGAAGCGGAGCGCGAGGCGGCCGAAATGCAGGACTTCCTGTCAGCGGAGACGGCCGCGCTCGGGGACTCGCTGCGGGACGCCGACGCCGAGGTGGCGCGCCTCTCCGCAGACCTGGACCGCAGGTCAGTACCAGCTCAACAGCATCGTGAATGGCGGGTTATAAAGCGCGAGCCGGCCGAGATGCAGAACATCCTGTCAGCGGAGACGGCCGCGCTCGGGGACTCCCTGCGGAACGTCAAAGCCGACGTACCACCATATATCACCCAAATAAAATCGTGGCTAGTGAATGTTTATATAATTTTTAACGCAAATTTTGTTGCGAACAAATTACAAAAACACAAATGTTGAAAAAAATGTTAATGACGGTAGTTGTTAACATTGAATGGGCGCCTTTGGCTTTCAAAGTAAAAGTAAATAGTGTTGAATAATTTCAGCGGGCTGGTTAGAACCACGATAGCTCAATTGGAAGAGCACCTGACCCGGTATGTCAGAAGGGTGCAGGTTCAAACCCTGCTCGTGGAAATTTTTTTCAACATTTGTGTTTTCGTGGCTAGTGATTTAAATCGCGCTCCCGCTGAGGTAAATTGTCACGAATCGTCTTGCGCTTTTACGCGCGTAAGTTGTGTTTGGAATGTCGCGGTCGTTTGCGGGTGGACTTAGCTGGACAATGTCTAAAGTTCGCGCGTTAACTGGACCCACGAAGGGTATCTGGTCTTTATACTTTCTTCAATAAGATTTGCGGACGTTCTCAGAAATTAAAATGAAAGTTGCGCGTAAACTAGACGTTATAAAGTCTCTGTTTACTCGCGCATTACACATGATCTAGGCGCGTATTTTAAACTCGCGGATTTGTCAAGTAACACGCACGTCTGAATTCACACAGAACAATCGCTGCAAAACCTCAGCCGCTCCGGTCCGGCTCGCTTGGTGCCTGTGGTTTATCACAGCGGGCGGGGGCTTCCCTCCCAGGTAGGGCAGACTAATATCACGTGGAGTCGGGGTTGACAAATTCGGTTGCCACTATTTGTCATTAATGAAATAATAATCAGTGTCCAGAAAATGTAGCCAAGTCGTAGAAAATAAACAAAAAGAAACAGCAGGGCACATTCACTTAAACTCGAAAACAACGGAATGACGCAATTTGACGCTGTCAAAAATGTCAAAACTACGTTCAAAATGGCGGATTGGCGTTTCGTTTCGTTTTAATTCTTCAAAAGTTTCAAAAACATAGCTTAGACTAAAAAGTATCAAAAATACGTTTCGTTTCACGCATTCACAGTACACTTCATAGGAATTTTAAAAATTAATTAAAAATATTCAAACGTAACTCCGGCAGCCGAAATTGTTTTAGAGGATCTTAGACGAGCTTCCCTGAGCCCCCTACACATTCAGTTTCTTCAGATTCAGGCGACTTATTTCTAAATCCAACCCCAAGCTTCTATTAGCCAGTACTTTACTAAATCACACAATTTTTCACAGACGCGCAGAATGCCGGCAACTAGTGCGCATGTGCGAGCAGCGACGGCAGGAGGCGCTAGCGGCGGCGGCGCGCGCCCGCTCCGGCGGGGGGGCGGCCCATGCCCTGGACACCCTGGGCAAGAGGCTGCGGGCCTTAACACACGCTGTTCGAGCTGCCTACGGATTGCCCCGGGATGCATTGCAGCCGGCTGTCTACCACAACGACATCTACAGGTACTTCAACACTGTGTCTTAAGAATGGCGTCAACTAGTTCGCAGTTCCGGTGGGGGGATTTATACACTGGACGCCCTGGGCTACCCCGGGTTGCGCTGCAGCCCGCCGTCTACCACAACGACATCTACAGGTCACTATCAACGCTGTCTTAAGAATCCTGTCAATTTGTGCGTATGTGACAGCATTTCAGGTAGGGGCTCTTCAGCGGCTCATGCCCGGAACGCCCTGGGCAGGACGCTAAACGCGCTGCAGCCGGCCGTCTACCACAACGACATTTATAAGTCACTATCAACGCTGCGTCTTATCCAGCGAGCAGCGGTGGAGGTTCATACTCTGGACTCTCTTGGTAGGAGGATGAGAGCGCTTACACACTCCGTACGTGTCGCCTACTGACTGCCCCTGGGTCACTACAAACACTGCGACGCGCGATTTAAAATGTCTTTAATGAGACTGTGAGCTTGTATGTGATGTTATAATAATTGTCTCTTACAGTTCTGCCACTTTTTATAGTGACACATGGACCCCTATTGCAGTGCCACCTACCGGGTCCAATTGTAATTCTAAACCTTTCTCGAATTCACTTGAACACACAAAAATTCTCATCAAAATCGGTCCAGCCGTTTAGAGGGAGTTCAATTACAAACATACTCACAGAAGATTTATCTATATAAAGATTATAGCTTATCTGAAGATAGATAAAACTTAAAAGTTTTGTACCTGAAAAGTGTTAAGTTTATTTCTACGATCGTGATTTTTAATTCTCACTTTCACATACGTTTTAGATATTCACATTTTTCATACAAACTACGCGACCGAAATAGTCGCCACTCTGCGCTCTGCTAATGCAGTTTGTAGTAAACACATACTTAAGACGACGCATTGGTAATTTACGTGGCGGGGATCTTGATTTTTCCCAACAATTACAAAACATATGAAAGTGATATTTGATGACATGATTTTTCATTTAATTGACTTCATTTTGTTAGTTGCAGAAACACGATTTTTCAACTTTTATAACAGAGAAAAAAATATCAAAGTAACCTCTTTTAAAACATAGATTCGCATTTTACAGGCTAACCAGACCGATTTAAGCATATAAATTTTCCTAGTAGATTAGTCTTAACACACACTTCAAAATTGTAGTTCATTTTTTTTTAATAATTTGTAGTTTTAATTTGAAGGACAAAAAACCAGTTTTTCTTATAGTACGGGGCGCAAACGCTCGTATTAAAACGTATGAGATTTATTGTTTAGCGGTGCGTCGCCTTAATCTATCATCTATACCTACAGCCGCAGCGACAGTGGCGAGGCCCTAACCCCAGAAGAAGAGCCCCGCGGCCTTCTAGCAGCCGTGTCTCGAGCCCTACGAGCTTTCCACCAGCCCGCAGCCGAGACCCTCCCCCCGGCCGACGCCCCCCCGCAGGACGACGACCGGTCGCGCATATCCGATGATAACGACAATTCGGCGGATTTACTGGACTCCGAGACGGAGCCCTGCCTCGTTACTGACCCTGGTGAGATTTGATTGCTTTATACAGATACAGATACAAACTAATCTTTACCATTTTTATGTTTTTAATGGTGGACGATAATATAATGATATTTTAATTAAATACAATGTAAAAAGTTGTATTAAAATAAAATTTTGTCTCTAACAATGTAGATCTACTATTAAACCCTCCAAACGACATTGTCCACTTTCCTAATGTAATAACTTCCAATGTTGTCTGTCTATGACCAATTTGTATTCCATCCATTTTCTACAAGTATCATCCGGTCTATCTTTTAAATTCGTCCAATTCGTTTAACTTGGTATATTTTTTGTTAGGTATTCACTCTCTTCCGACGACGGAAGATTACCGCTGTTTGGAAGGCTAGCATAATTTTTAGTCGGGTCCGTTTTAATACAAAAATATCTAACTGTGGTTTTTCTTTTTTTTTGTATGTAATTTTTTAATGTGTTTTGTTCCGAATAAATGTTTTTTTTTCTGACCTTAGTCTTCTATTATTATGTATGTATGTATTTATGTATGTATTATTACGAGTACACTATTCTATTTAAACTAAATATGGAATTACGAGTGGACGCGAGTTGGCACACGACTATTCGTAGTGAAAAGTGTTTTTGTCAGCCCTAGTCAGTCCGAATCCAAGATGAGAACTTAGTTGTGTATATACAGCTAGAACTAATATCTAATAATGCGTGTCGTTTCCGACAGAATGCGCAGAGGAATGGTGGTCGGGCGCGGAGGGCGCGGGCGCGTGGAGCGGCGACGAGCTGTCCCCCGAGCGGGAGTCGGTCGACGACGATAAGGGTATGTAACAAAACTACGTTATATTAACGGTCATTTCATTAAATTATGTTTTAGGTTTTGTCTGCATACATTGTAACGAAAAGAACAATACGAATGTTAATATTTTGGGATTGCACAGTTGTACAAAACAGAAACAACATTTAAAAAAACGAGCGAGCCTTACAGTAGTCGCATATGATGTGTAACATTTGACATCTCACCTTAGTAATATGCAATTTTAACATTATATTCTGAAAAAAAATGGGTCAGGTATTATTTGAAATAATTTTTCATAACAAAGAATAATAACTTTTTAATTAAAATTGTATGCAATACAGTGCGTTCATTCGTCAAATCAAATGGCGCGCGCTTTCCCGATTGGTTGGTACCATCCGGCAGCCAACTACCACCGCGCGCTCATTCGGCAAATCAAACGGCGTGCGCTTCTCCGATTTCCTGTTACACACTTCCGTCCCGAGGAAAGATGTTACACATCACACACTTCCGTCCCATTTCACGAAATCACTCCCACAAATTGCAAGAAAGCGAGAGCAAATGTTACATATCAAAAAGAACATATTACGGAGTCCGATCAAGATTTTAACTAGCGTACACCACCCACAGAAGCGGAGTCGGGGTCGGTGTCCGAGCGTGAGTCGCTGCGCACGCTGTCGCTGGCGATCGCGGCGCGGCAGCGGTCCGAGGCGGAGGACGAGCGCGGCTGCCTGCTGGAGCGGGTGCTGCAGCTGGACCGGCGGCTGGCGGAACTGCTGCGGGCGCTGCACCACGCCGCGCGCGCCGGGGACCGCCCGCCCGCCGACAGGCTGGCGCACGCGCTCAGGTCAGTGGGGGGCGAGCGCGGACATGTCAGTGCCGATCAGTAAGGAGAGTACGGAAGGTACATGCATGACCATATCATCATTTAGTGCCATCTTCATACTGAAGTTTGGAGATCAGTATACAAAATTTACTGCGATCCCATACAGCTTGACCATAGAGAAATATAATATTATACGAGAATAGAGAGCCCTCTCGTGCCATTTTTAGGGAACCTAATTTGATAGTGTCATCTATGATTACGCCCCGCGAACTCCACACCTACCTACTGCAGGTACTACGCTACTACGAGGGCAACCGTTTTGTTCTAGTAAAATTTTTTTTGTAAAACTCGAAATTCGAAACCATTATTTCACATTAGTATTCGACGTAACACAAATTTTAGAAAATAAAACAAAACCGCAAACATGAGTTCACTTTCTCGCCAAGAAGTCTAGTTGACATTTGCACACTATGCAATCACTCTCAAGTTGCTAGTACTAAAAAAAACTTAACTAAATCTACCTTGCAAAATAAACATTAAAAGTTATACTTTTTAAATTTTAAGCAACTAGTTTTCATGTACACACGGCGGCAGATCAACCTACCCAAAACTGTCAAATTTCTACAATCAATTTTGAAATTTATGGTTTAGTTATAAGGATCAATATTCATTGGAGAAAATTGACAGGTTTAGGTAGGTTGATCTGCCGCCGTGTGTACATACAATAAAAACTGCACAAAAATAGTGTTATTTTTCATTTCTAGCAACTCTGATGTTTTATTGCATAAAAGTTTCGGAGCGGAAACACAGATGGCGATACTTTCTTTGCATAAATATAATTTGTTAGAAGACAGTGTCCCCCACTCTGTACATGACACGCTCGAGCAACGCTCACTTAGAATAGAATAGAATATACTTTGTTTGCTTTTGATTGGGGTACATTAAAGTTGTTATTATAATATGGCTCCTTCCATTCAGCCAACAATGGTGGCATGCAAATTATAATTAAATTTAAACTTAGACAAACACTCATGGACGAATCTTGCAATAGTTACGCTCGGACTATTGAGAGATTCCGTCATCTGCTTACCTTCTGCAATCTCCTTATTTTGAGTAAGTGCCTTAGGTTCCGTTTTTTTTTAAACTTTGCTGTTTGTCTCAATCGGCCTTTTTATCGTAACCTGATTTTTGGGGGCAGCGAGAAACTTAAAGAAAACTTCAAGCCGTGTGATCGAAACAGCGCCAGTGTTTCTAGAGGCAGTGACATCACGCAAGCCCTTTCCCTACTAGATTCACCGAGGGGATCGGACTGGGAGATTGCTCGCTTCCGCTAAATCAAGTTTTTTTAATGAACACAATATAGTTTGACTTTTTTATTACCGTCCAAAACTTCTGAGATGACTCCCGTGATACAAACGAACAACTCTTACTATTGGACCAACACTTTAACTCGAAAATAAAATTCAGCTGTTCCATACAAAACATCAATATTCATTGGACCAAAATTACTTAGGGATTAATTAGGGAGTTGGTTGAATAGTAAGAGTTGTTCGTTTGTATCACGGGAGTCATCTCAGAAGGTTTGGACGGTGATAAAAAAGTGACCCTGTATACAGATAGTTTTTTGAGTGAACAAGATTTTTCCTTCTTTGTTGTATACCTTGCTATTTATAAAGCAGGTCAGTAACAGCTTACATATTTTTATTCTCACGGCGGTCACGGACGCCAGACGCATGTCGCGCAAGCGGTGAGCTAGTAGCCATGGATCAGCTAGCGCCGTTCGTAGCGCCAACATCTGAATCTACCAAAATATCTGAACAATTAAAAAAAAACAGAGCCTTATTACAAGTCGATAAGGTGCACTTTCGTTTGTTTTCAATCAAAAGTATAGCCGACTGCCATTGACATAATGTTAAGTCTTGTTGTATGTTCGTATTTTTGTGTCTTTGTATTTTTTCCATATTCAAAAACAAGAGGCAAACCGTGACAAATATACATGATACTAACGTAGCGTCTGCCTATTGCAGAGACAAGATAGAGGTGACGGAGAAGAACGTAGCAGACGTGGTGGTGAAGAAGCTGGCCGAGCTGGACGCCAGCAACCACATGCTGGAGCAGTACCGCCAGTCGGTTGAGGTCAGTGCACCTTCTACATCCAACCCTCTTGTTTCAATACTAAATAATGTTAAGGTGCATCCACACCGCAGTTACTTTTACGTTTTTAATTATAGTGAAAAATATCCTATTACATGAAATTAACGCCCGTTTGCACTAAACTTATGAATCGCCTAAGTCTTGGCTTAACTACTACCCGGTCAAGTTAACTCGGCACCTGGCTCGAAAACGTCGCTTACACTCAGGTGCCGTGTGGGTGTAAAGGTTTATTCGGTCCGTGTCTAAGAAGGTCCCGGCTACATTAGCAGTCGTTAACAACCACCAATCCGCACTGGGCCCGCGTGGTGGTTTATGGCCCGTTCTCCCTATCCATCCATAGGGAAGGCTCGTGCCCCAGCAATGGGGACATAAAATGAGCTGATGATGAAGATGATGATTATGACTAAAGGTTTATTATGTTACAAAATAAAGCTGCTAATTGCTGTGTGAATGCACCATTAAATTAAGCAGGGAAATTGGTCTTGACTGGATGCCTGGTAACAGCGGGTCTAACTGTTTTCGTCCAGACAAAAGAATATTATAATAATTCTTTACAGCTTAATATAATAAATATAAATACTGTAAAGAATTATAATATTCTTTTGTCTGGACGAAAACATTTATATCCATATTGCCCTATTTTATTAGATTACAGATCATATTATGATCTATTTGTTATACAGTATTGATTGAATAACTTTACATTAAAGATATTAAACATCAAATTTTTTTCTTCAATAGTCCACAATAAGTGCTTTAGAAATTTCAAGCATTTTTTATTATTATTTTAGTTGAACAGATAAGTTAGGGAGTGTTCTGTTAAGTGCCCTCAACTGGTTTAATGTGAAACAGGTATTTACACAATGCAGGCCCTGTTTGGCGATCTCGAGTCAAGAATAAAGAGCGCAGGTTAATGGACATTTGATTGACGCATACCCACAGCTTCTAGGCGCACTAGACCCTGTGTTCTCGCCACTACATTTGGTTAGATTAAACTGTGCTCATATTGTTTTGTTATAACGTAAAATTAAATAATATTTTAGAATTTACTTAAGAGTTCATGATTCTATACTACGGCTATCCTACTTGGCTATGCACGGTAGTGATTGGCTAGAATTAGGCCAACCGCACTTTAAATGCGTTTTCGTATGAATTTGAGTCGTACGAAGACGTACGAACGGGATGTATCGTGCGTATTCGTACGTGTTCATACGAGTCAATTTAGTACGAAACCGTATCCATATTGCGGCCGGCCGTGGAGCTAGTTTCACCATTTCTTATTATGTTTCAGATAACCTATTTATAAGTGTGGTCTTTTAGGATATGAATATGAAAGACTCAGTACTATCAAAGACTATCTGACGGATAATGTCGGTGGTGGAGTTGGTCTTGAACAGTTAAGATATGACTCAATTGTGAATTTATCGCATGTTTTATCAAGTTGTATCATGCGTTGGTAATCATAAGTAATAATATTGAATAAAAGTAATCGGTAGGCTGGAAAGGATTTAATTACATGGCGGTAGCTTAGCTTGTTCTTAGTAAATGCTTTAAAAAAATCTATGTCTTATTAAATTTATTAGACTTTAAAAGAAGTATTAATATACTTCGATTTTCGCTATACTATACCCGATTGCTTTCTTCGTAATCAGTTTATTTATTAGTTTCCGGAGAGAACACAAGGTCCACAGTCTTCAGTTTTGACGAAACGCGTTGATTCGCGACATCCGCACCACTGTACATAGACACAGTCAACTCTGTACATTACAAAACCATTGGCACAATACTACTTAACAAATATTCTCAACAAAACGAAAACATCTAAACATTGTTAATAAATTGGCATTAAATCATTTAAACGAATTTACTCGCGTTTAATTCCCATGTATTTTTGCCTGATTGGTTCAAAACTGCAGACTATTTTACATGCAAATGTTTTAAAATCGTCAGGCTTAAAATATTTAAAAATAAATGCGAGTAGATTTATATAAGTGGTTCAATTCAAGACGTAGTATAAACGATTTTTTGGTAATCATTACAACGTTTGCTAATGTATGCTTTTTACTGAATGAAGTTATTTTAAATTCTCGTTTGATTAGTTTAGTTACTTTTATTCATTTGTAAGGATAGTTTTTTAAAATGGTTGTGTTTCCAGGAGCTCACAAAGCAGCTGGCACAGACAGGTGAAGACGAGCACTTGGAGTTTATTGAACAAGTAAGTTTATTTTTGACGACATCTGTTTTATTTGTCTGGTTATGTCGATTGTCTAAAAGGCAATTTCCATTCGCCATTTGGATGGAAATAGTAAGTAAGTAAAGTAAACAGCCTATAATTGTCCCACTGCTGGGCAAAGGCCTCCATCATTGAGATCAAGTCATCGCTACAATTAATGGGTAATGGCTTAATCACCACGCTTGCCAAGTGCCGATTGGTGATCACAAACCCGGGTTATGCATCAAAAAATCCGAAAATACATTTTGCCCGACCTGGGAATTGAACCCGGGACCTTCGGGTATCGGGTCGAGCGCTCTGCCATTCGGCCACCGAGGCGTTAGAAATAATAACTTAATTTATATCTAAGTTAACGATGGAAATAACTTGATATAAATCATCATCAACTATAATGTGCAATACATATGTTTTTGTCACCGAGTTGAACATAAGATCTCGTAAGGATGATGAAAACCGGCCACTAGCTCATGGAAATTGCGACGCCAAGGTATGAGCGCGGTTGCCTACACTAAAGCTTTAGTTTTCAAATTTCACTTTAGCTAGTGAAATAATCCTTCAAACTAGAACTCAGCAATGCAATTCTATGCTGCTAGGCGGCAGAAATAGGTCATTGGCCTGTCATCGGTTACGATAGGCAGGATCCCACCGCTAAGTCGGCATTTCGATTGTTCAAAATGTAAACGAACATTCATTTCCTTCCAGGAGTTGTCTACATGCAGCGAGCATGAGCGTCGCTCGTGCTACTTAGCGCTGGACGCAGCACTGGGAGCGCTTTCCGCCGCGCCGTTGCCGCGCGCCGTACCGCGTTTGCAGCGCCTGCAGCGCACGCTGGAGCAACTCGCGTTCGCGTTTGCGTCTGCCGCGCCCCCCGCCCCCGCGGCCGCCGCGCCCCCCGCCCCCGCGGCCGCCGCGCTCCTGCTGCCCTCCTCCGCGTGATGGATGCAAACGGAACTACTGCTGGGAAACTATGACTGATTCAACCGCCGCGTTGTGAGCGAAAACATAACAGTGTCTCTCTAGTCGATGACGACCGGAGTAAGCACTGCGTATGAGTTGTGAAGTCACGAACAGTGCACGCGTTGTAAAATCTCGAATTGGAGCCAATCGAATGTTTTTGTATTTCATTGCGCCGGCCGGTGTGATTTGTCTATATTGTGACAGACTTCGATCGATCTATATGTATGCTGCATAATGACCTATTTTATGATATACTATGTTATCTTGGGTATTTTCTAGACTACGCTATTAAGCGAATGCAGTCTGGATCACTAGGCGAGCCATCATCGCCGTCCCGTTACCAATTAAAATACATGAAATAAACAATCGTACGTAACGATCATTACCCGCTCTCTACTTCGCTGTACCTCATACAAAAAGTTCAATATTCAAAATTGACTTCGAAAAAATCTGTTCTATATCTTAACTCGCCGATGAGTTTACCACAAACATGTAATTTTAACTATCCGTAAGCTTGTTGTTCGTAAACCACTGGTGTCTCA
Organism: Eudonia lacustrata; assembly: GCA_947562085.1. Lineage (NCBI taxonomy): Eukaryota > Metazoa > Arthropoda > Insecta > Lepidoptera > Crambidae > Eudonia > Eudonia lacustrata. The sequence continues at coordinate 20,795,060 of OX387314.1, forward strand.
AACTGATTAAAACAAAGTATCTTCTACAAATCTAACTGCTATTATTATGATATTTTATTAAGTATAAAATAGAGATGAAAATTTTTACTATAACATTGAAAATTAGATAAGGCTTTTTCTTGTTGTGATCGATCCAATCCCAGTGTCTCTAAAACACGTGGAAAAGCTAAGCTTTAACTTTCATGGTAAGTGTAGTAGAGACGAAACATATTTTTTTTAGATAGGAATTAATTCGACATACTTCCATCGTCTGCTGTCCATGGCAATTTGTAGATTCAAGCTTCTACTGCTGTAATTGAACCATATTTATCAGATAAAGCCCTAGCTTGTTGTTGATATCCGTCCTGGGAATTCCATGACGACTTGCCAGTAGTATTTGTTGACAACTTAAATTAGGTAGGTAGGTAGTCTTGATGAGAAAAATGTCGAGAAAATAAATAGAATGTTGTTGATAAAACTAGCGTGTTTAACACATGCAAGTAATGGAAAGAAAAAGTATATCACAAACATCGATTTAGTTTTTGTGGTATTGATGGAAGTGTTCTGAAGTGTTTGTAGGTAATCGATTGATCTCAACTAGCGTGGAAAGTACAAAGTATATTTACGTGTTTGTCCTTTCCATACCATTGAGTATTGGTGTACCAATATAATCTTATTGATTTTTGAGAGAACAATTAGATTGATATTTTAGGAAGTACTGTCCTCGCTTTTCCTATATCTTTTTTTTAATTTAAGAAAAAATGTTTAAATATTCATTCCTAATTGCATTTAAAAATGACTTGATATTTCATATCATTAGTGTTTGTTGTATTGAAGGGCTTCAGTCAAAATATGATTGAAAGTGCCATTAGCGCATAAATATTTTTAAAAATATTTTTTGGGTTTATAATTTCTCTCTATGGTCTGTTTTCCATTTCAGTGAAGTACGTCATATTAAATAATTAAATATATATGAAATCTATTACATTCTTATCGAGATATATTTATTATCTAGTCAATTTAAATTGATGTTTTGTTTTGGATAATCAAAGAAAGTATTTCACTGAATGAATCATATGTTTAACATTTTATGGTAATTGGTAACAATCAAAAAAATTTAGTTACACATTTTTGTAATTACTAGGATCCTCAATTATTAGATATTACATCGTAACGGGAAATGTTACAAAATGAGACTGATTTGTATTTATGTTGAATAATGTTGATGGTATTGAAGTTGGGAACATTGCATGTGTTACGATTGTTCGAAGCTGTATCCATATTACTGTCCTAGTAATAGATATCTAATGTCTATAGTATTTCCGAAGTAAAGATGTTGGTGTAGTACAAAACAAAGCTTAATTCAGCCATAACCGCTTGCTACAGGTGCTAATGTCACTATTAAAATAGTTTGATGGGTGTAGAACGCCTGCCAGTCGATTTGTCATGCATGAATGTACCTACTTTCGTTATAGATAAAATTGTCGAAAATCATGTTTTGTGTAAATAATATGTATGTAAATAAATAATTTGTGAAATATGTTTTGACTTTTGTTGTGCCCTTTACCTTCAGTGAGACAGATATTATGAGGTAACTTGTCTTTTTTATGTCGATACAATAGACAAGCCCCCATGATACCGTTCCGCTGCGGTCATGGCGGGTTCTTGTTCTCGCATTGGTCAGAATGATTACCAGCATTTTCTCAGCGGCAGATTTCTATTGTTAAGGAACATGTGACATGAAATATAATGTCTGCATTATTTACAATGTAATTATTAAGATACATACCAGTCCAGAACATAATATGGTGTTATCAAGTGACTTTGAATAAGAGTAAGAAAGTCAAATTACCTTCGTAATTGATATCAGCGTGAGAATTAGTCGCCAGATCAAAAATCGCACCGCAGTTCAAGTGTGGTTTATAAATGAAAGTAATAAAATACAGTTTGAGACATTTATTTGACATACTCCATTTAAATAATATTACAATATTGGAATACGCAGGAGAGTTTTCAATATACTGGATGCGTTACGGTTTCAATTCATTATTTTCCGACCTAAGACAATTAATATCATTATAACACTTTATATAGAACAAAAATGTTAAAGAATATACTTTATCTACGTGCTCTAAACATCGAATTTGTGATTAACATTAAAATCGTTAGAAAAATACTGAAATTACTGACCGTTGACAGTTTTATAAGGTGGGTTACTGTCTAACAAGAAATAAACGCAATACAAGACAAGTTTCAATATTTCCACAGTTTATTAATTTGTTTTTCTTTACGGTAAATCCCGACCTTTTTACATGAAAAGGCTTCATAAAGGTTTGCGAGACAAATCGGAATTAATCTTGGTAATCAATCAAAAATAATTATCTCTATTATTACACTTTTGAAGTGGGTCAGTCAACTAATCACTTTACATAGGGCCTCGATAACGGAGTCGCGTTTACAGTGGAGTTTATCGCAACGATAGCCTTGCTAGCACAATTTAATGTCAGTGCGAAAATATCACTGATTTCACTAAAATTTTCATTTCTGATTTCAATAATTCAATGTATAACAACTTGAACTAAACTTGTGTAGTTTACGTTGGTCTTTTAATTTTTTAACTTTGCTAAGATATAAGAGCCAAACAAAATAATAAATAACATAACATGTGCTCGAACCAATGAACAGGTGTTATAATTTTCAACAGATAGCATATAACATAATATGATTTGTACACATTACTTTTTGTAACAAAAATTCGGCCATTTACCTTAAAAAGGTAACTTGGATTGCTTTAAAATTTTACAAGAATAGGCTCATTACACCGTCATTATTAATTCATTTAGTATTTAAGTCATCACCGTCCACCTTTATACAAAATGTTGGATTCCAAAACCATGTCATTTTTCACGAAATTATCTAAACTCATCAAAATGTGCCACAAGCCCAATGAAAACGTTTTAACCTAAAATATATAAATATATCAGTCAGTGGGCTGTTAGCTATTCTATTTCTCTACTTAAAAATATAATTACAAGACGAATAGCTCGATCCATAATGGTCCATCTCCAGAGCTTCCCTTCTTATCTTAACCTAGCTAGACAATAAAAATCTTAAATATTTATTAAATACACAAAACTATATCCACTTGTTCGATTTCATGATAATCTTACTATTATACAACATCAATATAATATCTGATATACAAGTTTTGCAAAATGCAATAGATTTCTTATTATGCAATGAACAAAGAAATATTAATTCATAGTTAAATACATGGAAAGCTATTACAACCCAGGAATGAACACCGCGCCATTTAGCTCAAAGCCGGTTAGCTAGTTTACACTGACACACATCTAAGGAGAGTTTTACATTCCACGGTTAGTCATTAAATACAAAATCCTTATTAAAGACATCGCCACGAATTCGATACTGATTTCTGTGATGTTTAAATATCGCATACTTTTATAGCATGTCTAGAATTACATCACAACATTTAAAAAAATATGACTTCAGAATGCTAAAGTTTATCCTGTAACTCGGATTCTCAAATAATTTACAAGAAAAGTATTAATCCTTGACAACTGTTTCTTTAATCCGACAAAAGGTATTCTTCATTCACATCCCTAAATTGTTTGGTAATTAATATACTTGATTTAGAATGAGATCATCAAGTCAAGCTTTTTATTAATATTTTGTCAAGGTTTAAGGTATTCTAGCTTTTAATTTTTATTTATTTAACTTATATAGGTTTATCGTCATCGAAAAATTCGTTATCGGTAATTAGTTTTAGTTAAGAGAAAATAACTCACAACCATACCTGTATAAGGTTTAACGCCTATTGATGCGACTGAATAGCCGCCACTTCATAGGTATTTCAATTTTTTGCTGTTGATTGCAGGGTCCTTTCTTACATCACACAGCATAGTAGAAAAACTTGGCAAGTACCTACTCGAACCTAGACTCCTTCGTGGAATTGTAGAAGGCGTAGTTTATGATAATACTTTCTTAACCATTATGGTCCAACTACAAATAGGTTTAACTTTTCCTTTTGCATGAAAATATATCCCATTGTCAACTTATACTCATCATTCGTCATAATCATCGTCATTAGCATTGCACATATCACAATCAGTAGTATTTGTAAACAGTGAGACACTGTCCAAAATTAAGTTACATTTCAAATAATCATAATTAAAATTAACTAATATCCTACCTATAAAGACTTAGTATGACAGCATACTAAAAGATAGTTTCTATCTTTTGAGGAAGTGACGCTTCTTATCCCGCCGTCTTCGAACAATAATAGTACCAAATTTCCTGATAAGCGCTTCAAAAAACAGTTCGGGAAATTAAACCACAAATACTATTTTGAGGTTTTAAAATAGGAAGATCGATAGAGCGGTTTGCCATTCGGCCACAGAGGCGTTACAGTATAAAGTAAAAATATTAAACAATCATAATTGACCTTTGTTTTCGATATAATCTTTCTTCCGCAAATGGCGGGGCGGGGCGGGCCGGACAATTTCGCCGCGAACGATAGAACAAAGGAAATCCTATACCACATGAGAAAATACCCCAACAGAGTCCATGCTTCTTTATGGCGCGCAAAATTTATACCTACTTTGGTGGGCTTGTCACATGAGGATAAGATAAATGAAACAAAATATTTTACTTTAATTGTAATAAATTTATAAATTACTTACTCTGAATATTTTCTTTTTATTGTTTTTGTTTTTTAACCTTTTCACCGCCAACAACTTCTATAGAAGTTCGAGATTTTCGTGCCGTCTACGCCAGCACTTCTATAGAAGTTCTTCTTTGTACCTACTTTATTAAAATACATTTATACGTTGGCGTACAGCGGGACATCGCGTGCAGGATAGTTGGGTGGTGAAAAGGTTAATAACTTGTTTTTTTTATTTATCAGATTTAGATAAATCTAATCTGACAAAGTTTTTTGTTAAATACTGAATTGGAAAACACTCAAATAGCAGATCAGATGTACAGTTGTTCTAAAATTTCAATGCCAATATTTATAATGTTTGCTTTAAGATCGAAGTGTTCGCGAAACTACGTTAAATAGGCAATATTTTTATATTTCTAGCATTGTTCACAGTACATAGTAATTAACCATATTTTACAGTAAACCACTCTAATTTAAATCAAACATAACAAAACCTAATACAATATTTTACGAGCGATGACAGGTCACAACACGAAACAACGCGTGTGACACTCACTGAGATTGTCCGCTGGTGTGCCGGTGTAAACCGGTTTGTCCTCTCGCGGCGCGTACGTAAACCTGTCGGTGAGAGGTCACGCACATATAACCGTGTATGTAGTAGTGTACCTGTAGCACGCAGCGCGCTCTGAGGAAGCTTGGACTCTGTTCGGGTATTACTCATGTGCCTATACTACAAACGCACACAGAGGGCAAAAAGACCGCCTCGCCCCGCCGGCGCCGTCTGCGGAGCGCCTAAGTAGGCAAACGCGCCCATTTTCGTGATGCATTTTTGTTCAGGATCATTAATCTAGTACTATTATTGATCGTAAAAGATAGTTTTCGTAGGTACGTTATGTTACATAAATTATATGAACAAAAATGACAATAAATTTTTGTTTCAATCATAATGCCACGCATATAATTTAAATATTTACACTCTTAATGCTCTAACGAATAGTATTATCGCCAGTAAATGTCGAAAGATGTCTAGCGATGCTTGAAAACAAAAAGTTTTACGGAATTCTTTTCTATGATACAACTGTCAATTCAAGTGTAGGTACAGCAAACAAACTAATAGATTGCAGCTAATTCGGTTCAAAAAATGAACGACACCCCTTAATTTAAACACATCAATTACACCTGAATACATAACAAAAATATTATAATTACACAATTATTTACATACTCCTAGCTCCTACTTGAAACAGTGGAAAACAACAACACGTCGATCGCAGTAATAGTTGGGACTTGCCTACAAACGAATAACTTTAATAAATTGATACAATCTGGCGGGTATGTACACACGCCTGCACGCCCTACCACCATAAGAATAAACAATAACACAGTAGAACGGAATCTTCTTTGACCGAGTCCCAAACACCGCCATTTATATACCTACTTCCCCCTTTACGTCGTATTGCTTACGTCTAAAAATGATATTGCTCAAATATAAGTTTTTCTTTACTTTGACATCATTATTTTATCGCCACCTACCGGGTCCAATTGTAAATCTAAACCATTCTCTAATCCACTTGAACACACAAAAAATTTCATCTAAATCGGTCCAGCCGTTTAGAAGGAGTTCAATAACATACACACGTACAGAAGATTTATATATATATATATATATATAAAGATTGACCTTTTATAAACATTTTCTAGGATAAAATGTGAAGAGTTTGTGCGAAATGAATGAATGAATTCTAGGCTAATTTCCGATTTCCTTTCTTGCCCGGGTTTTGTGAATTTATCTCTATTTTTAACATATTTATTACTCAAAACTGTTAAGTTTATAAAATAACAGTATCTGGTGAGTGTTTGTACCAAATTTCGTTACTCTAGCATTTATAGTTTTGGTAATATAAATTTTTAAAGTCGACCTTCATTTTGCGTTACTTTTCGACGTCAAAAAAATCCCCGGATTGAGAGATTGCTTTGCCTACAAGCGACCCGTACAGAAAGGGTTAAGTAAGTATTATTAACTTACCTACAAATATAAAATACGGAAAACGGAAATATAATATAAAGTACGGAACGCACAAACAGGCAAACGCGCGTGCGGTGACGCCGGCCGTAACAGCCCCACTGGGCATACTGTTTAACAAGTACTCTCATATCGCGACCTTGAGCCCGTCCGGAGTAGAAGTTTCCGTTCTACTGTGTTATTGTATAATGGCTCCGCACACTAGGCGACACGCGACTGCGACAGCTCGGCGACTAGAATTTTCATATATTTTGTTCAAAGCTCTGCACACTTGGCGTCAGTCGCAAAGTCGCGACGACAAGCTAGGGGAGCCGCGAAACTGACGCTCACAACTGTCGCACGACTGTCGTCGTCTGTGCGCGTGCACAACGCGACTAGACGCAGCGACAGGTCATCCAGTGTGCGGAGCCATTTATTCTTATGCTACCACAAACTATCAAATTTCCTCAACAAACTTTGAACGTTATGTCCATCCCATAAGATTGAACATTTATTGAAGTAATTCGATAGTTTTGTATGGTCTGGTGTGTGCACGCGTCTGTAACATAACTCAGTGCGCAAGTAAACAGTGTAGGCGCCAACAGATCGTGAAGTACAAACAAACATACAATTAATATTGCAGAACTAAAGTGTAACCGTCCATTCACAAAAACTCCATAACGTTCATTATATTTATGCTGTTAAGCGTTTCTTACTTCAATTTTTTCTGTCTGTCTCTTTCTTGTATATTTTTCTAACATTTGAAAATGTTAAAAAACATTATCATTTAGAATTCGGATTAATTAAAGTTTTACGTTATTATATGAACAGGTTACTACCTTACAAATGAACATAGTATAAGCTTCGAATAGTTATTCTGTGTTTTGTCTCTTTTACTCCAATCTGAAATGAAGTAATGACAAATGCGGAATATTTATTCCAAGCTTATTCTTTCTTTTTAAGGCTCATAGGGTTAAAGAAATAGACAATATACGCCAGGTAATTAGTTTATGTCAAGTTGACACCCAGTTTATGAAACATTTTGCCTTTTATCATATTATATGCGATTAACAATTAATACATTCACGCAATCTTGAACAATTTCGGGGCTGACTGTCCATTGACAGCTGCAATAACTACTCTAACTCATAATAGGTGAGATATAGTTCAATTTTTAATATTCAAATATTGCTATCTTTAGCACAAAAAAACAATTAATTTAATAAAAATTCGCTAAACTGACACAATCGCGAATCACAAAGTACTGAATACATCCAACGACATATTCTCATTTCTATATTTCTTTTAATACATTGATTTTGATAGACAAATCGCTCGAAACATAGCGTATTATTTGCGGAAGATCGCAAACTCGCCAAGTATACCTGGGCGTGCTGCCAGATCAATGCAGTCTTTATTGTATTGTAGCTAAAGTTGAAAATTTCACCAGTCGTGTCGGCCAGACGCAGGTGAAGAACGCTTTCTGGTGGGTTAATAGGCGGTCTGTAATGTGTGTAGATGTGCGCTTCGCTGAGCCAGATAGAATGAGATACGAACGTAAATCTCGTTTGTCGCAAGAGGGGCGTAGCTTATCAACGTTATTCTAGCTCGATTATTGCAGCAAACCTGCCCGGACCTGATCTATATATATTAGATTTATGTATGAGTTTAATACATCTACCACATAATCGGCCGGTCAAAATTAAAAATTCAAAATCATTTATTCAACTTAGGCTAAAAGTAGCTCTTGTGAACGTCACGCCATCGGTTCGTAAGTCTACTCTGGGCGAGAGATCTTGTACTGAGAAGAACCGGCAAGAAACTCAGCAAGTGTCCAGCTCTTCGCGCCGAAGTTTACATTCGTGACAACGGAAGTCAAATTCGGTACTCCTACTTCGAATACACGTTGTTATTACGGGTTTATGTAGCCGTAACAGAAAAACGGTAACATTGAGAGCGGAACGATTCAACCGGCCGTATAGGACATCAATAGCGAAGTAGTCCGGTTGCAGGGATGCCCGGGTCCCTGTTTTCCCGATAGCTTGGTGCCTGGTTGCCTGGTGCCTAGATACCTGTGTGCCTGGGTGCCGGTACCCGGTGCCTAGGTGGAGAGGTAGAGGCGGTGGTAGTCGTTGGCGCCGAAGGCCGCGTTGCACTTGGGGCACTTCCGCTGGCGCGTCTCGTAGCGCGTGCGCAGGCAGTCCCAGCAGAACACGTGGAAGCACTTGGTCAGCACCGCGTCCTTGCGCTTCACCTGGCGAGCGGACACGATACGTTTAAATTAAATTGTTACAAACCGATTGGACCAACGACCATTTTGCTTCTTAGTCAATATAAGTTTTAGGCCAAATTTCACGTAGACGTTTTAATTTTTAGGCAGCATGATCATAAAGGATTGGAACGTCAGGATAATATCATCATCATCATCATCAGCCTATACTAGTCCACTGCTGGACATAGGCCTCTCCAAGTGCACGCCACCGAGCACGATCCGCAGCTACCCTTATCATCAAATATTCAGTCAATACTAATATTTTATCCTGTTGATGATATCTGAAGGTGTGCGGGCTTTAGCTGCTCAATTATAATTTGTTCGCAACAAAATTTGCGCACAGTTGATATAAATATATATAATTAACGAAAGTAGATCCGTATGAAGTGAAGTGTTCACGTGAGTTTTATATTTATAATACACGATACGATTACGTCGACGATCGATCGTGTTAGGTCGAGGCCCCATTAGTGCGTCGCGTCGCGTCATCGTCGCAACGGATCAACGCATTTTACATATTTTTTTTATGATAAAACTTCGCAGCGTTGCTGCTGCGACGACGCAACGCACTAATGGGGCCTCGCCCTTACATGTTGACTTTTCGATCTGACGTTGAATTCAAAATCAATTTACTGTCTTCAATACCTACATGAAACATAATTTACCTCACACAGCATTTAATTTTTAAGACTTTACACCTGAAAACATTCTGAACATCTAATATTCTATGTACCATCGACAAACGATGAAAATTATCACTTTTAATTTTGTTCAACTCCGCTCACCGATAGAATGAATGGGAAACCTTTTTTTTGTGAACAGTCACAATCATTAACAAGTAAACAATGTAATTCATAATACAATCGAATAAGGGTCATACATAACTAATCAAATATGTTGTAATATAATTAAATATTTATAAAATACAGTGAAAAAATGAAATGCCTACCCGACCCAGCCCGGAAATACCACAAATTTGCTAAAACAACGCTATAGTAAATTTTACTTTTTGTTTTTAAGTGCTAATTGCTGCACTGAAACTGAATTAAAAATTTATAAAACACAGTAAAAAAAAATTGCAATTAGCCCTTAAAAATATAAAGTAATATAATATTAAGTGCTTCCGTGCTTCGGAAGGCACGTTAAGCCGTTGGTCCCGGCTGCATTAGCAGTCGTTTACAACCACCAATCCGCACTGGGCCCGCGTGGTGGTTTATGGCCCGTTCTCCCTATCCACCCGTAGGGAAGCCTCGTGCCCCAGCAGTGAGGACATAAAATAAAATAAAATAAATAAATAAATAAACTTTCCTACACTCACACCAATTATCTAGCCCAAGAGAAGCTTCGTTATGAAACTCGTTAAATGGTTACTAGACAACGGATAAACATACTTAAAATAAAAAAAATAATAAAATGAGCTGATGATGATGATGATGATTAAGTTCAATAGAACAAAGCTTTGTTTATGTCAGCTGCACTGAAAAATCGCCCTAGAAAACCTAAAAACCAAAACCAAACCATGGTTTAATTTTGGTGATAGTACCTTGCATGAAGGGCAGGTGAGCGTCTCCTTGTACTCGCGGATCTCCTCCAGAAGTACCTCGTCCATGCTGCTGCCGGCCTGTTCCATTTTCTTCATACGCTCTGCCTTCCGTCGCAGGATCGCTAGCTCCTCCTGATGAGACGCATATCAATTATTTTATGTTATTTATAAAAAAAATTTAATTAGTGTTATATGTACTTTTTCCTTTTAAGATTATATTATATTTAATATTGCAGATTAAATTCAATCAAGCTGTTAGCGACACCTATACTCAACATAATTTTTTTTTCTTAATTGGATTATCTACATCAGCGTTAGCTGTCAGTTTTGACATTCAGTAGTTGCGCGTTAAAAAGGCACCTCTTGTATTTGTTCTTATAGCTATAAAATGTAATAAAATATTGAAAGTGAATTGTGTGTTTAATACCACATAAATTCATTCCTTTTTAATGCTTATAATCCTTTTAGCGCGGTACGGGATGCGATCTGTCACTTCATTTCACTTTTCTATAAGATATTGTAATGAAATCACTTTCACAGAAGTCTTTCTTTATGTGAGCTCGCCAAAGTCTTTGAGAGTGAACAAGTCAATTGAAATGATCATAAATACGATTTTAAACTTTTGTCACAGGAAAACAAACAATAATTTAAATTGTAACCGTTATTGTTTGCTGTGTTAATAATGCAATTAATATAATTTACTCACATGTAACCTCTTCGTTTTGTACGCCTCCGCCTCCAGCGCGCTGGTCTTCTCCGCCACCACTTGCTGCGCTTCTTTCATCTGAGCGTGGTACTTTTCTGTTAAAATGAACTCAACAGTTAACAAATAACCCAAGAGTATATCCGCATGGAGGTTGTCAACCAACATTGATGTTAACGGAGGTCGGAGAGAGGTTGCCGTCGCTGTGGACCTGCCGCGCTACACATTATAAGTCATCATCATCTTCACCAGCGGATATACGTCCCCACTGCTGGGGCACAAACCTTCCCTATGGATGGATAGGGAATACGGGCCATAAACCACCACGCGGGCCCAGTGCGGATTGGCGGTTGTTAACAACTACTAATGCAGCCGGGACCAACGGCTTTACGTGCCTTCCGAAACACGAAGGAGCTTGAGATGATAAATCTTTGGTCACCCATCCGATGACCAGCCTTTGCGAAACTTGCTTAACCTTAGCAATCGCAGACCGGGCGCGATAGGTTATAAAAATTCAGTAATCAGCAACCATAAACTTTTTCTACCTTGGCAACTTCGCTTTTCTAATGTCTTGACTGACAACTTCGTGAAGTGAACTGTCAGTGTCAGATGTCAAATCTAGTGATGGGTCGCGAGAAAATTCTCCAAGTGAGAATATTCTCCAAGCGGGAATATTCTAGAATTTTCCTTTTAATTGAGAATATTCTCAGATCAAGGAGAATCTAAGAGAATTTAAAATTGGATGAAGATTTTCGTATTTTTAGAAAAAACATGTATTCTTTTAGAGGTTTTGAACTACGATGGCAGTATTGTATAAAATAAGTAGGTATCTCAGTTTATTTAGCTAATAATTATCACAGTACCATCGTTTATGTCGATAACCTTGCGAGTAAAAATTGATTTTAAGTTTCCACCGCAATATTTTTTATGTACAAACGTTTTGTTTAGTCGCGCTAGTAGCGTAGCATGTATGCGCCCTCTCCCAGCGCCCCGGCCCGCCAGCCACGCACCGCCGCCATTTTGTTTACATCAGTTAATTCCCTGCCGTCTATCAGCGAAAAAAAATTGTCTGATCTCTCATAATTGGAAAATATTTAATAAGTTACAAACTTTTGCCAAGAAAACCGAGGAACCTAATCCAGGTTTGGGTACCTCCGCCATAAGAGAGACAGAACAGCATTTAAACTCTTCGTAGTTTCTTTCACACTGTGTATCGTAAAGTAACCCACTTCGAGTAGAAGTTTTCGTATTTTAGATTACATGTTATTAAAATTTCTTGTCACGATTAGTCATTATCATTAAGATTTTTTCATGTTGATTTTGAAGAATTTGAATTATTTAGAGTTGTTAAATCTTGAGAACTTTATTAAAGGTGGTTGTTTGAAAATACTGATGTGTCTATTTTATCGCCAAAATGAATTATTAAATTTTGCAGGAAATTTAAAAAGAACTTACGAGAATTTTCTTCGAAATATTCTCGAGAATATTCTCGCTTAGAAGAATTTAACCTCAGGAAAGACAATAATTTAAATTTTCCGTGTGAAATATTTGTAAATAAAGCAGAAATGCAATCGCAGTTCCATTAATTTTATCAGATTATTGAGATAGTCATTCAATTTATAAATTCTCTTAAATTCTCTTCCAAAAGAATATTCTCGAGAACTTAACAGCAAAGTTCTCACTGAAAGAACATTCTCGGGAATTTCCCATCACTAGTCAAATCTTATTTTTTAAATTAGTAATGCAATGGTAGTATCTATTACAGCCAGCAACTGCATGGTTTTATTTTCAGGAAATTGCATTGAAACCTTAAAATACCTTTTAGAATGTATAAATAAGTTCAGCAATATATAATAAACACTTAAAACTTTGATTAGAACTCAAAAATAATAAGAAAAGCTTTATGAAGAAAACAAGATTTTGAAATTTTAAATATTTTTTAAATTATGTTGGGGCCTATTTATATATTTTTTCTTTTTGGAGACATCATTTCAGAAGGCAGATCTATCAGAAAAGCATCACTTCAAAATTGTAATAAAGTAAGGGCCCAAAAACGAACATATCCTTTGTGAAAAAAATTTAAAAAAAAAATATATTTACTATGTTCACTTTTTGTTGAACCAAATAAAGAGAAAAAAAAAATCAATCCAAACCCCTTACCAAATCTAATAGGGAACGGGGACATATGTTTGCGTGATGCCATTTCCTCTAGAAACCATCTGACGGTGATTCGGTTACACGGCTTGAGGAATCTTTAGTGACTTACAGGTCTGTTACTAAAGCTGGCACTTTCAATACATTTACACGTTGCGCTTGTGTAGTGTCTGTGAATAAGCGCGCGGCGTGACGTCGCACTCCATTCGCATCATGAAAGTCTATCCGTCTCTCTCGCGCTCGGTGAAGCTTATGAGTATGAAGGAAGCAGTAATTGTTTTGCTTTTGCTACTGTTTATAAATACAGAGTGGTGTTTTTTGACATTCGTCCGTTAGCGTCAATCACGTTTAAATCGACGAAGATTATTGTGTCATCTTTGTTTACCTATTTTAAGGTTAGATTAAAATGTCTTCTCAAAGAATTGGTTCCGGCAAAAACATTAACAGGACAATCTCAAGCTAAAAGACAAGGTAGAAAATTTAATTTACTATTCTGACTAGAAGTAATTAATGTAATAAAATATTATTTTTCAAGTTATACATATTTTTTAATTTTATTTACAACCCTACAACTTTACTCAATCTACAACTTACAAGATTATATCTATACTAATATTATAAAGCTGAAGAATTTTTTTGTTTCTTTGTTTGGTTGAACGCGCTAATCTCAAGAACTACTGGTTCGAATTGAAAAAATATTTTTGTGTTGAATAGTCCATTTATTGAGGAAGGCTATAATATTCCATCACGCTCTATGACTAATAGAACGCGGGTGAAACCGCGGGGCACACCTAGTAACTTATAAAATCTGAGTAAGAAGGCAAAATTTTTATAAATTTGCTTTTTCAATCAAGATAATTTAATTAATTTAATTATTTTAATTAGTGTAAACGTATCGTACCGAGATGCAGCTTGAGGTCGGCGGCGGACTGCGCGGACTCGATGGCCTTCCGCTTGTGCATCTCCATGGCCTGCTGCCGCAGCAGCAGCTCCTTCTCGACGGCGGAGAGCGTGGCCTGCAGCAGGCGCTCCTTCTCCTCCAGCCGCCGCGCCACCGCGCCCATCGACTCGATCTGCTGGTCGCGGGTCACCACCTGACACACAAATATTATTATTTACTAGCTGTTGCCCGCAACTTCATTCGCGAAGACTATGTATCCCACAGGAACATATTATCGGAATAAATAATATCCTATGCCCTAGTCCGGGTCATGATTTGTCTATCTGCAAAATTTAATCCAAATCAGCCGTTCTCGAGTTTTGAGCTTAGCAACATTAATTTTTATTTATAAAGATTTTGCACACTATTACATAGAGAAGGGTTACAAAAAAAAGCATAAAGCTATTAGAAGAAAATATTGTAGGAAAGGATCGAAGGTAATATTGTCTGAATGCCCGAAATTCTATGAGAGGGATGCATGAATGTTCTATACAATCATGTTCGTAATTTATCAATTGGTAGTAATTATGTAATATATTGATATTAAAATTTATTGATAGATTGCTATTAATCAATTTTAATTGGAACTGCTATGTTCTATTTTATAATATTTTTCATTCGAATTTGTAATTTATATAGACTGACCCGGCGGACTTCGTATCGCTTTGACAGTTTCTATGTCAACAATACAATCAAATCGTTTCTATGACAACAAAACAAACAAATCGTGGGACAAATGTTTGGGGTGGACCACCCTTATCACTTAGGGGTATGAAAAATAGATTACTACCGATTCTCAGACCTACCGAATATACATATAAAATTTTTATAAAAACCGATCGAGCCGTTTCGGAGAAGTATGGCAACTAACACAGTAACACGAGAATTTTATATTTATAGGTAGATTAATTAATGTAATTGGTGATATAACCGTGTATATAATTAAATAAATAAATAAGGAGAGCAGTGAAACCGCGACAAAAAACGCTCCGTGTCACGGCACTATCAAGCCATTGCCATGACGCTGATTTTTAGACGGAGGCCGAGTTGCATTCGTAGGTACTTACTGTTATAGCTGTTCCATGCATCAATTGGATACACGTAATAATTAGCCAAATCTTTTAAGGAGCTAACAACCATGTAACAGTATTTGTATATTATATTTGTATACAAGCAAAAGGTATGCAAATAGCACGTGATCAACTTGATCCAAGTCAGGAAATCAATATTTAATATAACATTAATAAGTATAGGTACTTTTAAAGAAAAAAAGTCACTTTTTTTTTTTTAATTCTTTTTTTAATTTAAGTACTTTTATCGATTACGATATGTCAGTCCTATCGGACCCTATGCTTAATTTTACACAGAACATTAGAATTAACCAAGTGCAGGTCGCGGCGGGTACAATATGTATATTTTCTTGCATTAACATTGCACCAAAACTACTCAATTTTGGTCTCAAACTTTGCGAGTTCCATTGAATTATATTAATAGCCAAATTTACTGTATCATTGTTACTATCCATTAAATATACCAAAAAAGAAATCTATTAAACTACTCCCTGTGATAACACTCATAAAAAATAACTTAAGTTCTTCATAGACTTCGTTCACAATTGAAATCAATTTGTTTTGACTTTGATTTTCTGACAATACTATTTCCTTAATTTTGACAAACAATTTTTTAAAATTAAATTTCCTGTATCTTTTATCTTTACTACTTGTACTATCTTTATTAATTTCTTCTTCATTATTTTCAATGTTTTCCTCTGCTTCAATGCACGTAACGTATTCTTCGTTTTTCTTCTGTTTTTTCTTTTTTATTTGTGTTGATTTCTTATTAAGTGTCCATTTTTCGTCTGTTTGTTCATTGTCTGAGGTGCCCAAAGAAGTTGGTTCTGCATGTATAATAACTTTGGTCGCGGCCACACTACTATATGTCTTGTCATTTTGTTGTTGAGTACATGAGTCAATGTTGGTGTCAAATATATTTTTGTCAGGACGTTCTTGTATTTGTGTCCGATTTTGATGTAAATATATTTGAAGAGCTCGTTTATAAGTAGCATTTTGCTCACACATCAATTTTCGTATGTATTTTTCTTTTAAAAATAGGGGGCAGGATCTGTCTAACACTATGTGGGGTCCTTTGCAGTTAAGGCATTTAATATCTTTTATTTCGCAATTTTCATGATTATCTCCACATTTGGGGCATCTAATCTTCTTAAGAGGACAAAATTTTATTATATGTCCGAATCTCCAGCATCCCGAACACTGTGTGACCGGAAACACATATGGTTCTACCTTGATTCTGCACCCATAAGCATAAACGTAAGAAGGTAGTGAAGGGCTGTTAAAGACCACTCGCACTGTTTCACACTTGATCCACTTTCCTTCATTAAGACGTTTTAATCTGGTTATAGATATAATTTTTTCAGAACACTCCAAACTATCGATTATCTCTTGATCCTCCATTTCTAAATCAATACCTTTTATAACGCCATAGGATATGTCAGATTCTAACGTCATATGACATTTATAACCTAGTTCTAAAAATTTGGAACTATTTGTTAATTTATCAGCATAGGATTTGTTTTCCAAACGAATTATAACCTTATACGGACTTTTATACTTAATACTTAACACCTTTTCAATATTTTCAGATTTTAACAGCTTTGCTAATGCCATTTGTTTTAACAATGGTTTCATTGACGTGACACTCACTTCAATTTCCCCTTCACAATGTGTATTTCCAATTTCTAACAATGTGAAATTCTGATTATTAGTAGAATTGCTCCTAATCAGACGCTTTGACTTTCTTCTTGTTACCGTAGTAAAACCATCTTCGTTGCTTTCTTCACTTTCCTCACGCGGCCTCTTTCCTCTGATTTGCTCGAATCCCTCGACACCCATATTATCCCACTCCAACATACTTGAAAGTTCTTTTTCACACTGTTGTAACACTCTTGTATCACTTTCCCCACTCGTATTCGATACAGCATCCATTTCGTTTAAATTATTGTCATCCATAACTCGACGATTATACGATAAGATAACAAATGTATGGATAGACGCGTGCACAGCGTGGCAGCGTGGCAGCGTGCGCTCACTCCAGCGCTCCGCGCGCGACTGAAAAGTCACTTTAATTGAATGAACCTGTGCTGGTAGCAGTACCTGGTCCTACAGCAGTTGCTTCTCCTCCCGCAGCAGCTTGTGCAGCGAATTAGCCATGAGCATAGACCTGGCTAGCTGTTGGTAGTACCTGTCCTACAGCAGTTGCTTCTCCTCCCGCAGCAGCTTGTGACTTCAATGTGGCTTGGGTAAAGTGATCTCAGTTGAACAAAGTAAAGTGACCTCACAGTGGGCTCGAGTATAGTGTCCTCAAAGTGTGATAAAGTAAAGTGACCTCAAAGTTTGGTTTGAATAGTAACCTCAGCGTGAACTGAGAAAAGTGACCTCAGTTGAACAGAGTTAAGTGTCCTCAGCGTAAATTGAGTAAAATGACCTTACAGTGCGTCTAAAGTAAAGTGACCTTACTGTAAACTGAGCAAAATTACCTCAGTGTGACCTCAAAACTTTTGGAACTAGTTAGTTAGCTGTTGGTTATACCTGGTCTTGCAGCAGTTGCTTCTCCTCCCGCAGCAGCTTGAGCAGCGAGTAAACCATGAGCTTGGACCTGGCTAGCTGTTGATAGTACCTGGTCTTGCAGCAGTTGCTTCTCCTCCTGCAGCAGCTTGTGCAGCGAGTTGGCCATGAGCTTGGACCTGGCTTGCTGTTGATAGTACCTGGTCTTGCAGCAGTTGCTTCTCCTCCCGCAGCAGCTTGTGCAGCGAGTTGGCCTTAATCCGCTCGGACATCAGCTTGAAGTTGGCGTCGTCCTTCTCCCGCAGCTGCTGTATGAGCCGGGAGTTCTGCTCCTGCATGTCCTCGAACGCCTGCCCGGTCACCTCCATCTCGTTTAGCAGCGCTTCTTCCTCCTGGAAAATATTTGTTATTTATTATAAAATGAAATGTCTTGTTTTTTAATAGAAAGAAAATCTGTATTTGTAAAACTTGTTACTTGTACTGCCCAAATATTCTTATTATTAGCCAAAATAGAGCAACGGATTGACGTAATTGGCAAGTGCGATATAGGCTACTTTTAATCTTGAAAAAAATAACTGTTTTTCTTTGTTAAAATTGGCATTACTTGCGGGACGGCAAGGTGAATACGATTAGTGCGACAAAACCTGACCAACGTCCAACGTCCTCCAACCCGACTCTTTTAAACGATACTATGCGTTATCAAAAAGAGATAAAGCTTAATATAGTTTGAGAATTAAACTGCCTTCCCACTTTTCCATTATCCAACTGTCTCTGATCAGCCTGTATATTTTTCAATATTTACTACACGTACGCTATTTACAGCACACGTTTTCCTTTAACTTACGACATAGGGTCCTTCAAACGAGGCGTGGAAAAACATCTTGTGAGGCTGACATTATAAAAAATTTTTTTTAGGTGAGAGCCGCGTTTAGTAGTTAATCTTTAAAGCTGTACCTGCGAGCCTGCGAAGGGCCTTGAGAATGCGTGTAGCGGGTCGGCGCTAGGCCTTGCGCAGGACAGCTGCTTCTGCAGCTCGTACTTCTGCTCCTCCAGCTGCTTGATCTTGCGCAGCGCGTCTTCGTCCGCCAAGCGACGCTCGCGCTTGCTTTCCTAACAAACAAAATTATTAAGTAAATAGCCTTATGACTGTCCCACCGCTGAGCAAAGGCCTCCATAATTGAAATCAAGTCATCACTACAATTGATGGGTAATGGCTTAATCACCACGCTTGCCAAATGCGGGTTGGTGATCACAAACCCGGTGTATGCATCGAAAAATACGAAACACACTTTGCCCGACCTGGGAATTGAACCCGGGACCTTTGGCTAACGGGCCGAGCGCTCTGCCACTCAGCCACAGGGGGCAAGTGCTAACCCGTAGGTAATTAAAAAAAAGTTTCAGCTTGTTACCAGGGACCGGTCCAACGGTTTAATCACAAAAGCCTTTGAAAGGCTTACCTACAGACTTAGGTAAACCTTAAATTTGTGTAAGCCTTTCAACTTGATAACCTTTTTAGAAGGGTAACCCAAGGATATAATCTCTCTCACTTCCTTAACACTTGCCAAGTTAATTTAGAACGTATGTTCATAACATTAAGCACCATATACTGTAAAACTGCCAGGTGGGTTCACGGCAATTCGGAAAAGACTTGTTTAAACACGCGCCGCCCGCCGCAGCGATCGACCTAACGCCAAACAGTAATAACTCTTATGTACTGAGCAAAAATATCATATCTACCCTGAAGCTGCATTCAGCCTTTGAAAGGATAACTAAAGGGTAACCCGTTTAATAGCTATCCTTTGGGTTATTCTTTCGAATTAAATGAATTCTAATGCGCAACGGGTTTGGAAAGTAAACCCCTTCTCAAAACACCTGAATGGGTAACGAGACCTGTCCCTGCTTGTTACCTGCGCCAGCTTGGCCTTCTGCCGGTGGTCGTCGAGCTCCTGACGTGCCTTCCTCTCGGCCGCCATGAGCTGCACTTTGTCGCGCTGTTCCTTGCTCACGCCCTTGTACATGTCCAGCAACAGCTTCAGCTCCTTCTGCTCGGTCACCGCCTTCCTGCGCACGCACACGGTTGTTATCCTACTAATATTATAAACGCGAAAGTTTGTAAATATGGATGGATGTTTGTTACTATTTCACGTAAAAACTACTAAATGGATTTGGATGAAATTCGGCATACAGATAGTTTATAACCTAGATTAAAACATAGGATACTTTTTATCCCGATATTCCCACGGGAACGGGAACCACGCGGGTGAAACCGCGAGCGGCCGCTAGTTTCCTTATATATTCTTTGCACTATTTACTGTAATTAGTGTTAACCATTGTTAATAATAATAATAATAATAGAGGCTTGTAACTGAGAAAAGGAAAACATACTTACAAATAATAATAATATTAGTCCTCACTGTCCCTGCCGACTGCTGGGCAAAGGGCTTCCTTTTCCAAAAGTAATAAATAAATAAATAAATACTGTAGTTGATTCACACATGTATCTTTAGTGGACTCTTAAGTGCCTTACAAAGAAAAAGGTCCGAATAGTTATTCCGTGTTTTGTCTCTTTTACTCTAATTTGAAACGTTTACATGACAGACAAGAACAAAACACGGAATAACTATTCGGACCTTATTCTTTGTTTATTTGTAATGCACTTAATCGCATTAATTCAGTTTTACTTCATTAATAATTGTTTATTTGTTTGAAAAAGTTTGAATTTCGAAATTGGAATGTTTTATCGTAATGTATAAAGGCTTAAGTAAGCGTATTTATTGTGATTGTGAATGTGAATACGCCAATATAGTGTTGTGCGCTTACTTGAGCTGCAGCTTGAGGTCCTTGATGAGCTGGTCCTGCTCCTGCAGCTTGGCGCGCGCGTGCTCCTTGGCGGCGGGCTTGGCGTCCGCGCCCGGCGCCGGCGCCGCGCCGCCCTCCTCGCCCTTCACACAACACTACGACTTTGTACCGCAACGCCCCCGGCCCGAGGCCTGGCCTCCGGAGGCGTCTCGTCGCGGATCCGATCCGAACCCCTCCGAGAATCTAGTAGGGAAAGTAGGGACACGCTTGCGTGTAGCCAGCCACGCGAGCGTGTCCCTGCTTCGTTGACGGTGTCTCGATCACACGGAATTCGAGATAAGTTTCTCGCCGTAAGGTGACGCCGAAACTGCCGTCTGAGACAATCAGTGAAAAACTCCAACTTTGTTTTCAACGTTTTTAATGATGATTTATTTTTATGTATGCAGATGATAAGGCTGAAGGTAGAAACGCTCTCCACCCGGAATCCTCAACAACTAAGGCAGTAACACATGTGGTGTTAGCACATTATTAATGCTTCTGTTTCACTAAGAGTGAAGCTATTAGGCTTATGCTAGATTTATGTCAGCAGTCTAACAGAGCTATGGGAATTAAATAGCGATTTCTCGTATTACGAGCATTAGCCCGGGCCTTCAAAAAGTACGAGAAATAAATAAGAAAAAAAAAAAACCAAAACTGATTACTTATGATTCTCCTCATGTTACACAAACATACTTTTTTTATCATTACATGAATTGAACACAATTCACAATAATGAATAACCATTTTACAAAACTCACAGAACATAACAGCTAAGGATCTGCAAGGAATCCAGTTAATGAATTGTTTTAAGTAAATTGCTCAATGTGACCTTTTAAACCCACATTATTGCTGAATCTTGAATCCTTTTTGTCATGTAGTTCTGTAACATTTCTACTTTTGAATGTAAATTTATTTAAACACACATATCCATAGTCAATTTGTCCACAGTTTAGTTATGTCACCTCTGGGTCCGGCTCCTCTTTCTTGACAGTGAGCGGTTTCTCATCGGCTGCGTCCGTGCTATTGCCGCGGCCGGCTGTCTCCTCCATCTCCTTTCGTAGCTACCCCAGAGTCAATACAACAAAGAAAAATGAGACAGCATAACACACGGTGTTCTTTAGGGCCGATAAAAGAAAATCCAGTAACGAAAAAAAAATAGCCTCCACGTTTACAAAGCGCGGTCAATCCTCATCATAACAATAAATTACCGCGTTCGAAACCATTCGAAAAGCTTATGTTAGTTTAATTATGATATTAGTCATTGTAAGAAAAAGCGCTGTTATGATACTGATCTATTGCTATAACTTTGTAATGCGTTTGTAATTATGATTATGTGACATAAACTGTGAGTTAAGAGAGGTATGCCTATATTATTTGTTGCACAAACCAGAATCAGTTGAAGAACATTGCCATGGTTTGAAATAAACAAGGCAAAACCAATTGTGCAATGGCTCTAACACTTATTTTAATTAAGGAAATATTTACTGTATGTTTTAGTCACTTATATTCATATATCACTATATTTGGACGACAAATGTACAGTGAAATGTAGAAAAACTATAATCTGTCTAGAATCGAAACAACGCCCTTAAGAGTCAAGTTAGTTTAAAAAGTTCATTAGCAAACATTGCCTTGATGAGGATTGAGCACACTTCCACGCAGAAAGACAGACATTATTGTGGACTTTAAGCAACGGTAATAAGTATCCAATTGATGTAAAAGACCAAATAGGTCTTTTAACAAAACAAAAAGTTTTTAGTGCAAAAAGGTTTAAACAAAAGCCGCGAGTCCACCGGCCTGCAAGCAATGTGTCTGACCTTGTTCAGCTCCTGACTGGTGTCCTTGTACTTCCTCTTGTAGCGATGCACCTCGCCCTTGAGCTGTTGGTTGTGGTTCTGCAGCGAGGTGATGAGGTGTCGCATCTCGCGGTTGATGGGGCCCGTCTGCTCGTTCGCAGCCAGGTTCTGTTCAAACTCTATGCGTAGCATCTCGTATTCTTTCCGCAGTTGGCCTAACACGTCTTCTAGTTGGATCATCTCCGCTCTCAAGGCCTTTTGTCGACCTAACTCTTCGCTCTGTAAGACGCAATGGAGAAATGTTATTGTGGCAGTGATTACTATTTCGGTGGGCGAGTATCTCAACGGAGTGGATCCCGCATAGTGTGAAAAGGCGACCAGGTAGACCGCGACGAAAATGGCGGGGTGACCTTCATAGGTACAAGAGAAACTTGCAAGACGTCGCAGGGGTCAGGAAGATGTGGAAAAAGTGTGTAGAGGACCGGACCTCTTCACACTTTTTTTTCTTCACTTCCGGCTTATATACATACTAGCCGTCACCCACCCGCTTCGCTGTGCGAAAATTCGTGAATAAAATTATTATTTTTTATCTCATGTTCTTACGTTACTACATACAAATTTTCATCAAGATCGGTAAGCCGTTCTTGAGTTATAAGAGGACAGAAAGACAAAAATTTCAAAAATCGTAGAATTGGTGTCAGTGAGTCATAAAACGAATATTTATCCCAAAAGTCAGAAAAATTGCATGTACAGACAGAGCCTACAGATTTATATAGTAGTATAAAAATAGATAACCAAAAATGGAACTCCTGCTGGGATTGCTGGAAGCACACGTATTTCCTCCTTTCTACAACATGGGGTACTTTAAACGATGTGTTAAGAAGCAATTTCGGGTCGCCAAGGTGGGAGGGCTAGTTAGGCACAACCCTGCTCCTCGCACCTGGACTCTGCTTCTGCTCAACATCAGGCAGAGCAGTCATTTGCCAAACTTGCTATAAGAAAAAAAAACCGGCCAAGTGCGAGTCGGACCCGCGCACGAAGGGTTCCGTACCATCTATATATATAAAAATCATTTGCTGTTCGTTTGAGTGGCTAAAACTCGAGAATGGCTGATTTTGATTTTGAAATATTTGTGGAAGTTCAGGGAAGGTTTAAACGGTGAGAAACATAAATATAAGTAACGGAAAATAGTAAAATAGACAATTTAATTTTCCAATACAAAATGATTTATTTGTTTTGTTGTCATCGAAACTGTCAAAGCGGTACGAATTCCGCCGGATCAGCTAGTTATATATAAAAACGGCAAAAAAAAACATGTCTGTTGTATGGGAGCCCCCTTCAATATTTATTTTATTGTTTTTTAGTATTGTTGTTATAGCGGCAACAGAAATACATCGTCTGTGAAAATTTCAACTGTCTAACTATCACGGTTCATGAGATACAGCCTGGTGACAGACGGACAGGCAGACGGACGGACGGAAGGACGGACGGCGGAGTCTTACTAATAGGGCTCCCGTTTTACCCTTTGGGTATGGAACCCTAACAAGTAAAAAGAGACGTTCACCTCCATCATCTCGATCTGGCGCATGTGCAGGTTCTTGGCGTTCTGCAGCTGCAGCCGCGTCTCGTCCAGCGCGGTCTTCATCTGCATGGACTCGTTGTACAGCACCGAGAACTGGCTCTGCAGGCACTTGTACTCTGTCGTCTCCACGATCACCGACTCGGGCAGCTGCCGGATCTGCACAGTTATATGACGGGTCAATAAGACTGTATTTACAATTGAGTTGGTGACTGATTAATCAATAAAGAAACTTTTTAAAAATTACTGTCAAAACGTTTTTTTTTTAATAGGAATGCGAGCTTTGACGTCGTCACAGAATAAATAATAGTATGTCGTTCCGTCAATTCAGTGTATATTAATAACTGTTTAGGTTACAGAAATTCATTCTTAGGTTAAATTTTAGGTTAAATCAAAAATACGTCAATGTTATAAAAACTGTTACGTGATTTCATCATCATCATCATCATTATAAGCCTATACTAGTCCACTGCTGGAGATTTTTTTTTCCTTTAGTTGATGGCTTCGTGCAATTAGCACATTTAGCCAGTGTCAAAGTAATGTTTCTTACAAGTAATACATAAATAAACAATATTTCCTTCTTGAATAGATGATGATGAATGATAATAGAAATGAGACGTGAGAAATGATATACCCTCCAACCGCTCGAGTATCTCAGTAAAGATGTGGGATGTGGGTGACTAAGTCCCCGAGGACTTATTCAAATTCTCTCATTTGAATTTGAAATTTGAAAGAATTTGAATTTGAGTGAAGTTGCACTGTTTTGTTTCATTTGCCAACACTCATGCGCACTTACGTACATTTAACGGTTAATAATCCACCATTATTTCACATTAATATTCAACATAACACAAATTTTAGAAAATATAACAACACCGCAGACATGACTCTTCACTATCCCGCCAAGAACAGGTGTTGGAGATTTAATGACGTTTAATGTTCTGGAATTCATTAGGCTAAGCGTATGCTGAGACGCAGGTGACGCAGCACAGCACAGTGCAGATTTTGCGGGGCAGGGCAGTTGGGGCAGACATAGGCCGCGAACGCATGCTGCGACGCAGGTAAGTGACACTGCTAGGACACATGAGTTGTCAATGTCAATATCAGGGTCTGACAATGTGAGTTGTTGCTACTTTACAGTTTTCCAAGCTTAGAAAAACTAAAGTGATTATCTGAAAAAACGTTCAACTAATGGATATTTTGTACTATCGAGAGAGTTCTGTTAATTGTTCTGTCATTATTACAAAATTATAATAAAATGATTAAAAAAACATGTGTCGACACGCACGCGTCGCGCAGAAATCTGTGCCGGCACTGCAACGAGGCGCATGCTGCGTTGCACGTGCCTGCGCCACAGCGTACGCAGCTCTCGGCACGATCATGCATTACAAAATCTGCTCTGCTCTGCGCTGCGCGGAGCTGCGTCGCCTGCGTCTCAGCATACGCTTAGCTTTATTGTTGTTGTCAAAATCGAAGAAGTTAAAACGAAACACAGGGGAGTTTTTACAAACCTAGTCCTGAGTTTTTTCTCAGAGATTTGGTTTGCAACACAGAAGGAGTTAGTTAGTTAGTTTTAGGGGAGGCCTTTATCCAGCAGTCAAATCAAATCATTTATTCGTATTAAATGCGGTACATTATAGTGATGGTAAGTGTGAGGTTGAGAATCGCAGATTTAGCTAAAATGTAAATATAATACAAAATTTAATACAAATATTAAATATAATTAAAATTAATTGGAATTAGAATTAATTAATTAAGTATATCAGTGGACGTCTTTCAGCTGAGGAGATGATAATGATGACGATAATGAAAATTCGCGAATGTTAAAAAAATATGGTAAACTCACATCCATCTTAAGCTTTTCGACCTCCTTGAGCGTGTCGCGATGCTGCCTATGCAGGCGGTCCAGCTCAGCCAGCCGGTTGTTGGCCAGCTCGCGCTGCTCCTCCAGCTCGGCGGCGATGTCCTCGGCCTTTGCGCTGGCCGTGGAGTGCGGGGCGGCGGGCGCGGGCCCGGGCGCCGCCCCCGCCTGGTGGTAGCTCTTCAGTTTCTCGATCGCTTCAGCTAAGTGGTTCTCTAGCTTGTCGTTACGGGAACGCACCTGTTTTGTGATGATAGGCGTGTTTCAAGAAGTTTTCTTTAAAATTGCCGCGATCCGAACTTAAATACCGGTATGTTAGTAAAATTTACCAAAATGCGCGAAAACAATATATGGGACACGTAAACAGTAATGCAATAATAAGTCTATGCATTGCATGTAGAAGCTTGAATTGCTTGTGCGCGTTAAATACCTTTTTATAGGGTTAGTGCTTACCCTAATTAACTGTATCTGAATTTTTTTAAATGCTACGGCCTTATTCTCTGATATAATTAGTTGTTTTGTCAAAATATTTGCGGTTAATAAAATGTGACCTTATATGGTAGTGTGCATTGAGCCTCACCTTCATCAGCTCATACTGCAGATCGTCAATTTGGTTCTTGAGCTCCGCGTTCTCCGTGTCGCGGCTGTTGACGGCGTCCTGCAGCTGCGCCACCCGCAGCGTCATCGCGTGGTGCGTCTCGTGCAGCGTGGTGCAAAGGGCCTGGAGCCGCCGGTTCTCGGCGGTCACCTCCTCGTTGGTGGCGCGTACCACTTCGTCTAGGATGGGGGCAGGGCCACCTTCTGTTCGTATTAAAAATATATATGCATGCTGACAATAATTTTAAAGCTGTTATCAGCCATAACTGTAACTAGTGGAGTGAAGCTCAATGATTTGAACACTATAATTTACACAAACTCTAAACCTCTATTGACCTTTTAAACCCCTGAGTATAACTTTATCTGTTGCCATACAGCCATCTCAGTGTAAAGACCTGCTGGACAAAGGCCTCCCTATTCAGTTTCATTGCACAACAACCATTTTATGTTTTGCTCTCTCATCTCAAGTGGCTCAAGTCAAAAATAAATATCTATGATGGATACAATCATGTAAATGCTCTGTTTTTTATAATAAAGTACATATTTTATGTTGCTAAATTTTATTGTAAAAGTTAATTACGATTAGAGAGCTTGCTGCTGTTGTCTATAAGTAACTATTTATTTTACTAAAATAGCAGTGTGTGTATTAAATAATAGAAATTATACCTTCTCCTTCCCCCTTGATAGCTCTCCATATCTTGTCATTCCTTTGTTGCAGTCTATCAAAGGCCTGAAGCACTTTAGCCACAGCTCTCTTGCTCACTTGCACTCTATTAGCTAACTGGGCATCAAGCTCTTCTTTGTCCCATGTAGATAGTTGCATCAAGAAAGATGTTGTTGCTTCATTTTCATCTAAAATATTTTAAATATTAAATCTACTGTAAGACAAAAGTTATTTCATAATGTTGAAATTTAAAAATTGATTATGCTATGCTAACACAACAAGTATTGAATTTATTTTGTGTTGGTTATAAAGATTGTTAAAATTCTTCTAAACCATAGGCAGGCTATATTCTGCACAATACAAGACAGACAATAACCAAAGTAGAGCTAATTCTTTTTCATTATTCATGAAGCACACCGGCGAGGCCACCATTTTTTCTTTAAATACAAACATAACAACTTATGCAACAGGCAGTGAAATCTTTGCCTATTTAATTAGAAATATTATGTAGGTACCTAACCATATTTGTTTTCTCTTATAATTTTATTGCAGTGATATTTTACAATTGTGAGTTACAAAAACAGAGAGACTAGAATGCTATAAAAATTATAGAAATTAAGATTTCAAATGGAATAGATTTTCCTAATTTTGTTTACCTTTAGTCAAAATCAAAAAGTTTTTAAACTTACTTTTATTCTCAGATTCATCAGCAGTCTCTGCATCGAAACGTTGAAGTAAAACTCTAATGTCTTCATTGAGTAAATTCCAATAGCGATTGACTACACACAGCACAGCATCATCTTGTGTCTGCCTTTTCTCCAGTTGCTCAATACGTGCTCGGAGTTCCGCCTCACACCTATGTCGCTGTTCTATTCTCTGTAACAACAGTTATTTCATTCTATTAATAACTATATAAAAATAAAGTAAATAGCTAGAAATATTGGTACTACTTACAAACTAGTCACATATAGCAAAACAATAAAAAAGTAACCAAGAATGTATATAAAATAAGGTACTTAATCATGTTAATTGCAAACAAATCAGGTGTTTTTAGCGTTTTATAACAAACAGCTGATTTGTTTAGAAAACTTTGTAATGTTTGCAATGGTCAAATCTGAAGGTGCATTGCTTTGACATTTTATAGGAGAGGAATTATACCTGAGCCAACTTCTTGTTCTGGAACTGTAGAACTTTTATGTCCATCTCCTCAAGAGTGGACACAGGCCCAATAAGATGGGGCTCGAAGTGAACTTTTTTGATCGGCGGCTGGCTGCTGCTGCCATTGCCTCCATCATCGGCTGTACGCTTCGACATCTTGAACTAAAACATAAGACATACTCCAGTTACTGTGAGATAACTTTGCTTTTATTTATGCTAGGGTTTGGTGCTATCGATTTACAACCCACACAAATTCAGTAGGCCATCAATTCAACGACACGTTTCGTTACCAAATGCAATTGTATTTCTCAAGTTACTGTACCTGCTTGTCAATATTGACACTGGAGTTTTATTAGTTTAGTACCAGTTATCAATAATATTGAAAATAGAGAGTGAATTATCGAATAAAACAGTCATTTTGTTTTTGATTTACAGTCGAAAATTATAGTTTTTCTACAACTTCCCCAATCACTTAGCTTTTTCTTTCCATAGATACTTTTGATTTTCAATATTTTTTTTCACCATCTAGAAAAAGCAAAAGGAATTAGTCAAAAACAGCCTAGTATTAGATTCCCAGTTTAAGAGTATTTTTCATAGACTATAATATTGTCTTATTGGCGGGAAACTTAGAGCATTAAACCAACGCTCTAAGGCCGTCTTAGAGCGTTGGTTTAATGCTCACAGTTTACACGTCGTGTTTGTATTATAGGTTTGTCATACAGCCATACTGGGAACAAATAACAACTAACGCTATAGAACTAGAAGGAAGGTTAAAATAAAATAAAAACGAGTGAGCCTTAGTCTCAGAGTAATAACTAAAGCTATTATTATTCTGAGCTTAGAGTAGTCGCTTAGGATGTGTAACATTTGACATCTCACCTTAGATTACTATTGATTGATTGATTGATTATTAAATCAATTTTAACATTATGTTCTAAAAAAAATGGGTCAGGTATTACATCATTTTATAACTATAAAATAAAATAACGATAAAGTCTATCACACACGAAAGGGTTGAAGGTTGAAATCAATATTACCATAGAAAATAGAATATAGAATTAACAATGACGTAATATTTTTTTACAAATCATAAAGAGAATGCAGTAAATACTCATCCCTCTCACTTCCCATAAAGAAAACATTTGACATATCAAAATGACCTTTGATCTTATTATTCTGAGCCTTTGATAGTCAAATGACACAATATGTCACATATAAAAATAATGTCATGTTCATAATATCGATTACAGAACTTACAAAATGGCACGCGCTTGCGCGCTTCCCCGACTTCCTGTTACACTGTTGGACACTTCCGTCCCATTTTACGAAATCACTCCTACAAATTGCTAGAAAGCGAGATGAAAGATGTTACACATCAAAAGGTCACGTAATTTTTTTGTTTTACATAAGTTTATTAAAATTATACCCCCATACAAATAAACAAAGAATAAGCTCCGAATATTTATTCCGTGTTTTGTCTCTTTTACTCTAATTTGAAATGACGTTTACATGACAGGAACAAAACATGGAATAACTATTCGGACCCTACATTTGTTTATTTGTGAGGCACATAGAGTTGACATTTCTTTGTTAGGAATTTGTTTTAAAAATCAGAGAAAGAGCTAGATTAACAATATATTAGGTAATCTTCTACGGTACGTGACGGCACTTATTTAAATAAATAAAACTCAGGTATCAGGTAACATAATTTAATTAAACATATAAAATATAAAGAAGCAAAATATCTTAAATAATGATTACGAAAAAACATAGTACGCTAGTTTGATATCAAGATGGCGTCAATAAATGAGCTATGTATGTGTTACTTTGGGAAATAATACACTAAGTAAAAAAAACTTTTTAATATAATCACCTATGATACGGTTTATTCTTATGTTTAATTTTACTAACCAAGAACAGCATTCATGTTCAAAACTCTTTTGATACTATAATAAGTACGTAAAATAATAATATATGCCAATATGTGACATCTATTAGTTCCAATAAATGTTACCTACTATAAAGCAAAAGTACCTTTAGCGATTTTATTTTCAACCCTATTAGTATTTTCATACAGTTCAAGGTATACCATTTAACACATGTGGCCAATTGCTTATTCATTCCATTTTTTCCTATTCTAAAATATTTAAAGTTCCTTACTCATAATGTGCCTGTACTTCAGTTGATCTTGGAACATCCTAAGAAAGACTGCGTATTTTTTATCGTGGTAGGTCTTCATGCTCGTATTTGGCCTTATCACTTCTGCTTTGCCCCCCATTTGTTCTATTGCGTCTGATACGTTATTAAAGTGTTGGGAAGCGCAGGCTCCTAGTATAGCAGAACCGACTAGCACTGAATCTTTTTCAATAGGTTTTAGGATCGGCAAACCTACAGAATCAGCTTGAATCTGGACAAAAAGGGGATCTTTGGTAATGCCGCCGCATATTAATAGTGATTTAAATGTATCATAACCAGAAAAAAGGAGTGAATCCATAATGTGCCTCGTACCATACTGAAACAAAGACATAAAAATTATGCTAATATAATACTTAGGTACCGGAATTTTTATTTAGCTTCATTCACAATTTACAATTTATCATCATTACTAAAGCTATTTCTAGTAATACACTACATGACTTTCACGTGGAATAAACTATATTTTATAACTTAACTATGTTTTATAAAGGGATTTTTAATCGCTAAATAGTTTCCGTTAATCTCAGATATACAACCGTATTCTTATGGACCTTGATACAATATAATTCATTATTCAACAGACTATCAATCACTAGTTCACAACTCAGTTTTTATAGTCATCTATTACACAAAACTAACAAAAACTAGGCTCTGTGAACAAGATTCCTTTGTCTTTTCCTAATCGGAAAAAAAGATCGGCGTAAAATGTTAAGTTTCAGTAACAGGAACTTGTAACGTTACCAACTTCACACTATTTATGTTCATGTAACGTTATTTTAACCTCTCTACCGCGGAGCGCAGAATGCGGAAGTTCCGCGGAAGTATTGCGTAATTTGCAAAATCGCGAATACCTAAAGTCGATGTCCACTAAAATAATGAATAAGTTGCAATTAGACCATATTTTATCATTTTGTAATTACTGAAATAGTTTATTAGTTGTAAATGATCAAACTATTTATTCTAGATTTTTTATAAACAAACTTCTTCATACAAAAGTAGGCTCTATTTAGACGACATAGAGTCCATAGAATTCGATCGCTCAATTGTCAAAATTTGACATATTTGACATTGACTTTTAAAAAAATTTAACGCACAGAGCATATAATTGTTGCGGGTTTTAGTGTAGCAAATTTACTCTAGTTTGTCTATAGCCAAACTTCTTCATACAAAAGTAGGCTGTAACATATCGATAATTGAGATTATAGTCGCGTGGTCGGGTGCGGTGACATAACACCGCGCGGGATTTGACGGACTATAATGCGGCAAGGTAGAGGGAATGGAGATAACCTTTTCTAATACAAGATCATTATTATGTATTTTTGTTACAAATGCGCTTAAGCCAAATACCAATTACCGGTGAAAATGCCACTGCCACCCCAGTTAAGGATACCAAGCTTAACGTGAAGCATAGCGTAAAGTAACGCATTACCTTTGCTTTTACGTTATAATAATAATTATTATTTATTTAATATCTTTTACAAAATAAAACAAAAGGTACATACAAATTCTTACTACCTAGGAAAAAATACAGATTGTCATGCCTGAACTAGGACATCCTGTATTCAGTCAGGCGAGAAATTAGGGCTAAACATTTTATCTTCAATTTTTATTCATTTTATATTCATTGTTATCTTCGTATGATATAGGTAACGTTACCAATACTTTAACGTTATATAAAGCCCCTGGCTTTAATCTATCGTATCAATCAAGCCAAAACAGTGTAAGGGGTTCGAAACTTTTTGTATGGAAGCTGGCATATCGACCCGCCGTCAATTTGATTTTTTTTCCAAATCACGGCGCACGATGAAAGTTATAAAGCACCGATTAGTCCATCCGATAAACAGGACACTAAGTCGGGAGACTAGTTAGGACGGCAGTAAAAGCGTTCTGTTTACACTATCCTAAATCGGAATTCTAACTCAGTCGGATACGGAACGTTGAACATGGCACCCGCGCTATCAAAATTTCTTAAAACTGGCATAGCGCTAGCTAACAGAAAGTGTTGGGCTAAAAACTTGGTACCTATTTACTACTAAGAAACAAACTATCTAACATAAATATTTTAGATCTTTTAGAGGCAGAAGATTTTTGAAATTATTATTACAGCTATATTTTAATAATGGTGTCACGATTTTTTCAAGTTTACGTAGGTAGTACATAGGTACAGAGTCAAAAATATATTTTTTTTTTGACGACCTCAGTAGCCGAGCGGCTTGCACGCCGGACTTTGGGCGGCGCTAAGTCTGAGGTCCCGGGTTCGATTCCCGGTCGGGTCAAAGTCGAAAACGTACTTTTCGATATTGTGTCGGTTCTTGGTGGTTGTGGTACCGTCGTTGCTTCTGATTTCCATAAAACGAGTGCTTTAGCTACTTACCTTGCAATCAGAACAATGTACCTATGTGATGTTGTCTAATATTATATGTATATATTTAAAAAAAAATGTGTTTATTTTTGCGTTTGAGTCAAAATTTTTGGATATTACTAATAGCACCCGATACCTCTCATATCTCAGCGATTTGTCTTTATAATCGGTATGATTTTTGTTCCATAAATGCGACAAGTCCTTATAAAGGTCCAACATATTTAGCAATATTTCTTTCTTTTTATTGGAGGACATTTTCGATATAAAGAAGGTAGGCAGGTACTCTGCGACAGACGACACGACACCCTCTCGTATGCAATACCGCGCGGCGACTGAGCGTCCTTACTTCCTTACTGCGATTACACTATCCTAATTAGGACAGTTAGGAGATAGGACGGTCGGGCTCTCCCGATCGTCCTTACTTAGGACACTAACTGACTAACAGCGATCACACCATCCTAATTCAGGATCCTAAGTGAGTTAGTGTCCTGTTTATCGGATGGTCTAATCGATGCTTAAATATGGGTAGAGAACACATAGAGGAACAAAAAATGTCAAGTAGGTAACATGGTAATCAAAATGGCGGCCGGCGGGTCGTTATGCCAGATTGTTTCAATCCCCTTTGTGGTACAATATTTTTGCTTTAAAAACTTTATTGTAAGCACAATGAAACTTATAGCAAAAATTACTGTACCTTGAATTGCAGTGTTATATCATAAGTATTTTTTTACTGTTACTTTTCTATCCTCGAGCTCACATTAATAATAGGAAGAGGATCTTTCTTTGTTGGGAGGAAAAAATATGTCCATACATACCGACAAACCCTGCAAAGTGGCAAGGTATAGCAGTGCTAAATTTTCTTCACTGCTGTCAATAGAGAGTCCCACAATCATGCCCCTCATTGCTGGATCAGCCAAGGGCGACCTATTGCCATGAAAATCGGGCCATACGTGAAAATCTTTGGTCAGCAAGCTAACATCACTTAGTCCTTGGGCTTGCGCCATTTTTGACAATAAGTCACGTAGACGACTTCGAATTCTAAAATTAATAGACATTATTGTTATATTCTATTATAGTTTGTTTTGCACAACAAGAGTATTTAATTTCATTTAAAGTACGAAGTGATATTTTTAATACTTACTCTCCAGTGCTATACTTTTTCATAAGTTCAATGCCAGCAGGGTGACTGGATATTATATAATCTAACAACATTCCTGAAGCACTTTGGCCAGCTTCATTCAACCACATGTTAGGCACCATGGCACTGAAGTATGGGCCCCACACACCTTGCACAAGCACAGCCTTCTTGTTCACAGCCATGTGACATGTCGATGTACCACATATTAAACTGAGCCGGCTGGACATACATTTCTCAATGCCTTCACCATCAGTACCAATCATACCGAGGCCACCGGCATGGGCGTCAATTATAGAGGTTGCAACCGAGGTTCCTGGCAGTAAGCCCAGCAATTTTGCAGATTCCTCTGTTAGCACACCACATTGCTCACCGGGCATTAAAACTTTATTTCCAACTTTTTTAAAGTCATTATCAGCCAAATCCTCTAAACCAATTTCACGTAGGAAACTTTTATTCCAACCCTGTTTTCCAGCAATAGAATATTCATAATTCCATTTGCAGACCAGTGAGCACAGAGAACGGCTAAATGATCCCGTGGCTTTCCAAGTCAAATAGTCAGGCAAATCAAAGAAATATCCAAACTCTGACCACCTCTTAGGCAAATGCTTTTTCAACCAAAGCAGTTTTGGCATCTCCATTTCAAGACTAACTTTGCCACCAACATATTGAAGTATCTCATGTCCTGTTTTGTTTATCAGATCAGCTTCAGCGTGTGCTCTATGGTCCATCCACATAATTATATTTTGTTCATTATTACTAGTGTTGCTAACTGCAATGGGATTACAGTTTTTATCAAGCACTACCAATGAGCAGGTAGCATCAAATCCAATTCCTTTGATAGATGCAGGATTAACTTTTACTACTACATTCTGAAATAATAAAATTAAAAAAAAATAATAAAAAAAAAAACTGCCTCAGATGGGACTTGAACCCACAGCTTGTTGCTTTACTGCTGGGACACTGCTGCACTGCACAAAATTCCAGCACCCTTGCTTTATCAAGGTAGGTAATACACTTTGAATTGTTATTTGACATTATAATTATTAAAACTGTTTCATCTGAATGTACAATAGGTACCATATTTACATAAAAAAGGAAGTAATAATAATAACTGAACTTTATAAATACTAAAAAACTTACCTTTAAGACATTGACACAACACTCCCACACATCATTTGATGATTGTTCATAGTAATCAACCTTTGGCCTCCATGTTTTAAGTTCTTTAACAGAAGTTTTTAACACATGACCCTTTTCATCAACTAGAGCAGCTCGGACACTGCCTGAGCCCACATCAATACCAATAAAATAAGACTCCTTTGCCATCACTTTAATAGTAAGTTGTAATGTGATTTTCGCTGTTTTAGTTAAGTATGATTATTATTCTGAAAAAGAATACAAAACCAATTATTCACTTAGCACAGATTAGAGAACTTAGAATTAAATACTTTTATTAATAAGATGAAGTCTAAGTAATTAAAAATAGTACCTAGCGCCATAATAAAACTTACGAGACTATGAGCTGGTTCGACAATAACAAGTCAATAAAGTAATGCCTTCGTCGGTCATGTAATTACACTAGATAAGTGCACCATAAACATGACGCAAATTATGTGTGTCTCGACGATAACCTCGGTGTTCCTTGACCTTACTTTCAACAAATCCATCGTGACTTCGTGCGCGAAAGTATCAGACTTATCTAGGGTCAAAAATAATTGTATTTGATGACAATTATGCTGTAAATCAATTAGTATAAATTTTGTACAAAATGAGATTGTCTTATGTTTTTTATAACAAGTAATCGTAATTAACAGTATCTTTAGATGTTAAAAATTAAATACAATACATTTAATTTAGCGCGCCATAACTTTTGTTTTATAAAAATGTTTGTCTCATTTCATTTGTTTAGGGGTTCACTGCCTTTGAGCCTCTTTGAGCTAACAAAACAGTTAGGACACGCCCATATTTTGTTAGATGTTTCACAGGTTGTTAATGGCCGCGGTGTCGTTGTTATTATCTTTAATTGACCGACGACCTGAGTCTTACTTATATGGATATTCCTCCAAATAATAAAATAATAATGCACGAATAAATCAATCGTTAACATAACTATCATTACATCAAGATCTGGCTGTCTGTGCTGGATTCCTCTGTCTTCTCTAAATAAATGAATGACAGACACAAAAAAATTGACATTTAAAAATAGTTGTGAAATGTGGATTTGTGGAAAATTGAATATTCACGTTAATTTGCATGATTAAATCTTAATTAGTCGAAAAAGATAAAGAAATATTGGAAATAATATACGATTAATCTACAGCTACCGCCAGTGATCTATAGAACATGTCTATTCAGTGGACATTCATCGCCGGCTATCTTTATTTTGAGATAGCCGTTGTAATAATTATGATGTTACCGATTTTTAGCCCTCGACGATGGCATCAGTTTTTTAAATCACGCTTATTTGCCATATTACATGAGCATGCAGCCGTATACTTTTATGGGCTACTCGGTATTTTAAGTTTATTTCTTGTAGATGCTGTAAGGGAGATGAGAAAATATTCTCATTCATCTGATAGTAGCCATGTCCACCTCGGTACCGAAATGAAGGGCAGTGTGAAGCTATTTAGAGCTCAAAGAAACTTCTATATTACTGGTTTTGCAATTTTTTTGGCATTTGTGATTCGCCGTCTTATAACTATGCTAATCATTCAAGATGAACTGAGCCTAAAGGCTGAAAATATTATTAAAGAAGCTGAGTCTACTGTACAACTTGCTAAAAGAACAGTACTCGCTAATACAATACACACAAATGATACAGATAATATTAAACATCAGTTGGAAGCAACCATAACTTTGCTGGAGGATGAGAAGCTAAAGGTAAAGGAATTGGAAAAAGAAGCTACAAATTGGAAATTGAAATATGAAGAAGCTGCAGAGAAATTGCAAGGAAAAGGAGATAAATGAGCTATGTCATTGCTACTAGCTGTTATTCTGTGATTTTCAAGTGGTGCTTTACTAACATTTGTCTTAGGTTTTACTTTAATTTCAAAATTATCTTGTTTAATGACTCTAGTCCCTTTAAATGTATTTTTTTTAGATAAGATAGAATAAAAACTTTCAAATTCTATCTTCTTTAATGTAACATTTTTGTATGTAAGTTATATTCAATATGTAGGTAGTCTATAGGCTGGTTAGAGACAGTAACAGATTGTATAAGCTGAAAGTAAATAGGAACCTCTGCCCAGCAGTGAAACATTATGGATTGGAAAAAAAAACATTTTAAACTGAAAATTTCTTTAGAATAAAAGGTAAAAATGTATTTTAACATTAATGACATAATATCTAGCGATTAACTTATATTGTTGTATTATAATTTTAATAGGATGATTGTATGATTTTTATTAAACTTTTTTAATTCAATTCAATTAAAATTATTTTATTGCTCTATGTTGTGTATATTGGTCTTAAAACTACAAATTATTTTTAAAAATGAACTACAATATTGAAGTGTGTGTAAGACTAATCTACTAAGAAAATTCAGATGCTTAAATCAGGCTGGTTAGCCTGTAAAATGCAAATCTATGTTTTAAAAGAGATTACTTTGATATTTTTTTCTCTGTTATATAAGTTGACAAATCGTGTTTCTGCAACTAGCAAAATGAATGAATGAATGAATGAATGATAATGATAGCAATTAAATGAAAAATCATGTTATCAAATATCACTTTCTTAACGCTTTGTAATTGTTGGGAAAAATCAAGATCCCTGCCACGTAAATTTCCAATGCGTCGCCTTAAACGCCTACCCGACCCAGCCAGGAGTCAAACCTGGGTCTTCCGCAATCCGGGCGGCTATATAAATCTAATTATAAATTTTATAAATATTTAATTTAGCTTCAGTGCAGCAATTAGCACTTGAAAAGAAAAAGTAAAAAATTTATATATTTTATATTGCAATGCAGTGTTCAGGCTCAGAGCAATACGGCTGCCCCATTTCAAAACCTAGTAAGGAACATTTTTTGTAAAAATAGGTTTTTGCACTAATCTTCCAAATATAGTAAGTCCCTACACAATACAAAAACACCAGCATTGAAATCTAAGATACAAACAGAGATATTGAAGCATCAATACCTAGTAAGTGCACCATTCACCATCTCATAACCATTTTTAAACCTAGCAAAGCACTTTAA
Source organism: Eudonia lacustrata (assembly GCA_947562085.1). NCBI lineage: Eukaryota > Metazoa > Arthropoda > Insecta > Lepidoptera > Crambidae > Eudonia > Eudonia lacustrata. Next base: position 20,833,299 of record OX387314.1, read on the forward strand.
CCATTTCAAAACCTAGTAAATCTCTGAGACTTGCTAGGTTTTCATGTGGTTTGTGCTCCTTACTAAGGCTGAAATATTTTACATTTAAACACTCTCCTGTAAAATTTGCTTTTAGGTCCTTCCTAGGTTTTGAAATGGGGCAGCTGAATAACTAGGGCATATGTTTGAATCCACAGACCTATAGATATTTGGTCTGTGTTTGAATCTAATTATTATTTTAATTTGAAGGAAAAAAAACAGTTGTGGTACAGGGCGCAAACGCTCGACGCAATTAAAACTTATGAGATTTATTGTTTAGCGGTGCGTCGCCTTAATTTTTTCACTGTATTTCATAAACTTTTAAATATATAAAATATATATTTATGATCCTTGCAGCTTTAACTAACTAACTAACTAAATCCAACTTTTTTGTAAATCTTACCGGTCTTACTAGTTTCGAGTGATAAAAAATCAACTATGCGGGAACATTTTATTGTCTGCGATATTTATGACATCAAGCCGCAGTAACTCCAGTAAATCCATGGTGTAGAGAAGGTGATTCAAAACATTGGTTTATGTCATGGATGTAAGCGCATTAATTAAATTAAATAAATAAACTTTCCTACACTCACACCAATTATCTAGCCCAAGAGAAGCTTCTTTATGAAACTCGTTAAAATAGTTACCAGACAACTGATAAACATACTTAAAATACTTAAATACATACTTATTATACATAGAAAACACCCAGACCCCGAGACAGTTTAGAAAAACAATAATTTCTAAATTGACCCGACCAGGGATCGAACCCGAGACCTCAGAGATGGCGACACCATGAAAACCGGTGTACAAACCACTCGACCAAGAAGGTCGTCAATAAAACAGGACCAAGGTGGGATCCATGAGGAACGCCAGAAGGGTTTAAGCATGATTGTTACAATAAGGCTGTTGAGTTTTGTAAAATAAAATAAAAAATAATAGGTATCATTCTTTACAATACAGCTTCGGTGTCTAATTAATAAATATAAATGTGAAATGATGAGTGCTATACACAGCATACCATTGAAAATTACATTTTAACGCGTTACAATAAGATGATGACTATGTTATACCATTCCTTGGTTAAGAGGTGTAAAGCAAAAGCGATAAAATTAGGAAATGTGTGTGTTAAACTATACATCCTAAGATTTTTGAAAAGTTCAACCAGAAACCAATTCCACAAACCTAAAAAAATATAAGATGCAATTTGGTGAGAGAACTACAGCCCACACCCACTTTAGTTTAATTTAGTGTTCACTACTTCAAAGTTCCCATGTTCCATCCAGAAATAAGTTACTCTATGATCCAGAAACAGGTTTGCATCAAAGATTACTTTTTTAGGGACATGCATGGCATGGCCGTGCTCAGCAGCGCTATTCTCTAAGCAAAACAGCGTCGAACTCGACGTTGAACTCGCTCATAACTTGCAAACGAATTTCAACCTACTTTTTAATAGTAATAAAGTATAAAAGTCAGGTGGATAAATAATAACTTCAACCATTGCAGTTAAACAGTTATACACTGTTTATTCCCAGCACTAAATTCACAACTCCAGTATAATGTTGAGAACGTCTATTCTCTTTGAGAGTCAATCGCACAATGTTTTCTAGTATATACAATTTTCTATATGCACAATGTCCACTAGACTCCATAATTAATTATTAAGAAGCAGCGAGTGAATTGAACGAATGAATTGAGTGATAGACACGTGGTGGGGAAAAATAAAGTCAACTGACTAACAATTATTATAGAGTCAATAGACAATCTTAAATCAACATAAATTAAAACATAGTAAAATTATTATGAATGCTAACAGTCGGCCTTTCCTGACAATTTCACGTCTCGTGAAAACAAAAGAAAAATATAAAAATATTATTCAGAGCATTATTTGAAAGGTAGACTGCTGCTAGTGACTAACATAGGCGATGAATGAATCTTATCTTATTTATTTTTTTTAAATTCATTTTTACTACTTTATAATCTTTTGTAACATCAGACTGTATAATGAATGATTTACTTGTCACGTCTGCTACTACTGCGGAGCGTGCGCGCCTGCTGGCTGTGGGCAAGTGGGAGTCGGGTCTTTGGCTTCATGCACTACCTTCGTCGAACTTAGGTACTTTGTTCGACGACACTACTTTCCGCCTCGCTGCTTCCCTGCGTCTAGGAGCTCGTTGTTGTTCTCCCCATCGCTGTCACTGTGGCGAAGTTGTCAACGGCCTCGGATACAACGGCCTGTCTTGCAGCCGTAGTGCGGGCCGCTTAGCCCGGCACGCGAATATTAATGACATCATCCGACGTGCTCTTGTCACCGTCGGCGTTCCAGCTGTATTAGAACCCAATGGTTTGGCACGTGACGATGGCAAGAGACCGGACGGCATGTTTTTATTTCCATGGAAGGTGGGTAGGCCTTTAGTGTGGGATGCAACTTGTGTCGATACTCTTGCGCCATCCCATCTTCCTAGCACAGCGTGCTGTGCTGGTGCTGCTGCTGCGGCTGCAGAAAACCTCAAGCGGCGAAAGTATAATAACCTTATCGGCAATTATATTTTCGAGCCGTTTGGGGTTGAAACCCTCGGGCCGTGGGGTCCGAGTGCTCATGCTTTGTATAATGACATCTCCAAACGGCTGGTTGACTCTTCCCATGACCCAAAGGCTGGCTTTTACCTTGGCCAGAGGCTAAGCATTGCCATACAACGAGGCAATGCCGCCAGTCTCTTGGGTACATTACCAGTCGACAGCGACGCGTCGACTGGTAATGTACCCGAATAAATGTCTTCTAGACTGTATTATATTAATGTATGTTATACAACATTTACAAAATAAAGATTGATTAGATTTGATAGCATAATAAGAATCTCATTGCTTAGCCTCATTTAACATACTCCATTATCGTTACTTAATTAAATAAATATTACCTTAAATTCTACTTACAACTATAACATACTTATTATTAGAATTACTATGTTGATATAATTTAATAATACATAATATGTTTAGCTACTGTTTTTTTTTCTTTATTAAATAATTTGACATTTATGTAATTGTTATGACAATATTATCTTAATATGTATTTGTATCACAATAAAGCCCCATACATGTCTCCAATGTGTGATATCTAAATATGTATCATTTAAAATTGAATTGTTGTAGCCCCCTGCACGTCTACAACAATATTATATTAGTATTTATTTGTACCACAATGAAGCCCCATACATGTCTTCTATATGTTTAAAATTCAATTTATCTATCATCTCTAGGAATTAAAATATTGCTGTGGCACCCGGCACGTCCACAACAATGTGCCCATAATATCAAATTGAAGACTTCATGTGAGTATCAAGAATACTAATACTAGTTGTTGTGGCCCCCCTTCACGTCCACACCAATTAGTTCACAGAAATCCACCATCTCATTATAACTATTATCTAAAGACATTAAAAGTAAAGTAAAGACATTAATTAATCTGTTATAACATTGATTTACACATCACGTAAATTTTCTTTTCCGTTAAAGATTTAAGTAAACTATAACTAAACAATGTACTTCATGCAACCAATTAAAGACTAGACTATTCGTCACCACCAGTATTTGAATCATCAGCATCACTGGTTCTGTTAAAAACAAGCCAAGGATGTATTTTATCAACAGAAAATATGCCACTGAAATTTTTATTACCTTTGCGACTACTACATACCTATCTTTATCTAACATTTCTGTTATGCGGTATGGACCCCTGAGTTTTGGAATTAACTTGCGACTTTTACCAGTAGACGGAATGTCTCTTTCAATGCGTACCAGATCACCGACCTCGTAGTTAACGTTCTTTCGCTTTTTATCAAAGTTTTCTTTCTGTTTTGTTTGATTATTTGTTATATTATATAACTTTTTAAACTATCATGGTCACTTACATTAGAATAAATATTATTAACGGGATTATTACCATGTTTATTGTCGTGTTTGAGTATCCGATATTTCGGCACAGTTGCATGCGCCATGATCACGGATGTACTGAAGTTATTGTGGGTGGGGTGATTATGAGCAGACAAAACGATCTACCCTCTTCCTTAGTCGTTCCTTAGTCATGCAACTGTGCCGAAATATCGGATACTCAAACACGACAATAAACATGGTAATAATCCCGTTAATAATATTTATTCTAATTGTTATATTATGTTCTGATATTTCATTCCTAATAAGGTCAATATTGGATTGTACAGATTCGGTTTCATCACGCGTGCTTTGTTGTACCAAACCAAATAGCGCCTGAGCAGGAGTTTTCCCTATGCCTTTATTGTGAGTATTGTTTAAACCCCACTGAACATCGGAAATACATTCATCCCATGAGTTTTCTGGTTTGCCATGATTACTTGCTGTCAAAGCAGCCAAGACAGTGCGGTTATAGCGCTCGACTTGCCCGTTTGCACGAGGCGTCGTCGCCACCGCATTCATTATGTGCTTTATACCTAACGATTCTTAATACTTCTGGAATTGTTTGGCAGTGAATGACGTATCCCTGTCGGAAATAAGACGCTTTGGTACTCCGAAAGTATGGAAATAATTTTTCATAGCTCTTAATGAATGTATACTTTTAGTGCTTTTTACTGGACAGGGTCAAAACAATGAACTTAGTGAACGCATCTATTATAATGAGTAAATATGAGTTTTTCTTTTTACTGCGAACAAAGGGGCCCAAGTGGTCAATGTGAATAGTATGAAAAAGTCGGTCGACTTTTTATATAGGATGTAACTCCCCATTAGCCCCAGCTTTCTTACCTGCGGGAACTTTGGCATACGCGCACTCTAAACAGGAGTTTACATATTTTTTTATAAACTTTCTCATCTTGGAAAACCAATAATCGTTTTTAATTTTAAAGTATGTTTTATCGAAACCAAAATGCCCTATATCATCGTGATTAGCCTTTAACACGTGCCATCTAACTCCTTTCGGTATTACCCATTGATCACCCTCAGTCGTTTTCCTATAGAGTAAACCTCGTTTTAAAACAAAATTGTTTTTAATATCTATAATTGTGTCCGTATCTTTATCATTTAATATATTAACAATTCGTTGTAATTCTGAGTCATTTTGCTGTAGTGTACTTATCCAATTCATATCTACGCTTCGTACTTTAAAAGAATTTGAAAAGGCTTCGACAGGATTACGACTGAGAGCGTCGACATGTGACATAGTAACGCCGGGTTTATACATAATGTTAAAGTTATATTCTTGTATAGCACTCCACCACCTAGCAACTCTTGGTAGCATATCGCGCTTTTCAAAAGTTGCTCGCAGTGAGTTGCAATCAGTGACAATAGTAAAGGGAATACCTAACAAATACACTCTAAACCGTTGTAAGGAAGTCACTACGGCTAAGGTTTCTAAGTCATATGAACTAAAACAGGATTCTTCCGGTGACGTTTGTCTACTATAATATGCTACATCATTAAAAGGACTTTTCTTGTTGGGTCTTTGCATAAGTATACCCGCTACTCCCATTTTTGACGCATCAGTATGTAATTGAGTTTCGTATACTGGATTATAAAAAGCAAGAATGGGTCGGTTTACCAAATGCCTTTTTAAAGTATTAAATGCATTTGTTTCTATTTCGCCCCAATGAAACTTAGAATCCTTCTTTAATAGTTGCGTTAGTGGCTTTGCAATGCTCAAAAAGCCTCTAACAAATCTCCGAAAAAAACTAACCAATCCTAGAAACTGTCTAACTTTATGTTGGTCAGAGGGTATTGGAAAGTTTTCGACAGCTTGTATCTTTTTTTTACCAGGTCTTATTCCATCCTCACAAATTTCAAAGCCTAAATATTCTATGGATTGCATAAAAAAATACATTTGATTTATTTTATTTATTTTATTTTATTTTATTTTATTATCTTAGGAAAACCAAGGTTTACAAAATTTAAATATTAATTAAAAATTAATTTAATTTGGTAATTTAAGAGTTAAGCCTGACTAACGAAACAGTAAGAGGATGTCACGAAGCTTCTGAAAACCTTCTTCTACTGTTTTTGATGGAATTATCACGTCATTCATGTAGGCGAACGCTTCCTTAAATCTAGCATTACCAAGAATATTATTAATGGTTCTTTGGAAAGTTGAAGGAGCATTGGCTAATTCAAATGGCATTCGGATGAATTCATAATGCCCATCAGGCGTCACAAAAGCGGTAAGAGGTTTGAGGATTCGGCTAAAGGAATCTAATAGTATGCTGATGCCATATCTAATAATGTATAGAACTTATAACCAGACAAATTATCCAACTGGTCATCTATCCTTGGCAATTGAAATTGTCTTTTTGTTGAGTGAACGAAAATCAACGCACAAACGGTAATCGCCTGTTTTCTTACGCACTAGTAAAATAGGATGTGCATATTCAGACGTAGATTGTCTAACTATACCAGTCTCTTCTAATTCGCGAACCATATCACGAACAACCTGTCGCTCGCAGTGAGGAAGACGATAAGGTCTGTAAACCACAGGTGTAGTATCGTCAAGATTAATTTTCATTTCAGTGTCAGTTACACAACCTAACTCATCGATAGAAAAAGCAAAACATTCACGAAACTCATTTAACAGGTTTGTAAGTTTATCCAACTCGTGTTTACTTAAATTTTCGTTCACTCTTATCATCTCATGTGTTACCGCTGTACCAGAAGCTATTTCAGTATTATCAGATTCTACTCTATTTATTTGCAATATAGGAAGCTCGTTCAAAGGGAGTGCACGAGCGAGTGTAAGAACATTTTTATTTAATGTAAATTCTGAACTGCTTAAACCCCTAATAAAAATGTAACCGATACTATTTGTCAACTTTATAACACTTTGTACTATTCCATACTCATGATTTGGTTTTTGAGATGAACAGGACTCTAAAAATAAATTGCCGTCATAAGCTGGTATTGAATTAACAATCACTTTAGTAACAGAACTTTCACAGTAACAGATTCCGAAATGTACAGTTTGATTTTCATAACCTCTGTTGTCAAGCGAGATGCAAATTTAAGGTTATCTTTTGTTTTAAAAACTACAACATGGTCCTGTTCAGTAAATGTTTGCCCAACTAAAAGCGATACACTCAGAAGGTGATCTGGTACTATTAGAGTTTCAACGGACCCTACTACAGTGTCTAATTCAATAGGAACAGTGCACTTGCCTAAGCAACTGACCATGGAGTCACCAAAACCCCTCAAAATCGGTAAATCAACAGTAGACCACGTTCCAAATATTTTATTGGCTACAGATTCCTTTATCATCGTACACTGACTTCCAAAGTCAACGAAACAATCTAACTCATGGCCACTTACTTTAACAGACTTAAAATATTTTTGATCATTATTCTGTTCTTGCGAGATCCGTAGTACAGTCTTGCTGGGAATAGACTCTTTTTTTTTAAAACAGTCATTCGCTAAATGACCCACCCAACTGTCGGCAAACTGGAAACTGGCACGGCAACTGTCACATCTTTTAATTGGTTGCTTACACTTAAAGTATGGGTGACCCTCTTTACCACAATTATAACACTTGGGGTTCCTTGATTCAGTACTTGACTGAGCAGACTTAACTATCTTATGCTGTCGGTTATCAGAAATGCTGGTTTGTAATGGCATCACAGATTTTTCATTCCTTTTGTTTACTTTGACATTTCTAAGAAAAACTAAAAGTTTATTAGGTTCTGTGAATTGTGACGCTTCTGCACTTGTTCTTACAGACCTATCCTCAACTCCAAATAAAATACAGTCTATAGCGTTTTTACCAAATATATTACAGCGGTTTATCAAAACCATTTTCTCATAATAATATTCCTCTAAAGACTCCAAATCGAGCTTTACAAGCAAGCATTTCCGTCAACAATTGTCCGTAATTCTCATCGCTAGGAAAAGCTAATCTTAATTTGTCCTGCCATTCGCCCCATGAAAACAACAGACTGGGTAGACCTTGGTACCACCTTTGGGCCAAGCCAACCAATTTAGGCAATGCGTAATGGATAATTTGTCGTTCAGTCCAATTATAAATGGATTATTATTTCTTATGGGGACGTCGCCAGCCGAACGGACGATCCACCCGCGTTGTTGCGGGCCACTTCATCCTTTTCCCCGTTCTCCCTTTTAAGGGAGTTAAGGTTCATCCAGCTTTCACGGCGCCCCGTCGAATCTTTTGGTCTCTTTAGTGAATCTTGCTATCTGTTCCACCTTCAGATCCTTTAGGTCCTCTATGTGTAGTCTATCCGACCCCCAGAGCTCCCATCTTGCCAGCGAGTACATAGGGCACTCGGCTAGTAGGTGGAGGCTGGTCTCCTCGCTTTCCATGCACTCCGGGCATATGGGGTCGGTTTTCACTCCTATCACTGTCATATGTCTGTTCAGTCGACAGTGTCCTGTTATGACTTCAATGACTAGCCTCATATTCTCTCTGGAGAGTCCCATTAATTTGCTAGTCTTTTTCTTATCCATTCCCTTGATGAAGATCTTCGACTGTCTCATACCATTCGAGGACCTCCATCTTCTGTTGGTTTCTGATGTAATACTGTGACTGATTACTCCCTTGGTGATGTTGTGCACTATTGGCAGCCGAGGTTCCGGCCCCACCAAGTTTTCCTCTGCTCCCTTTCTGGCTAGTTCGTCAGCCTGTTCGTTTCCCGTGTTTCCCTCGTGTCTGGGAACCCACGCTATCGTCAGGTCCGTTCTCTCGGCCAGCCTTTTCAATGATTCCTTGCATTCTCTGGCGATTGCTGATGTCGTCTCTTCTTTGCCTAGTGCCTTCAGCGCCGCTTGGCTGTCGCTGTAGATAGCCATCTTTCCTGTAATAGTAAGGTGTTCAGCTATCTCAGCGCATGCCATTATTGCGTATATTTCCGCCTGGAAGACACTAGCGAATCTTCCTAACGGTATCGACTTGTCTATCTCCGTCCCGTCTGCACATTTAATGTGCACACCAGATCCAGAGAGCTTTGTCGACTCCTTTCTGGAGCCGTCTGTATAGCAAGTGATGCCATCAGTTTCTACGCTCCAGTCCTCTCTTGAACCTATATGTATTCTATATTTTTTGTCAAAAATCTTTTCCTTTCGTATTAAGTCGTTGTTGGAGAGGATCATTGACAACCTATCTTCATATTGTTTACCTATACTGGCGTGACCCTTATCCGTGAAGTTCCCGGTCCATATGCCAGTGCTTCTTAGCTTGAACCATTGTTCCGCTGCTCTTCTCTTTATTTCTAAGTCCAGGGGATTCAGCCCCAGCAGGATCTCGAGCGCGGCTGTAGGTGTGGTCCTCATCGCGCCCGTAGTCACTAAGGCCGCTAGCCTTTGGACTTTGTCTAACTCTGCCTTGTTTCTCCCCACTGCGGCTCTGTGCCACCATACGATAGCTCCATGTAGGATTCTTGGCATTATTATTGCCCTGTATATCCATAGTGCCATCGCTGGTTTCATGCCCCAGGTTCTGCCTATTACGCTTTTACACTGCATCATCGCCATCTTTGCCTTGGAGCATGTGTTACTAATATGGGTCCTGAAGGTAAGCTTACTATCCAGTGTCACTCCTAGATACTTGACTTCCTTGACCGTCTCCAGCTCCATTTATAACTTTAACGCGCTCGAAAACGAATGGCTGCCGCTCGGCCGTCCTGAAATTATTAATTCCTATAACCACATATATTGGTGCAAGTGTGTGTTTCTTTGTGCCACATTTTATCCCCGGGGTGTTACCTGAACTAACTGTAAAATCAGAACCTGGTCTTCGATCACTATTGTGCTAATTGGAAACCTGGCTACGCCGGCATCGGCGGTGGTGCGATCTCTGACAGACGAAGCAGCAGGCTGAAAGTGAGTGTTTTTGCTTTAATGGCCTTAAAGTCAACCAGATCGTATGAAAGCATCATCAGTTAAAAACTAATATCCGATTTAGGTACATACAGTCCACAAACAATTTTTTTTCTATCAGTGGCAGGCACGTTGCCGCCACAATTTCTCCATTATAAATGGATGCACATTCGTTTACTTTTAAAATCCATGTATCTATAGTTTGGTTCCGTTTTGATGAGTCGAATTCAGGAATAACATTCATAACCGGAAAACGATCTAAAGTAGTATTACTAACTGATTTAATGCTATTGATAATTTCTTTAAAAGCCGTGACTAATTCAAAAGAACCGCTCGTCGACGTACTCACTGGTGGCACCACCGTTGCTGCAGCGTTCCGTGATGTAACCTTGCTGGCTTCTCTTTGGTTCCTTGGCTTATGTGAATCGGTTAGCTGTTCCAAATTCTGGGGCTCACGTTCACGCGGCGACGGCGGCGTATTAGTGGTACGCCGTGATCTCCTCCGTCCACTGCGTCTATGTCTCCTTTCATGTCGCGATCGTTTCTTTTTACGCGAACGCTAGTCACTGTAGTGTCGCAAGCTTTCTCTTTCTGAATCTGATGACTTAGAGCTTGAAGAGTCATCACGAGTCATCGTTCGCTTGCGAGATTTCCTCTCTTTTCCCATTTGCAACTAAAATGTTTTTAAAATAACGCAAAAGTAAATGTTGTTAAATGTATGATACTTAATTATACAAAGAATAAAAGTTCCTCAATCATCATAAGAAAAAAAGAAAATTGTATAGAGAGGAAAGAAAAAGTATCGTGGATTTATGTTTAATGATTGTCACTAAATATTACACAGTGTTAAGAGTAATAAAAATAAAATTGGATTACAATGATGAAGAAATAAAAATGAAAAAACCACATCGACGGGGAAACTAATCTCCAATAAGTAGGTAGTCATACAATCATACCATCTTTGTATGAACACGTTTTCTTTTTACGTACTTATTCATTTAAATGTATCTACTAGCTCGACCAAATTACAATGTTAAAGCTGTGCCAAAAGATATTATGTAAAATCAGCTTTTTATTTGCCAAAATCCGACTTATCGATAGTTTGCAATTTTGTCGTTGTTTGCTATACATTCATACTAATATTGTTTAAAAGCATCACTACTAATTGACATCGAAAAATAATTAAATCATATTACGAAATCTTTTTAGTTAGCAGTCAAATCTTGTCATGTTATTCATTTCAATTTGCTTAACAGTAATTTTATTATAATTGCATGCTTTACGTACCTTTTTGGGCGTTAAATCCTTCACCAAGTTATCAAAATAACCCTTGATGTTATCCCACTTCTGAGCTATAAAAGTCAGGTGGATAAATAATAACTTCAACCGTTGCGTATAACTGTTTATTCCCAGCACTAAATTCACAACTCCAGGAGGTCAATTCTATTAGAAAACTGCAACTGCACGTTTACGCCTGTCATTTGTCGCGTGTAGGAGTAGTGCCGTGGAAATATACGTATTCTATTAAAATTCTCTGCACCACAACTACACTACAACTGCGCGTCTACTACACTACAGCTGCACGAATCCTGCAATAAAAGTAAAAGAACTAATGTTACAATTCGCTAAATACGTAAAATGCTTATAATACGCTGTGCAAAAGTTGCTCACGATCTACTTCAATAAACCTGCACAAAAACTGCACCAATACTGCTGTCATTACTACACAAATGTCAAAATATTTTAATGGAATACGATTATTTTGCAGTGAACGTGCAGGTGTAGTGCAGTTTTGTTAGTGGAATACCTATTTGCGTTACTTCTCCGTCCCTGCAACACTACGGCAGCAGCGCTGCATAACAGAATACCGAAACGTCAAAATTTGCTCATTTTGACACACGCGACGCTGCAGTGTAGTTGCAGTTATTTAGTAGAATCGGCCTACAGGAGGTCAATTCTATTAGAAAACTGCAACTGCACGTTTACGCCTGTCATTTGTCGCGTGTAGGAGTAGTGCCGTAGAAATATACGTATTCTATTAAAATTCTCTGCACCACAACTACACTACAACTGAGCGACTACTACACTACAGCTGCACGAATCCTGCAATAAAACTAAAAGAACTAATGTTACATTATGCTAAATACGCAAAATGCTTATAATACGCTGTGCAAAAGTTGCTCACGATCTACTTCAATAAACCTGCACAAAAACTGCACCAATACTGCTGTCATTACTACACAAATTTCAAAATATTTTAATGGAATACGATTATTTTGCAGTAAACGTGCAGGTGTAGTGCAGTTTTGTTAGTGGAATACCTATTTGCGATACTTCTCCGTCCCTGCAACACCACAATTTTCTTTATGTGCAACACTACGGCGGCAGCGCTGCTCAACAGAATACCGAAACGTCAAAATTTGCTCATTTTGACACACGCGACGCTGCAGTTATTTAGTAGAATCGGCCTACAGTATAATGTTGAGAACGTCTATTCTCTTTGAGAGTCAATCGCACAATGTCCACTGTGACTGAGAAGTCTTGTCTACACAGCCTATAGTTAGTTAGAGTTAAGACACATGCAATTCTTAAGGCATGGCTGTACTGGCTAAAGCATATAAGCCTTAGAAAACAAACGGACAAAAATTAAAAATATTGAATTTATTTATGTACATTTTACTACAAGGTACCTACTTCGTGTATTTTACACAGACTGATTGATTGTCTTGCTCTCGATTAACACGTTCGCGGACACTTGGGCCGAATATTTAACATTACTTTGACACTACATTTTTGTATGAAATGCTATAGCCGCCCCGTCGCTGGTAACATTTGCCAAATATTCAAATAAGACAGCACCGGCTATAGCCTTCGTCTGCTATAGCCGTTCTGTCACTAGTAAATAGTCAATAAGTATACAAATAGGACGCACCGGCTATAGCCTTCGCCTGCTCTAGCAGTTCCGTCACTGGTAAATAGTCAATAATATACAAATAGGACGCACCGGCTATGGCCTTCGTCTGCTAGAGCCGTTCCGTTACTAGTAAATAGTCAATTAATATACAAATAGGACGCACCGGCTATAGCCTTCGCCTGCTCTAGCAGTTCCGTCACTGGTAAATAGTCAATTAATATACAAATAGGACGCACCGGCTATAGCCTTCGCCTGCTTTAGCCGTTCCGTCACTGGTAATGGTCATCAAGTACACAAATACAGCAAACGCGTCTATAGCAAAGGCTACAAAGTCCTCTTAGCTCACAAATTACAACAAACTGTCATCATCATCTCAGCCAAAAGACGTCCACTGCTGAACAAAGGCCTCCCCAAGGATCTCCACAATGACCGGTTTTGTGCTGCTCGCATCCAGCGGCTTCCCGCGACTTTTACCAGATCGTCGGTCCACCTTGTTGGAGGTCTGCCCACAATGTGCTTTCCGTACGCGGTCGCCACTCAAGGATTGTTCTGCCCCAGCGGCCATCAGTCCTGCAAGCAATGTGCCCTGCCCACTGCCACTTGAGCTTAGCAATTACTGTTCGGGCATGGTTCGGGCTATGTCGGTAACCTTTGTTCTTCTGCGGATCTCATCATTTCTGATTCGATCAGAGAAACCCCGAGCATAGCCCTCTCCATTGCTCTTTGAGTGACCTTGAGCCTTCTGATAAGGCCTAAGATGATGATTGATATGTACGAATCCGTCGCTTTTTTGTAGTCATTCGAATTTGGTCCGATAACAAACCGTAGCTGATAGGTTTCGAGTTCTAGTCCTGAAGACGGACTCACATAGTGACGCTTTCATACAAACACTTTAACACTTCGATGTACCGATAGTCAATTTGGCACCGCTGGAGAGACTGTAGCACGGCCCATGTTTCAATCGAATCGAAGGCTTTTTCATAGTCCACAAACGCTAAGCAAAGAGGCTGGTTATACTCTTCGGTCTTTTGTATAACCTGTCGCAGCGTATTTATGTGGTCTATGGTGCTAAAGCCTTTTCGGAAACTGGCTTGTTCGATAGGCTGGAAGTCATCAAACCTGCGTGCAAGACTATTCGTTATGGCTCTCGAAAATAGCTTGGTGGCTTAGAAGAGAAATGGGTCTGTAGTTCTTCAGCAGGGTTTTGTCACCCTTTTAGAAGAACAGTACCACTATACCTTCGTGTCACGTCCCTGGCGTTCTGCTCCTCAGTATGACGGAATTAAACAGCTTCTGAAGTGCTACGAGTACCGGTCTTCCGCCTGCTTTCAGAAGCTCGGCCGTAATTCCGTCAGCACCTAGTGCCCTGCCGTTCTTGAGCTGTTTGAAAGCCATACTAATCTCGTACAGGCTGATGCCCGGGATGTCTTCAGTATAGTGCCGGATTAACTTAGCTCTAGGGTCTTTAGCTAAGCTTTGTACATGTGGCCGAGTGGAGGTGTAAAGCTGTCCATAGAACTGCTCAACCTCTCCATTAACATCGGACCTGGTCGTGACAGTTCTGCCGTCATCGATTTTCAGCGTCGTCAGTTGGCACTGCCCAATACCCAGATCTTTTGCGAACAGTTTAGAGCCTTTGTTTCGCTCAATGGCCTCTTTAATACGATTAGTATTAAATCGGCGCGTGTCGAGTCAAAGACTTCGAGATCTGCCTATTTAGCTGCCGAAACTGAGACGTATCACCTGGGGAAAGCAGAATCATTGCACGCCGCTCTTCCATTAGTTTTAGGGTATGGTCTGAGAACTTTTTGGTTTCTTTTGTACGGTGGGTTTTAAAAAACTTGGACCCAACCGTTTGAACAGTTTCCACAAACCTGTTGCTTTATTCGTCCACATTTACGAAATCATTAAGGCACTCGAGGCGACTGCAATTCGAACTGAAAGCTTTCCGGGTTTTGCATTTGGATGGGTGCAGGACGGCGGAGCGTAGACCTTATCAATCGACATATTTCCAGCTTAACGTTGATATTCAATGTGCCTCTTACCAACCGGTGATCGCTGCCAGTTTTAAACGCATTGATCACAGTGATATCATTGAATATTTGCTTCCTCGTCGACATAATAAAGTCAATCTCGATTTTTGTTGCACCATCGGGACTCATCCAGGTCCACTTGCGGTGTTCAGCTTTCCCGAAAAAGGTTTTGTCATAAGTCTCTCCTTTTCCAGAAAGTCCGCCAGCACTTGGCCGCAGGAGTTCCGATTACCAACCCCAAATCGTCCCACTCTCATCTTATCGCCGCCGCTTCGTTTGCCTAGGTTTGCATTAAAATCTCCCATGACAACGGTGTAATGAGTTTTGGAGGCTTGTATGGCTCTAGAGATGTCCTCATACGTAGCCTCCACCACATCGTCAGGGCGTGTCGTAGTAGGAGCATAAACCTGTATGACCTATGACCTTCAACGAATACCATTTGGTTATTCTGAGTATAAGGTACGCTTCCCTTGGCGAGACACTCCCGGTCTCGACAACGTTGTTCACGAGAGACTTGTGGACAATGAAACCGACACCACCTTGGGACAGTTGTTTGTCAGTTTGTTTGTCCTCCCTCTCTACGGACTTCAGATAATCCAACTATGTTCCACCGTATCTTGATCAATTCTTCCTCCAATACGGGCGAGTTTATAGGTATGCAAATATTGAATTATAATAGATATTGTTGTGTTTTAAAGTACTTTGATTTAAGTAAATGTGTTTAATATTTACTCAGAAAAACGAAATATGTTCATCTTTAACGTTGATCAAAAACCGCGCGCAAACCACTCTCACGTCACGTCCACTCAGCGGCGCACTTGCCGGTCAAGAGAACAAAACGCCATACAATTGTCGCTGCTATAACAGCTGCGGCAGTGTGAGTGCGCACACTAATGATCGTAATAGAGATATCTTTGAAGGTGTAAAAATACATGTTAAGTGACACCTAGGAAATTGAAGAATCCAATTTGGGGACACTTGATATTGAAATATACGGTAGTAGTTACTAAATTCGTCTGCTAAAGCAGTTGTGGCTCTTAAGTGTAAAAAAATATCGAAGGCTATAGCCGGCCCGTCATTCTGCACACTTCTTTAGTGAATGCTATAACCGGCGCGTCCGTGAACGTGTTAAAACTAAAAGCCATTGAGGACTTGCTTGAAGCTTGCTTGTCATCTTAATAGAACACTTGTCATGTCATTGTGTTCTGTGGTCTTGTCCCTCTTTTCCTCAGAATAATAACTAAAGCTGGACTTCTTGGCGGGAAAGTGAAGCGTCATATCTGTGGTTTTGTCTTATTTTCCAAAATTTGTGTTATGTCGAATATTAATGTGAAATAATGGTGGATTATTAACCGTTAAGTGTTCGAGAGTGTGCATAAAAGTTGGCAAATGAAACAAAACAGTGCAACGTCACTTTTCAAATTCTCTCAAGAAGCTCGCGTGAGGACTTAGTAAAGCCCCTTAAAATCTTTACTGAGATACTCGAGGGGTTGGGGGGTATATCATTTCTCACTTCCCATTTCTAATATCATTCATCATCATCATATAAGGAAATATTGTTTATTTATGTATTACTTGTAAGAAAATTACTTTGACACTGGCTAAATGTGCAATTCGTGCAAAGCCATCAACTAAAAAAAAAAATAACTAAAGCTATTTTTTTTGGTCTTCTCTGTCAGTTCGTTCTGTCACTGTCACTGTGTTATTATTTTTCTCATGATTATTTGACGAAACGATTAAATGCAAGAATTTCTGTATTCAATCAAAATTCTGACCAAATTAAAGCTACTGTCTTAGATGCATTGTATTTAAAATATAGTAGGTATATAATAGTAGGTAGTAATCACCAAAATGGTTCGTTTCAAAAATAGGTAAACAAACGCATTCAGCAGGCAATTGGCATCTGATACAAAAAAAATATATAAAAATCCATTTCAACTTTTGCAGGTATGTCACAGTCGAGATCACTGCTCCTTTAGTGCCTGAAGACAAGCCACTTAGCCTAAAGCCCAAAAGTTTACATGAAACAGTTTTGAATAAAATTCAACAAATGCATGGCGATTTTGGAGTTGCCTCAATTAGAAATGGGTTTTTAACAAAGTATTGCAATGAAAACACCAGAATAGCAATTATACGAGTAAGACATGGACCTCACCACTTCGTGACTAGTAGCCTGCCTTTTATTACTAAAATTGATAAATTAGATGTAAGGTTAAATACTTTACATGTAGGTGCAACCTTGAAGCATAGTTTTTTATTTATACAAAAACATCAAAGAGCTTACTTAGACATGATGTGGTCAAAGTTAAAGACAGAGGAGGATAGAAAAAAGTTAGAAGCCGCTGTAATGGACTTCACTAAAACTGATGTTACAATAAATATTGAGAATATAGCATAAGGTTTAATGTTTATTTTATTATAAGCCTACGCTCAAGGTTCTACTCTGTACGTCTAATGTTTTTTAATAAATTGTTTTGCAATAAAGACTTTTATGTCATTAACATTATCTATTATTATACTAATTAATTTACCCTCCTACTCCTCCGTGGTTTTTAAATGTGTAGGTAAACCCAAAAATCTGCATGGTATGGTTAGTTAGGTATGGGTTGAATAATATATGTACTGCTTCGAATTTTAGCATTTTTATATGAACAAATTTATTGGTTTCTTAAGAAGTTTTAGTAAGAAAAATTTAGTTTATTTTATTTTTGTGCATCATGTCGATAGCGAGATATCAGAAAAAAATCAATGATTTTTGATACAGTTCTTCAGCTCAAATGCGAAGTATTCATGTTATTAGTTACATTATACTTAGCTGTGATTAGTGCAATTAATCCTAAATTTCTTAGATATTTACACTTGGCGCTTGGGTATTATTATTGGGTGGTATTTATGCTTAACTATGTTAAGGTTTAATTGTCAGTTTAGGGTTCAAGAAACTATCATGAAAACCAAGCATTAGATGATAGCAGTAGTAGTATATATGTAGATGTTTTACATGACAGTTATGTTATGCAGTCTAATTAAATTATAAATTACTTTTTCTTCCCCTGCATGTATAGTATACTTAGGTAGAGGTACATCTTTTTCCCGGAGGGATAAGCTTTCCCGAAATAAAGTAGGCACCTACTAATCGTATTAATACAATGGAAATAATATTATCCCTTCCTTCGAAGGAAGGATAAAAATAGTACTTACGATAACTTAACGAAGTATAATTTAGAAGGTAACTTTCAAAAATGGTCAAATCAAAATCATTGGTTTCATACAAATCTTACCAGATGTCTCTACTGAGAATCAAAACACAAGTTATTGTTTCCTTATTTGTACATAGTTGACTTGGCTAGAATGGAAAATTACGTCCTACCATGCTTCTGACCCGAGTAATCTTCTTTTCCATAAGTAGTACTTTTATTTTGATCTGGGTGCCTAGCCTAGTGCGAGTTCAACTTGACATTCGATTTCGAGAATTTGTATTAAGATAGTGCCTCCTGGGTGCCTATACTTAATATTAATTTCATCTATAGGTAGATATGTAAATAGGCATCTTATTAGAACTTTTTATCACAACAATATACGATAAGCTTCTAAAAGCAGCTCGCCATTGTTGCAAAGAATCATAGAGTATAGTGTAACTGGCCTACAGAACCCTTTAGATACACTACACTCTTATATTATGAGTGGTAGTTAAAAATAAACACGTTAAAATGCCAAAGGAAGTGCAACATCCTCTCATCATATTTTCAGCACGATGCACCATTGCGCATTGTATTTATAGGCTGCTGGCGTATGATTAACATATTGCTATCAACATGAAACGCATCGCCACGTGGTTCACGTTTGTGGGGTCCATTGCGATTGTATATGCACAGAGCTGCGAACATGGGAACGCCACCTTGCAACCGGCGCAACGGCAGTTGTGCGACTTTAGCTACAAACACCCGGTACGTCATTAATATGTTGAGACTATACCATAGAACAACCACCAACAGGTTGCCTAGTGCGAGTTTATTTGCAATTTGATCACGCCAACGAATACAAGAAATTGTCTCCTGGTGACATACGAGGAGAGTTAATAAAATGTTTCCATTCATTCCTCGTTTTGTGTTTTCATGAACGGAACGTGAATCGTGACCCATTGGAGAAATTAATCTATCTTTTGATGACTAAAATTTACGTATGATTTGTCCTGATGTCTCAAACCCTTTGCAGGTTGGTCCCTGGCCCATAGTCTTAGAGTCAGTCTAAACGTTGCAGTGTTCGTGAAAACTATAGAACAATAAATTTCAGTTAACTCATATTTTTCACAGAAACCTATAGGCGTTTTAACAACAACCGCGGGGCGAGCAGTGGACATAAGGGAGACAATAACCCTCAACTCGGAAGTTCTCTCAAACGAATACATCTTGGACTCGATGCTTCACTTCGACGAGGAGCGCGTGCCCGAGCGCGTGGTGCACGCCAAGGGCACCGCCGCGCTCGGCTACTTCCAGGTGACCCACGACGTGTCGCGCTACACCAGCGCCGACGTCTTCAACGGCGTAGGCAAGAAAACCCCGTTAGTGGTCCGGTTGTCATCAGGCGCACAAAGTTTAGGCGGTCCAGACGTATCCAGAGACCTGAGAGGCTTCGCTATAAAGTTCTATACAAAAGAAGGGAACTTAGATCTTTTGTGCATACACACACCCGTCTATTTCTACAGAGATCCATTGCATTTTAACTCGTTTGTGCATGCTTTCAAGAGAAACCCTGCTACCAATTTGTTTGACACCACGAGCCAGTGGGATTTCCTGACCTTACGGCCTGAAACCTTACACGCTTTCTTCTATACACAGTCAGACTATGGTGTACCGCTTACCTACCGACACATGGACGTCTTCCCCATTCATACGTACGAAATTAACAATAAGGAGGGAGAAGTGTTTTACGCAAGATTTAGTTTCAGAACCGAACAGGGAGTCCGCGGACTGACGCCACAACAATTTGCCGTCGCTAGCCAAGACGTCGACTACTACAATAGAGATTTGTATAACTCTATAGCTAACCACACATACCCTTCATGGCGATTGGAAATGGATGTGATGAGGTTTGATGACCTAAAACATCTCAATTACGATCCTTTCGATGTTTCTCGGCTATGGAAGAATGGAACTTACCACACCGAAGCGATAGGACGGTTAGTTTTAAACAAGAATCCGGACAATTATTTCAGAGTGTTGGAGTTGAGTGCATTCAACCCGGCCAGTTTAGTTCCTGGGATCCCGGGGCCGGTAGACTACATATTCAAGGGTCGTCAACTGTTTTACCGCGACACGCAAAACTACCGACTTGGTGTGAACAACGTGAGGGCGGAGGTGAACATGCCGTTGTACGCGAAGACGTACACGCGCGACGGAGTTCTGCCGGTGCGGGAGAACATGCGCGACGCGCCCAACTACTTCCCGAACTCGTTCAAGGGCCCGGTGCCGGTGGCGGAAGCTGCACGGCCCTCGCGCCGGCTGGTTGTCTATGAGAACAACGCGGTGGACTTGGCGCAGCCCGCCCATTTCTACAAGCACGTGCTCGTGAACGATGCGCAGAGGCAGAAGTTTGCCATCACGCTGGCCGGCACGCTGGCTACTACCACCGAGCCCGTCCGAGGGAGGGCTCTCAAATTGCTAGCTCTCGTCAATAAAGATTTAGGTAAACGAGTGCACGCTGCAGTGGAGGCAGCCGCCTAAATGTTTATTTTTTGATAAAACTAAGTATAACTTAACTGTTATCCATCATTGCGATTAGGAATGAGGACAAGCTGACAACTTTAAATTATGATTTTAAAAGGCGTTATACCTTTATGTGTGGCTTCTTATACGAAGTCCCTTAATAAAATAGAGGTACCTCCTATACGCTACCATTAAAATTATTTAACATATAAGTATAATAAGTATATACTTATGTGCCAATATAGGTATACAATTTGTAAAAAAAACCCTGTTCGATCGGAAAGGGTTACAACGTAACAAAAAATTCATAAAAAAGATTATTCATGAAAATAAAAGAGTTCTCGTAATTTAAAACGCAAGTTTTTTTGTACCGAAATTGCTCAAATTACCTACAGGAGGCAGGAGGTCACTAAAATCTGGCCAGTTAATGTACCGAGGTACACTTTATGGAAAAAAATACTCTATGAAACGCTGAATAATATAGCAGGCCTACTTTGTTTGTTAGTTATTTGAAAAAGACAAAAAATAATAATTTCGGTTTGAAAAAATACGCCATAAAATGCGCCAATACGCCAAAAAAACCCTGTCTAAGTTAAATAATCTGTGAACCAAATCAAATAATAGACCAAATCACGAGGAAAAACGGAATACCTACCACAGGGAATAGCCAAGTTATTAAATAAAAATACGAATCGCAAACGAAAACAACGAAGCACCCCGAAACGCTGAAACGAACAACGGAATGACCACAGGACACATGAATGACTTACTTCGAAGACATTTGTTGTGTTTTGACATTTTGTAGCGTTATGTTACTTGCAGAGAGACAACTGTTTGCTGATTTTAATAATATTATTTTCTATTTTTTATTGTTATACGAACATGAAATTATGTATTGATAAAATTGGACGACCAGGTAGATGCATTAGCAATAATTAACAGCAAATAAAATAGTTTTAACACGCAGGTTTTGGAGAAGTCTGATACTAAACGCAATTAAACATCCAATGTTACCACATGATAAAAATGTGTTACAAATAATTAACAATTTTATTAACTTATTATCTAGTTTTATCTAAATATAAAAGCAAAATGATACGTTTTTCGGAATCCTCGAATTTTTCTCTATATTTTGGTAACTATGTACCTCAAGGTACAAACATGGCCAAAGATGTATGGACTACTATTAGTGATCTCCATTATGCTAATTTTGTAAATGTGACCACACTTTCCATTTACCTACAGAAATCCCGACAAAAGTATTCCATGTACCTACATAAGGGGGTTTGAATATTTTTGTATGAAGAGTGTGCCAGGCACCATCCGCCATTTTGTTTTTTTTTTCAAAATGGCGGCCACGCATGAAACCTTCATAAATTGATAGATTACTTCAATACAAACACAAAATATAGATTGATAAAATCTCGTAAAGTGTCACGTTTCCAAGTTATGAGCTGTCAAATATGTACAAGTGGCGCCACGGAATATTTGTTTTTCATTCTTTTTTCAATGCACTAAGTCTTCTCCGTGGACTACGAACAGTAGGTACTCACGCCACAAAAGTAACATTGTCTGTGGCCTACACCACCACGCCTGGTCGTGTCACTCATTTTTCAATAATTCAACAATAAAATTAATACAAACTTAAACAACAAACTCAACAAAACAATCAAAGAAACTAGTTATTAACACTTTATAGGCACTATAGGGCTTTCTTTGTAACCATCATGTAACTTAATTACTATAATGTAAAAATGACTGTTTGTTGCCTTAAATAAATAAAAAAAATATATAGGTATAAAGACTGGAGCAAAAAACGCTTGCACAAGCTGAGACACAATGTGGCAAACTATGGATATAATAATGGATACATGTCAAAACTATTTGACAGCTTCAGTTCTGCCAAAACACAAGAAATTAATCAGGTACGTATAGAAATCTATCTATATTAAGTATGTACTTATTATATAACTGTAAAAAAGCCGTGTCTGCTGTTATGTACTTTAACGATATTTCAGAAAAAACAGTTGGGATAGGGTACTAGGACGTAAACATGCCCAAAAATATATTTTTAAGAATTTTTGTCTGTTTGTCTGTCTGTGCACGCACGCATCACACAAAAACCGCTAAACAGATTTTGATGCGGTTTCAAAGTTTAGTAGCTTGGGGTCCAACTTAAAATCTGAGCATTAAAATGCTCTAAGGATCGAAAGGAAAATAAAATTAGGCACTCAGCAAGGCATGTCATACCATGTTCGTTCATAATTTCCTTTAAGTACACACTCATCTATTTTCTTTATGTAACTCTCTCGGCAAACTTCACGATGATTTGAAGAAAATAGAAGCATGAGTAGGTACCTTGATAATCATCATCATCATTTCAACCTGGGAGTCTCCAGGTTGAAATGATGGCTGGAGATACCCACTGCTGGTATAAGCCTCCTTTCGTTTCTGCCACTCATCTCAGTGCCAACTCCCAAGCCAAACGCATCCATAGCTTTCCCGCTATCCTGGTAATGTTGTATGTGGCAAGGTGGACTGACCTTGATAATACATCAACAAAATATGATTCATTTGTAGGTATGTACATGATGAAGTAGGTATACATATCATAAATTACCACATATCTACCCCACCTGCGTTGAAACCTAGCCTCTTTCGCTATAATAACCAATTAAGATTATTTTTCAACTTCCTTCCCAACTTTAACCTTCATTGCGCGTAAAAGAAATCCTCATACGAAACTTGATTGAGTGTATGAGTAAGTACAAAATATATAACGACCAACAAGAATAAATAAAAGCAACACAAACATTTAAGAGCACCTACTTAACTTACTTAAATATAAGTCTAAGTAAGTACCTAAGAGCAAAGGCCTTTATCATTGAAATTAAGACATCACTACAATTGATGGGTTATGGCTTAATCACCACGCGTGCCAGCCAAATGTAGGCTATGTAGGTACTGAAAAATCCGAAACTAACTTTGCCCGACCTGGGATTGAACCCGGGACCTATAGGTATCGGGCCGAGCGCTCTGCCACTTGGCCACTGAGGCGTTCGATACAAGTCTAAATAAAGAGAAAAAATCACTAGCTCATTTTTTTTCAGAAAGTAAAGAGTCGTGTCTGCGGTTTTGTTTTGTTTTCGAAAGTGTTAAGTCGAATATTAACGTGAAATAATGGTGGATTATTAACCGTTAAGTGTTCGTGAGTGTGTATGAGTGTTGGCAAATGAAACAGAACAGTGCAAATTCTCTCAAGAAGTCTGCCCGGGGACTTGGTAAAGCCCCACATCTTTACTTTTCAATTCAATTCAATTCAAAATCATTTATTCAGTTTAGGCTACAAATAGCTCTTATGAACGTCACTGAGATACTCGAGGGGTTGGGGGGTATATTATTTCTCACTTCTCACTTCTAATATCATTCATCATCATTATGTACTGGAAGGAATTATATATTTATGTATTACTTGTAAGAAAAATTACTTTGATACGTGCTAGTCGCACGAAGCCATCAACTCAAGGAAAAAAAATAAAAACGTTTATTACCAGAATAATACAATCTTATCAAATTAAACAATAGCGCCCAAACTAGGTACTTAATCCTGTCTTTAAAAAAATAATTGTCTTTCAACGAACGTTAAGTCCGTTGTTAATACATCTAGAATTATTTATTACGGCATTTATCTGTTTATGAATTATGTGAGAATGGAAATAATGTGTGTGTGTGGGTGTGTGTCTGTTGTGGAATTAATGTTATTTCATCTAGCTATATTATTATATAAAATCACCAACCTTGCCAAATGCGGGTTAGGATCGATCACAAACCTGGGCTATGAATCGACAAATTCGAAACGCACTTTATCCGACATGGGAATTGAAACCGGGACCTCTGGATATCGAGCCAAGCACTTAACCACTCGGCCACAGAGGCGTTGACCTATAAATATACTCTTAAAATTCGGTGAAATGTTACATTGGTTAAATAACGCGTCGGTTATATGTATGGTCGCTGAAATGAACTTCGGTAATTGCTTTTTCGGTGAATCGTTATTATTGGTAAATAAAGCTTCGTACAAATAAGGCATCGTTCAAATAATCGGTAAAACGGCTTTCGGAATTAAATAGGGAACCCTCCAAAACTACTGTCACTCATTGGGTCCTTCCATGACAGCATGAATGGCTCAGTCATATTTGACGGCGAATAATCAGCGCCTTTTTGCGCAAATCTAACCTGCCCTAAAACTAGACACTGGCTTAATCGTAGAGCTTTCAAGAAATTGAATTGTGGAGTCAGGCAAGGCTGCGTGCTAGCACCTACTCTCTTTGGTATCTTCTTCTCGGCACTCCTCCTGTCCTGACTGCGTTTGAGAATTGTGACGTCGAAGTACATCTGCATACTAGAAAAGATGGAAGACTATACAACATTAGTCTTCTCAAATCAAGAAATAAGCGTCTAGACCTAATTGCTAGAAATCTTTTGAATGCGGATGACGCTGCACTAGTTGCAGACTCTGAGAGCGAACTTCAGGAGCTAGTGACGCGATTTGGACACGCTTGTCGGCTGTTCTCTATGAGCGTTAATGCCAAGAAAACTGTCATCAAGGTGCAAGGCATAAACAGCCTCCAAGAATCACACTCGGCGATGCTATTCTTGAGGTTGTGGAGCATTTTTGCTATCTTGGCTCTACAACTACCCATTCACTATCTAATGATAAAGAGATAGATACTCGGATTGGCAAGAGCATCAACTGCTTTCAGAAAGCTTTTTGTACGCGTATGGAGGAACTGTAAGCTCAGTACGTACACCAAAGTTCTAGTTTACCAGACCTGCGTCCTAAGTATATTGCTGTAGATACGCTTCAGTAACGTGGACTAATACTCGAAACAAGAACGCAAACTTAACGCTTTCCACATGCGCTGCCTGAGGACTATACTTAAGAGTCCAAAACGCGCTGCTGCAGCATAACCGCTATGTTAAAGCAGAGAAGACTTCGCTGGCTGGGTCACGTACATCGCATGGACCTCGAGAAATAATATACTACCACGTCAAATTATGTTGGGTCAAGTGGCAGACGTAAAGAGACCTGTCGGGCGTCCTACTTTAAGATACAAAGATTCTTGCGAGCGTGACATGGTCAGTTTTGGTACTCAGCCCGACGGTTGGGAGAAACGCGCCGAATTGAGACCTGAATGGCGCTAGAACAATAAAACCGGAACCAGGAAACATGACGAAGACTGGTTAGAGAAACTTAAACAGAAAAGGCTTCGTCGTGCCCTATCACCTCCTGCGGACGCACGTTTTGTGTGCGACCGATGTGGCAAGAAATGCCGTGCCATTGTTTTTAACATAATTCTTGTATAATTAGGTAAATCTTACCATTACTTAACGAAAAAGTCTTAATAACCTTGGAATTTAACCAATTATAGTTTCCGCTCTGTTTTTGGGCATTTAAAAGGACGTTAATTCGTTTTTGCCCTATTTGTCCAGTTTATGCCGTTTTTGTCCAGTTGGGTTTAAACCCTCTGCCCATCTCTACCTCCGCCACCAAAAGAAAAATTTAAAAATAAAATAACTAAGTAGGTAGTTAGGTACTTTACTAAAAATATAAACTTTTTTCTTTTCATAAATTAAAAGAGCTTCAGGGTGCCTAGTGCGAGTTTCATTCGACATTCGATCGCGTTAACAAAAACGAGAATGTATGGCAAAATTTTAACTCTTCTCGTATGTCGCCAGGAGGCGCTGCTTCAATGCCATACTACTTTTCGTTTTCGTAAACGTACATAATTGAATGAATATGAATAGTAAACAAAACTCACCCTGTTGATGATTAAAATAATAGTAACTCGATTTTACAAACTTTTCTTGGCATAAGGTAAATAGCATTTTTGTAGGAAAGATGTATTCAATAAAATAACTTTGTTATGATCTATTCATTAGCAATTTAATTATCAAAATTCTTTATTAATAGTCCTTAAAAATATATAAAATCTCAATTTCATAGGTATCATACAAAGTAAAACTTATGTACATTAGGTATTATATCACAATGCTTTAAATTGGCACTTATGGCTTGTTGTAGGGACTGATATAGTCTGGCTAAAAATATGTTCCTAGATAAATAGAATACATGTCTTTAAAATCATCATGCTTTATACAAAAAATCTTTACCCTATTTGACATGTTATGATTTATATCTTACTTAAAAGTATTAAATAATAATTAATATATAAGTTAAGTCAATTATTAAATTAAATATAACATAATTATAAATTATATTTGTATACTAATAACAACAAAATGACAAAAGGACAAACAGAAATGCATAATAATAATATTATGCATTTCTGTTTGTTATATGTATTAAAATTATGTGTTTGGGATTTGCAGATACAATTTTTTTATAAGAGTGTGTTCCACCTTTGGTAATTGATTGCGTTTCAAATTAACACAGATTTTATGCACAGTGAGATTCACTCTTGTAAATAAATCATGTACATGTTCCGTCTTAGCATATTTTTTGATAATTTGACATAGCATTTGTATAAATATAGATCCCAATAAATCATGTCTGTACGCTTCATAACTGGGAGCAGTGGCCCAATATATCAATATGTCAGATTTCTCAATGTAATGCTTAAATTGTGATGATGGGCTATCTGCAACTAGATGATTGTATTGGGTTTCATTATCATTGGTTTGACAAGCTTGTAAAATCATCACTTTAGGTTTGTTTCGTAGGTGAATAGCATCTCTTGAATCAAAAAGACTCTCAATATTTTCTACTTTTATTTTAACCGAATCAGCTGCAAATATATGACCCCTAGTCCCATGGGAAAGAATACACAACATAATCATGCTGTGATCTTCACGAACCCTGTACTTTATTACATCTTTAATGCATTTGAGCATTTCAATATGGTCGAGATTATCATGACTGATAACATCAAAATTGAGGCTTTTCATAGTTTGCATCAAGTTTTCTTTATCTTTAGTAGATCCATGTCGGTTATCTAATGACATTGCCTGTGATGTATTTTCAATGCTATGTTTGGAAGGATGAAATTTTTCTTGATTAATAATCAAACAGATACCAATACATTTTGGGTTTATTATTGGATATGCATCTTTTACAAGCTGATTAGTATCAGATGCAATGTGTTCATCGGGGATTGTATCCAATTCCTCAAATGGGCTGAACAACTCTTCTAAATTCATCACAAGCATGTTATTGCCATTATCTGCATATTGTTTGTCTGAAACTTTTTTGAATGGTGTACTTGTTGAGGGATTACATAATTTCGATTTGCTTTTGAAGTTACATTCTATTTGTCTTAATTCATTTGCAAATATATGCAAACTATTGAATTGTTCAATAATCTTTGCTAAGTTTTCAATGGATGTGCCCGTTTTACTCGAGTTTGTGTTAATAGTGATAAATCCCTTTGACATTAAATCTAATAAAATTAATTCACAAGTTTCATGATCAGTGTCAATATCATAAGTAATCAGAGTTTTCTTCAATTTGTAAAGAGTATCTTCGTTAATAGATTCACACAATTTATATAAAGTTTTCTTCATTGGATTCAGTAGTGTTTCATTGGAAATTGTATAATACCTTTTCACTGCATCCACAGAGAGCCCCATTTTACTGATAATAGAATAAAGTTGGCAAGTGTATAATGCTTCAAGTAATTCGTTTTTCCAAGTGGGCCGAGTCTGTGCATGTGAAGCCCATTCAAACAGAAGGTTTGATTCACAGCTACCAATATCTTTCGAAACTCTTTGATAAACTGTGAGGCGTTGTAAAGCGGTATCTGGAACATCATAGAGAAGAAATACTATGGATATCAAATCATATGAATCTATTTCTTTCTCTATTAGTGGAACCATGTCCATAGTTAACAAAGTTATATTATTAATTTCATTGCTTTGTTGCTGAGCGTCAGAGCGAAGCATTATTTTATTTGTATTTGCCTATCTATCAAAAAGTATTGTCACACGCACTGGATTAGTTATTCTGTGATAATACAGAAGTTTATTGTTCTTGATAGGTATTTGATTTAATAGGATTAGGTACTACATAACTGACGTCACTCTTAGAGCATTAAACCAACACGTCACGTCGTCACCACATTAAATTAATTGTAACTACTCAGTTGTTATTGTTCTTAAACCAGACACAATAGAAAGAAATTTAATTGATAAAAGGCGTAAAAGCCACAAACAGAAGAAAAAAAAAGAAAGAAAGAACTCAAAGAAGTTCGAATTAGGCGATTGCGATTGCCAACTGTCAGTGTCACTCAGGGTTGCTAGATCCAGTTTTTTTTCCTCATATTCAATTTTTTTTTCCCATGACAACTTTTTTCGTGTACGTTACCGCAGCAGGAAAGTAGCTCCTAGTTATGAGTGGAACGTATAATTAGTGCGTAATCTGCTGTGCATGTGCGTCGCATAAAAAATTTGTGTGTGTTGTCATTTTGGGGAAAAATGAAAAAAACGATTCTTGCTGCAGTAACGTTGTTCCAGCAAGAAAAATTCTAAACAAATGATCGGAGAGAGAAAAATTGTGCATGGGCAGAGAGCTTACATTAGTGCAAAAATGTGCGCCGAAAATAAAATTTGTGCTTCTTTAGGTTTTCGAGATATTGCATTTCCTGCTGGAGTAACGTTTAGCAGAATCGTGTATCTCTAAAGCCATTGTATGTGCGCCTGTAGAATAAACATACACGAGTAGCTCTTGATTTGTCCGTATTTGTGACAGAATGAAATTTACTAAAATAAATAAATCAAATTTACGAAAAAAATTCGCAGCGTTTAAACGAGTAAATGTATAAGCTCACTTAAAACTGTATTCGATCCTTCTTGACACATATAACAACCATAAAAAGTTTCAAAAGTGTACATACATGCGTTATTGAATAATATTCGATTATATTATTCAATAACGCATGTATGTACACTGTTATTGAATAATATTCGAACTTATAACAATTGGTTTTCTGTTGTGTCTGGTTTTACGGTGCCTGACTGATTACGGTCTATGACGCCTGGGTACGAATAAGTACCATTATGGACATTCCTGTACAAGATTTAAAGAAAAAAAAGGAGTCGCTAATGTCCCTCAAGGGCTACAGAACGTATAGGAAAAAGTAAATGATTCCAATTAATTCCATTTTAATATGCACATAATTGTAGCACGCTAAGGCGCACAGAGTCATGGCAGCAGCAACTTCGATGTCCATTCTTGACAAACGCGCGAACGTAACTGCGAACGAAACCGCAAAAGTTTCGAGTGTACAGAGCATATTTTTCGCGTTGAATTCCTGCTCAAATCGCGGCCAAACTTCGCGGCTGTGATTCGCGGGCGAATGTACAGCCCGCTTATCAAGGACCTTCTATAATGAACGTATTAAACCTAAGTTGTTGTCCGTACTGTCGCGTTTAAAACGTTTGTTGGCAATTATTTTGGGGCCTAATAAAAAAAAAATTGAATGCACCTTGTGACCAGGAAGGAAGGGACGCGGGCGGTGTTAGTGGGAGGGCAAGCGAGCGCACCGCGTGCGGCGGACTGCATGCTACTTCGTCCCCGCCAACCCCTGTACCCCGTGGGCGCGGTAAGCACGATCTTGATAAGCTATATAGTCTACTCATCGACTCTGTTTCACTGACACACACGCATACTGTACCTACTTACTGTCGCTTCGCGCTGGCAACGTTGGATTAGCAAAAAGAAAAAGAGCGAGCATACACGTGGCAAATTTTTATCTACTTTCTTATCGTGCTTCCTTATATGGCAACACTACCCAACACTGCACAACCACAGTATAAATAAGTATACAGTTACAGTATTTTAATTGGGCCGTGTCTTTGGATTGACTACCTACGGCTGCTCGGCTCGGTAGGCAAACACAGGCAGCTCTACTGAGCTGCCTGTCTTGGGCATAAGTCAGTATAACGCATGCCATGGAGAGTCAACCGGTAGGCGCAGCGATTATCTTCATTTCATGAAAAACATATGCTACATTTTATTTCGTTAAATAATAAAAAAAAACTTGTTTGTCACATTAAATGTTTAATAATCAAGGATACTTTAAGTAGATAATATCAAATCCTTATCGAAATGACATTGCTCATCGTCATGGAAATAACAAAAATGCATCGGTGTTTTGTTTCTCAAGAATAGTCTATCGCTTGTGGCTGCACCTGTACCGATCATAATGCCATATGTATGGCGCGGCCGCTTTTTGATAATTCATCTTAACTTGGTCGGTTTATCACTGTATTTCGCTTCATTTACCATTTTACTATAAATCTTTAAATAATAAGTGCATTGGGCTGAAAATTTTCAAATGGCTAGTTGAGTGAAGGCACTAATTATTTGCTTAATAAGTGATTTGCTGGTCCATACCCAACTCATGTAAGCGACGACCAAAATAACCTCACGGGCCAGTGACATTTAAAGTGCCATAACTCATTAACTACTTGCAGTAAGCTTTTAAGATTTTAATAGACGTTGTAGGGTATTATAAGGTACGAATCACCATCAGAAATTAGTCTTTAAAGTTAGTATTTAAGGAGCTAGGACCGATTATCCTTTTTCTTCAAAATAAATATATCTTCAGAATGGTGCTTTTTTTTTAAATTCTGCTTTTGCTCAAATTACGCACAAATTCATTACATTGTGTGTAAAAAAAATCATACTTGTGCGCCTCACCGTTTGCGAGATACAGCAACCACCCAAACGTTACCCCAGCGGTATTTTGAATAACTTCGGAATTATAAGATGCGCAAATTTAAGACTAACACGCACATTTACAGCGCCCCAAGATCTATCTTCCTGGATACTTTTTTTTTTGATAAGTCCACAGGAAAAAAAATTACGTTACCCCAGCGGCATCTGTTTTTTGCGAATATCTCAAAAACTACTGGACGCACAAATTTAAGATTTTGCGCACAATTACACGAGATGAAGCACTAATTTTTCTATATTAAGAATCCAAGAAATTCGACAACATTCCGCTGGGGTAACGCACACGATTACAACTGTCTTTATCAATTATACAAAATTCATTTCAGAGTGTAGGAGCTAGTGCCCGTGCAGTTATGTAAAGTTCATGTAATGTTTATAATGTTAATGTTGTTGTATACGAATGCAGAAGAATGTTTGTTTGTTGAAGGAACGGAGCAAAAGAGACAACCGAAACCGTCGAATAGGTTTATTGCACTAAAATCATATGTTACATGTTACACGCATACGCCGCCTGGTCAGCAACTTAATTAGGTTAAATTATGTCAAAACAATGTACAGCTCGTACATGCTGCTGACTTAAAAGATCCAACAGGATTAATATTAAGATAAGTATAAAAAGTGTGTATAAACAAGCAATACAAAAAGCATAATAAAATTAGTAAGGGCTTATAATAGGAGACGATGCCTTGTTCTTAGAACTAACTCTGTAACACTGTTGAAATAGTTAACTCGACAGTTTTCCTGGGTATTACCTTAGTAGATCATAAATTACAATGGGGTTCTCATATTGCTGCCCTGGCAGGAAGACTTAGCTCAGCTGCCTATGCGGTTAGAAAAATGAGGTCACTTACTGATGTAGAAACGGCAAGATTGGTTTACTTTAGTTACTTTCACAGCGTCATGTCGTATGGTATTTTATTGTGGGGCTCAGCGGCTGACATTGAAACCATTTTTGTTTTACAGAAAAGAGCCATTCGAGCTATTTATAGCCTTAAGCCCCATGATACGCTGAGAGAGTTATTTAAGCAGATTAATATTTTAACTGTAGCTTCACAGTATATTTATGAAAATATCATTTATGTTTATAAAAACTTAGATAAATTCGAAAAAAAAAGTAATACCCATAATTTTAACACAAGAAACAAAAACAAACTTGCTGTTCCAAAACTTAGACTCAATAAAGTTGGTAATTCATTTGTTGGGAAATGTATAAAAATATACAATAAAGTGCCTTTCACTCTAACAGAATTGCCATTACACAAGTTTAAGACAGAAATAAAACAAGGTCTAATGAAAAAAGGTTACTATAAAATTGATGATTATTTTAATGATAAGAATGTGTGGTCATCTTAGTCTGCTCGCCTGCACATGTTATTTCACATTGTAAGTAGTTACACTTTTTTATAAAAGGTTATTATTAAAGTCAAAGAATAATTGGATGATAAAACAGCCTGGTTGTAATAAAAAACACATTATACTCTATTTGTATCAATATACATAATAAAATTAATTTATATAATTTTTATACTGATATGATAGTTTTGAACAGTGTCCTACAGATAACAAACAGCGTTAAATAGATCATTAAGTTTTTATTTAAAGTATCTTGAGTGTGTCATGCTCTTTTTATTGTCTCTGCGGTGGTGGCGTGTGCGTCGGGTCGTTACGTTCCCTAAAATATGGTTGAGCGAAGCGATGGCTGATTCATATGTCATACTCGTGAACGGGTGCCGCCTGTGGAGGCTGGTCTGCTCTTGCATACTTATCTCATTGTTAGTATTAATTACTATAGTTTGACTTTGTTTTTCTTAAACAATTTTTGACTTTTATTAGAGTACTGTAGTGGTACTGTATGACATTGTGGAAATTTAACTTATACCAGATGTAAATTTGATATATTAGATTTGTTTATTTGTTTTGTTTTTTTACATGTTGTAGTTGTCTTCTATATTTTTTGTGTTTATTTGTAATGGAAAGTGTCCTGCTATGATAGGGCATTTTCCAATTTTTATTTTTTTTGACGCTGTAAGGGAGAAAAGAGCTGGACACTTGCTGAGTTTCTTGCCGGTTCTTCTCAGTGCAAGATCTCCCGCCCAGAGTAGACTTACGAACCGATGGCATAGCGACATTCATAGAGCTACTTGTAGCCTAAACTGAATAAATGATTTTTGAATTTGAATTTGAATTTGAATAACAAAATGTTCCGTTGGGTGCGAAGTCTCGGTTGTATTGTGCTCATCAACCGTGCTGGGGCTTGACGACTCTCGAGGGGGAGATTCGGGATCGGCTGGGTCCGACGTCGTTGGAACGAGCTCCCCCTGGCTCGCGCGCTGTTTCTTTATCATGTAGTAGGCCCAGACGCTAATACTCACGATGACGACTGTAAAGAAGCCATACGCTATATAGTGATGGGTCTCTTGACCATCTATTTGGTCATTTAATGTTTCTTGTTGGGCCTTAAAAAACTTTTTCTTTAAAACCTTCAGTGGTTCCTCATGGTTTTCGGGGAAAAATGTTATGTTAACGTCGTTTATCACGTGATTGACTTCCGATTCTTTGCCTTCCGTCTGTTTTCAGCTCGCTATGAAAGTTGTATTGTGAATGGATTATTACGTCATCGTCTTTTAAAATGCATCCATCCGATAGTGTGATGACGCCTGTGTGGTGTAGTATTTTCGTCATGGCGCCAGCTGGGCAAAATATGCGCGCGCTGCATTCTTCGCAACAGTAGTAGAGCCACGCACCGCGGCTGTGTAACTCGATACACTCGTGCCGGCGGCACTCTGATAGCGATATGCGGCAACTCGATATCTTTCTATTGTTTATTATTTCTGCTTCACAAATTAATGCAGCTTTAATATCGTAGATAGGTTTATTAAGCGTACAAATTAATTGTTTTTTAGTCGATTGAACGCACGATTTCATATCTTGTGCGTTTATTGTTATCAATAGATCTTTCCTGATGTTAACCGCTAGGTATTCAGAGGTTGGGACTATTGTTCTAACCATACGCCCATCTGTTTGTGGGATAGGTATAATACGGGTTATCTCGTATCGTTCATTAGATATAAGCGGTAGCTTCACTTCGAATATGAGATATGTTTCTGTTACTCGCACGCTCACACGTGGTAACTTATACATATTGCGAATGCAATCGGGACTGTTTACACATGGCAGTGACAGCTCGTGTGGAAGCTGGCCTGAGATGATGTTTAGCTGTTCTTGCAACTCTTCCGGGCTAAGTAGATGAGTATCAATTCGGCCGTTCCTTACTTCCGTCACGACGTCCAGTAATTGTTGTTGAACGCGATGTAAGTTAGAGAGAACCACATTTATAGCGAGCGCCGTGCCCGTGATGTACATGGCATTGTTCTGATCTCTTGTGATTCTTTGTTCAGATTCGTTAAGATGTTGTGTAATAATGTTCAGCTGTTTGTTCATGACTTGCTCGTTCCGTTTCAGAAGATTGTATTCTCCTTCTATGATGGACGTATGTTCTTTGTAGAGAGTTAGTAAGTGTTGTTCGTTGTTTTGGATTTGTTTGATGTCATGTTTGTATTTATCCGCAAAACGTGTGTCGAGCACACCAAAAAGTGAGTTGGCTATATATCCAACCCCATCAATTAGTCCTCTGCCCGCCGTCCATGTTCAGAACGTAGGATTCCGTTGAAGTGCTTCAGTTCCGACAGCTCATGTTCAAATTGGACGGCGATTGTTTGAAAAGCTGTCTCTCCCTTGCACATGTCGTTAAGATGGTTGATGTAGTTTTCAAGCGTTGATAAGCTTTGCCAGTAGGAGGACATATTGTAGTAAACTACTAGGTTCCAATGGTCTTGTACGATCTGCATATCCGATATCTTGTCAAAATATATAAGTTTGGCTGGATTAAGCGTTGTAACGTTAATCATCTGTTGAAGAGACGGCGTTATGAGAGTAGCGATGACAAACAATGTTGAACAAATATAGCTGTTAAATGTTTTCTTTCCACGAATTGATCTAGATGTCCGTTTTGTTATAGCCTCAGCCTGGTCGTTGACCTTTAAATGTTTTGTTTTGTTACTAGAAGCGCTGTCTGATTCTTCATTTTCTATTCGGTACACGAGCTAACTTCGTCACTAGTCGTTTTAAATGACTGTTTTTGGTTTTGACCGTTGCCACGCGTACCCGGCCATCTGATCCGGGATGCGTCTCTGTAATTTTTCCCAGAAGCCATTTTGACGGTGGCGTGTTATCTTCTTTAATGAGCACGACGTCATTAACTTCTAAGTTTTTTGTAGGATAATGCCACTTGCTGCGTGTTTGTAGTGTTTGAAGATAGTCAACCGACCATCTTTTCCAAAAGTCTCGGTGCATTTTCTCGGTCATTTTCCATCTTGATGTTAAGCTTCTGTTTTCTACCTCTGGCGATAATGGTGGAGCTAGCAGCGGGCCTTTGACTAAGAAATGACCTGGCGTTAGACAATCTAGGTCGTCGACATCATCTGTTATGGATATGAGCGGTCTGGAATTAAGGCAGGCTTCGATTTGAGTAAGTAATGTAGTGAACTCCTCAAACGTCAATCTTTGCTCTCCAAGAACACGTTTTAGGTGAAGCTTCATGCTTCATGCTTCGCACGGCAGCTTCCCATAGACCGCCAGCTGTTGGCCATGCAGGGGCGTTGAAATTCCACTCTATCCCCCACTCCGATATGTTGTTCAAAAAGTCGCAGTCGACGTAACATTGTATGGCATCTATAGAGAAAAGAACATAGGTTCTTTTGTTAAGACCTTGGCTGCACCAACAAAATTGGTTCCGTTATCGCTGTACATGCTGCGAGGTGTTCCTCTTCGTGCACATAAGCGTTTCAAGGCAGCTAGGAAGGCAACAGTACTGAGATCAGACACCAGTTCCAGGTGTATCGCTTTCGTAGCCAAGCAGACGAATATAGCAACATAGCCCTTGGTGGTCTTCACTCCGCGGGCCTTTGTTTGTTTTCACCTCAACTTGTCCGGTAAAATCCACTCCAGTATGCATGAATGGTCGGGATGGAGTTACTCGTGGGCTGGGCAGGTCAGCCATCTGCTGGTGATGACTCATTGTTCGGAAGCGGTGACACTTGACACACTGCGTGATGTGTTTTTTCACGGTGCGAATGCCTCCAGGGATCCAGTTCCAGCGTATCCAGTGATACGCTGAGAGAGTTATTTAAGCAGATTAATATTTTAACTGTAGCTTCACAGTATATTTATGAAAATATCATTTATGTTTATAAAAACTTAGATAAATTCGAAAAAAAAAGTAATACCCATAATTTTAACACAAGAAACAAAAACAAACTTGCTGTTCCAAAACTTAGACTCAATAAAGTTGGTAATTCATTTGTTGGGAAATGTATAAAAATATACAATAAAGTGCCTTTCACTCTAACAGAATTGCCATTACACAAGTTTAAGGCAGAAATAAAACAAGGTCTAATGAAAAAAGGTTACTATAAAATTGATGATTATTTTAATGATAAGAATGTGTGGTCATCTTAGTCTGCTCGCCTGCACATGTTATTTCACATTGTAAGTAGTTACACTTTTTTATAAAAGGTTATTATTAAAGTCAAAGAATAATTGGATGATAAAACAGCCTGGTTGTAATAAAAAACACATTATACTCTATTTGTATCAATATACATAATAAAATTAATTTATATAATTTTTATACTGATATGATAGTTTTGAACAGTGTCCTACAGATAACAAACAGCGTTAAATAGATCATTAAGTTTTTATTTAAAGTATCTTGAGTGTGTCATGCTCTCTTTATTGTCTCTGCGGTGGTGGCGTGTGCGTCGGGTCGTTACATTCCCTAAAATATGGTTGAGCGAAGCGATGGCTGATTCATATGTCATACTCGTGAACGGGTGCCGCCTGTGGAAGGCTGGTCTGCTCTTGCATACTTATCTCATTGTTAGTATTAATTACTATAGTTTGACTTTGTTTTTCTTAAACAATTTTTGACTTTTATTAGAGTACTGTAGTGGTACTGTATGACATTGTGGAAATTTAACTTATACAAGATGTAAATTTGATATATTAGATTTGTTTATTTGTTTTGTTTTTTTACATGTTGTAGTTGTCTTCCATATTTTTTGTGTTTATTTGTAATGGAAAGTGTCCTGCTATGATAGGGCATTTTCCAATTTTTATTTTTATTTTTTTTGACGCTGTAAGGGAGAAAAGAGCTGGACACTTGCTGAGTTTCTTGCCGGTTCTTCTCAGTGCAAGATCTCCCGCCCAGAGTAGACTTACGAACCGATGGCATAGCGACATTCATAAGAGCTACTTGTAGCCTAAACTGAATAAATGATTTTTGAATTTGAATTTGAATTTGAAGTACTTGCAGCGAAGGTGTGATAATGTTAATCGAGCCCCTCCGTGTAGTCTCAATGTGAGCCCGACTTATTATTAGTTCGGTCACCTTGTGTTTGTTGGGTAAGATAATCGGGTGCTTCTGTGCGGTGTTCAAAGCTGAGTTGTTAAGTCTTCCACAAACTCTCAATATTCCATGTTCATCCAACATGGGATTTAAATTTAGAATAGAGCTTGTTTTTTTTTTTTATATTAGAAGGAGGCAAACGAGCAGGCGGGTCACCTGATGGAAAGCAATCACCGCCGCCCATGGACACCCGCAAAACCAGAGGAATCACAGATGCGTTGCCGGCCTTTAAGGAAGGAATAGGCTCGTTTCTTGAAGATTCCTAAGTCATATTGGTCCGGAAATACCGCCGCTGAGAGCTGGTTCCACAGCACTGTAGTTCGTGGTAAAAAATTACGTGAGAAACGCACAGTAGTAGATCGCCATCCATCAAGATGGTGTGGATGGAAAGACAGTCGATTGCGTGTAGTGCGGTGAAGGAAATCAGCGGCAGGGATCAAACCGAACAATTCCTCAGAGCACTCCCCATGATAAAGGCGATAAAATATACAGAGAGATGCAACGTCTCTCCGAAGGGCCAGTGGATCGAGCCGACCAGAGGTTACCACGTCGCCGACAACTCGAGCAGCTCTGCGTTGAATGCGGTCAAATGGGAGGAGTTGGTACTGGGGCGCTCCAGCCCAAAGATGGGAACAGTATTCCATATGAGGCCTGACCTGTGCTTTGTAAAGCTGTAAGCGATGGGTCGGCGTGAAATACTGTCCCGCTCTATTGAGCACACCCAGCTTTTTCGTTCGTTGTTAAACGGATGTGTTTTCCGTTTTGTAATTGTGAAATATCTTCGCTAAAACAACTATTTTGCACAAACTTAACGACCTCGTTACGAGCGATTTCCAACTCAGCTGTCGTTAAGTGCGATATTCGCTTAGCATTTGTTCTGTCACGTGTATTATGAATGAAGCGCAATATCCAACATAATACACGGTTTATACGAGATATTGAATTATATTTTGTTATAATTTCTCCAATAATTGTTGCTGTTTTTTGTAATAAACAAACTTGCTTTTGTTTTCTGTCTTCGCTTGTTGTATATGCGTCTTGTGGTGGTAAATGGTTCTCTTTCAGCCATGTGGAACCCTCCCACCACAATGAATGATTCGGAAGCTGGGACGGGAGCACCCCTCGACTGGCACAGTCAGCCGCATTGTCCTCGGATTTGACGTGTCTCCAACAGGATGCTGGCATGATAGCTGTGATTTCTACCACTCTGTTCGATACAAATGTTTTCCAACGGGATGGGTCGCCCTGGAGCCACCCCAAAACGACCATGGAGTCCGTCCAGCCGTAAATGTTAGCTGTTTGCATGTTTGTTGTTTCTATTATCTTTTTCATTAGTCTTGACAACAGAAGAGCCCCGCAAAGTTCGAGTCTGGGTAACGATGTAGGTTTCTTCAGCGGAGCAAGTTTTGTTTTTCTCGCCAATTATCTAATAATGGCTTGGCTACTGTCGTTGCTCGATTTACAGTAAATCACAGCTGCGTATCCCTTTTCAGATGCGTCGCTGAACCCGTGGATTTCTGTTGTATGTTGCTGGTTGCCAATCCATCGCGGTATGCTTATGTTTTTTATATGTTCAATGTCCTGTTGAAATAAGTCCCATTCCTTTTGTATGTTATTAGGAATAGCCTCATCCCAGTTTATTTTAGAAATCCATACGTTTTGAAACATAAGCTTGGCCTTCATCGTGACGGGTGCAAGCCAGCCGAGGGAGTCAAAAATTTTTGACAATTCCGATAACAGTATTCGATTCGTAATGATGTCATGCCGTTTATGAATGTTCGCTGTTTGCTTGAACGTAAACTGATCCGTACGGGGATTCCACGTAATACCTAAAGTTTTGTTTGTTTCTGCCCGTTCAAAGTCTAGCATATTTTGATTAACTAAATCTTGCGGCAATTGTTCTAATAGTAAAGGCTCGTAGGATGCCCACTTGCGGAGATTGAACCCTCCTCGACGTAAGATCTCTATTAATTGTTTTTGAGCAATCTTTGCTTCTGAGATGCTGCAGCTTCCTCCCAATATGTCATCCATGTACAGCTGGTTGCTTAAAATATTGGCAGCAAGAGGATACTGTGAGCCGTCGTACTGCACCAGCTGTTTGATTGTGCGCATAGCTAGGAAGGGCGCAGCCTTGGTGCCGTATGTTATAGTACAAAGTTGATACTCTTTGATGGGTTCTGTGTTAGAGTCTCGCCATACAATCTTTTGCAGGTGTTGATCTGTCTCGTTTATAAATACTTGTCTAAAGAATTTTTCGATGTCCGCCGTGTAAACGTATTGGTATGTTCTCCATCTCAGTATCAGGGCCTGAAGATCTTGTTGTAAATTAGGTCCGCATTCCATAAGTTGGTTGAGGCTGTGACCTGATTTTGTTTTGGCAGACGCGTTGTAAACAACCCTTAGTTTTGTTGTGGCAGAGTCCATCTTGACGACCCCATGGTGTGGCAAGACGCAGCTTAGTTTATGTTGTACTTTACACTCTTTCATGTGACCGAGCGTAATGTATTCATTAATGAATTGTTTGTAACTTTCTTTCAGTAGGGTATTGCTTTCCAGTCTTTTTTCCAGCTGCTTAAATTGCGCGACCGCCTGTGGCTTTGAAGCTCCTAATTTTTCTTCGAAGTTAGGCTTCATCGGGATGCGAACTTCATATCTACCACAAGGAAGTCGCTTTGTTGTTTGTTGAAAAAATGTTTCGCAATGTTCATGTTCTGTTGTCAAAGTCAGTTTGTTTTCAGTTATTTCTTCAATTTCCCAAAATTGAGAAATTTCATCAATATTGTTCAATACGGCGTTGCAGTTATAGGTTCTCATTTTACCTAATAGCACCCACCCTATTTTAGTTGGTGGAGCAATAGGGGCGGTGGCGGAGCCTCGCAGGATGCCATCCAGGATAATGTCCGCATAGACGCCAGCATCCAGCAGTACGTCTACAGGTCCCGAAATGTTGTATTCTGGATCCGCGAGGTTAATGTTGTGCAAATAAGGCCATTGCTGTCTTGTGAAGGTATAGTTGGGTAAATTGTTGAGCATTTTACTCATAACCATTGCTTCTGTTGTGAATCCGTAGTCGCCATAGAGTGATTCGCACACTAACTGTACTGATCCATGACTCTGATTGGCTGATATTCCGATACCCGAAACGGTAGCTTTTTGATGAAATCTGTGAAGGCCTAACCTTTGAGTCGCAGCTTCCGTTATCAGATTAATCTGGGAGCCCTGGTCTAAAAGGCATCGTAATTGTACAAAATTACCATCAGCTGCTCGAATTTTTAGTTGTACCGTAGCGAGTAATTTTATCATTATTAGCGGCTACGTGATTCACAGTTTGTTTCGATATCGTAGGTCTGTTGTTAGGTGCAATCGGTATATTCGCGGGCATTGACCCGAGTTGACCGGTTTCATGTAACTCGTGCAGAATTGTATGATGTGCGTTATTACATATTTTGCACCTTTTGTTCGAATTACATTGTTTCCCATTATGTGAGAATAAACAATTTCGACACATAGCATCGACCTTAGCTATCGCTCTTGTTTTTTCAGATGTGTTCATGTTAAGAAATGTTGAACAATAAATCAATAAATGATCTTTGTTACAGATAGGGCAGACTCTTTCGGCGCTTGCATGGTACGTCTTGGGCCATGCCTTTGACCTTGGTACTTGTGGCAGTACCTTAGATGAAAATTCCTTGCTAGGTGCGTGGTTGTTCAGTTTGGAGCCGCTGGGCGTCTTATTTTTCTTGTTGAGGGCTTCTAACGCAGTAAATTTGTTTTCTAAAAAGCTGATTAGTTCGTCAAAGCTAGGTAAGTTTCTAGGCGCCTTTCTTATCTCCATGTAGGCAGCATATGTTTCAGGGTCTAATTTTTCGGTAAGAATGTGTACAATGATCGGGTCCCACGTAGTGGTGTCAACCCCCAGATTGTTTATCGCATGGATTGTTTCGAGACTAACGTCGTGCAGGCGTTTAAGCTCGTAACAACTCTGTTTCTGAACAGCTGGCTGATTCAAAAATATTTGTATTTGTTTAGTGAAGAGCAGCTGTATATTGTTATAACGACGAGTGAGGATCTCCCAGCACGCGTCATAGTTCTCCGCAGATACTGTTAAATGTTGTACGAGTCTTTCAGCTTCTCCCCGTAGCCTTCCCTTCAAATGTTGCAGCTTTTGAGTTTTCGTAAGCCTATTGTTGTTATGGATAGCTTCACTGTATAAGTCCATGAAGGTCGGCCACTGAGAGTAATTACCCGAGAAGTTAGGTATCTCAATCTGCGGTACCTACCGACTGATATTGACTAGATGTTGAATTCAACTTACGATTTAACTCTCTCTTGGTGCGTTCATAGGTGTTTTCATGATCGGAGAACTCTCGTTCGTACTCTAAGTTAGTAGTAACCATAGCGTTATCTATCTGCCAGTGTGTCTCGTCGATGATCTTCCAACGTGACTGTAACACCTGTAACTTGTCCTCAATCTCCCATTTCTCATTGAGCTCATCTATGTAAATATTTCGGACCACTCTTGCGAAACCCTAAAGTTAGTGTTTTGTTGGCTGAGAAGTTCATCACTTTTGGATAACACCCCTCTGTCTTCCACCGTCGATGGTTTTGTTTTTTGAAGGACCTCTAAGGTCATTTCATATCTTTGTTTTACCTTGTCGTAGGCGTTGGCCGTAAAATAGTCATCTGTTTTATCTCTAGATGTTAAAAGAGTCTCATGGTTACTCTCAAACTCCCCACAGGTTCTGAAGAGCTTCGAGGCGTTTCTTGAGATTATCAGCTGTTTTACGACTTGCCGAGTCTTTCTTGAAGTTGGTTAGCAGCTTTTGAATGCCCTCGGCAATAATCTGTTGACTCTGAATGATAGCTTCCATTGTCATTGTTTATAAAATGTTTAAAAGCTCACAACCGATAGATCTTGTAGAGCGTAGGCTTTGTAATTACCCACTGGATGCTGTTGGTTCTTGTTCAGCGTGACCGTAGTCTTACCTCGATATTATCCGCCTTCTCAACTTAACTGGTGAGACCCGCTTGTGGGAGGCCAGTCAGCCGATTCGCTATCGAAGGTTTAAACACAGATCACACTTCACAATTTCTCGAAGGACCAAAATGTAGGAGCTAGTGCCCGTGCAGTTATGTAAAGTTCATGTAATGTTTATAATGTTAATGTTGTTGTATACGAATGCAGAAGAATGTTTGTTTGTTGAAGGAACGGAGCAAAAGAGACAACCGAAACCGTCGATTAGGTTTATTGCACTAAAATCATATGTTACATGTTACACGCATACGCCGCCTGGTCAGCAACTTAATTAGGTTAAATTATGTCTAAACAATGTACAGCTCGTACACAGAGTTTCTATGGAGAAGCAGTTCTCAGAATTACATTCTGAACCCAGTGTAGAATTTAAGAAACTTATTCGTAAGTCAACAGTGGACTTTGAATATTTGCTTCAGAAAATTTCTCCAATTATTTCCAAAACAAAAATACTTTTCACGTTCACGCCTGTTTACGGAGCTTCACGGCAATAATGTGGAGCCGCCATTAGAAGGTTTGGACGGTGATAAAAAAAGTCAACCTGTTTATTTATATAATATATTTAGGGGGTTAAAGTTACTCGCGTCCGTAGGTTTACCCTTGAAACCCTACACGTGACCCCTGGATGGTGCTAAATGAGTAACACTGTCTGAGTGGTAGAGCCACGCTGCGTTGCAGCACGAAATGGGCCGGCTTGCCCGGCGTAATACCACCCTCACAGAATATCGGCGTGAAACAACGGCACTCGTTGCTGTTGTGTTTCGTCCGGTGAGTGAAAGTACCGGAGGCCCATCTCTCACCCCTCCCCCCTCCCAATTCCTACTCCCTCCTCAAGATCCAACTCCTTCCTCAGGGTTGGCAACGCATCTGCGATAACTTTGGTTTTGGGTGTCCATGGGCGGCGGTGATTGCTTTCCATCAGGTGACCCGCCTGCTCGTTTGCCTCCTTTTAGCATTAAAAAAATAAATAATAATAATAATAATACTCGTACTAGCTGACCCGGCGGACTTCGTACCACTTTCTTTCACAGTTTGTATGACAACCAAAGAAACAAATCGTGGAACTTTAGATGAATGATTGGTCTCGCTGCGCTCGACTAGATACCGCGCTACCTAGAAACAATAGCTACGTGAATGCGGCAACTCAATATTGTAGTGTGTGTAAGAACGGTGTCCGTCTTATTTCTTGTAGTATTATTTTTACACAGTTTAACTACGCAAACTTGCATTTCACTTCGGTTTATGACCAAAAATAAAAAAAAACATTCGGTACGCGCACTTCACACACAGTTTGCAACGCGACTGACAGCAGGCGACTGACTCGGGTACGCCGACTTCGGCGTAGTATTTTTTGCCATATTTAACAAGTATGCCGGCGGTATTAAGTCGAGCGCAGCGAGACCAATCATTTATCTAAACGTGGAACATTTTGTATTGGAAAATTAAATTGTAAAAAAAATGTTTGGGGTGGACCACCCTTATCACGTAGGGGTATGAAAAATTGATTACGACCTCAGACCTACCTACCGAATGTAGGTACATATAAAATTTCATAAAAATCGATCGAGCCGTTTCGGAGGAGTATGGCAACTAACATTGTGACACGAGAATTTTATATTATAGATATACCTTTAGATTTTATTGAACTAGCATCACTAGCGGACGCAAAGCTCAGAATAATAACTA
Source organism: Eudonia lacustrata (assembly GCA_947562085.1). Lineage (NCBI taxonomy): Eukaryota > Metazoa > Arthropoda > Insecta > Lepidoptera > Crambidae > Eudonia > Eudonia lacustrata. Next base: position 20,877,740 of record OX387314.1, read on the forward strand.
AAGCTATTATTGTTCTGAGATGCAAAGATTCTATAGCGCCTATCTAGTGTCAAAATTGTGAAGCTGTTTATGAACGACACTTTGACAGTTTTCGATACAATTTACGTTACGGAAAAAAATATTTATTAAATATAAATCAGATTTATGTATTATGTATTAATTTTATTTGCTTTTTTTTGTTATTTCCGTTTTGTGTCGTTCTGTTGGTTTTGATGGGTGCTTTTGGACTTTCGTTGTTATTTTGCTTCACCTCTTGCTTAGAGTTGTTCTCAACGCTTTGCTTTTGTTTATTCTTTTTATATTTACGATTCTTCTCTTTTGCTTTTGCATCACCGGGCACCGCCGGCGAAGCATTCGGTGTCCTACTGAAAAATCCAAGAAACATGTAAAAACTTTAAACATAATAAAAATGGGAAGAAACTTCACATATAAAATCAATTTTAAGTTACCTATCGAGAAAAAGAAAAAAAAGAAAAAAATAAGTATTTATATTGGAGGATGGTGTGTACGGGTGATACACCCACATCAAGTTAGGAGAAAGAAAGAAAGTATAGATAGGCATAATGGTAGAAATTAAACTTTAATAACCAAATGTGGAATTGTGGATCAAAATTTCTAATGTTGAAAACATAATATTAATTTGATCCTTCAAATGGTTTCTCTATAGGCACTGTGTTCTGTATTACCAACTATCTTACATCGGTGATGCCATCGGTTGCAATGACCGTTGGATAGATGGCACTGTGCCGCTATTAGCACTCAAAGAATTAAAAAACAAAATTCAGCGCTTACATCAACCTTCCCGGTAGCATAGCGGTCAGTGCAGCCGCCCGAATTGCGGAAGACCCAGGTTCGATTTCTGGCTGGGTCGGGCAGGCGTTTAATTTTTTCACTGCATTTTATAAATATTTAAGGTGCAGTCGAACCATGCATAAATGTAAGGCTATTGCAAAATAACAGTTTGTGGGTCTCCTGTAATCAGTGTGTCATAGACCCTTTTGACCCTAATCTGTACTCTGCTTGGATGTTACCTCTTGTGTATAGTGTGTTTTTTGTTAGAGGCAAATAAAGTTATTTATTATATTTCCTTAATTACATATGAATTTACATTTTTAAATATTTTCTAAAAACAAAACAAACATTTAAAAATATAAAAAAATAGGGGTCCGCTGGCATCGGGACCAGGGTCCAAACTACCGGTGATTAGGGCTCCAGAGACAGGAACCTCCTCACAATGCGTGCCGTATCGAGAACTGCCTTCTGAATCAGGCCTTTGATCCAGCCGCCTAACGAGAGCCTCATGAGATGTTGATTGAGGCTCTTGGCCATCAGGCCGTTAGCCGTAACAACAATCGGCACGATGACAGCCGAGTCCACACTCCAGATGTCGACAACCTCATGTGCTAAGTCGAGATATTTGATTTGTTTCTCTTTCTCAGCTTTCACGAGGTTCTCGTCATGGGGAATGGTGATATCGACAATCATCGTGCGGCGCGCTAATCGATCTATCACCACAATGTCTGGCTTATTGGCTACAATAGTCCTGTCGGTGATGATAGATCGATCTCAGTACAACGTGACTTGGTCACTTTCGAGAACTGGGTTGGGCACATACTTGTAGTACGGTACCTCAGAATCCACAAGTTTGTATTTTAAAGCAAGTTGCTGGTGGATAATCCTGGCCACTTGGTTATGCCTGTGCAAGTACTCGCCGTTAGCCAGACGAGAACAGCCAGAAATAATATGTCTGATGGACTCACCCGGACGGTGGTATGCCCGACATATGTCAACCGTCCCGTCCTTCATAATATATTTCCGGTAGTTATTCGTTAGCATAACTTCATCCATAATTGCACAAACAAAACCTTCAGTTTCCCCGAAGAGGTCACCAAAACGCAGCCAGGATACGGACGCTAAAAAGTCTACATCGGGTCCGTGGAGGGCCCGATAAAAGCGCCCGTGGAGCTCCTTGCCTTGCCATACCTCCCTGCGGTCATTGGCACTAAGTACTACAGGTTTATTATTATTATTTTCACATAAGGTTTTATTATTTTTATTATAGGTAAGTATCCATTTCCAAACAAGCTGCAAACAAAGAAAAACTTTATCTTATTACCTCTTTTGATTACCAAGTTTATTTTTCTTTTTTGGTGGATCGGACTCAGAGGAATCTGCAGGCCGTTTTGATGTTTTATTTTGATTTTGCGTCTTAGTAGGCACTTCACTGTCGGATTTCTCTTCACCGTTCTCTTTCGGCTGTTCACCATCTATTTTCTCTGCTTCCTCATCGTCTTCAACTTTTGCAGGTTCTGGCTGTAAAGGAATAACAATTTATAAATATAACCCCAACAATTTTGCTTCTATATTTTTTTAAACTGACTGTTAAGCACAGTGCCTTCATCTTAACATCAGTTAGATGTTAAGTGATGATAAGGCCATGAGTGGAAGCGAACTTCACCCGGAATCCTCATCTACTGAGGCACTGGCTATCTTATATGCCGGAAACACAAAATTGCTACAAACATTGGTGTTATGGCGACATAATTAGATAAGATTGTGGTAGCTAGCCAGGCGGACAAAGAAGCCCTACCAAACCGAATAAACAAACATGTATCCCCTACTGGGAATCGAACCCGGGAGCTCTGGGTCCGAGAAAGGTAGTTTTAACTACAAGACCACAGAGGCGGCAAAGTAGTTATAAAGTTAAAAAAATCAGTAACTTACAATAACATTTGAAAACTTCCTTAGTTTAGCCACAAAGAATCCATCCATGTTGTGAGTATGTGGGTAAAACCGTCTAGTCAGTTTCAATGAGGGGTGGAACCGATGGTGCCTATATTTAACAAAACCTTCTGTGCCAAAATCAAGACCAGTAGGAACTAATTTCACATTTCTTCGTTTTAATGCATAATTAACTACCCATTCGTTTTCTTCCGGCAATATGGAACATGTTGAGTACACAATGTAGCTGCCAGTACTTGATTTTGCATTACAACAATCTATAGCAGCCAAGAGCAGCTGTCTCTGTAGATTGAAACATCTCTGGATATCTTGTTGATCCTTTGTAGTCTTCACACTTGGATCTTTTGCGATAACACCAGTACCCGTACAAGGAGCATCTAATAAAACTCTGTCGAAACCCTTGATTACTTTAGGGAACTGACGACCATCATAGTTACATATAATAGCATTGACCACGCCAAGCCTATGGAAATTGCCGACAATAGCCTTAGTTCTCTCTTTATTGGCATCATTGGCAAATAATGCCCCAGTGTTTTTCATTATTGCTGCTATGTGTGACGCTTTCCCACCAGGAGCGGCACACATATCTAATATTCTCTCGTTTTCTTGTGACCCTAGTGCCATGACCGGCAAGTAGCTCGATGCTCCTTGCAGAATGTAATGACCGGCTAAGTATTCGGGAGTTGCACCAATAGGCACAGTTGAACTATAAACAACTAAACCCACTTTACTCCACTTTCCAACTGGATCTAAATTGACACCCCTATTAATAAGTGCTTGTGCTAAATCTCTTCGCCTAGTTTTTAAGCTGTTTGTTCTGATTGTGACAGGCCTTGCTACCTCACTGGCTTCCAAAAACTCTACAAGTTCTTGGACAGGAAATATTTGCATTAACACTTCCATCAGAAACTCATTATAACTATAGTACATGCATAAATCTTTGAGGAGTAGCTCTGTATATTCACACCTAGAACGGCCATCCTCTTTGAGTTTACCAAAATCACCCAAGACTATGACAACATCTTTTATCCTTTGAAGCACATCTTGCAGGCTAGTAGGATTTAGCAGCTCTTCTTCTGAAGGAAATGCAAACACATCTTGTTTAGCTATATTTAGTTGCATTTCTTCATCTGCAAGTTTTTCATCAAGTTTCTGTTTTTTCTTCAGTTTGATATTAGCCTTTTCTATAGGCAACATGTCGTCATCATCATCATCGTCATCTTCATCATTTTTTTCAACATCTGAGTCAGAATTGTAAACTAATTTATTAGAGCTAGCAGTTTCTTCATCTTCTGAGGATACGTCACCATTTTCTTTTTCAGAATCTTCAAATAGATCATCAAGAGTTCCAACCTGAAATAACAAAATTTATTTAAAAAAAATAAAGTTTATTTAATGATAAACTACCTAAATCCTTCCTTCATCATCCTTCTCCTTAATTTTTCCTCATTTGTTTTGTTGGAGTGACTTACCTTATACTTTTCTCCTTTTGGTACAGGCTTCTCGACTTCTTCATCACTATCTTCTTCGACATGTGATCCTTCATGGCCACTATCACTATCTGAATCAGATTCTTTTTGCTTGGATTTTGGACCTTTCTGTTTTGGTTTCAACCACTCTTTGTTATCATCAGTAAAACCTTTTAAAATAAGAGAAAAATAATTGAAGGTAATTCATTAAATAATAACAACTATGCAAAAAACTAGCTAACTTATAAACAGGCATTTAGTCGCCATAACATTAATGTTTGCAGCATTGTTGAGTTCCAGTACCAGTAGCTAGAGATAAAATAGCCAGTGCCTCAGTAGTTGAGGCAGTAAGGCAGTAGTTCAGCCTTATCATCACATAACATCACATGATCTTAAGTACGGGTAAGCACTTGGCCTCCAGATGAAGGTAAGATATAAAAAAGATTTTAAAAAATAGCAAGAATTTGAATCAACAACAGTAAAATATAATTGTAGGAGAGGAATCAAAGTCAATGTACTACCTACTTTGTGACTGCTAATTTTTAGGAAAAGAATAAGAATCTTGGGATCAGCCTACACAATGAATACTAGAAGACTTCAGGCTCTTTACTCTCTAAGATGTTGCTAAACTTATTGCATATCTCTTACAGAGGAAGAATAGTGAAACAATGGGGTTGTACAAAAGATCCTGACGATGTGTCAAAGTACTAGTAGAAGAGGGAAACCTCAGCAGACTCAGGCCTAAGATAAGATAAGATAAGACAACGTAATTGATATATCAAAGATTTATAAAATTTACGGCGATCATATGAGGAGCGATTAGATGTACTGAAACTCACAACTCTTAAAAATTCAAAAAAATTCAAAATTCAAAATCATTTATTCAGTTTAGGCTACAAGTAGCTCTTGTGAATGTCATTATGCCATCGGTTCGTAAATCTACTCTGGGCGGGAGATCTTGTACTGAGAAGAACCGGCAAGAAACTCAGCAAGTGTCCAGCTCTTTTCTCCCTTACAGCGTCAAAAATATTGGAAAATACCCTATCATAGCAGAACACTTTCCATTACAAATAAACACAAAAAATATATATAAGACAACCACAACATGTAAAAAAACAAAAAAAAAAAAAAAAAAGATCACATGATTAAGGATCACAAAGACCGTGGAGATCTGATCTGAGTGATTTTTAAACAGACATTATGATGTTCAGAATTGGGACAAATTATTTATCCGAAACAACAACACCCATCTAAGAGGCCACCACTTTAAATTATGTACCAGTTTCTCAAATAACAACCCTCACAAATATTCTCTGAGCAATTGTTTAGTGAGTGCATTGGATTGAATAATTTTTTTTTAATTTATTTAATGTTAAAATGTATAATATAATATTTAATAAGCTAGCTATACTCCCTCTGTTTGCTATGCCCTTACGGGGCGCTACATTTTTATTTTAACACCTTTTGTACCTATTTATTTAATTACTTTGTACACCAATGTGGCATGCAATAAATGATTTGAATTTGAATTTGAATTTGGCTCCTTTGGCTTCCTTGAAGAAGTGGTCTCAGGCCAAAACTTGAACCAATTTAAAAACAGACTTGATAAATATATTCTCAAGAAATAAAAATAAATGATAGTATGATAACTAGTGGTGTATAGCAGAATGCCTGTATTATTAGTACTTATCAGTTGTTTCAACTGCCTGCCTCATAATTTATAATAATAATAATAATATGAGTACCTTGTACAGCGTCATCTCCAGAACTTTCACCTGAGTCTTCTTGTATTTCAACCTCTTGCTGCTTAGCAACATTCTTTTTAGCCTGTTTCAATGCTTTCTTCTTCTCTACTAATTCGGTTTTTTTCTTCACCCTCCGAGCTGCCCTCTGTTTTTGTCTGTGGCTCAACTTTTTTGCTTCAGTATCTTCCTCAACTGTAAATATAAAACATTGTAGTTTCAAAATGTTAGTTTTTTTTTTTATTTATTTTAATCTATGGAATCAGACTCTACATAAACAATTTATATTCATAGATTCACACTTCTCACTAACCAGATTTGTAACATGAATAAATTTACAATCACTAAAATGGTAAGAAATACAAAAAAATCACAAAAATCAGGTGATTTATGTTCATCACTTAAACAATAAGTTGGTTGCAACTCTGGATTTTGTTTTGTATTCAATTTTGCCTGCCAGAGGCCTTCACTAATTAAGGGAAGGTTACCATTCTATCAATGAATTCGTAAAATCATACTATGACATATTTTGGTAAGTAAAAATTACTGACCATAGTTATTCCTTTGAGGATATTACTTTTGGTTATTGGACCCAGAAGCCTCCACAATATCACCAAGGGAGTGATCAGTCACAGTATCACAGCAGAAAACAACCGAAGATGGAGGTCCTCAACTGGTATGAGACAGTCGAAGATCTTCATCAAGGGAATGGACAAGAAAAAGACTAGCAAATTGATGGGACTCTCCAGAGAGAACATGAGGCTAGTCATAGAGATCATAACAGGACACTGTCAACTGAACAGACATCTGACAGTGATAGGAGTAAAAACCGACGCCATATGCCCGGAGTGCACGGAAAGTGAGGAGCAGCCTCCAATTACTAGCTGAGTGCCCTATGTACTCACAGATAAGATGGGAGCTGGGGGTCAGACGCAATAGACATAGAGGACCTGAAGGATCTGAAGGTGGAGCAGATAGCAAGTGAAGTGGGCGCCGTGAAAACTGGATCAACCAAAGCTCCCTCGAAGGGGAGAACGGGAAAAAAATGAAGTGGCCCGCAGGAAACGCGGGTTGATCGTCCGTTCGGCTGGCGACGTCCCCACAAGAAATAATAAAATGGCACTCAAACATTTAAAGGCAATGTTATTACAATAAAAGTAAATAAGTATGTTTTTTTTAATGTTTAACTATAATTAGCTAACCATCATAAAATAGAGGTAGTGTTGATAATTTGACGAGACGTCTAATGTTAAATTAATCAAGTTAAATAAATACGACAGCAAATTAAAAGCACGTGTCTAACACTTACTTAAACCTTTTTTAAAAACTGGGTCTGGTTGTTTTCTTGCCTTACGACCAGGACCTCTCTTCACTTTTTTAGTTTCATCAAACTTTGCCTTTCGTCCCATCTTGTATTAAAATAGTATACAATCGCCACCCAATAATTTTTAAAATAAATCACAGACGATTAGACGAAACCGAAACCAACTGTATGGTAATTGTCAAATTGTGTTGTTCTGTTTCTGTCATAATATGATAGAATGACCGAAACACGTGTTTCGTTCGTAAAGCAGTGTTGGGATCTCAGAATATTATCTAGAAAGCTTATTGTTCTGAGGTTGGGATTTGGGATATAGTTGTTGTTTTTTTTTTAATTTGTTCATGACCATGGATACTAGTCCTTCAGTCGAAAACTAAGTTTATAAGTTTTAACCTCTTTATAGAATGATGATGAATGATAATAGAAATAAAAAGTGAGAAATGTTGTACCCCCCCAACCCCTCGAGTATCTCAGTAAAGATATGGGGCTTTACTAAGTCCTCACACGACTTCTTGAGAGAATTTGAAAAGCGCCGTTGCACTGTTTTGTTTCATTTGCCAACACTCATGCACACTCACGAACACTTAACGGTTAATAATCCACCATTATTTCACATTAATATTCGACATAACACAAATTTTAGAAAATAAAACAAAACCGCAGACATGACTCTTCACTTTTCCGCCAAGAAGTCGCCCATTATAGTTGGTGTGAAATTATGGTGTTGCCAAGCTAGAAAATATTGTATATATATGTATATATAGCGATATCTCGATATAATCACAGACGTGTAATAAGAAGCTATAATATTCTAAACCCGACTCTCGCTCTGTATTTTAAACCCATATTAACGTGTCCGTTAAGGTAGCGTACACATGGACGATTTCACGTTTGTTGTTGTGCCCTCTTTTAGAGCGTAATAAGTGCGTAATTACTGCAAACGGGCGTTTTCGTGCGAAGATGTCCCGGTTACAAAGTGGGTGTAATTTTATTTTATGTAATAAAATTATGTTATTTATAAAAACAACAGCCTGTTTAAAAATCGTAACGGAATCGAGTGTAAATTAAAAAGTACTTACTGCTCAGTTTGCGGCTGCGTCTGATTAATTTTGCAATTGTGTTCTAGACATCATTTGACATTTTTATAAAACAATAAAAGCACAAAAACTCTACAATATGTATACTTTTACTACTTTTTTCAGGAGCCACGAAGTGATTCCCGTGATGTTTCCAACTGCAGTGACAAATTAAACAAAATGGCGGGCATGACATCGCGGGCTGTAATTGGCCTATTGAGTGGACATAGAATACTTAAGCACTCAATGTCTCTTACGATGTAGGATATAAAACAAACACTGGACATAGAACAAACAAGCACAGATTTTATTGTAGTGTCACAAACAAAATTTAAATGATCTTTTTGTTGTTTTTAAAACAAAATGTGGTAATTTTTCTTTATGCAACAGGATTCAAATTTGAGCCTTAGCCAAACTGCATTTAAAGTTAGTTTTCGCTACACACTACTTTAAAGTCTATACTGACACCCCCCAACAACCTCACGGTTATAAAGTTAGGTGTCAGACATCTGTACGCAAGCACAAAGGACGATCTACGTCAGGTCATAACGCCAGATCAGAACACGCTGGTTACGCATCCTTCATCTGGTACTTTTGAGACTAGTATCTCGAGCTAGTTGCCCCGTGGACACGTATAGTCCACTACCTAATATCCAGATAGGTAACTGTCTGCGCTGCTGTAAGCTGTAAGCTCGCTCACTTCTTGTTACACTAAGAGCACAACTCGCAGTGTACCACTGCTTGGGTCGTCAACTCTAAAGTCGACTACCAAATGTCCTCTTTGGTGGCGGAGTTGTAAGCACACTCGCTTCTCGGTACCCATCCAGGCACCTGATCAATTCCAAAGTCCTACGCGGCTGATTGAACCGGAGGCTTTTGCATCTAGCGGGCGCCTCTACTAGTTCTCCAAACTAGTGCCGGAGTTGTTGGAGTAACTACTCAATGATAACCACCGAGCAGCACAACCAACTAAGGGCAAGTCACGTGTCCCGCAGGTCTTTTCGCTTCAGGCCCCCACCGGACCGCTACTAAGACCCGCTCGCTGTGCACGAAATGGAAGCCTGGCCAGACCTCAACCAGGCAGACGAACATTCCCACTTCTACAGCTAACCACATGCCACCACGAGTCCAACCCATGTCCGGGGCCTGCCGGAGACGCCCGCGAAGGCATAACCGGCAGGGGGCCTAGTATCCTAAACTCTCGTGGTACCCTTGAAAAGACAGCCGGACCCGTAGTTCCAACTGCCATAACCTACCTATCAGGGTCAGTAGATGGGACGGTCGATAGGACAAACAAGAACTGAGGCGACGATATAACAATTATAAAAAGAAAAGTTCGCTTTCTGTAAGACTATTAAGAGTACGTTGTCTCTTGACGCAAGCTCGAAATCGCTGGCGTACCTCCAGCTTGATCGTGATGCCAGCGTACACACTAAAAAAGGTCTTTATTTTTTAAACTAAAGAGGCACAAATTATTTTGTGTTGCAGTAATTACGCAGTAATCACATGAATGTACCGAAAACCAATGTGACAACTTATGTGACAGCTACAAATACATAAAACAACTAAAAAGGATAATTGGGATGAAGATATAAGCAATTATTTATTTGACAATGGGTGAACCGAGGGACCACTACTAAAATCATCGTGAATCTTGCATGAAAATATAAATAAAACAGAGATTCTATGTTATTTAGTCATGCCTAATGCCTCATTTACCAATTAACACCAGTACTTCAAAAGTTTTAGAGAACATTGAAGATTTTATTACAATGGACAACGATTGTAAAGGGTGACCATAATTTTAATAATTTAAGGATAAGTCCCTCCTTTAAAAATATATGCGGGAAAAAATACACTTTTTATTATGATCCCAAAATTAGGCCTTTTCATCTTAGCGTTACATGGTAGCTTTACATAATGGCTATTTTCTCCATGGGCATCATCTGGGTATGATCTGAGCGACCAGATTTAGGTTGATTAATTTAGAAAATCTTTTATTATGAATTAACCTAACTTATAATAGTCACTGCGCCCGCCCGTCGAGTTATCGGATCTTTACAATAGAACAAGCAACGCCACATCCAAACGGTAAGTATACGTACTTTTAGGATTTCGTCATGTAGTTTAAAAATGAAATGAGGAGTCTTTAAACACGATCTTTGCAATAGGACAAGCACCGCTAAATCCAAACGACACGAACTTTTAGGAGTTCATCATGTAGTTTAAAATTAAAGGAAAAGTCAATAAAACACATAATTAATATATAAAGTTGTCTTTATTCTTAATCTTTTAATTATTTTTTTGACCTTTTCATATCAAAGCACATGTGACCTTATAATATACTTGTACATGATATACAAGTATATATAAGGTCACATTTTATCAACTGCAAATATTTTGAGGATAAAGTCAACAACATAATATGTAAACTATTTTTATGAATAAACCTTAAATTTGTATGTCAATCGGTAAAAGTGAGTGTGTTATATCGTATTTCGTATTCATGTAGCGCTTCGTTGCGCTAGTCCTGCTCGCATTGTATCGTAGTGGCACCAGTGTATATGACCTAACTTTAACTCTTCTCGTATGTCGCCTGAAAGCGCTGCTTAAATGCTATACAAATTCTCGCTTTCGTCAAAAATAACTGTGATTCCTGTCGAACACTGGTACAACTACCCTAGTTACAACTTACATTCGATGAACTATCGAATAATTTTGGTTCTTATTCGAACACAATCGTTTAACGAATTATTTCAATACCTACTTCAATTGTTTTTGACAACAATCGCCCATCGTTACGACAAATTGCAGCTAGCAACCTTTATAATGTAAGAGTATTCATTTCATTCAATCACGTTAACAAAAACAAAGTAGAGCAAAATTTAAACTCTTTTCTTAAGTCGCCAGGAGGCGTTGCTGCTCGCGTGTATTTGAGCGTACAGCAATTTCTACAAATCTCGAAATAATGATCCCATTTCCAAGCATGTTTAGGAAAAAAATTAAGGTGTCCTGCCTGAAGTAAATAAATTTAATCATGGTCACCCTACGTCGACTACAATGGAAAACATAATTATGTAATTTTCTCTAAAACTATTGAAGTACAGTGTTAATTGGTAAATGAGGCATTTGGCATGACTAAATAACATAGAATCTCTGTTTTATTTATATTTTCATGCAAGATTCACGATGATTTTAGAAGTTTAGTTGTGGTCCCTTAGTTCACCCATTGTCAAATAAATAATTGCTTATATCTTTGTCCCGATTATCTTTTTTAGTTGTTTTATGTATTTGTAGCTGTCACATAAGTTGTCACATTGGTTTGGAATGGTCATCTTTTCGGTACATTCATGCGATTACGCAGAAAAGTCGATTTTTGACATTTTAACCTCAAAATCCATGTAGACTGAGGGCCCACCGAAATTGATCCATCCTTCTTCCAAGAATCCGGTACAATGAATTTAAAGGCTAAAATAAGTTTTCATATCTCCGTCACAATAGCTCTAGGTAGGTAAATTAGCATTCTGTGAGGTGGGCCCTCAGTTCACATGTTCACAAAATAGTAGGATACTATATTAAATAGTAAGGTAGGTAACCCTATCACAAGTCTTGTTCTATATCTCCGTTCCTTTATAAGCAATTCTTATGAAATTTTGCAATATCGTGGGCACTAATTAGGCACTAAATATGTGTGTAAATTTCGTTGCTATAAAATAAGTAGTTTTCGAGAGCGTTCATGGGTACGCCATCGCTAGCTTGATCGTGATGCCAGCGTACACACTAAAAAATGTCTTTAGAAATAAAGAGGTTTAGGTTACAGTTTAAGAAATTAAACTAAAGAGGTACTAATTATTTTATGATTGCAGTAATTACGTACTAATTACGCACTAAAAGAGGGCATAGCAACAAACGTGAATTAGACCATTTTTTTTGTGCACTTATCTGAATAAATGAATTTAATAATAATTTGTATGTCAGCTTAACCGACACATAATTTTATGTGTTTCAAAATAATTTACTCGTTGGACCTCAACACTTTGTCGTCACTTTTGCTCACACCTGTCAAATCAATCATGCAAGGATACGCCAGTCTTTTTACACAAGATCCACACAAAAGACACATCACTATGTGAATGTGGACTAGACGAGGGTACTCCAGACCATATATTTTTCAACTGTTCGAAGTACCCTGTCTCATTGTATGACATCCTACCCTCCAAAATTCCCCAGCCTATTAACTTCCTGTATCTTCTATCTTTCCCTTTCCCTTCTGTTATAAAATATTTGTCATTATATTAATTCATATAACATTAGACTGTAGTATAATTTTATTAGAATCTCCCTTTTAACTGTGTTGTGATGTCTTTATATGTGTTGTGTTTTGTTTTAGGTGCTGTCTACTCAGTTGATTAGAAACTCAATTCACCAAGTTTTAATTCATATCTTCTACCGGCCAATAAATTTTTTACTTCTAATCAAATCAAATCACTCGACATTGGCGGAATTATGTGTGTTGGAAAGACACTCCAGAAGCCATAACACAAGAAAATAATAATAGATTTAGCTCTATTCTGAGGATAAATTACTCAGAATAATAACTAAAACTACTGAAACGGGACTAAAATAGCAACACAAATTCATCAGTTCGCACTATTTTAACTAATGAACCTAGGTGATGTATTGGAAAGAGATTGATTGTCCCTTTTCTTTCGTTATTTCGAAGGTGTCACCAGATTTGTGAAACGAACTGTCAGCTTTTAAACCAATGAGTACTTCTGATTTTGGCCGGGCAAAAGGACTCGAGATTTTATTTTTCTGATGACCGAATGACATAAAATACAATAAAAAAAACTAAGTGTCAACCATTTGTTGCACTCCAACCTCCTTTTCTAGCCATAAGATAGAACGGAACTAAACATAGTTGCACGTTATTTATTTTAACCATCCTTCTATAGCTTTAGTTATTTTTCTGAGATAGATTAGTACTTTAGAAAAAAAAAGAATATTAGTCAAAAAATGTCACTGTCAGTTTTACAAGTTCTACTTTTGTATTTGACAAAGACCTTTTACCTACCTACCTACCTGTACCTTTTTAGAATGAACAAGATTAATTTCTAATAAATTACCAACTTTCAAATTAGGTGGGTACATCGTTTGCTTTACATAATTATCTTTAATTATTTTTTAAAAGACCAAGAAACTGACTGAAAACATCATAACCTCTCTAAAAAAATTAGTGCTCTGCCTGCTTCTTGTTTTATTTATTAACATTGGCTCAACCTGTACCAATTTTAATAAGTACTTAGTAAATATTCTCTAATTTTGATTTGAAATGAAGTTCTTTGATCTGTGTATTTTGATTTGATTTGATTTAGTCAGTTTTATTTTGATTTTTCAGTTTCATTGCTGTCCACTATGTCAGTTACCAGAACTCAAGTTTTGGGATTATACAAAAACTTGCTGAAATATTCTGAGACATTGTACCTGACCGATCCGGCGTATTTAAAAAATAGAATAACTAACGAGTTCAAAAAAAACAAATCATTAACAGGGCCTGAGAAAATAGACTTTGCTTATCAGGTATGTATCATTTGTACTCTTTCCCTTTTCAGTAGATCTTAATTCTTAAATACTTGGACGCCCAATGTAACCACAGGGCCATAGAACAATTGAATTTCTATTGTGTTTGGTTTATGAACAACTGAGTAGCTAAGTTTCCTTAATTTCAAACAATTTTTTTCAATTAGTTTAGTTTTATTAATTAGAATGGTTTTAGCTGCATAACTAAAGCTCTCGACGTTATCTAGTAACAGGTAAATAATAATAATAAAATAGTAAGTTATTTTTATCCAAAATGAATTAATCTTATTTCAGAAAGGAGAAGCTTTTCTCAGACGCAGTGCAGTGGTTTAGAATGTTGCGGTGCCTAAACTATCTACGCTGTTCATCGACCCTGAAGTCATTGGCGGCTTGGAAACACACCTTAGACTACTCTAAAGTCCCTAAAATTAATGAAAATGATTTGTCTGAACAGTTTGTAAGGGGCAGTGGCCCTGGTGGATCAGCAGTGAATAAAAATTCAAATTGTGTAGTTCTTACACATCTTCCTACAGGTATTATGTTGCTAATATGAATTAATTGTATATTGCCAAGTTGCCAGGTCAAGACCTGTAGTAGTAGTGTCCAACTGTTAGCTCTCAAGCCCCTGGTAGCTTCGGCCTGTTTTCCAGGCGCTTGCAAATAACATTGAAAAACGAATACACACATTTACTAAATGTAGACAGCCAAGTCTCATATTAACTTTTTGCTGTTGCTGTCTATTCATTTTGAAGAGTAACTACTCTGATAATAAATAGTGTATATACTGTCCTTTATCTCTCTTAGATTTTTTATTAACTACTGTGCTTGAGTGATGTGAGGGGATTTACAAAATAACTCTTGGAGCAATACCGGCAGGGCACCACTGATGTAGAGGGTTAGAAGTAGTAAAACAAGAAAATAAAAAATACAACATTTAAAAAAAATATACAAAACATTCTTTGGTACAATATTTGTTGCTTTTGTGGTAGTTTCCAATCCAATGGTTTAATAATTAAAACCTTTGAAAGGCTTACCTACAGATTTAGGCAACCCTTTGTGTAACCCTTTCAATGGGTAACCCCTTCAACTAGATAACCTTTTCAGAAGGTTAACCAAATGGTAACCCTAATAATAAGGATATAAATAATCTCCCACTTCCTTATCACTTGCCAAGTTAATTTAGAATGTATGTTCATAACATTAAGCACCATAACACTGTAAAACTGCATTGTAGGATCAGGGCAATTCGGAAAAGACTTGTTTAAACAGCGACTGACCTAACGTCAAACTTTAATAGCTCTTATGTACTGAGCAAAAATATCATACCTATACTGAAGTTGCATTCTGGTTTTGAAACGGTAATGAAAGGGTTATCTGTTCAATTGCTATCCTTTGGGTTACCTATTCTTTCGAATTCCTTCAAAAACTCCTGAATGGGTTACGAGACCTATCCCTGGATGAAAAAATAATATATTTTCTCCAAATAATGTAAATAATACATTGAAGCCACTTTCAATAAAATCTATAATTTGTTTTAATTAAAATTTTGTTTCTTGGTTTCAGGTACAGTAGTAAAATGTCACGTCAGCAGAAGTCAAGATGAAAATAGAAAATTAGCTAGAGAAATGTTAGTTGCCAAACTAGATGAGGAGCTCAATGGAGTAGATAGTGTAGTTGCTCAAAAAAAAAGAGAGGAAGATAGAAAACTGAAAAGGAATGAAAATAAGAAAAAGAAAATGGCACTAATGAAAAACGAATGGAAAAAGAGAGAAGGTTTATCATAGTATCACATTGGCCACTTTATCATAGTATGTTCGCCACTTTAGGTCCAGGGCTCGACACATGTATCATAAAATGTTTATATAATTTTTAACGCAAATTTTGTTGCGGACAAATTACAAAAACACAAATGTTGAAAAAGATTTCCACTGGCTGGTGGTGGTGGTGGCGGGCTGGTTAGAACCACGATAGCTTAATAATTGGGAGAGCACCTGACCCGGTATGTCAGAAGGGTGCGGGTTCAAATCCTGCTCGTGGAAATTTTTTTCAACATTTGTGTACATGTATGATACATGTACACAAATGTTGAAAAAAATTTCCAGTCAATAATAACATAGATTTTTATTTATATTTTACCTGATGACGGCAAGAAAACAGGTGGCCTGTATTCAAATGTTGCTAACAACTTGAATGAGTTTCTGACCTATTTGAATGGTTATTATTTTTTTATTTTATTACAGAACCTCACCAAGTTGCACAATCTGAGTATTTCAGAACTTTTCTGAGCCACTACATCATGGGCCCAAGTTGCCATAATGATAGGAGATGGCATATGAAGAAGATTTTTATGATTAAAGGTTGATCACTGGTTGTTGTCGAACACAGGTGCCATTACCCTACCGATTAATATGAAGTAGTCAAATGTAAACCTATCTAATAATAATTAAAAAAAATATGAAGAATATGATATGATAGGTCAGCTTGCACCTAAGTACATCTTATATCTAAATTAAGTATTTGTACTCTAGCTAGCAGTTGAAGGTGAATTTGATATTGGTATAAACAGCAGGATCATTGCTTTATCTTATTTAAGTTTTGGTGCAAGTGGCTTAATATATTAAAAATTAACAATCAAAATATTTTTTTCCTTGCAAACCTTCCCATCAATATTTGCCCGTTAGAGACTTACTAACGTTTTGTACTAAGTATTGGATAAATAAATTATAATAGAACAATCTACTTTAATAGTATTCTTTGGCGCAGATACGCTAAATATTTATTAGTATAAATATTTAGCGTATCTGTGCTGTAATCATAGTTGATTACAGCACAGAATAGAAAAATGTGTGTGTAGTATAATTTGTAATTACTTTAGACAGAGATCTCAACAAACTATATATACTTGGTCGGTATACATAGAAATAGAATAGGTTAATTCTATTTATCTTTAAATCTAATCTAAAAGTATCGGTGCTTGCTTGTATACCTAAACGTTTTTGTTTGATAAAATTGGTAGCTTCCATAAAAGTAAAACAAAAGAAATTATACGCGTCGGTGGAAAGGTAAAACTGCTCCAAAAGGGCATTCGTGGGAAATGCTCTTTAGAGATTAATATTTAAAATGCATTTCCTACCAATTGATTTTTGGCGCTTAAGCAGTTTTCGCTTTCCACCAACTAATAAGAAAACACCTGCCCAATTATTAGGTAGGTAGGTAATTCTTATTATATATTTTTTTCCTTTATTTATTTTATTTATTTATTTATTCTAGAAAACTCACTGGCTTACAGCATTCACCAAAGCGCCAACAAGCAAAACCTTTTTACAAGAATTCATTAAAATTACATTTAAAATCTTATAAACACATATCAAAGTAATAGATACTAATAATAATAACAATAGATATAAAGCAATACAAAACAAAAGTCAATTGAAATCAAATGAATAAATTTGCAAACACTGTCAAAAGCAGTCATAATACATAGATGTCAAGTCAATAATAAAATTAATACAACATAAACATTAAGATTAAATAAGTTATCATGTCATACTAACTAATACTAATATACAATAAATGGATCCCATCACAAAAGCACGTCAAGCTATATACAATAGTAATCATCATAGATCAACGTCAAGCCAAGAATTTACCTAGTTCATGGCTTCGTGCGATTAGATTCAGCCAGTGTCAAAGTATTTTTTCTTACAAGTAATACATCCTCATCATCATCTCAGCCAAAAGACGTCCACTGCTGGACAAAGGCCTCCCCCAAGGATCTCCACAACGACCGGTTTTGTGCTGATCGCAACCAGCGGCTTCCCGCGACCTTCACCAGATCGTCGGTCCACCTTGTTGGAGGCCTGCCCACACTGCGCTTTCCGGTACGCGGTCGCCACTCCAGGACTATTCCGCCCCAGCGGCCAAGTAATACATAAATAAACAATATTTCCTTCCTAGATGATCTTCTTACAGTGTCTCTCCATTACTGGAGGTTGGCCGTCAGCTCAGTGAACTTCTCTCTAACCTGCGCCAAGCGAAATAGGTCGTCAACCCTGGCAATGCTTGTCCATTCTCGGATGTTTCGTAACGATTTTTTCCGTCTTCCAGCTCGTCGTTTGCCTTCAACTTTGCCCATCATTATCAGCTGGAGAAGTTGGTATCTCTCATGCCGCAAGACATGACCGAGATATCCAACTTTTCTTTTCTTAACGGTCTGTAGTAATTCACGACTCTTGCCAACGCGCTGGAGAACTCTGATGTTGGAAACTTTCTCCGTGCAGCTAATTCGTAGCATTCTTCGGTAGCACCACATTTCAAAGGACTCTAGGAACCTCTGTGTATCTACTTTTAGAGTCCAAGCCTCGCTACCATACAACACTACAGGCCAGACGTAACAAATGGAGCAATCTTAGACGGAGCTTCAGCGATAGTTTACGACTGCATAAAACCTTCTCCATTCTCGTAAGTGTTGCTCGGGCAATTTCAATCCGGGTTCGAATTTCTTATTCGCTATCCCATTCTTCATTCACCCAAGCACCGAGGTATTTATACATCTGCACACGCTCTAGATGTAATCCTGCAACCTTAATCCTGGTGTTCAGGTGGTTCTTAGCTACAACCAGAAACTTAGTTTTAGACACATTCATATTCAGTCCCGCACTCGAACTGCACTCGTGCACTCTATCTATTATATCTTGCTTGTCACGCTCCGTTGAAGCTATTAGTGATGTAACATCGGCTTATCTCAAATTATTTATGACCTTGCCGTTCACTTTAACTCTGACTTCTAGCCCCTCCAGCGCTGCTGATATAATTGCTTCCGAGTATATACAGGTTGAAAAGTAGAGGTGACAGAATACACCCTTGTCTGACTCCACGGCAAACCTCAATCTGTTCAGTTTCCGTATGCCCGACTCTAATAGTTGCTCTCTGGCTCCAGTACAAGTTCTTGATAATCCTGATGTCTTTGCCGTCCAAACCAACATCAATCAGGCGTTCCATAAGAATGTCGTGTTTTACGCGATCAAACGCCTTTTCAGTCGATGAAACACACGATAACGTCAGTCTGCATATCTGCATTTTTGTAGGTAGGCTAGAACATTGAGAGCAAACAATGCTTCTCGAGTACCCATTCCGGCTCGGAATCCGAACTGACTCTCCCCTAATTGCTCGTCGCATTTTGGTCGTATCCTATTATGGATTATAGCTAGGAATATTTTAAGAACATGGCTCATGAGACCGATCGTACGGTTGCTTTTTTTGGCAAGGTGATAAACGTAGATCGGAGCCAGTCATCGGGAAAAGTTCCTGAGTCATATATTTGATTAAAGAGACGAGTTAAAGCTTCTACATAGTCATCTACCAAAAGTTTGATCACTTCGGCTGGTATGTTATCTGATCCGAGTGCTTTTCCCGTTTAGGCTTTATAATGATGATAAATGATAATAGAAATGAGAAGTGAAAAATGATATAACCCCCCAACCCCTCGAGTATCTCAGTAAAGATGTGGGGCTTTACTAAGTCCTCACTTCACTCATTTCTTGAGAGAATTTTGAAAAGTGCTGTTGCACTGTTTTGTTTCATTTGCCAACACTCATGCACACTCACGAACACTTAACGGTTAATAATCCTCCATTATTTCACATTAATATTCGACATAACACAAATTTTAGAAAATAAAACAAAACCGCAGACATGAATTCACTTTCCCGCCAAGAAGTCATGATCAAACTTATTAATAATAATAAGGCTAGTTGTTTTAAAGAATAAACTAATAAGTTTATTCTTTAAAACAACTAGCCTTATTATTATCATCATAACCCGATTCGATCTGATCCCCTCTGAGAATCTAGTAGGGCAAGAGGACATGCTTGCGTGTAGCATATTCTCTCTATTTAAATATTTATTTATAAAAAAGGCGTTCATCTAAACTTTTTCGTTTAAGGGTAGGTTTACAAAAGGTTTGCCCAAGATAATTAAATATTGAGTAGTTCACGGTGAGCTCTATCACTTGAACACTAGTAGGTACTCGGTCAGCACGCCACAGTGTTGCCAACTCTAAAATTTGTCGGATGGTAGAACTCTTCGAAAAATACGGTAAATTTTCCAAAATTATGTTGCAATTTATATTTGAAATACGGTAAAATTACCTTGCCCATTTATTTTTAAGTTCATGAAATAAAACTCATATTTTTATTCAGAATCAGATAGTATTATTGTTTCAATATTTTTGTACATATCAATATTATGTTTCTCAATCATATCTTTAGTGGGATTAAAATCAATACAATTTTTTCCGTGTCGCTGTATGGCCTGCTGCGTTAAAAGGTTTCCCCTGATGGTTTTCGTAAGGAGTTTACTCCGTTTTCTCGTTTTGAAGTCGTTGACTCTGCTGAAGACTCTTTCGCACTCGGCATTCGAGTGTGGTAGCGACAAAATGGCCAACATAAACTTTGGCAATTGTTTGAAATGGGTTGATTGGGCATCCTCTTCACTAACCCGCATTTGTCCTACCTGAGAAAAAAAATATGATTAGGGTCCCGTTGCTATAACAATAGAAATAGAAACTAATATGAATCTGGGGGCACGGCAGCTTACTTGGAAACTTACCTGGTGCCAAAACACGTCAGGAGGTTGACTTAAATCCAAATCTTTGTGGTAAAGGGGCAACTTCCGCCACTCATCATCTAGTTCTTGTTGATCTTGGATGGAAGTTGGGGAAATTCTAGGCAGTAATGGAAATAACGTTGAAATTGATTCTTCTCTGTCATTTGAAATCACTCTGTCTAGATCAAATTTTGCTATTTCTGACATAATTTTGTCATTAATAGAGTATCGTTTACGAATGCCAACACAAGCTCCAACAATAAAATTTTTGCACATCTTTCTCAGAGTTAACTTTCTTTCATCATCTTCAATAGAATCTAATTCTTTCTGGACACCTAAACCCAGATATATATCTTTCAGGTCTTTGTGATTTATTTCTGCAGTTGGATCTAAAGTTTCAATAGGAGCAGAGTTTACATAGTTACGGTTTAGAACCAATAGTAACAGCTCTTTATAAAAAGCTGTCATTTTCTCGTCTAGTTTTGTAATCAAAACGGATTCGCTTTGAAAATAGCTGTTTAATTTCGTAAATTTTGGCAACATCCAAGCCAAAAAATAATAATAGGCCTTCATAATAGGATCATTCAGACATGAATGAATATCACGGCACTCCGAATCTTCCAGCCATTTGCTATCGAAATAAAGACGTAACGCATCCCATTGTTCAAGAATCCTTTGGACTACTGCGTTTAGGGACAACCATCTAGTTTGTGCTGGTCTAAGAATTTTATGCACATCCACCTCAGCAAAATGCTGGAACTCTTTAAACTCACTCTGCCTTTTACTACTGGATTTAAAGAAGTTGTAAATATTTCGAGCCAGTTTTTCACAATTAGCAGGAAGCTCTTTACATGCGTCACTAGCGCAAAGATGGAGGGAATGGCAAATGCATTTGATCACTATTATACCTGGACAATGTTGACGAAATCTACTTGATACTGAGTTATTTCTTCCCATCATTGCGTTGCATCCATCAGAGCCGAAACCTATTATATTTTCCATTGGAATGTCAAACTTTTTAAAGGAATCAATGACAGTATTATACAGTTTTTCGGCGTTTGCAACGTGATCGGTTGTTTGTTCATCAAATAATTGAATCAAGTCCCAAAACCGAGAGCTCACTTTTTTATTCGTTGGATCATAATACCTCACCACTACAGCTATTGTCTTTACAACAGCAATATCTGTGCTTTCGTCCATCAAAATTGAAAACTTTTGTGACTTCAAATCACTGATCAGGTTTTCTTTTTCAGTTTTACCAATACAGTTATTTATTACAGCTTGAACTTTAGTTCTTTTTAATCTAATATCTTTGGCTATCTGAGAATCTGGGCACAGCTTAGGTAATAAATCCGCTAAATGGTCCATGACATTATGAGATATTTTATGCTCAGCAACGAAAGCAGCTAATTTTATTTCAGCAGTCTTTACCAATTGCTTTTCTGTAGTTGGCATGGATTTAAATGCACTTACTATAGACTGTTGTTTTTTGGATGTCGAGGCACTACATCTTTTTATATTATTGATGTGTTTATTCCCAATTTGGTGGCGTTTTATAACACTTATTTCGGCAGTAAAAGATACATTGCACACATTGCAGGTTGCCTTTGATAAGTCCCTGTTATCTTTTCTTAGCCAGTCACAATATTCTTTATTCAGCAACCATTCGTCCCGAAACTTTTGCTTATAATAACGCTTTCTTTTAGCCGGTACTTGTGTTAGGCTTTCTTCTCTTTCAGAAGCGCAGTCGCTATCAGTATCACTATCCATATTTAAAAAAACTCAGATCACCGATCACCACAACACAATAAACTATGCGTGCGCAGTGCGCTCTATGAATGATTTAAAACAATTTCAATTCAGATACTAATAAACCAGGTAAATTACAAAGGTTTAAGCTCAAATAAAGGCAATGCAATCGACATACCTACCATATTCGTGTGCATAATACGTATCACGCTATTGGGGGAATTCCCGAACATAGTAAAAGTGTGCGAGAAGCGTAAGGCAGTGTTGCCGTTAAATAAATTGCAAAATAACCAAAAGTGATAAAGAAAATAACAATTCAATATCTCGAAATTATTTTAGTTGAGACTTGAGATACACTTATCAAAATAATGATGATTGATGAATGTAGATGAAGCGAAAGAAGTATGCAAGGATCGTAGCAAGTGGAAGGAGATAGTCTCTGCCTACCCCTTCGGGAAAGAGGCGTGATTTATGTATGTATGTATGTAGATTTAAAAAATAAGATTCATTCAAAACTTTCAATGGGTATTACGGTGTTTTTTGCTACCGTAATTAGTTTGCTACGGTAGGTGGTAGATTGAGGCTAATTACGGTGTATTTACCGTAATTACGTTGCTGTTGGCAACACTGGCACGCCACCACCACGAGAAAGTCTTCGCGTCGGCGTTCACTATACGTCGGCGTTCACAATACCGTTTGTACTCGTATATTCGCCTGGGTAATATTAGTTTGGAATATATAAGTGGAATAGTTTTTGAGAAGTTTGATAAACTTAAATATTCGTTTTGCAATCGCATCTATATTCATTTGTTTAAGAGGTCGGTGACGATGCCGTCATCCTTTGGTAATATGATCGCAAAAGCTAGCATGCGGTACCCGGCTGGGTTACTATAAGGTTAAATTAGATCTAGATTGTGTTCCTTGAAGGAACGTTGAGCCGCTGATTTTCGATGCCGTTAAGTGACTGATTAACGACTTAAGTGACTGAGATTAACTCTAAAAACCCTTTGACGTTGTTTTAATCAAACGGCTTGAGGAACCGCCGCTCTCCCCCAATAAGTCCGGCAACGCTGTAAAGGCCGCCTGAAGAGGCCAGTAGTCACAATCAAGAAAAAAATCACCATAACCAGTCTAGACCAGAAACTTTCCACTACTGGGCCCGGGCTATATGGTCTGTGGCTTTGGCCTTCCAACAATAAATAAATAAATGTTTCCCACAATCACACCAATTATCTAGCCCCAAGAAAAGATTCCATAAGAAACTCGAGAAATGGTTAACAGACAACGGAACAAACATACTTAATATACTTAAATACATACTTATTATAGGAAACACCCAGACCCGAAACAATTTAGAAAAACAGGTATTTCTAAATTGATCCGACCGGGGATCGAACCCGGAACCTCAGAGATGGCGACACCATGAAAACCGGTGTGCAAGCCACTCGACCAAGGAGGTCGTCAACAATGGGATGTGTACCGTTTCGAGCACTGAGAAAGTTGCTTAATTTGCAAGATGACAATCCGAACACCCAAACTGCAGTGCCATCGAGGATCGAGCTAGTTAGGTAGGTAGGTACACACGCCTGCACGTCGGGGTGTCTAGTGCGAGTCTCCGGTTATTCCACCTATTTCTACCAAAGTATTTCCCCCAGGGGAAATAGATTTCCATTCATTTCTACATACATAGTACATCCTATTTAGTGTGTGAGCAGAATTAATAATGAATAAGTTTTTAATATAATTAATACTACAATTAGTAACTAGGTACTCGGTTTCTCTTGTAGTTTTTAAGTTATGAAAGGAATTTTTTGTTTGTTTAAAAATATATACATATTACTTATAATAAATATTTATTTATATAAAGACTTGCTTGTGTTATTACGATTATTACTACATATTTTATAGCATGTTGTATTAGAGTAGTAGAAATGAATGGAAATCTATTTCCCCTGGAGGAAATACTTTGGTAGAAATAGGTGGAATAACCGCGAGTTTCATTTCGCCATTCGATCACGATAATAAAAACAAACATTTTTGTATTGCAAAATTTTAAACTCAATAAGCACCCTGGAATCTTATTTAAAGCCTAACACCCATAGAATACAATTACTATATAAAAATAGTTCTCAAGTTATTATTTTTTTAAACTTAATTTAAAATTAAGTATAGGTACACACCCACCGTACACATTAGATACATGAGACAAAATATTATCAAATTACTGACAAAAATATAGGTATTACAACAATAGCTACGTCTGCTGTCTGTAGGCTCTCTTTGTGATTCGTAAAATGCAACTGCAGGCAGTCGGACTAGGTTTTCAACGATTGTAAGGGATGGGGAGTCCGGTTCGATCGGTCCGGATGATGAGTTCCGGCGGGGCGCCCAGGCGCGATGGTTCCCTAACCCTGGCGGCAAGTGAGGGGATGCACTTAGGGTTGTCAGTGAGTGTGTAGGTATTCTCCCGAATCTCTGGGTGGTTGAGTGAAGGGCCCACATAGCCATCGCGTCTCGGATGCGGTGGTACTCTACAATGAGTTTCTCTAGCAAAAAATAAGGGTTTTATAATCTACATCTTTCTTGATAAAAATCTTCTGTGCGTGTATGTTATTGAACTCCTTCTAAACGGATGGACCGATTTGGATGAAATTTTCTGTGTGTTCAAGTGGATTCGAGAATGGTTTATATTTACAATTGGACCCGGTAGGTGGCGCTGCTTTAGGGGTCCATCATGGGATACTTGAGCGGACGAATGATTTGTTTGTTTTGTTGTCATGGAAACTGTCAAAGCGGTACGAAGTCCACCGGTCAGCTAGTATCCATGGCCGTTTAAGCGGATATATAAAAATCAATTGCAGTTTGTTTGTCTCGCTAAAACTCGAGAATGGCTGGACCTATTTGGCTGAATTTGATTTTGAAATATTTATGGAAGTTCAGGGAAAGTTTAGACGGTGAGCAACATAAATAATAAGTAACGGAAAATACTAAAAACGACAATTTAATTTTCCAATACCAAATGAATTGTTTGTTTTGTTGTCTGTCTGTTTGTTTTGAAACTGTCAAAGCGGTACGTAGGGTCAGCTAGTGATTATTATTTATTTCCGAATTTTTCTTAAGTAGGTATAACAAATTACGAAAAAAAAGGACCTTAGCTGAAAATTTTAAATATACTCATTAAAACTCAGCAGTTATGCTTAGATAGGTATATGTTGCAGTTTTACATAGGTACCTATACCTTTTTTATTTTTATTTTATTTTTTATTTTTATTTATTTAGATGATGATGATGATGATGATACCTATTTAGAGGTTTTGGGCGCATTTTCCTGTTGTGAGTAGATTCTAAAACGTGCGATATAAGTATATAAACCGTAATTAAAATTGCAGCGCAATTGTTGTTCGTCCGCCCGAAGTTGTATCCTTGACCTATATAGGGCTTTGTCGCTGTTACTTACGGCGCGGTTTTCGATTCTATGTTCCATTGAGGCTGTGATTGTTGACATGCTGAATGCCTATCATCATCATCATCATCCGTTTATTTTTATGTCCCCACTGCTAGGGCAGGACGAGCCTTCCCTATGGATGGATAAGGAGAACGGGCCATAGACCACCACGCGGGCCCAGCGCGGATTGGTGATTGTTAACGACTGCTAATGTAACCGGGACCAACGGCTTTACGTGCCCTCCGAAATTTGGTGACTCGTTTCTTAGACGCACCTCCAAAAGATGGAATAGTCTTTTGCACACGTTTTCCCTTCTTTCGATGACGGGATTTGATGCACTCACTGAAATACCGGTGTTTTATTGGAGGACCCCATGTCCTTCAAACAAGGCGTGAAGTGGCATCTTGTGGGCTTGCAGGGTTGAGGGTGACTGATGCTCGTCGTTTTCACGGTGCTAGTGTTGTGTTCGCTTCTGGATACCATTTCCACATATAAATCAGGAATGGAGTGGAGTGGAGCCACTTGGCGTGTCAGATATAAAAAATGAAAAAAAAAACGTCGTAAATATACACTTTACGCTTTTGCGAACCAATAAAACACCGGTATTTCAATGAGTGCATCAAATCCCGTTCGTGGGAACAATTATCAATATTTTCCGAATCTAATTATCACTTTCTAACACTTGATTATCGTAAGTGAGAATTCATGATAGGGGGTTCTGGCTGTGCCTGAGTAGGTCACGGTCGGAGGCGTCACGGGACGGGACGCCGTGCAGCGTCCCTCGAGCGGCGCGGGAGAAAGTGAAACCAATATCTATTGTACACAATTGTATGGGGCTGAATGGATCGAACGATCTTGTGACGAATAGCCTAATTCCTCTATCAGAAAAGCTAACAGGCTCTATTGTACGCGCATAGGTATATACAATCCAGAATCTAGATTGTTACCGTGATTTACTTGGATAGCCCGTATAGATACCGTACCTATGATTTTTTCTAAGAGAAAATGTCCTGGGACGGAGTAAGTTCATATGCGGAGGCAGTAGAAAGCAGGCTCTTTTGCTCTTTAGCTAAAAAAAGAATGGGACTTCTTGAATCGGCCTCTCCAAAACCAGAAGGCTTTAGACTCTTTGCTAAACTTAACTCCTTTCACTCTTCTTTATCTGTAAAGATGCCTTACAGATAAAGAAAAGTGAAAGGATAGGGTTGCACAAAAGATCCCGAGGTTTCTCCGTCCCGTAGCACTTCAACCCAAATGCTACTGGAGCAGGGAAACCTTGGCAGGGCCCACTAAGATAAGATAATATAAGATAAGGAGTAGGTAGGTACCTACAGCAAAATTGTAAAATGAAAATTACAGTGCCATAAATGCACACGGGTTGTAATAGCAAAAGTTGTTATTTAAAAAGTTGTAAGTAACTATGTTTACTGGCATCTACAAATTGAGTGCAGGTTGTGATGCACTTTTTCAAATTAGTCTGCGAAATCATTTCAAAGTAGGAATCGAAATATGGTTTGTTTGTCTTCTCATTCGTAGTTTCACCTTGTTCTTCAATAATATTGAAGTATCTAGTTAGTTGTCTATTCACATTATAATTGATTGTTTTGTGAAAGTCTGTTTAATAGTGTTTATTGTTTATTATTTAATTATTTTAACTGACGGGCAGAGTCTCCTTTACATATCATTAAATCGGTTCAGTAGTTTTTGAGTTTATTCGTTGCAAACATAAAAAAATTACAAAGCCTAATTTCCTCTTTATTATTAGTATGGTAGTATAGATTAAACGAAAAAATGACAACCATTGCTTTCTGACGAACACTGGAGCCACTATTCATATAACTTTATGGTTACGGTCGAGCAGTGCATGTCACATCTACTTATGTATTCTGCGTATTTTAGGTAGGTCTATTGCTTTTACCCTTTACGAGTTATCGACTTAACAGTGTCATCGTTGTTACTAGTGTTTTGTACTTACGAATTATAAATGTAACTTATAATTATTTGAATAACTATTTTCATTTTTAGAAATAAAGTTAAATATATTTTTTAGGTGAAATAAAACATTTGTTATTTGCGTTAGAGTTGATGCGTTGTTAGGCCGGCTTTTCCACAATCCAAGCCACGTATTATGATGGCATATTAACGGCTCGCATTACCACTTTAACGGCGTGTTAATAAGTATCATTTTCACATGACCAGAAGCAGTTAATTCTTAGTTTTTTAAACATCGCATGACAGAAAAACAGTTTCTGCGCCGCATTAAATTTTACTCTTCGTTAGGGCTGCTAACTGGGTGCCTTATTGCGAGTTGCATTCGCTATTCGGTCAAATTTACAAGAACGAGTTCCTATTTTATTATTTATTTATTATTTCTAGCAAAAAGATAGCAAAGGGCGGATTTTACGCCACGAGTCATTCTCAACCAGTCAACCAGTAAGGGATTAGGAGAGAAAAATTAATCGCAAAAAGACGACTTCAGTATATGTAGTATGGCAACATTATAACACTTCTCGTATTCCACCAGAAGGCGCTGCGCTACTTCAATGCTATACTTTTCGTTTTAGTTAACGTGATCGAAAGGCGATGTTACTCACTAGGCACCCTGATTAAAATTGTTTAGTTGACTTGACAGTTTTCGTTATGGACCATTTCACATTTCCGTATTCAAACTTCAAAGCTCAAATTCTTTCAAACTAATTATCAAAAATTCAATGCTCTACGGAAATACAGATATCTTGACAGTTGTAGTACGAGTATACATTGAAGAAAACTTTTTAATAAGTGAGTTTATGCGATTTAAAGTCCACTAAGTGAAGTTTCAAATCGCATAAAATTAAGTTAAACAAACGTTTTTTTAAATGTTGTCTGTCTATACGCATAGTATGTTTAAGTGACCAGCCCTAACCCACAAGGCCTGTTAACTATATGACTTTCGTTACTTTGTACTCGCAGTGTAGTGTCTCCATATATCAAATACTTACAGAAATACCTACCTACTAGTTCATAAAATTCACAACATTTATAAATATTTATCTGAACAAGAAAGGTAAAGAGGTATAGAGGTAGGTTGCTTTCCAGTGCATCTTAATGTCTCTCGGCAAACTTAGTGGTTCGGCTGTATACTCCTTTTACATATTATTATCTAATTTATTTTAGAATGAGGGGTTACTATTTATAGTTTTACAAATAAACAAAGACTAAGGTCCGAATAGTTATTCCGTGTTTTGTTCCTGTCATACAAATGTCATTTCAAATTAGAGTAAAAGAGACAAAACACGGAGTAACTTCTCGGACCTTATTCTTTATTTATAGGCACTAGGGTAAATACGCTAAACGTCGCCCCCCCCCCCCCTCCAAACTTCGGCCGTCTGCACATTTTCAGCTTGCGTTCATTCAAAAGGAAATTAAGTGGCAATTTTGCAACTCGAATTGCAACCTTAGTTCATACTCTATACGTACAAACCGTTACTATTCAATTAAGTAATTCGCTCTTCGCACACTGAGCGTCAGTAGCGCTGCCGCCGTTGTAGCGTCAAGTTCTAAGCTAAAATAGCTTACTCACTGTGAATACCCGTGCCTCGGGGATTAAAATTACAACGATAAGACGATTCTTTTTTTTTTGCTTTAAGCTTTGTTATCCCTAAAAAGTTATTTTTACTATATTTTGCGATAGTTTTTTCAACGTTTTGCGTATTAGTTTAGGGAAAAATAGGGGGCCGCCATTAGAATACCAGTTTTGACTTAAAACCGGATTCTCGGCCGGGGCCGACTTAAAGTAAATGCAGTCTGTTTTATATATTCAAATTCTACCAATTCCATTGGCTTAATGGGAGAATTAGCAAAGCTTATAGGTAAATAAATCTATTTTACGTTTAATCGCCAAATACCGGCCGGGGTGATTTTACTTGAATATCGAGAAATAAGGTACATGAAACAGGGGCCGACTTTAGAAATATTAAAGATCGTAATGTCGGCCAATATCAAAATTCAAGCGCCGCTATACAGGATGATTACTTTTGTATTGCTTCATTGATTGTGTGTAGTAATTTTTAATTTATTTATTAAACTTATTTTCTTTAAATTGAATATAATTTAATAATATGTATAATTTTATAAAGAAGTTAAGTTTGGACGTAGGAGTTTACAATATTGAAAATATATTTATAATAGCTAAACATGGTTTAGGCTAAATACCTAATAATAAAAAATAAAAAAGAACAAAATTATGCGGATATAATCGCACTATAATAAAAGAAGCTCTTGACGAAATAAATCATATTTGTTGCGGAAACCCACAACACACACTATGCTATTGCTTAGAAATACACCTTAAAATTACCTTAAAATTAACAAAGTCCACTTACATTTCCATGCCGCTCCCGCCGTCCTGAACGGGATCCATATGGTCCGATGGGGCCCGAATCCGGCTCCGGGTCTTCTAGGGTTCCCTAAACACACCCAAACTACCCCAAAGTGCACTTTCCCACTGAAAAATACCTGTTACTTCAGCAGCGGTGTGGCCGACATCCCGGCTAATTGTTTTCCCGAAACAATTAGTTTACGACGCACACACACACACACAATTTGCACAATCCACTTAAGTAGAATAATACGGCTCCAAATGCCCTTATTACTACACAAAACTATTTAATTATCAACACACGATAACCTATGAACCAGCCATATTTGCTTTCCAGAGACAAGAGTATAAAAAAAGAACAACTAGTGATGGGGCCATTATGCCACCAAACAAAATTGAATCTCGATAATCGATTCGTCCATAATACAAATCAAAGTTTTATTTCCAATAAAAATAAATGCCTGTTTATTTGCAACATCCCGCCACCCAAAGCGGACGTACCGCTTTCTAGCCTGAAATCTTAAACTAGTCAACCGGTAATCGAGCTAAGGTCGCGACTGCGCGATTTAGCACCGATCCATCAACCAACACTTGCGCCACACGCGGAGTCCCGTCCGCGCCCCAGATTAACTTTAAAATGCGACCTCGTCTCCAAAATAACGATGGCAAATTAGCCTCTTTTAATAAAACCAAATCCCCCTCCGAAGGGGGCGACGTCCGGTCTGTCCACTTTACACGCTGCTGCAATAAATGCAGATACTCCAGTGACCAACGACGCCACAAGTCCTGACTCGTTTGTTGTATCATTTGAAAACGAGACATCCGGTGTCTGCGTTCATCCTTCCAGGGATACTCAGGCAGGGCAGTGAGTGGCTGACCGACCAAAAAATGACCAGGGGTCAGGACTTCCATGTCATTTGCGTCAGAGGAGAGTGGACAAAGCGGACGCGAGTTGAGAACCGCCTCAACCTTACAAAACACAGTTGTAAGTTCCTCATACGTGAGGGTAGTTTCCCCGACTACCCGGCGCAAGTGGGTTTTTGCCGATTTTACCGCGGCTTCAAATATCCCGCCCCAGTGGGGACAGGCTGGCACACTAAATCGCCATGTGATTCCCCGCTGTGCGAGAGCTTGACTTATGCTATTACAATTTTTATCCAGAAAATCGTTCACATCTTTTAAGTAGTTGGCAGTGCCTCGGTAGTTGGTACCGTTGTCGGACCGAATGAGAGAAGGTAAACCCCGTCGCGAAACAAAACGATCCAGCGTGGCGACAAAGGCTTCCGTAGACAGAGCCGAAACCACTTCCAGGTGGACGGCCTTAGTGGCCAGGCAGACAAAAACGCACAGGTATGCTTTCGTGACCCTAGTGTTACGATAGGCTGTGGTTCTCACCAGAAACGGTCCAGCAAAATCCGTACCGACCCCGTCGAACGGCCTAGTAGTCTGACAAACCCGGTCAGAAGGGAGATTCCCCATCTGTGGCTGCATAGTGGAGGCCTTCACCCGATAACAAGCCACACACTTAAATAACACGCTGCGAACCACTCTCCGAGAGGACAAAATCCAGAACTCCCTCTGTAATATCGCCAGTAACGCATTACACCCCGCGTGAGCGTTTTTCAGGTGTCTATCCGAGACCACCAGTTCTACCAAAGGTCCTCCTTTGGGGAGTAGCAGAGGATGACGGCTACCGAAGGGCAGGTCGGCATTTTTGAGGCGACCTCCAACGCGTAACAGTCCATCCGCATCCAGAAATGGGTTGAGCCGAGAGATCGCTCCCTTGAGCTTTGCGCGACCGACGCGCAAAATCTTCAGTTCGTCCTCGAACCGGTCAGCTTGAACCAGCCGTATCAGGGCCAACAGTGAACTCCTGCGTTCCTCAGCACCCGCCACGGGTGATAACTGCCTCTTGTCTGGATGGCGGCAGTTATGTAGAAATCTCCGGATCCAGCAAGTTACTCCTAGCAATTTGTCCAGTTTGCTGTATCGAGCCGTCAACCAATTCGGATCTGGCCTTGACTCGTTTGTTGTCACCAAAACTTTTATTCCAGGGAGCATCCCTAGAGAGCCATCGATCATGGTGACCGGCCATGATGACTCACCCTCCTTTAACCACTCTGGACCCCACCAGAGGGCATGCTGCACCAATTCCGGCGCGGTGCAGCCCCGAGAGGCACAATCGGCAGGATTCCAGGGGCCGGGAACGTGCCTCCAACAAATTTCGATGCCCGAGTTCTGTACCTGAGATACCCGATTGGCCACAAACGTTTCCAATACGTGGGGTGCCCCGCGTAGCCATGCCAGAGCTACCTGACTGTCAGACCAGGCGTAGACATTCCGGATGTCCACCGTAGACGTCAGTTCCTTGTGCACGTGGCACAACAGTTTGGCCAATAGATGCGCCCCGCAAAGCTCCAGCTTCGGGATTGTCAGCCTAGTTTTGAGGGGAGCCACCTTGCTTTTAGCCAGAATCAAGGAGACGGCGACTCGACCCTTCGAGTCCACCGTTCGCAGATACACCACTGCGGCATACCCTCGTTCTGACGCATCGCAGAAGCCATGTAGGCTTGCCCTGTATTTGCCCCGCGGCAAGATCCGCCGCGGCAACGCCACCTGATTGATCGCCTCGATCGTAGAGATCAGAGCGAGCCAAGTGTCAAGTGAGAGCCCTACCAGTGGCTCATCCCACGAGACTCCGAGTGTCCACAGTGTTTGCAATAAACACTTCGCCATAAAAATGCACGGGCTGATCCATCCATTTGGATCAAACATCCGAGCGATGGTGGAAAGGACCGTCCTTTTCGACCAAACTCTTGTAGTTTCCAGTTCTACCCGGAATGTGAAAATATCGTGAACCGGCTGATATTTAATTCCCAAAACGGCGATAGAGTTCGGGTCCCCTGCGTCCTCAAATAGCTGAGGATTCTGTTGGTGATCTTCCGGAATCCCAACCAGAAGCTGTGGCTCGTTGGATAACCATTTTCTCAACTCATAACCACCAGCCGCGAGGAGTCCGATAAGTTCATTCCTGATGATGAGCGCCTCCTCCAGAGAGGCTGCCCCTGTGCAGATATTATCTACGAACACGTCACGTGTCAGTACAGCGGCTGCCCGGGGAAAGCGAGCCCGTTCCTGCTCCGCCAGTTCCAGCAGTGACCGGATGGCAATGAAGGGACTCGACTTCAGGCCGTACGTGTTGGTGTTGAGCTCGTAGACGGTGATGGGATCCTCCGAATGCTCCCTCCAGAGTATTAACTGAAACCTCCTGTCCGCAGGATGTATTACTGTTTGGCGGAACATCATCCGGATGTCCGCACCGATCACCACCTGGTGTCTTCGGAAATTTAAAATGATGTCGACAATGTCCCGATGTAACTTCGGACCAGAGTGGAGACATTGGTTCAATGAAACTCCAGTCGACGACGGTGCCGATCCGTCAAAAACAGTCCGTAGTTTTCCAGATGATGCCTTCAACACCGCGTGGTGAGGCAAGAAAAAATGATTTGTCGTTGTCCAGTCGACAGTCGCCCGCGACATATGCCCCAAGGCCTCGTATTCTCGCATGAACTCGATATACTTTTCCCGAAGTACCGGATCGCGAGACATACGACGCTCCATGGACAAGAGTCGTTTCTCTGCCAACGCCCTCGATTTTCCCAAGAGAGGGGGACAGTCGATAAAAGGCAGTCGAGTTTCGATCCTACCCGACGCCATCCGGCGTGTGTGATTCTTATAAAAGGTTTCGCACTCCACATGCTCCGGATCCAGACGGGAGACCATGGGAGGCTCTTCCAGTTCCCAGAATTTTTGCATCGTCCTAGCGATGGAGGTAGTAGCGACGACAGGTGAGACATCCCGCGTCTCCTGGTCGAAAACCGGTCCCATTAAAACGTGTCCAAAGATGGTAGGTATAGCTACCAACGAAGAGCGGCCCAGACTCCGCTGAGGCCCTAAAAGGATCCAGCCCAGTACATCCGCTCCCAATATGAGGTCCACCGGAGCCGGCTCCTCGAAATGAGGGTCCGCCAGCATGAGCCCTGATGTGTCAGGCATTGCGTCCCGCGGAATGTTTGTCGGTGGATGCCAACCCAGCAGATTGTCGAGTACGATCGCGGCCGCCGCAATCCGTATCGAAGCGGAATGCACAGGAGAGAAGGAAATGTGGGTCTGACCGGACAGACCCCCCACTTCTGTATCTCCGACTCCCCGAATCGGAACTGAGGGAGGCACGCACTCCAGACGTAGGCGCCTCGCTACCCTCGTAGTAATTAAGCAGCCCTGTGCCCCAGTGTCTAGGAGGGCTCGTATCCGGACGAAGTCCCCCCTAGGTCCCCAAACGCGTACCTGCGCGATGGGCAAAAGAACCGTCCTCGGTTCCGACGTAGCCCGACCACAGGCTAGTCACGCGTCAGAGCCAGCAGCCGACCCTGTCGAACCGTGATGACTCGGCCAGTAAGTCGGACGCGTGCAGGCCACCATCCGGGGTGGTGCGTATCCAGCTACCCTACCATACCGGTGATAGGGTGGGTGGTATTCCAACCTAGGGTACTCGTGCAGTACCGGTGAGAACTGTTGACGGTTCTCACGTCGTTGTTGTTCCGGTAACGGCGGCGGAGGATACGCGTACGAGTATCCGGGTGTTGGGTCCGGAGGTGGGGGTCCCTGCACCCAGTGGCCCTTAGAGGCACCAACTCCTGGTGTTGGTCGCGCCGGGTGCCGGGTTGTAGCCAGAACCCGGCTCCGCTCCGGCGGTCCCCAACTCACCTGAGCCGGGGTGTACGAGGGGTTGTAGTGTGGCGGCCGTGGCGGACTCCGTCTTTCCGGAGGCGGAGTTGACCCCGGCCCCAAACCGCCACCCGTGGGAGATCCCCTCTCCCGAACCGGTGCTGAGCCCTCAGCACTACGGGTGCACAGTAAGCGATGGTGCGGTCCGCCGCACACATCGCAAGGCCTCGCCTGGGGACACTCATTATACCTATGTCCTCCCAGGCAGGCATAACACAATCCTCGTGTCCGAACGAGGTTTCGGCGCTCTTTTGTGGGCAGCCCGAAAATTGCTGGACATAGCTGTTCCAAGTGCTGCTGTCCGCAAACCCGGCATCCAGAACCGGGGTTGATGGCGGCCGCAGCCACCAGCCTGCCGCGACCCTTCCCTGGGTTGCATGGCGGCTGGGCGCCGTAGACTCCGGAAGTGCGGGCCGGCGCACTTGTCGGAGCCTCCTGGGAGGTTAGCTGGTTTTCCAGCAGGCCAGCCTCCTCTTCCAGGAACTCCAGAAGTTCCCCTATCGAGGGCAGAACGCTGCCGAGATCCTTGTGGACCAGTCGATTCCGCTCGAACTTGTCCCTCATCTCCTGCGACAACTTGGCCAGAACGATGTGCAGAAGCAGGAAGGACCACTGGTCGACGGGCAGTCCGAGCGTCCTTAACCCGTTTAAGGACACTGTGATCGGGGTGATCAGCTGCGCCCTCAGCTGAGCCCTATGGTTGACCCTCGGCAATCCCAGCAGATGGGTCACGTGCGCGTCCG
The DNA here is from genome assembly GCA_947562085.1 of Eudonia lacustrata. NCBI lineage: Eukaryota > Metazoa > Arthropoda > Insecta > Lepidoptera > Crambidae > Eudonia > Eudonia lacustrata. The sequence goes on from OX387314.1 coordinate 20,913,361, forward strand.
CCTGAAGACGCGGCTTTTCGTACCGCTTCTCCAGCAGCTGCATGGCGGTGTCGTAGCTCGCATCCTGCAGCTCCAGATGCTGTACGAGCTGTCTGGGTTCTCCGTCTAGGAAGGAACGGAGATATGCCAGCTTTTCGGCCTTGGTGAAATCCTTCCGAGTATCCACCAAGGCCAAAAACATGTTCCGGAATCCAGCCCAGTCCCGCATACATCCGGTGAAATGCGGGACCTCCAGGGCACCCAATCTTCCCATGGCGCTGGGTCCAGGGGTGTGGAGCGAAGCGGGGCGCGCAACAGGCTTCCCCTCCCGCAGTCGCTCGATGTCCTTCACCCGCTGAAGGACCTCGTCGTAGATGTCTTGGATGTGCTCCAGATCCTTGACATATTGGGCGTGGAGGGCCAGCTCCTTCTCCCCGACCGGGTCGGTTGACAATAGAGCGGTTACCGACCGCTCGGCCAACAAGAAACGAGCCTGCATTTCTTTCGAACGCGTCTCCAAGGCGTCCTCCCGGTTAGGCCGATCTACTAATGCAAGCAGCCCGGTGAACCACCGGAGCTGCTGAGCCAACTCCTGCCGTGACGCTGTCATTATAAATAATTTAAACTAAATAAACCTAAACACAAAATTAAAACAAGTCAACGAAAACACGGAATCGATTATCCCGAATCGACTCGATGCTTTCAATTGAACGAAATTAAATAACAATTAACGTTCCGAGAAATGTCCCAGCCCAAATGAATGAACGAACGAAAACAACGGTACTACCAACCTTACAATTCAACCGCACCTGTCCCGGAAGTGCGATTTTACACGAAATGAGCTTAACCTATTACAAACTAAAAAAAATACACAAAATTACACCGATTAACCTAGAGGTCCGGTATTAACCACGCTCTGCTACCAAAATGGTGCGGAAACCCACAACACACACTATGCTATTGCTTAGAAATACACCTTAAAATTACCTTAAAATTAACAAAGTCCACTTACATTTCCATGCCGCTCCCGCCGTCCTGAACGGGATCCATATGGTCCGATGGGGCCCGAATCCGGCTCCGGGTCTTCTAGGGTTCCCTAAACACACCCAAACTACCCCAAAGTGCACTTTCCCACTGAAAAATACCTGTTACTTTAGCAGCAGTGTGGCCGACATCCCGGCTAATTGTTTTCCCGAAACAATTAGTTTACGACGCACACACACACACACAATTTGCACAATCCACTTAAGTAGAATAATACGGCTCCAAATGCCCTTATTACTACACAAAACTATTTAATTATCAACACACGATAACCTATGAACCAGCCATATTTGCTTTCCAGAGACAAGAGTATAAAAAAAGAACAACTAGTGATGGGGCCATTATGCCACCAAACAAAATTGAATCTCGATAATCGATTCGTCCATAATACAAATCAAAGTTTTATTTCCAATAAAAATAAATGCCTGTTTATTTGCAACAATATTAATAATATTTTTCATTGTTTTCATATAAAACACCCTGTACCCGGCCGACATTTGGGAAAAACGTGACCGACCATGGGCCGTGAATGGCCGACTTTAAGGTTTTTTCGTTCTTGACGCATTTAAACCTTAATACTTTTTTCTTTTACTAGGCAAGTCAATCTTATGCCTAATAAACATTAAATAGATTTTCAATCTTTCTAAAACCGCATCTCAAGCTATCCTTTCATTGCAACTGATGGGGCCAGAGCGATCTAAAGTTAGAAAATCCGTAAGGGGGCCGACATTTAGCGTATTTACCCTACGAGTTTAAAGTTCACACGATAAAAACACAACAATAAACTACGTTGTTCTAAATTCAAATTATTATTCATGACTAGCTGACCCGGCGAACTTCGTACCGCCATATTTTTTTTCCTGAATATAGTAGAAAAATAAAACTACTTTTAAATAATTCGATCATAACTATTGTAATGCTTCGTAATGTACAATATTTTTCGTTTTTCCTTCTGGAGAGAAAATAAATTTGCAGATGGTTTTCCGACTCTCGAGCACGCAACGTACAACTAACTGTCCATGCGAAAAACCCGTCGATATACACACTTCTAACGATTGGCCTTGGGACTTATTAATTGTCATTGCGATTGCAAGGCGCACTGGAAACTGGACACGTTTAAATTATTAGTGGAATTCTTGAAATAAGCACATTCTCCACTTTGAACTTTCCTATGATTATAGAAGCTTCAATCAAATTTTTCATAATTTTTTTAACAGCGAATCTTGTTCCGTTGCACAATTTTGGCTGATTCAGATTACGAACATAATTATCACAGATCCAACCTTGAGCTGTAAATTATGGGGCGGTAATCCTGAAAAGTCTAATGAATTTAGGAATTCAATTGGATATTGACTACTTCATTTGGATCATTCATGTAGTCGATTGACTTAAATTAATGGATTTTGACGCCTCACAGATGGCATTTTCTTTAAATCAATAACAATATATAATATAACACTACGATAAACCTTCAAACACACGAAACACCGATATTACTTTTGCAAAAGAAGCGGTAATTCTATTTGATTGATATTATGATATGACGAAGCATGTCATACGACGTTTTGTCCGTTTGAAGTTGTCAAACTCTGGCTGAAGAACTGTACGTCATTTTGTCACATTCACTCACTCACTTTCATATCATGATATTTAAAAAAATCATACTTTAGTAAAAACATATTTTTTTCTTTTAATTTTCTTTTGTACAAACCTTGTTCTAATAATAACAAACACACAAAAAAAAGAATTATCTAATTTGGTGCAGTCGATCGGAAGTTATGCGCGTACATACATTTCAGTGATTCATTTTTATTTATATATATAAATCTAATATTAATAGACATGGAAATTAATATTCGGTTGCATTCGGAAATTACGTTGACCAAGGGTCATGGTAATGTAACGATAGTACATCATGGGTTAAGAAAATAGAAGCACTGTTCCACCTACTTAGATCTGCGCATTACCTAATTATAGGAAGATAGTAGATACCTAGGTATGTAAAATTTTACGAATTACTATTATTTCAAAGTAGTTTATTCATTCTATAATACATAAGTATTACACATTCTAAAATAGCCGAGAGAATTTTTTTTTCACATTTGCCAAGTTCACATTAGCAAATAAAATTATTTCTGTATACCTAACCTAATACAAAAGAACTTCGAGTCTTTACACAACTTCAAAGAAACTGTATGGTCATGACATTGCTACGACCTATTAATTTTCCGGGTAGCGAAATTAAACGAAATGTTATAATAAACATAGGCCCTCGAAATGAAGTAGGTCTGTATTGTTTGTTAATTAAAAACAATATGATTGAATTGAAACGAAATACTTTGGACGGATTATCGCGATATTTTCGCGTTATCTCGGATACTCGCGTTTGTTTTCCATTTGATTACAACCCGAATGTTGGAAACAACCCTTTGCAGGGATACGCAGGGTCTGTGGTGTCCCTTTGACCGGTTCAATGTAACAATGTCAAAGTTTTTAAATAAAGACGTTTGGTGTGATACGACCTCTTTCGTTTTTAATTTATTTTTTTATGCTTTTTTCGTTTTTTTATTTCAGTGACATTTGTGCTGTTAGGTTTTTTTGGAAATCTTTTAATTAAAAGTTTCCGCTTTTGTTCACTGTATTCTTTTTGTTTCATTTATTAATTTACCATTTTCCTAACTTTTTTAGCCCTCCTACATATGTACCGGGCCAGGTTCAGGTAAACTTTCAATTATGCCATCATGGCTCTGTCAAACCCGTGCAAATTGATTAACGCTATCTATCTGAACTTACTTTGTAAGCCAAAGAAGCCCCTATACATATAATGTCAAGAACTACTTCATAAACATACTTACATCCGATTTACACATTTTTATATTAATATCACTTTTCTTAGTGGTAGGTACCAATGTTTGCAATTTAACTAAGTCATGACTAAGCGTTTAACACCAGTCCTCGTCACCAAATAATAATAATATACTTACTTAGACCCATTGAAATTTAAGTACATTGTTTTTCTATTGGCGTATTTATATAATTGAACACTTACAAAACAATGATTAGTCATAGCTCTATATTAATCAAGCGTAAGTAATGTAGATAATCATATCTACAGTATAAGACATGTTTATCCATTATGCACATCCGTACATATAATTTAAACGTTAATACACAGAACCAAAACTCCGGCATGAATTCGTAAATATTTCTCCTTGATAAACAAAGAATGCTCCTAATTTGCGAAACTAATTAAAAACTCTTCGTTTCCTTAACGACTAACTACGATAAACGGTAAATACACAATTATGTTTTGAATCTGTACAAGTTTTGATCACGTTAAGGGCCATCCATATTTTTTTTTCTTTTAGTTGATGGCTTCGTGCGACTAGCCCATTTAGCCAGTGTCAAAGTAATTTTTCTTACAAGTAATACATAAATAAACTATATTTCCTTCCTTTACGATGATGAGGAATGATAATAGAAATGAGAAGTGAGAAATGATATACCCCCCAACCCCTCGAGTATCTCAGTAAAGATGTGGGGCTTACTAAGTCCTCGGGCGTACTTCTTGAGAGAATTTGAAAAGTGACGTTGCACTGTTTAGTTTAATTTGCCAACACTCATGCACACTCACGAACACTTAACGGTTAATAATCCATTATTATTTCACATTAATAAACGACATAACACAAATTTTAGAAAATAAAACAAAACCGCAGACATGACTCTTCACTTTCCCGCCAAGAAAACCCATCCATAAATTACGTCACACGAATTTCAGGACCTTTTAACCCCTCCCCCCGTCCTTGTCAAAGATTGTCAAATTTTTAGAAACCCCTCCCCCTGATGTGACGTCACACATTTTCCAATTTTATGCATGTATTTAAAAATAATCAAAAGAAAACAGTTATTTCATTTAATTTTTTTCTTATATTTATTAAATCATGGATGCACAGACTTATTAAGACTAGGGGCCACTCGGGCAAATTATGAACTGATGGTGGGCCACCAGAAGTATAGGTAATTAAAGACAATGAAAAATTGATAATAATGTATTCAAATTGAAAAAGAATTTATTAATTTGAAGCGTGGCACTGCATAGTGCTTACAATCTTTTTTATATTTGGCTCAAATTTACTTGTAGCAACACGTAAAACTGCTTCCAAACTTTCATTTGCAAGGCGGTTTCGATTTTTTGTTTTATTATTATTTAGGATTGAAAAGGTTTGTTCACATATATAGGTAGAACCAAATAAGCTTGCACATTTCAGAGCGTTTATGCGCAACTCTTTGTACGTATTTTTATCAATGCAGCGGTAAAAGTTCAGCAAGTCTCCTTCGTTGAATTTGTTGCGTAAATCTTGGTCGTTCTGAATGTCGATAATTTCTAACTGCATTAACTCTGGCGCATTTTCAACTGAAATCGTGAAAGGATTGCTAAATATGTCCAACAGAGGTTTCACTGTTTTAAACTCCGAAAATCTGTCTTGAAAAGATTGAATCAAAATATCTAGCTTTTTTACATAACTGAAATTAATAGCAGTTTTTTTGAATTTTTCAGCCATTTTCTTATAATTCGGAAAATGATTGTAATTTCCAGAATTCAATTGCGATCTGAAAAGTGTCAGCTTGCATTGAAAGGATGATACATGTGCGTAGAGCTGGGATATCAGTTGATTTTTGCCTTGAAGCCGTGTGTTCAAGACATTCAAATGATTTGTAATGTCAACTAAAAAAGCCAAATCACACAACCAATCAGGACTTTTAAGTTCCGGGACGTCCCTTTGCTTTTCCGCCAGAAAAATATCAATTTCTTCTATTAAATTTAAAAATCGTTCCAGTGTCAATCCACGACTTAGCCACCTTACTTCTGTATAATACAGTAAATCTCCATGTTCGCATTCAATGTCATCAAGGAATTGTTTGAATTGCTTGTGATTGAGTCCTCGTGATTTTATGAAATTCACAGTCGAAACTACCACTTTCATGACATTTTCAAATTCAATTTTTTTAGAACAGAGGGCTTCTTGGTGTATAATGCAGTGAAACTGCATGAGATCTTCAGCGTTTAAGTTTTTTTCTTGCAAATGCTTTTTCAACAAAGTAACTAGCCCAGAATTGACACCAATCATCGAAGGAGCACCGTCAGTCGAAACTCCCGATAATTTCGATAAGTCCAAATCAGTTTTTGAACACTCGTCCAAAAGTACATTGAGTATATCAACTCCTCTGGTTTGACCTTTCAATGAACACATTCCTAATAACTCTTCGAAGACTTCAAAATCTTGAGTAACACCTCGTATGAATATAAGAAGTTGAGCTGTGGAACTAATATCAGTGGATTCGTCGAGTGCTAATGAAAAAAAATCAATTATCTTAGTTTTTTCATTTAATTGTTCCGCAATATTATCTGACAAAGACATAATTCGTCTTTGGATGGTCATACGATTCAGTTGAATTTTCTCAAACTTTTTTGCTGCTTCTGGACACATTTTCTTAGCGGCAATTTCTATGCATTCTTTTACAAAATCCCCATCATTGAAGGGGCGACTCCGCTTTGCTATCATTCGAGAAATTTCATAACTAACTTCTGTAGCTGTTTCTGTATCTTGAATGGGTTTTGTAAACATAGCTTGTTGACCAATAAGCTCCCGTTTTAAAGACAAAACTTTTTGCTTTCTTAATTCGCCTGTAAACTTCGTAAAAGTAGGATGCTGCGTTTCATAGTGCCTTTTTACATTATATTCCTTTGCAATCGCAACAGAATTCTTGCAAATTAAACAAACGACTTTGTTATGCGACCATACAAAAAAGTATTTCTCAGTCCAAATTTCTTGAAACTGCCGATTTTCATCTTTAACCTTACGTTTTTTACTAGTTCCTGGCATGTCCATGTTGCGTTTTAATCCTGACTAGGATTACCACAGCACCTAAAACCAATTACAGTTCCTAATTAATTACCAAAAATAATTGATAAAATATGTAGATAAAATTAATAACAGTTTTACTTACGATTTCACAACACAATTATACACGGCACTTGACGGGAAATCTACGTTGAATGTGGATCAAAATATATTATAATTATGACACCGGCTAGTCGAGTTAAAATCTACACTAGAACTAACGACACTTTACTCAAATTAAAACCGAACTGTCGGTCGCTGCGGTTAGCGTGGCTTTTATACCACGCGCATAGAGTCGAAAACTGTCTGGAGAAATCTCGAAACCGACTCTGGAAGCTTCGTGTATCTACCTACGCGAGCTATCGGGAATTTGGGACTATTGCTATCTCGCTCGCTCGAACAGTATAATAATAACGCGGCGCGCTTCCTCAAGAAAACGAATTTAACCGAGATCAGCACGAACATTACCGACCGCTGTTACCGACGCATGCACGGCGCACCGATAAGATTGATAGAGCGCGCGCGCGAGATTCAAATTACTTTTCGAACATTTGTTATTGGTTTTATTCTGGAATAGAACTCAATATTTTCGAATGTACGAGAGTATTATTTTTGCTGTCGGCGGGCCACCAGTATTCGACCGGCGGGCCGCATGCGGCCCGCGGGCCGTAGTCTGTGCATCCCTGTATTAAATAGTCTTTAATAAAATCAACATTATAAAAGTACCTAACATGTTACCACCCACGTCATATCGATGACGACCATTTCAACAGATATGTATGTAGGTTGTCATTAGTTGAACAAAAGGCTTAATAAAATTTCATAAAATGTCAGTTATAGACATAAGTAAAATTATTATAGCGTTGGTATAATAATTGTACGGTTATTGATACAGTAGGATCGCCATAAGAAATCATTTCGAATTTGTGTTGTTAGTTGTCTGTTTTTTTGTGATTTAATTAAATATGTATAGTTTTTAGATTTTTCCCTGTACTTGTAATATAAGACGATATTACTTGCCAAATTTCATAGTTCTAGGTCAACACGGCAAGTACCCTATGAATTTTGATTCCCTTGAGAGTGTCGATATATACGTTTATCTACACTAATGTTGTAACATTCTACTTATGTTTCCAATACTTGACTTATAATTACTACTGTTATAGCGCAGACAACAAAACACTCAATTTAAGCAATTTCACATGATGGTATAATATCCACATCGATATCGTAAAATCTCATTATAACATCAATAAAACGCGACCAATTAACCTGTAATGTAGATAATCATATCTACAGTATAAGACATGTTTATCCATTATGCACATCCGTACATATAATTTAAACGTTAATACACAGAACCAAAACTCCGGCATGAATTCGTAAATATTTCTCCTTGATAAACAAAGAATGCTCCTAATTTGCGAAACTAATTAAAAACTCTTCGTTTCCTTAACGACTAACTACGATAAACGGTAAATACACAATTATGTTTTGAATCTGTACAAGTTTTGATCACGTTAAGGGCCATCCATATTTTTTTTTCTTTTAGTTGATGGCTTCGTGCGACTAGCCCATTTAGCCAGTGTCAAAGTAATTTTTCTTACAAGTAATACATAAATAAACTATATTTCCTTCCTTTATGATGATGAGGAATGATAATAGAAATGAGAAGTGAGAAATGATATACCCCCCAACCCCTCGAGTATCTCAGTAAAGATGTGGGGCTTACTAAGTCCTCGGGCGTACTTCTTGAGAGAATTTGAAAAGTGACGTTGCACTGTTTAGTTTAATTTGCCAACACTCATGCACACTCACGAACACTTAACGGTTAATAATCCATTATTATTTCACATTAATAAACGACATAACACAAATTTTAGAAAATAAAACAAAACCGCAGACATGACTCTTCACTTTCCCGCCAAGAAAACCCATCCATAAATTACGTCACACGAATTTCAGGACCTTTTAACCCCTCCCCCCGTCCTTGTCAAAGATTGTCAAATTTTTAGAAACCCCTCCCCCTGATGTGACGTCACACATTTTCCAATTTTATGCATGTATTTAAAAATAATCAAAAGAAAACAGTTATTTCATTTAATTTTTTTCTTATATTTATTAAATAGTCTTTAATAAAATCAACATTATAAAAGTACCTAACATGTTACCACCCACGTCATATCGATGACGACCATTTCAACAGATATGTATGTAGGTTGTCATTAGTTGAACAAAAGGCTTAATAAAATTTCATAAAATGTCAGTTATAGACATAAGTAAAATTATTATAGCGTTGGTATAATAATTGTACGGTTATTGATACAGTAGGATCGCCATAAGAAATCATTTCGAATTTGTGTTGTTAGTTGTCTGTTTTTTTGTGATTTAATTAAATATGTATAGTTTTTAGATTTTTCCCTGTACTTGTAATATAAGACGATATTACTTGCCAAATTTCATAGTTCTAGGTCAACACGGCAAGTACCCTATGAATTTTGATTCCCTTGAGAGTGTCGATATATACGTTTATCTACACTAATGTTGTAACATTCTACTTATGTTTCCAATACTTGACTTATAATTACTACTGTTATAGCGCAGACAACAAAACACTCAATTTAAGCAATTTCACATGATGGTATAATATCCACATCGATATCGTAAAATCTCATTATAACATCAATAAAACGCGACCAATTAACCTGGCGAGTCTTATGTCAAAACCCTCATACAAGTTGTATAAAATTTTGATATTAGGCTGGCTTTTGAAAACAGTTGGGTTATACGTGAAAACTTCGTCGAAACTACTAAACTTACATACACAAAACTCTTTGGTAAGACCTTGTGCCAATTAAATAAACAAAGAACAGCGCGCGCTCGCTCCTGATTGGCCCTGCGCGCGCAGCTGCGCTCTCATTGGTTAGATTTTAATGGCGGCAAGTTCACTGTGACAATACACGTACGCGTGAATTTAATGTTTCGCAATGTGTTTTGTTTTAAAAATACAAATTAAAAGTTAAAAATGGACAGCGACGATGATATTTGTACGCCTCCGTATATTCTAGAATTGGCAACAAAAGTAAATCACAATCTTTTGCCAGAAAAATCTAGAAAATTATATGAAAAAGAATATAATAACTTTTTGGCATGGAAGATCGAAAAGAAAACTACATCATTTTCTGAAAATGTCATTCTTGTGTATCTCAAAGACCTCTCCGACAAATTCAAGCCATCTTCTATGTGGGCTAAATATTCTATGCTCAAGTCCACACTGAGTATCTACAACAATATTGATATCACGAAGTATTCAAAAGTCATAGCGTTCCTGAAACGCAGTTCAGAAGGACACAAGGAAAAAAAGTCCTTGACGTTTACATCAGGTCAAATAAAGATGTTCCTGAAAGATTCACCAGATATTTTGTATCTTTTTGAAAAGGTAAGTGTATTTTAGTTCTGTTATTTAATCTACCTAGTACTTACGTACTACACACGCAAGTTATCTAGACACTCCGTTTAAGCGCTTTGTGTATAAATTAGGTAGTAGGTACCTACACTTTACTACTTCATAAATCATAGTTTTTGCCTTGGCTATGTACCTCAAGCTTATTATATCGTTTATTGTTACAGGTTGCACTAATCTTCGGCATAATGGGGGCATGCCGAAGGCAAGAGCTATACAGCATCCAGTTCGATGAAGTCTCTAACATAGACGACAGTACAATCATGGTGAAAGTTTCGAAAACAAAAACGAAAATAGATCGTTCTTTCGTTGTGACGGGCAACTGCTATGCCGTATGTAAAAAATACATGGAACTTCGACCCACCCCCTGTCGAAACCCTGCCTTTTTCTTGAGCTATAGATCGGGGAAGTGCGTCGATCAAAGAACTGGTATTAATAAATTTGGTGCTCTGGGAAAAACTATCGCAAGTTTTTTGAATCTGCCTAACCCAGCGTTGTACACGGGGCATTGCTTCCGGCGCACCTCGGCGACCTTTCTCATTGATAGCGGTGGTGATTTGACCGCACTGAAACGACACGGGGGGTGGAAGTCTTCTACTGTGGCTGAAAGCTACATTGATGAGTCTTTAATGAATAAAATTCAAGTCTCAAATACGATCTTGAACAGTATAGAAAACAAGACGAATGAAGTAATTATAAATATTCCAACTCCGTCTACGAGCTCTACTCCTTGCCCCGCGACCGCTACAGCTGCTGGATCAATAATTAATATTAACTTTCAAAATTGTACCATCCAAAATTTGAACAATTATTATAAATAAAACTATTGTCAGCTTTTACTCTTGTTGTTTGACTAATTGCATTAGTGAAGATAAAGTAGTGTATGCAACTGCATATAACACGGGTATTAAAACACTCGTTACTATTATGAAACTCGCTGCGCTCGTTTCATAAACTCACACTCGTGTTTTAATACCCTTCATTATATGACAGTTGCATAAACTACTATTATGCGACATAAACGGCCGTATCTTTTTTTTTCGTTAACTTAGAAGTTTGATTTTTTTACAGCTTCAAGGAGACCTGAGTATAAGGTTTTAATTTCAACTCGATACCTCCATGCGTTCTCAAGATAAAGGGTCTTGACAGACAGACAGACGGACAGACGGACAAAAAGTGATCCTATAAGGGTTCCGTTTTTTCCTTTTGAGGTACCTACGGAACCCTAAAAATTTAATTATAATGGTCGAATGGCAATTAAATCCCGCACTATATACACTCAGATGACGAACGAGGTGAGTGACATGCCATACAATTTTTCTAGATCTAATAATGATGAGATAAGATAATTATATATTTGCATTTGCACTTCGACATGGTAAGTATAATAGTAATGTTAGATAAGATAAAACTCGCATTAGGCATCTTGATCATAATTTGGATCATCATCATCATCATCATCTCAGCCCAAAGACGTCCACTGCTGGACAAAGGCCTCCCCCAAGGATATGAGGGGTATTTGCCGTAATCGCCACGCTTGGCAGGCGGGTTGACGATCGCAGTAGGTTGAGGGTAACCTCAGAGAGATGCTGCTGCCCATCCTCTGCAATGGTAAATTAGTCGGCTTTTACGACACCCACGGGAAGAGATGGGGTGGTGCATTTCTTTATCCCCGGCACCACACGGGGTGAATATTGTCGCCATAACATCAATGTTAGTAGCACATTGTTGTGTTCCGACAACTAGACATATGATAGATATGAAGTGCGCTTCCACCATAGGCCTTATCATCATTTAACACCAGGTGAGATGCAGTATGTGTGAGTGAGATGAAGACAACAAGAGGTCAAAAAGGTTAAAAATGTATCGTCTTGAGCTCCTTGCTTCGGCACGTTAAGCCGTTGGTCCCGGCTGCATTAGCAATCGTTAAAAACCACCAAGCCACACTGGGACCGCGTGGTGATATAAGGCCATCCAAAGGGAAGACTCGTGCTGATGATGATGATGATGATAAGATGAATATCAAGTGCTAACCTATAAGGAATATAAAGAAAAGTAGATTCTAAACTGTGCACCGAATGAAATTCCACTAGGAATTACTGAGCGGTTCCTTTAGCAAGGCCCCGGGCTGCGGAACTTCGCATAACGGCTGGCCAATTGGAGTTACGACTGTTAATAATTGAGCCTTTCAAATGTTCGTGAACAAATTTCGCTTTATACAGAATGCTGGAGGGCCGGTGGTTCTTGGGTCGTCGGAGTTTACGTATTTCACGGAATCTTGGGAGAAATCGATAGCTTCCAGCAATTTACGTCTCTCAAATTCCCAATGAATGCTTCTCAATTTATTTGTACCTAATAACCTACCTATTAGAAAAGTTTATATGAACTATATAACTCAGTTTTGTAGAATAGTCCCGCAGACTTCCGTTTCACACCAAAGCTAGGGTTGTACCTTTATGTAACGTCTGTTTCAATATGTGTTTTATAGGTACAATAAAGGATTAATTAACGCATATTTTTTTTACTCTTGTAATTATGACGACTATGTATTATAGAATACATTATGTGCCTTACAAATAAACAAAGAATAAGGTCCGAATAGTTATGCCGTGTTTTGTTCCTGTCATGTAAACGTCATTTCAAATTAGAGCATAAGAGACAAAACACGGCGGATTAGCTATTCGGAGCTTATTCTTTGTTTATTTGTAAGACCCTTAAACTTTATAGTAAGTATTGATTGATTTAATTCATTAAAACCTTTTACATAACAGCGGATACGCTTGGTCTTTATCTTACTTAACGGTAAGTGATAATAGATTTGTTATCCTATCCGGAAAGGTAATAAGTAGTCTATCGGAGCTTTTGTGATTGAACCACGATACCGACTACCGGTGACGTTTCAAAAGATAGAAAGATGGTGGAGGATAACTTCGAACCCAACAAAACTTCACTTCGAACAAAAGGCCCACAACCTATTAAACCAAGTACAATATGAAGCCTAGCCTACCCGGGTGGCCAGCAAGATATCAAATCAATTCAATCTAATCAATTTATTTATGTACAAGTGATGGTAAGTGTGAGGTTGAGAATCGCACATTTAGCTAACATGTTAGCAACTTACAAATATTAAATTATATTAAATGGGCGGGATAGTCCTGGAGTGGCGACCGCGTACCGGAAAGCGCAGTGTGGGCAGGCCTCCAATAAGGTGGACCGACGATCTGGTGAAGGTCGCGGGAAGCCGCTGGATGCGAGCAGCACAAAACCGGTCGTGAAGATCCTTGGGGGAGGCCTTTGTCCAGCAGTGGACGTCTTTTGGCTGAGATGATGATGATAATGATGATGATAATTAAAATGAAATACAATTAGAATTAATTATGTCACAAGTAAGTAGATTGCATATCAATCATTAGATTTGTTATTTATAAATTCCTCAATAGTATAAAAAGTATTTTGTATTAACTATTTTCGAAATGACAACTTAAATCTAGTCTAAGGGAATTCTTTTAAATGTACTGGTATTTTATTATAAATTTTTATGCACTTTGCGTAACAATTATTCTGATAACACGCGGTTTTAGGAGTACTCTCTATACAGGGTCTAACAAAATCAATAAGCGAACGTTTAAGGGCGGTATCTATACATCATTCTGAATACAATGACATAAAATAGGCTCCAGTTTTATAGTGATTTTTCAAAGTTATGTTTTCTAACAAACTAAATCAATTAAAACAATGCACATCATGAAACATGCTGTATCTTTACTAACACGCACGCAAGCGCCAATTGAAAAACCATTGTATGACATTCATACACACACTGCATCTTTGTGTGCGTGTAGTACAGCTGTACGGGTTTGGAAAGGGTGTATTTTTTGGTGAATTATGATAATGTTTTGTTGATTATCTCGGTAACGAGCCTGTTGTTTTGGACCAAATTTGGTGAGCATGCTCAGTGTGGTGTATAGATGCTCCCCTTAAACGTTCGCTTATTGATATTGTTAGACCCTATATATATAGTCGAGATCACAAGGACGGACGGTGAGAAAAACTAGAAACTCCAAAAACCATTAATAATTAATAGCAAAAATCCGAATCGTACACGTTAAGTCTGGTCCGTGTCTGTTAAAAAAGTTCAATTTTTTTTAAATTCCTCAGAATGAATTTAAAAAATATATAGAACTTTTTTGGCAATAATCTCACCGGATGATAAATAAGTGATGATAAGGCTAAAAGGTGGAAGCTCACTTCGACCGGAATCCTCAATTACTGAGGCATTCTTATCTCTAGCTGCCGGAACACAAACATTCTACAAACCATCAATGTACTTATGTCCGACGACATATTTAGATAAGATAGTGGTAGCTAGCCAGACGAACAAACAAGTACACAACCAAACCGTAGTAATCCTAAGTGGCGATTCCCATACAAAATTACCAATTTTTAATTTTTTGATATCTCAGCTGTTTTTTTGAATTTTTAGTTGTTTTTTTTCTAAACCACCCTTATATTAGAGCGAAAAAAATTAATCAAATCGCTCAAGCCGTTTTTGAAGTTTAGCGAGGCTAACGAACAGCAATTGATTTATATTGAAGTATATAGATAGATAGGTAGATAATATACAACTTCTTATATATCTTATTATTTGAGTCTTTAAAAACTTTTTTTTTAGAGTTATAAAAAGTCTGCAGGTGGTTAGCAAGGGTGTAGTGTAGCCTTGCCTAGGGCAGAGCTAACTACCTATGTCACTCAATCAGTTATATATAGGGTTTACGTCACTCACACTTTAGTCTCTTTGAGCAGAAACGTCTTTATTCCTTGATCCGCCATTGCCTTATCTAAGATTATAATAAGTAAATACATAATATAACAACGATGCTACTTTGCAGAGAAATTACAGCGTTGAGCCGAGGGATGTAACATGGATGTATTGAATAATCACGAGTTCAAAGAGATTTTGTTAGTTTGTAGTTAAATATGTAGAACAAAGCGAGATAATTTATACCTAATAGTATATGTAAGCGTAACCAATATTTTGCAGGCAGGGTATAATCAAAATATGGTAAATTTAATGTAAATGTTACCCTTCATCTTCATTGGTTACTTAACCCTTGTAGATAATCAAGAAATATAAAGAAGTTAAAATTTAAATTTTGTAAATAATCCAATAAATATACCTACCCAATAGAGCCGAGTACAGACGGCAGCAGATCAACTGACTTAAATTGTAAAACTTAGTGTATGGGTATAAAGATCAATATCGATTAAAGAAATTTGACAGTTTTGGATAGGTTGATGTGCAGGCGTGTGTACCTACCACCTCTTTAGTATACTTTTAGCGTATAAGTGCAAGACATTCCAAGGTAGTGTGGTAATGATATGATAAGAACAAGTAGATAGTTAGTTACCACCATTTTATAGAACCTTTTGCATTATGTCCTGGGTTTTATTCCTTAGACGGACAAAGTATTTTCGCATTGTATGATCCATTAGCCCGGGTTTGAGATCAACAGCCCGCATTGACAAGAAGCGTGGTGATTAAGGCGCTTTGCAGACGGCGGCGGCGGGGTGGGGCAGTCTTTTTGACCGCGAAGCAATAAAGACCGCGTCTGCCCTCGCCGCGAACACAAAGCACACGAGGGACGGAGGCAGTTAGTTCCATAGATAAGAATAGGTTTGACTGAGCTAGCAGCCCCACGCCGCCGTCTGCGTTACTGCGTACAAACTGGTTTGTGTGATCCATGGCGGGCAGCCGCGGACATGCCGCGCGGTCTTTTTGCCCTCTGCGTGCGTTGGTTTAGGATTCCCTTTGCGCTATCGTTCGCGGTCAAATTGACCGGCACGGCCCGCCCCGCCGTCTGCAAAGCGCCTAAACCAATACCAATCAATTATAGCAATAACTTGATTTCATTGATGTACGTAGTCTTTGCCCAGCAGTAATAGGATGGTACTACATAGGCTAACTTATAACTTACTACAGATACTATTACGACTTAAAGCAGTAACTCGGCAGGTGTTCTTACATTTTTATTACTGAACTGCTTTCCAATGTCTATATTTTAATAAGTAAGCGGTAGTAAACGGAGCTGGTTGCCAAAATTAAGTAATACCACATTGTATTAAATATGTGAAATTATAGTTATGGTTATATATATAACTAGCTGTGCCCCGCGGTTTCACCTGCTTCCAAGTCATAGCGTGATGTAATATAGCCTATAGCCTTCCTCAATAAATGGACTATTCTACATAAAAATAATTTTTCAATTCGAACCAGTAGTTCCTGAGATTAGCGCGTTCAACCAAACAAACCAACTCTTGAGCTTTATACCTAATATTAGTATAGATTTCACGCACGTTTTGTTGCAAACAAATAATAATTGGAAAAATGTTAAAAAAAATCCACGAGCGGGATTAGAACTGCACCCCATGGCATACCGGGTCGTTTGCACACAGGTGGTGAAATTGTTAAATATTTGTACCCAATTTGCCATTGTTTGTTTAACCGAATAAATAACAAATGTAACAAATCTCGGGCGTCCGTGTGATGAGTGCCGCTACATATTTAAAGTTGTTTGCTGCCCACGGGGCCGCAACACTTAATTGAACTCGTGTGTGATTACGCCACGTCTATGTGGTACTCTCTCGCTTTAATACAGATAACCACTGCATTGTTATTTTAAAATGTAAATAATATTTGATGGGATACAACAATACACTATAAGTAAAAAGAAAAAGAAACATAACCTAATTTAAGACAAAAGAAAATAAATTACAAATTTAAATTAAATACCTTAATTAAAAGATGTCCTCCAACTGTGGGCCCAAAAGGGAACGGTCCCATGATTGCTGGCAACATTACCTCTCCGCTTTGCCAGGCTAATACGCTGGCAAAGGTAGCTGCCAGCCTTCTTGCCACAATTATTGTGGGAAAAATATTATATTTTTGTTTTTATTGTTTTATTTCGAGATCGCAACTGCAGTGCAACGGTAAACGGCAACATGACAGCCCCAGAAAAAGTGATACGAGTATGAGCTTGCATCTTTTATCAAAGATTGGCCGTAAGTGAAAGGAGAAATAAGGGTCTTTTGCATTGCAGTTGGACACTAAAACTAATCATATATTAAGTAGGCAAAGAAGTATGCGGCCCGGTTTATTAATGGAAGCCTTAACCGCAGTTCTTTACAATAATTATTTTTAACTTTATTTGGATTACAAACAGTTGTTACATCAAAGCAATTATGTGGTTTACATTTATAGTAACTTAAACTTAATGTACAACTACTGTGACTTAATGTACAAATACGTGGACTCAGCATGCATTGAGGGACAGACATTATTTACAGACTAAGCTACGTATTTCTAATACTATGTTGTGTAAGATGATTACCTACTATTTTATTAAATTAAATATGCGTGTGTTTAGTGTATGTTTGTAAGCGATGTCTTAAATGTGTATACAGGCCATTTGTGTATGGTAGTACCTATTTGCTGTGTGGTTGTGTAGATGCAGGTGTGTGTGCTAACTATAAAGTTTACTGATTAATTATTTTTTTATTTAGTGGTAAGGCGGTGTAATATACTTTTGTAAAATGAGCTTGCGGAATCGTTTTGATACAATAAAGTGTTTAAATACACTTAAATACCAGGATATCAAGAACTATCCTAGACTTAAATAGTCAGAACGAAGACACATGAAGTAATTACTCATAGCCGTCCAATAATGAGAGCTCTGTCGCTGCTGAACGCGGTGTAGGCAACATTGCGAGTCTATTGTGTTGGTCCAAAGCTCCAACCTTTTGTGGAAATTAATTCATAAAGCGGTATAGCTGACATAGCATTAGCATTTAATACAGAATTCTAAATTGAAGGGATGACATCAAAATTATGCGTTGTAATTTCTAAACATCATTAAAATCAGCCTTTGTACACACCACTGGTAGCTCAGGCCGTCCCAAATATATACATGGGGACATTGGGCTTTAATTTATCCCACCATGTTGACATATGTAGGTTGGTGGTGGGTTTCAACGACTGCAATCTTACGGCAACGGGTTTCCGAAAAACAAGGAACGGTTTGCCGGTGTCTCTACAAATAAAAATTTACGGTCGGTTCGGTGATAGATATGTCTACATTAGTAAAATCGTACATACATATTATGATGATGATGATGAACATACATAAGATAATATATGTGTGTAAAATATATCCCTAGGACAGAGATACACTCTCTCTCAAGAATTTATCGAAGTTTTACCTTTTTTATGATAAGTTTACAATAATATTAAACGTTCCATCAAGTTTTTCATCTAATACTTTCATAGAGTATTTACGAAAAGAAACACTTCGGGGCTTATTAAAGCGTGAATTTGACAATAAAACTGAGTGTTGTTCAATAAATCACTATAATATGTATTACTTTAGTTATTACTAGTCATCATGCATGTACCCATAGTTGAGCATGTACCTTCCGATATAGAGAAAAGCATATTTAACCGAAATAAATATAAATAGACATAAAAATAGAAAATGTCTTTATTTGGTACAAAGGTAACATTTAAATAATGCATAATATAAGTTAGACAGCCCGGACAAGATTCAACCAATTTGCCTTGTGTTTAGTCGTTGCTACGATTCACGTAGACGTTCGTAGCATAGCTACGAAGCTACACTAACGTCTACGGCGGGCGCCAGACGCTACGCCATCGCCATTACGCGATTGAGCCTCGTAAAGGCCTGCGCAGACGAGGGATTTTTGTCCGCGGACTTTTTTATCCGCTAAAATAGATCGCTTACAACTGTATCGAGTAACGCAAACGAGGGATTAAAAGTACCGCGTACAAAAAGTCCCCCGAATAACCGCGGGCATGCAGAGACCGGACCGGACAAAAGTACGGGGGAGTCCCCGAAAAAAATAGAACTCGTGTGACTAGGCGAAGCAACGCACATGGTGGACTTTAGTCCGCGTTGTGCGTATAAGGGGATGGACCCAGTATTTTCTTTTAAAATGTCTTCTCTTTTTCTTAAACTTCATGTAAATTGTAACACAACGTAACCTCTGAATATTTGCTTCCATAGCGTGCACTTCTCTACATTTCCGGGCAACAAATGATCGCACACCGTGTGCGTTGAGTTCGCGGTAAATCCGCGGCGGACTTTTTATTAGCGGCGCGTACTTTTTTTTCCGCCGCGGAGAAAAGTCTGTCGTCTGCGCAGGCCTAAAGGAGGGATGGGGAGGAGATCACGTTCAGTTGTATCTTTTTGCAGTTTGCTAAACCCACTGTTAGCCGAGCGAAATAAATGAAAACTAAACACAGCAATTACTTATACTTTTTTCTTTGATTTCAGCGGCCTCCCTAAACAAGCGGCATAACGGTAATTGAATAGAAAATTAAATAGAATGATTGTTGTGCGAGATTGACTTTTGTCAACGATACGTACATATGACGTTTATGTCAATCCCATACAATAATTATTCTATTTCATTTCTATTCTAATAACATTATGCCACTTGTCTAGGGGGGCTGAAGTTCACATCTGCCTTAAACCTGATAACTTTTTCTCTAGAAAGAGTTGTTTGGGTTTTGAAAGTTATTGTAAGTTACCGTCATAATATTATTATGGACATGATATAATATAGGAGGTGGCGAGTACCTCGCTACCCCGTCACAGGTCATTAGGGGTGGCGAAGGGGTGTTGTGAGAGAAAAACCTAAAAACCTTGTGTTGATGAACATCCCCTAAATTGAATAAGGGTCTGTATTTTGTATTCGATAAAATTTACTTAATGTTGTTTTAAACAAGTAACATTGAAGGGAGTTTGATTTATCTAGAAAAAAATTGAATTTCCGATAAGTTCTTTGTAAATGGGAAGGGCCGTTTCAGAATATTTTTTTTATGCTTACCATAAAAAAATCACATTTTGTTATTTGTAGTAAATGCCATCAACCTGTAACCAATTTGTTTTTGAGAAATAAAAAAAGTCTGTTTTTTTGTAACTTTGTTGCCTTCTAAAATAACAAACAAGACAAAGTATTGACAGAGGGCTTCGCAATTTGCGCAAATTTTAATACGTACTTTCATAGCATGTTTTCGCAAATGGTAACTCGTAACGCTGGGTTATCTCGGGCCGTGAACGATGATAATGCTGTGGATGTACTGACGGGTATAGCTGTGACTAAAGCTGAGGTGGAAAGATTGCTTAAAACCCTTGATGTTAGCAAGGGACCTGGGTGTGACGGGGTTCCACCAGTATTCCTAAGGAATTGTGCTGAGACTTTGGCTTATCCTATATTTTTACTGTTTGATAAGTCTTTGAAGCAGTGTGTATGTCCTGTTTCTTTTAAGAAGGCGCACATAGTTCCTGTTCATAAAAAGGGATCCAGGATGGATATATGTAACTATCGTCCTATTTCTATCTTGAATACCTTGAATAAAATGATCGAAAGAATCGTATACGATAAAATTTACCGCCTTATTATTCAAAGTATATCACACCATCAACATGGCTTCCTCAAACGTAAATCAACCACATCAAATTTAGCCGAGTTTTGCAATTATGTTCTGTGTGGAATGGAAAGCTGTGGTCAGGTTGACGTGATCTACACAGACTTCGAAAAGGCTTTCGATCGTGTTGATCACGCCATCCTGCTCGACAAGCTCTTTAATCTTGGTATTAGAGGCGATTTGCTCAGGTGGATCACATCATATCTCAGTAATAGATCGCAAGCTGTAGTCGTGGGAGGTTTTAGATCTGACTTTATTGAGGTTCCTTCAGGAGTCCCACAGGGATCGCATCTCGGTCCTCTATTTTACTGTGCCTACATTCACGATATTCATCATTGTTTCAGTCATTCTGAACACATACTCTACGCTGATGACAAGAAGGTATTCATGAAAGTGGCATCGCTTTCTGACTGTGAACTCATTCAGCGCGATTTGGATACTCTTTACGAATACTACAAGCTCAATAACATTAATGTCAATATAAATAAATGTCAATCCATTAGTTTTAGTCGTAAAAAACAAATTATCAGGTTTTCTTCTAATTTTAACGGTACAGTTATTGCTAGGACAGACTCAGTAAAAGACCTTGGAATTTTGCTGGATTCTAAAATGTTATTCTTGAGCCACGTCAACTATGCTACCAATAAAGCGTACCGTAATTTAGGATTCCTTATGAGAACATGTAAGCCTTTCAGAAATATTCATAGCCTTAAAGCAGTCTATTATGCGTTTTGTCGAAGTATTCTCGAATATGCGAGCCCCATTTGGAACCCCCAGTACATCACACATATAAATAAACTGGAAAAAATTCAAAAACGCTTTATAAGGCATTTAAATTTTAAAACCTCCAGACGAAGTCAATCTTACGAGGTTGACTGCAAGCACTATAATCTGTTACCTCTTGATTCTCGTCGTGACCTACTTGACTTATGTTTACTTTACGATATTTTGGAAAACAACCTAGACGCACCTAACCTTCTTTCACTTGTCAGTTTCTGCACTCCCAAATACCGTACAAGACACACTCCGTTGTTTAACGTACCGAATCACCGTACCAATTACTCGAATAACGCTGTTATGACCCGTTTGCCCAGGACATACAACAAAAAGTTTCAGCATATTGATATATTTAATACGGGCAAACGGTCCCTAAAAAGGAAAGCATTTATCTCGAATATTGATCTCGAATAGTGATAGATTCTAGTAAAATATAGCATATTAGTGTTTCATATTAGCGATTTTTGTTTGTTTATTTTTTATTTTTATGTGTATGTTTGTGCAGGCGCCAGCACATCAACCTATCTGGAGCTGTCGGATTTCTTCAATGGATGTTCAACCATTTGTCATATGCATAAAATTCAGGATCTGTTGGGGAAGTTTTGCGGCTTGTGGTGGTCTGGTGTGCTGACGTGTGTGTGTACGTACGTGCATGTATGCACATAAGCATGAATGTGCGAGTTTCATTGTGTCCAAAATATATATATATATGTATATATATGTATAAAGATGTGTATTTTTGTTTGTATGTTTGTTTGTAGGGTTTTGGTCTGTGGCTTAAATTTATTCGTGCAAATGTAAGTTATTTAAGTCAGATTGTATACTGATTATTGAACACGAGCATATTATGTTGTCAAGTGCCTGTTCGGCTGTTTACTGCTGTAGACCGTAGATGGCGCTCCGCACCTAAATCGCGTTGGTTGCGATATGTCATTTTAATATATGAAATTAGTTACTCATTGTCAGTAATTCAAGTTGGAGTTTTTAATACAGATTTATCTAATTTAATCGGTGTTTTATTGAAAAGAACCTCGTCGGTAGTAGCTTGGTGATCATTGGTCCTTCGTGTCGGATGTGTAAGGCGTTTGATAACGAAAATCGTGTAAAAACAGTGCAGTTAGTGACAATAACGTAATACGGATTTCAGTGCAAAAAAAATGGACGTGTAAGCGTGAGTAATAAGGGAATACTAAACATTTAAAAATCAGTGAAGACTTTGAAATATTACGAGTGTTTAAAGACATAATGTTTTTGAAATTTAACAATTGCAGTGATAAAAAGACTTTTCTAAATAAAGTGTTAACATATTTCATGCGTACATTTCAACTCGCGAACATTTTGAGGTTACTTGTAACGGATTGCTCTTACTTCAATTTTATATAAATTTGTTGCAAAATTTATATGATGGAGAAACTTCAACAATTATTAAACCTTCAAGATGGGAGGTTGGAGATAATTAAAAAGTCACAAATTAACTACGGGAAAGCAGGAAAGGCTCGAATTACAATAAGTTATTTAGATACTCGCTTAGAAAATTTAGAATCTACATGGTTGTCATTTAAAACTACACACGAACAGCTCATTGGAATTATTTCTAAAACATCAAGAAGCGAAATAGATTATTTTAATTCCGACGCATTTGAAGCTTGCGAAGAGATTTACGTTTCATACAAAAGTGATTTAAAAACAAAAATACGGGAACTAACTGCAAATACTTCTTTGTCTGCCTTACCAGAATCTAAGAAAACAAATGCCGAGATTAAATTACCGACAATAAATATACCACAGTTCTCTGGTAAATACACCGAAGGACGTCGTTTCATGATTTGTTTAATTCCATAATACACACAAATCAGTCAATAGATGATGTACAAAAATTACATTATTTAAAGTCAAGTTTGTCTGGCGAAGCTGAACAGCTTTTGCGAACTATTCCAATCACAAGTCAAAATTATAGTCAAGCATGGGAAATTCTGAAAAAAAGATATAACAACAAAAGATATGTATCCAATTGCATTTTTAAGAGACTTTTTAACATGAGAAATATAACTTCAGAATCGGCTTCTCAAATCAAATACCTACTAGAGGCAACAGTCGAATGTTTGAACTCATTAAATAACCTGGGGTTACCTACTAAATCTTGGGATGCTATAATAATTTTCATGACGACTTCTAAGCTAGATTCTGAAAGTCACCGTCTTTGGGAACAAAATATTTCAATAGAAAGAGATGAATTTCCTACCTTTGACACTTTTAAACAATTTATGGAAACTAGATTCAGATCATTGGAAATGATTGAGCACACACCGAAATTAGCAAGACCTAAAACATTTCATATGTCATTGGAAGCCGCACACACTACATGTTTATTCTGCAAAGATGACCATTATATGTATCAATGCAAAAATTTCGCTAAATTAACATATCAAGAACGTCATGATTTTGTGCAAAAGAATAATCTCTGTTTCAATTGCTTAATTCCAAATCATTCAGCTTACAAATGTATGAGAAAGACGTCATGTCGAGTATGCTTCAAGAAACACCACTCTCTATTACATCCTGAGAAGAGAGATGAATCTGTTATGGAACATTGTCATAAAAACTCAACACAAAACATAGTATCACATTTTGTAAATCAACCTGGTCAAGTATTACTTGCCACTGCACTGGTAGACGTGACGTCACGTCAGGGTCAGAAACAAGTCTATCGTGCTCTCATTGATCAGGGTTCACAGGCCTCGTTTGTCACTGAAGATTTTGTTCAAACTTTGGGTTTGAAAAAGATTAAAATCAACGGCGTGGTCTCAGGATTGAGTGAAGGCAAACAGCTTCACACCAAACACATGGTTGAAGTACAGTTACAGTCTAGACACAATACAACCTTCACTGTCCTAATTAAAGCTTACATTCTGAAAACAATTACAACCTACCTACCTCAACAATCAATCGCAGTTTCTAACTGGCCGGAGCTAAAAGAGATAGCTCTCGCAGATCCAACATTCGATACACCAAACAAAATACACTTGCTGCTGGGGGCAGAAGTCTATAGTAAAATCATAGAAGCTGGATTGATAAAGAGTCCGTCCGGAATTATAGCACAGAAAACACAACTGGGCTGGATTCTTTCTGGTGATACTAGTATGTCAAAACCTGTGAAACAAAACAAAGTTATTAGTTTACATGTATGTGTATGTGAAAATGAATTATTGAGAAAATTTTGGGAAGTAGAAAATGAATTTTTTACCAGCGAAAGAAAATTAACAAAGGAAGAACAGAGATGTGAAGACATTTATAAACAAACTACAACTAGAACAGAATCTGGAAGATACATTACAAACTTACCTTTTAAAGAAGATGTAGAATCACCGGTAGATAAATGTGGAAAAACAAAAGAAATAGCAACTTCTAGATTTTTACAGATCGAAAGAAAGTTTGAACAAAATCAGAAACTAAAGGAAGAATATACTAAAGTAATAAAGCAATATAAAGAATTAGGATATATGTCATTAGCGAAAGAAGATGAAAAGGATGTTATATACTTACCACACCACGCAGTAATCAGTGAGGACAAAGAAACAACGAAGTTGAGAGTAGTTATGGATGCTTCTGCAAAAGGCTCCAAGGGTCAGTCACTGAATGATACGCTGCTAACTGGACCTGTAATTCAGAAAGATTTAAGAACATTAATTACAGAATGGAGACAACACAAAATAGCACTAGTAAGTGACGTTTGTAAAATGTATCATCAAGTGCTAATAGCTGAAAAGTACATTAACTATCTACGTATCCTTTGGAGAGACCACCCACATGAAGATTTAGACTCCTACAACTTGCTTACAGTCACATTTGGTACGGCATGTGCTCCCTTCTTAGCTGTGCGAACGTTGTTGCCAGTAGCTGAAGATGAGAGCGATAAATACCCTGTAGCCGCTGAAATAGTAAAATCCTCGTTCTACATCGACGATTTAATGACGGGTGGGTGCAATGAGCTCCAAGCTGTAGAAATCTATGAACAAGTTAACAAATTGTTGGGAACTGCAAGATTTACGTTGCAAAAGTGGTCAAGTAACTCTGATAAACTACTTAATATGATACAACAAGATAAAGGTGAGACTCAACCTTTCGAAATCAAATTTGATAAAATTATAAAAATATTAGGAATCACATGGGACCGAAAAGACGACAAATTCAAATTCTCTATTAACTTACCTGAACAAATTCAACCAGCAACCAAAAGAAGAGTCTTGTCAGACGTTGCCCGTTTATTCGATCCTTTTGGATGGCTGGCACCAGTTATCATCAGAGCTAAGGTTTTAATACAAAAGCTTTAGCTTTCCAATATTGAATGGGACGATGAGCTACCGCGCGATCTGTTGGAAGAATGGAATGAATTTAGAAAACAATTACTTACCTTACAAGATGTAAACCTAGATAGGTGGATTCACACTCATCCAGACATTGACCGGATTGAGCTTATCGGATTTGCGGACGCATCAACAATAGCTTATGCAGCGGTACTTTACGTGAGAGTGATCCAAAGAAACAATGTTTATGTTACAATACTAGAAAGTAAAACAAAGGTAGCTCCACTGAAACAAATTTCAATTCCACGATTGGAACTGTGCGCTGCAGTCCTATTGGCGAAACTCTTGGCTGAGGTAACAAAGGTTTTGAAAATACCTAAACATCGCGTTTATATACAGATTCAACTATTGTCTTAGCGTGGATACAATCTCAACCAATACGATGGAAAACGTTTGTTGCAAACCGTATCACAGAAATCCAAAACAGGCTAGACAATGATAGATGGAACCATGTTGCTTCGGAGGAGAATCCAGCTGATATTGCTTCTCGAGGAATGATTCCTTCTGAATTAAAAAACAACCAGCTTTGGTGGAAAGGGCCCCATTGGATGATTCATAAAGTAATAAGCACTAACAAAATAGTTGTTCCTGAAACAAACATCGAAGAAAAGAAACAAGTAACTAAAGTATTTTATAACAGCAATGAAGAGCAATCTATTCTTACTAGATTCTCAAGCTTAAGAAGAATGATTAGGGTACTTACCTACTGTAGAAGATTTCTTAACTTAAAATATAGAAAAGATAATAATAATAAAAATCGTACTTACCTTACCGCTGATGAAATGAAGAAAACTTTAGAAGTGTGCATTATAATGATTCAAGAGAAAGAATTTGAGGAGGAACTTGATGATCTGAAAAAGAAATCAACTATTAAAAGAAGAAGTAGACTTGTATCGTTAACACCATACGTGGTTGCCGCCTGTTATTGGTCTGATTCCCTAAGAAACAGACGTAACCAAAACCTCTAGCCAAAAAGCTCTATCCCCACCCAAACCACTACCCTTCCTACCCAACACACCCTTCCCTCCCATCCCTATATCTTCCATCTCTCCCCCGTCCTCTCCTATCCACCACATCACATCCCTAACCCAGCGACCCGGCAGCCCCGGGAAAAACTGCAAAAAAAAAAATTTGCGCCGAAAAACAGAAATTATTACCCCAGGAGGGTACCGGTGATACCGGAGAATCCCTCCCTGGGCCATCTAGTGGCCCAGGCTGCCCCTCGTATTCTGGGGGGGGCAATTCTGCGCAAAATTTAGCAAAGACAAGCACAAATAAGAACCCATGCGGACAGGTGCGTCCCGGAAGGTCTCTCTCGGAGACCCTCGGGGACGACCTGACACAGATGAGCATTGGGGAGAGAAAGAAAAGCGATGGCGAGTGGATCCCTCTATCTCGATGGAGGAGGATCAAGGCTCGAAGGCGCAAGTTAGAGCGAGCCGCGAACCAGACCCTACCCGAAGGCGCCACAACCAGTGTGGCGACAAAACCAGAGGGAAGGGCAGGTCCGAGGGCTCAGAAGGTCAAAAGACAGGTGACTGATCCGGAGGAACGGACGCAGCAGCGTCCACCGAAGCGTCACAGACAGAGCCCGGGTACCCGCAACGAACTGGGAAGTTGGAAACTGGCCACAAACCAGAATCCGGACTTCGCAGTCGTCATCGAGCGGAAGGACGGGGCTCCGGTGGACGAAGCTACGGCTGCCGAGATCAGGAGACAGCTGACAAGAGAGATAGGGGTCGCCATCAAGAGCGGCGTAGGAGGCCGCAACCTGGCATTCGGCGCCTCGGGTTTAGTTGCTGAAGGATACTTCCTTGTAACAGCAACTACCGAGGAGTCGATGACATGGTTGCTGAATTGTGGCCTCGGCGACCGGGAGGGCACTCCTTTGAGGGTAAAAAGACTAGAAAAGCACCGTATGTCAGTATGGCTTCCGGGTAGTACAGAAGACCTGCTAGTGGACCCTCTGGAATTCATCAAGGCCCAGAATGAATACAGAGGGGAGCTACGGGTGCCTGAGTGGACTTTGATCCGCAAGGAAGTACTACCCCTAGGGGTAAGACTTGTGGTAGGAGTCCCTGAGGAAGTGGCTGCAGAAGGCGGGGTGGCACTCCACTATCAAGCCACCAGAGTGCACGCCCGCACCATTGGGAGAAGCCAAGTCCAGACTGAGGGGAAGTGCACCTGCCATGGATGCCTAGTACACGACACCAAGACACGGGGTGAAGAGCCTGCCGAGAGCCGGTCTACCAACCAGCCTGGAGCCACTAGGGGGAGCCAGACGGAAGGTAGCAAGTCGGTTCAGGGAGGCTTGAACCCAATCAGCACACAACAGGCGCCAAACACCAAGAGGGAGCGGCCCATTGGCGGGGGAGGCGAGATACAGTCAGGTACCCCGAAGGTGGGCGCCGCTGAGACTCGGAGGCCCTGCCTCTCGGAGTCGCCCCCACAGCACCACACACCACACCCTCACTCTACGACGACGAGGCCGAAGGACCGGACACCCCCACCGAGCGTAGCACAGCTGCAGCTGCATTGGTGTGGGGGGTCGAAACCTGAAGCGGAGTCCAAGTAGGGAGGGGACAGACACACAGACACTCTGACAGACACACACATACACACACTGACAGATGAACACACACAGAGACACACCACAAAAACAAACACAAAAAATAAAGATAGTTCAATTGAATCTTCATCACTGTATCGAGGCTATGACGGAGCTTCGCAGATACGTGATGGAAGAGACAATAGACATAGCTCTGCTGCAAGAGCCATATGTCCTAAACGGGCGTGTGACAGGGCTCGGCTCTATGGGGAGAGACATCATATACCATGAAGATGGTGAGTCAACCCCAAGAGCATGCATATACGCCAGCAGCAGAGCAAGAACACTAGGACTAATAAAGGCAGATTGTTACAGCGACCTCGCAAGCGTTGTGGTGACAATACAGACAGATGCAGGAAAAGATGAACGAGTGCTCCTAATCTCCGCATACCTGCCCAGTGAGGGGGATTTTGAGCCGCCATCGCGAGAAATGGAAGAAACTGTAAGAAAATACCAAGGTAAGAACATTCCTATTATTCTAGGGTGCGATGCCAACGCACATCATGTGGTATGGGGTAGCACAAATTGTAATAAAAAAGGTGACTTACTTTTAGAATACATAAGCGAAACAGGCCTGGAGATATTGAATGTAGGCAACACGCCCACATTCGTCACCAGGACAAGACGAGAAGTGTTGGACATCACTATTGCAACAGATAGGATAAGCCGACACATAAGGGACTGGAAAACAGACGAAAGTGACTCTATGTCAGATCATAGACGGATCACTTTCAATCTGGAAGCCAAGACTGAGAAGATTCTGATAAGAAATGCGAGGAAAACTAACTGGGACACGTACCAACACCATCTGGAGAAGTGGGTCCCAGGACATGACACCCCGCTAGTAGATGCCATAGAAATAGAAAAGGAAGCCAATAGACTGGACGAAGCTCTAAGGGAAGCTTACCACAAAGCATGTCCCCTGAAAGAGATAAGACCAGACAGAGGACAACCCTGGTGGACAAAGGCACTGGGAAAACAGAGGAAAAAGACACGGCGAGCTCTCAACAAGGCCTTAAAGAAGAATGATGATGAGAGCTGGCAAATATACAGAGAGGAAAGGAACTTATACAAGAAAGAATGTAGAAAGGAGAACAAGAACAACTGGAAGGCGTTCTGCGCAGGAGTTGAAAGATACCCTGAAGCAGCGCGACTGGTAAAAACGTTCTCCAAAGCCAACACGCGGAGGCTAGAAAGTATCAAGAACGGTGAAGAACTTATAACTGATCCGGATAAGATACTGGAAGTGATGATGAAAACGCACTTCCCGGACAGCGAGGAATACAAAGATGATGATATACCAAACCCCCCAGGTCACACAGTGGACTGGGAGCCAAAGATAATCATCACTGAGGAACATTTATTGTGGAGCGTCCGATCCTTCCAGCCATATAAGGCAGGGGGACCGGATGAAATCTTCCCGAAAATGCTACAGACAGCTATGAAGTATATAAGTAAGGACCTGCTGGCCCTGTACAATGGCAGCATCAGAACTAAGTATATACCAAGTAAATGGAGGGAGGTGAAGGCAGTATTCATCCCGAAACCTGGCAGAGCATCCTACCAGGAAGCCAAAGCCTTCAGATGCATTAGCCTCTCCTCATTCCTGCTAAAGACATTGGAGAAAATCCTAGACAGAATAATTAAAGAACAAATAGAGAAAAGTGGGTCTCCACTACACCAGAATCAACACGCATACATGGAGGGCAAATCCACCGAGACGGCCCTCCACAATCTGGTGATAAGAGTGCAAAGATCAATAAGCAATGCAGAATACGCAATGGGCTGCTTCTTTGACGTGGAGGGCGCATTCGATAGAGCTACCCTTAGCCGCGAAGGAATAGACAGAGACGTATCAAAGTGGGTGAAAAACATGCTTAAACATCGACTGATACGCACAGAAATAGCAGGAACAACACGGACGGTGGTGGCGAAAAGAGGGTTCCCTCAGGGGGGATGTTTGTCGCCATTGCTGTGGTGCCTGCTAATAGACGAATTAGTTAACAAGATAAACAGGATGCACATACACACACAGATGTATTCCGATGACGGCGTGCTCCTGGTGACAGGCAAGGTTCTCAGCGTCATGTGTGATATCATGAACAGTGGCCTAAAAGCAGCTCTAGAGTGGTGCAGGAGTAAAGGTTTGAACCTAAACCCTGAAAAAACCAAACTAGTTCTATTTACAAAGAAAAGAAAGATAGGACGGGCTGAGCCAGTGACACTGGACAACCAGGAGCTGGAAACAGTCAAGGAAGTCAAGTATCTTGGTGTGACACTGGATAGCAAGCTTACCTTCAGGACCCATATAAGTAACACATGCTCCAAGGCAAAGATGGCAATGATGCAGTGTAAAAGTGTAATAGGTAGAACCTGGGGCATGAAACCAGCGATGGCACTGTGGATATACAGGGCAATAATCGTGCCAAGAATCCTACACGGAGCCATCGTATGGTGGCACAGAGCCTCAGTGGGGAAAAACAAGGCAGAGTTAGACAAAGTCCAAAGGCTAGCGGCCCTAGTGACTACGGACGCGATGAGGACAACTCCTACAGCCGCGCTCGAGATCCTACTGGGGCTAAATCCTCTGGACTTAGAAATTAAGAGAAGAGCCATGGAACAATGGTTTAAGCTAAGAAGCACTGGCATATGGACCGGGAACTTCACGGACAAGGGTCACGCCAGTATAGACAAACAATACGGAGATAGGCTGTCAATGATCCTCTCCAACAACGACTTAATACGGAAGGAAAGGATCTTTGACAAAAAATACAGAATTCACATAGGTTCAAGAGAAAACTGGGGCATAGAAACTGATGGCATCACTTGCTTGCTTGCACTTGCTACACAGACGGCTCCAGAAAGGAGTCGACAAAGCTCTCTGGATCCGGCGTGCACATTAAATGTGCAGACGGGACGGAGATGAACAAGTCGATACCGTTAGGAAGATTCGCCAGTGTCTTCCAGGCGGAAATATACGCAATAATGGCATGCGCTGAGATGGCCGAACACCTTAATAGTACAGGAAAGTTGGCTATCTATAGCGACAGCCAGGCGGCGCTGAAGGCACTAGGTAGAGAAGAGACGACATCAGCAATCGTCAAAGAATGCAAGGAATCATTAAAGAGACTGGCCGAAAGAACGGACCTGACGTTAGCGTGGGTCCCCGGACACGAGGGAAACACGGGAAATGAACAGGCCGACGAACTAGCCAGAATGGGAGCAGAGGAAAACTTGGTGGGACCGGAACCCCGGCTGCCAATAGCGCACAACATCACCAAGGGAGTAATCAGCCACAGTATCACATCAGAAACCAACCAAAGATGGAGGTCCTCGAATGGTATGAGACAGTCGAAGATCTTCATCAAGGGTATGGATAAGAAAAAGACCAGCAAACTAATGGGACTCTCAAGAGAGAACATGAGGCTAGTCATAGAAATCATAACAGGACACTGTCGGCTGAACAGACATCTGACAGTGATAGGAGTGAAAACCGACCCCATATGCCCGGAGTGTATGGAAAGCGAGGAGACCAGCCTCCACCTACTAGCTGAATGCCCGATGTACTCACTGATAAGATGGGAACTCTGGGGGTCGGACACACTACACATAGAGGACCTAAAGGATCTGAAGGTGGAGCAGATAGCAAGATTTACCAAAGAGACCAAAAGATTCGACGGGGCGCCGTGAAAGCTGGATGAACCTTAAACCCCTAAAAGGGGGAACGGGGAAAAGGATGAAATGGCCCGCAACAACGCAGGCAGATCGTCCGTCCGGCTGGCGACGTCCCCAAGAGAAATAATAATAATCGTTAACACCATACATACATGATAAAGGACTATTACGGGTAGGTGGAAGGTTGCAAGCAGCTAACATACAACTAGAAAAAAAGCATCCGGTAATTATACCAGGCAACACTCACTTCGGAGATTTGTTGATTAGAGACGCACATGAGAGAGTGATGCATGGAGGTACAGCTATAACAATGAACTACTTGAACAATGAAGTACTGGATTTTGGGCCTAAAACCTTCAGTGAAGAAACACCTAAGTAAATGTGTAGTGTGCATAAGATACAATGCTAAAACGAGACAACCACTTATGGGTAAACTTCCAAGTGTACGGGTCAATCCTGGAAGACCATTTGAGACATGCGGTGTTGATTTTGCTGGTCCAATACAGATGAGAGTGTCAAAGGGTAGAGGACAAAAATCATATAAAGGATACATCTCATTATTTGTATGTATGAAAACAAAAGCGATCCATCTAGAAGCTGTAAGCGATCTTACTACTCCAGGTTTCATTGCAGCATTTCGCAGATTTGTCTCCCGCAGAGGACATTGTTCCAATATGTGGAGTGATAACGGCCTGAACTTCACTGCACTGCACTTTTGCGCTGCAAATGAGCTGACACAAATGCTTAAACAAAGTATGTCCAATGTAGTCAAAGAAATAGCTGAATTATTAGAGAGCGATGGGACTACTTGGCATTTTATTCCTCCAAAATCCCCTAATTTTGGAGGACTGTGGGAGGCGGGGGTGAAGTCAGTTAAGACACATCTAGTAAAGACCATAGGTAACTCCACGCTGACATTCGAAGGAATGGCGACTGCACTCTGTCAGATTGAGGCGTGTCTTAATTCGAGACCTATGACTCAGATTAGTGACCATCCAGACGATTTAACTCCGTTAACGCCAGCACATTTTTTAGTAGGAGAACCTATTATAACAGTTCCTGAAAGGCATGTTATGGCAGACACAATCACTCCTATACAACGGTGGAAACTGGTACAGAGAATGGTGAAACACTTCTGGAACCGATGGTCCAGAGAGTATTTGCACAGTATGCAACAACGTTTTAAATGGCAAACCAAAACAAATGCACCACTGATTGGAAATTTAGTTATCATTAAAGAAACTGATCTACCGCCAGCGAAATGGCTATTGGGACGAGTAACTGAGGTCCACAAGGGACCAGATGGTGAAGTCAGAGTCGTGACCCTAAGATGCAAGGGTTCCTTTTTAAAGCGTCCAACATCTAAATTAATTTTGTTAAACGGAAACCAATAGATGGTATACTTCCCGTAGTCGATAAACTGGATCCTTAGTAAAAGAATCGAGTTCTTGGTGGGCGGGATGTTCGGCTGTTTACTGCTGTAGACCGTAGATGGCGCTCCGCACCTAAATCGCGTTGGTTGCGATATGTCATTTTAATATATGAAATTAGTTACTCATTGTCAGTAATTCAAGTTGGAGTTTTTAATACAGATTTATCTAATTGAATCGGTGTTTTATTGAAAAGGACCTCGTCGGTAGTAGCTTGGTGATCAGTGCCTTTTGTTGTTCTTAATATGTACCTAGTTAATGAATTATTCTAAGTTGTGGAATTCTCTAATTGGCTTAAGTAACATAAAATAAGTAAGTTAAAACGTGTTTGTAAAAAAGCTGTTGAATTTCCTAATAAATAAAAAATAAAAATAAAAATATTGTATTACAATAAGTTGATAAGCGCCTGTTACATTATTTAGTTGTCCAAATGTTCACCTATTTTTGATGGTGACTGTACTATACAGACAGCTGATTGTGTTAACGCAATGGCGTGTACAACATTGTTCATCAAATTACATGGTAATTGATGGCAGCAGACATTGACGAGGTAATGGAGCGTTGGGCCAGAGACGTTGATAATTCAATCAGCGGAGGCGTGGGAGTGGGCAGTGGGCGTGGGCAGTTCCATCCCGTGCCCACTGTGACCGCTCTGCAAAGTCAAATACAACAATATACAGTCGGCTAACGCCTGCTTTCATTAACAATGACCCCTTAGTTGAAGTTATTGTTGTATGATTTTGTATATTTGTGCCAAATAAACTTTTATTCATTCATTAATTCATAAGTAAAACTACTAAGTTAAACTTAGGGGTCGGTAAATATTTTTATTTCATAAGACTGCAAATTTGCGGGTCTGTAGCGACCCGCGAGTTACGTGGCCAGACAGCCACGCCGGTGTGTTGGGATCTTAAAGTTATAGCATAGTTAAAGGGTTGGGATATTTATATATATTTATATATATAACCTTATTTTTAGTTTATACGAAAACCGAAACACGGGTCAAATATTTTCATTTAAAGACCCCGTACATAAAAATAAAAATAATATCTTGAAAACTCACGAAGTTACAAGCTTTTTGTGCTGCCCCGTTGTGTGTTTTAGTAGGGAATAACTTATTTGAGATTTTGTAAACATTATTTGGTCAAAATGTAACGTGGTATAAAAAATATTGATATCGATTCTATTACTGATTCTGAACAAACAGTTTTCAGGTTTCGTATAAACTAAAAATAACATTGTATATATATCTACTATATACATTTACTAGCTGACCCAGCAGACTTCGTACGACTTTGACTGTTTCTATGACAACAAAACAAACAAATCGTGGAACATTTTGTTTTGGATAAAAAATGCCCATATGAGGTGTCGTTAGATTTGTTTTGACTGTGGCAGTGCCTATGCTATAAAAAAAACATTTGCTAATTCGGGAATATGAGCAGATTTTATTCCCATGTTTAAAAATATCAAAGAACTTGTCAGTCAAAAGTACTAGACGTGAAGAGTTTCGTTTTTACGCCAATTGATGTATGCGCTATGACTTTGCTATTTAAAAGAGTAAGGCGTTTTAATACAATTATTTTGTATAGGTTTTGAAATGCTTGGTAATTTACTTTACAAAACTAAAAAGTTTGAAATAAACCAAATTATTAAAATAAACAAAAAACCCGACTACTAAAACAACTATGTCAAAAATAACTGCAAAGAAAAAAAACTGAAATGAAAAAACAAGCTCTAAGATCCCAGAATTCAATTGGAGCAATGTTGAATGCAACGTGAAATATTACTAAATACATTGAATATTGATAGTTGTCGCAGGCGGGCACAATCACCAATCAAAGAGAGTGCGGATTTAATTGAACTAGCCACGGCCGCTTGGTTGGCAGTCGGTTTGTTTCTTTATTTTTTTGTAGTGAAATTTTTAAATGTATCGCAGTTCTTCATTAGACTCACTCATCTTGACAGTAAGAAAAACAAATGAAAAGCACACATTTTCCTAATTTGAATTTTAAATTATCTTCTTTAAAAAATTTAATAATACCAAAACCAGCCAGATACAAATAGTATAGCCAAAGAGATTTTATTACAAGTTCATACATACTATATAGCGCAAAGACTTTTTCCCCAACCTATTATATAAAAATGTTTATCTACACTAATGTTGTAACATTCTACTTATGTTTCCAATACTTGACTTATAATTACTACTGTTATAGCGCAGACAACAAAACACTCAATTTAAGCAATTTCACATGATGGTATAATATCCACATCGATATCGTAAAATCTCATTATAACATCAATAAAACGCGACCAATTAACCTGGCGAGCCTTATGTCAAAATCCTCATACAAGTTGTATAAAATTTTGATATTAGGCTGGCTTTTGAAAACAGTTGGGTTATACGTGAAAACTTCGTCGAAACTACTAAACTTACATACACAAAACTCTTTGGTAAGATCTTGTACCAATTAAATAAAAAAAGAACAGCGCGCGCTCGCTCCTGATTGGCCCTGCGCGCGTAGCTGCGCTCTCATTGGTTAGATTTTAATGGCGGCAAGTTCACTGTGACAATACACGTACGCGTGAATTTAATGTTTCGCAATGTGTTTTGTTTTTAAAATACAAATTAAAAGTTAAAAATGGACTCCGGATATTCTAGAATTGGCAACAAAAGTAACTCACAATCTTTTGCCAGAAAAATCTAGAAAATTATATGAAAAAGAATATAATAATTTTTTGGCATGGAAGATCGAAAAGAAAACTACAGCATTTTCTGAAAATGTCATTCTTGTGTATCTCAAAGACCTCTCCGACAAATTCAAGCCATCTTCTATGTGGGCTAAATATTCTATGCTCAAGTCCACACTGAGTATCTACAACAATATTGATATCACGAAGTATTCAAAAGTCATAGCGTTCCTGAAACGCAGTTCAGAAGGACACAAGGAAAAAAAGTCCTTGACGTTTACATCAGGTCAAATAAAGATGTTCCTGAAAGATTCACCAGATATTTTGTATCTTTTTGAAAAGGTAAGTGTATTTTAGTTCTGTTATTTAATCTACCTAGTACTTACATACTACACACGCAAGTTATCTAGACACTCCGTTTAAGCGCTTTGTATATAAATTAGGTAGTAGGTACCTACACTTTACTACTTCATAAATCATAGTTTTTGCCTTGGCTATGTACCTCAAGCTTATTATATCGTTTATTGTTACAGGTTGC
This sequence comes from Eudonia lacustrata, assembly GCA_947562085.1. Taxonomy (NCBI): domain Eukaryota; kingdom Metazoa; phylum Arthropoda; class Insecta; order Lepidoptera; family Crambidae; genus Eudonia; species Eudonia lacustrata. The sequence continues at coordinate 20,950,343 of OX387314.1, forward strand.
ACTAATCTTCGGCATAATGGGGGCATGCCGAAGGCAAGAGCTATACAACATCCAGTTCGATGAAGTCTCTAACATAGACGACAGTACAATCATGGTGAAAGTTTCGAAAACAAAAACGAAAATAGATCGTTCTTTCGTTGTGATGGGCAACTGCTATGCCATATGTAAAAAATACATGGAACTTCGACCCACCCCCTGTCGAAACCCTGCCTTTTTCTTGAGCTATAGATCGGGGAAGTGCGTCGATCAAAGAACTGGTATTAATAAATTTGGTGCTCTGGGAAAAACTATCGCAAGTTTTTTGAATCTGCCTAACCCAGCGTTGTACACGGGGCATTGCTTCCGGCGCACCTCGGCGACCCTTCTCATAGATAGCGGTGGTGATTTGACCGCACTGAAACGACACGGGGGGTGGAAGTCTTCTACTGTGGCTGAAAGCTACATTGATGAGTCTTTAATGAATAAAATTCAAGTCTCAAATACGATCTTGAACAGTATAGAAAACAAGACGAATGAAGTAATTATAAATATTCCAACTCCGTCTACGAGCTCTACTGCTTGCCCCGCGACCGCTACAGCTGCTGGATCAATAATTAACATTAACTTTCAAAATTGTACCATCCAAAATTTGAACAATTATTATAAATAAACTATTGTCAGCTTTTACTCTTGTTGTTTGACTAATTGCATTAGTGAAGATAAAGTAGTGTATGCAACTGCATATAACACGGGTATTAAAACACTCGTTACTATTATGAAACTCGCTGCGCTCGTTTCATAAACTCACACTCGTGTTTTAATACCCTTCATTATATGACAGTTGCATAAACTACTATAAATGCCATCTTGTAGTTCCAGTAAGATGTAACGGGAAGACGTCCTCGTTATTTGATAAAACCACGCTGATAGCTTCTGCCTGTTGACCTATTTCGAGAATCAAATGGCTAAGCGTAAAAGCTAAGCGTAGTTGCTACCCATCTAGGATAACTAACTAGTCTAGTCATCTAGGATGATTAACTAATGACAATTTGCTAGTAAAAAGTTGTACATAAGTCGTCTTTTACTTGTAAAACTGTGTAAAATGTTATAATTTTATTAAAACGTTATCCCGATAGGAGAGACATTCTTTATGAGTTGGGGAGTTTGTATATTAACATTAACATTTGGGGGTTAAAGTTACTCGCGTCCGTAGGTTTACTCTTGAGACCTTACACGTGACCCCTGAGTGGTGCTAAATGAGTAACACTGTCTGAGTGGTAGAGCCACGCTGCGTTGCAGCACGAAATGGGCCGGCTCGCCCGGCCTAACACAGAATATCGGCGTGAAACAACGGCACTCGTTGCTGTTGTGTTTCGTCCGGTGAGTGACAGTACCGGAGGCCCATCTCTCACCCCTCCCCCCTCCCAATTCCTACTCCCTCCTCAACATTTTTGGAAAAATAAGTACCTAGTATTGTTAATGTTTGTTTTGTATTTTTATTCAATTTGCATAATTTTTAATTGCAAACAAGTTACAATTTTAAAAAGTTTTATAAATAACAGAGCCACGATATCATAGTTGGTAGTGCACCTGACCCGGCATGACATGGGGTGCGGGTTCGATTCCCAATAGCCTCGCGTATCATCCTAAGGATGAATCGTTGCTCTATAGCGAGTATGTTTATCAAATCTGATGTAGGTAATGGTTGAGCCCCTCTAGGGCATATTCTCATACTGGAGACATATTTTCGCGCCTATGCTTGACGTCGGCTGTGTGTTCTTTAACACGGGTTCCTATACTTCTCTTTGTTTGCCCGATGTAAGAGAGCCCACAGCAACAGTCCAGTTTGTATACGCCTGCATCTTGAAGGGGTATGTTGCACTTGACAGGTCGTAAAAATTGGTTGATCTTCTTCGGCGGCTTGAAGCTCGCTTTAAGATATGTCCAATCTTGTTAGTGACACCTTTCATATATGGAAGTACAGCAGGTTGGCGCTCGACTGTGGTTGGTTTATTGCGTTTTCTGTGACGAAGCCGTGGTACTTTCAGTGATAGTGTATTATCCTGTAGTACGTGCTTGACATGCTGAAGCTCAGCAGCCAGGTGTTGGGTGTCACAGATGCCGCGTGCTCTCTGAAATGAAGGTTTCCCTACAGTAGCCAACTGTCTAGCATGGTGGTGACAATCACCATCATCGAGGTACCTATTTGTATGGGTTACTTTACGATACACAGTGTGACCCAAACTATGGTCCGTATTAATTAAAAGTAATGTATAAAATAAACGCGAGTAGGTCCTTAAAAATTGTTTCATTTCAATGTGTGGTGTTCGCGTAAACTTTAGAAAACAATACAAGTATATCTATTTGTTTATGTTAAAACATAAAACATCACTACATAGTATAAAACAAAGTCGCTTCCCGCTGTCCCTATATATGTATGTATGCTTAGATCTTTAAAACTACGCAATGGATTTTAATGCGGTTTTTTTAAATATATAGAGTGATTCAAGAGGAAGGTTTATATTATGTGTAAATACATGCATGATGCATAATATAGTAGTGAAACACTGATAATTTTAGAGGTTTCACATTTTTTTGCGCTTACATTGCCAACGCTGGCTGAACCCTACGAGATAAATCAAAATAATGTACTACAGTATTGTACACCTTAAAAAGGTCTACAAAAAAGTCCGCGATGGTATATGTCTATCTCTTAGGTATAACCCACAATAATCATTTTTTATCCTTTACTTTTTACGAGAAATAATGGATTATTTACGAAGCGATTTTAAGCAATACAGCATTAATCCTTATCCAATTAAGTACCTTAAATACATTGTGCTTTTAATATAGATCAATATGGCCTTTTACAGCATGTAATTTAAATGAATATTTTCGAAGATATTACAGATTTAAAATGCAGGGAGATAGCGGTTGCGTGTATCAGCATTGCACCCGTGCGAAGCCGGGGGGGTCGCTAGTTATCAATAAAAAGCTCCTCCTTTTTTTAAGTCGGTTAAAATAAAACATAGCTCAAGTACTCGTGTAATGTATGTCATCACGTATGATATATTGATTATCATTAACTGTGTCTAATGGCTTTAATTAAAGTGTAAATTATGTTTCAAACTCTGAGCTAATAAGGTCTTAACGTGATTAAGAAGGTTGGCTTGATCTATTAAATTATGTGAGAGTGATGGATTAGCAAAGTTGAGCGGCTATGGTTGGGCACGAGATTGAGGTTGGCTGCGATATTTTTATTGTTTGATTACCATAGATCGGTTTAGGTAGAGTTTTTTGACATACCTTTGCAATGTTAGTATATCATGGATAATCTTAAGCAAACTTAGTTTTTTCCAAAATTTGGATAAAACAAAGTATAAGATTTTTGAAAATAATCTCCAGTAACGATCACCTAAATCACACCTTGATAGTCTGACGTGCAAAAGAGTTAAAAGTGTATTTTCTCTTATTATTTTATCGGGTTATCCATACTATTGATAACGTTATGACGCAATTCACAGAATAAACTACATATCTTTGTTGATTACTTACACATCGTCGCGTTCTAAGCTCTAGCACCGCGTAAGTAATAAACATTTTGAGTTACGCATGTTTGAGAATGAAAAGGTACATCTTGTGACCAAAAACGATGTTCAGAGCCATTTTTATTTTTTATTTTTATTATCTTAGTTTTTTGGAGGCTTTTGTCTATTCATAGACATGCCAGCCTCATCGTAACCTAACCTTAATGTTTAATTGAATCTACTTACTTAAATAAAATACAGGAAAGGGACTCAGTGATGTGACAAACAGTTCACCAAACATTTTGCAGCTTTCGAAGTTGGTTCTGCTAGAATACTTGTAAATGCCCCTATATCATATCTATTAATATTAAACTTTTGCATCATTGAGTCCCTTTCCCTTTGATATTTCTTACATTCCGTAAGAATGTGTTGAACATCTTCAACTGCACCACAGAGATCACAATTAGGTGAATTAACCTTTCTCATTAGGTATGCAAACTTATTAGCAAGATAGTGTCCGGAACGCAATCTGTGTAGCATGACATCAGAGCCATTTGCAACACTTTATTTCGTCGACAAAGTCACAGCGTAGTCAAGTGTACGTAGACACGGCGGCAGATCAACCTACCCAAAACTGTTAAATTTCTACAATCAATTTTAAACTTTATTGTTTGGCTATAAGGATCAATATTCATTGGAGAAATTTGACAGGTTTGGGTAGGTTGATCTGCCGCCGACTGTACTAAAGTGTTAGTGTATGTCCGCTTGGTTATGTTGTTCTGTTTCGGCAGCAGCTAGAGCTGAGATAGCCAGTGTCTCAGTAGTTGAGGATTTTTAGTGAAGTTCGCTTCTGTCTTTGGCCTTAACATAGGTAAGATGAACACCATCATAAGCTTACCCGTGAAACAAAAAATTGTCAAGTCGGACTTGCCTTATGATTCATTAGATAAACTACTACCTATTATTGTTACATAGTATATTTTACATTTTTTTTATAGTTTAATTTTTTTTGGGTAACTTACAGCTTACATGAAATAAAAGTGTTTATAAATTAAATACGGCCAATTACAAGTTTCCACTTATAACTTAATACAGATTAAATTACTCAAGTCTCTTCGATTTTCAATGGAAAATGGAAAATATTGGTGTAAGACTTTTTTTTTACAAAAAGAAGTTATTATACATATTGACACATAACAATAATGTTTCACTGTGATGATGCTCATAAGCTACATATCGCATGATTCCAGTGATTACGTCGCCGACGCTATATGAGAAGTGTGACGGATTGTAGGATGATTCCATAATGTAGGCATTCAAGCTTTAGACAAAATAAATAAATCAATATTAGACAACACTCACATAAATTGTTTTGATCCCAAGGTAAGTAGCTAAAGCACTCGTTTTATGGAAATCAGAAACAACGACGGTACCACTACCATCAAGACCCGACACAATGTCGAAAATATCATTTTCGACATTGACCCGGCTGGGAATCGAACCCGGGACAAAGTCCGACGTGCGAGCCACTCGGCTGCGGAGGTCGTCGGAAATAGGTGTTTGGTTCGATCAATGTCTTCTGTGTACATGTAATCCGTACGGGGTGGCGGCCTGGCGTGTCAGGCGTCAACAAAACACCTATAGCACCTAACTGTGGGTGCCATTTTTCTTTTAAAATACGTGTCGAACATAAAAGAGAAAAAAAGGTGTGCTGTTCATGCATATTAAATCGACTAAAGAGATCACAGTGTCACTGGTTTTTTAAAGAGGTCTTATAAACATGTTTAGATAACGAAGACGGACGGTTATAAATATGTATTAAATTTACGCAAATACTACACATTGAAATTATATATTTTACCGCTACCGCCGCAGCATTTTGAATAAGTCCGGTGAAGCTGAAAATGCCGTCCGAGGCAATCAGGAAACAAAATAATGTGTAAAATAAAATTCAAACTTAAATAACTTGTAAAAAAAATAATTTCCATGACAATTTTTTTTTAATTACATAGAATTGCTTGCTAAGCTGGTAAATATAATCAAAAACTTGTAAGTATGTTTCTCTTAACACACTTTTCCGCTCCCAAACTTTGAGACGTCTATTAATTACAATGTTAAAAATGTTAGGACTTCATCAATGCCGGTAACTATATCCTCAGCTACAAACATAACAATAAACTATTGCAATACTTGAAAAAGGTAATTAAGTATGAGGATGCCTAGTAAAGAAAGACCTTTTTTACACTTAAGAGCGTTTACGCCGCACACTAGCGCCGCCAATGAAAAAAAAACATATCTAGTAATTAGAGATAGAAAATCAAATTATGCTCAACAAACTATCTGAATGAAGTAATTTAGCATTTTTACGTCACCTAATGAACACCTAACATGTTATGGTTTAGTTAAATATGGCGTTATAGTTAAAATTGGCCGTAACGTCTTATTTAACTAAACCATAACATGTGAGGTGTTCATAAGGTGCCGTAAAAATGCTAAATTACTTTATTCAAATAGTTTGTTGAGCATAATTTGATTTTCAATCTCTAATTACTATATATGTTTTTTTTCATTAGTAGCGCTTAGTGTGCGGCGTAAACGCTCTTAATTGCAATTTTATTTGAGTTTGAATTACATCACAGTCACAGGAGCTAAGCGCAAACCAAATAACCAAGTACTACTACACTGGACCGCAAAGAAAAAGGGTCGGTTAGAAAATATTCAAAGTACCTGACCTATCTTTATAAAATGAAAACTATAATATATAATAAAGAATATTTTAAGGTGCTTAAATAAAAATGAAAAAAATGAATTCAAGCTTTTTTATAAATGTAAAATAAATAAAAATGCGTACTTTTTCCAGTATTTTCGTAAATGTAGATTGGTTACAGATGTGCCGTTTTCACGCATTTTAGTACTTTGTGTTGCCTCCGCGAGCTCGCAGCTGTTATGTTTTGAGACGATGCTGCGGAATGTTCTGCCATTCCTCTATTAGAGCTTCTTTCATTTCACGTAGCGTGATTGGCGGCGGATTCCGCTGACGTACATGTCGTCCCAGTTCGTCCCATGCATGTTCTATGGGGTTTAAGTCGGGGCTACGTGTTGGCCAATCCATGTGTGTGATACCGACTTCTTGAAAATAGTCAAACACTATCTAAGCTATACAGCTTCTTGAAAATAGTCAAACACTATCTAAGCAATACAGCTTAGATAGTGTTTGACTATTTTCAAGAAGTCGGTATCACACACATTCGCGCGCGGAGTCGCGGGTATTGTCTGGCATAAAAAGGCATTCGAGCCCATGTTCACTAGAAATGGACCAACGTAGTCATTTAGAATTTCAGTGACATATCTTACTGCAGTTAAAGTGCCATTTTCTATCACCACTATTTCAGTGCGGCTTTCGGAAGAAATCCCAGCCCACACGTGAACAGAGCCTCCCCCGTATGGTACTTTTTCTTCTATACAGGCTTGGTCATAGCCACTGTCACATATGGGATTTTGTCCCTCTTAAAAAAAGGAAGAAAATCCCAAATGCAAACTTCAGTGGGTGTGTGGTAAAATAAAACTATTATAGTAGTTTATGCAACTGTCATATAATGAAGGGTATTAAAACACGAGTGTGAGTTTACGAAACGAGCGCAGCGAGTTTCATAATAGTAACGAGTGTTTTAATACCCGTGTTATATGCAGTTGCATACACTACTTTATCTTCACTAATGCAATTAGTCAAACAACAAGAGTAAAAGCTGACAATAGTTTATTTATAATAATTGTTCAAATTTTGGATGGTACAATTTTGAAAGTTAATGTTAATTATTGATCCAGCAGCTGTAGCGGTCGCGGGGAAAGCAGTAGAGCTCGTAGACGGAGTTGGAATATTTATAATTACTTCATTCGTCTTGTTTTCTATACTGTTCAAGATCGTATTTGAGACTTGAATTTTATTCATTAAAGACTCATCAATGTAGCTTTCAGCCACAGTAGAAGACTTCCACCCCCCGTGTCGTTTCAGTGCGGTCAAATCACCACCGCTATCTATGAGAAGGGTCGCCGAGGTGCGCCGGAAGCAATGCCCCGTGTACAACGCTGGGTTAGGCAGATTCAAAAAACTTGCGATAGTTTTACCCAGAGCACCAAATTTATTAATACCAGTTCTTTGATCGACGCACTTCCCCGATCTATAGCTCAAGAAAAAGGCAGGGTTTCGACAGGGGGTGGATCGAAGTTCCATGTATTTTTTACATACGGCATAGCAGTTGCCCGTCACAACGAAAGAACGATCTATTTTCGTTTTTGTTTTCGAAACTTTCACCATGATTGTACTGTCGTCTATGTTAGAGACTTCATCGAACTGGATGTTGTATAGCTCTTGCCTTCGGCATGCCCCCATTATGCCGAAGATTAGTGCAACCTGTAACAATAAACGATATAATAAGCTTGAGGTACATAGCCAAGGCAAAAACTATGATTTATGAAGTAGTAAAGTGTAGGTACCTACTACTTAATTTATACACAAAGCGCTTAAACGGAGTGTCTAGATAACTTGCGTGTGTAGTACGTAAGTACTAGGTAGATTAAATAACAGAACTAAAATACACTTACCTTTTCAAAAAGATACAAAATATCTGGTGAATCTTTCAGGAACATCTTTATTTGACCTGATGTAAACGTCAAGGACTTTTTTTCCTTGTGTCCTTCTGAACTGCGTTTCAGGAACGCTATGACTTTTGAATACTTCGTGATATCAATATTGTTGTAGATACTCAGTGTGGACTTGAGCATAGAATATTTAGCCCACATAGAAGATGGCTTGAATTTGTCGGAGAGGTCTTTGAGATACACAAGAATGACATTTTCAGAAAATGATGTAGTTTTCTTTTCGATCTTCCATGCCAAAAAGTTATTATATTCTTTTTCATATAATTTTCTAGATTTTTCTGGCAAAAGATTGTGAGTTACTTTTGTTGCCAATTCTAGAATATCCGGAGGCGTACAAATATCATCGTCGCTGTCCATTTTTAACTTTTAATTTGTATTTTAAAAACAAAACACATTGCGAAACATTAAATTCACGCGTACGTGTATTGTCACAGTGAACTTGCCGCCATTAAAATCTAACCAATGAGAGCGCAGCTGCGCGTGCAGGGCCAATCAGGAGCGAGCGCGCGCTGTTCTTTTTTTATCTAATTGGCACAAGATCTTTCCAAAGAGTTTTGTGTATGTAAGTTTAGTAGTTTCGACGAAGTTTTCACGTATAACCCAACTGTTTTCAAAAGCCAGCCTAATATCAAAATTTTATACAACTTGTATGAGGATTTTGACATAAGGCTCGCCAGGTTAATTGGTCGCGTTTTATTGATGTTATAATGAGATTTTACGATATCGATGTGGATATTATACCATCATGTGAAATTGCTTAAATTGAGTGTTTTGTTGTCTGCGCTATAACAGTAGTAATTATAAGTCAAGTATTGGAAACATAAGTAGAATGTTACAACATTAGTGTAGATAAAATGTTTTATGGCTCCCCAAATATATATAATTTTATTCACTTAAGATCAATATTCAATAACACAAATACATTACAATACAGGCAAATTTGGGTCGAACGTGACCTGGTTAGGTTACTGACAATAATATTTATAACTAAGTTATATTTAAATTTAATTTAATTTTTCTATATAATTCCTAACCTTATTATTTAACACACCCTAACCTCTAGAGACCCTATGGGTCAAAGAGACCTAGCAGGTTACTGAGATGATATAATATTATTACAAATTTATTAACCTACCTAACCAGCCAGCCTATATTTCAGCGGTAAGAGCTGTGGTCGTGGGTGGATGGGATAAAGCCAGTTCAGTTATAATAACTACCTACTCAAGAAACCGTGGGGGTATCTGAGATTAAAATTAAAAAATAAATGGGCGCCAGGATCGTAGAATCGACACGGATCTGGAGACGACGATGCCGATTGAAAACGTTATTGGTCGAACTCGAAGATCCTCAAGGAAAGTAACATTCAACCAACCTTACGGTGGTTGTGTGATAAGGTCAAAGACCAAAGAAAAAATAAAGTGGATTAAAAACATTAAAAATGGGGATTATTAAATCTCCCGGCCTTCTGTATGTACACTCCTTTCCTCCCGTCGTCGTGCTTGTAGGTATAAAGAGAATCTAGACACGTCTGAAAACATAACTTTTAACCAGTCATCCAGAGTCCAATTCTCATGTTCTCTACCATAACTCAACCTTGAGTTTCTGTGGTGTCTTTCTAGTTTTGGGCCATTTGCAAGTCTTAGTGGCTTTAAATGTGCTTCAGCCAGACGCCGCCTTATTGTATCCGTACTCTGATTGTTTCCTCCAGCTCGTAAATGATGATTCTTTACTTCAACAGCCGTAAGAAAGCGATTTCTCAAAATTGTTGACACCATATAGAGATCCTCCCGCGCCGGCCGTCGTGCACCTTGTTCGGCCTGTTCCTGGTCTTTGAAGATTGGATCCAGTTTCATGAAAACGCTGGAGTACTCGCTGAACTGCAGAAAGAGTCACACCAACAGTTCTAAGTACTTAGAATTCCGGAGTTCTACCCCACTGGTCCACCCTCCCACAGTACTCCTCATTAAAGTTCACCTCATAAACCCATTGTTCTTAATTACACTATTTACGATATCGAATCGCTCACAAAATATTGTCTCTAATTACGGTCGATTAGTCTTGTTAAGACAAGGTGAAACCTGACGAGCTAAGTACCGGATTTGTGTTTTATCACGAGGGTTTTTAAAATAAATAATATAACTTTAATACAAGGAAATATCTCTCTGTCCTTTTCCCTGATGAAATAGGTTTTGCGTTATATAAATTACACCTAGATCTACACCTATATCTATGATGACTACCTTGGTGAATATATCAACAATTCGTCCATCAGATTCTCTCATTAGGTCATCAATTATTATAAGATTGGGATCTTTACCATTGAACATATTGAGGACCGGTATACCCTGATAATAATTAACATTTTGTAAATTATACAATGGTTTCATTTCATCAAAACACCATGTGATTTGGTTAAAAGATGTACTGAAAACAATTTTAGTATATTTAATAAAGTTTGTGACAAAATTTGATTTTGCACAGCCACTTGGACCGGCAACTATAGCAGTAAATGGATGGATAAAGTGAAACATCCTTTCACGTGTAATCACTAACAGGTATGAGGAATAACTAACAAGTTTTTATAATAAACAGTCCTTTTATTTTTTAAATTCGTCAATATATCTACACTTATAACAGCTAATAAACTTAAAATTAAAACTTGCTGTTACTATCTACAATTTATTTACAGTTAATTTACAATTTTAAATGAGCTAATAAACTTAAAATTAAAACTTACTGTTCCTATCAACAATTTATTTACAGTTAATTCACAATTTAAAATGAGCTTGATATTACAAATAAATACAATACAATAAAGCTTAAATATCATTAAAATTATTTACATCTAGGTACGACATTTTTACATCGGCAACCGCAATTTATAATGACCCCATGCTAATGTGTCTACTTTATTAGGTAAGATATATCTTTTGGTGTCATTATAAGACAATGATATTTTATTGATTTGCTGTGTAAAAATTGTATGCTTAATTGATCGAAATCTGTACATAATGTTGTATTGAATGTTTCTATTGAAAAGACATGATTTGTAATTTTTCATTGACATCCTTTGCGTGACGCTTTTATTAACACCCTTAGCTTTCGTTGTTAATTTTGTTTTCGTTTCAATTGCATATATTTTTGATCTTAACCCTACAAACTCTTTAACAATTTCACCATTGTCTTTAAAAAATCCTAATTTATTTTTATTAACTTGTGGATACTCGTGGACATTATCAACAGAATAGTTAGATGTATCGAATCGTGTATCTATGTCGTTTCTAATATCATCATAGAAATTATTAGTAAATATTTGATATATGAAGCTATCGGTGTCTGTGTACAACAATTTCATTATGTTGTTAAATTTTGTTAGCATGTATTCGTAGTGAAAATCATACATGAGAGTTTTTGATATGTCTGAAATAGATAGGCCTAAATAGATTGGTTTATCATAGTAAACTTTAGTCTTTTGTAACTGTACCGCTACCAAGTTCTCTGAAAAAACTGAAATGCTTCGAAATTCAGGTTTAGCAATTAGGTCTTGGACACCCAAAGTTTTGCCGCGATTTTCCCAGTGAGTTAGTAATTTTACGTTCACTCTTTTTTCTACGTTTTCCATGGTTTTACCAAAAACAAAATTATTCATTACTTTATAAAAATCTCTTTCAAAGTCTGATTCTGCTTTTTTTTGTAGCTCGGTGTTCAAATCTATGTATTTTTTTAACCAGGGACTCTGTGTAAACTTCAATATTCTATGAATTTTAGTTAATTTAAGACCCAACTTACAACATTGTTTTAGGTTTCTATAGTGAATTACATATTTTTGTTTATTATTTAAATTTGGAATAAGCTTTTTTTCTTCTGATCCCCCTGCGTATATATTTTCGGGGCATAATGGCAAGTCTGAATGCAAATCATGAAGTTCTGCAGGATATTCCAAATCTACTTCTAATATGAAGCCATATGGAGATGTGTCAGAAACCTCATAGTTTGTCTCCGGACTCACCCACTCAAAACCTCCTTCAGGAAGGTACTGTGACATAGCCCAACCATATAGATTGTTTGCATCAAAATAAGCTAAATAAGATGTAGGCACATTCTCATCAAAATCATCTAAAAATGGGTTATTGGCCTTGGCATGTCGATTGCTACATTGAGATACACCCCCTCGGATCCCCGACTTGATAAAAGCTATCTGATCAATATCTGTTAATAACTCTAATTTTATTTTTGTTTGTTTAAGCATAGCATCCCAACTCAACCCCGGTGCTGTATAATAATGACTAGGATCCAAACCATAAGTTGTGAAACATAGATCTCGGCAGTTTTCAAATACATCAGCTAACAACAAAACATCAGTTTTGAGATACAGGTTAAAATAATCCAACATGTTTTGACAACCAAAGTGTTGCCAAACATCTTTAGCACGATTATAGTCATCATTTGAAATTGCTGTATCGGTAAGTGAACTATAGAACTGATCTTGATTTGGCAAGGTGGTTAAATTAAGATAGTCATATGAAGTCATGAACTCATAAGGGTAAACACCCTTTTTCCGAAGACGATTGAAATCTTCTTTCGCAGGAAAGTTGTTTTTGAGTTCACGAAATTGTTCGTCTTTTAAGGTTTTGGCTAGCTGATCTAAGCTGCATGGTAAAATTTTTAAAGAATCTACAAATCTCAAGCTAACTTTTTGATTGATTATTGTTAGATGTTTAGTAAGCGAAATATATTTTTCTTTATTTTGTGGAATTATATCGACATTTCCTTCAACAAAGTTCAGTGCATGTACAATAAAATGCGCATCGTAATTACTTAGATTGTGTAAAAAAACTGGAATATGACGGGGAGCACGGAATTTCTTTTCACATACTTCATGTGCAACACCTCTGAAATCTCCAGTTTGCCAATCAAAGACTAGAACTTTTTCACCGCTTAAATCAGTTTCACAAACGTGACAAGTTTTTGCATTAGTAATACTGTCAGTATCGACAGCTGAGAGCGGTTTAGGAGATTTTTGAATACAATTCTTTTTACATATTAATTTTAAGTCTTCATGCAATCTAGTCATAAACACTTTAGCACAATCTGGTCCACTGTATGTTACATATTTAGACAAACTATCATCGAATGAGCATTTGATGTAATATCCAAAACTGTAAGGCTCATGTTTTAGATCGTTATTGGTGTACGGTTTAGATGATTCGTTAGAACAAGTTTGTAAAGGATTTAATAACGCTTTAAAATTAGCATACACAACAAAAGGTATTCTCATTGTTTTTTGAAACTTATCAAACGTTAATTCATCATTTGATACAGGTTTTCCAAACCAATTTATTAAATTTTTCTCACTGTTTGGTAATGTTGTGGTTATGTGAGAGCAATCATGTTGTTGGTGATAAACTAATCTATCTCTAGTTGTGAAACGTAACAAACATCCATCGCATATGTATACAGCACCATTTTTATTAGTCATTTGTTTACTAACTAGTCGGGATAAGTTTTTTATGTAACAATAGTGTCCATTTATCCCATTTTGCACATATAAAAGGTTGACATGTGTGCTTTTGCGATTTTTTGTAAAATAAAGAGGCCCAATGACTGAATGTTTCTTTGATTTGTTATCGAATTCTAATCCGAAAACATTAATACTGATGTTATTTAGCTGTTCAACTTTATGTATGTCATTTAACTTAACTGGGAACGATACACCATCAAAATTAAGCTTATTTAAATGGGCACTGTAGGAGGATGGTCGCTCTGAATGTTTGTTTGAAGGATATAACGCCGAGAGTAATGCCCATTTAAAACATAAATTATCTGCGTTTCTTACGTTAATAACTGCTTTTTTATCTTCAATATCTTTAGGTAAATCAATGAATGAGGTGCCTCGTAGTGGGTTAAATTTGTTTATGTTCAATTCTATACATATAATTTTAGTAAGACTCCATCCACTATCGTTTCTTTGAAAAGCACTTATTTTGTTCGCTAGAGTATCGCGTAAGGATGACATGAAAATATTCAAATCATCGGCTTGAGAAATTATAAAATTGTTGGTTTGAAAATCAAATGAATTAGATAAGTTCTTAGTTTGTTGAACAAAATCTGCATGTAGAACACAATTTATTTTAACAGTTGCATGTTGTTTAAGGGTCTCATTAATTAAGAAAAACATATCATTTTTAACTGACTCCAGAAATGATTCCGGTATTTGGAAGGAGTAGGATTGTTCTTTACTTTTAATTTTGTATGTAATAATACGCTGACCAAAAGCTGACTCTACAACACATACATTATCTAGAGAGTTGTGCGATTTTAACACATAATTTTTATGTATATTGCTCTTGGCATAATTAGAAAAATATCTTCTGCTAACATGTGTATTACAAGCTTCGCAATATACCTTGTCCGCCGTTGAAGTCGATGCATCTTCTTCATTTCGTGGTCTTTTGACATTACTCTTGTTTTCACCACCAGTTTCGGTGCTTCTTTTGAGCACTCTTCCATGCCCCGTTTGATGTGCTTTTGATGATGGTGATGAGGATGGGGATGGTTGACTGTAAGAGAGAAAAAAAACATTAGTTACACAGGAGTTAGTCAGAAAATAGGCAATGAGGACTGAATTTGTAGTTCTGAACTATAGTCCACTTTTCATCAAATAGCGACTGCATATGTACTCAGCGTGACAGGTGGTGAGCCCATCGTCGCTTTATGCTGTTGGAAGTATGTGTAGTCTTTAGTCCGTTAGCCACCTTTTACGACACCCAAGGAAAGAGAGGGGGTGATGGTATTCTTTCACTGCTACGTGACACGGTTAACATTAGTATCATGAAGTTGTAAAATCAGAGACTATACTCAATGAAGTAAAGTAAATGTTTAGGTACTCACCTAACACTGTTTTCAACCATTACACATATTTGATACAGCTCATCGTCTATTTTTACAGCTTGTTCAACTGCTTCACAGAGCTCCATCAAGTCTTGATTTTCACAAATTTCTATAAGTTCCTAATTAATTTCGTTCTCAACCTGATTCACGAAGAAAGCACTAACACATTCACGATCCATTTTGACAGCAAGTAGCAGCAACAACGTTGAATTGTAAGTGATGATCACTCTAGAGTTGAAGGTCCTATTTATACACCTAGTGCTAGGCTTATCACTAATCTTATTGTTATATTAACATAAACGAAGGTAATTATTAAAATACATTATTAAAATTTAATTGTCATCAAATTCTTAGAAGAACATTCCAACTGCAATACAGATAACACCTATTAGTTAATTACTTCTCATTATTGTTAAAGTACATTTTTTTACATGAAATTTCTTTTGATATATTATATTATTTATGTCCTCGTAACTTTTATTTTGTTCACTTGCATAGTATTTTTATAAGTTTTGTATTTTTCCAATGTTCGGAAGATGGTATGTTCGAAATTTGCTTTAAATCATACACCTCAATTGTAATTAGATGTGTTGACACAGATGCGTCATCCTATTTGTTGAAATAAAAGCAACACCACCGTTTTAAGAGCTTTGAATTGGTCATCTCTTCCTTTTTTTAGTGAACTCAAATAACTGATCTAAGCTTTCTACTTCTTCACGTTTTCTTTTGGATTTAGGAGGATCATTTTCTATAATCAAGTTATTATCAGTAGTATCCTCGTCTGACAACCGTGGTTGATAATAATAGTGCTTGTATGTGTTTCCCTCAAATATTGAACCCTAAAGCAAAGAAATCATTAAAATTTATGTTTTATCTATTCCTAAATAATACATACATACATACATATACATATAATCACTACAATTATCCCGAAGGGTTAGTCAGAGACTAGGTAATGAGAACAGCAAAAGCAGTCCTATACCATAGACCACTTTTCACCAAATAGCGACTGCACATGTGCTTAACATGACAGGTGGTGAGCCCATCGCCGCTCTATGCTGTTGAATGTATTATATGTTGTTGTCTTTAGTCCGTTAGTCGCCTTTTACAATACCCAAGGGAACAGAGGGAGTGATAGTAGCATTCTCTCACCGCTACCTGATACGGTATAAAATATAATTTAAACAATTCAAAAACATCATAAATATGAATAAAACTAACCCTCCATCACACCACTGATGAAAAATCAATGATACTTAACTCACCATACTCGAGCCGAAGTAAAAGTTGGATTTTATGAACGTGTTTAAAGAAAATGAAACAATCGTGAATGATATGTAGTTTTAGATTATTCAAACGGAGGTTTCAATAAAGAAATATGTACAAGAATGCGTTGTTATTGTAGACAATCACCCCCTAATTAAGACAAGACTAATCGGCCGTAATTAGAGACAATACTTCGTGAGCGAGGTTCGATATCGTAAATAGTGTAATTAAGAACAATGGGATTATGAGGTGAACGTTAATGAGGAGTACTGGAGGAGGAGGTCTGAAACCCTTAAAGCTATCTCGGAAACCTGAAGAGATATCGCTCTGGGACCCAGCGCAATCGATTCAAATGGGGGGTTTTGCTTTTTTTTAGCCGACGGATTACTTTCAACGCCTGACGGTGAGGGTGGACCAGTGGGGTAGAACTCCGGAATTCTAACTACTGTTCTAGCTGTATTTCGCTGACTGCGCCCATCTTCAAGCATTGTCAGGATCCTGGTAGATTCTTAAGGGGTTAACGACATGATGACTTCAGAACAATAAAATTTATAAGGCAGAGACAATATTTATAGCGTTTTTAATGTCAAAACTGAAACAAATGCGAACCAATTGATTTGAATTTTTTGGTACTAAATTCAAAAAAGCCCATTTTTTTCAATTTTCAGTTTTTTAAACAATTATCAAAAATAAATAAAAAGGTTTTATATATTATTTTATGTGGCATTAAATATTCTTTAATGTAGACCTTATTTCATAAAGGTCAGGTGCTTTTGAAGATATTGAAGATTTTCTAGCCGACCCTTTTTCTTTGCAGTCCAGTGTATAACATACCTTCTTAATTAGTAGTTCGGTGGCGTTAAGTAACCAATAATCATTAATGTTAATTAACGTCTCTGAGTGCACGAATGTACATAATATAAGTTTTGTTGCCAAGAGACTTGACGATTTAATTCCAAGAAGTTGTGTTGGTGTTTACCTCATAGTAATAATGGTTAAGTTACTATTATGAGCTAAAAGTGAAAACTAGTAAGTTTGTACCGACATTCTCTTTGTCCTCGTATTCAGACCGTACTCAGTGAGTTTTATACTCAGAACAACAAAGCTAGTTTTATATGTGACAATGAGTACTGAAAGTCTATTTTTAGCGGCCATAGAGAAGCGGAAGGAGGGTTGCTGTGTAAACAACCTTGGGAAAAACAAACATCGTCAATTGCAGAGGGCTTTGACACGGCCCTAGTGTCCAAATTGCGTTGCAAAAATAGTTCTTATCGTAGGGGAATAAGGTTGGTTAAAATAGGAAGGTGACACCGTAGTATCAGCGGTCGTCGTTACTAACGCAGCAGTTTAATGAAGCTCTGTGATGTTTTACCTGAGCTCGTAAAGTCTCGTTGTGTGTTCGCATGTTATTAAATGTTGCTCGCCAGTTCACCAAGTGATAAGCTATAAGATAGGCTAGTAGCTAGTTTGAGGTTGTTGGTCGCAGGATACCTGCCCAAGGCGTTTGGAAATTCAGTTAGCTTGTGAGTGACATTATGAACTATACAAGTATACATAACATGTATATATACTCTCGGTAAGTCTTGGTATTAGTATTATTAATATTAAGAAGTTATTAAAAGCATAAGACAATATCTCTTATAATAAAAATAGGTTACTTAGATACATTGAAACTTAAATTTTGAATGACAATTAGTCAGTTAACACCTTAAACGGCATTTGACCGACAAACAATTAAATAATAAATAATAATAAATGTTTCCCACACTCACACCAATTATCTAGCCCCAAGAAAAGCTTCCTTAAGAAACTTGTTAAAATGGTTAACTAGACAACGGATAAACATACTTAATATACTTAAATACATAGAAAACACCCAGACTCGAAACAATTTAGAAAAACAGGTATTTCTAAATTGATCCGACCGGGGATCGAACCCGGGACCTCAGAGATGGCGACACCATGAAAGCCGGTGTGCAAGCCACTCGACCAAGGAGGTCGTCGAATTGAATTTCTATTGTGTCTGGGCGGCGGCGGCGGTCAACCTTGAAGCACTTTTTCGGTAATATTGGGCAGATGCATGATTAAAGGAAGGTCAAGTGTCATATATTTTATTTGAAATGTCGTCATCCATATTTATTTGATGCCGCGCGGCCATACTAATTTTGTATGGGGAATTTAACGTGTTAATTTGAAAAATAAAATTTTTAAAAACCGCTCGACAAACCGAAAATGTTAAGACATTGGTGATTGTTTAGACATAATTAGAGGTATAATAATTTAGATTACCTAACTATAAGAAATCAACTAAACGCCGCCACACGTTTTCATGATTTTTGCCCAACTTTAAATGATATTGTAGAAAAAACGATTGTGTGTTATGAATTTATGGATCGGACTAATTGTAAACACGTTCTCTTTGATACTAAATATAGGTATATTTTGTTTATGTAATACGATAGTTTTTTCATCATATATCAACTTAACCGTGACTACACTTTTATCTTTTTTTGGTCGGTTAGACACATTTTTCGTTGAAAAAAATTACATCGGTTGTCATCATTAAAACTTCCGGGATGTCAGCTAGGAAGCAGGTGGTCGTATTCAATTGTTGCTAAATGAAATGATGGTTATGATCCCTATTTTTAATGATTAATAACGACACCTCATGTTAAAATCCACCATGCCGTTTGGGCTGTAGGGCGTGCCAAAGAAACAGGCATACATACCCTGGCGGGAGTTAGCCTATCAATATTCAGACTTCTATCCCATTGCTGAAAAACTAGGCCTATCCATCGCATTTAACTTTTTTAGTTATTTTCTTATTAATTTGTTTCTTCTGTCTTTTCTAGACCACTGTACTTCAGTCGTAACGCGAATCTGCCCTAAAGCGAATCTGTCTTAAAGCGAATCTGTCGTAAAGCGAACAACTGTTACATACATACATACATACATACATACATACATACATACATACATACGTACATACATACACTCGAAAAACATAACCGTCCTTGTGACGCAATCGGGTAAAAAAAATGTCTATCACTGGTTCCCGTCGAAGTTGTCGAAGTCTGGTGCTGTACCACTACCCTACCTACTAATAAAATAAACTAAACGTAAATAAGTATTGACAGAGACATCAATAGAGGTAGGAATCATCATCATCATCATCATCATCATCATCATCATCATCAGCCTATATTAGTCCACTGCTGGACATAGGCCTCTCCATGTGCACGCCATTGACCACGATCCGCGGCTACTCTCATTCAGCTCATTTCCCAGTAATAAAAGAGAAAATATTTTTATGGCGCCTTAGAAACGGTTATCTGATATTATCCTACAGAGAGGATCATTTCTCAAACGGATTTTGGTCACAAAGGGAACACAACAATGCGACAGTACAAATATTCAATAATTCTGTTCTTATCTACTTAATACTGAATAGACTATATACCTACTCGTTTATATAATGTACAAGCACGCAATATAGAGATTTAATCGTACTGTCGGATCGCAGTTGGATCTTAGCTACCTACTTATAAATTGTATTGTTTTCTGTTAGCTAAAAACTTTTGTCATATATAGTGTGACTCTGTCATTAGTTTACTGACATCTAATTGCATAACTATCGACTTTCTTTGTAACGTAACTTTGATTGAATGATTGATTCAAATTTAGAAATACAATCTTGTTTTATATTATTTATACCAACATCAACGCATTTTAACGCAACGCAATTTCGATCTGAAGTGCGTGCGTCTGATGCCACTTAATTTTTTTTGAAATTAGAGTGTTTTTTTCAATTGTTTCTTTGTGTTTAAATATTTCAATGCCGGCTATAAGGTTTCCAGTTCTCTTCTATTTCGCTTAGACATGGGTCTGTAAAACATTGAGTTAGTAATACTATTGCCTTACTTGATTATTGTCGTCTATAAATAGCTATGAAAAAAGTCTGAATCAAACCGGCCGCCGACGCTCTCAGGCGGGCGTGAAGTAATAAATTCGCTGGTGCCAGGACGTGACCCCGCCTTAGCCTCGGGCGACCTATGACCCAGCGGAGACACGTCTTAGTAAGCTGGTACTGGTATCATCCCGTTCGACTTTTAGATTTTATTGCAAAAGGAACCCGCCCTTTTAATGTTTTTTTACTTCTTTATTTAAATTAGGCAGCAATGGCCTATAGAAATAAAATACCTTACAGATTAACATACATATACAATAAAAAATCTAATCTATTAAACTATATTACACGTATAGACGGTGACGTGCGGCGCAGCGTAATAATTTATAATTGCGTAAACTTGATTAAATTAAATAAAAAATAAAAAATTGAGTTTAACTATTCAAATGCTAGCCTCCATCATTGAAAACAAGTCATCGCTGCTATTGATAGGTATTGGTTTAATCACGCTTGGTCAAATGCGGGTTGATGATCACATACCCGGGCTATGCATTGAAAATTTCGAAACATTTTTTTCTACCTGGGAATTGAACCAAGAACCTTCAGATATCAGGCCGGGTGCAGTGCCATTCGGCCACTAACGCAGATGTATGTTGGTATATCACCATCATCTTAGTCAATAGACGTCCACTGCTGGACAAAGGGGGATCTTGCTATGGGGAGACCCATGGTAAGACCCAAGAATCTTCACAACGACCGATTTGTGCTGCTCGCACCCAGCGTTTACTCGCGACCCATAACAGATCGTCGGTCCCCTTGTTGGTCCCGATCCGGTCCGAACCCTTCGGAGACTCTGGTAGGGCACGGGGACGCGCAATTTTAAGTGTGCGATGCGGTTCCCTTTAGAAATCCTCCGAAGGTGATTCGTCTCAACACGACTTGAGGTACTTTACGTACCTCGCCGCCCCCAAAACCCCGGTGACGCTGAAAATGCCGTTTAAATTAAAACATTAAAAAAATGAACTGATGAATAAAAAACAACTAGCTACAAATTAGTTAACGAACAAAATTTACTACTGTTATTTAGGAAGCGCTGGCGAATTTTTTTTTTTTTTTTATGTTAAAAGGAGGCAAACGAGCAGGCGGGTCACCTGATGGAAAGCAATCACCGCCGCCCATGGACACCCGCAAAACCAAAGTAATCGCGGATGCGTTGCCGACCTTGAGGAAGGAGTTGGATTTTGAGGAGGGAGTAGGAATTGGGAGGGGGGAGGGGTGAGAGATGGGCCTCCGGTACTTTCACTCACCGGACGAAACACAACAGCAACGAGTGCCATTGTTTCACGCCGATATTCTGTGAGAGGGTGGTATTTCGCCTGGCGAGCCGTGCTGCAACGCAGCGTGGCTCTACCACTCAGAAATACTTAAATTAAAAAAACCTAAATTAGAAATACCTATACCTAAATTAAAAAAGGTAGTAGGTACCAACTCCCAACAAACGGACGACGACAACGTGGAGGGCCTAGACGGAGATGCTATCTTAATAAGTGTAAATAGAAATGGAATGACATAATATGTCGAACAATCATTAAAATGTAGTTCACTCTCTCAGAATAATATTAGTTATTGTTCTGAGTTTACTCTCTTTTTAACCGACTTCAAAAAAGGAGGAGGTTACTCAATTCGACTCGTATATATGTTTATTTTTTTTTCTTTTTTTATGTGTGTTCGCGGATAACTTCATCGTTTATGAACCGATTTTGATGATTCTTTTTTTGTTGGATAGGAGATATCCCAAGGGTGATACCATGATAAGGAAACCAGGATCTGATGATGGCATTCTTGAGAAATCGAGGGGAACTTTCGAAAATTGTAGGGGCAACTAGTGCGTTTGTTAATGTTTTCATTAAGCATTTTAAAGCACTACTACTTAATGAAGGTGTGGAGTCGATCTGATGATGGAGCCGGAAGACAATCGAGGGAACTCCTCAACGATTTACAGCAATTACATGGTGTTTGGGCTTGATTAATTTGTATTGATAAGAACTTTACACCCATAAGGGTTATAAGTGCCATTTCAGGTCTGATGATGGAGACCATAGACAGTCGAGGGAATTCCTCAACGATTTACAGCAGTTACCTTTTGTTGGGCTTACTTCATACGGTTCAATATGCCAAAATGTTTAGTTCGTACAAAAATAATACCTAGTCTACGTCTACCCATCACTAAAAATCGTAAAATAAAATGTTTTTTACAAAAAAAAACTGACTTCAAAAACAGTAAACTTAAAAAAGTAAAAACAGCTCTAAAAAGCAATAAATAATATTGAAATCATATTATTAATTACCTAGATACGCATGTCAGTTTAAAAAAATGTCTACTGAAGTCGGGTTTCAGTCAGTCAGTCAGTCGGTTGTCGGGTCTTCTTTTAGAATAAAAAAGTGGAAATAATGGAACAACTATCAAAGTTTAAATGAAACAAAATTGTCTCCCAGCCGACCATCAACCACCCGACTTCAATAGACATTTTTTAAAACTGACATGCGTATCTAGGTAATTAATAATATGATTTCAATATTATTTATTGCTTTTTAGAGCTGTTTTTACTTTTTTAAGCTTACTGTTTTTGAAGTCGGTTTTTTTTTCTCACTTCTTCTCTATTATGTGTGTCTATGTTATAATTTTTTGTAACAATAAATATTTTTTATCTTTTATCTTTTATTTTTAGACTTATTCTCCATTTTGAATTCTTGTCACGGTCGCAGCTCTGTATGTACACTATAATTATAATTCATCAATAAACCTGATCCTGACTTGTTCCCAGATAAACATAAATTAGTTAAATAAAATATTGTTTGATAGCAAAGTTCAAAGTTAGTCAATAGGAATCCGTAAATACGTCTGAAGTTGACAGACAGAAACATTGTAAACGTATTATAAGTACGACGACAACCACGGAATCTGATAATGTATCGCTGGTATCATAATTATATTATAATAAATGAGATCTTGCATAAAAATACTATTCTCTTTATTATATATCAGCTTTCATGCATGGTGCTCTAGGCTATACTAACAATGGTATGTATGTACAGTCACGAGCATTAACTTGTGAACAATGTAACTCTAATAGAATGGAATAAGAGCCAAAATTAGTCAAAAGAACATGACGGAGACTTGGAGCTAGCATCGCTTAGAAAGGACAAGACAGTATAGTCTATAAGTACTTGAGTGTGGTCTGTGCAGCCTATGCTCTATGGTACGCGAAGCGTCAACGTCAGTTGGCGCGCCAACGGACTAGCTGGACTCTCAGAGCAATAACTAACGGCCCGGCCACGACCTTGCCGCTGTTAGCGGCAGTTTAAAGCGGCGCGGCGAGCGGTGGGAACAATTCTTTAAAAAAGTTAGGAGCACGCCACGAGGCGCCGCTATGAGCAGCAACGCTAGCGTTTTTTACCGAGCGGTTCGCTGCAGCGGCGCGCGGGCGTGGGGAGCGGCGGGAACAAATGGAAACAGCGAATGAAGTGCGATGCCACGACTCAAGCGGCGCGGGCAGCGGCGGGCGAGTGACGTATATACTCAGCGGTGACTTCGTAAACAAAATATTTTAGACGATTTTGGAGCGGAAAATTAACACCGAAGCGTTTATAACTGAAATTTTAAATCGGCTGCCCTTATGGATGTCAAAACTTATTCACTTCGTGCACTCCTTTCCTCGAACTCAAAATATCGTGCTTAAAATACGAACTGCTTTCAAGGCAAAGGAGAGCCACTTTAGATAATGCCATGTCTAAATACGTCCACTTCGGTCCCTGTCGCTACCGCTACTGAGCAAGTACATGGCATAAACAACGCTCCGCCCGCTAAAACCGCGCCGCTTGCCGTGCCGCATTTAGCTAAGCCAAAGGTCGTGGCCGGGCTGTATGAGATTTACTCTCATCAAATAAGGGAACAAGGTAGTGACGATAAGACCAAAGATGAAAGCGCACTTCAACCTGAACCCTCTACTACAGAGGAACTGGCTATCTTATCTGTAACTGTTGAAACACAACAATGACTTACATAGTTGTTGGACTTCTTGACGGGAAAGTGAAGCGTCATGCGGTTTTGTCTTATTTTCCAAAATTTGTGTTATGTCGAATATTAATGTGAAATAATGGTGGATTATTAACCGTTAAGTGTTCGTAAGTGTGCATGAGTGTTGGTTGGCAAATGAAACAAAACAGTGCAACGTCACTTTTCAAATTCTCTCAAGAAGCTCGCGTAAGGACTTAGTAAAGCCCCACATCTTTACTGAGATACTCGAGGGGTTGGGGGGTATATCATTTCTCACTTCCCATTTCTAATATCATTCATCATCATTTAAGAAAATATTGTTTATTTATGTACTACTTGTACGAAAAATTACTTTGACACTGGCTAAATGTGCTAATCGCACGAAGCCATCAACTAAAAAAAAAAAACATAGTTGTTATGGCGCCAGAGAGACAAAAGTGGTAACTGGTAGCGGACTTACCAGCCAGCCAAACTAAGCACAATAATAATATACCACCGCCAGGAGTCATGCATGGGACCTCTGGACTTGAGACCGGGAGGTTTAACCATTAGACCAGAGAGCTATTTCTATGGTCTGAATGTAAACAGCATTAGCATAAACAGCACAAGCATAAAAATGACATGAAATACATTAAAGAAAAGCTAATTGTTAAAGCTACATAGTACATAATATTATGTTATAATTTTTAATATGTACTTGGTGTAGATTAAACGAAATTTCTATTTATGAACGGTAGAAGACCTTTAAGTTCAAATATCGGATTTACAACCTTCCACCTACAGGAAAAATAATCAAGTTTATAGACGCAAGATATTTGGCGAATAGGGATGTAGGCGCACTTTACCAGAAAATCTCAATCACTGAGAATCTGGCTTGCCAACTGTATTTAGCTCATTAAAAGCACTCGAAATAGAATACATTTATTTCGTTCCCAAACTTGTATAGTTGAGGTACATACAGGCAACAAGCCCAACTCTTAATTCAATCGCAGCTAAGATTCCGATCCGATCCGAACCCTTTGGAAAATCTAGTAGGGCACGGTGACACGCACTTTTAAGTGTTTGATGCCGTTCCCTCTAGAAACCTCCGAAGGTGATTCGTTTCACACGGCTTGAAGTACCCTTTACGTACCTCGCCGCCCCCAAAAAAGCCCGGTGACGCTGAAAATGCTGTCTAAGGCAATCAGTGCAATCTCTCTCCCAAAAAAAGCATCATCATCATCATCATCATCATCATCATCATCAACATCATCATCATCATCATCATCATCATCATCATCATCATCATCATCATCATCATCATCGGCCTATATTAGTCCACTGCTGGACATAGGCAAAAAAAGCATGCAATCTACAAAATCTGCGTACAATTCCCGGATTTGGTTCGGTACTTGTATCGCAGTAGCGCTGAAGGCTGTTTGGCGGGCAGCAAAGAGTATCGAGCCAGTTTTAGTCAAAACAAAAATATTACATTAAATAATAAAAAAAATATCGTTATATTGATCGAATGGCGAATAAAAGTCTCACTCAAAGCTGTCGGAGTTTAGTACTTACAGTATTATCCGTGATAAAACTTGCTAGGACGAACCGGGAAAGATTAAAAGGTAAGTCTATGATAGTTTAAAGCGCACGCTGAAAATCTTTTGACCAACACAGTAGGATCGATTATTGAATTTAAACAACAAATAAAAAATATAAAGCCTAATTTAACATAAAAAAGGGTTACAAACAAAGCACAAAAATGAAGTTAGCATTGAAACAGTGGCAATAGTCTCCGACTCAGAATGTGTCACACCTCACGCCATTAGCAAAGCCATCGGCATGACGTGGAATTTCAGACGGAGGCTTACATTGAGTTGCACTTATATGCAGGTACCAGCCACGAAGATAAATACAGCTTAGGGTACAGTGCATCTACTTTTTTTGTCTTTCGGCAAACTTCGTGTTTCAGCTGTCGCCGGATTTCTATCAGTTATAGAGTACGAGTAGTATAGAGCTGCAAATACTCCTTTTACTTAGTAAACTAATAACTTAGCCTATAATTGTCCCATTGCTGGGCTCAAAGGCCTCCCTAATTGAAATCAAGTTATCGCTACAATTGATGAATATTGGCTTAAAAATCACCACGCTTGCCAAATGCGGGTTGGTGATCACAAACCCGGGCTATACATCGGATACAAACCGATAATACATATTTCTTTACCCGACCTGGGAATTGGACCCGGGACCTTCGGGTATCGGGCCGAGCGCTCTGCCACTCGGCCACCGAGGCGTTACTTGTTACTCCTTTTACTTAGTATTAATTTATTTTAGAACGAAGGGAAATACTATTGTGTCATACACGTAATTGATTTAAGATTTATAGAACATACATACATCCATCTATCATACATACATCTATACAACGTGTAACAGAGAGGTGGGGTAAAGATTTAAAAAATCCAAAGTGTATCCGATCTAGATTGTATGTGGAGTTACTAAGACATAATTAATTACTTTCATTTGTTATGTAATTTTTAATTAAATATTTCTATTTTGACGTCACATCAAAATAAACAAGTCACAGCCCTAGTGGTTTAGTAATGTCTGTGTATTTACATTTTATGATCGATGCTTGCTTATGCGCGCCTGATACGTATGGTTTTATTAATATAAATATTTAATTTACAATTGCATGACAAAGTCTTAGTAACAACTCATACAAGTTCTAGATCAGATAAACATTGGATTTTTTCATTTTTACCACACCTTGTGGCCGTCCAAGGAAAGTGGCGGTTCAAGGGAAGTGACCGATGGGTGAAGTGGCCGATCACGGGAAGTGGCCGTTTAAAAAATGTGGCCGTAGCTGATCGGATCCCTTTCTGTTACACGTTGTTTAGAATTCACACGACAACAAAGTTAGTTGTTCTAAATTCAATCGTATTATAAAATCATCACGAACCTGTTCCGTCGCATCGCATTTCCGAATGCATTTAATATTAGATTGATCATGTATAATACAATTTGAACAAAGGATGAAGCGTTGAAAAAAATCCAAGAGCGGGATTCGAAGATATGATAGCATAGTTGGTAGTGCACCTGATCCGGCATGTCATGGGGTGCGGGTTCGAATCCTGCTCGTGGAATTTTTTCAACGCTTTGTCAGTTTTTTTCGAATTTGTATTATACACGATCAATCTAATATTAAATGCATTCGGAAATGCGATTATAACCGAGAGACATTAAGTAAATAAAAGCACTGTACTATGTTGTCCCACGCACCAACAGGTTCGTGATTATTTTATTACCTTTAAATAACTGTATAGGTACATAAAAACAAATCATTACACCAAGTCTGTTGTTATTATAAAATTACATTGTAAGTAAACAAGTTTCAGTTCCTAAGATTCCTAATAAACATAAATAACAGAGCCAATTCAGAACATAAATAACGAAGTAATTTCGTTCATGTTCAGTGCCAGCTAAGTCAGGCGGGATTCAACAAAGCGACGCCAATATAAGGCGGCACGTTGTTTGTTTTTCTAAATTGCAAACGCACCGAGCGTGACCACAGGGGCCTTACGACCTCTTAAAGCATACGAGTATACTGCAATGATGCTGCAGTTGTGGAAACGACACACGCGTAATATATTTTTCTATAGTTTTAGACGCTATTGCCATTACATAAGGTTCAAAGTATGGTGCTATCTATATTGCCATTTCTAGTGAAAGGGTTAAGAGAAGGGTTAGTCCGCAATTGTGGCCTTAATTTGTAATTCTTACCATTAGTCCTAATAACAAAAACCGGCTATCGACACATTATTGAGACGTTATTTAATTTGTTTGTTATATCCCTGAGCTACTAACATCTGAGATTTAAAACATTTCTGCGAGCCGGCGCCACCATTGGGAAATGCTAAGTAAACATGTTAATAGGTCAGATTAGCATAGAGATTAAT
Source organism: Eudonia lacustrata (assembly GCA_947562085.1). Classification (NCBI taxonomy): domain Eukaryota; kingdom Metazoa; phylum Arthropoda; class Insecta; order Lepidoptera; family Crambidae; genus Eudonia; species Eudonia lacustrata. The sequence goes on from OX387314.1 coordinate 20,978,567, forward strand.
TAAAAGATAAATAACTGGACGTTTAATCTAAAAACTGGGAACCCATTGAGTTTCATTTGTTTGGGGAAAAATGGGAGCTAAAAAATTTTGCTTTTGTTCGTACTCGGCTGTTTTTCTGAGACTCAAAGGATTTAATATTTTAACTAAGTATGCGTCGCGCTAAAAACATTTGTCCGCAAGCTTCCAATTCAGATAAATATTTTGTTTGGTCTACGAGGAAATAGAAGCTAAGTTTATAGTTAGCTTCTATTTTACAAATTTCTAGTTTACAAATTCTTATGAATTTGTAAACTTCTTGTAGTTTTGTAATACTTGTCGTGTACATCATGCCGTTGAATTATGTCTTTATTTACATACCCCAGCAATATCAATAGCTCACTTTTTAGTTTGTGTCTTTGTAGTATGTTTTGCTTTTTTTTAATAATCACGTCAAATTTCGAAACAACAGCGGAAAATCTGACCAATTTTTAAGGTTTTAATAATCAATTATCATATCATATCATACCTTTTTAATTTAATTAATTTATTAATTTATGAAAAAAAGGAAAACATAGGGACACAGCCAAAGCCTTTTTTATTTTTAATGAAAACAGTAATAAAATCGGTCCAGTTTTTGAGGAGGAATCAGGGGACTACGAAACGTTGATTTTGTCTTCTTTTCATACATATTTTTAAATTCAGTCGGCCTTTATTTCCTCTAAACAGTGCTTGTCGTAGCAGCTGCGGTTTGACTGGGACCAAGCGTTTGCTCGAGTGGCCGTAGCAAGCTTCTCGTAGCACTGTTCGTAGCTGTAGCAGCGTAGTTAGTGTTCCAACTATTTGTAGCAGAGCTTCTAGTGGCAAGACTTGTGGCAACAACTTGTAGACAACAACGTGTACATTAACGAACCGGATGTACCATAGTGACATTCGTAAGAGTTTTGTAATTCGAGTGTTTTGTAATTCGTTCGTAAGATTCGTAATTCCATTCATATTTCGAAATTCCGAGGCCGCCGCTACGAACTTAACCACTATTTAAGAGATATTATTATATATTTTAGGCATTTCGTTTGTTTAGTACAGTAGTTCAATCCATGAGCTTGAAAATTGCCGTCAGCGTATTTAATTGAAAACTAGCTTCGGAATTTTAGCTTTATATAAATAGATAAAGGAAAATTGCAGAAAGCGAGGCCGCTACGAATTAAACTTATAACTGTTCTCCACCATACAATATGTCAAAATTGTCTAAGGGTTTCAGTTTCTCTGAACAAGAACGCCGAAATTGGGCATTTTATGCAAAAATCACGGTCAAAATGTAATAGGGGCCTACTAATTTTGGAATCAGAACAATGTATCTGATTTGATGTGGTTGATGGCGCTGGCGTGCAGTGATGTCACCTACCTTTTATTTATTTATTTATTTATATTTGTATTTTTCTGGTTTCCACGGAAGATCAGCGTCGGGGTGCCAACCAGGTATCTCGACATTATGCTGAGTGGAGACCGTTTCAACACCACTTAGTGTTGATGCTAAAAAAGTTTTTATTGCTCAGAAGCGATGTATTAGAGCATTATGTCGCATTGCTCCTGACTCATGCAGACCGTACTTTATGACGTTAGGTATGTTAAATCAGCATCCATTTATTTAATGGAGATAGGAAAATTTGTAAAAGTGAATTTTAAATCGTTTACTGAAGCAAAGTACCATTATAGGACTAATACCAGAAACCCACATAAGACAGAGTACTCCTAGGACCGCATGTTATCAGAATAATTGTTACGCAATGTGCATAAAAATTTATAATAAAATACTAGTACATAAAAGAACTCCCATTTACTAGATTTAAGTTGTCATTTCGAAAATAGTTGATACAAAATACTTTTCATAACAAAGCTAATGCTTGATATACAATCTTGTGACATGTGTACTTATTTAATTCTTATTCTATTTGGCCAGAGGCTAAGCATTGCCATACAACGAGGCAATGCCGCCAGTCTCTTGGGTATATTACCAGTCGACAGCGACGCTTAGGAATTTTTTGACGCCATATTTTAGTTTCGTAACAGTTTTAGTTACTTAAGTTTCTTATCAAATTATTTGTTAAATCTGACTGTTAATAAAACTTATTTAATACTATTTCATTTTAATTGTATTTAATTGAATTTAATATTTGTATGCTAACATGTTAGCTGAATAAACGATTCACTATAGTGTACCGCATTTAACAAGAATAAATTATTTGATTTGATTTGAATTTTGAACATTTAACAGTAGTAACGGTATGATTGTTGAGTCTCGTTCATAAATTACTTAGCATACCGTCATTTTTAATTATATTTTGATACTACGCACTTGTATGAGGTTCTTCTTACCCTCTCCTGACAAAATAACGTCTCGGTCCGTCGCTCCGTGTGCAACAGATTGCAATGGCTGACCTCGCCTACGCGACAGTGTTTTAAAAATCTAAGTAAATCAAGCTAATCTTCTTCCAAAAACACTTTATTCTTATAATTGGATATATCGATACACTAAATACAGCAGGCCTGCTTGTGATTGTGGTAATTGTGAAGAGTGGTGAACTGGATCTCATCTGCAGCAACAGTGAGTGTTTTTTCCCATATAACCTTCCCTTAAATCTTGGTACAAGTGCCTTGCCCATGATGTTTTTTTTGGTGTTTTCTAATTAATCTCAGGTTTTACTGAACGAGGCTTAATTACCTTAGTTGTGGATCCGAGCTGAACCAAACCTCTTAAAAAATACAGTCCACTCATATATCATATTTCATCTAGTAAAAATAATTAGTTAAACTACAGCTCAATAAGTGATCCACCCCTTAGGCTTTATTTTATAACCTAAGGAAGCGTTCCATAGCTACTGGCCAGTGGAACCTTAACCATACATTTTTTGGTCACTTCGAGCGGATCATACATTTTTGGTCCTACGAGATATTTTCTATTTATGTCAAAACAGTAAATTCCAAGATTAATTTATTACTCGTTTATTTCATATAAAAATTACGTACTTGCTTATTTATGCTGATTTGCTTAACCTAGGTAGGGAATTAATCTACTTATAACCTAAATTGTTACTAAACGCAGTTTATAATTACCCAAGTAAACATAACTATTATAACGTTTCTGTAGCGTAATATTCCATTTCTCTTGTAACTACTCGTCGCGCGCGCAGGTTCAGCCACCCACTTTATTATTTTATAAATTAGTGTCTTGTCTTTTAGTTAACGCTAGCTAACTAATAGTAGAACTTCTACTTAACAAGTACTCGCCTGACCTTGACATTGTCAGTCAAACGCAGATACTTCTGCACCGCGTCTTATCATAAACATCTAGTTAGGTACTTATATCTAATATTATTTATTGCGAACTCCTGCCCCTAATATACTTATAACTTTATATAGTTAATATTAGGAGGCCTAATATACATCGGCTACGATTGTATTAGGTTTTTTACGCACCGCTTATTTACATTAGAGTTTATATACTCGTTGTGTAATTTGTACTTATTAGAGTTAATACTCACCGCACCGCCCCTACACACTGTGTTAGGAGATATAACATACCGTGCTATACGTGTATATTATTTAGTAATTTTTATATTTTATTTCTGGTACTTACTTAGAAGAAACCTTTTCGAGCCTACTTAGGCATTTTATAGTAAATACTTACAATAGACAAGACACATCGGCGTTATATATTTACATTTAATATTTTTACATCATATTCTATATACATTTTGTTCCTTTGTTATCAAACATGTCGGAGATTGATGATAAAACGCAGTTGGCATTGTTGGAGTCTAAACGCAATGCATATTTTACTCGTATGCAATCTATATATGACTTATGTATACAAGATATTACCGATGAGCAATCCAAAAAAACTTTTCTTAATAATATAATTAATTTAGAAGACTTACGTAGTAGCTATCAACGCATACTCGATGAAGTTAATGTTCTTTCTATGAAGTTGCATCCTAAGTCAACTATTAACTATCAATCATGGATATGCTTTGAGGATCTTTATTGTCATGTTAAACGTTTCATTAGTGAGTCTAATTAACAACCAACGACTAAGGCGGAACCCTCTGTTCCCAAACTAAGGCGAAACTTACCTGCCTTACCGCCAATAGAATTAATTACATTTAACGGTGACGTTCGTAATTGGTCTACGTTCTATCACCAATTTAAAAATGTTGTGCATGATAATCCACAACTTTCAGACTCGGAGAAGATTCATTATTTCGTAGGTAAACTTCGTGATAAGGCCGCGACTGTTTGCGCCGGTTTAGCCCCTACTGCTGAGAATTATCATATCATATGGGATGCTCTCGTACGTAAATATGATGACCCTAGGTCATTAGCGGCTTCCTATGTCAACCAGTTGTTGGACTTTAAACCTATTCCTTCTAACTCAGCTGTTGGTTTAGAATCTTTCATAAATAACTTCGATTCCTCGGTTAGGGCATTAAAACAACTTAAATTGCAAAGTCTAGGTGACTTTATTATATTACATTTAGCACTTCAAAAACTAGATTCAGAAACACTTAAATTGTTTGAGATGACCTACCGTAAGGAAATTACTCCTACCTACGACAATTTAATTGAATTTGTTAATGGGCAGAATAAAATATTATCTCGTTCCCTTTGTAATAACAAAGCTACTGTTTATAAAACATCACAACATAAATCTATACCTACTCCGAAGTCTGGCCTAACTAAGTCGTTTGTTAACACTCAATCGTCACAAAAACACACTTGTGTTCTATGTATAAATAATAATCACAATAATCAACTATATTTTTGCCCGCTTTTTATAAAAATGACTCCACGCGAACGTTTTAATGTTGTTAAGTCCAACGCGTTTTGTAACAATTGTTTAAGTAATAAACATACGCTAAATACATGCACTTCTAATAGTACTTGTCGTTTTTGTTCTTCTAAACATCATCACTCCATGTTACATTTTGATAACTTGCATTTATATAAACAACGTGACGTTAGTCATGTGCCCACTGCGACTTCGCAGTTAGTGGTAAATCGCAACAACGTCACTTCAAGTAATAACCGTTGTACGGTCGATAATGAACCATCGTACTCTTGCAATAAGGTCGAAGTTTCTAATGCTCAACCTTCTAATGGTTCAGTTAATGCATCTGTTTGTAACATTTCACGTGATCATGGTGATCGTCGCTCGTTCACTACACTATTAGGGACCGCGAAAATTAAAATTATAGATACTGATAACCGCGCTCATTATGTTAGGTGTTTAATTGACCCGGGTTCGCAGAGCGATTATATAACAACATCTTGTTGTAAACGCTTATCTCTTCCTATCTACACTCAAAATAAATATTCTAAAGTACAAGGTATAGGTGGTACATCTCAGCGTATTATAGGTATAACTACAGTTAAGTTTACATCGCGCTTTGATGGCGGGAATAGTTACTTATCTCAACCGCTTGTTGTCGAGGAGATTACGTCACAGCTACCTGACTCCCGCGTCGATACTTTTATGTTAAATTATTTGGATAACTTACCTATCGCGGATGATGATTTTAACTTGCCGGGACCTATAGAAATGTTAATTGGTGTTAATTTATATTGTGAAATTTTAATGTTTAACAAAATTATACCTGGAGACAACTTACCTACCGCTTTGGAAACTAGTTTAGGCTATATTTTAATGGGTAATATCCCAACTTATAATTATCTTTCCACACATTCCTTTTGTGCATTTTCCCGCGAACCGGTCTATGAAATATTAGAAAAATTTTGGAAATTAGAAGAGGTGCCTTCTAAGACTTTTTTATCGCCTGATGAACAAGCTTGTGAGGATAATTATGTGGCTACCACTACTCGCAAGGCTGACGGTACCTACTCTGTTAGTTTGCCATTTAAACATAATTTAGACCAACTTGGTAATTCTTTTCTTAATGCTCATAGACGTTTTTTATCACTCGAAAATAAGTTTTTAAGATCACCCGACCTACGTACAAATTATAATAATGTCGTTGCCGATTATTTAAATAAAAATATCATTTCTTTAGTTAATGACGATACTTCGTCGCAGGGCTTCTACCTGCCGCATCATCCTGTCATACGTGATGACAAGGATACTACTAAACTTCGCATCGTTCTGGACGCCAGTGCTAGAACCGACTCCGGGCTTTCACTTAATGACGTTTTGCACACCGGGTGCAATTTACAGAACTATATATTTAATATACTTGCTAATGTACGTATTTTTAAAGTAGCGTTTTTCGCCGACGTTCGGCAAATGTACTTATGTATAGAAGTACATCCCGCGCACCGTAATTATCAACGGTTTTTATATAGATTTTCAACACATGATCCCATTGAAACTTATCAATTTAATCGCGTTACCTTTGGTCTCCGTAGTTCTCCATTTCTCGCTATTCGAACATTACGGCAACTTGCTAATGATGAGCGAGAAAACTTCCCTTTGGCTGCTGAAGTCTTAGAAAGAGACGTCTACATGGACGACTTAGCTTCCTCTGCTCTGTCGCTAGGCAGAGCAGTAGAGACAGCATCACAGTTGCTCCAGCTGTTCAAATCTGGTGGATTTGAATTGGTTAAGTGGACCAGCAACTCTCCTGAGTTGTTGTGTGCCATTCCTGCCTCACATCGCCAGCAGGAGTCTGTCTCTTTCGACGACGACACCACTATAAAACTTCTCGGTTTACAGTGGCTGCCTTCTTCCGACTGTTTTAAATTTACAGTAACACCACCGGACACCAAATGTACGAAGCGCGCCATCCTATCAGCTACTGCTCGCTTGTATGACGTTCTAGGTCTCGTTGGCCCCGTTATACTTTATTCTAAATTATTAATTAAAGAACTTTGGCTTCTTAAACTAGATTGGGATGATCAGCCGCCGCAGTTTATTTTAAATTTATGGCTTACTTTTATAAAGGAACTTCCTTTAATATCTACTTTGAGATTTCCGCGCCATCTAGGCATTCATGATAATTCTAAATTTTATCTTGTAGCTTTCTCGGACGCTTCTGAAAAAGCGTACGGTTGCGTAATATACGCATATGTTATTAATGATAATCAGCACACTATACGTTTATTGTGCTCAAAATCAAAGGTTGCACCTATCAAAACCATAACACTCGCTCGTCTAGAGCTTTGCGCGATCCTTTTGATGTCGAAGCTTTTAGGCGTTGTTTATGACCTTATGTCTAAGCGATTCCCTATATCGGACGTATACGCTTTTTCCGACTCGAAAGTAGCGCTATGTTGGGAGCACTCGTCCCCACAAAGATTTAATACATTTATCGCAAATCGAATTGCACAAATTCAGTCTCTTTTTCCTAAAGAAACTTTCCGTTTTGTTCCTGGGAGCCAAAACCCCGCGGAAAGTGTGTCGCGTGGGCTTTTGCCTTCGCAGTTGATACACCACGAACTTTGGTTTACGGGACCGTCGTGGATGTCTCTTCCTATAAGTGACTGGCCGGTTTCCGATTTCGCGCCTTCTCCCTCAGCCCTCAGAAGACAACTACGCACGTAGCTACTAGCTCTCCAGAAACGGAACATCCTCTTATAACTTTAAGTTTAGCTTTTTCTAACTGGGATAAATACCTACGCTCTGTTGTATATTTTTTAAGATTTATAAAAAGGCTTCCTCGTAATAACGTAATTACCGCGTCAGATTTAGATATTGCTGAGTTAGCAGTGATACAAGCTGTCCAACAATCATATTTTAAAGAAGATTTAGATAAACTTAAGCATAATAAAACTTGTTCACCTATGTTAAGAAAGCTCTCTCCGTTTTTACATAACGATATTCTACGTGTCGGGGGACGTCTCTCTCATTCGTCTCTAAACTTTACAAACAAGCATCCCGCTTTGTTACCGCGCAATGGACATATTGTAGAATTAATTATTGATAATTATCATAAACGGAATTGTCATGTTGGCCCTCAGCTTTTATTCTCTTTATTAAGACAAAGGTTTTGGATCATATCTGCTAGGCGTATTGTACGTATGCGTATTCACCGCTGTAACACTTGTTTCAGGCTTAATCCAAAACCTACTTTTCCAAATATGGCCGACCTTCCCGAGTGTCGTGTGGAGCAAAGTAAAGCATTCTCACACACGGGTGTAGACTACGCCGGTCCATTTTTTATTACTTTGACACGTAAACGCGGAGTTCGCAGTCAGAAGGCATACTTGTGCCTATTTATTTGTTTAGTTACTAAAGCAGTTCCTCTAGAACTTGCTTCAGATCTTAGTTTTGCTTCTTTTCTGGACGCTTTTAAGAGATTCATATCTCGCCGTGGTCCTTGTCAATGTCTCTACAGCGACAACGGTACTAATTTTATAGCTTCTAAATCTTATCTCAGTGAGCTTCACTCCTTTTTAAAATCTGACGATTATTTTGTAATTTTTTCTAATGAGCTTTCTAACCTTCGTATCGAGTGGAAACTCAATCCGCCCAGTGCACCTCACTTTGGGGGCATATGGGAGGCTAATATTAAATGTGTAAAGACTTATCTAGAGTAATAGGTACTCAATTATTAACGTATGAAGAGTTTCTTACAGTATTGACTCAGATAAAAGCGATTTTAAACAGTCGTCCTCTCTACTTATTAAGTTTTAGTTCTACACTTTTTATCTAGCGCATCGTTAGCGTTTCTTCCCGCGACTAATCTTAGTAGTGAACGGACTAATCTTCTCACTCGTTATTCTTTATTAGACTCTTTAGTCCAATCCTTTTGGACACGATTTAGGACGGAGTATCTCCATAATCTGCAGTTGCGAGAGAAATGGAATACGCCTTCCAACCCTATAACTATAGGTACGGTTGTTATAATTATGTGTAATAACGCGCCTCCTCTACAATGGCCTCTCGGCATTGTAACAGGGTTGCACCCTGGTAGAGACGGAGTCGTACGCGTTGCAGACGTTAGAACAAGAGCGGTATGCTCAAACGACCTATCGTAAAATTATGTCCGTTACCTTCGCAATAGTATAATCAGCATACATAAGCTTAGTCGTAGTTTTAGTTATTAGTTTCATATTTTTGATAGTAACTTGCTTTAATTTGAAGGAGTTCCTTCAAGGCGAGGGGGATGTTGAGTCTCGTTCATAAATTACTTAGCATACCGTCATTTTTAATTATATTTTGATACTACGCACTTGTATGAGGTTCTTCCTACCCTCTCCTGACAAAATAACGTCTCGGTCCGTCGCTCCGTGTGCAACAGATTGCAATGGCTGACCTCGCCTACGCGACAGTGTTTTAAAAATCTAAGTAAATCAAGCTAATCTTCTTCCAAAAACACTTTATTCTTATAATTGGATATATCGATACACTAAATACAGCAGGCCTGCTTGTGATTGTGGTAATTGTGAAGAGTGGTGAACTGGATCTCATCTGCAGCAACAGTGAGTGTTTTTTCCCATATAACCTTCCCTTAAATCTTGGTACAAGTGCCTTGCCCATGATGTTTTTTTTGGTGTTTTCTAATTAATCTCAGGTTTTACTGAACGAGGCTTAATTACCTTAGTTGTGGATCCGAGCTGAACCAAACCTCTTAAAAAATACAGTCCACTCATATATCATATTTCATCTAGTAAAAATAATTTATAACCTAAGGAAGCGTTCCATAGCTACTTGCCAGTGGAACCTTAACCATACAATGATAATAGTGCTTCTGGGAACAAGTTATTGGTCGCGTTGAAGTACAGAATAGAATGATATTAGCGCTATGTAGAAAACTGAAACACATTTGACGAATCCATGCAAGAATATTTTTACAGGGTCCGTGCATGGTATCCCATTACCACCGACCCTGTATAAATTTACTTCATTCATTAATTATGTAAAGTGTTTGAAACGCCAGGCTATCGTCAACATAATACTCGTATGTATAAACTAAACGCGGTTAGATTTGTTACAATTGTTTTATTTCAGTGTGCAGTGTTCTTGTAAACGTTTGTGAAAACAATAAGCAAACAAATATTCCTGCTCAAACATTGGTATATTAAAATTTACATCCATGAGCGATGATTGTCGTATCTTCATCTAACTTGTCTTGCCCTTCTCTAGAAAAGACAGACTCAATAAAGTACCTCGGTATAACCTTGGATAAAGCCCTTACTTTCAGACACGCCCCACATCCAGATCCTCACTTCTTGGCTACGCAAACTCATTTTCTTTTTCAGATCCTTAAAATACGTAGCCAACATAATAATAATAAGAATGGTGTACTTTGCCCTCTGCCAGTCAATTATAGATTACTGCATCACCTCGTGGGGCGCAGCAGCGAAAACCCATCTCATGCAGCTAGAGAGGACCCAGAGAGCCATCCTTAAATTGGGTGCTGGCTTCCCCTATCGATTCCCAACTACCACCAGATAAGGTGGTAGGTGGGATATACTCACTATCAGACAGTCTTTCATCTTGCAAACCGTCCTCAAAAACCATTCGCAACTCCAATATGACCCGGAACTAAACAAAGAAAGAAGACGAAAAGGTACAGTCTATCATGGTTAAACATTACACTCCCACCACCACCCACTTTTGTTTTCTGGGCCCATCTCTATAATAAAATTAATACAAACAGTATTCTGTCAGTGTATCCTCTCACAAAATCTACCAGTAAAAAAACTATTACGAACTGGCTAAAAACTCACAATTACTTAAAAAACTGAAAATCTGCTACATCCCGCCGAAATAACCACTCACTCCAAAATTATTAAACTTATGCATTTTCGTCACCATTGATATAATATGTATTAATACTTATGTGATATATAGGATATGTACATGTATGTGTATATTATATATATCCACATAATAATAAAAATTAAAATAAAATAAAAGCATGTGTATTAAATACACTATGCTGGCTCGTAGCTCATTCATTCCAAGCACTCATTGCCCGCTACTAAAGTCTCATTGTTTAGTTTTTTATGTTATATTGTTTTATTTAACATCGGTTTATCCTGTATGACCTAATGTTATAACCTTACACCATGCAAATTATGGCAAATACCCCTCATATCCTTGGGGGAGGCCTTTGTCCAGCAGTGGACGTCTTTGGCTGAGATGATGATGATGATGATGATGATGCAAATTATATACCAGCTTATAGTATGAAAATGATTTGGGAGTGGAGCCCTGGAGATCGATATTACGGGTATCTTAGGCCCAGATCCGATCCGAACCCTTCGGAGAATCTAGTAGGGCACGGGGACACGCACTTTTAAGGCGACGCACCGCTAAACAATAATCAACAATTAATTAACAATTTTCCCTTCCAATTAAAACTACAAATTATTTAAAAAAAATGAACTAGCATATTGAAGTGTGTGTTAAGACTAATCTACTAAGAAAATTTAGATGCTTAAATCGGTCTGGTTTGCCTGTAATATGTAAATCTATGTTTCAAAGTAACCTCTTTGTTACTTTGATATTTTTTTCTCTGTTTTAAAAGTTAACAAATCGTGTTTTTGCAACTAGCAAAATGAAATAAAAAAGCAATTAAATGAAAAATCATGTCATCAAATATCACTTTCATATGTTTGTAATTGTTGGGAAAAATCAAGATCCCCGCCACGTAAATTTCCAATGCGTTGGCTTAAGTGTGTGGTGCCGTTCCCTCTAGAAAACCTCCGAAGGTGATTCGTTTCACACGGCTTGAGGTACCCTTTACGTACCTCGCCGCCCCCAAAAAAGCCCGGTGACGCTGAAAATGCCGTTTGCGGCAATCAGCAATCTCTCTAAAAAAAAAGGGTATCTTAGGATACCTATTTGAGACTCCAGTCTCTCACACACAAGGTACCAGCATCAAATTTTGTTATACCCATGAAATAGCATATATGTACTTATGTAACATACATGTAAGAGAAAATATTCTTCATTTTCATTTTCATTGTTTAGGCCGTAAAATATTTAATCAAGTTTAAAAAAAACGTTCCACTGTAGCACTAGAGACGGTATAGTTAGACTTATTTAATATAAAATATTTATTAATACTGTACATAGATTAATTATACTGGGACTTTAAAGAGGCAGCATTTAAATGACAGTCTCTTGACTCTGAACCCATTTAAGTTCTTACAAAATTCTGAGCTAGACTGACAGACTGTTCTCGAGACTGAAGTAAAACAGTGCAGAGTGCATAATAATTCCCATCTTCTATTCACCGTACGTATGAACGTGTCGCGGCGCTTGATTCAATAAACAATACTACCTACGCCAATATAACGAAATAAAACTAACGGAAGTTCAATTGAACGGAAGTTTCAAAGACTGTTAATATATTTTTTAGTTAAACTTAAAAGGTAAATCGTTATTCGATATATTAATCTGATAATCTGATTAAATTCGTTGATTAACAATCAACGGATTAACGTTTTTTTCCTATCGGTAATGGGAGATTGAATCACTGAAATCACGAGAAAAAAAGGGCCGGTTATAACCGCAATAACTACGAAACAATTAAATCAAATCCTTTTTAATATTAAAATAATCTTAAAAGGGGATGGAGCTTTATTATACAGACCACAGACCTATTAACCCTTTAATAAGGCTTTGTACATTTGTTGGATATCGTAATTTTAACTTTATTTCTATATCAGAAGCACGCAAACCAATGATTTAAATTGTTTATTCAGTTATTTTTAACCGACTAATTATACAAAATAATTTAATAAAATAATTGCGAGATTCCGTGCCCGTGAGAGGTTGTCTACTCGAGCGCGTTTGTACGAACCTTACCTTCTGCAGTATTTTTTTCTCCTTCAGTTGATGGCTTCGTGCGATTAGCACATTTTGCCAGTCTCGAAGTAATTTTTCTTACAAGTAATATATAAACAATATTCCCTTCTTGTATAGATGATGATAAATGATAATAGAAATGAGAAGTGAGAAATGATATACCCTCCAACCCCTCGAGTATCTCAATAAAGATGTGGGGCTTTACTAAGTCCTCGGGCGGACTTCTTGAGAGAATTTGAAAAGTGAAGTTGTACTGTTTTGTTTCATTTGCCAACACTCATGCACACTCACGAACACTTAACGGTTAATAATCCACCATTATTTCACATTAATATTCGACATAACACAAATTTTAGAAAATAAAACAAAACCGCAGACATGACTCTTCACTTTTCCGCCAAGAAGTCCTGCAGCATCTTTATTTTGTGCTAGTTATTTTTGCTCGTCAGTGTATCACCGCCGAGATGACGGTAAGATACTTGCCTACAACGTTAAGTATCAATTATACGGCAGAGAAGCCGAGAAGCTAGTTCTTAATTAACATTATCAACGAAGCGAATTATAATTTCCTCGTTTACCAAGCAAATGAGAAAAGTAATGATTAGTCATTATGTAACAACCTAATTCCATTTCTAGGTATTTATTAATTAATGTTTTTTCGTAACTAGTTACACAAAATCTGTTAATAAGATATTTTTATTTAGTAATTAACAGAGTATACAGGGTATGAAAAAAACCTAACCGAAGCCGTAAATATACGCATAATGTACATCAAACTATGAAACATTAAGTAAAAATAATTGCTGGGATACGACTTTTATTTTCGGGTATCAAAAACAGGTGTTATTTATGCCACGCAATGGAACGCGTGCAACTTAGTGAGTGCGTGTGTGTGAGTGCGTGTGAGTGAGTGCGTGTGAGTGAGTGCGTGTTTAAAGCGTACGGATACGAGGCGGCCGGCCGCGAGCCACATCATTGTGTGCCTTCGATAGCCATTGCGGTTTGTAACTTAAAACGTCCCTTTTTAATTGAAAATGGAAACAAAATGCTAATGTTCCTTTAGAAGAAAATTTACTAATAACCTTTTTGAACAGATTCCGCAAAAACCGTAAAAAAAAAAGTTTTTTTTTCCTTAACTTTCCGGTTCCCAGGTATGGCTTCATACAAGAAAATAATAGTAATGATGGGGACAATCCGTATTTTTCGTTTCCGTTAAGCTTCTTTTCATACCTTTATACCTAAAATAAAGTTGGTTTTCCTGAGACCTCACGCGGACTTCTTAAAAAAACATCCCGCCAAGAAGTATCAAAAATAAAAACTTATTAAAAGTATAATTAACGGTAAAACAGTTTATAAGATTTATTTTTTTACATAATTAAAACTAGAGATAAAATCTAAGACGCTTAGCAACTTGTAATACCTAATGCGATATATACGACATAAGTTAGTAAGGCTCGCATTACAAATCTATTTATTTAATTTTTTTCCTGTGAAAGGTAAGTCCAAGTGACAAATATTGGATAGGTGGTTTTAGTTGTTACAAAATATATCCCCAATTACTTTTACCACTTTGTATAATAAGATTTGATATTATCAAACGCCTATGTGCGTTTATAGAAAACTGGCTTTACGGGCAGCCCTGAGTAAGCTCACCTTGTCTCGCCGAAGTATTAAAAAAAAATCTCTACTCAATTATAATTGTATTCAATTATTTAACCGCGATCTGCCCTAAAGGTGAGTGATGATGCGGCCCAGGATTTGGCATACTTACCTAGATAATTCCTGGTCACTATTGCCTTAAAAATGTATCGTAGCGACTTAGACGCTGAAACCATTATCATGCTCACATCCGATTGTTAAGTCTACGAGACTGTCGAGACTGGCGAGTGCGCGTTTAATTCGCCATTCGATGACGTTAACGAAAACGAGAATTTGTATGACAAAATCTTAACTCTTCTCGTATGTCGTCAGGAGGCGCTGCGTCAATGCCATACTAATATTCGTTTTCGTAAACGAAATCGAATGAAATACGCATAAGTAAACAAAACACGCTAGGCACCCTGAATAGCCGACTGAAGGATGTGAATACGAAAATAGTGTCACTAAGTCGCTACGGTGCTACGGCTACGATGTCGTTACGGTTTTCGTAACGGGAATCAGGACACAGGTTGTACGTGTCAGGAAACATCCGCTGGAAGGGAATTCCATTCCTTAAGGGAATTTTCTCCTTCCTCCTCCATGTACAGCCAGCAGTAGAGATAGATAAAGGTATGTACTCCCTGCCACACCCGACCTAATAATAGGTATTGCCTCGATGTCATATTATGACGAATTCGCGATACGAAACGACCTAGCCCGGGGCGGACACGGCAAAGGGAGCTCGCTCTTTTATTACACACATTTTGCCTCACCTTCTTTATTAAATGAAACTGTAAAGACCTAAATTACCTTAGCTACGGATAGTCAATTTCCTACCACGATTAATTAGTACCTTTGGTCGTTTGCAAATTATTTAATTTGCAAAGGATAAAAGGACGAGTGCCGCCAGGGGCCTATATAAAAAAGGTAATTTATCTTTCTTGTGACCTTTCTTTATTGTAAGAAGAAAAATATATTTTAATATTCTGATGTCTAAAATTTTAAAAAATCTGTAAGTTGATATAAGTAAACAGCCTATAACTGACCCACTGCTGGGCAAATGCCTCCATCATTGAAATCAAGTCATCGCTACAATTGATGGGTAATGGCTTAATCACTACGCTTGCCAAATGCGGGTTGGTGATCAAAAACCCGGGCTATCCATCGAAAAATCCGAAATACATTTTGCCCGACCTGGGAATTGAACCCGGGACCTTCGGGTATGGGACCGAGCACTCTGCCACTCGGCCACCGAGGCGTTACTCGGCCACCGAGGCGTTATACATAATATTATTCGTCGTTCAAAGTTGATACATATAATGAAATTTAATGTGAGTCTTAGACGCACCTCTCACTCACATACTTATTATTTTAGTTAAGCCTATTTTATCGTCGTGAGATTTAGTTTGACAAACGAAGGGGGTTATAATTTTGCCAAACCAATTCTCGCTTTCGGATAAAAGGCGAATAAAACTCGCATTATAGCCCAAGAACTTTCCGATATTTTTGTAAAAAACTCAATAACAGGCCAAATTTTTGTAAACGGCCATTAAATATAATTATAAGAGACTATATTTTAGAATCCAACAAAATCTCGCATTGGAAGGTATCGAAAAAAAGTTATACCCCGAAAATATAGAGAATATAGAATATTTTTTTTTTTTTATTTTTTTTTTTTTATACTTAGCACGGCAAATGACTCCATACCACCTGATGTTAAGTGGAAATGGAGTCCAGACGCGAAGACAACTGGTGCAGCTTGAAAACAACGCAGCATCAGTCAACCTCACTCTGCCGGCCCACAAGCTGCTTCTTCACGCCTCGTTTGAAGGACCCAATATCATAGGAAGGAGGAAAAACGTGTGCTGGTAGACTATTCCATCTTTTGGAGGTGCGACAAAGAAACGAGTCACCAAATTTCTTTGTGCGCGATGGGATATGTGTGACAGTAAAGCGATGACTCCGGAGAGCAGCACGTGTACTTCTATGGAGGAAGGGAGAAGGTGGGATAAGGTCAAAGAGTTCTTCAGAGCACTCGCCGTGGTACAAGCGATAGAAAACACTGAGTGACGCTATATCTCTACGCAATTGTAGGGGTTCGAGAGTATTAGTGACCTCTGCATTGCCGATAATGCGTACAGCGCGACGCTGCAATCTGTCTAAGGCATCGAGAAGGTACTTTGCGGAACCGTCCCAGATGTGCGAGCAATACTCCACGCAAGACCGTACCTGAGTCTTGTACAAAAGACACAACTGGTCAGGCGTAAAGAATCGCCGCACTCTGTTCAGGACACCGAGTTTTCGTGAGGCAGTTTTGATCACGGCTTCGATGTAGTCCTTTTGATTCAGATCACAGCGAATCGTCATACCGAGCATGTTGATATTGCTCTGCAGGCTTAGAGATGTGCCCTGAAGAGTTGGAAGGGGAAGGAATGGTGACTTCTTGGCCGTAAACGCACATACCTGTGTTTTCTTGGCATTAAACTCAACAAGATTATTGGAGCCCCAATTAGATATGAGGTCCAATACCCGATTGAGCTCAATGACAAGATTCACTCGTATAGAATAATTAGTGCTCCATCTCGTGTAATTGTGCGCGAAATCTTAAATTTGTGCGTCCAGTAGTACATTTACATTTACATTTTTTTTCCTGTGGACTTATAAAAAAAAAAGTACCCAGGAAGATAGATCTTGGGGCGCTGTAAATGTGCGTGTTAGTCTTGAATTTTTTTTTATTTTTTTTTTATTAACTGTCTGCAAACGAGCAGGCGAGCCGCCTGATGGTGAGCGGTCACCGCCGCCCATGGACATCAGCAACATCAGAGATGTTGCTTTTGTGTTGCCGACCTGAAAAAAACCTCTTTACACCCCTTTTAAAAGAGCCCATGTCGTAGCTTAATGGGAAAACCTCGGATGGCAGCTCATTCCACAGTTTGATGGTACGTGGAATGAAGTTCCTCTGGAAGCGAACCGTTCGAGCGAACAACGGCTCCAAGAAGTGTGCGTGTGCCCTGTTCCGATGGCGAGCGGTGCGATAGTAGAAGGAGGAAGTGGGCACCAAATTAAAAAGTTCCTCAGAGCATTCTCCATTATACAGGCGGTAGAACACACACAACGAGCCGATATCACGTCTCAGGGCTAAGCGTTCCAACCGTTCTGTGAGCTTGGGATCGTTGACCAGACGAGTGGCACGTCTCTGCAAAGATTTTAGAGGGTTAAGCTGGCATTTAGGAGCCCCAGACCAAAGGTGAGAACAGTACTCCATGTGAGGTCTAACTTGGGCTTTGTACAACTGTAAAAGCTGGTTAGACGTGAAGTACCGTCTCGCTTTCCTAAGAACTCCTAATTTCTGTGATGCTATCTTCGGCCATGTCCTCTAGATACTTGCGGAATTGTACATCACTGGATATAAGATAAGATAAGAAGTCATTTATTTCTCTTTCACATAAAGGTGATACAATAAGTGAGTACAATACAAATGTAACATAATATTAGAACCATTATGTGAGAGACTGGAGCCTGAGATAGGTTTTTTGTAAAAAACCCGTTTTACAGGTCACCAATGCCCCCGCTACTCCGGTTTTAGATAACTATGTACATGTATTATGGTTACAGGTATAGAGAAGCTAGGATCTAATTATCAGAAAAATAAAGAAAACACAGAAATAAAGATAACATAACAAAAAAACAATAAAAATGGTTAAATTTAGACCAACAACTATTTGATTTGATAGACAACACATTATATGACTGACGGTAGGTAGGTGTTGTGGGTGAGTGGGAGTGTAAGTGCGGGTGTGAGTGAATGTGTAAGAATGTAGATGAGGGTATGTCAACACCAAGGATCCCAATGCTGCTTGACATGTTAAGTGGAGTGCTCTGGAACTGTGGTGCTACGACGAATGGATCCTTTTTTGCGGTGAACACGCAAACCTGTGTCTTTGAATGGTTGAACTGGACCAGATTCTTTCCACCCCATCCTGAGACCCGTTCCAGGGAGTTCTCAACTTTGGACACAAGTTTTTGTCGATTTTCCTGAGTGAAAGTCCGAGGCACATTGGGTTTTCCGATGTACAGGGCGTCTCCCGTACTATCATCCGCATAGCAGTGCATATTCTCAATGTCAACCATATCATTGATATGCAGCAGAAACAGCGTGGGAGACAAAACCGAGCCCTGGGGAACGCCAGCATTTATGGGCATGACATTAGAGCAGCAACCGTCAACAACGACCTTAATGCTGCGCCCACAAAGGAAGCTAGCGACCCATTTACAAAGTCCCTCGGGTATTCCGTACGCTGGTAACTTCGCGAGAAGCGCTCTGTGCCAGACCCTATCGAACGCCTTAGCAATGTCTAAGCTAACCGCTAGAGCTTCACCTCGACTCTCTATGGCCTCTGCCCAACGGTGTGTGAGATATACCAGAAGATCACCCGTCGACCGCCCGTGACGGAAGCCGTATTGGCGGTCGGAAATCAACTGGTGATCCTCGAGATAACCTAGGAGCTGCTGGTTGATGATGCGCTCCATGACCTTTGAGAGGAGGGATGTGATTGCTATGGGCCTGTAGTTCGAAGGGTCTGAACGACCTCCTTTCTTAGGAATCGGGTGCACAAGCGCTAACTTCCACGAAGATGGAACACTATAGACTTGGTAAGAAAATCGACATAGGCGTGCTATTACTGGTGCCAACTCGGGAGCGCACATTTTCAGCACCACTGCAGGTACACCGTCAGGCCCACTCGACTTCCGGATGTCAAGGGCAAAGAGTTTTCGTTTAATTGCCTTTTGTGTAAAGCGAATCTCTGGCATAGAACTTTTATGCCTTAGGATGTTTGGTGGCATAGTTCCCTTGTCATCCAAGGTCGAGTTTGAGGCGAAGAGCCTTACCAAAAGGTCGGCTTTCTCTTTCGCACTATAGGTAATGGGTAAATTAGTCTCAGATGAACGCAGTGGAGGGAGGCTGGACCAACAGAAGTTGTTTTCAGCAGCTTTGGCGAGTGACCAGAAGGCACGTGATCCGGAGGGATACTTTTGTGCGTCTTACAATTCCGAAGTTATTCAAAAAACCGCTGGGGTAACGTTTGGGTGGTTGCTGTATCTCGCGAACGGTGAGGCGCACAAATATGATTTTTTTTACACACAATGTAATGAATTTGTGCGTAATTTGAACAAAAGCAAAAATTTAAAAAAATGCACCGTTCTGAAGATATATTTATTTTGAAGAAAAAGGATAATCGGTCCTAGCTCCCTAAACACTAACCTTAGATACTAATTACCTAAGTACCTTATAATACCCTACAACGTCTATTAAAATCTTAAAAGCTTACTGCAAGTTGTTAATGAGTTATGGCACTTTAAATGTCACTGGCCCGTGAGGTATTTTGGTCGTCGCTTACATGAGTTTGGTATGAACCAGCAAATAGCTTATTAAGCAAATAATTAGTGCCTTCATTCAACTAGCCATTTGAAAATTTTCAGCCTAATGCACTCATTATTTAAAGATTTATAGTAAAAATGGTAAATGAAGCGAAATACAGTGATAAACCTACCAAGTTAAGATGAATATCAAAAAGCGGCCGCGCCATACATGACGCTAACCTTCTAAAATTGATGGCATTATTTGTACAGACGTTTACACAATTCGTAAAGTAAAGATATATTATTTAACATGTAATCTTATCTATTTTAAATTAAAGTCCGTATGTGCGTAAATTATCGTTTCTAATTGTTTTTTATAATGTAAAAATGTCATATAAATTTATGTTTTTATATAAGTAATAATATTAACTGTAGGATATTTAGGTGCAAACTTTAAGCCCACAAAATGAGAGGTCATGCTTGTAAATACAATCGGGCAAGTCAGCACTCGCGCCCCCATGTTCCTACTGAGTGACTTGCACTGAATTTCAGTTCAGGCGGGTCATAAAGTTTTGCTATAAAAGATAAAAGGTATTCAAATGTAAAGTAAATAATATTTATACCATTTTTGCCCATTTTTTATAGATTTTATAAAGCTTTGTATTTGTTTTTTTTAAATGTCGCTGTCACAAATATTGGTGGATTACTAATGAATCTTTAATGAAAGTAAATAAATGTGCAACAGAGTAGATGTCAAAGTCATAAAAAATATTAAAATATGTCATTTATATTAACAAATTATTATGTACAAAGAATATATATATATATTTGAGACACAACAATAATTCTATATCTGTATTTTCTTAACATAAAAAAATTGATTATCTAGTTTATTACATAATTCATTAGCAAAGAACCTATAACTAAAAACCAAATATATATATATATATATACAAATATATATATATATATATATATATATATAATATATTTTTTTAAAGGTTTTTAGTTATAGGTTCTTTGCTAATGAATTATGTAATAAACTAGATAATCAATTTGCAATGCATCTATGCATCGCATAAATGGAAGTAACTACGTAATATAATATTATTCGTCGTTTCCAAGACAATCAAAACTGCTACGTACAGCAGTTTGCCGGTAAGTAGGTAGGTACTTGTACAAATATTTTGGAGCTAGCGGTACTAAGCCATTTTAATAAGAGTCTCACGCAGACGAAGCCGATTGCTAATACTAGTAGTCTAAATATTTTGTTTTAAATTTTCATCATCATCATCATCATCATCTCAGCCAAAAGGCGTCCACTGCTGGACGAAGGCCTCCCCCAAGATGGGGGGTATTTGCCATAATCGCCACGCTTGGCAGGCGGGTTGGCGATCGCAGTAGGTTGAAAGTAACCTCAGAGAGATGCTGCTGCCCATCCTCTGGAATGGTCCCTTAGTCGCCTTTTACGACACCCACGGGTTGAGATGGGGTGGTGCAATTCTTTATCCCCGGCACCATACAGGGAAAATTAAATTTTAGTAACTTTTAATTTTGATTTTTGGTTACACATTAAATTGTAGCTTAAAACTTAACTTATTTAGAAAATGTTGTTTGTTAGAAGTGTGAAATCAAAATAGGAGAATCGAGGGCCCGGGGCTGCCGCCGTCGCGTTCGCAGCGAGGACGGACTCCAGGCTACGGGGAAAAATCAATCAATCCGATAAACTTATCTCGATTGGTGTCTGACAGACATAATGACAGCTGCTGAGCAGGGCTTTTAAATTGTTTTTGTATCTATAACACAGAGTGCATTTATCTCGTGTGATTGATTTAGAACCTTGAACGTTTACTTTTTGAAAAGCAATTTATTTCAGTGATTTTTTGTTTCTAAAGTATTGTTCAAAGTTAGAAATATAACATATATGAACGACCTCGTTATAGTTTTATAGTAATACTGGTTGACGATATTTTAAATGGTTATTTTCATAAAACTTTAATTGTATGTGTGTGTTCCGCTCGCAGTTTCACCCGCGTGGTTCCCGTTCCCGTGGAAATATCGGGATAAAAAGTTAATCCTATGTTTTAATCCAGGTTATAAACTATCTGTATGCCGAAATTCATCCAAATCCATCAATCCGTTGCAGCGTGAAGAAGCAACAAATATACACACAAACTTTCGCATTTATAATATTAGTGTGATTACTTATATACGTAATTCTTTTACTAGTGGATGAATAATCCACGAATGATATTATTTTCTTATAACATTTCGTTAAAAACGAAACAGCCTCTGCAGTCTAGTGGTTAAGACCACTGATTTAGACCCAGAGGTCCCGGGTTCGATTCCCAGTGGGTACATATTTGTGTACTCGGTTTGGTTGGCGGTAGGGCTTGTTTGTCCGCACCAGCTACCACCATCTTATCTAAATATGTTGCCATAACATCAATGTTAGCTAGAGATAAGTAAACCAGTGTCTTAGTAGTTGAGGGTCCCGGATGAAGTGCGGTTCCACCTTTGGCCTTATCATCACTTAAGACGACACCTCGGTTTGTGAACATTCAAAAAGGCTGACCCTTACTGACGCTGGTATAAGGTCGATAATACGTAGCGCCTGCGACAATATAGACCGCAAATTAACAGTTAAGCTAAAAAATATTTAAAAAAAAATTGGTTTTAGTTATCAAAATATGCAGCAACTAAATTACGAATGATGTTATCGATTTGATTTGAGTGGTTCCAAGCACATAAATTAAGTAATTTTGTTGTTATTTCAACAATAGTGATTTTTTAGTGGTGTTTTCGAAAACAATAATCGAGTCAAAATTATAAAATCGTGATTTTTTAGTGGTGTTTTCGAAAATAATTATGATCTAGTCAAAATTATACAATCGTGTATTTGCGCAAGCAAATTCAAGATAAAGACATGAATTTACCTATATCAACATTTCAGTTTCGTAAATCATATTTATAGTCTTAAACTATTCGACAAAAGTTGGTGCAATTTTTCAGTGTGTCGTCGCCTTAACATCAGATGAGATGAAGGCCAGGTGCTTATCCCTAAGTTACCTATATGTATAAAAAAATAAAAAATATCTTTATTTTTCACCAGAATATTACATGTTTTGCTAAAACAGCGAAGTAAATGTTTCTTACAGGTAAAAAGAAAAAAGTAAGAAAAACATATAATATTTGGGAGGACTGGAGCCCAAGATAGGATAAACCTGTAATTCAGGTCTCCAGGATCCCGCCCGAACTATAACTACGTCTAACAATAACAACTTAGATAATAATGTAAAAGAAAACTAAAAAATAATAGAAGAAGAATTGTTTCGAATAGTAATTAGTTATAGATACAATATATTATATCTGTAAATAATTACTTTATCTACACTAATGTTGTAACATTCTACTTATGTTTCCAATACTTGACTTATAATTACTACTGCTATAGCGCAGACAACAAAACACTCAATTTAAGCAATTTCACATGATGGTATAATATCCACATCGATATCGTAAAATCTCATTATAACATCAATAAAACGCGACCAATTAACCTGGCGAGCCTTATGTCAAAATCCTCATACAAGTTGTATAAAATTTTGATATTAGGCTGGCTTTTGAAAACAGTTGGGTTATACGTGAAAACTTCGTGGAAACTACTAAACTTACATACACAAAACTCTTTGGTAAGATCTTGTGCCAATTAAATAAAAAAAGAACAGCGCGCGCTCGCTCCTGATTGGCCCTGCGCGCGCAGCTGCGCTCTCATTGGTTAGATTTTAATGGCGGCAAGTTCACTGTGACAATACACGTACGCGTGAATTTAATGTTTCGCAATGTGTTTTGTTTTTAAAATACAAATTAAAAGTTAAAAATGGACAGCGACGATGATATTTGTACGCCTCCGGATATTCTAGAATTGGCAACAAAAGTAACTCACAATCTTTTGCCAGAAAAATCTAGAAAATTATATGAAAAAGACTATAATAACTTTTTGGCATGGAAGATCGAAAAGAAAACTACATCATTTTCTGAAAATGTCATTCTTGTGTATCTCAAAGACCTCTCCGACAAATTCAAGCCATCTTCTATGTGGGCTAAATATTCTATGCTCAAGTCCACACTGAGTATCTACAACAATATTGATATCACGAAGTATTCAAAAGTCATAGCGTTCCTGAAACGCAGTTCAGAAGGACACAAGAAAAAAAAGTCCTTGACGTTTACATCAGGTCAAATAAAGATGTTCCTGAAAGATTCACCAGATATTTCGTATCTTTTTGAAAAGGTAAGTGTATTTTAGTTCTGTTATTTAATCTACCTAGTACTTACGTACTACACACGCAAGTTATCTTGACACTCCGTTTAAGCGCTTTGTGTATAAATTAAGTAGTAGGTACCTACACTTTACTACTTCATAAATCATAGTTTTTGCCTTGGCTATGTACCTCAAGCTTATTATATCGTTTATTGTTACAGGTTGCACTAATCTTCGGCATAATGGGGGCATGCCGAAGGCAAGAGCTATACAACATCCAGTTCGATGAAGTCTCTAACATAGACGACAGTACAATCATGGTGAAAGTTTCGAAAACAAAAACGAAAATAGATCGTTCTTTCGTTGTGACGGGCAACTGCTATGCCGTATGTAAAAAATACATGGAACTTCGACCCACCCCCTGTCGAAACCCTGCCTTTTTCTTGAGCTATAGATCGGAGAAGTGCGTCGATCAAAGAACTGGTATTAATAAATTTGGTGCTCTGGGTAAAACTATCGCAAGTTTTTTGAATCTGCCTAACCCAGCGTTGTACACGGGGCATTGCTTCCGGCGCACCTCGGCGACCCTTCTCATAGAAAGCGGTGGTGATTTGACCGCACTGAAACGACACGGGGGGTGGAAGTCTTCTACTGTGGCTGAAAGCTACATTGATGAGTCTTTAATGAATAAAATTCAAGTCTCAAATACGATCTTGAACAGTATAGAAAACAAGACGAATGAAGTAATTATAAATATTCCAACTCCGTCTACGAGCTCTACTGCTTGCCCCGCGACCGCTACAGCTGCTGGATCAATAATTAACATTAACTTTCAAAATTGTACCATCCAAAATTTGAACAATTATTATAAATAAACTATTGTCAGCTTTTACTCTTGTTGTTTGACTAATTGCATTAGTGAAGATAAAGTAGTGTATGCAACTGCATATAACACGGGTATTAAAACACTCGTTACTATTATGAAACTCGCTGCGCTCGTTTCATAAACTCACACTCGTGTTTTAATACCCTTCATTATATGACAGTTGCATAAACTACTATTATTGTATGTTAAAATTCATTTATTTATTAAACAATTCTAGACGCAATAATATTACTAATTAAGAGAAATTAAAAAGAATATAGTAATATACACATAATTTTTACAAATAAAAAAGGGACTCCAAATTGCTAGCAAGCGGGAGAGTGCCTAGGACGCTGGTGGCGCGGCGTTGCCTCTTTGGATGACCAAACTTAGGCATTCGCCAAAATACGCGCCAGCTCGAGGGTCACCAATGGTCTCTTTAAGGAGAGTGGAAATGATTTTTTGTATTGTATTGTATTATAATATTTTGCAATAAAATAAGATTCTTGAAGTCCGCTCTCCACTGAGCATGTATGTTGCCATCTAGTCTTATAATAATTGATCGTTGCAAAATATCACTAGTCAAACCACATCCGCCTATAAACACACGATAGTTACTTTATAAGATTTCTTTTATAATGATATTCGAGCCTGTTTCTGATAGTCTAAAAATAAAATGTATAAATAATCATTCCTTTTGTAGTTCTGTATAATATTTTCAAAACCTGTAAATGGGGTTCTTAAATATCTTCGCCGCTCATGGCTTAAACCGTGTTCCTTAAGCTTTCGCTAAGATAAGTCTAAGGCCTTGCTGATCTCAATTTGCATCCCATCTCAATTTCCGTCCTGTACAAACAGCTACAGAAGAGTCAGGTACTCTACGACGTTAACGGCGCGGTCGTGCGAGCGTGCGTAATGTGCTTTGGCAGATACTAAGAGCGTGTAGGAGGCACGTTCTTGCGTCTTTCACACGCATGAAAAGATAAGAAAAAAACCGGCCAAGTGCGAGTCCGACTCGCGCACGTAGGGTTCTGTACCATTATCTATAAAAATATTTCAAGTTTTACCTGTTATCGTTATTAAGAGCGTTTACGCCGCACACTAGCGCCGCCAATGAAAAAAAAAACATATCTAGTAATTAGAGATAGAAAATCAAATTATGCTCAACAAACTATCTGAATGAAGTAATTTAGCATTTTTACGTCACATAATGAACACCTGACATGTTATGGTTTAGTTAAATATCGCGTTATAGTTAAAAGTGACCGTAACGTCTTATTTAACTAAACCATAACATATGAGGTGTTCATTAGGTGCTGTAAAAATGCTAAATTACTTCATTCAAATAGTTTGTTGAGCATAATTTGATTTTCTATCTCTAATTACTAGATATGTTTTTTTTTTCATTAGTGGCGCTAGTGTGCGGCGTAAACGCTCTTAAGACCGAGAAAAAAATTGGATTGGAAATCACGTTTGTTGTATGGGAGCCCCCTTAAATATTAATTTTATTTTAATTTAATTATTTATTTTTAAAGTGAATAATATAACTCAATATTCTGTGAATATTTCAAGCGTCTACCTGTTGCCGTTATCAATATCGAGTAATAACGAGCAAAAAAAAATCACGTTTGTTGTATGGGAGCCCCCCTTAAATATTTGTTTTATTTTAACTTAATTATTTGTCTTTAAAGTGAATATATAACTTAATATTCTGTGAATATTTCAAGCGTCTACCTGTTGCCGTTATCAATATCAAGCAAAAACGAGCAAAAAAATCACGTTTGTTGTATGGGAGCCCCCTTAAATATTTATTTTATTCTATTTTTTTAATATTTGTTGTTTTCGCGGCAACAGAAATACATCATCTGTGAAAATTTCAACTGTCCGACTATCACGGTTCATGAGATACAGCCTGGTGACAGACCGACAGACGGACAGACAAATAGACAGACAGACAGACAGACAGACAGACAGACAGACAGACAGACAGACAGACAGACAGACAGACAGACAGACAGATGGACGGCGAAGTCTTAGTAATAGGGTTCCTGTTTTACCCTTTGGGTATGAAACCCTAAAAAGACAGCTTAGGTAGGTAGGTTTCAGCTTAGGTGGCGAAGAGAAGAATCGCAATAATGTAGCATTTTTTTTTCGCGGCTTGCGTTGCATTTATGCCTTTTTTGTTCTAAAATTTTAAAATGACATGTGAATAACAAATGAAAATCACACATTTTCCCAATTTAAATTTGGTATTATCTTCTTTAAAATTTAAACTTTTAATGATACCAAAACCAGCCAGATACAAATAGTATAGCCAAAGAGATTTTATTATAAGTTCATACATACTATATGCGAAAAGACTTTTTCCCCAACCTAATATTTAATAAGCAGAGTGGCAGCCATTTTTAATATACTATAATCTCAGAATATTCTGAGGTAATATTATGGGTCTTGACGCAGAACGTCACTATTGTACTCGTAATTCTTAGAAAATGTTATCTTGTTTTTAATATTGTTATTAATGCGCTATTTTTAACAATTTTTTTTACAAGCTTTTATTTAGTTTCACCTGTCCCGATGTTTGTAATCAAATCTTGCAAGTTAAATTTGATCTACTTTCCGGTTACCGATTGAGCCGAAACTTTACATGCATATGTAAATCGGATGACAATGCAAAACTATTATTATTATTAGCTGATCTGATGACGGCATCAGAAGGTGGCCATATAAACTCGGTAGTTAAACAACACAACCCCATCGAGTTTGGACTCGTTTGATCCGTCTTGATGAGTACTTTGGTGCTAAATGGTAACCAGAGTTTGATGATGGAGCTGGAAAATGGAGCTGGAAGATGACCATAGGAACTCGGTAATTTAACGACACAACCCCATCGAGTTTGGGCTCGTATGATACGTCTTGATGAGTACTTTGGTGATAGATGGTAACCAAGGTCTGATTATGGAGTTGGAAGATGGCCATAGGAGCTCGGTAATTAAACGACACAACCCCATCGAGTTTAGGCTCGTATGATTCGTCTTGACGAGTACTTTGGTGCTACATGGTAACCAGGGTCTGATGATGGAGCTAGAAGATGGCCATAGGAACTCGGGAAAATAAGAATCAAATGGATAGAATAAGAAATGTTACAAACAACTAACCAGTAACTACATAACTAATTGATAGGTACGTAAAGTTATTAAAATATAAAATACATACAGCTTTAAGTGCTCAAAACAACACATTGTGGGCGTACTACAGGCTACATAACGAAAAAACACTGCTACGCACTATGAACTACGCCGTAGTCAACCTAGCATCAAAAAAACTAAAAAGTTAAAAATAAAATTAAAAGAAATAAAAACGATTTAAAAACAAGCTTTTATTACTTGTTAATAAAAAAAAGAACTAAAAAGTAAAAAATAATTTAAACCTGATATTAAGAAAATCATTGCGTTTCTATCATATATTTATTGTTTTTATTATAATAACTATAATTTAACTTTGTTTTTTTCTTAGACAATTTTTGACATTTATTTGTACTGTACATTGTAAAAGTTTTAACTGGTAACTGATGTTTTGCAAACATAGTTAATATTATTTTTTCTCTTTTGTTTTTTCTTAACATATTGTGATTGTCCTTAATATTTTGTGTTTTTATGTGTGATGGAAAGAGTCCATTTTATGATAGGGCATTTTCCAATATTTATGACGCTGTAAGGAAGACAAGAGCTTGACACTTGCTGAGTTTCTTGCAGGTTCTTTTCAGTACAAGGTCTTCCGCCCAGAGTAAACTTACGAACCGATGGCATAATGACGTTCTTATGAGCTATTAGTAGCCTATTTTCATTTTTATCACAGCTCCAATTTTTTTAATAAATGAAAGCGTATTACATTTTGATTACAAAAGAAAAATAATAAAGGCTCAATGTTCTTTAATGTTCCATCGAAATGAACCTAATAAGGCTTTTATTTATAAAAAAATTGGGTCTGTGATAAAAACGCAAAGATTTTCTTGTTCAGATTTAATTGTTTTTAACTTTTGAGTTCTTTTTTTTATTAACACATTCAGTGCTCCATTATAAATTTATCCTTGGGTTAAACGTTGGTGAAATGAAAAGTTCGTTTACTCTCGAGTAATTAGCGATTTAATCTAAGAATTACTCTCGCTTGGTCGAATCCACCCTAAAAGAGACAAAACACGGAGCAACTACTCCAAGCTTACACTTTGTTTATTAATAAGCCCCAAAGTGCCTTACAAATAAATAAAGAATAAGGTCCAAATAGTTATTCCGTGTCTTGTTCCTGCCATGTAAACGTCATATAAAATAAGAGTAAAAAAGACAAAACACGGAATAATTAATTCGAAGCTCATTCTTTGTTTATTTGTAAGAACATGACAACTATGAAATACGCTTGATATAAGCACCGTATTATATTTAATTATTACATTTTGCTTGATAGAGAAAAAAAACAAAGTCACTGGGAACGTCAGTCATTTGCAACGCAACGTACATAAATTTTTTTCATTGACAATGGGATGATCTGGACTCTCACGAAAAAGATTGGCCCAAAGCAGATAGAAGTAAATGAGAGACTTTTGTCCTGCAATGGAAAAACAGTGGCAAGTAATTAATCAAGTAAATAATAGTTCGGCAGTACATAAGTGTTATTTCTTAACAGAATACTAATATAATAATAACTTACCGGATTACATAGCTGAGCGGAGCTATGACCCACGATATCTCGCATTTACCCCGAGACAAGCATCTATTCGTCCTGCTACTGCGCTTCCATTTGAAATATACATATACAG
This sequence comes from Eudonia lacustrata, assembly GCA_947562085.1. Taxonomy (NCBI): domain Eukaryota; kingdom Metazoa; phylum Arthropoda; class Insecta; order Lepidoptera; family Crambidae; genus Eudonia; species Eudonia lacustrata. The sequence goes on from OX387314.1 coordinate 21,008,259, forward strand.
TGTGGTCACCTGTGTCCGACCCGTTAAGGCGCAGCAACATGATACATTTTATCGATAAATCAACTGTAATAATATTTTTTTTCTCTACTGTTAAATTTTTTTTTTTATTTTTCTTCTATCAATAGGGTCATATTCAAATAGTCACAACTCCTAGACTATTTGACTGAAAGATTAGGTTTTATCATCAGTTTTTAGGTAATGACTTAGTGCATCTAAAAAGTTAAAAAAAAGGTATGTGAATGGTCTAGTTTTTTTAACATTTAAAAAATTAAAAAAAAACAACGTTTTTTATTTCGTTTTTTACGTTTCAAGTGTTTTTTAAAGATTTTAATGGTGTTTTTGAAAAACTTTTTAATGCCAACTTATTGTCAACACTTTTAGTTGTCGAGCGAATCCATTTTTATGCTTATAGGTCCTCTACATCGGTAGATATTGCTAAATAAATGAACCCACCCGGAAAATCAAATCAAATCAAATTAAAATGGCCGCCAATTTTTAACAGTAGGGAAAAAATGTGTTATTGCAGTGGATTTGTCGATAAAATAGATCATGTTGCTGCGCCTTAACAGGTCGGACACGGTGACCGGATATATTGTATATTTTTTTAAATTCGATCTAATTTATTCTGATATGTGATAAGAGATCATGTTCTTCATCGTATTTTGGAGTTAAGTATTTGAAACTTACATTGTTATAATCAAGAGGTGATTTCCCAAAGCTAGTTTCACGGAAATGTCTGTAGGGAAACACCAGTAATATTTCTCGCCATATTAATTATCCTTGCGAACTTTAACATACATATTCAACAGCTAATGGCGTCACGCGAGCCACCTTACGTGTATGAGAGTGTTCTTTAAGGTCGAGAATGGGGCAACAAACAATGTAGCTGCGTAAAAACGGTCTTAATCACTTTGAATTCATTACGAATACATGAGCTTCTTCCATCGGCTTTCATGTAGTAATCAGATATTATTTTTCCTCCGCTTTGAAAAGCTTGGGAAATATAATATTTGTTAGTAAATTGAGTTACATACCTATTTGTATTTTGATCACTTATTTGCTCTTATGTACAAAATACAAAAGTTGTAACATTTTAATCTAAGGTACATAAAGTACAGTCACGAGCCAGATGCAAAAGTACCTACTACCAGAGAGTAGGCACGCACCTACAGAAATTGTTTAATTGTTTTTGGTTTCAAATACTTAAGCAGGTAATAATTTAAAAAAAAATAAAGAGTAACCCCCTTACCTACAAATAAACAAAGAATAAGGTCCGAATAGTTATTCCGTGGTTCGTTCCTGTCATTTAAACGTCATTTCAAATTAGGGTAAAAGAGACAAAACACGGAATAACTATTCGGACCTTATTCTTTTTTTTTATTTGTAAGGCACTAAGTATGTACCTAACTAGTAGAAAATTTTAACACGTCCGTTATTCATTCTCTACTTTACTTACTTCACTTTACTATCCATTAAAAATTCCCGTTCTAAACTCCATTTTAGAAATTTTCATGAATAGTTCGGACACTTTCTGTAGAACAATGAAATATTAATATAAATCCGTACAGTAGTGGCACGGAATGTGAATTTGGCCCGTTCCTCCCTCTCCGGCAATGTTGGAATATAGTGGGACACCGAAATTGCGCCATTTCACGCCAGGACCAAATTAATGTTGTATTCCGAATATTTTCGACTGATTTTGGTGCACACGTAACTCCGTAACTCTAAACATTTGAAACTTAGTATGAAGCCGTGGCTGCGCGTAACATCTAAAGTTTTAAATGAAATTGTAGCGGCATGAACATCAGTTTTATTACTTATTGGCTATTAAAACGATATTAACAAAATTTACAGCTCTAATCTCGATTACCGCTTATTGTATGTTAAACATGATTTGCTGCCTCTATCAAGCTCAAACAATAGACATAACACAGTAGTTATTGTATTAAATCTATTATTATTAACTAGCTGACCCGGCAAATGTTGTTTTGCCAAATATTTCTAGGGAATTTGTAGGGTAGAAAAAAATAACTAACTTATTGTATATTGTCGAAATACGACAATAACACTAACAAACAATATCAATAACACTAACAAACAATATCAATAACACTAACAAACAATATCAATAACACTAACAAACAATATCAATAACACTAACAAACAATATCAATCCATTAATGCTACAGTGTGTACAATATTTTTTGTTAGCCCATCTTTAGCTAACACCTTAGCTAACACAAACAAACTGGATAGTTTAGCCCACTCGAGAGCATGCCGTGTATAATTTTCTGTGTGAAATACATGGTGTGCTCAAATCTAAGCCACAAACAGACATAGTTTGGCCTTGGGACTTGTTGATACTCATTCCTACTCCGTGCTGTTTACTGGGTGAGAAGTGACACCGGTAGACGCCTGGCGAAGACAACTGATCAAGTGATTAATATGGCTATAAAAAATAAATAATAAATAGAGGGGTGAAAATTTAGGGTTGAATGTATTTTTGATGCCACATATTTTAAACCGAAAGAATAAAAAAAAATCCAAAAAATGTTGGGGTATATTATATTACTTTAACGTGCAACCCAAAAAGGATAGAAATCACTAATCTGTTATTATCCGGTCAATCATCCAGCGATCGTCATGACATAACAGCACGAGTGTTCAAGCAGAAACTCAAAGCGCTTATGAACTTCATTGTAAAATATCTACTCTTCGGAGATGTACTATGTTGGATGTACTCTGTAGAGTGGCAGAAGAGAGGACTGCCTCACGTGCATATTCTTGTGGATGGTCGAAAAAATAAGGCCAGATGAAATTGACTCAATAATTTGCGCAGAAATTCCCGAAGTAAATTGTAAGTAAATTGTATGAAATAGTGAAGAAGAACATGATTCATGGACCGTGTTGTGAACTCGACTTGCATTACGAGTATCGACTACCGATATTTTGACGCCTCACAGGTGGCATTTTCTTTAAATCAATAACATTATATAACACTACGATAAACCTTCAAACACACGAAACACCGATATCCTTTGCAAAAAAAGCGGTAATGACGTATTGTCCATTTGAAGTTGTCAAATGCTCTGTACGTCATTCTGTCACATTCACTCGCTCACTTTTCTCATGATATTTAAATAAATCATATTTTAGTAAAAATATATTTTTTTCTTTTAATTTTCGTCTGTACAAACATTGTCCTGACAAAAACAAATTCAATAAAAAAAGAATTATCCAATTTTGTGCAGTCGATCGGAAGTTATGCGCGTACATACATTTCAGTGATTCATTTTTATTTATATATATATGCAATATTAACACATTAAAAATAGGGTTCGTGGGTTAGGCCCCGGTGTGTGACGCTAAAAGCTATTAAGAGAGGGCTTTTATAGCCGATTGCACGGAAACAGCTTAGAATAGAATAGAACACTTACAAAATAATAATAATAGGTAAGATAAAAATAAAAACGAATAAAAAGCTTATTGATTACGTTTCGTTTTATACAGTAAACATGTAAAATAGTGCCCCCCAATATGAACATTGGAGTGCCGACTCTTCAAGAGAAGGTATTAAACAATCATCATTACCTTTTTTTAAATTTAAATTTTCAGTAGACATTATTTGTTTTTAAGCCATCAAAAATATTTGTCGTTTACAGATAATTTTCTCAGAATTGAGCCTTTTACCACAGTATAAGAGCTTTATTTAGTGTTCTGAATGGAGGTATTTATTTAATACCTCCTTATAATGTGCTCATACTGATCCTGTTGTTTTAAAAACGTCTACAATCATAACAGCATGTGACCTGATTTTGTCAATTTTCTTATAGTTATATCAAAATGAGGCTAATGACACCAAACTACACAGTTTTTATTACTTGGTCGAGTATTACGTACAGTACATTTGATTATAACCATTAACCATTAGATATATCAATTAAATTCCTCGCTATCCAACGAGGCAATGCTGCTAGCTTATGGCTGACGGGGATGATCTGTGGCAATTTTTTTTATTTACAACCTTATTTTTAGTTTATACGAAAGTCGAAACACGGGTCAATTTAAAGAATAAGTACAAAAATAATTAAAATAATATTTTAAAAAATCACGAAGTTACAAGCTTTTTGTGCTGTTCCGTTGTCCTCGAGCGAACGTGGTCACATACAGCAGGCGACACTGCAATTATTGATTACCGTATTGATAACGTTATCACCACACACAGCCAGCGTTTGTACCATTTCTGTGTGTATCGAAATCCCATTTTCTCGATACGGAAACTAACACTGCGCGGGAGCAAGAGTCAGGCAGGACGCGCGGGGCGCATGCGACACATACACATCGGTCGATAGCTTTCGGGTGATTGACACGGGGGGTGGGGGTGGCGTGCGTCCACGTGTTGTTGTTTGTGGAGCCGGCGCGTGCGCCATTGGTGCGCTATGCGACCTTGCGCCCCCTTGCATCCACGTGACAAGCGATGCGCGCGGCCGGCGCACGAGTGAGATCTTTTCTAGTAGGGTGTACTTTATTTGAGATTTTGTAAATATTATTTGGTCAAAATGTAACATGGTATAAAAAATATTGAAATCGATTCTATTACTGATTGTGAACAAACAGTTTTCAGGTTTCGTAAAAACTAAAAATAACATTGTATAAATTGTATTAGATAGTTTTTAAGAATTTAGTTTTAAGTAGTTTAGTTTACTTTTTAAATATTTAGTGAATATTATGTTGATAAGTCTCTAATGCGAAATTATACGTGAAACACCATTTAATTACATTACACAGATATATTTGATAATAACTAAGCGTACACAACATTGGAGCCACGTTTGATGTGGATTAATTAACCGACAATGGGGCGCAATAAGCGAATGTTATTGCGTATTGCGGTCGGAAATCATGGTAGTCAAATGAACGGAGATTAGTACTGCTAGATACTAGGTATCCATAATAGTGTCCAAAATTAAAATCAGTTTTATTGTTGTACATAGATTCTTACGAAGAATAAGAATCCTCCTGCTTGTTCTATTGTATTCAACCCATAGTAGTAGTTTGACGACCTCCGAAGCCGAGTGGCTTCCACGCCGGACTTTGGGCGGCGCTAACTCTGAGGACCCGGGTTCGATTCCCGGTCGGGTCAATGTCAAAAAACAAACTTTTCGATATTGTGTCGCGTCTGAATGGTTGTGGTACCGTCGTCGTTATTTCTTATTTCCATAAAACGAGTGTAATATGTAGCCTATTAAAACAAATTGTGTGTGTGGTCTGCCGCGTTTTTTTTCATTTTGTACCTTTGTACTCATTTTGCCTTATATCTGTGGGTGTTTCAATCTATCATTTCAAAAATAAATCACATACCCATATTACAGCGAATCGCAATTTTAATCGAAAAACCAGCTCGTATCGCGGCGTTCCCTTAACATTTACCTTTTACCATGATAAAGTATGACATCTAATTTAAGTCTTATCTCTTTTTCCCGGCATATGAAATTACTTATATTCAGTGGCAGTAATAAAAATATTTTTTTATATGAATGATAATTTTGGCGTTGCATTAGTAAATAATTACTGATTCATCGACTACATGCAGTAATTATCTTTATATTATAATTCTTCAATACGTGTGTATGTCACTGTATGTCTCGGTAACGTTGACGTTAAAAAAATACTTGTAAAAGTTCATTTCGAGTAAAAAGAAATTGAATTTTGACAGAATTCCTCCTAAACGGCGGGATCGATTTTGATAAAGTTTTTGTGACAGTTTGAATGGGTCTCTGGATATTTTAGATACACAATTGGATCCGGTAGATGGCACTGAAATAGGGTGATACGGGTGTTCACTCAAGCGGACGAAGTCGTGGGTGCCGTACAATATAAAAACTACAAAGATAAATCGATATGTCGAGTCGAGTATTATGCGATTTCGTTTTGAACAAGATATTATATTTTATGTCATCATCGTAAACCTAAAAATAACATAAAATTTAAAAGACACTGTATTTATGATTATTTACATATAATTTTACGCAAATATTGTTGCGAACAAATTACAATTTGAAAAAAAAGAAAGTGTTGAAAAAATAAAAAAATAAAAAATTACGCTCGTGGAATTTTTTCAACACTCTGTATTTTTTATATACAAATAAAAAAAAAATACAAAAAAAAAATACAAAAAAAAGAATAAGATCGGATGTTGATGGCGTAGTTGTCGACATTAATTATAGAGCTCCTTCGGCTTACAGAGTCCAAATAGATAGTGTTGATAAATTCAACGAGTTGGATTGAGTCACGATAGCATAGTTGGTAGTGCACCTGACCTTGCATGTCATGAGGTGCGGGTTCGAGTCCCACTCATGAAATTTTTTTAACCCTTTCATCATCTCAGCCAAAGACGTCCACTGCTGGACAAAGGCCTCCCCCAAGGATATGAGGGGTATTTAACCCTTTGTCTTTTAACAAATAAATAAAATTTATATAAATATTTTACATATTGAAAATTTTGTAAGAATGTATTGTCTTTCAATTATAAGGTTTTTTAAACATATAACCGCTTCTAAAATAGGTATACTAAGTTAATAAGTAGGTAGCATAATTCATTGTTAAGTTGCCGATGGCTGGGATGTTTACCTTATATACATAGCACACATAATATCAAAGTATTAAAGAGGCTCGACAGCGGAAAGTATTTGAGTAAAGAGATAAATCACCTTAGATGTTTTGAAAACTGCCCCGTCTAAACCAAACAGCGGCAGCGGCCCGACAAGCGGGTATTCCTCAAAGGGACCCGACATATAAACATATAGAGCTATGTGCCACGAGTACGCCGCACGGCATGTGAAATGGCTTTGCTTTTGAAAGCTTTTCTCGTAGCCCTCTGTAGCAGTGTTTGTTGTGTTCGCCGGTGACGATGTGATGTAAGCCAGTGATCAACAGGATGAACAATCACGGGGGAGGATTAAGAACATAAAAAACTTTTGGTCACCCATCCGACGACCGATCTTTGCGAAAGTTGCTTAACTTCAGCAATCGCAGTCCGTGTGCATATACGATGTGCATATACATATAATATATACACACAACATATATGCATATAAACCATTTAACGAGTTTCATAACGAAGCTTCTCTTGGGCTAGATAATTGGTGTGAGATGTAGGAAAGTTTATTTATTTACTTATATAGGTACCACTGCGCCATCGAGCTCTTAAACAATCATTTCTTGATTATTAATAACAGTATACCTGTATCATTGTCATCCTCATCATCACATCATCATAATTCAAACAAAGTTGGATTCTTCGCCCTCATTCCCGCCATTTCTCACGATTTTGCGCCACCGTTTGCTGTAAGTACCTTCTGCATTTTTTGATAAATACTTATATAACTGTGATCTTTTACAGAACTGTTACGATCATTCATTCTTATATAAGGTAACGAGACAGAAGTACTTTGCGATTGTGATCCGTTTTATGGTGAGGCCATGCCAGCCTGCTAAAGGTACCTTTTAAATGGCATTGGGTTATTATAACAGTTAATCCTAAAGCGAAGGAGATTGAAGTTTTTAGATCAGTTTATTTGTCCTTCCTTCACGTCAAACGGAGCTGAGGTAGGCCTCGGCCGGAGTGCCACCTGAGGTAACTCGTCTTTTTTCACGTGCTCTCTTCAGATTCGTTATTAATATGGAATTATGAATGCAAAATAACATTTTAAAATAAGGTGTACTGTAATGTACTGTACAGTTAACAGCAAAAGTACCTAACTGATGATTGATCAAGTTTCAAAATATTAAATGAGTATGAAACTGTCATATCTTTTTGAACGCAAATGGAATAACCTTCGAATCTTCATCTTTGTCTGCAGCTGTAATGTAGAATTATTTTCCCTATGTAATGCGGCTAAATAGCAAATAATGCAGTAACATAGCAAACTGCCAACCAACACTCGAAACTACAATTTGAAATCTAGAAAACATCATCCACTTTTGCTGTTACTAATCCTACATCCAGTGTATATTTAATTTAAACTGCGATTACTGTAGGAGCAGTTTAAATTAAATTTAGCTCTCGCATTTCTATTTTGACGACTGCGACTTTAATATTCCCAGTGGCTCGTTATATTTATTTTTTATAAAAGCTCCGCGCGAGGTCCGTCAGCAGAATGTAATGACTCCAGACTCTTTTGTCCGTGCTCAAGCCGATTTCATTAGGACGGCCAGCAAAAACGGCGGCCGCGCCAATAACCTATTCAGGCTGCAAAGGTCGCGCCATTGATATGGCCGAATAATGCCCAAGGAATTGGGAGCGTGCCCCACGATTTAATGACTAGAAAAATAAAAATCAGCCGCCAAGTTCAAATCTGATTAGCACAAAGAGGGTTCCTCACTACGAATAAGGAACACAGGTTGATGTTTTTACCAAAAAAACTGAACAACGCAAAAAAAAGTTGAGTTTTTTTCAATGTAGACATATTTTTTTGTTGGTTTGATACGTAATTATGACAAACATTAATAATCGTCATCCACAGCCCGATTTGTTGCCTTGCCCGACATACCTAGGCCTTTTTAAGAGCGTTTACGCCGCACACTAGCGCCACTAATGAAAAAAAAAAAAAACATATCTAGTAATTAGAGATAGAAAATCAAATTATGCTCAACAAACTATTTGAATGAAGTAATTTAGCATTTTTACGTCACCAAATGAACACCTCACATGTTATGGTTTAGTTAAATAAGACGTTACGGCCACTTTTAACTATATTTAACTAAACCATAACATGTGAGGTGTTCATTAGGTGACGTAAAAATGCTAAATTACTTCATTCAGATAGTTTGTTGAGCATAATTTGATTTTCTATCTCTAATTACTAGATATGCTTTTTTTTCATTGGCGGCGCTAGTGTGCGGCGTAAACGCTCTTAACCGATTTCAAAAAAAAGGAGGAACTTGTTTGTTACCTCAGAGCTTTCGACTGGGTCAACCGATTTTGATGATTCTTTCTTTATTTGAAAGCTGGTGCTTTTCGTGTAGTCCCATTTTAATTTGGTCGAGTTCTGATACTGGAATTCTTAAGGAATTGAGGAAACTCCTCAAATATTGTAGGCATACCTACTTATAGCGATTTTGGTATTTTCAGCTATAAGTCAAGCATTTGCATTTAGAAAGTATCATTTGATGAAGTGTAACTGATGAAAAAGATCACACCGGAACTCCTCAATGATAAATATTTCACGGGTGGCGATAACATATCTCGGATAAGATAGTTAAGCGACTATGACGAAGCAAAAGAAGGCAGGCACCGGAACTCAGTTTTGGTTCTAATAAAAAATAAAACTACTCTTTATTTTATTTTATTGGGATTAATCATTACTTTAAAAATATCTTAGCGCTGATATGATAGCCTTTATCAGCAGAGTCCTACAGTTTACAAATAATATTTATGTTACGTTAAACTTTTAATTAGGTTAGAGTATCTTGAGTGTGTCATGCTCTCTTTATTGTCTCTGCGGTGGTGGCATGTGCGTCGGGTCGTTACATTCCCTAAGATATGGTTGAGTGAAGCGATGGCTGATTCATATGTCATACTCGTGAACGGGTGCCGCCTGTGGAGGCTGGTCTGCTCTTGCATACTATTATTTTTATTATTATTAACTATAGTTTAATTTTGTTTTTTGTTTTTTTTCTTTCTTAGACAATTTTTGACCTTTATTAGTGCTGTATGACATTGTGAAAATTTTAACTGGTAACTGATGTTTTGCAAATGTAGATATTATTATATTTTCTCTTTTGTTTTTTTTAATATGTGTGATTGTCCTTTATATTTTGTGTTTTTATTTGTGATGGAAAGTGTCCTTTTATGATAGGTCATTTTCCAATATTTTTGACGCTGTAAGGGAGAAAAGAGCTGGACACTTGCTGAGTTTCTTGCCGGTTCTTCTCAGTACAAGATCTCCCGCCCAGAGTAGACTTAGGAACCGATGGCATAATGACGTTTATAAGAGCTATTTGTAGCCTAAACAGAATAAATGATTTTGAATTTTGAATTTTGAATTTTTGAATTTTGATTTTCTATTTTGAGATAGGCGTTTCTCGTTTTCTTCGCTTGTCTCATTTAAAAGGCGCTGTCTCATACGAGCAGCGCGTTTAGTAAGTCTACCCATATTAGCTATTGACAAATAGATCGAAACTAATCACTATAAAGCGAGAAATAATCAAAAATTTTAACAAAAACAAAACCGACTCCAAATAATTTTACTGATAAAACTGCACTTAAAATTAAAAAATAATTGCGTAGTTTAGTTTGTTCAATTTACTTGCAATTAACCTTTATTCTACTCAATCTTATATTCTTAAAAACTATGCGACTGCCATATACTTAACTTCATATCTAACAGAACACATATTATGACAAACAAGCAAATACAAAATATTTACTTGCAATCCACTTAAAGAAACAAATAAAAAATATTGTTTTGACTGCTTAGATGTATAGACAATCATTTTATTACGAAAATATATAGGTAATTATTGTTATTTTTGGAGCTTAAACTACGCAATTTTTAGTGTAAATTAATAAACAAATGTCTATGTTGGTCACCGTCGGTGACTCCAAAGTGTATAAACATACCCTTAAGTTTTTTAATACACAATGTATGTAATATTTAAGATTATTTTTAAATGTAAGAATTAATAATTGAAAAAAAATCAGTTTAATTTTTTGAATCAGTTGGTTTTTTTTTTGTTAATTTTTTGTTTTTTTGCTAGTTCCCCATATTATTATATGATACCTTCTCCATACAAGACGCCCGAACGCGTGGTTTGCTAAATATGATTATTTACCAAAATTCCCCAAACTACCTAGCCCTTTTAACGGCTTAATATTTACACTTTGTTCTTTTGCCTCTCAATAAGTTAATTAACACCGCTATTATCATAAACTATTAACTGAACCAACAACGAACAAGTTTTTCAAGGTACTTATGTACTTACGTAGTAAAATAGTTATCGGAAAAATTCACTGTTATGCGCTTCATTATTCGGAATCCTAAAATCCGACCGTCTGTGAGTACACGCTCCAAGTTCGCTTGGTTGGGTAAAAACCCAATCTTTCCACAAAAGCGGGAAAAGGTCCGATTGCTAAAAATCGTCTGCGGAAAGTATGATTATCCAAACGTTTTCACATTTTATTGATTCGTAGCCACCGTTCGAGTGAACACCTCTAATTGAATCTTGAGTCCGTAGGGATTTAGCGTCTGTCGATCCATGAGCATCAAACAACACAGTTTTATTCAATTTTCACAGCTTATTTGTACGTTCAATTACGTTTATTTATTCGATACATTTCAAAGAATGGGATATCTGGACGTATTGTAGCCGTTTTTGTACTGTGCTGTTGTTTTAACTTAAATGTATGTATACACAACACATATAAATATATTGTATTTTTATTACGAAAACGAGGATACGCTTGGTTTGACGACGACGACACCTGACGATTGGGCCAAAGATAAAGGCGCACTTCACTCGTAATCCTTAATATACACCGTCACTTTTTAAACGTTTTAATCCTGTAGGTGGGTTGTTTAGACCATGAAACTGAACAACTTTTCCCAAGAAACAAAAGTCAAAAAACGAGATTTTTTTATATACACTATATATATATATTTTTTTATATGCAACCGATACAAAGCCTGTATTGACCGAGCATGGTTTGTGTGAGAAAGTTTAAAATAAACTCGAAGTCTCTATTAACGGAATATGGGGCGATGTGTTCGATAAAGGTTATTTGGGTGAAAAGTTTGTCTATGACAGGAGTTCAATTGAGGTTAAGCCTTTTTTGACTTATGTTTCTTGGGAAAAGTTGTTCAGTTTCATGGTCTAATCAACCCACCTGCAGGATTAAAACGGTCAAAAAGTGACGGTGTATATGAGGAACTAATGGCTCTCCTTGTAATTGTATCTTTTGGTATGCAGTCAAGCTGAGTACACACGGCGGCAGAACAACCTACCCAAACCTGTCAAATTTCTCCAATGAATTTTGGTCCTTATAACTAAACGATAAAGTTCAAAATTTATTGTAGAATTTTGACAGTTTTGGGTAGGTTGATCTGCGGCCGTGTGTACATTGCTTTAGGTTGCACAATTGTATTTTTAAATAATAAGATGTACCTACGTTTGGATGTCTGTGGCTGCGATGAAATAGTGGGGACACTCAAGAACTGTTTATTATGCAAAAAGGATGTGTTAAAATCATTGCTCAAATTTATAACACAGATAGCTGCAAGCCGTATTTTAAAGAATATGAAATTCTTACTTTACCCTCGATTTACATCTACGACAATTGGTTTATTCGTTTTTAAAAATAATAAGAAGTTTATGAAAGTTAGTGATACCCACGCGTTAAATACACGACATAAAAATAGACTATACCTACCTCAGTTAAGGAAAAAAATTAACTGCAGTCTGTACTTACTATATGGCTGTAAAATATTTAATAAATTACAGTCTGATATAAAAAATCAAGTAATCTTTCAAGCATTTCAAAAGAAATTTCGAGACTATCTTAAAGCAAAATGTTTTTATTCTGTTAATTATTTTCTCACCCTCAAATAAGTATATTTTTTTCTTACCTTGACATTTTTGCTTACCTTTACATTAATACTGATACCACAATAAATAGATTATAATAATATTTATTTATTTAAAACTTATATTTAATAAATAGTCTTGACATAATGATTATTTAATTATTTAATTTAATTTTGTTATTGTTTTATTTAATTTTTAACTTTTAGACTTAAGATACTATTCATAGCTTTATATAAAAATACCTAGGGAGCTCTCTATAAATTGTAGTGTCCGAAAAGAGCGTACTAAGTTTTAAGTTCCTTCAAAAATACACCTTTTATACACTTAGTTAGCAATAAAGATTTTAATTTGATTTGTTACTAATGTGATAACGTACCTTTGTAAATAGCCTATGCTTGTCCCACTGCTGGGCAAAGGCCTTCATCATTGAAATCAAGTCATCGCTAAAATTGATGGGTAATGGCTTAAGAGCGTTTACGCCGCACACTAGCACCACTAATGAAAAAAAAAACATCTAGTAATTAGAGATAGAAAATCAAATTATGCTCAACAAACTATTTGAATGAAGTAATTTAGCAATTTTATGTCACCTAATGAACACCTCACATGTTATGGTTTAGTTAAATAAGACGTTACGGCCACTTTTAACTATAACGCCATATTTAACTTAACCATAACATGTCAGGTGTTCATTAGGTGACGTAAAAATGCTAAATTACTTCATTCCGATAGTTTGTTGAGCATAATTTGATTTTCTATCTCTAATTACTAGATATGTTTTTTTTTTCATCGGCGGCGCTAGTGTGCGGCGTAAACGCTCTTAATCACTGCGCTTGCAAATGCGGGTTGATGATTACAAAACTGGGCTTTGCATCGAGAAATACGAAATATACTTTTCTACATTTATAACAGTTCAGCACAAAATTTCATCTGGAGTATTAAGTGAGTTTAATAAACTAAATAAATATAACATAATAATATCTCACAATTGCACCGTTTAAAGAGAATATAATATAAGGCCTTTCTGAGACCCGTTTGTGAACCGCTAAGACAGGATTTAAACGTTGTTTGCTGTTTTGCTGAACCGAACCTCCCAGGACAAGAGGCTTCGTGTACCAAATTAAGCTTCTTAAGGCTGGCATGTATAATATAAGACATAACATTGTTAATTCGCTGTAAGTTCGTATTATTTTATTACAAATAGATACTTGGACGCCCGAGGTGGATGGAGGTACACAGTGCCATAGAGCAATTGAATTTCTATTGTGTCTGGTTGAAGAACAACTGAGTGGAATTATGTAACCGTCCTAAATTTCGAAAATCGGCTATACTTTAATTTTTAACACTGACAAATTTCATTTAGCAGGTAATACCAATTAAACAGTTTGGCCACGGAGATAATTTGGTCTGTCGGATTGAATTTTTTTTATTTTATTTTTTTTATTGGTTATAGGCAGGCATTTGACTACACCTCACCTGATGTTAAGTGACGGTGCGGTCGAGGATGGAACATGCCTGCCTAGAAATAGCCTATTCACTCTAGCCTTGAAGAGATCCAGATTATACCTTTCAGGGAACACATTCGCAGGCAGCGCGTTCCATTCCCTAGCTGTACGCACTAAGAAAGTTGAACCGAATCGGCTCGCGCGACAAGGTGGCATATCTACAACATAGGGATGGAACTCGCTTGTCAGGTTAATTACCCCTTCTGAGCTAATGCCTTGATTTAGTAAAAGCCTATATAATATTTAACGATAAGTTGGATCCAAATAGGTTTAGGTTACTACAAATAATACATACCGCTCACTGATATTGGGTACGCTACAATGACAGTATAAATCAGGGCTTAATACCGTTACCAAATTCCCACTATACCTAAGTACACGCGGCGGCAAATCAACCTACCCAAACCTGTCAAATTTCTCCAATGAATATTGATCCTTATAACCAAACAATACAGTTCAAAATTGATTGTAGAAATTTGACAGATTTGGGTAGGTTGATCTGCCGCCGTGTGTACCGGTAAGTAACGTTATTTCTATAAAGGTAATTTGGTACCGGTGATACAGGTAACGTTATCTAGAAAAGTATCGCTACTTTTTTCGTTAAACATTACGCTTTAGCAAATTTTTACCGGTAAATTAAAATTTACGGTAAAAATGTCACTCAGGTAACGATACCAAAGCTTACCGTTACCTTTTTTACCGGTAGCTTCGTTTGACAGAAGTATCGATACCAATTTGTTAACGGTAAATTTAACTTTTTATTTTTAAGGGCTAATTGCTACACATAAGCTGAATTAAATATTTATAAAATACAGTGAAAAAATTAAATGCCTACCCGACCCAGCCAGGAAGCGAACCTGGGTCTTCCGCAATCCGGGCGCCTGCACTGACCATTATGCTACCGGGAAGGCTGACGTAAGCACTGAATTTTTCCACTGCTTTTTAGCGGCAGCAGTGCCGCTATCCAACGGTTATTGCAACCGATGGCTATGCAGATTCATCTTTACATATGAAATACCACCCATTTGATAACACAACGCTATTAAAAAAAATCCTTTTTATTTTTAAGTGCTAATTGCTGCACTGAAGCTGAATTAAATTTTTATAAAATACAGTGAAAAAATTAAATGCCTATCCGACCTTGCCAAGAATCGAACCTGGGTTTTCCGGAAACCGGCGGCATGAATCTGATGATGATAAGATGAATCTGCATAGCCATCGGTTGCAATAACCGTTGGATAGATGGCACTGCTGCCGCTAAAAAGCAGTCAAAAATCAAAGCAGTGACAAAATTCAGTGCTTATGTCAGCTTTCCCGGTAGCATAATGGTCAGTGCAGCCGCCCGGATTGCGGCAGACACAGGTTCGATTCCTGGCTGTGTCGGGAAGGCTTAATTTTTTCACTGTATTTTATATTTTTTTACCAGTATTCAAGGCCCTGGTTTAAATCTTCCGCTCTCGTAGCCGTGGCGCCAAGACCTAGTCGCGTATCCGTAGCAGCGTCTGCTACGAAAATACGAAATCATACAATTTTCAGTTAAGTCAGTTAAAATTTTAATGAATCCAATTATACAGTAGTAAAATCAAATTCAGTGGAGCATAGGTACCTACTGTTTTCTAAAGTTTACGCGAACACTAATCCCCTTACAAATAAACAAAGAATAAGGTCCGAATAGTTATTCCGTGTTTTGTCCCTGTCATGTAAATGTCATTTTAACCTTATCACCGCCCAACTATCCTGCACGCGATGTCCCGCTGTACGCCAACTTATAAATGTATTTTAATAAAGTAGGTACAAAGAAGAACTTCTATAGAAGTGCTGGCGTGGACGGCACGAAAATCTCGAACTTCTATAGAAGTTGTTGGCGGTAAAAAGGTTAAATTACAGTAAAAAAGACAAAACACTGAATGATTATTCGGAGCGTACTCTTTGTTTATTTATTATTATTATTTTATTTATTTGGGTTTTTTCTATGTATAATAAGTATGTATATAAGTATTTTAAGTATGTCTATTTGTCTAGTAACCATTTAATGAGTTTCATAACGAAGCTTCTCTTGGGCTACTAGATAATTGGTGTGAGTGTAGGAAAGTTTATTTATTTATTTATTTGTAAGGCACTATTAGTTTACATATTGAACAAGCCCTCAAGAAGATTTACTATGAGATCATCATCATCATCGTCATGTACGTAGGTACACACGGCGGCAGATGAACCTACCCAAAACTGTCAAATTTCTACAATCAATTTTGAACTTTATGATTTGGAAATAAGGATCAATATTCATTGGAGAAATTTGACAGATTTGGGTAGGTTGATCTGTTGCCGACTGTACATGCATATTTACATTTAATTTTACGCAATATACAGCTTAATTTGTAGGTTCCTCTGGTAATCCGACTGCGTCAAAAGGAGGGTTATTTATTTTTATCTAGGACAACGTTTGAATGCACAAATCTATTATAATAAACCTAACATCGAGTATACTTAAAAAAAAATTTGTTATTTGTCTGGGATTATCTGATCTAATTTAAAAGATATTTCACTGAAAGAAAGAGAGCTACTAACATTTTATTTTGACAAAAAAAAATTCCAGGCGGAGTCGCGGTTGGAGAGCTAGTTCTCTGATGTTTCTACGTAAATGTACACTTTAATAAAGTTTATTACAGGTTTTTATTTACAACTCCGCTGAAAATACAGAGCAAGGGTATCGTGTTCGTGTATCCGTTACAAAATAATTTTTATAATGGTCCATCCTTCATCGGCTTTGTTTGTTTTCGTCGAACCATTTTATTTTCCACTGTAAAAGGCTATATTATAACTTTGGTACTCTTTCAGTGGTACCGTAAAAAAGTGATTCTCAATATTAACATTGATAGGCTTAATGTATTGATATAATATATATAACAATAAGTACTAAGCATGCTGAAATACGAAAAAACACATGTGCTTTGGCCACTAAACAAAATGCATCAGGCTGTGATAGGTCTCTATAATTAATTGTTCCCTATAAGTAAGTCGTTCCCTTTACGTCGAGCCGAGAACGTTATTGTCTCGCTTCTATTACCTCTACGTCGAGTCTACAATTTCTGTGCCGCTTCTACTCCCTTAACATCGAGTTTACTTACTTTACTTTACGTCGAGTTAAGAATTTAAACAAGCGCTGTATACCTACCCGACTACAATGGGAGTTCGAATTTTACTGTATTTAAAAAAAAATGTGTTTATGTATGAAATGTGGTTTGCGTTGCATCGTGCCAATAAATAAATAAATAAATAATAAATAAATAAATAATAAATAAATAAGTAAATAAATAATAAATAAATAAATAATAAATAAATAATAAATAAATAATAAATAAATAATAAATAAATAAATAATAAATAAATAAATAATAAATAAATAATAAATAAATAATAAATAAATAATAAATAATAAATAAATAAATAATAAATAAATAATAAATAAATAATAAATAAATAAATAATAAATAAATAATAAATAAATAATAAATAAATAATAAATAAATAATAAATAAATAATAAATAAATAATAAATAAATAATAAATAAATAATAAATAAATAATAAATAATAAATAATAAATAAATAATAAATAAATAAATAAATAAATAAATAAATAAATAAATAAGTAAATAAATAAAAGTCCGTGCGCAGCTGTTGCGAGATTCCGTGTCCGTGAGAGATTGTCTATTTGTGCGTTGCGCGTTGATCGAGGTGTTTGTATGCAGCCTACCTGCTATGGGTCGTTATGTTGTGTTAATATTAAGTTAACCATTTGATTGCGTGGTGATTAAGACAATAAATACCCATTAATTGTAGCGATGCCTTGATTTGATGGATAATGATGGAGGTCTTTGCCCAGCACTGGGTCATTATTGTAGTTTACTTAATTATTTTAGTTATTTTTAGAAGGTACTGAAATCTTTTCAGTAAGTAAGTAATTTAACCTAACTTGCTGTTATTTGGTACAGAACCGCAATATGGATAGATGTGAGCATATTGTTATTGTATGCCTATTTTTAATAATATTCTATTCTCTGTAAAAAATTGGGTGTCTTTAATGTAGACGGCTCCTATAAGATAATATTTTTTAAGGCGCTTTACGCAAACTCTTATTTCGACAGCCACTGAATATGTAATACTTAATGCAAGTTAATACGACTTAAAGAAAAAAGAAAAGCGGTTTTCAACGTCAACCATTAAAATGTAAATTAACAACTGGATTTATACAAATAAATTCGGCCACAGATACTTATTTGCATGCAACATGCGGTCTTAATGTTCGATATAAAATGTAGCCTTGTTGTAATTTGTAATGATAATATTATTCTTATATTGAAATGAAACACTCTAAACGCTAAAAGCCAAAAAACAATTTTAAAGTTTTAATTTTAAATTTATTTTCCACGAAGGCCCTTTTGGCGATTAAGCATTTTTATTTTACACAAGTAAATTAATATCAAACCAAGTGTTCCAGTGAGCGTGGGGGGCGAACATAATCTAAAAACAATTGCATATGTTTTTAAAGATCATTTTGTGGTGAAGTCCCCGTTGGACTCTGCATCGGGTCGCTGTGGTGGGGGCGCCGGGCGTCGTGTCCGAGAGATCTGTCAAGTTTACAGCAAAAGATGTGGCTAAGGTCATTACAGGTATGTATGACAAAAGGGAAGTCTCCCGGACACGATGGCCTAAGTATAGAACATTTTAGGTATGCCGGGGTACATCTACCACGTATACTTGCAATGCTTTTTAATTTTAGTCTGGGGCATGCCTATCTACCGGAACCATTAATGCGTACAATTGTGGTACCTATTGTAAAAAATAAGACGGATGACACATCTGACATAGGTAACTACCGGCCCATATCGCTTGCTACAACAACTGCAAAAATACTTGACAGTTTGCTTAATAACTGTCTCGCAAAGTATGTAGAACTTCAGGATGCCCAATTTGGGTTCAAACCGGGTGTGTCGCCATTTTCAGTCTTAAGCACACTGTCAAGTATTACATGTATAGGAAAACGCCGGTATATGCGTGCTTCCTGGATTTATCCAAGGCTTTTGACCTGCTATGGGAGAAGCTGAGGAGCACTGGTATGCCGGCGGAGTGCACAGATTTCTTTAAGTTTTGGTATAAGCACCAAAGGAACCCGGTGAGATGGGCGAGTGCCTTGTCGGATGAGTATTCCCTTCGATATGGGGTGAGACAGGGCGGGATTAGCTCACCCACCCTCTTTAACCTCTACGTCAACCAGCTGATCGAGAAGCTCAGCGGCATCCATCTCGGCTGTTACATAGACTAACAGTGTGCCAACAACCTGAGCTATGCTGATGACATGGTGCTGCTGAGCCCCTCGATCGGGGGGTTGAGAAAGTTAGTGGCTTTATTCGAGTCGTATGCGGGGGCCCATGGCCTGGTGTATAATACCAAAAAGAGTGAAATCCTCGTGTTTAAGGCCGGAAAACCTACACCGGGCTATGTGCCTCCAATTACTCTAAATGGGTCAATGTTGAACAGTGTACGTATATTTAAGTATCTAGGCCATATTGTCACAACAAATCTAAATGACGACGAGGATATTGAGAGAGAGCGTAGGGCGCTGGCGGTAAGGGACAACATGCTTGCACGCAGGTTCACTCAATGTACGGCGGAGGTCAAAATTACCCTTTTTAGGGCATTTTGTCAATCGTTTTACTCGAGTGGTCTGTGGGTGAGTTATACGCGTCGAGCCTACAGCACACTACGCGTGCAGTATAACAACGCCTTCAGAGCGCTGCTGCGGCTGCCGCGGTTCTGCAGCGCCTCGGGAATGTTCGCGGCCGGACGGATTGTCGAATTCCACGCGATTATGCGCAAAAAAGCCGCATCCCTACTGCGACGCACGATGGCCAGCAGCAACAGCGTTCTGAAAACAATTACTGGTCGTCCTGACTGTTCTATCCAATAACACTGGATAGAAATAGTTACAAGCAAAATAAAATAATTTTGTTTTAAAATAATATTTATCCACACTGACCAACTAATATACTTTATAAGAAAAATTCTAATAAAAACTAATAAAATATGGATGTTAAGTCTGAAATATTTTTTTTCAAATTTAATTTAATTTATTTATAAAATTATTAGTCATTATTATTAATCCATGGTTAAGATTAAAAATTAGTAAATATCACTAGGTATGCCATCAGTTCGTAAGTCTACACACACTCGTTTAAGAACAACAAATAATTGAGTTTACATTGGATACAGGATAAGTACATATAGCAACTAACAGTTGTTCCAACTGCCTGCCCGAGTTACCTAAATGATGATACAAATATGACTCTTACCAGGCCACACTAGGTAGTATCTATGAAGATAGAAAGTTCTGAAGAATTGAGTCCGTTTCATTGAAATAACTATAATTGGATCACAACGAAAGGTCACGGTAGATGGTAGCGTTCCTGTATTATTTCAAACTAAGGGTCCACTACTAGAGGGGCGGGACCTGGTAAACAAGATAATAATTGGGTTGTTATTGCGTGAACACGAAACAAAATTAGGTGGTTGTGTTACAATTACGAGCCTTGGATCGGATTGCTACGTATTGCGGACTAGACAACGCTTCTATTATACTAAGAGCATCTTCAATGGCATGGGTCGCGAGTAGGGTTGCCACCTTTATTTTTGTGCAAATAAAGAACATTGGTTATTAAAAGGTAGAACAAAAAAATCCCTAGTTTGTCAAAATAAAGTACGATTATTTATTTCGCTTAAATACATACTTCTCATTGCTTTTAGCAATTTTTAACAAACAATAAATTATCACTGCTAAATAGCAGCACAGCAATTTTTTTGTGTGTTATATATAAGTAGGTATGTAAAAATAATCCCAGAGAACTAAAATATATATAGACTAGCTGACCCGGCGGACTTCGTACCGCTTTGACAGTTTCCATGACTACAAAACAATCAAATCATTTTGTATTGAAAAAAAAAAACCAAAATCTAAAAAATGTTTGGGGTGGACCACCCTTATCATTATCACTTAGGGGTATAAAAATAGATTACGAGCGATTGTCAGACCTACCGAATATATTTACATACAGCGTGTCCAAAAAACGAAAGATGGGTTATCTTTAGCTGCGGGTGGGTCACATCATGTCCTACCACATATTGGAATTTCAGTTTAATAAAAGTCTCACGGTTTTCGAGATATCGTTTCTTTTTCATTTTTTTTAGAAAAATCTTCCCTCGTTTAGTTTATTTCATGCCATTTCTACAAATGATAACTTTTTGAAGCCCCATTTTTTTCAAATACTCGTGGTTATTTGCTTCATCTAAAACAATATTCTTTTGATCCCTAAATTACTGCGAAAACCACATAAAAAAATCTTATGCAAAGATTTCATACAAACTAAATCAAAAGGCTGACTTTGAAAGCCTGTGGTTTAAAAAATGGCCGCCATTTGCCCTTATGCATGCTCTACATCGTTTAATAAAGGACCTTTTAATTCGGCGAGCATAACCCTCTTGCGTAATTTTTTTTGACTGATATCACCTCCGTCTCGTACACCAGGTTTTTCAGGCAGCCCCAATAAAAAAAAACCAGTGGATTTAGGTCTGGCGACCCTAGTGGCCATAAGATAGGGCCGAGACAAAAAAAGAAAAAAGAAAAGCACAGTGCACTACACTTTAAAAAGGTATGAGTACCCATATCATGTGAAGCGTGTGCAAACTTTACAACCTGTTGACTACCCGCGAAGAGTAGAGTTTTATCGCACAATGCTTAGTAAAATTAACCAAGATTGGGTTATTACGACAAAATTTTGTGGAGCGACGAGTCTACGTGCCGAAAAGATGGCTACTTAAAAATGCATAATCTGCATTACTGGGAACTAGAGAATCCCCACATTATACGGGAAGATAGGTTTCAAACCCAGTTCAAAAATAATTTGTGGACTGGGATCATAAACGGTGAAGTGATAGGCCCGTATGAACTGCCACCATCGTTAACTAGAACAACCTACCTGAATTTTCTTTAACATCAACTGCCATTACTTTTGCAAGATGTGCCGCTCTCTACAAGGCAACACATGTGGTTGCAAAATGACTAACCAAAATGAATAACTATAAATAATTTAATAAAAATTTCATTCGTTTTAATTGTCTTTTACTTGTAGCCATACTATACTAAAACCCCAAAATACCTGTTAAAATAAAGAATATTTTCTTTGCCAATTTCAATTACAATGACATGTCAAGGTCAAAACTTCATGGAAGTATGTCAGGTACCGAACCTTTCTACGATTTCATTGTTCACATGTATCAAATCATGAAATAATACTTGTAAGGTAACGTTAATTTTAATTGACTTTTATTTTAATAAAATCCGAAATTGCTACCTTCGTGCATTTAAATTACCATAAAAAATAAAATTAAAAAGGAATGTAAAACAGTAATACCATTTTTAAATTAACATTAACTAAGCAATGTTTTAAAGTAATTGGCACGGTCTGCCTCGTACATTTTTTTTAAACCACAGGATATCAAAGTCAGCCGTTTGATTTAGTTTGTATGAAATCTTTGCATAAGATTTTTTTTATGTGGCTTTCGCAGTAATTTAGGGATCAAACAAATATTGTTTTAGATGAAGCAAATAACCACGAATATTTGAAAAAAAATGGGGCTTCAAAAAGTTATCATTTGTAGAAATGGCATGAAATAAACTAAACGAGGGAAGATTTTTCTAAAAAAAATTAAAAAGAAACGATATCTCGAAAACCGTGAGACTTTCATTAAACTGAAATTCCAATATGTGGTAGGACATGATGTGACCCACCCGCAGGTAAATTTATTTATTTTATTTATTTATTTAGGTAACAAACAGCCATATAAGAACAATTACATGAGACACTTAATCCAAAAAGACCTATAGTACCATAAATTGAAACAATTTTTGAAAATACTTAGGCATATAAATGACGGATACAAAAACCAGTAATTAAACTAACTAAATTAAAATTATTACAAAAATAAAAGTCTAAAAGTTTAAAAGCAAAAGAAAACTTAGTAATATCATAAATACCATAAACATATAGCACCACAACAACATCTATTAAATTAATAAAAAACCAATTCACCTATTTTTTTTTTTAAAACATTCAATGAATTTGAGAATATATCCACTTCACTCAAGGACTTGTTATAAAAATTACAAGTACGCCTGAAAAAGGTATTTTTCGCATAATTTGTATGGCAATTCGAAACAAAAAAAGTATTTTTAGAACGTGAAGAAAATCGAGGAACTTTAAACACTATTTTCTGCAAAAGATCAGACGAATCAATATGATTATTTATTAGTTTAAACAAGAAAATACTGTTCAGAAATTGGCGTCTACAGACCAACGACTGTACATTATTTCTTTCAAGACTCTCTACGTAGTTATTATAATAAGAACCAGTGCGGTATTCAAGGGATTTTAAGAACTTCTTTTGTACCCGTTCTATCCTATCCTTATGAACAGCGTACTGAGGGCTCCAGACCACACTACCAAATTCCAAAACACTACGAACGTACGCGTTGTACAGTATCTTAAGGGTACTACCCTTAGTGAAAGGCTTTCCTAAGCGAAGGATTAGACCCAATTGCTTACATGCTTTAGCCACCATGTTGTCAATGTGTTTATTGAAATGCAACTTGGAATCCATAGTGACGCCCAGGTCACGAATAGAATCTACACGGGTTATGCTGCGATCGAAAATCTTATAGTCAAAAACGATAGGATTATTTTTACGAGTTAAGGTTATTACGTAACACTTATCTAAATTCAATGGTAAACAGTTATCCTTACAAAAACCTTCAAAACGGTGTAAATCTTTCTGTAAGCCAACGCAATCATCAAGAGTTCGTACTATTTTATAAACTTTTGTGTCATCTGCATATAAGAGATGATACGAATTAGTGAAACACTCACCGATGTTATTCACGTACAAAGAAAACAGAAAAGGTCCTAGATGTGATCCTTGTGGAATGCCTGATGGGATATTTAAAAATCTTGACCGGTACCCCTTGAGTGCAACAGCCTGACTACGATTTTTAACGTACGATTCAATCCATCTCAGCAGATCACCGTGTATACCAATCATTGTAAGCTTCTTTATTAATACGGAATGGTTTATTTTGTCGAATGCCTTTGAGAAGTCTGTATATACGGACTCTACCTGGCATCCAGCATCCATAGCATTCAACGCAAAATCTGTGTATGCAACTAGATTTGTATTCACACTACGGCCACGGAAAAAGCCGTGCTGTTCGGGTGCTATTGAATGATGCAACTGTATTGTCAAAAAGTTAGTGACAATTTTTTCGAAAATTTTAGCTAATACACATAGTTTTGAAATGGGCCTGTACTGTTTCACATCATGCCTATCACCACCTTTTGGAATTGGTGTAACGAGAGCTTTTTTCCATATTGAAGGTACACTACCCTCCGAAAGGGATTTCCTATAGATAATCGTTAGTGGTATTGACAATTCTTTATAAAGCTTTCGAACAATAATAGGGTGAACGTTATCGAAACCAGCCCCCTTATTTACATCTATTTGTTCAAAAAACTTTGCTACAGTTTCCTGTGTTATTTCTACAGAAGATATGTTAACGGAAGGCAATGTGTCACGACGCGTAACAGAATCTAGACTGCTGGAATATTGGTTATTGCGATTGTGGGAAACGAAAACTGAATTAAAATAGTCATTAAACATATTACTAATCGTTTCAGCATCCGAAGATGATTCACCATTAAAATTCATGTAACCAGGAACACTATCATTACCAGACTTTGATTTTATGAATGACCAGAAATATCGCGGAGACGTTGCTATTTTTTCTTCAGAAAATTCTATAAATTTTTT
This sequence comes from Eudonia lacustrata, assembly GCA_947562085.1. Taxonomy (NCBI): domain Eukaryota; kingdom Metazoa; phylum Arthropoda; class Insecta; order Lepidoptera; family Crambidae; genus Eudonia; species Eudonia lacustrata. Next base: position 21,033,265 of record OX387314.1, read on the forward strand.
GTAGCATTCCCTTTCAAGTTTCTTCTCTCTAATGCGTAAACTAGAAAAAGTTTGATAATCAAGATCACATTTATATTTTTTCCACTTAGCGTGTACTTTTAATTTATGGCGAACTAGTTTAATTAGAGTTTTTGAGTACCAAGGAGGGAAGCTAGACTGCAGTGTGACTGGTCTTTTCGGAATATATTTATCCATCAGTGTATTCAATATTTCATAAAAGAAGGTTGTACATTGTTCTGTATTTAAGTCACTTAGTTGCTTAGACCAATCGACATTCAACAATTCTTTACTCATGGATTCAAAATCGGCAGCATGATATATTAGCTTTAACCGTTGACGTTCCTTTAAGCAAGCAACAAATGGTAACATAAAACAGATTTCAAGCGATTTATGGTGAGCATCTTCAGGAGTAAGAGGTGACTGAGAGCTTACAACACTACAGTTACCATTGCTCAATACCAAGTCGAGAATGCGACCGTTTGAGTTATAACAACTGTTGAATTGTGTTAAGTTACATAGGTTCATAAAGTCCAAAAGATGTGTAGATTTTATATCATTGTTCGTGTTTAATTGCAAAATTGAGTTGTCGTCACAGCGCCAGATCGCATGCGATACGTTGAAGTCTCCTAAAATTAGAAAACTATCATTAGGATTATTCAATAGTAGCTCGGAAGTGTTTTCATAAAAGGTTTGGAGCGCGACCGAATGACTGACATTGTGCGGAAAATAACAACAAGCTAAGTGTAGCTGTATATGGGAAGGTTGAGCGCGGCTATACGTAGGCAAAGCTCCGAGGGCAGCGCCGGGGGCAGCGGCGGCGGCGGCGGCAGTCTGCGACGGAACGCGAGCGCGAGCGCATGGAATGCTGATACTAACCCATAGTTCGTCCACATTGTTTGCCGAATGCCACTCGGCCTCGTTGCGCCAGCGCGCGCACAGTTCGCGGCGTGCTGCTATGAGAACCCCCTCGCCCCGCCCGTCCCTAACGTCTCCATCTCGCCGAAAGACAGTATAGTTATTATAGAAATACTCTTGATTATTGAAATCGCCCGTTAACCAAGTCTCAGTCAAAAATATTAAATCATAATTATTTAACAGTACATTAGTTAAAAAGGATTCTGCCTTTGTTCGTAGTCCTCTCACGTTCTGATAATATATATTCAGTGACTTAAAAGATACCTCTTTGAAAGTGTAAATTATTGTGAAAATTGGATACAAAATAGTAAATAAAAATTACCTTTTTCAAGCTTTGAATAGTGCAGTATAAGTAAGGAAAGTAAACCATAATTTTTGTAGTCTCTGAGAGGGATTCTTCATTGAAATATTTTTCATAATAATATGGTAAACTATCGTAATAAGTAAAGAAGTAGATAATTATTTCATTGGTTTTATACGGTTCCATCAAACTAATAGCACATAAATTACAATTATAAAAGCAAACCAATGGTGAGGAGTTTAGTTGTGTGTAAATAAAAATACAATATATTTCGCAACAATAAAACGTAAATAGACAATCGTAATGAAAGTTATGTGTCAGTCATTTAATCTTATATAAATCTGATTCTTTTACAATACGTATTATATTTGAGCTATCATTTTTTCGTATAAAGATTTTGCAGTCTTTTACCCACACATAAGTGTAGTTCCTTTCGGCCTTAAGTACACGAACTTGTTTGAGGAGAAGTTTGTTCGACGGTGTGAGATGACCGCTAACATATACACGAGAAGCGGGTCCTGGCAATCCAATGTCAGCGGTAGTAAGCCCGCGGCGAGCTCGCACGGCCGCGATCAGCTGTTCTTTGCGCCTGCGTTGAGTGAATCTCACTATCACAGACGGGTGACGGGATGGTAGTTTATCACGTTCATTGGACTCAGGGCGGTAAGGACGTACTCGGTGGATGGTGTCTATATCAGTATCATTAAGCTTAAACCCCACTACAGTACACAAGTTATTTAGCAATGTATTTATATTTTCGCCACTAATTGAAGGTATTCCGGAAATTTCTACATTGTTTTGTCTTGAGAATTGATCTTGTGCATTATTCTCAAATTTCAATTCCTGTATAGTTTCACTTGCCTTTGTAAGTTCCTTTTGAATACTTGACAAACCTGATAATTTCGCTTCGGCAGTAATTAGTCTATCTTCAATACCGGAGAATCTATTTTCCATTTCATCCCACTTGGAATTCAAATCTTGCATAGACTTTTTAGTGCTGCGAATGTCTGACTGAACATCAGTGAAGTCGGTTTTCATTGCATTGAAGTCCATACGAAGATTTTTAATTTCTTTGAGCACCTCAGCCATCATAACACTTCCTGTCTGTAGATTGAGCACGACAAGATGAACAGCGCCAGGCTGCTTTCTTCTCCTGCCCCATCCTTCTATATCTCGACTCCGAAACTCCTGCACACCCATAATAGAAATTACCCTCACACTGGCTACACAACACAAAGTCCGTGACGGTGTCGTTACACTTTGAGCAAAGCATGGCTAATAAGCACTATTATATCGGTAACAAATGTTTGTGCGCGTTGATTTAAACGAGTTAATCTCTTTAAAAGTTTTTCTTCTTTTTTCTTTTTCTTTTTTAAAGGATTATCTTTCGTTTTTTGGACACGCTGTATAAAGTTTCATTAAAATCGATCAAGCCGTTTCGGAGGAGTATGTGACACGAGAATTTTATAGGGCTCCTTTGGCTTACAGATAGGTAGTGTTGGCTAATTTCGGCGAGTTGGGTTGAGCCACGATAGCATAGTTGGTAGTGCACCTGACCCGGCATCTCATGGGGTGCGGGTTCGAATCCCGCTCGTGGATTTTTTTTTAACATTCGTTTTTCAAACTAAAATATGTGAAACAAAGTGTTTACGCGTACCTACTTTATTGTTGTCATAAAATATAGAGTACCTACAATTATCCGAAATAACGTACAATACTTTATAATAAAGTACGGGTGGCAACCCTAGTCGTGAGGCTTTAAGTATGTCGCCGTAACAACAATGTTTGTAGCATTGTTGTGTTCCGATAATTAAAGATAACATAGCCAGCTTGTCGGTGTTTGGGGATTCCGGGTGAAGTGCGCTTTTCAACCTTATCGAAATTACCTTAACAGACTATACTTAATATTATAAAGCTTAAGGGGGTGCCGCGCAGAATTTCGAAAATTTTCGTGTTTTTAAGTCACTGGTGCTGGGCGCTGAATAGGTCATATACATTAAAAGGACTAGTGTATGTTAGCTTGATCCTTTCACAAGGCCATGGTTGTCTTGGAATTTGAAACAAATACCCAGAAACTGCATGAACAATACGTAAAAGTAATGATATCTAAAAACTTATTTCTTCAGAAACTTTGTAAATAAAAAAACAATAAAAAAAACAATAATCCGCCATCAAAATGTATGATGGCGTATGTATGTATTGATATTCCGCAGGCCACTATTGTCTAATTTTTTTGCCTCATACGGTATTTTCAGCGTCACCGGGCTTTTTTGGGGGCGGCGAGGTACGTAAAGGGTACCTCAAGCCGTGTGAAACGAATCACCTTCGGAGGTTTTCTAGAGGGAACGGCATCGCACACTTAAAAGTGTGCGTGTCCCCGTGCCCTACTAGGGTTCTTTATTTATTTATTTATTTATTTATTTATTGAAATGATCACCAACATATAAAACATCATTGATTTCTTAAATAATACATTGTTAAAATAGATTTTTGCTAGATGTCAATACAATTATAGGTGAAGACTACATGCAATTACATTAATAAAATTTACAGAAATTTATATTTAATAAAGTGAGAAATGAGAATGAGAATTAAAATTGAGATTAAGTAATTATAAAAAAAAAATAAAAAATTTAAAATAATTAATGGAATCAGGCGTTATTTTGCGGAAATCCATAGTACAAAAAAATGTAATTTAAATAATAATTAATAGAGTTAGCGGAATTAACACTACATATTATTTAAATTACATTTTTTTGAAAAAATTTAAATTTAAATAAAAAATTGTGAAACATCATTAAAATTACTGTGTCAAATCATCACAATACACATTAGGAGATGAGAGATTTCTTAAAGCTGCGAATGTCACCCATGAACAAGTCCAAACTCTTTATTTTAGCTGTACCATTAAACTCCCTTATGATACGATTCAGGGGTGCATTCTGGCCAAGGTTGGACCTGCAAGGCTGATCCACAAGGACGTTACTTTTTGATGCCCGCGGGAGCTTTATGGGTGCATTGAATGACAACGATATTAGTAAATCCGGGACATCAAGGATGCCATTCGCTAGCCTATAGAGAAACATGAGGTCGTGCATACGTCTTCGATCCGATAGAGAACTTATTTTAAAATGATTTAATCTCTCAGAATACTTTAATAAACTCTTGCCCATATTACACGAAAACGTTAAGTGCCATAAGAATCGCTTTTGGATGCTTTCTAATCTTTTTAAATACACGTCATAAAAAGGATTCCACACCATACTGCAGTACTCCAAGCCACTACGAACAAATGAGTTATATAAAAGGATCTTCGTTTTAGGAGACCTAAAATCCCTACAGTTACGTAGGACAAATCCAAGATTCCTAAAGCCTTTGGAACAAATATCATTAATATGAACATTAAACCTCAGCCTGCTATCCCATCGCACACCGAGATCTCTTACAGTATCGACATCAGCCAAAATGTCGTTCCTAATTGTGTATTTATAGTTGGAAAGCATCTTTTTTCTTGAGAAACGCACAGAACAACACTTGGAAACATTTAAATCCATATGGTTTCTCTCGCACCATTCGACCAGGTTATTTATGTCTGTTTGTAACAAAATCGCGTCCAATTGAGTGTCTACAACCCTGTAAAATTTCAAGTCGTCCGCAAACAAAAAATAATCTGAGTTACTGAAGCACTTACCAATGTCATTAATGAAAACATTGAACAACAAGGGGCCCAAATGAGATCCCTGGGGAACACCAGAAGAAACTGGGAAAAGATCCGAAGTGTACCCGTTCACCACCACTTTTGACGCTCTATCCGACAGATACGATCGGCACCAATTCAGCATAGGTCCACCAATACCATGTACATTGAGTTTGTTAAGTAATACTTCATGGTTAACCCGGTCAAAGGCCTTGCTGAAGTCAGTGTAGATCGCATCCACCGATGAGCGGCTGTCGAGTTTCAGGGAAACAGAGTTAACAAATGAAGTGAGGTTTGTTGATGTCGACCTATTCTTCGTGAAGCCATGCTGACGAGAATTAATAAGCTGTTTGAAATGCCAAGACAGAATGGGACATAGCAACTGCTCGAATACCTTAGCAAAGACTGGCAGGATGGAAATCGGTCTATAATTTGCAATATGGTCTTTTTCGCCATTTTTGAAAAGTGGGACTACCAATGCGACCTTCCACTCGGACGGAAACATGCCAGTTCTCAGTGATTTATTATAAATTAAGCATAAAGGCTTTGCCAAGGCATAAGCGCATCGGAGTGCAAAGACTGATGGTAAACCATCAGACCCTGCGCCTTTATAGGCATCCAGTCTTTTTAAAACTTTTAAAACCTGGTCGTCTTTAAATTTTATAGCGGTAAGATAATTGCTGGTCAATGTGGCTACACCATCAGAGGAAGAGCTAGGGGAATCATTCTTAGTTCCGTTACAATTATAGACTGAAGAAAAACTCTTAGCAAAGAGGTTACAGATGTCAAGACCATTCGATACAGTATTATTCTCAAGGATCATTCTTGAAGGGTAGCGGCTGTGTGTCTTTTTTTTACTTTTGATAAAAGTCCAGAAAAGCTTAGGATTAGAGCGCAAATTTTGCTCGAGCCTAGCAGTATAGTCTCTATAGCAACTAGTAATAAGTCGGTCCAGCCGTCTCTTAAGTATATCAAACGACAATTGGTCAAGAGGATTATAGTTAAATTTACGTAATTTTTTACGGTACTTGAGCTTTTCCCGCAGAACACAAATTAATTCTCTTGTAAACCAAATAGGGTATTTTTTAGATTTGGGTTTAGATTTAGGAACATGTTTGATGATAGCATCTCGTATATGTTTGTAAAAAATAGACAGCATATCATCAACCACGACGCAGTCTTTAAACTCGTCCTCCCAGCATACCCCTTCGAGGTCCTTAATAATCAGTTCATAGTCTGCTCTGTGAAAACAAAAACGGTAGTTATCGTTGTAGGATAGTGTATCCTGTGTACACATATGCAATGCAAACTGCAACGGAGGGTGTAAGGGGTCGATGATGGTAAGCGGATCGTTAACAATGTTAAGATCAGGGACATGCACACTGCTCAAGACAAGGTCTAAAATCTTCCCTTTATTGTTGAGGGTATTGTTAAATTGCTTCAAATCGTGAAACATCGCAAAATCCAAGAGCATTGTTGAGAGATGGCTGTTATTCGTGTCGGCCAATGAATTCGAATTGCTAGCAAAACTCCATTGTATTGAGCTCAGGTTGAAATCACCTATAAATATCAGCTTTTCGATGTTATTCTGCTCTACAACTCGATTAGCATTAGAAAGGAATTCACTGAGGATGTGTTTCTGAATGGGAGGAGGCATGTATACTGCACATAAGTACAAGTGATCTGTTTCACCATTGGCACTTAGACAGTCCACCTTGACCCATAAGTCCTCACAATTTGACTCAATACACTGTAGGCGGCTTGAAGAAATTCGACTTGAAACCGCGACAAGTACACCCCCCCCATCCTTTTTACTGTGGAAACCGCTAGTGTCCCTATCACGTCTGTAGACAACATAACGATCGTCGAAGAGTTCCGAATCGAAAACGCTGCTATTCAACCATGTCTCACTTAAAACAATCACATCGTAAGTATTACACAAAACATTATTAAAAAAATCTGTAGTTTTGGTTCGCAGACCTCTGACGTTTTGATAATAGAATTGAAGCATATAATGTAAAATAGAATAAAATAATTTGAATAAAAAGAATTTAAAAAAATGTTATAAAATGTCAGTTTTGTCAATACAAAATTGAGAATTGTTATTAAATATTCGATATAATAATGTAAAAGAAAGAAAAAAAAAATTATTGTATTGTAGTTAAAATTTAAGTTCCTAGTTAACAGAATTATAAATTATGAACAACAAAAGTTATATCAATTTATCTAACGTGGCACTGTCTTTTACAAGTATAAAGTTGGAGCCCTCAGTTTTACGCACGAACACTTTACCGTCGCGCACCCAAACAAATCTATAGTTTAGCTGCTTGGCTTTCAGGCGAGCAGCGGCATGCAGCGATTTCGTCTCTGGAGTAAGATGTTCAGATACGAATACAGCACTTTTCTTTCCTCCGCCGTAGCCAAGGTGGGCCGTATTCAGTTTTTCAGAAGGGTTATTACGATTGAATTTTATTACTCCAGCCAAGAAAGTGTCTCTGAGGCGGCGACTGCTGAATTTTACTAGTATCGAACGAGGACGGAGACTACTCGTGTTGAATTTAGCAATTCGGCTACAGTATTGTATATCGGACTCGGATACTGGGCACTTGATTGTGTTCCCTAATTGTTTCACAGTGCTGTATAGATTTTCGCTTTTGTTTTCAGGGACGCATTGTATTTCCAAATTATTCGTCCGAGATAGTTGTTCCATCTGGTGCACCCGGTGAGACAAGTCACGAGTTGTGGAGAGCAGCTCGACGTTTTCGCTTTTCAACTTATCTATAAGTATGTTTTGTGAACTAATTTCATTTATAACTTTCTCTTGTTCAGTGTTAAAAAGGTTTATGTATTCGTCGATATTAGCAAGTTTGGATTGAATATCGGTTATCACAGTGTTGAATTTCCTATCCAGCTCCTCCCTTATAATATCACGGATGATGTCTGCAGTGAGACAGCCACAGCCGCTAGCGCTTGTTGTTGTTGTGATACCCGACGCGCTGGCGCTGGTACGCGGCTTCGATCGCAGCGTAACGTTATCGTAATGCGATCCAGTAGCGTTAACGATGTTTTTTATTGCAGACGTTGATATCGGAGATTGTATCGGCGTGTTAGAATTGTCTCCTCGTTTTGGCTCCTTGCAGCGGCACGATGGGCATACCCATGTATCTTTGAACTCCTTGGTAAAATTCATATAATCATCATGCATCATCAGCTAAAGTTCATGCAACTATAATGATACTTGTCCGGACAGCGACAGCAATGTAAGAAATTGATTCCTTTCAGAACATTAGGACATCCTGCGCATTTTTGGGTATTCATTTCAAGACAAGGATAGAAAAAAAATAATTAAAAATAAAAAATAAATACAAAACGTTTGGTTAAAAAACAATGAAATTAAGTTAAAAAAAAATATTAAAAAATATTAAACTCTCGTTGCAGGATCGATCCTTAACTCGCGGCACTGTTTGTGTATATCAGAGCTCTTAGCCACTCGACCACGAGAGACCATTTAGTACTGCCAAAATAAGCACACAGTTTTTGCAAGTGAAAGTCGGTCGCAGCTTTCAAGGACGGTCATTGACCTGTTTGTCTCACGGTGATTGACATCGACACTTCACTGTTTGGATTTAAACGGCCAAAAGCAATAGTTATTTAGATTTTTAAGCACTGAAACTACACTAACGTCACTATTTTACGACGAATTTGGAGTCTTTGTAGTATAAGCTGTATTTTAGTGTAAATACTATGTGGAAATGTTCACTTTTTTAACACTTTAAGTATTTTTGAAGACGGAACGAACTTAAACGTGTGTACTCAGTATAACGCTCGGACGAAAAAAAAAAAAAAAAAAATTCTGATCGGATTCTTACGGACAAGAAACACGGAACCTATTCTGTAAGTTATCATTCGACAACATTTCATCTACCTACTTACCTATTTTTTTTTTAGACTAACTAACTACCTACGTTCATTAATTATGTCAACATTTTTAGTAACATAATGTTTCTATAATTGGCTTATGTTTAAGTAACATCCTGTATACCTTGTGTTTAGTTAAATGCTGTTGAAACATTGTTGAATAAATAAACAAAAGCTCGGAACAGTCCGACCGTAGCTGTTGCGATTCCGTGGTTTCGAAGAGCTCCATGACGCAGTGGTGACATTGCTGAAGTTGAGCGACTTTCACGATGGCCGGTCACCGGATGGGTGACCAAAAATTTATCATCTTGAGCTCCTCCGTTCTTCATGGCACGTAAAGCTGTTAGTCCCGGCTGCATTAGCAGTCGTTAACAACTACCGATCTGCACTGTGTGGATCTCCTTATTATGTGGCGACAATCGTTGTGTTGCGGATTAGCACTTCACTAACATTAGAAACTTAAAGTGTATTCTGTGAAACGAGTGTTTTCTCCATTTGTGCCGTACACGCCAACAGAACGTGTATGGGCCCATAGGTCCATAGGTCGCTGGTTCATATCCGGCTCGAAGGACCACACGATGTATGGGTCATGAAGAGTGTAGATGATAGTTGAAGAAAGTATAAGTTAAACACTGCACTGTTTACGTAGGTAGTTAAAGTTTATTTAGTTAGAGAGTTATAAACACAACGTTATTAGCATAAAGCTATGATACAACTAAAGTACTTACATTGATTCATAAAATACCGCGCGCGCAAAAGTATGTTACGTGGTCAGCGGAAGTAAAAATAATTATTTTGTACGAAACCGTACAGAACGCTTTGGTTGCAGCGTACAAAAGCGTACAAATATATTAATTTACATACCTGCAAATCGAGACGAATAAAGCACCAACAATCTGCTACTCGCCAAAATAGTCCATCTCGATCGTGATAACTTTTCAAACACCAAAGAAGTTTTTATTTAGTCGAGTTGTGACATCAATATTCTTAAGAAGTATTAAACTTCCCTTCGAATTCATCATTTCCAGATTAGCGTTAAGGAGAACTAAGTTTTGAACGCAACTCGTTCAACATTTGCATAGCATAAAAATATTCATAAACTTTTTACTACTAACGCAACTGTCAGTTTAAATTTAATGGAATATGGGTGAGCGCTGAGCTGACGGAGCGTCGTAAACTGTTGGAAAACAATTCGAAGGAAATGAATTTTATTGAATCGGAAGATTAGGTACCATAAGACAAAAATAAATAAATTGTGCTAATTAGGGTTGCAGTGTTGTTAGAACATTTTTAAAAGCAACACTTTCAACTTTATTATTACATAGAATTATTCTCAGGAGTCTTGGGTTCGATTGCCAGCAGAGAGGAACAACTTAAACTCGGTTTGGGTGGCCGTAAGCTTTTTTTAGAAGCGAGTGAAGTGCACTTCCATATTCGGTTTTATTCTATACTTCAAGAGATGAAAGAAATGGCGCATTTTCTCGATGTGAAATAAAAAACCTGCCAAGTGCGAGTCGGACTCGCGCACGAAGGGTTCCGTTATCTATAAAAACGGCAAAAAGTATTTGTAGTATTTGTTGTTATAGCGGCAATAGAAAAACATCATCTGTGCAAATTTCAACTGTCTAATGCTACGGCCACACTATCGCGGTATCGCGAACAACTTGACAGGTCAGGCCAAGCAATAGTCACATTTCAGAACACTGTCAAAAATGTAATTAAGTATTGCTTGTCGTGAAAACGGCAAATGTTCGCGATATCGCGATAGTTTGCCGTAGCATAACTATCACTGTTCATGAGATACAGCCTGGTGACAGACAGACAGCGGAGTCTTAATAATAGCGTCCCGTTTTACCCTTTGGGTATGGAACCCTAAAAAAACATCGAATGTTTTATAGAGTCTGGAACTTCCGATCGTATTTTTTAAGGCACAGAAGCGGGTACATATAAAAAAGATAATATTAATAAAACAAAACTTTTCATTTGATTTGATTTATTTTAGTAATATTCAACTGCTGACAGATAACAAATGATCTTACAATATCCAATTTGTACATGATGACTTAAGAAAATATGGCAACACTCATATTTTAACAATAAATATGTGATGGTGATTCTGGTGTCGTAGTTCTTGAATTGTATACCTACGCGTAGACATACTAACAATTAATGTTAAAACACTACGGAGAGTTCAAAAAAGAAATGTATAAATACTAATACTCCGATTACACTGTTTGTTAACAAAATGGTTAAGTTTTGGTATTTCTTTTTAAATGACGTCATGACGAACACAAAACTATGGATAGCGAACCATTATAATGCGTCAGTATCAATTTATTTATCTAAATATAACTCTGCTTAGTCACTAACTTAGGCAAAATGCATCCCTCTCATTTCCTTTGTTATTTCCGCAGCACCGATACACCATAGTACACGATTAAATTTCGACTATTTGGACATAGCATGCATGCCAATCATTGATGGTTCGCTATCCCTGATAAATGGCTGAAACAATACAGTCAATGGTCTATAAACAATACACAATACAACATAACACAATTGTCGAGGAGATGCGCTCTGGCTCTAAATACAAAAGGAGAGACTTGAAAAAATCTACTCACTCAATAAATTAACTTGTTTGTAATCAAAAATGATTCGAGTTGACAATAGAACCATTACTAGCATTAGTGGAGCGGGCAATACGATTTTCTGTTAAGGCATTTAACATTTATTTATATGAAAAAAATACACTCGATCATACCGGGCTAATCCGAAGTATGGACGCTGGAGATGTGAGAAACTGATATTTGAAAAATCTCTTTTTAGATTTTTCACAAAATTACAAATGCACGAAAATATAAATAGAGATAATTAATAATTAAGTTTAATTATAATTAGCGCTGATAAGGTTCAGTGGCTTGTGTAAAGATTTCTATCCGTCGACGTTTCCCCGGCTTTGTCCTTGATAAATTCCCGAGTCTTGTTTAAGGATATAATCGCAAATAACTCAGCTTATTTAATTGGTAAGTAAGCTGTTTTTTGTAGAAATCTCTGGAGTTCAATAAGTCAATCAGTTCTGGAGTAAAATAGGGCGAATTTGGATCCTTTCGCCCAAGTCTTCTAAATTGACCCATTGTTACTACTGTATTTGAGTTCTAAGCAGGGCTTGATAACGTTACCAAATTCACACTAAGTATCGTTAAGTAACGTTATTTCTAAAAAGTTAAATTGCATTACTGCTAACTAGTAAAGTATTGTGACTTTTTTCGTTACCTAATGCTCTTTCGCCGATCCGCGTTGATCGGTTTGTTAATTTACCGGTAAAAATGCCACTCATATTACGTTACCTATGCTATCAACGTTATCTTTGTATAATAGAGGTAACGTTACCAAAGTTTTAACTTTATTCAAAACCCTGGTTATAAGACACTTTTAGTCCATTGCAATACAACTTAAAGATATATAAAGTAACGGATTATTGCATGCAGTTTGCCAGGCAACGTACACCGACAGTTGTGTTTGTATAATGGCATTTTTATTGCTACAGCGCGCCCCATTAACCGATTGTTAGAGCGTTAAGAACCTTTTTACGATACTCTATACAAACTTTAAAGGTCGATATTTTTTCAACAAATTCTGCGTAAATATTATGAAACTTTTTATGCTTAAGGTAACCATAAAGATTTATTGAGTTAGTAAACCACCTATAAGTGTCCCACTGCTGGGCAAAGGCCTCCATCATTGAAATCAAGTACCTAATCACTACAATTGATGGGTAATGGCTTAATCACCACGCTTGCCAAATGCGGGTTGGTGGTCACAAAACCGGCATATACATCGAAAATTCCGAAACACACCTTGCCCGACCTGGGAACTGAACCCTCCATCCCGGGATCTTCGGTTATCGGACCGAGCTCTTTTTCAGGAGGCGTTGAGTATTGAGATAGTTTCTTTAATTAATGCGATTTAGGCCATATCGCCCGTGGGACAGATGGCCTCTGGGGCTGAACAGTTATCGAGTAGCGACCGCGTACCGGAAACGCATTGTAGGTTGGCCAACAAGGTGGACCAACGACGATCTGGTGAAGGTCGCGGGTAGCCGCTGGATGCAAGCAGCACCAAACCGGTCGTTGTGGAGATCCTTGGGGGAAGCCTTTGTCCAGCAGTGGACGTCTTATAGCTGAGATGATACGATAATGATGATGCGATTTTTGCGAAAGCCCTCTTTAAAAAGTTTCAAAGGGATACATTTTGAAGAAATAACTTTTTTTTTAAATTTTGTCTACTAACTCTCTATATTTCTGTATTGCATTCCTGAAGCATAGAAGATTTTCTTAGAAGTTGTTTATTTATTTAAAAATATTAAATGTAAAATGGTTCCATAAGCGATTACAATATCTCCACAACACATTGTTAAAAAAATAAATAACAGAACTGTCTTTTAAAAGCTTAATAATGTTGATCAGCGATTTATTACTAACAATATAATAGAAATTACACATTTCATGAAGCATTACAATATTATGACGAATAAATAATTGCATAATCGACAAAGTTCATTGTCTGATGAATTTTTATGTTTTCAAATGGATGATTCATTGATTTACGAAGGCTAATTTAAATGTCAATAGGTAAACTTTATTGATAGACACGCAAATATTATTTGAATTATAAATAACATTGCACGATGTACTACTAAGGCCGTTCAAACTAATTTTGCATAAATCAATCACGAATATTTCATTAATACTGTAACATATATGTTTTATATAAATGCAAATCACTGTACTGTTTATCCAAGAAGTGTTACGTTCCTTTCTATCGGCATTATATATTGAAGATAAAAACAAGAAACATATTTGAATATCTATATGATTTACGAAGACATGGTTATTAATATTAATGATGTCAACTGCGCCAGTTTCACTTGTAATATTATTTTCTATACATTCGTAATACCCAAATCGGTATATTGAATCAATACTCTCATTACAGTTGAAGTTATCTAATAAAACCAACATTTTTATTAGATAAACTTTAATAATTTTAACAAATAACTATCGAGTCTTTTGAATAAGATATAGACTGTGATCGTCAAAAACTTGATCGTGTCCCTTATTGGATAATGACACTGGAAACGTGAGTCAATAACAACATCTTACAGACACATAGCAACAACAGATAGATCCCGCTCGCCCTACGCCTGCGCCCGCGCCGCCCGGGGCGCCCGGTTGAAAGCCTCGGCCCCACCAACACACCTAACCGCACAAACAACACAATTTACATAATAGCCTATCAACGTCTCTTTAAAATATCTGATATGAAGAATTAACTATTCTAAAAATTGTCTTGTGCGCTAACATGCAAATACAAGGAAGACGAGAATTATTAATATCATAGAAATAATTGAAACACGCAAGCTTTTCAACGAGCACCCCGCCCCACCCAGAGAATACGAATAATTTATAAAGATCACATCAGAATTAATGAATAACGTTTATGTGCTCAAAAAGTTATTATTCTGTGACACTTCAAAATACATTAATTCGAAATGTAAAAATATTTACATTTTCCTTCGACTAAGTCTACTTCGCGTCGCCGACCGTCACGTCAACGAAGGTTTCGGGGCAAGCCCCAAAACTTCGATAATGAACGAATTGTAATCGGTGCTGAAATTTAACTTTAATTACCGGCATAGAAAACCGTACACCGTTACCATCCCAACAAGTTTTACTAGAGATAATGCATTACATCGATATAAGATGTACCTACTGTAAAACGCATCAAAACGTCAAGACGAACGTCCCGATATTATAGAATATCGACGCGTTCTCTCTGATTTATTACTAACGAGATCTGAATTTATCAGTGTACTAATGTGTATTCTCGTAATACTGTAAAATACCCACGCGCTGTGTTCGCGCGTCGCATCGCGGCCGAGCGACGGCCGTGGCGCGCCGCTTCGTTTGCCCCTTTAGAAATAGTACGACTAAGTATGTTTAACGTTTATAAATTTCAGAAAAGCCCTATCTATGACGCTACGAGTCATCTAAGTTTATTACATATACTGTTCAACACATTCTGATCCAGTCATAGTTTTTTATGATACTTCTCCGACAACGATTTAATGAAACAAGTAGAAATCCCTACAATTATCAACACAATAAACGAAATGATGTACCTAGTTTTCGTTTGTTCACAAATTTTATATTATAACCTCTGTCAAGGAATTGACTTAACAGTCAACTAATAACGAACAAACAACAATGAACGAGTCAGTTTTGGCCTCTTTCTAATAAAATATGACCTTATTTCATTACTGTTTTCTGAAAAAAACGAGCGAAACAACAACCCCCTTTGTCCAACTTAAAGGCGCAAAAGGCCTTGTACACAAAGTAAATATTCAATACGCTCAGAGCTTCAATAGCAACGAATAGTATCATCGAAATCCCACCTCATTGTAAAAAAACAAGCAGCAGCGATATAAAGAAACCCGCTGAAAACTAACGAGTCCAAACGTCGAATACCTAGAGAAAATACAACATCGTGGTTAACTATTAGCTTTGGTTAACCCACTACATATAACAGAATGAAAATGTCTTCGTAGCCTGTCGACCCGCTCCGTCGGGCCCGTCGTGTCTGCATGCAAACACCACAAATTGCACATCCAATTTTCTCGTAATAACGTGTTTAATAAAATATTTT
Organism: Eudonia lacustrata; assembly: GCA_947562085.1. Classification (NCBI taxonomy): domain Eukaryota; kingdom Metazoa; phylum Arthropoda; class Insecta; order Lepidoptera; family Crambidae; genus Eudonia; species Eudonia lacustrata. Next base: position 21,048,801 of record OX387314.1, read on the forward strand.
ATCCTTATAACGACAAACACTGTTGATTGTTACTCATAAACTTAATCGGGTACTCAAGATAAGGCGAACGTTAGTGAAGTCATCGAAGATAGCGTGATTCATCAGCAAGATTATTAATATCTGCCAACTGTTGAATACAAGACAAACTAAAATAGTGTTTGCATGCAGACCGTGTTTCGCCGCGTCGCGAGCGCCGTGCGGGAGCGGCGAGCTTCGGGCGAGCTTACGCGCGAGCTTACGCGCCCTCGTTCGCTTGCTGGTACAGTAGCGTCTCCTCGAATATGTACTGCTTCAGCGTCTCCTTGGGAAGGTCGTCTAGCTCCATTGCGAATCGGAACGGCTCCTCCGCCACTGGCTGCGAACAAAAATAAACTTTATCCAGCGTCACGTTAAAACGGTATTCATTCGCACGCATACGTTATCCTACGTAAACACTGTTAGTTAACGACCATGAAATTAATGTGGATTCGACAGACGCATTCATGAATTTTAAGTACCTACTCGGGTACATAAATGCGTACCCCATATTGTAGTAAGTGAATGGACGAAAGCCATGAGCGCGTTATTGATCCACGAACTGCGAGGTGCTGGCAAGTAAATAAGTTCCATTGTTCAGTCCGCTTGCGGGATGAGCGCATTGCGTCAGCTTCATTTCCATAATGACGTTAATTGCCGGGGTGAAAATTATCCTTAATTTTGCTCCTGTATTAGGTATTTCAATTATATTTATAACGAAGTTTCATTCAAATTAATCCAGTAGTTTACGCGTGTTGCATAAATAATACTAATATTATAAACGCGAAAATTTGTAAGTATGGATGGATGTTTGTTACTCTTTCACGTAAAAACTACTGAATGGATTTGGATGAAATTCGGCATACAGATAGTTTATAACCTATACTTTTTATCCAGATATTCCCACGGGAACGGGAACCACGCGGGTGACACCGCGAGCGGCTAGTATTGAATATGGGAAACAGAAAACAAACAGATTTTTAGTAAAATATAAGTACGAGTAAATTCTGTTAAGGATAAATTTTCAACAAATTGTTCCATGTACAAACACATTTTATTATAGTAAGATAGATGGACGTTCACAAACCTATTATGCCGCGCTAGACGGGTGCGAAAATTAATTTCGGAAAGTTTGCTGGTACGCGATAAATGAATTAAAAATAATGGTATCAAGCGAGGCGTCCGGTTCCACCAACGAGAATCTGTGCTGAAAATAAAGTAACACATACTAACAGTTTTACAACGCTGCAATACAAATATAGTGCTATTTCGTTCCTAAACTAGATTGTTTTTATTAATAGCGCCTTGGCGGCCGAGTGGCAAAGCACTCGGCACGATACCCGAAGGTCCCGGGTTCAATTACCAGGTCGGGCAGTGTATTCGGATTTTTCGATGCATAGCCCGGGTTTGTGATCACCAATCCGCACTAGGCAAGCGTGGTGAGTAAGCCAATACCTATCAATTGTAGTGATGACTTGATATCAATAATGGAGGCCTTTGCCCAGCAGTGGGACACCATATAGGCTATTTACTTACTTATTAATAAACTCACATCGTTTATTTTTATCTTTACTTATCACTCACCTAGAGGTGACTCACCTAGTAGACTAGGTATTAATAGAAATGACGTAGTTTTTTTTAGGGGTTAAATATTGCTTCAAGACGTTTCTAACTTAACCTTTAGACGGTGAGAATCCTGAAATGTTACTTAGCCTAGACTTTCTGAAACCTTTGGAGCGCTAAATCGCAAAGGCTAGAGGATGTGACCTTTTATCTCCACGGTATCGTAGGGTTGGAGTGTGACGGAGGATCTACAATAGTACAGACACCTGTCTATCCAAAACTACTAAATTAATAATTAAATTATTCTGTGACTGTCCTAAACCAAAAAAATCAATGCGTCTGGGCAAATATATTCCTGGGACGAACCGGCCATTGAAGATGTGTTTTGATGAATATGACACGCCTAAACTTCTACTAAAAAATAAAACAGCATTTCCAGAGAATATAAAGATTTACTATGATCAAACTCCAGCACAAAAAAACTATCTTCAATCGATCAAAAAGGAGTTAGAAAAACGATTAGAAAATGGCGAAAAGGACCTGATAATTAAATATACAAAAGGAATACCCCGAATCATCAAGAATAAAACTAACCAAAAAAACTAATTCCTGCAGCCATACAAGGCAAGGAAGATACCTATAAAGTATGCCATCACTTAGTTAACAAATATGAGGACCTGTTGCTCGCACCTTCATCGCTTCGATTTTTTTACTCTAACCTACGTAGCATTCGGAATAATGGCAAGATTGATGAAATCAAGTGCATATTGAAGGCGATACCGAAGCCTACCCATCTCTTAGTATTTACAGAAACATGGATCATCTCTGATGAAGATGCTAAGCTGTACCAAATTCCAAATTATACACATATTTATAACTACAGGAAGAATAGTAAAGGTGGTGGCGTGTCTATCTATGTTCATAATACGATACAATTTGGCATAACAGAAGATATGATCGAGAACGGAAACCACTATTTATGGATATATATAAAAAAACTGTCACTGAATATCGGAGTTGTCTACAAGCCTGATGGAGATTTTGAAATCAACAAATTCTTGGAGATTTATACAGCACAACTTGAACAGCGAAAGAGAACTATTGTCTTTGGAGATTATAACATTGATCTGCTGAGGAAAGATAGATACGTCCTCGAATATCTGGATGAGGTGAAAGAAAGTGGATACAGAATATCGAATGATGTAAACCCCATATACTGCACACGTGAAACAAGCACTACTAAGACAATAATAGATCATGTGAGTACAAACATAAATAATCATTCTTTCAGTCTGTCATTTATAGAATCGTCCCTGTCAGATCATAAACAACTATACCTTGAAGTTGGCAAACTGGCTCCAAGATTAAATGCAAAAGTTCAATATACAGCGCTAGATTATGATAAATTATACGAAAACACAGCAAAGTTATTGGATAATGTTGAAGATACCTATCCTAGCTTAGAAAATCATATATTACAAAACATTGAAACTGCCAAGGTTAAGAAAACTAAAGTACTAAATCCACCACAAAAGGACTGGATTAATAAGGATATTCTTAATAAATTAAATTTTAGAAATTACTTTTGGAAGAAAACTAAAAAAAACCCTAATGATAAAAATATTAAACAATCCTTTGAAAATGAGCGAGACAGAGTACAAAGTATGATCAAGAGCACTAAGGAAAATTACTACCATTCATTATTTCATGAAACATACAACCAACCTAAAAAAATGTGGGAACTCATTAATACTCTTGCAGTAAATAAAGTGAAAAATAGCTTTGCTCCGCCTAATCTAATATCTAACTCTAAATTGGTAACTGATGGAACAGAAATTTGCAATTTATTTAACTCCTTTTTCTCATCAATTGGTACGGACTTGGCAGATCAAATACCTCACGAATATCACATTGATACAGAAAATATCTTGATGTACGGGCGCAGCTTCTCCCACGATATATCATTAAATGAACTAAAACCTTGCAGTATAGATGAAATAAATAAGATTATAGATAATTTAGATAGTAATACAAGTACTGGAATGGATGGAATCTCCACTAAAGCAATAAAACGCGTAAAAGATCTCATTGTTGAAAAACTGGTAACGTCAATTAATAAATGTTTCAAAGCCGGTATTATTCCAGATTCACTTAAACTGGCTAAGGTCAGTCCCATATATAAATCTGGTTCTAAAACTGACCCAAGTAATTACAGACCGATATCAGTGTTGCCCGTTCTATCGAAAATATTTGAGAGAGCTTTATATAATCGGCTAAACGATTTCCTAACAGAAAAGCAATTCTTAATCGACGAACAATACGGCTTTCGTCCAAAGTCCAGTACCCTCACAGCTGCCATAGACCTAGTTACTAAAATTAAAACTCATATAGACATGAAAGATATTGCAGTAGGTATATTTATCGACTTGAAAAAAGCTTTTGATACCGTCAATCATCAAAAATTACTTCTAAAACTAAATGACATAGGAATCAATGGCGCAGCTTTAAATTTATTTAAGTCATATCTACACAATCGACGTCAAATTGTTAAAATTGACAATTCTGTGGGTAGTTATCAGAATATCACATATGGTATACCTCATGGATCCATACAGGCCCGTTGCTTTTTTTAGTGTATGTGAATAACATCAAAATAATTGGATTAACGGGATATCTTACATTGTACGCTGACGATACGTGCTTATTTTATTTCGGCCAATCAATTCACTAAATAATTACTGACGCTCAAAAGGATTTGGACTTGCTCAATGAATGGTTGTTAATGAACTTGCTAACTGTTAATACTTCAAAAACGTCTTACATGATACTAACGGCTAAAAACAAAGTGATTCCTGAATTTGAACCTCTAAGAATAAATAATGAATTGATAACTAGATCTCACCAGGAAAAATACCTAGGATTACTCATTGACGATAAATTAACGTGGAAACCGCACATTGAGCGTGTCCAATCCAAATTAACATCTTTGCTGGGTGCACTTCGTAAGATAGCCCATTGCATTCCGAAAAGGGTTAAACCTATTATATACAACACCCTAGCTAAATCACATTTAGATTACTTGATTGAAATTTGGGGATCTGCCGCATCATCTAACTTAAACTCGTTACAGAGAACTCAAAACAAAATTATTAAAGTCTTATTCCATTATCCATTTCGAACTCCAACCAAACAACTGTATAAAAAAAACTAAAATATTTAATCTAAGTCAAACTTACACGTATTACACTTGCATTTTGATAAAAAAGATTTTAATTAAAACAATAAAATCTAATTTGGAATTGAATATAAAAACTAATAAACATAATCTACGAAATCAAAACAAGGTAAAACTTATTACTCCAAGAACTAATTACGGTAAGAAGACGATATTATTGGAAGGAGCACAGTTATATAACAGATTACCAAATAGCGTTAAAAATTGTGAGAGTGTGGAAGCATTTCAGTGTAAGCTTAAGTCACACATAGCAGTGAGCACCGACGATTGAATGCATAACATGTATATCTATTAATTGTTATCTCATTTTAAGTGAAATGTAAATTTCTTATGGGATTAAAGTTCTTTAAACCTATGTGACCTTTTATCTCCACGGTATCGTAGGGTTGGAGTGTGACGGAGGATCTACAATAGTACAGACACCTGTCTATCCAAAACTACTAAATTAATAATTAAATTATTCTGTGACATTCATTTTAATATCGTGTTGGTGAGTGAGACCAATGCTGTTCGGGGAGACACGCAGTGCGTTTAGTGTATTTTTATTTAGGTTTACCCTCTTTCTGTCAAACTTTTCTTCGCTTTGAACCAATGTTTGCTGTCTATTATGGTTTTATTGTTTTCGATATGGACATTATTTAAGTTTTTAGTCTACTCTACAATACTTTAATGAAGTTTGTGCCGTCAGCACAATATTCATTAGCACGTAATGTTCGTGATATTTAATAGAGATAATTAATAACGTGATTAAATATAGAGACATGTTATGTAAATTAAGCAAAACTTATTAGTTCCTGTTTCGTGACTTTCTACAGTCAACTAATCTCCCCCGCTAATTTCTTTGTTTATAGATTAATATATATACTTGTATTTTTAGTTATTAAAACTAGTCAGAAATTATACTCCGATACATTAACCAGTGTGTTATTATTGAACCACGGAGCCCTCCAACAATTGGTGACCCCGACGTGATGTCACGCCCGGAAGAATCGCCCGACGAAAGTCACGCCCGGAAGAATCGCCCGACATAGTCACGCCCGGAAGAAGAACAACTACATCACATTGGTACGAATTAAATAACATTTCTGGCTCATTTTCCACAATGGCTCCCACACTACCAACGGGCATCAGGAGCAGTCTTCTCACAGAGACACCGGAGATAGCAGCAATTTCCATTGGTGACCGCATTCCCGATTTTTGGACAGACTCACCACGGCTATGGTTCACCCAGTTTGAAGTGATCGTCGCACCTCAGAAACAAGGCGACGATTACAAGTACAACTTGGTCATCGCGAAATTGGGGAAAAACGAGATACAGCAAGTTAGCGATTTGCTAATTAATCCACCGGCAGAACAAAAGTACGATGGCATTAAACAACGCCTAATAAATTGTTATGAAGAAACAGAGCAGAGGCAATTCCAGAAGCTTCTTGCCGAAATGGATCTCGGCGACCAACGGCCGTCTCAGTTGTTACGCCGAATGAAGCAGATAAGCAGTGGAAAAATGAATGACGACACAATTCGACTGTTTTGGTTACGTCAATTACCTTCGTCAGTAACCACGGTGTTAGCCGTCACAGAAAACCTTTCACTGGATAAGATGAGCGAGATGGCTGACAAAATTTTAGAGAACTCCAGGCTTAACTCAAGTTCAAGGTCGTCACAAGTAGACATCGTTACGCAATTAACATCGCAAATAGCTCAAATGCAGTTGGAAATTGCAAGTTTGCGTAGCGAGCACAGCCGACGTAGCTCATTTCAGCGTAGACGCTACGACCGACCGCGATCTAGGTCAAGAGGCCGGTCATTGTCAAGGTCCGCATCGAATGAAGTATGTTTTTATCATCGGCATTTTAAATACCGCGCGCGTAAGTGCATACAACCGTGCGCCTGGGAAGCTGGCAAGCAGTCGGAAAACTAACTACAGTACGGACACCGGCGGAAATCTGTACTGTTAATCCTTCAAACCGCCTTACCGTCAGAGATACTGATAATGACATAAGGTTTTTGGTTGATACAGGAGCAAATATTTCGGTTATCAAGAGACCACATAATATTACAGAGCAAGTTGACAGTTATAATTTATACGCAGCTAATGGCACCCCTATCAAGACATACGGTGAAAAGACGCTTTCGCTCAACATAGGGTTACGACGCCTTTACCGCTGGACTTTTATTATCGCAGACGTAAATATGTCAATATTGGGCGCAGATTTTTTGGAACATCACAAACTTTTGGTAGATATTCATGGCATGAAATTGATTGATAAACTAACACAATTATCAACTCCAGCCACTGTTTCTCGAGCGGAAGGATATAGCAGCGTCACTACTATTAACTCCCGCCTTCCGGATAGCGTTAGGCGGATCATTGAGAAGTACGCAGACGTGACCCGCCCGACAGAATTTAAGTGCAAACCAAAGCATGGAGTGCAACATCATATTGTAACGGAAGGCCCTCCAGTATATGCTCGTGCGCGACCTCTACCCCCGGATAAATACCGGGTGGCCAAGAAAGAATTCCAAACAATGATGGAGATGGGAATATGTAGACCATCCAAAAGCCCCTGGGCCAGTCCTCTGCATATAGTGAAGAAAAAAATGGCGACTGGCGACCGTGCGGTGATTATCGCATGCTTAATAAAGCCACAGTTCCAGACAGATATCCATTGCCAAGGTTAACAGATTTCACGTACGTCGCACAAGGAAAGTGTTTATTTAGCAAAATTGATATCAAAAAAGCTTTCCATTGCATTGAGGTTGCAGACGTAGAAAAAACAGCGATAATTACTCCATTTGGACTATTTGAGTTTCCCAGAATGCCGTTTGGTCTATGTAATGCTGCACAGACATTTCAAAGGTTTATGAATTCAATATTTGGCGACTTAGACTTCGTGTTTGCTTACGTAGATGATTTACTGATCTGTTCTACAGAATCAACGCATGAGGAACACTTGGAGATTATATTTAAGCGACTTCAAGAGAACAGCATTACAATAAACTTGGAAAAGTGCGAATTTTGGAAGAAAGAATTGGATTTTTTGGGCTACCACATTTCAAGCAATGGTATCAGCCCCACAAGTGAGAAAGTGCAGGCGATCAAAGATTTTCCTAAACCTAAAACCATTAAGGAGCTTAGAAAATTTTTGGGCATGGTCAATTTTTATCGAGGAAGCCTACGTTTAGCTGCCCAACATCAAGTTACTCTCAACAACAATTTAAAGCAAACAAAGAAAAATGACAATTCTATTATTCAATGGACGAAGGAAGCGGAATCGGCATTTTCGAGTTGCAAACAAAACATTCTGGATGCCGCAATTTTGACGCACCCTTCTCCAACAGCTGAACTTGCCTTATATGACTGATGCGAGTTTAAAATGTATGGGCGCCGTGCTCCATCAAAAATGTAAACAAGGTTGGAAGCCGCTAGGATTTTACTCAAAAGCATTGACTACTGCTCAGATGAAGTATTCAACCTACGACCGGGAGCTGCTAGGAATTTTTGCAGCAGTCCGATATTTTCAACGACTACTAGAAGGTCGGCAATTCATTATTTACACGGATCATAAACCGTTGGTTCATTCATTTTCAAAAAAGCCGTCACTAAATGACACACCACGTAGAGTGAGATACTTGGAATACATTTCGCAATTCTCTACCGATATACGTCACATTAGCGGTCACGACAACGTAGTTGCACTCTCAAGGACAGTTGAAATAACTATACCGTCCAACATAGATTACAAAGAGTTGTCTATTAAACAAAAGTTAGATCCCGAACTCCAAGAACTTATTAAAAATCCGAGATTAAAAATGATTTTAGCAACATCAAATAAACACGGAATACCGGTGTATTGCGACGTTTCTACGGGAAAAACAAGACCGTTCTTACCTCAGGAATTCAGAAAAACCGCATTTGAGGGCATACATTGTTTAAACCATCCCGGAAAAAATACATCGAGAAAAATGATTAATACAAAGTTCATTTGGCCTAACATGAATACGGATATAAACAAATGGTGTGAGTCATGTTTACAATGTCAACGCTCAAAGGTGCTTAGACATACAAATTCGCCACTCGGAAAGTTGCTGCTCAACGTTTTGCTCACGTTCATTTAGACATTGTAGGACCGTAACCTGTATCTCAGAATAAAAGGTATTTAATCACGATGATTGACCGATGCACTTCATGGCCCGAAGTTTTTCCAGTTGAAGACATTACAGCCGAATCAGTCGCACGTCACGTGTACGGAGGATGGATATCGCGATTTGGATGTCCTGAGATGATCACAACCGATCAGGGGAGACAGTTTGAGTCAAACCTTTTCAAAGAATTAGCCAAGCTAATGGGTATTCATAAGATACGAACTACTCCATATAATCCCAAGGCGAATGGCATGGTAGAACGTTTACATCGGACGCTAAAGACAGCGTTGATCGCAAGAGGCAATACAACCAACTGGATGGAAGAGTTACCCACCGTTTTATTGGGACTTCGTGCTTGTTTTCGTCAAGATACTGGTTTCAGTGCCGCCGAATTAGTATATGGCGCCACGATTAAACTACCAGGAGAATTTTTTGGTTGCGAGCAACAGGAAACGTTTAACGATTTCGTTACCAATCTGAGAGAAAATATTACAAAAGCAATATCTATTCCCAAAAGAGAGAGCTCGAATAACAATATTTTCGTTCATCCTCACTTGTCAAAATGTTCACATGTGTACGTGAGATGTGATCGTTTGCGTCCTAGTCTTAGTCCTCCATATGATGATCCGTATCAAGTCATTGACAGAAGTGATAAAAATTTCGTAATATTGCAAGGCGACAAACGCGTAAGAATCTCTATAGACAGAATCAAACCAGCGTTCGTACTGAAAGCCGATCAAGAACCACTGACAAAGCAGATAGTAAGCACACGACCAGATAAGAACGTGATCACACGAGCCGGTCGTATTTCTCGACAGCCTGTAAGATTCGCTTTATAATCATGTTCCCAAGAGTGTTATAAGTCGCACCTATCATATTATGTCACACATTTACGTTCAGAATAAAGAAGTATTATCGGCACTAGCAGACAGAACAAGACGCGGAATCAGCATTATTCATTTACGCGCAGTCTGCAAGGTTGCAATTATTATTACTATACCACTAAGTTATTGTTCGTAATTTTAATTAGGGTTCTATGCATTGTCTTTATTAATGTTATTTTGTAATTTATATATTTTTTTTTTCTAAGGGGTAAGTAATGTGCCGTCAGCACAATATTCATAGCACGTAATGTTCGTGATATTTAATAGAGATAATTAATAACGTGATTAAATATAGAGACATGTTATGTAAATTAAGCAAAACTTATTAGTTCCTGTTTCGTGACTTTCTACAGTCAACTAATCTCCCCCGCCAATTTCTTTGTTTATAGATTAATATATATACTTGTATTTTTAGTTATTAAAACTAGTCAGAAATTATACTCCGATACATTAACCAGTGTGTTATTATTTAACCACGGAGCCCTGCAACAAAGTTCTGTCCTAATTATTAAATTACCTTTATTAACTAATTGCAATGTATTAACTTACAATTTAAAATAATGGCTTAAGAGAAAAATCTCATAAGTTTCTTAAGTAGGTAAGTAAATTTACTAATTCTTATGAGAAATAAAGATTCTTAAACCAGAAAACTGTCAACCATATTTATAACTCGACGACCTCCTTGGTCTAGAGGTTTGTACACCGGTTTTCATGGTGTCGCCATCTCTGAGGTTCGATAGGGTTCGATCCCCGGTCGGGTCAATTTAGAAATTATTGTTTTTCTAAATTGTCTCGGGTCTGAGTGTTTTCTATGTATAATAAGAATGTATTTAAGCATTTTAAGTATGTTTATCCGTTGTCTAGTAACCATTTAACGAGTTTCATAACGAAGCTTCTCTTGGGCTAGATAATTAGTGTGGTTGTTTAGTCTTAAAGGAAATTTGACAGTTTGTGGTAGGTTGATGTGCAGGCGCGTGTATCTTTGCAACTGTCTTCGACCGACCTTTCTATATCTTCTATATATTAATACGTGGAGCAAAAACTTTGTACCCCTTTTTACGAAAATTGCGCGGACGGAGGAGTATGAAATTTCGCACACTTATAGTTCATATAGAGAAGGAGTGCAGAATGTTATTTTTTTTTAAAATTATGCATAAAAAATACATTAAATCAATAAAACAAAAATTACACATACTACCATGTATGACAGTGTCGTCGGATGACTAGAAGTCTGATATTTTGCTTATCCGACAATTTGCGTATCCGACATTCTACTTATCTGCCATTCTGCTTATCTGACATTTTACGTATCTGACTACCAGCGTTGAATCCTGTTTAACACACACGCTTAAATACTCTTTTCAAAAATTTAAAAAAAGGAAGACGAGCGGCCGAAATCTGTCAATGGCAATCCAAACGCACAATCTATCTTTTTAAATTTTTCATTGCTTAAGATAGCCTTAATAAAATTAAATCGAATTTCGACCACTGGGCGACCACTGTATATTTAATAATGTATCACTTCAGACACACCAATGAGAACAAGGTGCCACACGGTGTCCGAATGGCAAAGCACTCGGTCCGATACACAAATGTCCCGGGATCGATTCCCAAGTCGGGCAGAGTGTGTTACGGATTTTTGAATGCATAGCCCGGATTTGTGACCAACCAACATTTAGAAAGCGTGGTGATTAAGCCATTACCTATTAATTGTAGTGATGACTTGACTTCAATGATGGAGGCCTTTGCCCAGCTGTGGGACAGTATAGCTTAAGAATAATTACGATTAAAGTTCACATTTTGTTATTGCTATCTACCTATAATGTGCACAACACACATAATAAAGCAAGTACTCTTCATTGCTCACACCTACTCATTAGCAAAATTTTATACCATTTTGGATTGCGTCAAAACTATGATAAATAAATGTTTTTTTTAAAACCTCATCATTCAAAGTCATGGGCATGGACAGGCAACTATGAACAGGGTGCAAAGAGAATATCATAAAATTAGCAAAGTATGTGATATACTTAGATATCTTCACACACGAACCGCAGAGATTTAAGCGCAAAATATTGCAGTCATTCGCATTTGATCCTGGTTAATTTCTAGTAACCTTTTAAAATTTATTAACAATGATTAAATAATCGAATATGGTAATGTTTATAGTTGATAGTTTAAAGCAAAATATTATATTATTTATTCATAAAATGTAATCCACTATGCATGCCGTGGCAGCCTCTAATTGAGACGACACCTAGCTTTAAGTCTACAATAATGTTCTACTTAGTTATTGCTTGTATTTGTGTTTGTCTTGTTGGTTGTCCTTTAAGGGTGCGCCGTCCATAAGTGACAAGTGTCATACGTTTTATTTGAAATGTCGTCGTCCATATTTATTTGATGCCGCGCGGCCATACTAATTTTGTATGGGGAATTTAAGGTGCTTAATAAAAAATAATTATTTAAATAACCACTTGATGAATCGAAAATATAGTCTAGCAATTTGTAGTTTATCCATTGATGATTGTTTAGACAAAATCAGAGGTACAATAATTTAGATAAACTATAAGAAATCTACTAAACGCCGCCACTCGTTTTCATGATTTTTGCCCAACTTTAAATGATATTGTAGAAAAAACTATAGCGTGTTATGAATTTATGGTTCTGACAAATTGTAAACACGTTCCCTATGATACTAAATATATATTTTGTTCATTTAATACGATAGTATTTTCAATTATATCTACTTAACCGTAACTGCATTTTTGGCATTTTTTTGTCGGCGCACCCTTATGTAAATAAATAAATAAAAGTCGTGATGCATTTAACCAAGTAGATTGCTATCACTCTGGGATCTCTTAGCTTTTATCCCAAAAACGTCTTACGCGATATTTCTGTAATTACCTTCACTCTCATAACGCGAGCAAATTATTTAATAAGTACTTAGATCAAAGAAAAACAGTGGAGATAAGTATAGTCATTATAGGTAAGCTATAATGTGTACTCTACATATATTATTATACTATAACTGCCCTCCTTTAAGAAACAGGTGCTGGAACTACTTGAATAGTTTTAATTATTGCATAGGGTTGTTTGGAATGTTTTTGTTACCTATATATATTTTTTATGATTTAAATTTTTAATTATTTTTTGTAACTTAAAATTTTGGTGTTAGTTATTCTTTAAATTGTAGTTTTAAACTTAATTTGAAAATCTTGTTAGAAGAAGTTATTGGCAAATGTTGTACGTACCTATTATAGGTGTACATATCAGTATTTGTCCTCTGTGTATGTAACCATTTCAATAGTAAATAATATGTACACTGTTGGTGTGTCTAATAAACAAAATAAAATAAAATAAAAATACTATAGTAGTGCCCCTGGCCCATGCCCTGTGACGCATTATTTGAATTCCCTGCCGTCATCGGCTAGGCTGATACGCAAACATTTGCCGTGGGCTAATTAGCCAAGTTATTTCTCTGGAGTGATATAAACACGACGGACTTTCGCTGACTTTTATTTTATTCTATGTAAAGGTAGGTTTGGTAGAAACCTTTTTGTTTGGTGAAATAACAGTTTATTTCGGGTTGCAAACTTTCCCACCTGAACAAACAGCATTGGGGGATTGGGCCATCAAACACCACGTTCATCTAATAGTCTAAATTAATTCTAAGTGTAGATGACCTTATTGTATATTTAAATCATCGTAATAATTTTCAACATTTAACAGTTATTGCTGGTTTGGTGGGTATTAACGAGTATCAACCATCATACCATTAAGGCGACGCATCGCTAAACAATTATTCTTATACGGTGTGTTTGCGCCCTGTACCATAAGAAAAAATGTTTTTTTGCTTTCCAATATAAACTACAAATAAGTTTAAAAAAAATGAACTAGCATATTGAAGTGTGTGTTAAGACTAATCTACTAAGAAAATTTAGATGCTTAAATCGGTCTAGTTTGCCTGTAAAATACAAATCTGTTTTAAAAGAGGTTACTTTGATATTTTTTCTCTGTTATAAAAGTTAACAAATCGTGTTTCTGCAACTAGCAAAATTAAGTCAATTAAATGATAAATCATGTCATCAAATATAACTTTCATATGTTTTGTAATTGTTGGGAAAAAATCAAGATACCCGCCACGTAAATTTCCAATGCGTCGCCTTAACGTGCCTTAGTGCGAAGGACAATACAATTTGTGTCACCCACCCTGTAATCCGGCATTGCGAAAGTTGTTTAACAAGACATTTTTTACTTGAGCGCGCAAACCACCGCTCCTTTGGGCGCCTTGATTAGGTTCTGTCATTAGGTAAAAGCTTTCACCCATTTAGCCTGACATAGTGTTATAACAACGCTAAAAGTATTATATAGATGTACCCTAATATAATACTTTTAAAGTTTGATTTACAACAACACACAAACGCCTGGTCGGTCTAAATGGGTTAAAGTCAGTACAGAGCGGTGTCTGCTTACATACAGCGCTAAAGAAAAATTATTTTCAACGGGTACCTACAGATAACGGCGCTAAGTAATGTAAGTAAAACACTTACAATGCCACCAGTAACTCAGTGAAAAGCAACCATTACTAACGGTAGTCAGTGTCGGCACTATAGCCCCCAGCTAACACTGTCATTAAGTTGATCAACGCCAGTAATTAATTACAGGGCATTAATACACGCCATTGTAGAAACAAGAACAAAAACTTGTTACAAACGACACAAATGAATATTCATGGCGTTACGTGACTGCTGGACATAAAACATGGAAAATAATATTCACGGTACATTCAAAGGAAAAAGTCAGCATGTATACACTTCAAAAGCTATTTACACTTCCCAACAAGCGATAAACTTTTTGAAGTATCTTCACTTTTTATTCTACTTAATTACTGTGTTGTACAATTAGCAGCAAAAGTGGTAGCACTCTGTCAATCTAACTAAATAATCTAACAGGCGTTTACTAATTCCTAGTAAATCTATTAAAAGATGGTAGTAAAGTGGTTAGCGATTTCCGTTAATGACTGCACATAAGGATTGCAGCGCGCTGTCAAGCTAACGAAAGCAGAACTGCGAAAGCTAAGCGGTGCTACGCAGTTTTCTGGCCGCTGCTTGTCTCACAGTGCATATCGGATCTTTGGCCGCCGAAATCCTTGATGGTTCTTTATGTCATAATTACTAATCAGACCTTGGAGGAATCGTAGGAATTGGCATCACGCGGAAAAGTACATATTATATCATCATCATGATGATGATGGCCTCCTCGTCGTGTCCGACGACAGCGTCCGTCACTGCTTCCTAGCGTGTGCTTTGATGTGGCTGGAAAGGCCGAACTTCGTTTGGAAGACCCGCGTAGTAGAGCTGTCCGTCGTCATTGCATGTAATAATGTGTAGGGGCTGGTTAGAACCATGATAGCTCAATTGGGAGAGCACCTGACCCGGTATGTCAGAAGGGTGCAGGTTCAAATCCTGCTCGTGGAAATATTTTCAACATTTGTGTTTTTGTAATGTGTAGGTGTTTGGGGGATTTCACTTCTAAGTTATTATCATAATCAGCCTATGTGAATGCCCCAATGTCAGACTCAGATCTTCCCTCAAGGACAATATATTATAATAAGAGCACACGATCAGATAAGGTCATAATGCACCACGTTGACCTAATACGGATTGCATGGTAGCGATATAGGAGCACCGTACAAACACCATAGAACTTTGTCAAACCAACTAAACAACATAACAGGCGCTTGTCAATATCTAGTTAATCAAATGTTTTGCATCTGTAGTATGTGAACAATCAAGTATTTATCTATCTATTATGACACGGTACTAACATGGTCAGCGACTTCCGCTGCTGACTGTACCTACGTCGCTTGTAAAATAAAATAAACAGACAATCACCGTTTTCAAAGGCTTGCCCACCGAAGCCAAAATTAATTAAGTAAATGTTGATACATTTACTTAATAATCAACAGTTACTGATACAAATTTTCTCGTTTAGCTAAGTACTACTTTTTATCGCACTGCTCTCAGTGGAAAGCGATCTTAGCACAAGCCGTAGATGCGTTACCATCTACAGGATTGATAGCAGTAATCTTTTGTACACAATCACTACTGAGTAATCCATTATGCGCTGGTCGTTCGATATCCAATTAATCAAGTACCTACCTATTTGTTGTAGATTCAATTAATTGTCTCATAGTTTTCTAAGAAAACAAAGGAACCATTATACCCGTATTATATAGATTTAATAGACAAGGAGCTCGATGGCACATCGGCTGACGCTTTTGGGTTGAAGAAAGTAAATAAAGCGAACTTTCGCAATGTCTGATCAGCGAATGGGTGGCCAATTTGAAATACCCTTGAGCGCCTTCGTAGCGGCTTGTAATTCTAGCATAAAATATATGTGACAACTTAAAATGGAGATCTAAATTAAGGGGAACTTATCCATATGGTATTATATATTAGGATCTAATAATTAGGAAATTATCTAATAATCTTTTGATATTAAAAGGCCTGATTAGCGGCTTGTAATTCTGGCATAAAAATAAAAAAAAACAATTTCTCATTTTATTTTTTCATTTTTATATTTATGCTTGTGACTGTACATATAGAATCTATCATATACGAACGATAGTATTTAGATATATATATATTATTTTAAACTTTCGCGTTCCATAGTGATATAAGAATTTAAACGGAGATTAACGCATCATACCTTCGACTATCTAGTCATGAAAAGGCAGAAGAAATACTGGTTTTCCAGTAATTGAATAAGGTGATCATCCCACGCGGGCGCATTAGCGTAGGCAGTTAAGAAGGTTGATAGATTCCTCGCGACTGTGTGACCTTTGTTAGGGCTGCAGCGAACGATCATCCATCATAGGGATAGAGCTGTAGTCGGCAGGAACGCTGAATTCATCTACTATTATTAGATATGCGAGTAACTTTATAAATTATCATGGTCGAGTTATTAACCGGGTTATTACTATGTCTATTATTTTTGCAGGTCTACGTTGCCTGTGTATAAGAATTTGTTGTCGAAATTTAATATGAAGGCTATTTTTATTAATTTGAAAAACAAAGGGTTAACCAAATTAAATGGCTTAGGTTTTTTTTTAAATGTTCACGAATGGTCCAATTATTGAAATGAAACAACTTTTACGGATCTACTCGCGTTTATTTTACACATTACTTATTTAATGTTTATCCTGACGTTTCGAACCCTTTGCAGGGTCCGTGGTCACAGGGAGACTGAGGTGTTGGTCATCTCATAATTAGTTGGTAGCTTGTATACCCTCATTTAAATTTAATCAGGTGCGTTCCGTTTTACGCAGAAAGAGCTTACAGTATCTTTTGGTCTGGCAGTATGGTGTCGGGGCTGGGATTTAATATTTTGTAAGATGGGATCCCAGGCTGGTGGTAGATTCCAACCATCTTCTCTATTAAAATTAGGATGTTTTTTAATTTCAATAGCCTCGCGTATCATCCTAGGGATGAATCGTTGTTCTTTAACGAGTATTTGTGGTTTATCAAATCTGATGTAATGGTTGGGCCCCTCTAGGGAATGTTCGCATACTGCAGACTTATTTTCGCGCCTATGCTTGACGTCGGATATATGTTCTTTAACACGGGTTCCTATACTTCTCTTTGTTTGCCCGATGTAAGAGAGCCCACAGTCGCAGTCCAGTTTGTACACGCCTGCATCTTGAAGGGGTATGTTGCACTTGACAGGTCGTAAAAATTGGTTGATCTTCTTCGGCGGCTTGAAGTAAGTGTTGATTGAAGCTCGCTTTAAGATATGTCCAATCTTGTCAGTGACACCTTTCATATATGGAAGTACAGCAGGTTGGCGCTCGACTGTGGTTGGTTTGTAGTGCGTACACAAACTGGACTGCGACTGTGGGCTCTCTTACATCGGGCAAACAAAGAGAAGTATAGGAACCCGTGTTAAAGAACATATAGCCGACGTCAAGCATAGGCGCGAAAATAAGTCTGCAGTATACCATTACATCAGATTTGATAAACCACAAATACTCGTTAAAGAACAACGATTCATCCCTAGGATGATACGCGAGGCTATTGAAATTAAAAAACATCCTAATTTTAATAGAGAAGATGGTTGGAATCTACCACCAGCCTGGGATCCCATCATACAAAATATTAAATCCCAGCCCCGACACCATACTGCCAGACCAAAAGAAAAAAAGGGTTCGAAACGTCAGGATAAACATTAAATAAGTAATGTGTAAAATAAACGCGAGTAGATCCGTAAAAGTTGTTTCATTTCAATGTGTAGTGTTCGCGTAAACTTTAGAAAACAATATGTGGTCCAATTATTGTTTTGTATTTTTAAATAATTATGAATGTGCAGATATTTCGACAAGATTTGGAAATAAACCCGGCATAAAAACTACGCTCCTATCCAGGAGGCGTAGGAACTGAAAATAGAACAAACAGCAAACCTGTCCCAAAAAAGTTTAGACGAAGGCGAGTATGCTGTAAGGCAATGATACCTCGTTGGGGTCGTAATACTGCAATACTGTACCGTAGTACTGTCCAAGGGAGCGCGAGCGCCTCCTCCACGGTGATGCGCTTACGGGTTAACGGTGAGCATGCGGTGCGGTAAGGTGATGGCGCGCGTCTAGTGAGTGACTGTACCTCGTCGTTGGGGTCGTAGTACTTATCGAGGTAGGGGTGCGCGAGCGCCTACTCTACGGTGATGCGCTTGTGCGGGTTCAGATGAGCAAGCAGTGCGGTAATGTGGGACGCATCTAGTGAGTGACTACCTCGAAGTTGGGGTCGTAGTACTGTGCGCGATCGCCTCCTCCACGGTGATCCGCTTGTGCTGGTTGAGATTAGCATGCAGTGCAGTAACGTGGGACGCGTCTACTGAGTAACTGTACCTCGTCGTTGGGGTCGTAGTACTCTTCGAGGTAGGGGTGCGCGAGCGCCTCCTCCACGGTGATCCGCTTGTGCGGGTTGAGATGAACATGCAGTGCGGTAATGTGGGACGTGTCTAGTGAGTGACTGTACCTCGTCGTTGGGGTCGTAGTACTTTTCGAGGTAGGGGTGCGCGAGCGTCTCCTCCACGGTGATCCGCTTGTGCGGGGTGAGATGAACATGCAGTGCGGTAATGTGGGACGTGTCTCGTGAGTGACTGTACTTCGTCGTTGGGGTCATAGTACTTTTCGAGGTAGGGGTGCGCGAGCGCCTCCTCTACGGTGATCCGCTTGTGCGGGTTCAGATCAGCATGCAGTGCGGTAATGTGGGACGCGTCTAGCGAGTGACTGTACCTCGTCGTTGGGGTCGTAGTACTGTTCGAGGTAGGGGTGCGCGAGCGCCTCCTCCACGGTGATCCGCTTGTGCGGGTTGAAGGTGAGCATGCGGTGCAGAAGGTCGAGCGCGCGCGCATCCGCGCCGGCGAACAGCTCCGTCCACGGCACTCGCGGCTTGAAGGGCAGCGACTCCAGGTAGCCGCGCGCCTTTGACAAAAAGGATTGGTTAACAACGATTATGCATGTAAGGACGCAATTTTTTTTACTTAATGTATGTATAATATCAATATAACATTGTGGAAATTGAAACTTATACCAGATGTAAATTTGATATATTAGATTTGTTTATTTTTTTTGTTTTTTTTTACATGTTGTGGTTGTCTTCTATATTTTTTGTGTTTATTTGTAATGGAAAGTGTCCTGCTATGATAGGGCATTTTTCAATTTTTATTTTTTTTGACGCTGTAAGGGAGAAAAGAGCTGGACACTTGCTGAGTTTCTTGCCGGTTCTTCTCAGTGCAAGATCTCCCGCCCAGAGTAGACTTACGAACCGATGGCATAGCGACATTCATAAGAGCTATTTGTAGCCTAAACTGAATAAATGATTTTTGAATTTTGAATTTTGAATAATACAAAAAAATACACAAAAAAACAAAAAAAAACAATAATTTGAAAGTGTTGAAAATGTGCGGGATTTGAACCCGCACCGCCACCGTACCGTACTGTGAGAATTATTTTTCATCTCATTTACAACTGCTGATTCGTCACTTTTATTTCGTAAAAAGTATTCTTTGTACACTCAAATTAGTTAATTTGAGTGTACAAAGAATACTTTTTATAAAGAAATGCAAGATACGAAACTGGTTGCCTATGTGTAATATAAAAACATGCTTCAATAACTTGAATAACACTTGCTTGTCAGCATTTTATCTTTCTTTATTCGCATAAGAACGGCAAAAGATGTAGTCGGCATACGTGCTAACCGCATATACGAGTAGCGTGTCAAATACAAATCGGAATAAGAAAAAGTTCCATACAGCTACATAAACGAGAGGCTCACTTCAGCATGTCGCTCAATATGTCACGGCAATTTATCCTTCGTAACAACCGACAGCGCAGGCAAACCTCATTCCTCACAAAAAGAATTCAAACTGCGTATCTATAACATGTTACATAGTGAACGCACTCGCTGAAAGTAGTTTAATTTTTACTTTTTATTTTCATGTGCTAATTGCTGCACTGAAGCTAAATTAAATGTTTTTATAAAATTTATAAAATACAGTGAAAAAATTAAACGCCTACCCGACCCAGCCAGGAATCGAATCTAAGTCTTCTGCAATACGGGCGGCGGCACTGACCGCTATAACTTAAGGGTGCGCCGTCCGTAAGTGACAAGTGTCATATGTTTTATTTGAAATGTCGTCGTCCATATTTATTTGATGCCGCGCGGCCATACTAATTTTGTATGGGGAATTTAAGGTGCTTATTAAAAATATTATTTAAATAACCACTTGATGAATCGAAAATGTAGTCTAGCAATTTGTAGTTTATCCATTGATGATTGTTTAGACAAAATCAGAGGTACAATAATTTAGATAAACTATAAGAAATCTACTAAACGCCGCCACTCGTTTTCATGATTTTTGCCCAACTTTAAATGATATTGTAGAAAAAACTATAGCGTGTTATGAATTTATGGTTCTGACAAATTGTAAACACGTTCCCTATGATACTAAATATATATTTTGTTCATTTAATACGATAGTATTTTCAATTATATCTACTTAACCGTAACTGCATTTTTGGCATTTTTTGGTCGGCGCACCCTTAAGTAAATGCAATAACGCTGTTTCAAATGATCCAAGATACTTACTTTTTAATTTCGTTTGGTTTTGACGGTTAAAGAATAAAAATTCAGTTAATTACTCAATTTTCTGAATTTTACTGAAAAAGTCTCTGTCAAGACAGTGACTGATTTTCTATTTTATTGGAAAGTTGCTGAGTTTCTTGCCGGTTCTTCTCAGTACAAGATCTCCTGCCCAGAGTAGATTTACGAACCGATGGCATAGTGACATTCACAAGAGCTACTTGTACCCTAAACTGAATAAATGATTTTGAATTTTGAATTGGGAAAAAATGTTTAAAATCGATACAAACTACTTTCAATATGTGCGTTTTTTATGTTAAATGTTATGCAGATAAAAACGTGATTAAAATTAATATTCACTAAAAAACTACCTAACAAAACACATTCAATACATTGGAAAATAATTAGGTGTGCCGTGTGTATATAGTAATTCCCCGTTAATGAAAAAAATATATTAATAGCCGCTTTTTTACCACACAAGCTTAATTAACGGCGCTTTGGAAACTAGCTCCGATTTTCATGAATAATAAAAGTCTATCAGGCGCTAGTGCGGATCGCAGAGACTGCTATGAAAACTCGCTTAGACCGGACTATCGAGTTTCATGAATAAAACAAGGGGATGCTCGTTTGTGGGAAATTTGAACGAATTTGGCGTTCCTGATAAGCGTAATAAATGAAGGAGGTACGTACGACATGCCTCGCATTGGTGACTGATGGGGTAATAACTTTGGGGACAATAATTCATTTTTATTCGGAGCGTATGGAAGGTATTTTTCTGCTTATTTTAATGCGCAGAAGAATTAGCAGCAGTTGAAAACAAGGACTGCCATTTTAATGACAAATTTTCCGTGTATTAAAGAAATGAATAAAATTCTTAAGCCTAAGCAAGTGCTGTTTTTAAGTGTATATCGATTTTTATTCGAAGCGTATGGAAGGTATTTTTCTGCTTATTTTAATGCGTAGAAGAATTAGCAGCAGTTGACGTACAAGAACTGCCATTTTAATGACAAATTGTCCGTGTATTAAATAATGAATGAAATTTATAAAATTCTTAAGCCTAAGCAAGTGCTGTTTTTAAGTGTATATCGTCGTTGTTGGGTTCTAATAATCTCATATGTAATATTTACATATTCATTGCATTTCATTCATTTACGAAAAACCTAACAAAACGATATACTTAATATAAAACATAATATTATATCAAGCTTAAATTGATAATATAATATGTAAAATAGTTTGAAAATGTCAGACAAAAAGTTCTACAGTAGCAGCGACGAAATTAATTTAAAATATAAAACACATATGAAAGGCAGATTGAAATGAAACTGAAAAGGAAACCTACAATTTCTAAAAACATCAGCGAATTCAGGGAATAAATAAAAAACGAATAGTTCGGTAACATGGCCTTTGGTGGGTTTCTAGTAAATGCTTTGCCTGGATTCCCAATACCCTACAAGCCGTGTATTTACCGTATATTTTAGCCGTGTATTTTTCTAGTATATTTGCAGTTTGCCAACGCGTCGCGCTTTTGTGCAACGTTGTCTAATTAATCTGTAGTTTTAGCCTTTACGAGTATTAGTATAAGCTTTAGAGGCATCCTTGGGTTGTTCCGATCCCGATCCGATCTGAACCCCTCGGAGAATCTAGTAGGGAACGGTATCACGCACTAGTGACGGTGTCTCGATCACACGGCTTGAAAAAGGCCAAAAAGGTCGGGTAACGCTAAAAACGCCGCCAGAGGCAATTAGCAAACTCTTTAAAAAAAGTAGTAGTAGCTAGTAGGTAATTAAACCGTTGCACTAATGAGACATTTGAAACAGTTTTCACGGCAGCATTTACGCAACTAGATATACTTTTAGAATGTTTCAGAGCTATAAAAATATTTTACGGCGTAGTATGGATTTCCACGTCACAAATGACTTATTAAATAAGAGCGGACCAACATCTATGTAGGAATAACTAAACAACTCTAGAAACTCGAGTAAGTAGCTTTGACAACGTTATAAGAGCGGTGCTCATTAACTTTAGTAGCATAAGTTTAGATTAAATATAACATTGAGACGATGGTGGGAGCATAACAAATATTGTTTTAGCGTTTACACCAGCTTACGGGCTGTGCGGTGTTAAATATGCGCTGAAATTTAGCAGCCAGGTTTTTTAATGACATTGGCATATCTGGAGGTAAAACGTGATTTTCCAAAATTGGAAACACACATCAGTGAGGTACACATAGAAACTCAGCTTCACATTAAAAACCATGGCATGCTAAAATGTGTTTGTAATTTCAACCATTTCATCTCTGCTCATACAAAATCATATAGTATGCAAAAGTTTGTAGTCGTGCAGCGCGTTCCTTATGTCTGTCGCCTTTTGCCATATGTAAAACTATGCTACTAGTTCATTCAACTTTATATTAATTTACATTGCTAGCATAACATTGCGCAGTTTATTTTATAGATGGGAGTCTTTGTCGTCGTCGCATGTTTAACGAACGAACTGTGCAATGGGCTATGTTAAACATGAGCAAATACTTTCATATACCTAAAGTTCATTCGTTTCAACGTGTAGTGTTCGCGCAAACTTCGTTTCGATGTGTTCAATGTTAAATAAGTCACTCAAAGGTTTTCACCTCCAGCAGTGAACCTAGGGTTGCCAACTATTTTTCAGGAAATTAAAGTAAATCTATCACTAACTAGTATAAAGAGCTTCTTGGCGGGAAAGTAAAGCGTCATGTCTGCGGTTTTGTTTTATTTTCTAAAATTTGTGTTATGTCGAATATTAATGTGAAATAATGGTGGATTATTAACCGTTAAGTGTTCGTGAGTGTGCATAAGTGTTGGCAAATGAAACAAAACAGTGCAACGTCACATTTCAAATTCTCTCAAGAAGCTCGCGTGAGGACTTAATAAAGGCCCACATCTTTACTGAGATACTCGAGGGGTTGGGGGGTATATCATTTCTCACTTCCCATTTCTAATATCATTCATTATCAACACCATCATATAAGGAAATATTGTTTATTTATGTATTACTTGTAAGAAAAAATACTTTGACACTGGTTAAATGTGCTAAAAGCACGAAGCCATCAGCTAAAAAAAAAAAAAAAAAACTAGTATAAAAAAACGATTTGAAGAAAAAATAAAGTATTTTCCAAATTTGTTTACTAAAATGTTTAAAAACATATTTCTTTGTACTCTTGGTACTGTCTAATATTTTTTATTGTTTTATAAAGCGTTCAGAAATTAGCGTTGCGTTTCGTTTTACTACACCAGGGTGCCTAGTGTAAGTTTTGTTTGCTATCCGTATTCATTCGATCACGTTTACGAAAACGAAAATCAGTATGGCATTGAAGCAGCGCCTCCTGGCGACATACGGGAGGAGTTAACATTTTGCCATACAAATTCTCGTTTTCGTTAACGCGATCGAAATGCGAATGAAACTCGCACTTGGCACCCTGATCTGAGTATCGTTCAGTAGTTCAGAAATTAAGTCAACAGGAATATTCCGTTCAAACGCACGCATTAGTCGGAAATAAAGTATTTTCCATACTTTATTTTTATTAAAAAGAATAAAGTATGGGGATGGAAAATAACGTAAGATACGAATTATTATTTTAAAGTATGGTTGCCAACCCCGCAGGATAGCGGCACCACTGTCTTTTCTTTAATCATTTGACGACATCCTTAGCAGGGTGGCTTGCACGCCGGACTTTGGGCGGCGCTAACTCTGAGGTTCAATTCCCGGTCGGGTCAATGTCGAAAAACGAACTTTTCGATATTGTGCCGGGTCTGGGTGGTTGTGATACCGTCGTTGTATCTGATTGCCATGAGACGAGTGCTTTAGCTACTTACCTTGGGATCAGAACAATGTATGTGATGTTGTCTGAATATTTTAAATTTTTTATTAAAAATCAGCAGATAATTTTTGACTAGCTTGCTTCCTAGGTGTCATCAAGTAAAATTTCAATTAAATACTATATTAAATTTTGGCGACGAAAACTGCGAGTCCAACACTGGTGCCAATGCGATAACTCTAAAAACCGGCCAAGTGCGTGTCGGGCCATGCGCAGTGTAGGGTTCCGTAGCCCAACTCAATAATGCGGATACTACCGGTTTCACACACCTGTTAAGAGCGTTTACGCCGCACACTAGCGCCACTAATGTAAAAAAAAACATATCTAGTAATTAGAGATAGAAAATCAAATTATGCTCAACAAACTATTTGAATGAAGTAATTTAGCATTTTTACAGCACCTAATGAACACCTCACATGTTATGGTTTAGTTAAATAAGACGTTACGGCCACTTTTAACTATACCGCCATATTTAACTAAACCATAACATGTCAGGTGTTCATTAGGTGACGTAAAAATGCTAAATTACTTCATTCCGATAGTTTGTTGAGCATAATTTGATTTTCTATCTCTAATTACTAGACATGTTTTTTTTTTCATTGGCGGCGCTAGTGTGCGGCGTAAACGCTCTTAATGTTATTTAAGTAGTTCCCAATGTGGAATTTGTACTGCGCCAAGTACATTTTATAAGTTGGTCGACAGTTACTCGTAAACTTGTAAAGCCTACTTAGCTGTGATAGTTTTCCTTTTAACTTTGTCATATATAAAACTACCGTGTTTTTTTCACGTATCCAAAAACAACCATTTGGCTGGCGGGGGGGAGGGACACTTGACTCTAACAAAATTTTGCACTTTAAAGCTTAATAGTTCACAAACGGATGCCTCAATCAAAAAACTGTTTCCACAAACCCGCAATATTTTTGAAATTGCTATCCAACGACAACCTACATTATGGGGTAGACAAGAAAAAAAAACTACATCCCCACTTCACGTGTAAGGGAGGTAACCTAAAAAATATATTTTTCAAAATTTTACTCCACCACTTTGTCGGCGTGATTAATATATTATATCCATGTCAAATTACAGCTTTCTAGTACTAGACATACAGCCAGCCAGACAGACAGACAGACAAACAGACAGACAGACAGACATACAGACAGACAGACATGGCGAAACTATAAGGGTTCCTTGTTGACTATGGAACCCTAAAAAGTAGTCATAACTTTTTTAATTTTTTTTTTATTTATTACCACTATAAAACATTTATTCACACTTCACTAAGATTTAAATATGTGCTGTTCGCTGTTACTTTATTAATTTACTGCTGTTTTACATATTTTCTAAGCAAATGTTGTATGTATACAAATTGTATTGCTTTATTTAAACAATAAACTATTTGTATTTGTATTTGTATAATTATTATAAACGAATTTTAAGTTTTACAACCTAATGCGGTCGCTGCCATCCAACAAACACACCCAGAATCAACGCCTTCAGTTTGTTTTTTAAATTATTTTTATTAAGATTTATTAGATGTTTATATAATTTTTAACGCAAATTTTGTTGCGAACAAATTACAAAAACACAAATGTTGAAAAAATTTCCACGAGCAGGGTTTGAACCTGCACCCTTCTGACATACCGGGTCAGGTGCTCTTCCAATTGAGCTATCGTGGTTCTAACCAGCCCGCCGAAATTATTCAACACTATTTACTTTTTTACTTTGAAAGCCAAAGGCGCCCATTCAATGTTAACAACTACCGTCATTAACATCCGATCATAATATTTTTTACAAATACTAAAGATCCGTTAAGAAGTAGGCAAGCTATTTATAAATGTTTATATAATTTTTAACGCAAATTTTGTTGCGAACAAATTACAATTTTTTTTTTTTTTTTTTTAAGATTTATTAGTTTATTTTATAAGTCGTGGTACTTAGCAAGTACTCAGCAGTGCGGCTGCCGTAAGTGTTTCGCGCAACAAAGCTAAACCCGATTTAAACAGACACTGTCCTATTTTTGTTAATAAAAACAAATGGAACTAATAAACAACAACACATTAACACCACAAAGAAATGCAGTCATCAAATAGTTATTTCCAGTATCCAGTAAATTCCACACTATTCTAGAGATTTCCACAACCAATGGAGGTAAGTATTTACGAAATGAGAAATAGGTAAGTACGTTTCCGGCAAGCGAGGCGGGATTAAAAGTCCAACGACGCCGGAATGTTTTGATTCCCCATTTTTGTTCGCTTTCATTTGAAAGGTATTTATTTGAAAGCAACGTCCAAATTGGAAATGGGGAGACATGGCGAGAGTAATATTAATGCAGGTCAGAAAATGAAATTTATCATTTGTATATTATTACCATAATATCAAAGAGCGGAGCGGAATCGAATTTTATTAATTTTATGTAAGTATATAGGGAAGAAGGATAAAAGTAATATTGCCTTTTTATAATAGGTACGCTTGCTTATAGTACCTACCTACCGAAAAAAAAATGAAACTGGAAATATGCTATACTATTAAAAATAGCAATTATGTTTAGGTAAAGCATCGATACTGTCAATAGGTGGGAGTGTTAAATGTATTATCGATGGGATTATTAAATGTTTACCTACTTCATACCATACTAATCATGAGAAATCGACGCAGTGGTAAACGCGCTTGGTCTAGGATTGCTAAAGTAAGACCACTATCGCTACCAAGAAATTATATATCATTTTATTAACAATGTAGTCCAGCCCCCCGAACGCCTAACCGATTGCTTTGACTACGCGTATATTTAATGACGTCATCTTGCCACCTCGTACCGCCTATGAAAGCAATATCAAAAGCTGAAGGCTATAGGTTTCGATATTGCTTTCATAGGCGGCACGAAACGACAAGATGACGTCATAAACCACAAACGAAGTCAAAGCGATCGGTTAGGCGGTCGGGGGGCAGGTCCTCGTACAAGGCGAATGTAGCACATCAAAGATGCGGCTCAGTAGGTTGAGGTAACTCGAACTTCCCTGGAAGATGAGTTGCTTGGAGAGCATTTCAGCAAACATAACTATAACCACGTGTTACTAACTTAGTAAGTGTAAGTACCTTGTCCTTTATGATGCAGTCCAGTCCAGGTCCTCCTGACTGGGCGAGTCTAAGGCCTAGAACGCATTATTTGGCCAGCTCCAATATGGCGCGGCGCGGCGTTGCGGCTGGCTACATGTCTATTTTCATATAAAACCTTATTATTCACACACACTACTTGAGACCAGCCTTCTACCGTTTACTAGCGTAACTGCATGCGGGATTGCGGCTAGCCGGTCACGAAGGAGTTACCTTTTCGTTGATGATGCAGTCCAGGTCCTCCCGACTGGGCGAGCCGAGCACGCCGAGGATGTGGTTCAGCTGGTCCAGGTAGTGCTTGCCCGGGAAGATGGGCCGGTTAGACAGCATCTCCGCCAGGATGCACCCCACGGACCAGATGTCTA
Organism: Eudonia lacustrata; assembly: GCA_947562085.1. NCBI lineage: Eukaryota > Metazoa > Arthropoda > Insecta > Lepidoptera > Crambidae > Eudonia > Eudonia lacustrata. The sequence continues at coordinate 21,077,111 of OX387314.1, forward strand.
TCGATTTGGTGTAGCCCTGCAACAATTATAAGAATTTATAATATACCATTTTTTCAAACCGTCGCATCTAGAGACATTACGGCGTCGACTGCGTCAAGCGGGCGCACTGCGCGGACGCGTGGCGTGCGGTTTTGGTTTGTTTTTCTGCGTTGTTCATAGGCAGCCAGCCCAACGCGACGGGCGACCCGCCTCACGCAGCGCTGCTGTATGAGTTTACACGAAACAGGAACGCCCGCCGCGCGGACGCCCGCGCTGTGCGCCCGCTTGACGTTCTTTAACTAACGTTAAAGATCATGGTTGTGAACGAATTACAATTTTGAAATTGAAATTTGAAAAAAGTCCACGAGCGTGGTTCGAACCCGCACCCTCTTACAATCCAAGTGTGCTTTCAATAACGCTATCGTGGCACTTATTGTTTAAAGTATTTAATGCAGAAAAAGTATCTTTAAGACACTATTTTACAATTAAAAATCATAGGTGCTAAGTGCTCATTGATGATCGTTGTCGAGGTGAGTGTGGTAGTTATCGGCATCGTGATATATGTTAATATGTCATCAGTCATCGGTAACTTTTGTCCAACTGAAATTGCTGTCCAACGCCACCCCACACTATGGGGTAGACAAGAAAAAAAATTATATCCCCATTTCACGTGTAGGGGAGGTAACCATAAAAAAATATTTTTGAAAATTTTACTTTACCACTTTGTCGGCGTGATTAATAAATGTATATCCATGCCAAATTACAGCTTTCTAGTACTAAGAGTCTATGAGCTAGGCTGGGGACGGATAGACAGACAGACATGGCGAAACTATAAGGGTTCCTTGATGACTACGGAACCCTAAAAAGTAGCAACTGAAAGACATTATTTCGAAGAAGAATTTATTCTTTATATTTTCCGTGCGGAGACGGAGAAAGAATACTATTCTCCGCCCCTCTCCTCCGGTGGGTGTCGTAAGAGGCGACTAACGGATTTTCGAGCTTTCATAGGCTCCACTGCGTGGTAGGGCTTGCCCGTCTGGTTAGTGACCACCGTACGCATGGTGTAAAACCCGTCAAGTGACCGCTTGTCGGTCGCGTTTCGGGATCAGCCAGCGTATAACCAGAGCTCGAGTGGATGTTACTGCGATGCACTTGGTCTGTGGAGGCTTCCGTCAAACCAGTGCCAGGAGGACTTCGTTAACCCGCCGACCAGGGAGACCCGTAGAAACGGCTGTCCCGCTGGCCGCCCGTGGCACAGTACAGGGGCCCAAGCGAGCCTAACCAGCTCGTGAGGCTGCCTCACCATGCCACGCATAATCTCGGGGTAGTCCGTCGTGCCGGTTGGTGACCGGAAGGTGGGGTCCCGGCGGCCATTCCCGGGAGGGTTCGGGGGCCCTTCCGTTCGGCGGGTTAATTATGCTCTTCTGTAGGCAGATCCCTGGTGAAACAGGCCGCTGCACTTTGACTATTTGCATCGCGGTAGCATTTCCTCGATTCACGCCTCCCTCCTTTTCTCCACCATGACAGCGCCTCACAATAAAACTGGTCCTACAGCGGTGCACACCCCCACCACAACTATACCGTTTGAGGTCGAGTTCGCTAACATCCGCGGACTCCATGCAAACCTCAATGCCGTCCACCACCATCTTGAGACGGCACGGCCAGCAATGTTGTTTTTGACGGAGACGCAAATAATCTGTCCGGCCGACACCAGCTACCTGCACTATCCGGGCTTTGTGCTTGAAGAATCCTTCAAAGCCAAAGCCGGAGTTTGCTTGTTCGTTCGGACGGATGTTTGCTGTCGCCGTCTGCGCTGTCTGGAGGACCCTTCCTTTTCCCTCCTTGTGGTACACGTCGACTTGGACTCACATAGCCGTGTCTACGTCTGCGTCTACCGATCCCATAATGGCGACATGGAGACAACTCGACTTTTGGACCATCTTAGTCGGGTAGCAGATGATGCGCAGGAGCGGTTTCCATCGGCGGAATTGGTGTTTTTGGGGGACTTCAATGCTCACCACGAGTTGTGGTTAAGTTCCTCCAAAACTGACCATGCTGGTAGAACTGCCCATGCTTTCGCTCTCACGCACGACCTGACTCAACTGGTGAACCAGCCCACCAGGATCCCAGACGTAGTCGGTCACGCGCCCTCTTTGTTGCACCTTCTGCTGACGAGTCGCCCAGCTGGCTACCGAGTGGAGGTTCGAGCTCCTTTGGGATCTTCGGATCACTGCTTGGTATCCAGTAAAGTGCCTCTGGCTCCGCTACCGCCTTCAGCGGTATCGAAACGCCAGATTTGGCACTACTCGTCGGCAGATTGGGATGGTATGCGGGACTATTTCGCATCCGTTCCTTGGGGGCAGCGCTGCTTCAGTGGGAAGGACCCGACAGCTAGTGCGATTGCAGTTGCTGATGAGATAGTTTTAGGGATGGAATACTATATTCCTCACTCCTATCTCATCAGCAAAGGCAGGCGCAACCGTTGGTTCAACCGCGAGTGTGCCAACGCTGCTGATAACAAGCAGGCGGCATACCGCGCTTGGATCAGGGGTAAAGCTCTTGGGGATCCCGAAACCCGCTCGCTGAAAGCAGCCTATAATAATGCCACCAAGTCCTGCAAAAGAGCTTACATTAGAGCGGATGCCCAGCGCGTTGCACGAGTCGGCCAAGAACTACTGACGCATCCTACGGGCAGCCGTAGCTACTGGCGTCTGGCCAAAGCCGTGCAATCGAACTTCTGCCAACCCTCGCTGCCACCATTGAGATGTCCTGATGGAACTTTAGCTCACAAGCCGCAGGAGAAAGTCGATCTCCTGGCCAAACTCTTTGCGGCTAACTCCCGAGTCGATGACTGCAATGCACAGCCACCTACAATTTCTCACTGTGGCCACACAATGCCCGATTTTAAAATCAGGCAGCGTGACGTCCGTGCGGAGCTGCAGTCAATCGATGTCCGGAAAGCTAATGGTCCTGATGGCATCCCTCCAATAGTCCTAAAAATGTGTGCAGCGGAGTTGTCCCCCGTGTTAACGCGCCTTTACCGTCTCTCGCTCTCTTCAGGTTGTGTGCCGGAATCTTGGAGAGAAGCTAATGTGCAACCGGTCCCCAAAAAAGGAGATCGGTCAGATCCATCGAATTACCGCCCCATAGCCGTAACTTCAGTTTTGTGCAAAGTAATGGAGCGCATTTTAAATAAACAACTTGTCCACTACCTAGAAGAACACTCCATAATTCACGATCGCCAATACGGGTTTCGGCCGAAACGGTCAACGGGTGATCTTCTAGCGTACGTTGCACATCTTTGGGGTGAGGCTATTGACAAGCGTGGTGAGTCGGTGGCTGTTAGCCTTGACATAGCCAAGGCTTTTGATCGGGTCTGGCACAAAGCTCTTCTCTCCATCTCCCGGCATACGGTCTGCCTGCTCAGTTCTGCAACTGGGTCGCTGGCTTCCTGCATGAGCGCAAAATTCGTGTTATATCTGATGGATGCGCTTCGCGGCTCATGTCAGTGAACGCTGGTGTCCCTCAGGGGTTCGTTCTATCCCCCACGCTGTTCCTTCTGCATATCAATGATATGCTTCCACTTGGAAATATTCATTGCTATGCAGATGATAGTACGGTCCATGGAGGATATAACGGTCACCCAGCGGCTGGGCGGGTCGAAACCGAAGTGAATCGAGTTAATCTTGTCATTGAGCTCAATCGGGTATTGGACCTCATATCTAATTGGGGCACCAATAATCTGGTTGAGTTCAATGCCAAGAAAACACAGGTGTGCGCGTTCACGGCAAAAAAGTCACCATTCCTTCCCCTTCCATCTCTTCAGGGTACATCTCTACGCCTGCAGAGCAGTATCAACATGCTCGGTATGACGATACGCTGCGATCTGAACCAAAGGGACTACATCGAAGCCGTGATCAAAACAGCCTCACGAAAACTCTGAATTCTGAACAGAGTGCGGCGATTCTTTACGCCGGACCAGTTGTGCCTTTTGTACAAGACACAGGTACGGTCTTGCGTGGAGTATTGCTCGTACATCTGGGACGGTTCCGCTAAGTACCTTCTCGATGCCTTGGACAGATTGCAGCGTCGCGCTGAACGCATTATCGGCAATGCAGAAGTGGTAAATACTCTCGAATCTCTGCAATTGCGTAGAGACGTTGCGTCACTCAGCGTGTTTTACCGCTTATACCATGGCGAGTGCTCTGAAGAGCTCTTTGACCTCATCCCACCTTCTCCCTTTCTTCATAGGAGTACTGCTCTTCGGAGTCACCGTTTCACTGTCTCAAGTATCCCATCACGCACAAAGAAATTTAGTGACTCGTTTCTTTGTCGCACCTCCAAAAGATGGAATAGTCTACCAGCACACGTTTTCCCTCCTTCCTATGATATGGGGTCCTTCAAGAGAGGCGTGAAGAAGCACCTTGTGGGCCGGCAGAGTGAAGTTAACTGATGCTACGTTTGTTTCCACGCTGCACCAGTTGTCTTCGCGTCTGGACTTCATTTCCATTTAACATCAGGTGGGATGGAGTCATTTGCCGAGCTAAGTATAAAAAAAAAAAAAAAAAATTGTACACATTGCTGTAAACATCACATTACATGATAATGATGATGATTATGATAATGTGGCGTGCACTTGGAGAGGCCTATGTCCAGCAGTGGACTGGTGGACTAGGCTGATGATGACGATGACGATGATGATGATAATAATGTTTAAACACGTCAGAGAGTTAGTAGCTTAACCCGTTATCTACCTCTGCGGTCAAGTGGTTCGACCACCACCGGTCTTTCAGACCCAGAGGGGTAGTACTATTAGTTATTCTGTGCCAGAGGTCCCGAATTCAACGTCCAGCAAGGGTACAAATTGTACTCGGTTTGATTTTTGATAAACGTTGCTCTAATCGGGCTTATAATCTTATCTAACTCAGCCGTTTTCCGAAAACGTTGGTAGCAATGTTGTGTTCTCTGAGCCCGACAGCTAAGAGATAAGAAAGCCAATTTCTTAATATAATGATAATAAACAGTTGAGAATTTCAGACACAGTACTAGGAATTTCAATTAATTTGAATTTACTGTAAACACGAGATGAGTAAGTCACATAATGATATGTTGAAGCGCTGAATTGAGTGATCCAAATTCACTTTACGGTTTTCACATCGTGTTTTAGTGACATTGAATCCATTAGAGAGATGAGAGAGAAACCAACTGTCACTTCGAATATTACCGTAGGGTCCCTCGGCAATCCTCGTTGATATACTAAAAGCTAAGGTTGTGAATTGTACAAGGAAAAGTTACACCCTGGCAAATAAACATAAAAAGACTGGCATACGACTTATTTATTAAGGCTTGTAAAAAGAAAAAAATATTTACGCAAGGCAATTTCATTATCTATTCAACGTTCAGTTAGTACCGCGGCTTGCGAACAATAAAAACGGCACTGAATTAGGAAGGAGGGCAAAACAAGAACAAAAATGTAATAGAAACAAGAAAAACACTCCACGTATTTACTCCGTTTACGTAAGTAGTAAAATATTAACCGACGACGGCTCGTGCTATGGGCGGCATTGTGCGCGGCAGGCGGGCGGGCGGCTCCTACCCGACACTAGGTTTGTTTCACACGTACCACAATGTGGTTGTGTGAAACAAATTACACATGGTCGGGCGCTAATATGTATGAAAATAAATAGTTAAATTCACACGTGGCCTGTGTGAATTTAACTATTTATTTTGCCATCACTATTGACCGCGTGTTTGTACCGATAGGGTTGCCAACCATACTTTAAAATAACGTATCCTACGTTATTTTCCATCCCCATACTTTATTCTTTTTAATAAAAATAAAGTAAGGAAAATACTTTATTTCCGACTAATGCGTGCGTTTGAACGGAATATTCCTGTTGACTTAATTTCTTAACATTGAATGATGCTCAGGTGAAGTGAAACGAAACAAAGTGCTTAAATAAAAAAAAAAAAAAAAAATTCTTTATTTTTTCTTCAAATCCTTTTTTTATACTAGTCAGTGATAGATAGACTTTAATTTCTTGAAAAATAGTTGGCAACCCTAGATACCGACTACATCGCAGCCACGTCGCAACCACAACGCAACCACCAGCGACCCCGCGAACTAGCGGCCGGCGATATTGCAAACATTTTGTAGGGAACACAACGCAACCGCAAGAAGCCGCAGCGACACTATTCACGCGTAACCACAGCTTGACCACCTTTTGTCGCGACGGCGTGGTGTGGTTGTGCTACGTGTGAATCAAGCATAAGAAGATTGCTTATGTTCCTCGCCAAGTTATTGCCTTCGCCCCGCTATAGCATTATCTCTAAGACTATCCCCGACGCTACAGGCGGACGACACGAAGTGTCACTAATTCCTTTACTGCCATTACAAAGACGGTTATTCGTATCACGTCGGACCCGAAAAGAATTGTGAGCGATTATTGTTTGCTGCGATGTTAATATATAATAGAGACTTCTCAGATTGTTCGGCCAACAAAGGGAGGCCTAACAAAGATCGGAATTAATATTGTGCCCGGCGTGGAGTTCAATCACGAACTTTGAGATAAGACAGCGGCGACGACAATCAGTCGTAAACAAATTATTCTATCGATTCAGAGTTAAATTGAATTGGATGTAAAAATAAATTTACAAAAAGATCCAACACAGAACGGCACTTAAATTCTTGCCATAGAAACTTATACCGAAATAAAAATCTGTAGCAAACTTCGTTTTACTTAACAACGCGGTATTTTCGACCTGTAAACACTTTTATGTCATCAACAGTGATGAGAATAGGCATTGAAAGTTTGAAAATAACATGAATAACTACGATGCATTTCTGACGATTTGTCACGACAACATTAACCGTCACGATTTTCAATCTGGCTATAAATTACATTAAAAGTTTGATAACAATACGCTATTTACGTAAACATACAACTACTTCTATTGCGTTAGAAATTCCATTACATGGAACATTCTATAACAATCCAACACTAGTCTAGCACGAGCGAACGGGACGTAGAGTGCACGCGTCACGGAATCAACGCGCGCAACCCTGCGGAACATTCACTCAGATCAGTCAACTGCGAGCGAGGTGCGCTCAATCGTATATACTACGCTAACAGACAAAATTTTATTTTATAGTCAGCTCGGCAAATGACTACATCCCACCTGATGTTAAGTGGAAATGGAGTCCAGACGCGAAGATAACTGGTGCAGCGTGGAAACAAACGTAGCATCATTTAACCTCACTCTGCCGGCCCACAAGGTGCTTCTTCACGCCTCTCTTGAAGGACCCCATATCATAGGAAGGAGGGAAAACGTATGCTGATAGACTATTCCACTTTTTGGAGGTGCGACAAAGAAACGAGTCACCAAATTTCTTTGTACGCGATGGGATATTTGAGACAGTGAAGCGGTGACTCCGAAGAGCAGCACGTCAAAACTATCACTTCTTCAAAGAGAATTGCATTCTAATTCTTTATCTATATATATCTCTACTAGCTGACCCGGCGGACTTCGTGCCGCTTTGACAGTTTCTATGACAACAAAACAAACAAATTGTATTTCTATTTATTTATCATTATCAGTGTTTCTCTAATAAACCTTCCTCTTGAATCACTCTATTTATTAAAAAAAACCGCATCAAAATCCGTTGCGTAGTTTTAAAGATCTAAGCATACATACATACATAGGGACATACAGACAGCAGGAAGCGACTTTGTTTTATACTATGTAATGATATACAAAATGTAATTTATAAACGCTCACCCTTAAAGTAGTTAGACCCGTAGCTACCTTACGTGTACTTGAGACCGCTTGCGTTGTTTCCTTTTTTTATGTTAAAGTAACTCTATGTGTAGGAACATACTATGCCGAAATTACGCGACTGAAGTTCGGCATGATTACGCCTGCAATGGCTGAATTACTGACGACACATAATACCGAAATTACGTTGCGTTATAGCGTACAGCCTAACTTCGGTCGGGCGTAAGTTCAGCGGCAACTTAATCTATAGAGCACATATTTTACGCGACCGAAGTTCGTTTCGATTGCCTACGAACATCCGGTGGCGGGGCGTAAGTTCGGCACTTATGGTGTGTCATATCAGCCGAATACGTCGGAACGTAAAATCAGCCGTGGAACTTCGGTCGCGTACCTTCGGCATAGTGTGTTTTTACACTAAATATTGCAATAAATTAAAATCATAGCTTCTTGTTCATGATATTTTTATCATAATACAACTTTAAACTGTGCACAAAAGTATGAAAAATCAACACCTAAGAACATTTTATAAATTTTTGGTGAAAATCTAGGAACTTATATATTTCGACAAGTTCGATATATTACCTAAGAGACAAAATAATTTTAGACAAAAAACAATAATAAATGTAATAAACGTAATGTAGTGTTAATTCGCAATTCTAGTGTAGTTCCACCAACCTTAGCGTGCACAATCGCCTATTTTTTAAATGTAAAAGTGAGGATATTACATTGTTCTTTCATAATTTGTTCCTGGGGGCTTAACGTTTATCATTAAAAATAGGTGTCAGCAACTGATTTCAGTCTTTAGCAACAATTGAATACAGACCATCTGCGGCAACTTAATTTGCAGCCAGCTTCGTATTTCCCTGCGGTCCTATCTAATTTACCATAGCTATTGTTGAGCTTACTAATGTAGTCTTGAAGTGAATTAACATAGATAAAATTATTAAATAAATAATTTTGATACAGACTAAGATGATAAATATCTGGGAAGCGATATTAAAGTGAAGCCACCATCATAAACCTGCCTCAAGCTGCGCTGCATCCGCTTATGAGTTTGCTTCGGTATGAAGACTTACTCTTATGACCTTGTTTATGTGATTCATTTGACACATTTTATTAGTGTTACTAGTTCGTAATCATCTTTTATCTACAAGTATTATTCTATTCTCCAATATAACAATCCATGTTTGTATTTTTAAAAACATACGATAGTAAAGTAAAAAACGACGGCTGATGTATTTATAAACGTTTGTGTAAAAAATAATTCGTATTTTTTAGATAAACGTTTAAAACATTCTATGGCAAACATAATATTAATATATAATATTAATATATTTGCGTTTCGGCAAACGTAGTGTAGGCAAGAGCTGGATGAGAGTAGCCGCGGATCGTGCTCAGTGGCGTGCACTTGGAGAGGCTTATGTCCAGCAGTGGACGTGTGTAGGCTGATGATGATGATGATGATGATGATGATGATGATGATGATGATGATGATGATGATGATGATGATGATGATGATGAAAACATAATAATGGACATGTAAATTAATATTCGATTGCATTCGTTAATGCGATGATTACCGAGAGACATTAAGAAAATAGAAGCACTATTCAAGCAGTGTCATAGCTTTACTAACTGTCGCCCTATAGTTTAAACACATAAAGCAACATAAAAGTCTATGTTACCATACAATTTTACCTGTCCACGAGGTAAAGCGAAAATGGAACAGCTAGCATTCATACGTCATGTTACCTTGTCTGCATGTCAGTAAATGTCAATTCAAAAGTAAAGTAAGGCAGGTACTACATAAAATAGTCAATATTTTATGATAACAGGTAGGTACGCGATTCAGAGTGATCCGATCTAGAAACAATAGAAATCGTTATAGCTGACTCGTAACAATTTCTGGCTATTATTCGGGCAGAGCAATTCACGGGAAGCCGTGAATTGGTTATAAAAGGCACAAATTCTGTGCTAAAATCATGAATAGTGATCAAGATTTTAATGTTTTTATTTAGTTAAGAAATATCAAAATCCAATTCAGAATTAAACCTAATATATAAAATTGATAAAAAATAGAAGCAGTTCACGCATATCTCACACAATATATCAAACTTAACTTAAATTATACTTATTGTGAACATAAAAAGCGAATAAGAAGTTTTGCCCGAAGTAAAATTAATGACTACGAAATTTTGCATATGTTAAAAAAAATTACAGGGAAAGAAGGCGTTCGGAAATAATTATACAATATAATTATAGAAAATAAACATATCGGAAAATATGTCTATGGGAAATAAGGCGTTCGGAAAATTGTCTACAGTGAAAAATGACGATCGGAAATTTTTATACAAGATAATAAAAATATCGGAAAATGCATCTAACAAATCCTCACTTTCTATCTTTTTTAATTTTTCATTGCTTAGGATACAATCCGTGCAGTCTTAATAAATATAAACAGTTTTTATAAAAATTACGGTCGAATTTCGACCACTGGGCGACCACCAATAATAACTATTCTTATATTAATGCTAATTATAAACAAAAAATAAAATATAAAATTAAAAATGTTGCCAGAGCTTTTGCTTTCGTTGCTTCTTCACACCTCGTTATTCTTGCAAATCAATGATTATTTTATGTGGCCTTGGTGGTTCTGTACTAGCAAACGGTACGGCACATGATGTGAGGGAACGGGGGCACGCACCGCGCGTGATGCCCTTTCCTCCAGAAAACTTCTGACGGTGCATTGTTTCACACGGCTTGAGGAGCCCTTTAAGTTTCTCGCCGTCCCCAAAAGTCAGGTGACGCATGCAATCAGCCAACTATCTCAAAAAAAGGGTATAGTCAGTCAGGGCATGGCTGGCTATTTAGAAGTCACACAGCATGTACAGTCAGCAAAATAGCTAAACAATTTTGTGAAACCAACAAAATAATCTAACGGGCGCTTGTCTACTGGTTGAGCTATAGTATTGTAAAGTAGTCATCAACTTTTGTCGCTGACTGTACCAAAATCTTTAAAACTAATAACGTATTTTTGTTACCTTGGAGTTGAGCATGATCTCCGGGGCTCTGTACCAGCGCGTGGCGACGTACTCCGTGAGGAAGCCCGTGTGGTCGTGGTCGGGGTCGGCCACTCGCGCCAATCCGAAGTCGCAAATCTACACAGAAAAAAGTTTCTCATTGACTTATATGTATACATCATCATCATCGTCAGCTCAGTTTATGGCCCCACTGCTGGGGCACGAGCCTTCCCTATGAATGGATAGAGAACGGGCCATAAACCACCACGCGGGCCCAGTGCGGTTGATGGTTGCTAACGACTTATAATGCAGCCGGGAGCAAAAGCTTAACGTGCCTTCCGTAGCATGGAGGAGCTCGATCGAGATAATACATTTTTGGTCATCCATCCTATGACCGGCCTTTGCGAAAGTTGCTTAACATTAGCAGTCGCAGACCGGGCGCGTTAACCACTGCGCCATCGAGCTCCTCAACTTATATACATTTTGCTTGTTTTACTTAAGGGTGCGCCGTCCGTAAGTGACAAGTGTCATATATTTTATTTGAAATGTCTTCGTCCATATTTATTTGATAACGCGCGGCCATACTAATTTTGTATGGGGAATTTAAGATGCGTAATAAAAAATTATAATTTGAATAACTTAAATGATAATGTCGAAAAAACTATAGTGTGTTATAAATTTATGGATCGGACTAATTGTAAACACGTTCCCTTTGATACTAAATATATATTTTGTTTATGTAATACGATAGTTTTTTGAGGGCGAGGTGACGTTACATTATTTCACGAAATTAGTCAGTTTGCTTGAAATGTCGTCTCATCTGGTCAGTAGTGTCCTAACAGCTGAAATGTGCGCATTTGTGACGGAGAGAGAGGCACTACGGTAAATTGTTGTGACTTATTTGTTTACATATTTCTTGCAGTATTAATGTTACTTCTAAATAAAAATAACGTTTTGTTACCAAATCTTGGTATTTGTTTGCTGTAAACATATCGTCACTTCTGTTAATAATTGACATTGTAGCCTAAAGCTTTATTTTTTATTAGAACCAAAACGTTACTTCTGTTTACAAGTAACATTATATTTGTAATGATTAGCATTTTTATTATGACAGAATGTTATTTTTGTATAGAAGTGTTTTATTTATCAATCTATTTACAACACAATATTTTGACATTGAACTATGGACTATGTCAGTCCGTCTTCAGGACCAGAGCTAGAAACCTATCCAGTTGCAGCGAGGAGTGAGACATGGAGATTAAATATCTCCGAAACTGTTCACTGCTGCACTGGAAGGTGTTCTTAAGCTTCTGGACTGGAAAGGACTCGGCATCAACGTCAACGGAGTATACATCACCCACCTTCGATTTGCTGATGATATAGTGGACATGGCTGAGACCCTGGAAGAACTCGGCACAATGGTCGGTGACCTCAACAGTCTCTCAACAAGTGGACCTTAAAATGTACATGGAGAAGACAAAAGTTATGTCGAACTCACGTGTCGTACCCACTCCTATGAAGGTTGGAGACTCTGCCCTTGAAGTTGTGGACGATTATGTTTACCTGGGACAAACGGTCCAGTTAGGTAGGTCCAAGTTCAGCAAAAAGGTCAATCGTCGAATCCAATTAGGCTGGGCAGCGTTCGGTAAGCTAAGTACGAAATATCTTTTCGTCCGATATACCGCAGTGTCCGTACAAGATCTCCCGCCCAGAGAAGACTTACGAACCGATAGCATAATGACGTTGATAAGAGCTATTTGTAGCCTAAACTGAATAAATGATTTTGAATTTTAAATTTTGAATTTTGTCTCAAGACGAAAGTCTTTGACCAGTGTGTGTTGCCAGTGATGACATACGGGACTGAGACGTGGTCGCTCACTATGGGCCTTATCAGAAGGCTCAAGGTCACTCGAAGAGCAATGGAGAGGGCAATGCTCGGGGTTTCTCTGCGTGATCGAATCCGCAGAAGAATAAAGGTAACCGACATAGCCTGAAGAGTTGCTAAGCTCAAGTGGCAGTGGCCAGGACCAAATACTAAAGATCAGTTAAGAAGTAGGCAAGCTATTTATAAATGTTTATATAATTTTTAACGCAAATTTTGTTGCGAACAAATTACAAAAACACAAATGTTGAAAAAATTTCCACGGGCAGGGTAGTATTTGTAAAAATATTATGATCGGATGTTAATGACGGTAGTTGTTAACATTGAATGGGCGCCTTTGGCTTTCAAAGTAAAAAGTAAATAGTGTTGAATAATTTCGGCGGGCTGGTTAGAACCACGATAGCTCAATTGGAAGAGCACCTGACCCGGTATGTCAGAAGGGTGCAGGTTCAAACCCTGCCCGTGGAAATTTTTTCAACATTTGTGTTTTTGTAATTTGTTCGCAACAAAATTTGCGTTAAAAATTATATAAACATTTATGAATAGCTTGCCTACTTCTTAACTGATCTTTAGTATTTGTAAAAATATTATGATCGGATGTTAATGACGGTAGTTGTTAACATTGAATGGGCGCCTTTGGCTTTCAAAGTAAAAAGTAAATAGTGTTGAATAATTTCGACGGGCTGGTTAGAACCACGATAGCTCAATTGGAAGAGCACCTGACCCGGTATGTCAGAAGGGTGCAGGTTCAAACCTTGCCGTGGAAATTTTTTCAACATTTGTGTTTTTGTAAACCAATATAAACTGAATCGAGCAGAAAAAGATGAAAAAACCCGCGACCTTCACCAGATCGTCGGTCCACCTTGTTGGAGGCCTGCCCACACTGCGCTTTCCGGTACGCGGTCGCCACTCAAGGACTATTCCGCCCCAGCGGCCATCAGTCCTGTGAGCAATGTGTCCTGGCCACTGCCACTTGAGCTTAGCAACTCTTCAGGCTATGTCGGTTACCTTTATTCTTCTGCGGATTCGATCACGCAGAGAAACCCCGAGCATTGCCCTCTCCATTGCTCTTCGAGTGACCTTGAGCCTTCTGATAAGGCCCATAGTGAGCGACCACGTCTCAGTCCCGTATGTCATCACTGGCAACACACACTGGTCAAAGACTTTCGTCTTGAGACAAAATTCAAAATTTAAAATTCAAAATCATTTATTCAGTTTAGGCTACAAATAGCTCTTATCAACGTCATTATGCTATCGGTTCGTAAGTCTTCTCTGGGCGGGAGATCTTGTACGGACACTGCGGTATATCGGACGAAAAGATATTTCGTACTTAGCTTACCGAACGCTGCCCATCCTAATTGGATTCGACGATTGACCTTTTTGCTGAACTTGGACCTACCTAACTGGACCGTTTGTCCCAGGTAAACATAATCGTCCACAACTTCAAGGGCAGAGTCTCCAACCTTCATAGGAGTGGGTACGACACGTGAGTTCGACATAACTTTTGTCTTCTCCATGTACATTTTAAGGTCCACTTGTTGAGAGACTGTTGAGGTCACCGACCATTGTGCCGAATTCTTCCAGGGTCTCAGCCATGTCCACTATATCATCAGCAAATCGAAGGTGGGTGATGTATACTCCGTTGACGTTGATGCCGAGTCCTTTCCAGTCCAGAAGCTTAAGAACACCTTCCAGTGCAGCAGTGAAGAGTTTCGGAGATATTTAATCTCCATGTCTCACTCCTCGCTGCAACTGGATAGGTTTCTAGCTCTGGTCCTGAAGACGGACTGACATAGTCCATAGTTCAATGTCAAAATATTGTGTTGTAAATAGATTGATAAATAAAACACTTCTATACAAAAATAACATTCTGTCATTTCAGAAATTTTTTCAACATTTGTGTTTTTGTAATTTGTTCGCAACAAAATTTGCGTTATAAATTATATAAACATTTATAAATAGCTTGCCTACTTCTTAACTGATCTTTAGTATTTGTAAAAATATTATGATCGGATGTTAATGACGGTAGTTGTTAACATTGAATGGGCGCCTTTGGCTTTCAAAGTAAAAAGTAAATAGTGTTGAATAATTTCGGCGGGCTGGTTAGAACCACGATAGCTCAATTGGAAGAGCACCTGACCCGGTATGTCAGAAGGGTGCAGGTTCAAACCCTGCCCGTGGAAATTTTTTCAACATTTGTGTTTTTGTAATTTGTTCGCAACAAAATTTGCGTTAAAAATTATATAAACATTTATATTGGTTTTCTATAAAATACAACTTTACTAAAAATAAACGTTAATCATCTTTAAACGTATTATAATACGTACTTTCATGATGTTATAAAAAGGTCATTTCTGCAATACAACAATTAGCGATTTGTAACAAAAAGTCACTTTTGGTACCCTCCCCTCAGTTTAAGGCTTGTTTCTCAGAAAGGTGTTCTTGTATTTTTTTTTTAAAGTGATGATTATTCGTGAAGAACTAATCCATGTAAAACTGTGAGAATGGCGTTGATATTCTAAAACCGTACAATAACTTTGCACGGTTTTTTTAAATACTATAATATAATAATTTTGCTCTTCCTGTAAAGTTGGAAAAACATGCAGAAGCGACCCTTTGTTCCCAAAGGTGCGAATATGGTGAATAAACCATAACACATCGCGCTAGTGGTCCAATGCTTGATGGTGGGTTTTTGTACTTTTTGTGATTGTTATCTTACAACAACTGGGACTGGCTTAACGTATCTTTCGGAAAACCTGACGCTGAATGCAGCAGTGCTTTGAATAACGTTTAAAATTAGGTAGCGATACTTCTGTCAAACGAAGATACGGTTATAAGCATAAATATAATATACCAACGGAATAGAGCAACAAAGGGCTGAGCGAGCGAGATGTCACCAGCAGCAACAGCAGTGTGATAAAAAGAAATGCGTGATGCGACGTAACAGAACTGTTTTTGACAACTGTTTGACAGTTCGTCAGTGCACTCATCCGCACGCTGAGAATCTGAGCTCTGTGAATTTTTCTGATTTTACGTGAAATCGTGGATATTTTTGAGAAATAGTGCTTCAGAAACAAGGTGACTTGTTTAGTGATTGATTGTTGTACAACACAGCGAAATAACCCGCATTTAAGATACTTAGCCGATCCATAGGTATCAGTTTTTGACTGTTAGAATAGGTACTATCATTAGTAATTAAAGAAATTTGATAGGACGGTTCTAGATATCATTCGTCATATTGATTTGGGAAATCATTTTGTTTCTTTGGTTGTCCATTCATTCGATCATGATCCACTTAATAGTCACCGATATCTTATTATCAAATGTATCAGTAAAAATATTTGCCTGTGAGGTACGATACAAAATTGAAAAATGTATCAAAGCTAACTTTGAGAAATTTTAAACAAAATTATACTTTTCCGAGGGCAATGAGAAATGTTAAATAAATTATTTAAAATATCTTCTGAGTCTTTCTTAAAGAATTGTAGTTTCAGTCATGCGAAATCCCATCCCATCCTATTTTAGTTCTATTAATACTGTTACTAATTAATATTATCGATATCGATATTAATGTAACAAGCGACATGACATACTCGTACATCACTGACACGCACTCATTAACAATATTACACACACACAAATGTCTATTTCAGTTTCTTTTGACAGCTCGTGTTTGTTGCTCTATTCCGTTGGTAGCTAGGTATATTAACTTTATGGTTATAAGCAAAGGTAACGTTATTCTTGGTATCGTTACCTGGGTGGCATTTTTACTGGTACACTAACTAACCGCTTTACACGGATGGGAATAAACGCATCAGGTAACGAAAAAAGTAACGATACTTTAGAATTATATAATATTTCCTGCATTACCGCTACCAGTTTAACTTCATAGAAATCACGATACTTATAGTGTGAATTTGGTAACAGTATCAAGACATGGACCTGAAAAGATCAACAACAATCTAAAATCAATCGGAATTGTAGCTGAACACTTATAAATACAACACAATGTATACGAAAACATATAATATTTACGAGACTAATTCACTTTCTGACATCAGTCCTCTCGAGAACATAAAATTGTTATGTATGTA
Organism: Eudonia lacustrata; assembly: GCA_947562085.1. Classification (NCBI taxonomy): domain Eukaryota; kingdom Metazoa; phylum Arthropoda; class Insecta; order Lepidoptera; family Crambidae; genus Eudonia; species Eudonia lacustrata. Next base: position 21,093,862 of record OX387314.1, read on the forward strand.
TCCTACGCCCCGAAGTCCTTAAATTATTTGCTATTTGCTTTACTATCTCTTTGTTTCGCTCGTGTTTTACACTAGAGACCGCTCGCGACTTCGAGCGCGTGAATGAATACCCATATTTTCCCGTGATCCGAAGTAATTTGTCTAACAACAATCGGTAAAATTCAAGTTGGTAAGCTACCATGTGACGTGATTAGTTAGTGATACTTTGTGGTTGTCTATAGATAGATATTATTAGATCGATAAATATTTGGTCTGTGGTGGTACTTATATTACTTACAACACCACTATCATCTCAGACCTCAGTCAAAAAAGGTCCACAAAAGCTAGAGACAAAATATTATATTCTTTTAAATTTCTATAGTATTAGAATCTGTTTTGGTAATGTGATGTGCTCACTTCTACCTTTCTTCGTGTCTTTTCTTCACTGTGAAAAACTGTGACTGTAAAGATGAAATTTCACTGTGAAATAGGCAGCGTCCTTGTACTTTCTATTTTTGGTTGTCCCTTCTATTTGTTTGTATGTAGGTACTTCTTATTATTCTTCCTGCCCTGGCTCCATGTTATGTTACTTGGGGTCGGCGCAAACTGTCCGTTGGCTTATACTTTTCTATTTTTGGTTGTCCCTTCTATTTGTTTGTATGTACTTCTTATTATTCTTCCTGCCCTGGCTCCATGTTATGTTACTTGGGGTCGGCGCAAACTGTCCGTTGGCTTATACTTTTCTATTTTTGGTTGTCCCTTCTATTTGTTTGTATGTACTTCTTATTATTCTTCCTGCCCTGGCTCCATGTTATGTTACCGACCCCAAGGTCGGCGCAAAATGTCTGTTTCATTCACTCTTCTCTCTCAGCCTCGACAGTCACTCAATTTTTCTAATATCATTCCACAGACAATCCATCCATCTTTTCTTTGGTCTCCCCCTCTCCCCTCCATCCATCAACACTTACATTCATCACTCTTTTAGTAACGTGCGTTTCATCCCTTCTCATAAATAAAGTAGCACTAAAAGGAAACTGCTAGCATATTTTTAGAACGCTAAGCTACTTTACTTTTAAACTGACATATCCTTGAAAGTGTAACCGAATACCATTTATACCAAACTCCGAGCGTCGGAAGGCAAGTTAAGCAAGCACAGAACTCCTAATGGAACTGCCTTTGTCCCCATTGTTGCCGTAATATGGCTGTCGTTGACATTCGACCAACATGCACTGGACGGGGAAGAGTGGTCCTCGTGTGCTGTACAATTAAGCTTGCAGGATCTATCATGGAACCTTTAAAGAGTTAAAAATAAAAAGAAACAAGTACCTATGTTAGAAAGCTCAGAAGTGCTTGAAATACAATATATTGAACCCACAATTCGAAAGATTCTTAACTCGTTAGATCGCAACTTCGCAACGCAAGACAAATGCGCTAGCCGCTTAACTATTATTAACCTTTTCGTTATATGTTTCAATTTAATAAAAACAATGTTAAGTTTGTAAGGCAGATCAAAAAGTTGGATACGCTGTAGGCGGGTAGGCGGCCTCCATGCAATTCAAAATTATATTTGAGTGACCTAAACAAAACACTGAATAAAATCTAAGCTATACTGAGTTTGTTTGTAAGAGGGATATAGTTCTACAAAAACAAAGACAGCAGCGGAAAACTGTTAGCTAAGCTACCCGCTAAAGACAGCTTTAATGCGGTAAGGTTTTATGACAGAAGTGGCAACACCGTGGAACACGTTTCACCACTTACTAGACGAATTAGGGGCAATGCTTTACGGTTGTACTCGGAATATCACATTTCTGGAACAAGAACGTTAAGAAGGGTTTAAAAGCAGAACAACCCTCTTCACTTGTGAAGGCAAGGATTTGAAGGAAGATTACTGGCAAGGGATTGTATGTTATTATGAATGATTGCCTATAGAGTATTAGGAACACTCAATTTTATAAACTCTTTACTTTGAGATGTTTCTCAAAGTAAAGAGTTTATACATTTGTGCACATATCATAATAAATCAGTCGTATTTTGTATTTACGTATTTTGTACCGTTGTTATACTAGTCATATTTGACGAAAAAATTTGTTGCATTTATAGATTACCAAATTATTTCATAGTAGTGGTCGCCCAGTGGTCGAATTTGGTAATTCACAAAATATGTAATGTTTATAGAATGTAATTAAATGTTTCCTTCTCAATATTTTATTTAACCATACCAAATCACACACTGACACTACTCCGTGCGCACAATGTGTTTAAAACGGAACACGAAATTTCTTTTCACGTATTAATATACAGAGTGACTTTTTTATCACCTTCCAAACCTTTTGAGATGACTCCCGTGATACAAACGAACAACTCTTACTATTGGACCAACTCCCTAACTCGAAAATAAAATTCAGATGTTCCATACAATATTGATGTTTTGTATGGAACAGCTGAATTTTATTTTTGAGTTAGGGAGTTGGTCCAATATTAAGAGTTGTTCGTTTGTATCACGGGAGTCATCCGAGAAGGTGACAAAAGAAAGTGACCATGAATAGATAGAATATAAAGAAATGTCATTCTATAAATTTTACAATAGAAAATGGGACGTGCCGAACTAGATATTTAAATGTCCGATGAAAAGTACGACGAACCAAAAGGATATTAAAAAGCTGTTAACGCATCGCCGGAAGGCATTCAGTAAACCATCTGCGTCCATCTGTCGGGCGTTAGGCAAAAACAGTACATATGGTAAAAATCAAAATCTTATTTTTGAAAACAAATAATACATCTAAATAAAGGGACGGAGATAATTATATACCCGAAGCTTCTTTCTGCAATAATACTAAAAGGAGAGATTGGCCAGTCGAATAACCACACACAGAACTACTATAATAAACTAGAATAAAAAACAGTTAAGATGTCATCGTAAACAAGATTATTTATGTCTAACATTCCACAATAGTTTTTCGAATAAACCTAATAGAAGAGAGTTGTGTAACGTGACGTGATAAAAGGTTTATAAATCCAAATTTGGCCTTGGTATTGAGAATGTCAAATGTATCACGAACTACTAGCCTATCCGATGTCAGCGCCAGTGCCAAATTTATTATTATGGTATACCTTCAGACTGTTGGCAACATAAACAGTAATGCCTTTGCATTTTTAATAGTTGTTTTGTGCGAAAGAGAGATACATATATTGTTTGCTCTCTTCTTCTCTGCATCCATCTTGTGTAACCACGCAATATTCGTAGCTCCGTTTTAACTTTAAGTTATATTATGTAATACAGTGTAATTGTCCTGCAAAAGGCATTAAAAGTATCTCAATCAACCTTGAGCATTATTATTATCAAGAACAAACAAATCCAGTGTGCGTGAGTATACAACCCTGCTACGCCCATTCTGGTCCACTTCGAGCCGGCAGAAAAGCAACGAACAAGGTCCTTCGCAATCACAAAACCAGCCAAAGGAGTGAGAATCAATCGAGCGTAATTATACAACATTCTAATAATTGGAAGCAGCAACTTTTAAAAAGAAAAGCATCGTCATCATAGATTTGGTTTGTAAGCAGCAATCAACATTCGTTCGCCCGCCACGTATCGCAGAAGAACTTCATTCAATTTTTCTTGTATTGGCAATACAATTGTGCTAATACGTTGACGTCATCGAGTCAGTGCAGCGAGTAACGTGCCGATTTGACAACATTCGGCAAATCACGCGTCACCGCCAATCACGCGCCGTCTCGACAATCCCGCGCCAGCGCAGCCAACATCACGCAAGAAAAGAAGCGAAGCCGAGCCGCCAACTCACTCACCGCGAGCCGGAAGCTGCCGCCATTTCAGCCATTTATTTTACTGAGTGCATCGATCCATGCATCGATTTTAGATTTGCGGAGTAACAGCAGTGTTTTAGTTATTATTTATTTAGTTTAATTTTACATAAATTTGTTTATAGTAGTATTGGTGTTTACAAAATGGCAAATTTGAAAGAATTAGTTGCTACTAGGGGTTATTGCAAAGCGTCAATTACGAGATTGAGAAACAGTTTCGACGTAGTGGAAATAAGTAAAATGTCGATTGAAAAAATTAACGCGAAACGCAATAGACTACGAAGTGTATTCGAAGATTACAATTCCGCTTGTGTCAGAATTTTAGCCCTTGACCCAGACGACGGTGAGGACAATGCTGACGTGGAGGAAAACTTTATTGAGCTTATCTCACAATTAGACGCCATTCACAATAGGCTAGTAATTACTGCGCCACACGTAAATACAAAAGGCGAGAACACAACGAGTCATAAACTAAATTTGCCCCAAGTAAATATTCCAACATTCGATGGTAAGTATTCTGAATATTTGCCATTCATAAACCTATTCACTGCTATGATACACAACGACACAACAATAACACCTATACAAAAGTTGTATTACCTTAGAGGTTTTCTCAAGGGAGAACCCCACACACTAATTAGTAATCTAGCACTGATTGACAGCAGTTATGCGGATGCACTCAAATTGCTTAAGGATAGGTATGACAACACAACCAAAATCATACAAGAGCATATTTTTTCACTTTTGGATATGCCTAACATGACGCGGTCAACGACCTCAAACATTCGTCATCTAATTTCAGAAACCAAGCAGCACCTTGCTGCTCTCAAAAACTTAGATCAACCTGTGGACTCTTGGGACAGCATAATAGTATGTATTTTGTTGCGGAAGTTGGATGTGCTGACTACCCGAGCCTTTCAAATGGAAGGGCAAGACAAGGAGCTTCCCACAGCACAAAGGATTCTTGATTACTTAGAAAGGCGTGCTCAAGCTTTGGAGTCTACGGAGTTTCTCGGCCAGAAGCTGCAGGTGCAGCGTCTAACCACCCACGCTGTAGTTGCACAGATGCCATTAACATGCATGTACTGTAAGTCAAACCATAAATTATTTAAATGTCCATCTTTCGCATCCATTGCACCCAAAAAACGCTTCGAGTTCGCAATCGCAAACAAGTTGTGTAAAATTTGTTTGTCGAATCACAAGCGCACATGCAAATTCCATTTTAATTGTAAAGAATGAACAGCAGCACTATTATGCTGATGAAATTAGGTGTTTGTCTTCTCGCAATCATGTTACTGGTAATTTAAAACCATTGACACCATTTCTAGACAATGATGGCATGTTAAGAGTAGGCGGTCGTTTACACAATGCTTCAATACCGTACTCCAAAAGGCATCCTCTCCTTTTACCAAAAGAATCGGTGATAACGGCATTGATTGTGAGAGATGAACATTTAAAACTACTGCATGCTGGACAAAGATTAGTATTATCTTCACTAAGACAACAATTTTGGATAGTCGATGCATTAAGATTTATAAAAGGTATATTACATAGGTGTATAATCTGTTCCAGACTAAAAGCAGAAACTGCCGCTCAGATAATGGGTTCCTTGCCCGCTGATCGAGTCAACGCATGTCGACCATTCCAAAAGGTCGGAGTGGACTTCGCTGGGCCGGTATCCGTCAAAAACAGCCGAATTAGAAGGCCGATCATAGGAAAAGGTTATATAGTTTTGTTTGTGTTTTACTACAAAGGCTATTCATTTAGAGTTGGCCTCTGATTTAACCACCGAAACGTTTCTTGCTTGCTTCAAACGATTTATAGCGCGACGCAATATACCCAGCGACGTCTACTGTGACAATGGCTCAACCTTCAAGGGGGCAAGAAATCGGTTGAATGAGCTTTATAAACTGCATGCCTCCCAGGCTCACCAAAGTCAGGTGCAAACGTTCGCCTCTCAACGCGGCATTGATTTTCACTTCATACCAAGTTACAGCCCTACCTTTGGTGGACTGTGGGAGAGTGGTGTCAAAAGTACAAAGCATCACTTGAAACGCACTGTTGGTAGAGCATTACTCACTTATGAGCAGCTGAATACCGCATTGACTGAAATTGAGGGCGTGTTAAATTCGCGCCCAATTACTCCATTGTCATCAGACCCCAATGATTTTTCATATTTGTCACCAGGACACTTTCTAACGGGAGCGCCTCTCAACTCCTACCCAGAGCGTGACCTCAGTAATATAAATGTAAATACACTTAGACTCTGGAACATTATTATAAATATGAAACAAGCATTTTGGAAACAGTGGAGTAGACACTACCTGACTTTGTTACAAAATAAGCCTAAATGGCATAAAAGTATGCCAAATGTATGTGTTGGCAGTTTAGTAATCCTATGTAATGATAACACACCTCCATTGCAGTGGCCAATGGCTCGCATTACTAATTTATTTCCAGGGAAAGATGGAAAAGTCCGCACCGTAGAGGTAATGACAGCCAATGGTTATAAGCATAATAGATCTGTTACAAAGATATGTTTGCTGCCCATAGATAATAACAATGTATAAGAATTGTAAGCGGTTTTAAATTAGTTAACCATGCATGTCCTGTGTTAGTAATAAGTTGAGACTGAAACACTGTTGTTATCCTGCAAATTGGTTTGATGCACTCAGTAAAAAAAAAAAACTCGTACCAATGTTTTTCTATTATCCATTGGATAGTAATTAAGGCAACTCTCCTACTACTGGTAAATCTTAATAGTATATTTTTGTATAACTTAGAGTCCGTATTTTCTTGTGGAGGGGAAAACTTGTAACTTGTATAAGTTCAGTCTTATATGTTATAAGCAGTGGTCGGAGTAGGTATATTGAATTAAGGTCACTGACATCAAACGTATATGTTAATATGGATACTCCTCCGAGTTTCCGGATTATTATGATAAAAATACCGAAACATCGAAATTATTACATGAAACTAGTTAAAAATGTATCAATACTCTCAACGCTATGCTGCTAGTGGCGTAGATGACCAGAATTTAATAGTAAAAAATGACTGGTGTGTAAAAACCTTGTTGTAGTAAAAGTGTTGGAGTAAAAGCCTAAGCATGTATAAAATGATATAATAATAATATTCATTTCAACACACGACATCCGGCAAACAGGGTCTTTTGTCCTCTTATCTCTATGCTCAACGCATCTGACCAATTAGAATCAAGTATCCAGGATGACTCATTGACTGTTTGTTCGAAAACAATGCGCTCGCACCGACATCCAGACCAAGTGGCTCACTCACTTATTTCGGTTCGTGGAGTGCGCTTATTTTATGTGTTGTGAATATCTTGACTTGACCCTGGCTTGTTTACTGTCTTCTGAAATCTACTTAAAACGACGAATTTGGCTTATAACTACGGACATCGATTTATTACTCTTGGATTGGGCCCATTTGAAGTTGTTTTTGTACGGGTAAGTTTTAATTCATGTTTTAATTCATTCATCATTCATTCATTCATTCATTCATCACAGCGCATGAGAGTCCGGTACGCACACCGCAGGGCTATCACCGCTTCAGTTAAAAAAAACACTTTATATGAAACAGAATTTCATTATCGACTTTACAGTTGTGTATGTATATATTGTAAATTTAAATCATTGTTTTAGGTGAGATATAAATAAATATGGCAAAGGTCAAGGCTGAAACAGTGCAAAAGTGGTTATTGCACTATCCTGAGCTACTTTACGATAACGCTAGTGGCACTATATACTGTACAAAGTGTGAAAGTCATTTGAAAGCTGTGAATAGAGGCAACATTACCAAACACATTGAAGGCGCTGTACATCAAGGAAAATTTAAGAGACCGCAAGAGGAATTTTACTTCGACCTCATTAAGTTCCTGATTCTATGCAATATTCCTTGGTCGCAAATGAAAAATCCAGCGTTCAAAGAGTTTTTTCAGAAATATATGTGCAGTACTTGTTGTTGCGTTTGTACCAATCGTAAAGTGGTTGACGAATCACAGTTACGAAAAGTTTATTTGGAGAAGTTTTATAGGAATAAAATCAATTCGATTTATGAAACTAATAAAAATGAGAAACTATGGATATCGCTGGATGAGACAACAGACATTTTTGGTCGATACATAGTCAATTTCCTAATAAAACCATTGCATCCTAGTAATAGTGCAGGCCGGCCTTATTTGATTGCTTGTAAAATGCTAACAGCAGTAAATGGACAAACAATAACACAATTTGTACTGCAATGTCTAGAAAATTTATGGCAAAACACTTTTGAAGCGAAAGTTGACAATATTTTAATGCTTTGCACTGACAGTGTAGCGTACATGCTATCTGCAGGGCGAAATTTAAAACATTACTTACCTGAAATGAAGCATGTGACATGTTTGGCGCACGCTCTTCATCGTGTAAGTGAGCAGATAAGGTCAGAATACAACGATGTTGATATTCTTATATCAAATGTTAAAAAAGTATTTTTAAAGGCTCCTAGTAGGGTAAACATTTTAAAAGAAAAATATCCTGACTTACCGTTGCCTCCGCAACCAGTCATTACCAGATGGGGTACTTGGTTACAGGCAGCATCTTACTACGCTCAACATTTAGATAAAATAAAAGAAGTTTTATCCTGCTTGAGCAGTTCTGATGCTATAGCCATACGAAACGCAAAAAACATTTTGGAAAAACAAAATTTAGAAAATGATTTAAAATATATTGAAGAAAATTACTCTATTATACTACTAGCCCTAAAAGAGTTACAAAAACAAAATTTATCTCTAGCTGATTCACTTTTAGTATTTGATCAAGTAAGGGCTACGCTTAACGAGTGCAATAATGAGAATATAAAAAATAAAATAGAATCAGTTATGGAACGAAATCCAGATTTAGATACAATTAGAGAATACAGCGAGAGTATTGAAAAAAGCGTAGCAAATAATCAGAAACTTTATTTCAAATTCGCTCCATTGACATCTACAGATGTTGAACGATCATTTTCCACTTACAAATGGATCTTAGATGTTAAAAGAAATAGCTTAAAATTAGAAAATATTGAAAAAATTATAGTTATTTATTTTAATTGTATAGAGACAGAAAATCAAAATGTAGAACTTGTAACCGATGAGGATTAAAAATAATTATTTTTAATAAAACTGTAATAATGATTATTTGTATTAACAATAACAATTTATTTTATTACTCTATTTACCAAATTTTTGGAAACTCCGGTACATTCCGGAAGAAATGCATGTCCATGTTATGATATCATGACGCAAGTATCTAAAATCAATATACCTACTCCGACCACTGGTTATAAGCAACTAAAAATATTAGTATATTCTTACATAACTTAGAATCATTATTTTAAGCCCAGTCATAAATGTAATTAGTAAATATTTAAAAATAAAAATACTGTATTTTTGCGTAACTTAATACTGTTATATATAGTGATAAAAATAGTATATCTTTGTATAACTTAAAATATTTATTTTCAAAATTTAAGACTTATAATTTTATGAATAACTACGCCTAGTAATATTAACAAATAATTTTAGTACCATTTCATTTTCTTAAAGCCGCAACTTATGTTGGCAACATAAACAGTAATGCCTTTGCATTTTTAATAGTTGTTTTGTGCGAAAGAGAGATACATATATTGTTTGCTCTCTTCTTCTCTGCATCCATCTTGTGTAACCACGCAATATTCGTAGCTCCGTTTTAACTTTAAGTTATATTATGTAATACAGTGTAATTGTCCTGCAAAAGGCATTAAAAGTATCTCAATCAACCTTGAGCATTATTATTATCAAGAACAAACAAATCCAGTGTGCGTGAGTATACAACCCTGCTACGCCCACAGACGTTATGTATAGAAATAAGATTTATTGGGACTGGCATTGGCACTGTTTGATAAATAATCCAAAATAAATATAAAATAAACAAAAATAACAACTTTCTTACTAACTTACCAAAAAGTATTTATACCACCTATTTATTACAAACTATTTATAATACTCGTACAGACAGATCGAATCAGTATGAAGTGTTTTAAGTCTAAGATAAACAATATAAAAAAAAGAAAGTACAAACTGCAAAATTAAGTAAGAAACATAAATTCTCCCTTTTCGGCACAAAGGACGAATTTGTCTTCATTCTCGGGCTCAAGTTATTCTTTGTCTTAACTTGTCAAATTTTCGGAGGGATGGTTCACAGATAAAAGGTTTTTTGGGTGAATTTCTTAGATGCAATGCGTGCAACGATTTGGATTTGAAAGTTTTTTAATTTCTTCGAGATGTATCACGAAACTACATAAATTATAAGTGCACCATATTTGCAGAGAAAATTAACACATAGTATATTTTTTTGGGAATATTTGAAAAAAATCGAATACCAGGGCAACACTGAAATCCACCTTTCCCTTTGCCCGTTATCTTCGGGGATTTGTAAATAAATAATGGTCTTATTTAGGCCCTGTGTTCAGGTTGACGGCTTTTCTGAACAAAGTGATCCCTTCTAATTAGAATCAAGATAAAACAGTTATTTGCAAAGGCTTTTTAATAAATAAAAATGTTAGATTGGGTGGTTTAGGAAGAATTTACAAGACTTTATTCATTATAGCAAAAGTTTCAACTAAAGTCGTATTATTTTACCCTGGTGAATCCTCCTTTTATCTAAAAGAAATTTGGTGACTCGTTTCTTTGTCGCACCTCCAAAAGATGGAATAGTTTACCAGCACACGTTTTCCCTCCTTCCTATGATATGGGGTCCTTCAAGAGAGGCGTGAAGAAGCACCTTGTGGGCCGGCAGAGTGAGGTTACCTGATGCTACGTTTGTTTCCACGCTGCACCAGTTATCTTCGCGTCTGGACTCCATTTCCACTTAACATCAGGTGGGATAAAGTCATTTGCCGAGCTAACTATAAAAAAATATATATATATTATTTTATTTTTACGTTACGTTTAAATTGTAGAGCCTTTTTTAACGCTCTCAGACCCTGAGTTCCTGGATTCAATTCCCAGCGGTACAAATTATCGTTTTTGATTTGGTTCGTGGTAGAGCTTTGAAAGTTTGAAGCGTTAGTTAGTAATTGTACGTTTATTTTTATTAATTTACTTTCAAACAATGTTTCAACAGCATTATCGGATTACAGAAAATACAGAACCAATACTTAAACATAAGCACATCATAATAAGGATTCCAGACTACTGTAGCGTAGTCTGGAATCCTTATTATGATGTGCACAATCGTCGTTTAGAGTCGATACAAAAAAGATTCTTGTGGCACTTATCGTATCAGTGTGGAATGGCTAAGCAGCATCATATAGCTCACGCTTAAAATATTTTAAACTTCTCAGCCTCGTCAGTCGAAGAAAGATTTTTGATCATTTGTTTTTATTTGAAGTAGTTAATGGATGTTTGGACTGTTCGGATTTGTTGAAACAAGTAAACTTTAATGTACCATACAAACTGGCTCGACCGTCACGATACTTACCATTTAAAGCGAGGTGCGCAAAGACCAATCTTGGACATTTCTCTGCTATTAACCGAATGCAAGCACAGTATAGTCACTTGTCACGCTCGTCTGCAGTTAACATTGACATGTCCTATCCTGTACGTAAGTTTAGATCAATATTGATAACCGAATTAGAAGATCAATTGCCTGGAGGGGCCACAACCACAAGGTGATTGATACAAAATCGGCCTGTGGTTTCTTTAATAAATCTTGTAGTTCTTAAGGGTGCGCCATCCGTAAGTGACAAGTGTCATATGTTTTATTTGAAATGTCGTCGTCCATATTTATTTGATGCCGCGCGGCCATACTAATTTTGTATGCGGAATTTAAGGTGCTTAATAAAAAATTATTATTTAAATAACCACTTGATGAATCGAAAATGTAGTCTAGCAATTTGTAGTTTATCCATTGATGATTGTTTAGACAAAATTAGATGTACAATAATTTAGATAAACTATAAGAAATCTACTAAACGCCGCCACTCGTTTTCTTGATTTTTGCCCAACTTTAAATGATATTGCAGAAAAAACTATAGCGTGTTATGAATTTATGGTTCTGAAAAATTGTAAACACGTTCCCTATGATACTAAATATATATTTTGTTCATTTAATACGATTGTATTTTTAATTATAATTACTTAACCGTAACTGCATTTTTGGCATTTTTTGGTCGGCGCACCCTTAAGTAGTTTGTTTGTGTGAATAATAGTGTGTGCATAGTTTGCTTCCTATTTAGTCTATTTTAGTTTATGCATGTCGTGGCGACCTCTAATTAAGACAGCGCCTTAGAATGTAACCCATTATATGTTGTTTTATAAATGTACATGGTGTTTGTTTTGTTGGTTGTCCTTAAATAAATAAATAAGCATTACCGGTAAAAATGCCACCCGGGTGACGCGACGATACAAAGCATAACGTTATTTTTAACGGTATCTTCATTTGACAGATGTATCATTACCAAATTTTTCGTCGGATCGTCGACATGTCACTTTCGTTTCTCCATGAATTTTATCACGCGTCATAAACAATGATTGTATTTGTATTCATTGAACGACTGCTTTCATCACCTCTCCGCATTCATCCGGCCAGTAAACAGACGTGACAATTAACGTGGTTAATTACCCGATGCCGACTTGTTATTTACGAAGCGCCAACGAGCCATCATACTGTTGATGATCTACTAAGCAATTTCAATTGTCACATCTTCTGACTCTACTATACACTAACTGTCTTACAAATGAACAAAGATAAGGTTCGAATAGTTATTCCGTGTTTTGTCTCTTTTACTCTAATTTGAAATGACATTTGCATGGCAGGAACAAAACACGGAATCATTCGGACACCTTTTATTAGTTTAAAACCCAACTAGCACAGTCAGGTTGCATAAGAGCTGTATTTGAGTTTCCTCTTAAGCTAAAAGCTGTACAGTCAGGCTGTACAAAGGCTGTATAAGCAATTATACAGCTGTTATAACCGGAAAAAGGGCCCAAATTATACAGCTTATCGCGTCAGTACAGCTGTATAATAGCTGTAAAAGAACAAGATAAGCTGCTTAATAGCTGCATTAGAGCTGTTGTGTGACCAATAGACTACAGTTGACCTCTTAAAAAAACCTTGTAAAGATAATAGTTCAAAATAATTGTAATTTATTTTTCTCTCCGGAACTTATTGTGACGAATGGTGACCATTTTAGTTTTTGTTGTTACTGTGTAAAGTATTGGAATTTTTAGTGGTGGCACTTTAAGTTCACTTGGCTAATACATGAAGTGAACTGCAAGTGCCGATTCATATTTATTGTGAACCTATGCATATATTTTGGCAAAATTTTCACGGGCCGGCAAAATAATCAAGCAAACATTACAAAATATCAAAAAAGTTTGTTTTTGAGGTTAGAATAAGAAAATGTAATTGAAATAACTAACCAGAGGACAAATAAACATAGTTTTATCTGATAATCATGATTTGGATGTAGGTGTGGCCAAATAATGACTAAAATCCCTTTATTATTTTATTTTTGTCTTTATTTAGTAATAAAATGGCGAGAATTTAGAACAGCCTAAAGAGTATTGAAAGTGTTTTATAGTCTTATAGGCTGTACTAAGTAAGGTGTGAATTCTACAATGCAGCGATTAGTGCTTATTCAGTTTTATAATAGACTATTTTTATATCCTTTTCTATCACACCACTTATAATATTATTTTTATTATTTATCTAGCCCAAGAGAAGCTTTGTTATGAAACTCGTTAAATGGTTACTAGACAACGGATAATTTGTGAATGTGATACTTAAAATACATAGTTATTATACATAGAAAACACCCAGATCCGAGACAATTTTGAAAAACAATAATTTCTAAATTGACCCGACCGGGGATCGAACCCGGGACCACAGAAATGGTGACACCATGAAAACCGGTGTATAAACCACTCGACCAAGGAGGTCGTCATTTTTTAACTTAATATATCCATGAGTGGGAACCCTGCTCTCCTGACGTCAAATCGATATCCAGTCAGTGTTGCCTATCGGAATATGAACGCTCGGGTCACACGATAAGTTTCAATTTCGCGTGAAAGTCGTAAGAGTAGGCAATTTTTATACTTAAACTTGACTTTTGTTAGAGTGAGTCTTCTGTACGGTAGTACTATTAGTTATTCTGTGACGATGCTCGAGTGTGGTATGTATGAAGCCTTACCTTCTAGTCTCCTTATTTTACGATCATACTGTTGACGATCTACTAAGCAAGTCCATTATCACATTTTCCGACTCTTCTATACACTAAAGAGACACAGTTTGTCGGTTGTCGCTAATTTTCACACTTGCAGATAAGTGCGAGCAACACACGACTTTATTTACCGGAATTATGGGTTATATACCTAGTATGAGATGTCACTGTGATATAATCTTTTGTACGCTTGTATTTTCCTTATACTCGTATTGCAAAGTGAACAATTGCCATACCGAAATATCTGATTCGTTAGTAAATATCAATCTAAGAATATTACCTTTAGATCGCAGGTGGTGTTGAGTAATAAATTAGAGGGTTTGAGGTCCCGGTGCAGCACGTTCGCCGAGTGGATGTATTTGAGCCCTCGCAGGATTTGGTACAGGAAGTAGCAGATGTGGTCGTTGCTTAATTTCTGAAACAACATTGCTACTTAGTCAAATTGCATGTGGTTGGGGGGATGCTCTAATTATCCCTCAGTTTTCAAGCTTAATTGCTCATCTTAAGATTGATCCAGTTGCGAATAGGGTATTTGACTACAATGAAAATATTGATCAAACTGTTGTTAACTTAATAGTAAACATGTTTTTAACTAATTTAGCCAGCACATAATTTTAAAATAAGTATGATTTTTATAAAAAATCATTAATAACATAATAAATTTTTTATGATTGACCACGTGATCAAAAACGCACGGGATGACGCTGAATCTGGAGTGACGTCACCAGCTTGTAAAATGTCAATCAAAGTTTTGGACGTTTGATTTGACAGCTAAAAGTTTGTTTACAAGCAGGTGACGTCACGACATCACGTGACCTGCATTCAGCGTTTTGGCGGCTATTTTATTAATTTAAATTTTAATGGCGATTTTCATAAAAAATAAAGAAATTCATAACGAATTAATCAAATTGCAAATATATTATGCTTTAGTGAACCATTAGATATATTTTTCTACAACCTGTCAAATACCCCATTGTAATACCGTTATTTTATATCAAAAAATATTTATAAATATGGGTAAAAATAAGCTAACACAATTTTTAGTTGCGGCTACAATTTGGAAAAGAATATTATATTTTTTTTTAAACTGGCTCTTAAAATAAGAGTAGATAACATTGATAAAGCACGGGCTTAAATCCCGTTCGTGGAAAATATTTAACAAAACTTTTGCAAATAAAAAAATGTTAACGTGGTTATTCCAGCTACCGATATCTGACTTTAGTTTTGTTATTATGCAATTTCGTAATAGTTGCTTCAATCCATAAAAGCATAACTGCGAGAGTCATGGCCAAATCTCCCGTTATAAGGGTGAGCCTGTCATCTCTTCGAGATATTTATTTCAATCACCGTTCTATTTATAACTCTTTGATAAACCGCCACCTCGCTTTTCGATGGGCGCACATAATCCCTATTTATATATACGATATAATCATTTTCAAGTGGCTAAAAGAAACTTACATTTCAAGTGTTTTGATAATTTAACAATTTATGCATTCCTTAGATTACCAGTGGGCGTAGCAACTACCACCTCGACGGTCCCGCAGAACAAACACTTAAATGCTTCGTAAGTATTGCATACGATAATTCTGAAGATACGACTTTGTTCTTGGGACCCGTCGACCTACATATTTATAATACAAAAACAAAACAAAATCGAATTCGTTTGCCGAAACTCGCTAATGCAAAAATCCTAACTAGGTACTTACTTAATAATAAAAATGCGATAGTGAGTCTGTTTGTTGTTTGATACGCTTTCGCGCGTAAATTAAACGATTTGTTTGTGTTGTTGTCATAGAAACTGTCAAAGCGATACGAAGTTCGTCATGTCAGCTAGTACATAAAAAAAGGAATATTGTATGGATGCCGTGTTCCTCGCGCCCGGTCTGCGAGTGCTGAGGTTAAGCAACTTTCGCAAAGGCCGGTCATCGGATGGGTGAACAAAGACGTATCATCTGTTCCGTGCTTCGGAAGGCTGCATTAGCGGTCGTTAACAACCGCCAATCCGCACTGGGCCAGCATGGTGGTTTTTAGGACGTTCTCCCTATCCATCCACAGGGAAGGCTCGTGCCCCAGCAGTGGGGATATAAAAATGAGCAAGTGGTGTGTTGTGATTGTATGGAAATTGATACAACACCACAACGTCCGCAAATGGAACTAACAATTGACAGACGTCATTTCATAGAACTTATGACGTCATCATGACTAATCGTAAACGATACGATTTCGATAGAAGTTTGTGCGATGAAGCCCCAAAACACATTTTTAAAGATATAAGTATAAGCAGATGAAACAAGAGGTTAACATGACATGCAATGAGGAAACATGATTAGCATTTGACGAGAAAGGTGTTGAGCATAAAAATCAAAGACTATGAGGGAAAAGGAGGACCGAATAAAAGATGGATAGAGACTATGTGTAATATCATATGACAAAGGAAGAAAGAAGTAAAGGTTGACGTTTGATCGAGGAGAATGAAACAAAAAAAATATGTTACGCCGACCCCAAATAATATTGTAAACATGAGAATGATGATTATTAAGTGAAACAAGAGCCAGTATCGTTTCGTGCCATTACCGCAGACGAAATAAATAGAAAGAAAATAGGAATAGAAAAAAACACTTATTCAGTGGAATAAAATCACACATTCAAATGATAATAAACAGTGCATGATACTGAAACACCATCTTCTTAACATATGTCTTAGCATTCTAGTGGTCTTCCGATGATGCCCAGACTAATACTAAACTAAAACTAAAACACTGTTACTCACACTACCTAAATGATAGCTCTTATATTGTGTAGTCTACGTCTATTAGCAAGAGCCACCCACAGCCCAACGCGTTAGAGCAAAATACAAAAGAAAAAGTTTATTAAGCTTTCAGAAAACCATGATAGTGTCAAATTTAAAGTTGCCAACATTGTTCATTCTTTTTTCGCATTGTTTTTGGTTACATAAATAAATACACTCGTCTTTTTTAAGCGTCTCAGTCTAGAATAAAAACCCATTTCAGGCAACTGCGCTATGATATTACATTTACCTTACCTTTTCTTCAAAATTAACTACATTTTTATTTCAGCAATTCATTTGTAAGCCCCTCAAAAACAAGAGTTCGCCATATTCGCGAAAGAGGTTCCATGAATTTTTGTGTTCAATTGTATATTTAAAACGTCAACATTTTAGATTAAAAACGTTTGCTAGCTACTTATTTTATTTATTTAGGACCGCCAACATTGTTTCATCATCAAAACATTACTTACAATTAATTAACAAAATTCTAAATACAAATCGTATTTAAAGGCAGCCACAGCATGCGCAAAATTTTAACAATGATCTAAGCTTTTATCTCATTTCGTAAATACCTAGGCATATTTTTAAAGCAAACTTTATATTAATAATAGCGATAAGACCGCCAAATGTAATTTTGTAATTTTTTTTGTTCATTTTTATGTTTTATAGTGTTGCAATAAAAGTATGATATCTATATATTACTTTGTTACACTGTACGAAGAGCATATTTACGTTTTTAAGGAAGGGTAAATAACAGTCGCACAACTTTTCTGCAATACGGGCACCGTTTAAATTTGTTTACAAGCAATCTTGAGCCAAGTAAGTAATTACAAAATATAAAGTTAGCAAGTAAGCACGTCCGCGCCTTCACTTTTCAGGGGTGCGGAGTTAGGGACAAGTTAAGATTTGATGGCCGATAAAGTTCGCAGCATGGAGGTGACTATAAATCCTCGATGGCCTATTTGTGGCCTGGTTTATCCGTTTGATGAGGGTGTGATAGCTGTAATGACTAGAAGAATGGCCTGTTCGCAGAAAATGGGTAAACATAATTTATTACATCTTTCATAGGCTTTTTCGGGCGTTTTTTTATCAGTTGCAGCCTAATCGTAAATTTCGGGCGGATAAAGCCACCTCATATTTATTTATCGTGGACATAATCATTCATTTTTATTGTAACTGCTTACGTACATTATGTATCAGTATCCGTTCGGTAGTCGTTTCAAATATTTGAAGACCTAATTAAAACTAGTATTTTTACAAATTGTGGCTTTGCAAAAGTTATCATAAGTCAACCTTCTATAATATTAAATGGAATGTACGTACTCACCTGTGTTTTTAACAATTTATAGAGGTCCGTCTCCATCAAGCATTGCACAATGTAGACATCTTTCATTTGATCAATGCTTTCCGCCCGCAATATGTCTCGAATGTCAATTATCTGAAAACAAATACTTAACGTTATGATTGTGCTTGACACGCTAACAATTTCTGATCGGATGCTCTCACTCAACGTTTGCTCGGAATTATTTTTACAATGAAAGAATTTAACGAGAAGGATTTTAATTAAATGTACAATTTCTTATAACAATATTCAAATCATTGAAATCGACTTCAAGGTTCTAACAAATTGGTAACTTTGTCTGCAGTTAAAGATTCATATAATCTTTCGCTCAAAAATTAAGAAGATGCGACGTATCGTATTTTTCAAGTTGTTTTGTATGTTTTTCATATCGAATCTCAAGGGTGTACATTCATCAGAGCCCTTGGAATAGTTTTAAGATTCCAACTAAATTTGTTGGGAGTAAATTTAATCTAATTCATCTACTAATTAAGATTACTCTGCAAGAAGGCACTCTTCAACTAAGCCCCTTAACAGTAAATCCTCGGGATCACTTAGCTAAGTTCTACTTACGTTTTCATGCTTAAACCGGGTGAGGATTTTGATTTCTCGTAACGTCCTCTGACAGTAGGTCTGGTGCTCGAAGGGCGATATTTTCTTAATAGCAACTTTCGTCTTCTTTATGATATCGAAGGCCGACCTGGGGAAATAATGGAGGTCGTTAATCATGCGGTCTGGTACATTGTGCCGCCGCCAGCCACGGTACATCACGTTACACGCGTCACATAATTCAATATCGGATAGCGAAATTAATGTCCCTATTTTGGTTACGCAAAACATGATGCCGGGTTTTGCCGCCACTTTACCGAAAATATTTGTAATAGACAATGACAAATTAACAATTAAATAACATTTATGTTATCGTTTTGCATAAATAATGCTACTTATATTGAAGCTAGACATTACTAGTCGTTTTGATAAGGTTAAACCGAACTCGATTACGATTACAGAGACCTTGGTCACGAGCTGACTTAAAAAAGGTAGGTACTGCTGCAATAAGGCAAATAAATAGCTGCTTGTCATTTCGTTAAGGTCACACTCAACTTGATCGGGGGCTGACCGTAAATGCTATATCAACTTGTTGCTCATCGTTTCGTTAAGATTACATCGAATTTGAATTTAGTCACGAGCTGACTGAAAATGGTACTAAATATTACATTAAGTTTCTCAACGTCTCATTCTACACCAAAACTAGTCACCACAAGCTGTCTGAAAATGGTACTACAACCACAGTTTCACGTTGTTTCGTTAAGATTACACTCAACTTAGTCTCAAGCTTGCTGAAAATGCTACTGCAACTTGTTGCTCGACGTTTCGTTAACATTTCACCGAACTTGGTCGCAAACTCTCGAGCTGACCTGTTACGACAACTATGCTATAACTTTGGTGCAACACTTGCCGCGCTGCGAGGGTTTGGAGGTGTTCATAATGTTGGTATTTCATTTAAACCAACAAATGTTTCAAAGTTTAATATAGCCTATATTAAATACAACTTTAAACATTTGTTGCCTTGCAGCTAGACTATACAGACACATAATACGAGAATATTGTTTTAGTTCTCTGTGAAACTCAGAAAAATTTGATCTAGAATATATATTAAAGTTTTTTTGTATTTTGACCCTTTAATTGATTTTGATCCTTTGAACACCTTGGATGGGGATCAAAAAAAGAACGAAGCCCATATCTAAAATCATATAGCTAAAAACATAATATCTTTGTTCAGATTAAATTTTCCGTGTTCCGATCCTTTTATTGATTTGGAAAAGGCCTGTGCAAAAAATATATCGGAAAACAAACTAGGCTTCCTGAGTAGGCTAAAGCAGGTGCCGGATTACAGAGGCGGAAACTTTATATTACAATGCGCGCACCGTTATTTGAAATAGGAGACGAAAGAAAAATCGCTGACACCGGCCAATGCTGAAGAACAGAGCTTTTTTTTGTGTGTCACGTTAACAGATTGGTTGTGTTTGATTGAACTTCGATAAATTATCAAACTAGAAGTTTAAAGTCAATCTTTTTTTAACGTTCCTTCTTTAGTGCGTAGTGTTGTGTACTTATTTAGCACGTAACAATTACAATTATCATCACACTATAAAGGTCCCACAGCTGGGCTACATGTTCACGTAGGAAAGGCATTATGCTCTAATGTCGGTCCACAAAACAGGAACACCTTGCAACTTGTAATAATTTGAAGTTGTTATTTTATTGATATATTATTAATTAGGTATGTATTACTGTTGGCATTTACAGTACTACACTTGTATCCAAAATAATATTATGACCCTTGAAAAAAATGCGACGGTGTCGAGTGGGATTAGAATCTTTGGATTCAAATTCCACTTGAGGTCCCCTTTCACCATCGGGGCGCATTCTCTTCCAAATTGAGTAAAAGGTCGGGGGTTCATGCGAGGCAAATCGTCTATTTTCATTTACAAACTATATACTTACTAAACAAAATTGATTAAAGCTACGCCATGCCCGATCTATTACCTCTCAAGTAATAGAAACAATATGACACATTTTGGCGCCCAAGTTTCCAGAAAATAAGATTGGTGAATTCAACAATTTGTTACTCCCATTAATCTTGGTCGCCAAATTCCATTTCGCGAGCCGTAATTAATGCGAGCGGTAATTGAGTTGTGATTACATTACCTAAACCAACAGAAACGACGCGACGCGACGGGGACATCCACAAACGGAAATAAAAACAATCGAAACAAAGGCTTCTCTTAAAATTTATAACGAGTGTAACAGACAAGGGAGTTTTATTTCACAGTAATTGAACTAAATGGAACTCGAGAATATTTTAACGTTAACGGGCGATAAACAAAGGTCCAGTGAACTGGAGTTCTTTTATAAATTCATATTAAATGTAATGAAGGAAGTTTTACGGGATGGTTTGAGCACCTTTACTTTGTTTCAGGCTTGTCTTCAGAAAACATGGGAGCAATTATGCTAGAAAACATTAAAGTAGCTCTATCGTCTATCACTTTACAACAAATAAAAAGTAAACTTAACTATACTCGTACACTCAACACAATCAGATGATATAATGAAAGTGAATATTTCTGATGGGATTCGGACTCACATTTAGTGCAAGTTAATGTTGTTTTATATTAATGTTCTAACTAAGGTCATGTTGTATTTACGCTTAAACCTTCGCGTACTTAGTATAGGTATTCTTAGCCATACATTTTTATACCCGACGAAACTTTTGTCGTATCCTAGGCATACCTCTTTTTATACTCAATGAACCGTTGCCGTTGCCGTCATCGGGCACTAAAAGGTATTATACTCCATTGTACTACAACTTCAACTTCTTTGAAAACTTTGTTATTATTAAGTATATTTGTTGTAATAGAAGAGATATCTAAGTTATTATGTCGTAAGTTGTATCAATAAATTCTTGCCTCTTTCTATAATTATAAGGAACAGTTACAGGACAGTATCAATGAAGAACTTATGAATTTTCCAAAGTTATTTTGTCAAAGGCGTGTGATATAATATACTTAACTCGAAAGAACCAACTCGTCCTTCATATCTATTCAATGTACATTGGAGTATTTGTACAGGATAGCGTGTAGGGCTTTGTGAATATGAAATATTTTGAGAGAATGTTATTTTTATATTACTTTTGGGAACAGACTTACGGATTCCAGTACTATTTCTTCAATGCTCTAGTGCCGTCATGTTGGTTGGTCTTACCTCGCAGTCAAAAGCAAGTCATTCGTGTATGTATATTTACAAATACTAGAGGTCATCCAGTTGTCGAAATTCGACCGTCATTTACAAAATTATTTATTTTTATTATATAACACCATATATTATAAATATATAAAGCTGAAGAGTTTGTTTGTTTGTTTGTTTGTTTGAACGCGCTAATCTCAGGAAATACTGGTTCGAATTGAATAATTCTTTTTGTGTTGGATAGTCCATTTATCGAGGAAGGCTTTAGGCTATATAACATCACGCTGCGACCAATAGGAGCGAAGCATCAGTGAAAAATGTTGCAAAAACGGGAAAAGAGCCTAAAAAATTAAAAATGCTGCCGAAAGTCACTATTCCACGCGGACGAAGTCGCGAGCACAGCTAGTATATTATAAATTTTCTATTTGAAAACTTCTTCTCCATGTAAACTTTAACTATCAATCAAAACTCATACTCAAGCCATGCGCGCAATGTGCTTAAAAAGGTGCACGAAGTTTTCGCTTCACGTATTAATTTAATACTACTACTAGTGGTCGCCCAGTGGTCGAAATTCGACCATAATTTTATTAAGGCTGCACGGATATCTATCCTAAGCAATGAAAAATAAAAAAAAAATAGAATGTGAGTTTGGATTAGCATTGACAGATTTCGGCCGCACCTCTTTCATTTTTGAAATTTTTGAAAAGAGTACCTATATGCGTGTGTGTCAAATACATGGTAGTGTGTGTAATATTTGTTTTATTGATTTAATGTATTTTCATGAATAATTTAAAAAAAAAATATTAACATTCGGATAACCTTCTTCATATAAACTATTAAGTGTGCGAAATTTCATACTCCACCGTCGTGAAAAAGGGGTACAAAGTTTTTGCTTCACGTATTAATATATAGATATAGATTACATAACAATACAACTCTCTTCCAAATTTGTGATACCAAAATATTTATTTTGCCATTTTTCAAGTACCTACTTACTTACAATTTACATACGAGTATGTCTGTAAGCATGCAAGACCGCGTAAGAGCAGTTTTATAAAAAGCTATCTGCTTTTCAAAATTTTTCAGAAAGACGAAATACGACGTTATAAACGCGAGTAGATCCGTAAAAGTTGTTTCATTTCAAGACGAAATAAGTGAATATCTTGGCCATTCAAATATTAGTCCGACTGAACTTGTTCATTGGAAATTATGTCATAGGAAAATAACCAAAATGTATCTATTAATAGCTTAAATTGTTTAGATCCTAAACGAAGTAGATAGGTATCCAAGGTAAGTATACCTTTTTATACTCATATTTTTCCGACTGAACTTGTTCATTGGGAATTTTTTCATAGGAAAATAACCAAAATGTACCTATTAATAGCTTAAATTGTTTAGATTCTAAACGAAGTAGATAGATATCCGAGGTATACCTTTTTATACTCGAAGTTGCATCTCTCTTCTGTGGTTGCACCTCGGCAACTTGGTCGAAACGTCGGTTAATAGCCGTAGTGTTTACAAGCGCCAAGAGCTCCGGTAACCGCTTTACTTTACAAAAATCATGTTTGCCGACCCAGTCGAATTATAATATATAATATTCTATTGTTTAACTAGGTAGCCAGTGAAGGGTAGACTAGTCCTTAACAAATATTGGAAGAAGTTAGCTTTTTAAAGGCAAACCAGAGAGTTGAAGTTTGTTTTACGCCAAAGTAAAGAAACTCTATCAATCTCAAATAGGTAATTTATTTTACGTAACATAATGGAATTGTAATCGAACATGACGATACCCACAAACCACTTTCGCTGGTCGCGAGTTATCAAATTTAATTATGTCTGTCTGTCCGTTGATAAAATGTAGGGAAAGGAAAGGCTCGTGCCCCTGCAGTGGGGACATAAAATTAGCTGGTTATACAGGTATTTTGCAGACATTTTTGACATGAAAATCACCTCATAATATGTATGTTTTCATGTTGTGTTTACTAATATTAGGAACTACACTTAAATGTTTATATATACATACACTTTGGATCTTTTTCCACACCTTTCTGTGACACGTTGTATACATACAAATATCTAAGAGTGGACCTGGTTGTTTTATGATATACTACAAACGGAATAGTGCGGGATGGCGTCGTATAGCATATTAGCAGCTTTTAAAATACCTATGTAGATATGTGTATGTTCTAAGGTGTGAAACTAATAAAAAAAATCGGTTTAAATACCTATCTGTTTTACTTAATAAGTAGTTGATTAATCGTAAAGCGTCACTTACACGAATAACTACCTACATTACAAATAATCCCAGGTACACACGGCGGCAGATCAACCTACCCAAAACTGTCAAATTTCTACAATCAATTTTGAACTTTATTGTTTAATTATAAGGATCAATATTCATTGGAGAAATTTGACAGATTTGGGTAGGTTGATCTGCTGCCGAACGTACATACTAACAAAAAGTTATCCTGTTAGTAGATTAACAATCAAAATGTATGATGAGAACGTAAACAAAGTATCTAAATATATTTTACTTTTTATTATAGACAACCATCATTATTACAGAAAACCATAGATAGAGCGGCTATCCCTGCACCAAAATCCACTTGTAGCATATTTGCTGGACCCGTCTGTGGTGGTCAAGAGACTTCAACGGGACCACATTATTTGATTGGTAGGGGCGGCGCTGGCTACCCCACTAGAAAAGCTACATATTTACTTGCAACAAATTTGCTTATTGGTCTAACGACCGATCGCAAATATTTACCAAAAATAACAAACTTTTTATTAGAGTAACTAGACTGTAATCTATACATGTTATAGCTACACCGAACCGAATCACTTTTTCAATTCGAGAAATTGATAATAAAAAACATAGACTGTAATGTAGTGTGTAATGGCTGATTTTTCAATCGACAGTTACAAGTTTATTCATCGAATAATTTTGACATAATGCAAATTTTCTTTAGAAATTATGTCACAATGACAATGTTATTCATTGGATAGAACATGGATAGAACTTACCTGAGGATTGAAAAATCAGGCCCCAGTCGAATAATAAAAACAACTTCTGCGTCACTAAAATATGACGCACGATGTCTTGTCGTTCTGTCTCTACACAATCAATAAAATAATTGTCCTGACAAATGACTAGTGTACACAAACAAAGCGTAAACGCCGTGCCACGGTATAGTACATACTCGTATAACTGCTTCGAGTTTATAAATACACGTCGTCATAATTATCATTAACCTATATTATTAGTCCACTGCTGGACAACCACGTGGTACAAACTCGTAGCCTGTTTACTTAATATCCACTAAAAACAGATTGTAGATAATTAAGATTCATGCTTCCTGTAGTCACGTAAGTTTTAGCTCTATATTTTGTGGTTTTAGGTTATTTATAGCGCAGTGGTTAACGCGCCCGTTCTACGACTGCCGACGTTAAGCAACTTTTGCAAAGGCCGGTTATCGGATGGGTGACCAAAAATGCATCTTCTCGAGCTTCTTGATGCTTCGGAAGGCGCCGACACAAAGCCGTTGCTCTCGGCTGCATTAGCAGTCGTTAACAACTACCAATCCGCACTGGGCCCGTTTTCTCTTACTATCCATGTGCCAGTGGGGACATAAAATTGAGCTGGTGAAAGAAAGCCCACAAATCCCCAGTGGCCTTCGTGGTAAGTTATAGCACTAAACAAGTAAGAGAAATAATGTTTTATTTTTTTAAATCTACGCTCATTGGCATGTTTTTTTCAATTTCATGGGCATTAAAAGTAGATCAAAGTTTGCTGCTATAAAATAATACATTCAATACTAATTAAATACAATCATAATCATTTAAAAACAATATGCACCTGTCCGCGACGCCAGTGGCATTCGTACTAAAAAAAACTAACATCTAATTAATGGCAAAAATATAAGGAAGAGTTTCCCGACTCGGGAAGCAACAAGAAACCGTCATTAAAAACCTATTAATATGTGAGCGAACTTTCTCATTTCCTTTCAAGTTTAGTCATTAGCTACCAAGTAACAGATGCACTAACCAGCAGAGTGCCAGCAGTTACTTCTCCAACACTTTAAGGAAACTCTTTCATTTTCACTAATCCCAATAAAATTTTAAAGTTTCCTAAGTTCCTCCGTTTCTTCATTCTAAAACAATAAGCCATTTGCAGTGTTACTTACGGCTTCTTCTCGGTCAAGTTGGACTTTTCATGGGCCGTAGCTCAAGCTTTGATACGAGCGAGCTAAGTAGGGAAACTAAACTGCTTAATATCGTAGCCTCCGCTTACTGTAACCACCTGTTATTGTTTTTTTTCCTATTAGTTGATGGCTTCGTGCGATTAGCACATTTAGCCAGAGTCAAAGTAATTTTTCTTACAAGTAATACATAATTATACAATATTTCCTTCCTGCCTGTATGATGATGATGAATGATAATAGAAATGAGAAGTGAGAAATGATATTCTCAACCCCTCGAGTATCTCAGTAAAGATGTGGGGCGTTACTAATTCCTGCGCGGACTTCTTGAGACAATTTGAAAAGTGACGTTGCATGTTTTGTTTAATTTGCCAACACGCATACACACTCACGAACACTTAACAGTTAACAATACACTATTATTTCACATTAATATTCGACATTACACCAATTTTAGAAAACAAAACAAAACCGCAGACATGAATCTTCACTTTCCCGCCAAGAAGTCACAGAGGCATTTATTTATTTATTTATTCATTAATTCATTGCAAGTCACAAAATAAGGAATCCCAGAATGCAAGCTTAATCATACCGCGCTCGAACAACGAACGCACACACAAACCCTCTCATCTCAGGGACACGGAATCTCACAACACTGCCACAATACACATAATATACAGTAGTTTAACTGGGCCGTATTCTTGAGTTAAATACCTACGGCTAGGCGGAGCGCTAGGGTTGGCGCCTACAAAAATAAAGCAGGCTTGTGTAGATTTGTATTGTAAGTTCCTATGTGTGGAGTTTTAGGTTCAGGAATAAAACATGATGTACATAATAACATTTAATAACATATTTATTTATTAATTACATTATTCATAAGTTTGTAACAGAAAAGTGTTTCAGCAGGAAGTTCAAAATATGACATTGTTGTGTTTAGGCATCCGTAAACACAGCAGTTTGTATAATATTGTCGTGACGCCGCCATTATAACCACGTTGTTAAACAAAGAAACAAAAGGCGGGCGGGCGGACAGCGCGCGAGCAGAGCGGCGCGACGACACGACGCGACACAACCGACAGTTCACTCGACCAGCCTCGCTGGCGCGCGGCGTGTCGTGGCACTGCGGAGTTTTGCCATTTCCAAAATGGCTTAGCGGCCGTGTAAACGACGCCTTTGTGTGCGTGCGTCGATTCGGGCGCTTAGTATGAAGTCGAACTACTGTATATTATGTGTATTGTGACACTGCTGCGCTCGGACTGTTTCGACCTCATCCGATATTCCGAGTCTCTTC
This sequence comes from Eudonia lacustrata, assembly GCA_947562085.1. NCBI lineage: Eukaryota > Metazoa > Arthropoda > Insecta > Lepidoptera > Crambidae > Eudonia > Eudonia lacustrata. The sequence goes on from OX387314.1 coordinate 21,121,263, forward strand.
TTCGTGAAAATAACTTCTTCTGAAGTATTAATACAATTTTAGCTCTATTGTTAATTATTTATAAACAGTACCTAATAAATATTCAAAACCTTCTCCTCTGGAATATTAATGAGTAATGTGTCTAATTCCTCTGAATTATTCTGAAATATTTTCTGATCAAGTCGAAACAATTAACTCATACAATACCTGGTAATAAATAATACATCAAGCAAGTATGAGATAAATCAGTTACGCTACGCCATAGAAAATCTAATTTTAATAATTAATTAATATTTATGACTAAACATCCTTTGAGACGGATCTGTTTGAACTTTTGAAGGAAAGCTTTTGATTTATTTTCCTTTTTACATGCTTTCAAATAACATCTTCTTAAAGGAAGTATAAGCACCTCTGTAGCCCCGACGTTGGAATTTCGATCTCAGATCCAGCTATGGTTAGATTCCCAGCTATGCGTACACCTAAATAAGACTAAACACTACTTTTTAGTTATCTTCCCTAAGACTATCTCCATTACACTGATGTTAGTAGCATTGCTGTTCTGATAGTCAGACAGAAGATAGCCAGTTCCTAAGTAGTAAGGATTTTTGGTTAAAACCTCTTTCCGGCGGTAGTTAAATAAAAAAGGTATTATTACACCTCAGGAAAAAGGTTATGCTCCTCTCTAAAAACACTATGCTCCCAATGTGGAAAGGTTTGCAGTCTTAAAAGACATTTAGGCGCTGCGTAAACCTAAACCTTTTTACCTGTTGCCAACATGGGTTACTTATTACCAACCGCCAACAAACAGTAAATATTTTATTTCTGTACCTAGTTCATATGAAATCGGAACTTTCCTAATAATATGAAATGTAAGTAGACTTGTCACTACTCGCCTCGACGCATCAATCGCTGATCAAGAAAAGTTGAATGTAATCCAAAATGTTGTTATTTACTTTAAGTTTGGATTTTATTTATAAATGTATGGATTACCGAGTTGTCTATTAACCCAATTAGTCCGACCAAGTGTTTGTGTGTTGTTGTAAATAAAACTCTAAAAGTATTACATTAGGGTACATCTATATAATACTTTTAGGGGTGTTATAACACCCTGTCGGAGCAGGTGGGTATGATTTCAGACAAGTATTATTGTTACATTAAATTTATCTTACTGCCATACTAAAGCAATACCCATGTAGATATTACTTAGAGTATTTTAAGTAACTCACGAAACACGGGTTTCTTCTTTAAGAAGCACGCTATGCCGTTGGTCCCGGTTGTTGATGTAGAGTGCCAGTCAGGCAGCCGTTAAAACCCATCATCCATAACCAACTAACCAATATTCTCCCTTAGAAAAACATATTCATTTTAGATATTATTTAATACCATTTTTCATTGATATAGGTACTTTATTTCGGCGAATACCTAAGTACTAAGTAGTTACCTAACTATTATTGTTTTACTTTTCCACAAAAACAGCACTGAAGTAGGTACTATACGTACATTTACATTTACGTTATTATAATAGATCATTAAAAACGGTCATGTCATATCTGACTAATAATATCAATTTATTTCATTTTACTTTATAAATAACACGTTTTTTATAATAGGTTTTGTGAAAATTCGTTTAGTATAATTGGATTCAGGGGTTTTTGTTATTTAGAAGCTTAAGGCGCTTTACAACAATAAACATTTTCACTTATTTATCACTTAAGATATCGAGAAATAAACGAAACTCGCCTCTTGGAACTCTTACAAGGTTGAGTGAAATACTGTTGGCACGTTGATGAAAAATTAATAATTATTTATTGTTACTAATAAATAAAACTTCACAACACGACTCAAAACTAATCTAATCACAACAAAATTAATAATATACAAAGTGTTTACATAATTGAGTAAGTTTTGCTTATTATATCAACATAAAATGATGTAAACTGTAATTGTTTCTGTTTTACTTACTTACTTACTTAAGTCGTCGTCTGTCGTGATTATTAGTGTTCGGAACGAAGGGGGCTAACGGGCTAACGTACCTAAAGTTGCCGACAAGACAAGACAGTGGTTAAAACGACCAACAATTTTTTATCGAATCCCGAATCCCGGAAATAGTTTTACTTCTGCGTATAGTCTTAGTAAACATATTACTCATATTGTTGTATTTTAAACAATTCCAACGTCCGCTTTAAAAAAAATATAATTTTGAAATGGATAAATTATACATTTTGTGTTAATCTTTTGTCTAAGCATAGCGCCAGATCCGTCCTACAAACAATAAAAATTCTATTGTCTGTATATTCACAGCAGACGACAGCATAATCGATAATATACGTTTTCAATTCAAAATACAACAAAACGAGTAATTTCATGTTAGTACAGACATACAGACTACTAAGAAGTAAAACTATTTCCGGGATCTGGGATTCAATAACAAAATTTTGGTGGTTTTAACCACTCTTAGTCATGTCTTGTCGGTAAGTTTAAGTAAATTAGCCCCTTCATTATAATCGCTGGTTATTATTATTACAGACACAATAGAATATTAATTGTTCGGCGGCGCTGATTCGCGCACATGAAATGAAATAAAATTAATATAAAATGAAAAAATGAAATGAAAATACATTTATTGGCACACACTACAAAATTACACGATACTCACAATAACAATACAAAACAAAGACAAAAGACAAAGTGTGGCCAACTAGGCCCCAGCCTCAGCACGTGCTACAGCGACATAGAGCCGCTGCAACGCTGCACATGCACATCATAGGTTCATCATCAGCTCATCAACGTCTCCACTGCTGGTGCACGAGCCTTCTCTATAGATGGATAGGGAGAACGGGCCATAAACCACCACGCGGGCCCAGTGCGGATTGGTGGTTGTTAACGACTGCTAATGCAGCCGGGACCAACGTCTTTACGTGCCTTCTGAAGCAAGAAGGAGCTCGAGATGATACATTTTGGTCACCCATCCGATGACCGGCCTTTGCGGAAGTTGCAGACCAGGCGCGTTAGCCACTGCGCCATCGAGCTCCGCGTTGATATCATAGGTTGTTGTTGTGGTATTATATTGTAACGGCAGCGCAATAATAATATCAATGTAGTCATGGTTTGCGGTCTTTAACACCCGAACCTCTAGTAAGTTAAGGCAACAGCGCTCCAAAAGCCATACCAATTAATTTCTTGATTTAGAAATAAAGTTAGCCTATTCCTTACTGAATGTTTGTTGTTTGCAAACAAATTAAGATCGGATGTCGATGACGTAGATGTTGGCATTGAACAAGGCTCACTCAGGCTTCCAAAGTAAGTGGACAGTCAGACTATATTTGCACATAGCCTGCATAGCGATAGGACCTTGGGTGGGATTTTTCAATGTCACTAAATATCAATATTAAAATTAAAAGTTACATGAAATATACTACAAAAAAAATCAATTTTTGCATTAATTAAATTTTGATAGTTAAGATACATACCATTCGAGAATTGATTTATAGATACCAGTAACTTAGGTAATTATTGTCACCAATAAAAAAATCGCAGCCTTGACTCAAATGTCAGAAAAAAAGTCATCCATCACGTCATCTTTCTTGCATAATTAGAAGCGCACCTGACTTTGCTCGGATTGTCGAAGGGTTTAAAACCCGCTTTTTTTCGAAATTTTTAATAAATTCCAGTCACATTCCTTAAGTACAAAATGTATGACGTTCGGCTGCCATTTAGAGTTACCCACGCATATAACATTACACGTGTTAAAGAAAAATTTAATACCAACCTAAGCACGTCTATCATATCCGCAAATTGGGAACAGGAAAACGCAAAGATCCGCGACAATTGATGCTCTGACGTCATTCATGGTAGCTCGCAACACGATAAACCGACTGCGCTGTCGCACAAAATAAAGATACTACAGAAGGAACGCTTCATACAAACGTGCTCGAGCAACACACACATATACTTAGTTGTAAACCAGCGGTTAGAAACGAATAACCAGCCGCTTGATACCGGGTAGATACCCGACTTGAGCATCGAAAAAAAAACTATTTTGATTACATTTTTTTTTGTTAAACTTTTATTTTTGTTATGCAGTAGCAATTATTATGTTCGGCTATTTTTTTTATTTTTTTTTAATAAACACCGAAGACACCGTTTATACCTACTAATTTACTTAATTCAGAGACGAACAGGAAACTATGAAACAACGTTTGTGTTTAGGTGGTGGTGTATGAAATTATAAGAATTAAGGTAGCTAAATTAGTTTACTTTGGATTTAACTATCATTATAAACCAAACAAAGAAATACAACTAAATGCTTACTACATATTTCCAAAACATCTTTGACAAATAAAAGTCCTATTCCACTGCTGTGTCACATTTTGTATGAGAATTTTGAATTTTTAACACTTAATACAGATGCAAATGGCATTGTTTATGTCTATTTATGTTAAATGTATCCTATAGTAAATACATCGAAAGAGAAACAACAAAAACCAAAAAATAATCATGTGAATATATCAATGAAATGTAAGCAGCAGTTTCCAGCCGCTAGTTATCGCTAGAACCAAATAAGCCGTTTCTAGCCGCTACGCTACAAATGTTAGTAACCAGCTTCACATCTATACGCACACATAGACAACCTCACACACGGCATCTCGCAACAGCTGCGCTGGTTCGGACTGGTTTGAGATGGTCCGAGAGTCTATATGTGCGTTGGTCGAGAGCGGTATGTAAGAGAGCCCTCGCCCACGTCCGATAATCGGCGGAATTCTATGTCCTACAAAAACGCGGTCACAAAATCGGTACTTAAGACCTCGGCGAAAAAATCGGTAATACAAACAGTCAGTCGTGGGCTGGAGTCGTTAAATTTACCTTCTGCGAGTCTACTTATTTTATGGCTGTGCTATGCCAAGTGACTCATCTTGCTTGAACGCATGAGCTGCTTATTCTGTGCAGCGTAATATAAAGTTGATAAATTAATGAGGAAGCATTTCCCCAAAGTACTCCTATGGAGTGGGATGCAACATTATAAATACCACGATATTATTTCTTTGGAGTAGTCTGAGAATAAATGTATTATGGGTTTCTTATCTTTTCAAAACAAAAGAATGGAGTACTTTTGGATTGACCCTTCTATGACATTACATATTTTTTAAATATCGTTAATACGCTAAGCGAAACTTTTTTAAATAAAGTTAACCGCTTCTAATGTTTTTAACAAACAACGCAAAAGTTGTCGCGAGTCTTTTGATAATCTTAAGGCGACACTTGAAATAAATACATCAACTTTCATCGAAAGTTGTAGGAGTATGACAAGACCAACGAATCTGAAATTTTGATATAGATAACTTTATGCCTTTGTCTTTAAAACCCTTGCTTAAAATACGATTGTGCAATTTTGACTCGATCGTAATTCTTTACGAAAATACCTCTAAAAAATCGTTAATGCAAAAATTACTATGGAATTGCTTAATCTATATGTTTTGAAATCACTCAAATATATTGATAACATCAATATTCTTAATTTTGTTGCTGCATATGTTGATAACTAAAACCAGTAATTTTATAAAAACATATTTTTAGATTAAGAATAAAGATTTAAGAATAAAGAGAAGAAAGAAGGATAAAGATTTAGTTATACGTAGCGCCTGCGACAATTGAGACAGCAAAGACCGCAGAATCTAAAAAAATATTTTTATAAAATTACTGGTTTTAGTTATCAAAATATGCAGCAACTAAATTATGAATATTGATGTTATCAATATATTTGAGTGATTTCAAAACATATAGATTAAGTAAATTTCATTGTAATTATAACAAGCTGTATGGGATCGCAGTAAATTTTGTATACTGATCTCCAAACTTCAGTATGAAGATGGCACTAAATGATGATGATGATTGTAATTATAGCATTAATGATTTTTTAGAGGTGTTTTCGTAAAGAATACAATCGAGCCAAAATTGCACAATCGTGTTTTTGAGCAAGGGTTTTTAAACACAAAGGCATGAAATTTCAGATTCGTTGGTCTTGTCATACTCCTACAACTTTCAATGAAAGTTGATGTATTTTTTTCAAGTGGCGCCTTAATAACGCCTTGACCTTGAAACTTTTATTTTAAATTACAATTTCAAAACTAAAAATAGCTATCAAACAAGACGACTGGCCTAAGGTGGGACTCGAACCCACTACCTTTTACAGCAGCTTTTCCAACCGTCATTGTTCCTATTTTCTTTCTTGTCTTGAAAAGTTGAAACAAAACAACATACAGCCTATATAAACGTCACGGGATCAAGCCTTCCCACATTACATTCACATTACACACATCACAGATCGGCAGATTAACTTCCAGACATCCCAGTCACACTATTAAATAATATCTATAAGGACTGTACTTTAAGAAGTACGAAATTGGGGTGCCGTAATGGGAGGTAAAAAAAAATCATTAGAAATGTATCATCTCGAGCTCCTCCGTGCTTCGGAAGGCACGTAAAGCCGTTGGTCTCGGCTGCATTAGCAGTCGTTAACAACCACCAATCTGCACTGGGCCCGCGTGGTGGTTTAAGTCCCGTTCTCCCTATCCATCCATAGGGAAGGCTTGTGCCCCAGCAGTGGGGACATAAAATGAGCTGATGATGATGATCATCATCAATGGAAAGGTGCCGAAACGAAACTAAGCCATTAAACTCACACATTACCAGCGCAAAACTAAGAGATATCAAATGACCTGCTACCTTTTAATTACATTGAAAAATATCGAAACCGTAGACTAATTAAAGTAAAACATGGCCTTTTCAGTTTGCATATCGCAGCGTCCTCGGCTTAAGCGTTACGCCGAGAACAAAAGGCCGGCATTTTTTCCATTTGCCGTAATAACTTGCTATCAGCTGGAAACAGCAGACACTTGACGTCACCGGGGAGGAGCACGGATGCCGCGATAACGTTAATTAAGCTTAATTGAAAATATTGAAACCGTAATGGGAGCGCCGCGCCCGTTGGGAAACGTTGAAGGGATGGCTACAGGCTACAGCTACAGGCTAAACAGTTGATGGAAGTGCTATTAGATAGCTACGTAAATCGTCGAATTAATTTCCAGGTTATTGTTTACTTAAAGGAGACTTAGGACAAATCGGATTGTATTTAAGGAAAAAGAAAAGCGTTTAATTAGTAAAGAAAACAAATACAAGCAATTGATGACGACCGCAGACGAAACAAAAGAGCGTCGACAGCTCGTAGAAAAATACACAAAGTACTCGTATATGTACAGTCGAGTTCAATAATATGTATACACTTTTGACAGATGTTGATTCTTATTAGAAGGTAAATAAAAGTTACTAACTGTCAAAAGTGTATACATATTATTGAACTTGACTGTACATCAACAAGTGTTCAAGTACAATTCTTACGGAGTAAATAGTAGTTACTCCGTAAGAATTACACTTAGGACTGTTTAGTGTCGAATTTTCAATGCTCTAATAAGACCTGTTCATCTGATTAAGTTTACTCTCAAAATGGCTAAATATTGTAATTAATCAGACTAACTAGATTTAATTAAGAATTGAAATATTGATCCTAATTATAATTAAGATTTATTTTACTTAACACAGCACTCTTAGATTTTAGTAAACTAATAATTTTCGAGACGACTTTACTGTATCCATTTAGCACGTTACATAAGTGTTACTGTAATTAAATATAATACAATTATTCCTTCGCAATACTAATAATCAATCATTGCAACTCCACGGCACGGCAGGCTATTTACATTACCAATCGTAAAATCTGTAAAAAGCTACACAACAATGTGCTGTTAAAGGCCCATCGGCACTTGATTGGAGCCCGTCTCCATTCACCTGTGTCACTACTAGGGTTGCCAACCATACTTTAACCTTTCACCAGGATTCCTTCATTGTACTCCTGCCGGAACACAACAATGCTATAATACTAACATTAATGTTATGGCGACATATTTAGATGATATGGTGGTAGCTAGCCAGGCTAGGGTTGCCAACCATACTTTAAAATAACGTATCCTACATTATTATCTATCCCCATACTTTATTCTTTTTAATAAAAATAAAGTATGGAAAATACTTTATTTCCGACTAATGCATGCGTTTCAATGGAATATTCCTGTTGACTTAATTTCTGAACTACTGAATGATACTCAGACTTAGGTGAAGTGAAACGAAAAGCAGCGCTAATTTCTGAACGCGCTATAAAACGTCAAGAGAGTACAAAGAAATATGTTTTTAAACATTTAAATAAATAAATTTGGAAAATACTTTATATTTTTTTCAATTCCTTTTTTTATACTAGTTAGTGAAAAATTTACTTTAATTTCCTGAAAAATAGTTGGTAACCCTAGTCCCTACACCTGCTGTCAATTGTGGACCCCAATAACACGGTTGAACTCTGTCCCGTCACCTCTCACCTGCGCCACAAATAAGGAGACTGCAGAAAGTATGCTTACTTACAATCGCACTCGAGCAACGCGCAACGCACACTACGCAGGCCACATAATAAATGGCGTCGGGCGCGGACATGGCACGGGCGGCTTCCTCTTCCATTCAAATTTCATACTAAGTGCATCGAAATAAAGCGTAATTTAGGACACACGGTATGTCGTAGCTCTGACGTAGTATGACGCGCCATTTCGGCGCCCGCGACTCGCTTTATTTCCATGCACTTAGTATGAAAGGAGACCCGGCGTTTTATGCTTAAGTTGTATACTTTTTTAATTTGTAATTCAATAATATCTGGCAATATCTGTCAACAAATGACAGTTGTAATGGGAATGACGGTTGACTGACTGACTTGACGGCATTATTGACATTTCACTTTTTTAAAAGCAAAAGATTTATGGTTTATGCAGCCACGTTAGATATTTTTAAAGTAATGTCTCCCTTTTGAAGACTCAGTGTTTCCATATTAAAAAATATTAATAATTAAATAACTCTTATCCTCGATTCGATAAAAATAAGTCAAAACTTGGTTTAGGTAGCAAATAATATTAGCTTTACTTTATGACCAAATTAGAAAAAATGCTAAACTTGTATACAATAGTGTATAAGTTATACAAGTTTAGCATTTTTTCTAAGAGAAGTGCCGGTTCTCCTTTGAATGGGAGAGGGAGCCGCCCGTGCCATGTCCGCGCCCGGTGCCGTTTATATGTGGCCTGCGCTTCAGACAACATCTCACGGACACGGAATCAAGTAACAGCTGCACTCGAACTTTTTAATGTGTAACATCTTTCCGCTCGCTTTCTATAGCAATTTGTGGGAGTGATTTCGTGAAATGGGACGGAAGTATGTGCAACAGTGTAACAGGAAGTCGGGGAAGCGCGCGAGCGCGCGCCATTTTGTAAATTCAGTAATCGATATTATGAACAAGACACATATTATTATTATATGTGACATATTGTGTTATTTGACTATCAAAGGTCATTTTGTTATATCAAATGTCTCTAATGAGTATTTGATGCATTCTCTTCATGATTTCTAAAAAAATAAGTTACGTCATTGTTAATTCTATATTCTATTTTCTATTGTAATATTGATTTCAAAAGGTGAGATGTCAAATGTTACACCATCATAATTATGCGATTACTGTAAGGCTCGCTCGTTTTTAATTTTTGAAAGTTTGTTGATTTCCACTGGGCATTTTCAGCTTTACCGGGCTTTTCGGGGGGCGAGAAACTAAAAGGGTTCCTCAAGCCGTGTGAAACGAAGCACCGTCAGATGTTTTCTAGAGGGAACGGCATCACGCACTAGTGTGTCCCCGTGCCCTGCTAGATCAAAGGGTTCGGATCGGATCAGGGAGCGGAACAACCCGAGGGCGCCTCTAAAGGTTCGGACCTCGGCTCGGGTTGACCGGGTGCGCTCGGACTGTCCCGAGCTGTGCCGAGATCCGTGTCCGTGCAAGCGGTCTATGTGTGCGTTGCTTAGCGCGGTATGTATTAAGGCGACGCACCGCTAAACAATAAATCTCATACGTTTTAATACGAGCGTTTGCGCCCCGTACCATAAGAAAAACTGTTTTTTTCCCTTCAAATTAAAACTACAAATTATTTAAAAAAATGAACGATGAATGATGAATGATGATGATATAATATTGAAGTGTGTGTTAAGACTAATCTACTAAGAAAATTTAGATGCTTAAATCGGTCTGGTTAGCCTTTTAAATGCAAATCTATGTTTTAAAAGAGGTTACTTAGATATTTTTTTTCTCTGTTATAAAAGTTGACAAATCGTGTTTCTGCAACTAGCAAAATGAAGTCAATTGAATGAAAAATCATGTCATCAAATATCACTTTCATATGTTTTGTAATTGTTGGGAAAAAATCAAGATCCCGCCACGTAAATTTCCAATGCGTCGCCTTCACATTAAGCATACTTTCTGGGTCTCTCTTTATTATGTGCCTGCGCCCTTGATCGTGCGCCGAACCGCCCGCCCGCCCCCGGGACCGTGGCGTGCGACACAAATGTACAGTCAACTGCAAAAGTAGCTGAACACTTTAGCACTTTGCCTAATCAACTTAATAATCTAGTAATGGATACGTATGCAAATGTATCCATTACCTTCAGCAGTTGCAAGAGCGCGGTGCGCAGTAGGTGTAGCAGTATGTGCGCGTACATAATGAATGCCCAACCAACCTTTACGGGTACAAGCATTAGACTTTAATTTCACCTGATGTTAAGTGATGATAAGGCAGAAGGTGAGAGAACACTTCACCTGGAATCCTCAACCACTGAGGCTCTAGGTAACTTCTAGTTAAGGCGACGCATTGGAAATTTACGTGGCGGGGATCTTGATTTTTTCCCAACAATTACAAAACATATGAAAGTGATATTTGATGACATGATTTTTCATTTAATTGACTTCATTTTGCTAGTTGCAGAAACACGATTTGTCAACTTTTAAGCAGAGATAAAAATATCAAAGTAACCTCTTTTAAAACATAGATTTGCATTTTACAGGCAAACCAGACCGATTTAAGCATCTAAACTTTAGTAGTATTAGTCTATCACACACTTCAATATGCTAGTTATTTTTTTTTAAATAATTTGTAGTTTTAATTTGAAGGAAAAAAAATAGTTTTTCTTATGGTACTGGGCGCAAACGCTCCGTACTAGATTAATTAACTAGTTTAGCGGTGCGTCGCCTTAAGCTATCTTGACTTGGTTCTAAATTGGTCAGCTATTTTGCTACTGACTTTACAATACAGCAATCTCTAAACTACGACTAATAGTTTGGATGTATATTAATAATTAATCCTTTATTGTAAATAGAAAATACACATTAATAAACTTACACAAGAATACAAAGTTGAGCTTATCTGCGTAGTGTAGAACTTCTGCTGACTTTATGCATTCAAGGGAAATGGGTTGAACGTATCGCTTCATCACCATCAGCCTCTAAACGTCCCACTACTGGGCTCAGGTCTTCCTTACGCGAACCTTGGTGATAGGTTGCGGATCACCCTGACAGCGTGTGAGGCGAAGTAGCTACATGAGTTTTTTTGGGTATTCTGCCCTAAAAGAGCGAATCATCCCCGCTACGAGTATTGCATAACTTACTGAGGTCTTGCAATACTATGTTAAAATGTTAATTGAGTTAAAAAGCATTTTTTTTAATTTCCCTCCTTTAACCACATGGGGTCAGGGGAGAGTCCTACATAAACATCTGTGTACGGTCCAATAATCAAAAGGATTTTCGACATATTTTCATTAATAATCAACAGAAGTAAGTATACAGTGCCTTGTTTATCAAAGCCAATGGCGGCATGCCTGCTACTGAAACAATAAATTGACAATGTGTTATCTTATTGCAACAGCTACGACAGACGCCGGAAACATAAGGAAAAAGTTCGGACTATCTTACAAACCATTAAAAGAGTTTTATATTCGTGCAAAGCACTAAACTTTTGTGATGCATCTCCGTTATGTTAAGTAGCGGGCTATAAAACGAAACAGCTCCAAACTGTATGCACCCAGCGTGTTCGCTATCAATAAAATACAAAAAACCGGAGATTTTTCATTCACTTTTAAATGAAAGCGAAAGCTACACTTGCATACTTTGCGTAGGCAGATTTATATTATGCATTAACATTGACATTAGCATAATTTTCGAATTCTTATAGATTTACAAACTTTTTGATGACATTTGAAGACAGTCTCCAATATAGAAAACTTTGAGATTTTCACCAGAGTTATTTCCGTAATAACACGTGTTGTGATTGTGAGACTCCACTTAAACAAAATCTACCGTACAACTGGCTTTATGCAAAACGCGAAGCCCTTAATTTGAGGATGTTGAAAACTCCTTTTGGTTTATGTCTTCTCGTTTTTTATAACATATTATTGATTTATGTCAAATAAATGGTCTGTCAAGGAAAATTCGTTTTCTTGGTGCTGTTTGCTTTTCACAAATAATTTATTAAAAAATATCGCCCAAAGCGCGAGAAATATACATAATAGAAAACTTAATCTTAAAAAAATATTTCGAAAAAAATATGTTAATCATAAATTCATTGCGTACGAAAAGGCAAGTATAACAAAATCATGAAAATTGACTACATTCGACGACGTTGAATCAGAAAACATTATGTATATTTGATTGCTTATGAAAACAGCCAGGCAGCGTCTCCATATGTCTAGGGAGCAACGAGGTGATAAATTTATAATGGAGTTTGCGCTCCGCTTAGCGTTATACAGCCTTTGGAGGTCGCCGTATCAAATGCAGTGGAAAAGCTTACGTGTGTGCGGTGAGACGGGCCACATACGACACGTACGTTTTAAAATACTAGTAACGTATTCCCATTTATACCACCTCCCCGCAGCTTCATATCGTCTTAGATAGCATGTACGTATCCAGATAAATCCCCCGGGATAACATTGGCGCAAAGCGAAATTGCAAATTGCAATCCAAACAGTGCCGTTTTCATTTCAATCGCATTGCAAGTAGCGGAGCGGATAATAAATATTGGATATTTTCTGCTCTTTTGTGCGGCAATCGCTGTATTATTATACGCATTATGATAAAAATGAGACAATTTTATTTCACAGTTAAGTCTTAAAATCTCAGTCCTCCGTATAAATCCTCAGTCTATATACGTCCCACTGCTGGGGCTTTCTCATAAGTACAATAAGCACACGGGAATTTCTGGCGATACCCACCACAGGGCTTGATAACGTTACCAAACTCACACTATAAGTATCGTTAAGTAACGTTATTACTTTATAGTTAAACTGGTAGTGGTAATGCGGTTACACGTTATATCTGGTATGAAATCGTTACTATTTTCGTTTCACTTTGGCTATTTCGCGTAAAAAGACTAACTATATTCGGACGTTTGTTAGTTTACCAGTAAAAATACCACCCAGGTAACGTTACTAAGAATAACGTTATCTTCGCATGATAGATATAACGTAACCTTATTAACGTTATTCAAAGCCCACCACGCTGGCCTAAAGCGGGTTTGTGGGTTTTAAGACTGCCATCATTCGACAACGATCAAGAAATCAATGCCTTCCGAAGCACGAAGGTACTAAACAAATTTTGATTTTGTGACCCATTTAGTAACCCGGCATTGCAAAAGTTGCTTAGCCTGCAAGACCGCGGGCTGAACGCGCAAGGCGCGACGCCCCATTGAGCTCTTACCGTGAAAATAAACCACAATATCACGATAGAACAACAACTTTCATTCCAGCAGAGTATCAAACATTCTCGTTGTATATAGTAACTTTCGAGTTCCGAAGTAATTACCGATATTTCTCTCGCTGTTGTACCACCGATCTATTTTTAATGTTGCCAGCTGGTAACACGTAGATGTATCAGATAGAAACATAGATCGTGAACACTGTAAGTGTGTTCACACTTCGTTAAAATATTTGGCAACAAAACGTCATAAATTCAGCAGAATTGTAATGTATTGTGTTAAAATTAAGTCAAACGTTTCATTTTGGCGCGCGTCCGTAATCTGACATGAAAATTATTTATTTATTTATTTATTTACAAGTTTATGTACACACATAAAAAGGTAACAAAAATAAAGGTAAAGTAAATTTAGTACAAGGGCGCTGCTTATTTCAGTGCTGAAATATCTTCCAGCAGGCCCGCAAAAGGAAACATTATAAATAGAGGTAGAAATAATGTGTACCTCCTACAAATTTAAATAAACTTACATAAATATTTATAATACACATACATACTAATAATTGCATAAACAAAGGAAAATTTAATATACAAAACAAAAATAAAAGTTAAAAAAAAAGAAATCAATATACATAAGACGACAGAATCAACCGGGCAGGTAGTGTTCCTTCAAACGCTTTTTAAAAAGGCTGATGTTAGGAGAGTCCTTTATATTAGGCGGCAGCGCGTTCCACAACCTGACAGCATGCACGGAGAAGGAGTAGGAGAAAAAATCAGTTTTATGGGGAGGAGTTTTCAATTGGTGTAGAAGGTGGGACCTGCAGAGAGTACCAGGAGGATGAGAAAAGGAAAAACGTTCTTGCAGATAGGATGGATAGGAGGGATTATGAAGGATATTGAAGAGGAGACATAAAAGCCTAGTATTCCTGCGTAGGCGAATTGGGAGCCACTTGAGCTTCTCGCGGAATCTAGAAACATGGTCATACTTTCGTAGACCGAAAATGAAACGAATATATAAGTTTTGTAGGCGTTCAAGTTTATCAAGAAGCTCCTCAGTAGCGTCCAAGTAACAGGCATCAGCATAATCAAATAGAGGCTGTATAAGAGTTTGGGCGAGGGTGACTTTAGTCTTATAAGGCAAGAAACTTTGGAGACACTTGAGCGAATGGAAAGAGAAAAACACTTTACGACTAACCTCAGTGATGTGGCTTTTCCAGGACAGATTAAAGTCTAGAGTGACACCCAGGTTCTTGACCGTGTCGGAGTAAGGTAATTATACTGGTTATCTTTGATTTACAATGTCGCTGTTCAAGCTTACTGTATGATTCGTTGTTGTGTCGATTCGAACGTAAATTTGGCATTCCCCGGCCTATATTTAAAATACGTCAAATCCAATATTGTCTAACGAAGCCAAGATGATGTTTGTATCATTCAAAAATTCAGTTATTTGTTGATTTGATCGCAGTAGGTTGAGGGTCACCTCAGAGAGATGCTGCTGCCCATCCTCTGGAATGGTCCCTTAGTCGGCTTTTACGACACCCACAGGAAGAGATGGGGTGGTACAATTCTTTATCCCCGGCACCACACAGGGAATAAGAAATAAGAAAGAATAGAAACATTATTAGATCTCAAATGCCGCAATGTTACTAACGATGATAATCCTCGTTTACGGGAGGGGTCTTGTAATATCAAACATTATTTTGTTTCAAGCGTAAATGTAAATTATGGTTATAAAAAAACAAAACGAAGCGGCTAGGATAATGTTTAAATTATAATAATTGTAATAAATTGCAGTAGGGAAGATGTGATTTAATTATTTCTACCTAAAATTATTTCATATAACTTAACTGTTGTCACATTTCCTTGGAAACGTATAAAAACTCACGCTAGGTTGTGGCAGAATATCAGCTACTTACAGCCTTAGAGCATTTAATGCTCTAAGGCTACAGCTGTCGATTCAGCCGTTTGATGCTGGGCCACATTACCTTTTTGTTCCATATTGTTACTTTTATGATAGTTTTAAAACTTGTAATTTTGAACAAATAAATACTTTTTATTTATTTTATTATTATGATACTCTTTATTTATTTTCATTCTTAAAAAATTAAAAAAACAAAAATTATTATTATTAATAATAAGAAATTCCTAAATCACCTGTCAGCCTAATCGGTTAAAGTTAATATCGTCTTTATTATATTTTTAATTAACATCACAAGGTTTATTAATACTTTGCTACGTCGTAATTTGATATACAAAATTCTGATAACACTTTTGGAGGGAAACATTTTTTTAATAACTCTAGGCGTGATTAAAAATACCATTATAATAACGAACTGAAATGAATTATGTTGAATTGTATGTGTGAATTACTTGTTTTAGAATATTAGATAAGAAAAAAGATTTTTACAATTTTTATATCGCACTTGCTGGCAAGTCGATAATGCTGAAAATGGAAAGGCATTAGCTCACTGCGCTCCGAATAATCCGGGACGCATGTAGCGGCGAATATACACGCGTCTCTTTTCCACAACTGCTATAATGCTTTAAGTGCTCATAGTTAGGGGGCAGGTTTGAATTCCGCGCGTGTAATTTTTCGAACGCTTTTCCTGGAGGATATCTGTGAATTGTGAACTGATCCGGTATATATAGGTATAGCCGTTTCAAGATAATCATCTCTGAATAGTAATCTAAAGGGATCTCGGGCTATTAACCACACCTCTGACTTCAAATGCGTTTGAGACCAACAGTCATATTAATGTATTGTCATTAAAAATATATGCTGAGACAGGGGTTATTTATTTTTTTAACTTTTTTTTGTATTTACTTTGTTTTTTGCTGTTTTATTTTATTAATAAACATTTTGATGTGAATCGAATGCGTGTGCGATTGTCAAAAAATGTTTTTCTTTCATTCTTTCAAAAAAATAACGCAAAAGCATATGAACCACTTAAGGTTCATTCTGAACTGTTTAAAGGATTTTCAATTTAAGTGAATCAGTAATATTTTATAAGAATTTGAACTATCACTATTTAAACGGTCACTTGCAATAGAGTACCTAATTATTAACAGAATTCTCACCATGTTTATTATTTGTGAGTATCCGATATTTCGGCACAGTTGCATGTGCCATGATCACGGAATTACTGATGTTAATGCGGGTGGGTTTTTTATAAGCAGATAAAACGATCCACCCTCTTCCTTAGTCGTACTCGTTACTCGATGCCCGTACCACTGGTTTCTAAGTCAGTATTTACTCGAAATTGCTCACGACACAATACACTCACAGTACCGGAACGCGAAACGGCTTTGTTGTTGTTTATGCTGTTTTTAACAAGACTAATCACTGGATTCCAGACACGCGACAGTTTGAGCCCATCTTCACGATCTTCACGATTGAAATTTTGAATTTCATAATTTCAATCGCTTCTCTCACCAATCTAGGTACGTAGTGGCGTTCTGTCGAAATTATCTGAAGGTTGTAAAACTCAATCCAGTGATTAAGACCCGACTGGATCAGATGTTCAGCAATGGCCGATTTTTGCGTCTCGTCGTTCTTGACAGCTTTGATGAGCTCCTTAATTCGGCAGGCGACTGTAGGTACGTACGTTTCGTTTGGTCAATATAGGAGCTACCGCAGCAGCTGCAATTCACCTGCTTACCAGTCTACAAGTTTTTCTTCAGGTCTTGGTCTTGCTAACAGCAAATAAAGACAATCAAATTCAGCCGTAAGCTGACGGGTTTAGAGAGTTGTCAAACCCAATATTCTGATTACACGCTTTTATTTGCGGTTGAAGCTTCGTGCATCCGTTTATAAATACATTTGGATCTTCGTTTTGCCGTCCTTCAACTGTAGGACGGCCAGAGCTGAGTTAATTTTTTGCTTCTCAAGACATTTTTTTTTAAAGTATCCCTATCTAATTTTGTAGTCTTTTATGCTTTTAACTTTGTATATTTCTTTTTTCATTGCTAACGGGTTAGTCCGTTAGCAGGAAACACTTATTTATGTTAATTGCTACGTTATATAGTGTAGTGTGTCGTGAGCGATTTCTAGTGAATAGTGACTTAGAACCCAATGGTACGGGCATCGAGCGCAAAAAACGACTAGCGAAGAGAGGTAGATCACTTTAACTGCTCATAAAAAACCCACCCATTATGTTCAGTAATTCCGTGATCATGGCGCATGCAACTGTGCCGAAATATCGGATACTCACAAATAACAAACATGGTAAGAATCCAGTAATATTTTGTTCAAATAAATATAATAACATTTACAAATATGTACTTATATTATGCAGCACAATTTTTTGGCATTCAAGGTTTGTGCGTCATCCAAGATAAGGGTAAATTATAAAATTGAAAACTTGTAAGTAGGTATCTATCTACCTTAAATCCAACTGGAGATAGTGATAACCAACTGATTACTAGATTGCACACTTGTTTAGCCACATCAAACAAAGGATGCGCCAGAATATCATTTAAAATGACAGCATGACATTACTCTGAATCCGGAGTAGCGAAGGTATCTGGCGCATAGAGCCTTGACTACGTACATTTAATTTGTGTTTCTATTGATATTTCTATCCGTATTTCATCTTATATATATTTCATAATAGGTATTTTTGTAGATATATATAATAAACGTTTTCGATCACTTATATAAAATATGTATGTAACTATGGTTTTTTTTTTCATTATACGATCTTATGTACACGCACACACAACACCACAGTCACACTCACACACTATATAGGCCCTGTCAGAATACCAGCGTCGTCGTTGTGGTGGTGTTTGTTTCTCAGCACCGCAACGGCACAAGCTGAGGCAGGGTCCTAGTTGGCCTTCACACACATTCATCCTTCCTTATTGTTGTTTAGTTATTATTATCATTTTTTAAATGATTTCTTATTCATTGTTTTTTTTTTCTTTTGTTATGTGTGATCGCCAATAAATAATTTCTTATTCTTATTCTTAAAATCTCTTCAGTTTCGCTAACCGCCTCTGTAGCTTCCACCTGTCTCAGACCCAGAGATACCGGGTTCGATTCCTAGCGTGGGGTACAAGTTTGCACTCGGTTTGGTTGGTGGTAGGGTTTGTTTTAATTCCGCCTGGCTAGCTTCCACCATCTTATTTAAATATGTCGTCTTAACAATAATGTAAGTAGCAGAGGGGTGAATCATACATTGAATAATTACAATCTTTTTATATACGGCAGCGCCATCTTCCGTAGGAGGAACCTCAAGTTACTAACTGGTTATCCATATAATGTCACTAGATGGCGGTAGTATGGATAGCATTTTAAATTAATAAGTTATGTTTAGTTATTTTCTAGTCACTTTCTTATAACCATAACTTTCGTCGTTTTCACAAAGAGCTCATTAGCCAGCCGAGCAGCTGAGACGACGCATCGTGCTATAGTAGTTATAGAGAGCTAACCTTTTTTTTGTGAATATTATATATACTTCGAACGCCATCTATCGGGAAGCGTAAACGCGCACGCAAACGTCTACTACCGCCATCTATTGTACAGGGAACCTAGTTTCCTTTTTTTTTCTATGAGAGGCACATCTATACCCAATATTATACATAGTCTATGGTAAGTAGCATTGTCGTGATCCGCCAGCTACAGATAAAATAGACAGTTCCTCAGTTTTGAGGATTCCGGGTGAAGTGCGCTACCACCATTGTCCTTATCATCACTAAACATAGGTGAGATGAAGATCAAGTTTTTATCCGCAAGGCATAAAAAAAGGTTGGTTCTCTACCGTCAATAAAAGGGATCAAGAGCTTATTGTGCCTTCCGAAGTAAGAATGCCTTGCAAAACATGGAAATATATTATTTATTTTGTTACAGTTTATGATTACGCACCATCGTTTAAACTTACTTTCCTTTGTAGACGCAATATGTCACGTTTATATAAGCCTGGCGGGCGACGATGTTCAAAGAAGTAGAAGAAAATAAGGTATTATTATATTAAGTCGGCACGCGGCAAACCGGACACGTCTCGGCTTTGTTTTAACTTTTAACAACATTCTCGCCACCCCAGCTACGGCGGACTAAATAGATGGGCCGTTTACCAGGCACTCACAGCGTCGTGAAGACGTTTAAGTGTACAAACCTAATTAAATTTAATTTAATGATTTCGTAACGTTTTGCTTTTTTAAAAGAAAAAAACTGCTGTTGGCCATCTCTGCTATGTTACTAATGCAATATTGTATGTGTGGTGCCGGGGATAAAGAATTGCACCACCCGATCTCTTCCCGTAGGTGTCGTAAAAGCCGACTAAGGGACCATTCCAGAGGATGGGCAGCAGCATCTCTCTGAGGTAACCCTCAACTTACTGCGATCGCCAATCCGCCTGCCTGATTGGCGATTACGGCAAATACCCTTCATATCCTTGGGGGAGGCCTTTGTCCAGCAGTGGACGTCTTTTGGTTGTGATGATGATGATGATGAATATTGTATGCCTCTAATGGATATACTGATGATACTTACACCAGCAAAATGGCCGCTCTGCCTCTGTGGGCTAATGGTTAAAACCACAAGTTTCCGGGTTCGATTCCCAGCCATGCTTGTGTACTCGGTTTGGTTGGTGGTAAGGCTTATTTGTCCGCCTGGCTTAGGGTTGCCAACTATTTTTCAGGAAATTAAAGTAAATCTATCACTAACTAGTAAAAAAAAAGGATTTAAAGAAAAAATAAAGTATTTTCCAAATTTATTTATTTAAGCGTTGCGTTTCGTTTCACTTCACCTGAGTCAGACTATCATTCAGTAGTTCAGAAATTAGGTCAACAGGAATATTCCGTTCAAACGCACGCATTAGTCGGAAATAAAGTATTTTCTATACTTTATTTTTATCAAAAAGAATAAAGTATGGGGATGGAAAATAACGTAGGATACGTTATTTTAAAGTATGGTTGGCAACCCTAGCCTGGCTAGCTACCACCATCTCATCTAAATATGTCGCCATAATATTAATGTTAGTATTATAGCATTGATGAAGTTACACTACTATGGTCTTAATGATTTTGCACTTAAATTGATAGAGTCGTATCTCAGTTCTAGGACACAAACTGTCGATATCAATGGAACTAAATCATCTGAATCTCTTGTAAAAATGGGAGTTCCGCAAGGGTCAATCCTCGGGCCCTTCCTATTTTTAATTTATATTAACGACTTGCCATTCTTTGTGGAGAACTTCTGTGAAATTGTTTTATTTGCAGATGATACTTCACTCATTTTTAATGTTACTAGGTGTAAGAATAATTATGATGATGTAAACAATGCTCTAGCAAAAGTACTCAGTTGGTTTACTGTTAATAATCTACAGCTTAATGCAAAAAAAACAAAATGTATTAAATTTACACTACCTAATGTTAAAACTGAACCAACTGATATTAGAATAAACGGTGATAAATTAGATTTGGTAGACTCAACAGTCTTCTTAGGTATAACACTTGACTCAAAACTTCAATGGAATCCTCATATATCGAAATTGTCTGGTAAACTCAGTTCTGCTGCTTATGCTATCAGAAAAATTAGACAATTAACAGACGTTGAAACTGCTAGAACAGTTTACTTTAGCTATTTTCATAGTGTCATGTCGTATGGTGTCTTACTGTGGGCTACAGCAGCTGATGTTGAATCTATATTTATTTTGCAGAAACGAGCAATAAGAACCATTTATAGACTAGGTTCCCGAACTACTTTAAGAAATATTTTTAAAGAAATTGGTGTTCTTACAGTTGCATCTCAGTTTATTTATAATTGCATAGTTTTTGTGCGTTGCAACATCAACTCTTTTACTAAACACGGTGATGTACACAATTTCAATACTAGAAATAAGAAAAAACTTGTAATGCCACTGTTCAGGTTGCAAAAGGTTCTTGGCTCTTTCTTGGGGCAAGGTATACACTACTATAATAAAATACCTAGTACTGTACAAGATTTACCTTTAGATAAGTTTAAAAAACATGTAAAATCTTCTTTACTTAAGAAAGGTTATTATACAGTCAAAGAATATTTAGATGACAAAACAGCTTGGTTATAATAAAAAAATAAAACTACTCTTTATTATATTTTATTGGGATCAATAATTACTTTAAAAATATCTTAGCGCTGATATGATAGCCTTTATCAGCAATGTCCTACAGTTTACAAATAATATTTATGTTACGTTAAACTTTTCATTAGGTTAGAGTATCTTGAGTGTGTCATGCTCTCTTTAGTGTCTCTGCGGTGGTGGCGTGTGCGTCGGGTCGTTACATTCCCTAAGATATGGTTGAGTGAAGCGATGGCTGATTCATATGTCATACTCGTGAACGGGTGCCGCCTGTGGAGGCTGGTCTGCTCTTGCATACTATTATTTTTATTATTATTAACTATAGTTTAATTTTGTTTTTTGTTTTTTTTCTTTCTTAGACAATTTTTGACCTTTATTAGTGCTGTATGACATTGTGAAAATTTTAACTGGTAACTGATGTTTTGCAAATGTAGATATTATTATATTTTCTCTTTTGTTTTTTTTTTAATATGTGTGATTGTCCTTTATTTTTTGTGTTTTTATTTGTGATGGAAAGTGTCCTTTTATGATAGGGCATTTTCCAATATTTTTGACGCTGTAAGGGAGAAAAGAGCTGGACACTTGCTGAGTTTCTTGCCGGTTCTTCTCAGTACAAGATCTCCCGCCCAGAGTAGACTTACGAACCGATGGCATAATGACGTTCATAAGAGCTATTTGTAGCCTAAACTGAATAAATGATTTTGAATTTTGAATTTTGAATGATGTGTTCCGGCACGAGTACAATGAAGGAATCCTGGTGAAGTGCGCTTCCACCTCGGCCTTATCACCACTTAAGATGAGGTGCGATGAAAGCCAAACCCGTAAGATATTGTAAAATAAAATCCTACACAGTACCTGCAATAAATTATATTCTATTACTAGTTGCCGCTCGCGGTTTCACCCGCGTGGTTCCCGTTCCCGTGGGAATATCTGGACAAAAAGTATCCTATGTGTTATTCCAGGTTATAAACTATCTGTATGCCGAAAATCCAAATCCATCCATCCGTTGCAGCGTGAAGAAGCAACAAATATACGAACATACACACAAACTTTCGCATTTATAATATTAGTAGGATAGGATGTACGTATTCTATTCCACTAGTATCTTATAGCCACGGATTTAGCCTTAGGCAGCGTATCCGGGTTTGTGCCGAGGGCAGCGAAAATACTTCTAACCGTAGTTACAGAACAATCCATGGAATTTTTCAAAGAAACTGGCATCCCATAGTATCTCTACTACGGTACATATTGCATAGGTCTGTCTGTGTAATGGTCTGAAATAAGTTTAAAATATTTAATCATTAGATAAGATACTCTTGATAATGGGGAATGCGAATCGGTAACTGATTCGTGAGATCTACTTACCTATCTACCGACTTACTTGGGTCAAAGGTAACGCCAATATGAATGCTTGTATTTATATCAGCTTGTTAAATCATTGAATGTAAGAAAAATTTAGTATACGCTGTGTTTTGGAATTATTACTATTTTAAGCAAAGAAAAATTCAAGCAAAACCAAGAACAGACAATGTAGATATACCTCCATTAAGAAATCTAACAAACGTTATGTTGGCAATAGTTTTATCAGGCGATCATGTCAGACTTACAATAGCAAGTTTTTAAATGTGGACATATTTCAAAATTCATTAGGAAAATTTAAAACAAACCTAAAAGCCTTATTGTATCCCTGTTAATGTTAGTGTAAATGCAATATTATTATTTTTTTGTCATAGGTGTTATTCATAAATAAGTTAATTAAGGAAACTAAAGGTCTAGACACGTGATAGAATCATGTACTTAGTACACTTTTGTAGGTATATTGACTTTTTGTTTCTGAAATAAATGAAATAAAATAATAAATAAATACCTACCTAACTCATTACAAAGCGGGCGCCTGCTATAATGCATTTCACTATTTCATATAAGCACCAGATAAAAAACCACCATGACCAATGAATAACACACACCCACAGTTGAATGCGTCTTATCTGGTGACCTGTAGCAACGGGTTTCATTTCAGAAACCTATTTCAGACACCAGTCCTTCACATTTAGACTTTAACTGTTATATTGACTTACTTAGCTTTAGCTTTAAGTACCTAATTTGTGAAGGAAAATAAATAATTTTGAATTTGAATTATCACATCATTTTTTATTTTGTAATTTATTGTATTTTTAATGTTTATCACGTCATCACCAGCTCATTTAATGTCCCCACTGCTGGGGCACGAGACTGCCCTATGAATGGATAGGGAGAACGGGCCATAAACGCCTTCCGAAGCACGGAGAAGAAAGGGCGCATTAACCACTGCGGCATCGAGCTCCTCATTTTTTATGTTATACAATAATAATTAAACTATCGCCTCGGTGCCCTCACTGGCCGATTGGCAGAGCGCTCGACCCGATACCCGAAGGTCCCGGGTTCAATTCCTAGGTCGGACAAAATGTACGTCGGTGCATAACCCGGGCTTGTGATCACCAACCCGTATTTGGCAAACGTGGTGATTGAGCCATTACCCATCACTTGTAGCGATGAGTTGATTGCAATGATGGACGACTTTGCCCAGCAGTGGGACAGTTATAGGCTGTTTACTATAATAATTGTGTACATATTGCCCATTGGGGCTGCATCATATATATGGACGATACTTTTCAACCGCGTGTTGAAACCTTAATTTGAACCTTTTGAAACTTAAATGAATGAATTATTTGCTTTTTATTGGCGACGACATGTTGACACCGTTTCAATTAACCGCTAAAGCTGCTCGGTTTGTTTAAGACTCACTTCACATCCATACAATTAGTTCTTCATTAAAAAAAAAGAACGTTGTATTATATGTTAAGGGTGCGCCGTCCATAAGTGACAAGTGTCATATGTTTTATTTGAAATGTCGTCGTCCATATTTATTTGATGCCGCGCGGCCATACTAATTTTGTATGGGGAATTTAAGGTGCTTAATAAAAAATAATTATTTAAATAACCACTTGATGAATCGAAAATGTAGTCTAGCAATTTGTAGTTTATCCATTGATGATTGATTAGACAAAATCAGAGGTACAATAATTTAGATAAACTATAAGAAATCTACTAAACGCCGCCACTCGTTTTCATGATTTTTGCCCAACTTTAAATTATATTGTAGAAAAAAACTATAGCGTGTTATGAATTTATGGTTCTGACAAATTGTAAACACGTTCCCTATGATACTAAATATATATTTTGTTCATTTAATACGATAGTATTTTCAATTATATCTACTTAACTGTAACTGCATTTTTGGCAATTTTTTTGTCGGCGCACCCTTAACGTTAACTGCACATACGACACACTTATATTAACTTTTCCATAAATTGTATTGATTTAGCGATAAATTGTTGAATGTAAAATGGCTAACTGTTAGACATGTTCTCTCTTTTTTAACTACTAGTATTGGTTACAATGTTTACGAGTATACAATAAGTTAGTGGTGTCCTGTAAAACGCGTTTTTTAAACTCTTGTACGGCCACCAGTCTCCGCACTCTTAATTAAGGTGACGCATTGGAAATTTGCGTGCCGGGATCTTGATTTTTCTAACAATTACAAAACATATGAAAGTGATATTTGATAACATGATTTTTCATTTAATTGACTTCATTTTGTTAGGTAGTTGCAAAAACACGATTTGTCAACTTTTATAACAGAGAAAAAATATCAAAGTAACCTCTTTTAAAACATAGATTTGCATTTTACAGGCAAACTAGACCGATTTGAGCATCTAAATTTCTTAGTAGATCAGTCTTAACACACACTTCAATATGCTAGTTTATTTTTTTTAAATAATTTGTAGTTTTAATTTGAAGGAAAAAAAACTGTTTTTCTTATGGTACGGGGCGCAAACGCTCCGTATTAGGTTAATTGTTTAGCGGTGCGTCGCCTTAAGTTCACTATTATGTATAAACCAATACATAGTTTTCCTGTGTCACTAATCAAATGTGGAGGAAAATAAAATATAAGTTAATTTTGATGTGATTTAATTCGCTCTAGAATAAGTGTTGACAAAATGGTGGCATTATAAGCACAGTATAGAGAAGTATTTATTACACTCCTTCCTTATACTGTGTTTTCTTTTAAGTATCCAAACCTATCCAATGTTTGTTGTCATTGCTAGAAAAACATGCCGCTTAGTGTGAATTTTTAATTATGTTGTAATTCTTACAAATACGTAAAAACGCTTTAATTAAACTAAGGTGCGGTACCTTAAAAATGCTTTTATCTTAGTTCCTTTGCAAAACTATATTCTAATTAAACATGAATATCTTCAAGTTACGCCGAGACAACTTAAACCATCAAAAACAAATTTGTAAAAAAAACCAAGTCTCGCAACTCAGTTCTTCTACTGTAAAAAGTTGTGAGTTCCATAATACCAAGTCGATAATTTATTCAGCCCTTACTTAAGGGACCTTCTGTCTTAAGTTATTACGTAATTAACTAAAAGCCTAACCTAACATCATAGTGACCATATCAATATTAAAATCTTTTATGTTTTAAATAAATATATTGACTTAGCCATCGTATGAAAACACAATGTATCTCACAAGTAATACATACCTATATTAAATTAGATTGTTTAGTGCGATTGCCAAGCCAATCTATTTATTCAGGTTAGGTAATTACGTAGTAACTTAAGACAGAAGGCCCTTGAGTAGGGACTGAATAAATTAACCGACTTGATATTACATGGATCTCACAACTTTTTACGGTAGAAGAACTGAGTTGCGAGACTTGGTTTTATTTTATACAAGTTTGTTTTGAATGGTATCTCGTTTTTTGTAGATAATCCTACTTGTTTTCCTTTCCGGTATCTAGGTACCTATTACACCTATTATTCCATTATATTATACAATGAACAGGTACACTGATTCTTAACTTTGTAATCCTATACATTTATATGGGATATATTATTTATGCAGATGGTGTATCTAGAAAACTGGACCGAAATTGCAAAATATTAATATTTTAGTTTTTCCTTGATTTATACACTAAACACTAATTGTATTCTAAATTTAAAGCATGTCTGCTAGAAGTGCCTTAAAGTTTTGATGATCAGTCAGTCAGTCAGTAAGTAAGTAAGTCAGTCAGTAAGTCAGTCAGTAAGTCAGTCAGTAAGTCAGTCAGTAAGTCAGTGAGTGAGTGACAAAATTAAGAAACTTTGACTAGTTATAATTCTTAAAGGCTCTTTTAAGGTTCAAATTTAATGAAATTTGAAAAATACCGTATTTATACAATGCCTGCTTGGTTACTGAAAATTCAGGCTTCTAGTTTTATCCACAGCGAAGTTATAGGGGTCGAAAATGGCCTGAACTATTTTGAGAAAAGGATGGTACGGCCGCTTTTTTGCTCGACTTGGCGGGGGCACTGCCGTGCCCCCAGATATCAAGTCGATCGCGATTAAACAAACTTGTATCAACAATTACATTAATTAACGCAAAATATTACATTACAGATAGGCACAAGACTAAAATAATATTATTTATTAGAAATACTTTACCTGACTAAGTCAGTTTCGTTGAAATTTTGAATTATGATTTATGAATATTAACAACTTGGATTCAAAGCGAAAGTTTACGGCGCTTTTGGGGCAACTTTGTGCCATCAAGATTGTACTCGTAAGCTTGAAATAATAAAGTTTGTTTAAGAACACTGAAATTACATTGAAATCAATATTATTAACAGCCAATTTTTTGCGCGATTTTTCGCTGGGAAATTACAATACAATGTTTTTCAGGGTCGTCGTCGTGTTCTCATTAATTATTCCCGAGTGTCGTTTTCTTTTTTAATTGAAATAGCAATATTTATATTGGGCTTTTACACTGTGTTTTCGTTATAAATTAAATACTAAACCTCCGTACAAATAAACAGAGTAGAGCTTCGAATTCTACCTATTCCGTGTTTTGTTCCCGTCTTGATAACTTCATTTCAAATTACCTAGAGGCAAAAACACGGATTAACTATTCGAAGCTTATTCCGTTTATTTGTATGGTCCTAAACGTTTAGTATACAAACTAGTGCATTATGTAATAAGATAGCTAAATCATTTGTTCATTCATTACTTTATTGTATTACCGCTACCATTTCACCTTTAAATAAATAACTTTACTTACCGATACCTATAGTGAGAATTTGGAAACTGTATCAAGCCCTGCATGTTTTTCCTCCTCTCTACAACAGGCTCCTTTATACGAGATTTGAAGAAGCAATTTGGGGATCGGCAAGGTGAGGGAAATCATTGGCACACTCTTAAAGGAATATTAATCTAAAACACTTTTTGGATTACTCTTGACGTGGTAAGTTGGCTCTGTCTCTAAGTGAGACTGATAATATTAATAAGGTGCCAACAATAGAAATTTCGAATTCGACGCCGATTATTATATTACAGAAGCCACCCTCTTTCTGCTACGTGAGCAGAATGGCCGCGTGACGGGCGACCCGACGAGCGTGCACCATTTCTCGCCAAAATCGCATTCGATCTATCAGGATAGTTGAACCATTTGTCGTATTGGATATAGGAACATTCGCCGTGGATTATGAGGGTTTGTTCACTCTAACCTAACCCCCCTATTGTAGTCTCAGATTACGGTATGCATCCGGTATTTTATTCTTTAAGGAGTCCCGTCAACCATCTGTCAACGATCGCGTTCCAGATCGCCAGGCGCGAAAAACCAGACGCAACTAAATTTTAACCTCTACTTAACATTGTAATTAATTGTGCCTCACACCGCCACCTGTACTCACAATTGATGCTCAGACAATTGACACATGATGATCTGACAATTGACACAATTGATGATTCGTCGATTATGATAGCGAGAAGTTAGACAATCAGACTCCGGGTCTTAACCTTCAATCATAAGCAACCAAGGTAACGTACCTATATACACGCCGAAAGTTCGTGTGTAAAGGTAGGTTTAACATGGATTTGTTAATTATTAGTTAATACCTCCCCATCTATACCAATCACTGATCATTAGTCGACGATGATGCATACCTAAGGGAGCAGCCAAGCAGGTTCATTCAACCACATTAGAAGAAAATAAATCCGCTTTAGGACTAAAGTTTTCAGTACAAAGAACTCTTACCCCCTTATTCATAAAAACTATTTGAGCATTATTTAGTTAAATATTGTATTGTCAACGTCATACTAACGTCATTTTGAATTTGAGAAAAAGAGACAAAACAATGATTAACTAAATAATGCTTAAATAGTTTTTATGAATAAGGGGGTCAGTGGTTAAAATAGAGCCTGTTATCGACTTTGAACGACATCAGCTCGTTTGCAAAGAGGTGCTCAAGATAGGCAGGTGGTAGGTGGCACCTATACCTACCAGCCTTTGTAGAAGAGAGCGGCGACTATAGGAGTAGCTAACAGAAGCTGCATGATGGATGATGCTTGATATCATGAACGTAGCGCTTTTGTATTATCAAAGGGGCATTGACATTGTAGTGGGTGTTGCCGTTAATAGATTATTTATTATTCACGGGATTCATAGTTATATGATAAAGATATAAATGATTCCGTCCGCACAGAATCTGAAAGTACATTTCAATTTAATAAAATAATCATCATCACCATCATCACCAGTTCATTTTGTGTCCTACAGTTGGGGCACGAGCCTTACATTGGAATGGATAGGGAGAAAGGACTATAAACTACCACGCGAGCCCTGTGCGGATTGATATTCGTAAGTCACAAGTTTCATATATTTTATTTGAAATGTCTTCGTCCATATTTATTTGATGCCGCGCGGCCATACTAATTTTGTATGGGGAATTTAACGTGTTAACTTGATTTTTTTTTATTTAAAAAACCGCTCGATAAATTGAAAATGTAAGAAGGTAGATTTGTAGTTTAGACCATTGGTGATTGTTTAGACAAAATCGGAGGTACAGATGTCAACTAAACGCCGCCACTCGTTTTCATGATTTTTGCCCAACTTTAAATAATATTGTAGAAAAAAAATTATAATGTTTTATGAATTTATGGATCGGACTAATTGCAAACACGTTCCATTTGATACTAAATATATAATTTGTTAATTTAGTACGATAGTATTTTCAATTATATGAACTTAACCGTGACTGCTTTTTGGCATTTTTTGGTCGGCGCACCCTTAAGTTTTTTTTTTTTTAACTGCTAATGCACCCGAGAACAGTTGCTTTACGTGCCTTTCGAAGCACGGAGGATCTCAAGATGATACATTTTTGGTCATCCATCCGATGACCGGCCTTTCGGGAAGTTACTTAACTTTAGCAACGACCACTGCGCTATAGACCGTGATCGAGCTCCAATAAAAGAATAGAGCGAACGGAAATTAAGCTTTGCAATTTCAGAGAAATATTGCTGTTTATCAAAAGTTATATCTAGGTAGATAGTGTTATAGATTGAACAATCACTGAAAGAGTAGAGGCTAACATCTATCACGCAAGCGTGTGGTAACACACTTACGAGCATCTTAGGGAATTCGGATATTCGGGCAGAAAGCCCTAGGGCAGCTTTAAAGGCCAGAACGTAGGCTCGGAATTATCGTATTATAAGGAAGAGAAAGGCAGCTTCTAAAGGCCAGGATCTAACCTCGAAATTACCGTATTACAGGTAAGAGAAAAGCGCCAAGGGATATGACTGAAGGTACGTATGTACCTTACTGGTAAAGTATGGATCAGGTCATCATACCATCGGATTTTATATAGTGTCTTAGATCTGTGATCGTGTGCATGTTGTGTTTAGAAGATCGGGAGGGGAAGTAGGTTACCTAATATAAAAAAACGGCATGCATACCTAGGTATGTGAAAGAGAAAGCATTGGCCATTTATCGCACCTAATGGTAAGTAACGATTTGACCGAAGATCGGTAGCTACTGACGTACTGGCTATCTTACCTCTATTTGCCGTGACAGAAGTACCAACAATCATGGTAGGTACTGTAAGGAGGTTATATGCAGCTCATAGTAAAAGTTAGTTTATTGTATTTGTATGTAAGCCTCTTTAGTCTGGATGAGTATTTGAATCATCGAACATGTAATTAAAAAGGTTTGCAACGGTTTGAGACAGTCGTGGAGAGTGGTAGACAGGAGCTATAGCCCGGATCACGTAGTGATTACTTGCTCAGTGGCCCGGATAAGGGCCGAAGTGCTCGGAGATCAGTTTTAATCTTTGGAACATTTTTATTATAATACTCAAAGTTAAGTGCAACTGTGGTTCATATTTCACATCTACATCACAGTACCTACTACTAAACTGTAACTGTGACTTGCTTAAATAAGCCTGTGTGTTCTAGATAGGCGGGCTTGATACTTTAAACCAAACCGAGCTCAATATGTACTTGTCTACTTGTTACTCAATATGTGATTGCTGTTGGATATCGGACGTTTTTGTGGGCGGCGAGACCCTTAAAGGATTCCTCAAGCATGTGATCGAAAGTCCGAGGGTTTCTAGAAGGGTTCCCGTTCTTAACTAGTTTCACCCAGGAGTTCGAATCGGATCGAGAGGGGAACAACCAGAGGACGGCCTCTAAAGGCTAGTAGGACTGCGGCTGGGATTATACGAATCGTGGGGGAGCTAATAAAGATAAATGGTATTTATTTGCATAAAAACATGGTAACATAATGGTAAAAAAAAAAGTTTTTAGCCGGTACAGCATGTTTTTTACCAGTTCGGTGTACAAATATAAATAATGATATAATGATATCGATTTCAAAGTCCTTTTAGCTCATGCTGCGATTAAATCTTGAGCATTTTTTGAAAGAGATTGCTGATTGCCTCAAACGGCATTTTCAGCGTCACCTGGTTTTTTGGGGGCGGCGAGGTACGTAAAGGGTACCACGAGCCGTGTTGAAACGAATCACCTTCGGAGGTTTTCTAGAGGGAACGGCATCGCACACTTAAAAGTGCGCGTCCCCGTGCCATACTAGATTCTCCGAAGGGTTCGGATCGGATCGGAAATCTTGAGCATGTGTAGGTAACAATTTGGTACGGTCAACAACGAAAGTCGCTGACAACTTTATTGCCATATAAAATAATTGTGCTTGTAGCTGGCAAGCGCCTGTTAGGTACATTTTTAATGGCCTCTAGCAAAAGACACGCAATTTCACAGGAGCATTCTTTTAGAATGTGAAAATGGACAAGACGTCATTATAATTATTATGAAATATCGCATACGGCGTGTACCTTACGACGACGAGCAAAATGCCTGCATCGTATTCAGAAAGTCAAGTTAACGCTTCGTTCTTAATCGCACAAAAAGAACGTAGTCTGTTAAGGTGGAGAGTTGGAGACTGACTGAAGCGCAGGTATCATCGTAACGTACCCCTTTTTTTCCAGGGGAAACTTGCAACCAAGTTCCCGTACGCTGGGACGACCTACGAGATATGTGGGGTTGGCCTAAACGCGGCCGACCCACTAAAACCCCTGGGGAAACCTCACACCGATTATGTGGTTGGCGCGGCGGGTGTCACAGAGATAGTGTTCCGCGCCTCGTAACGTACCCCTAACGTACCATTAGCGGCGAGGTTGATACGTCATTCCCTAACCTCACGACCCGGTCAGTTACGCTCTCACTATCGGGTTGTACCGCTCCCGATCCGACCCGAACCCCTCGGAGAATCTAGTAGGAAAACAGGGACACGCACTAGTACATAGGGTTGCCAACAATTTTTCAGGAAATTAAAGTAAATCTATCACTAACTAGGTAGTTCGTTTCACTTTACCTGAGTCTGAGTATCATTCAGTAGTTCAGAAATTAAGTCAACAGGAATATTCCGTTCAAACGCACGCATTAGTCGAAAATAATGTATTTTCCATACTTTATTTTTATTAAAAAGAATAAAGTATGGGGATGGAAAATAACGTAGGATACGTTATTTGAAAGTATGGTTGGCAACCCTACTAGTAAGTGATGCCATTCCCTCTAAAAAACCTCTGACGGTGTTTAGTTTTACACGGCTTGAGAAACTCTTCCAAGTTTCTCGCTGCCCCCAAAAAAGTCTGGTAACACTGAAAATGCCACCTGAGGCAAACAGCAAAATCTCTCCCAAAAAAAAACATTGATAGATACGTCGCTGCTGACTAACCGATAGATAACAAAGTACAACCAGCAGACTAAGCATATCCCCTTGCATCGTGGTGCTTGCTTTGAAAGATATGTTTAAGACGCTGGACTGGAAAGGACGTGGGATTAACATCAACGGTGAATGCATCTCACACTTGCGATTTGCGGATGACATCGTCATCGTGGCCGAAACGTTGTAGGATTTACAATAAATGCTGAACGGCCTAGCTGATTCTTCTCTATGCATCGGTCTCCGGATGAACATGGATAAAACCAAGTTAAGTAATGTTCAACGAACATGCCATTCCGGGACCGATTGCAGTTCAAGGCAGTATTCTCGAAGTTGTTAGGCGCGACGCCCACATGAGAATCGAGTCGAGGCGCGGCGGGCGCGGCGCGTCTAGGTTTCCTTATGAAATAAATGGCAGACCCACACGAGAGTCGAGTCGAGGCGCGGGCGCGGCGCGTTTATTTCATAAGGAAACCTAGATGCGCCGCGCCCGCGCCTCGACTCGACTTTCGGTGGGCATCGCGCCTTAAGGAGTATGTCTACCTCGGGCAAACTCTGCAGTTGGGTAGAAAAAACTTCGAGAAAGAGGCCAACAGAAGGATACAGCTAGGCTAGGCAGCATATGGGAAATTACGTCGGGTCTTTACGTCGCCTATTCCACAGTCTAAAGACGAAAGTCTTCAATCAGTGCGTCCTACCCGTCATGACATACGGAGCCGAAACGCGGGCACTCACGGTAGGCCTGGTCCACAAATTTAAACCCGCTCAGCGAGCTATGGAAAGGGCTATACTTGGAGTTTCTCTGAGGGATCGGATCCAGAACGAGGTGATCCGACAGAGAACCAAAGTCGTCGACATAGCCCACAGGATTTGCAAGCTGAAGTGGCAGTGGGCCGGCCATATTAGCCGCAGAACCGATAGCCGATGGGGTAAACGAGTTCTTGAGTGGAGACCGCGTATCGGCAAACGTGTGTAGGACGCCCTCAGACTAGGTGAAACGACGATCTTCGCCGAGGTGGCTGGCAAGAGCTGGATGAGAGTAGCCGCGGATCGTGCTCAGTGGCGTGCACTTGGAGAGGCCTATGTCCAGCAGTTGACGTGTGTAGGCTGATGATGATGATGATGACTAACCGATAACAGGGTGGAGCTTGCGGCGTGCGGCTCGGCACACTGCGAACCATGCGAATGTGCGCAACGAACATGTTACGTTACGGCAAAATGTTCCGGTCAGTCTGACCATTACAGAACTAAATAGCTAAAGTACTAGTGTTCAGCGACTTTTGTTGCCGACTCTACCCTAGTAAGTGTTGACACATGTTATGAGTTTATGGGTTTTTACTATTGTTCTTAGTTGCTAGAATTTACTAAGAGTTACTGAGAAGTTTGGTACATACGGTATCATTTTGCCATTAATACAGACAAGATAGAGTATCAAGTGTTTGGTACTGTGAATCCACATTCCAGCATATCAAAGGTTAATTGACTTATATTTTATGGCTTTATGAGATTAGATATTGCACCAGAATACCTACATTACAAGAAATAATTAGAAATAATTTCAACACCTTGAAATAATCTCTCTTTTATACTGCTTCCAAAAATTCTAACTCTGCCAATATCAAACGGGCCTTTAACTAATATCTAACAGGCCTATAGTCCAACTTTGACAATAAAAAGTAGCTATTTAAACTATCATGGTCACTTGCAATAGAGTAATTATTAACGGGATTCTTACCATGTTTATTATTTATGAGTATCCGATATTTCGGCGCAGTTGCATGCGTAATATGTATGCGTATGTAGTAATTCCGTGATCATGGCGCTTGCAACTGCGCCGAAATATCGGATACTCATAAATAATAAACATGGTAAGAATCCCGTTAATAATTACTCTATTAATAAAAAGTAGGATTTAAAAGCTGCCGTTCAAAAACCGTTGCGTTTGTATGTTTTCCTTAACAACTTCCTTAGTCTGTTTTAAGTTGGTTATTGTCCTGTACACACACAATATATACCTTTACACATTCCATATATAATAAAGTGTTTTATTTAGTAAAATAAATAACAAAAGGGTTTTATGCAATTTGTGAAGTTGCCTAAAAAGGTATGCCAAGGATACATTATGCTAAGTAGTTAAATTGTGTCTAGTACATTGACTGCTCTCTAAAGTCTAGTATGAAAGATACACTCTGACCGATATTTGGGACATTATGTAGCATGCGTGGTGGACAGTGTCATTTTATAGAGACTTTTTTATTGCTTTCGCCTCAGTCCGTTATGGCATTCTTCTTTTCTTAACTGCAGGTGCACAAAGCAGTACATTTAATTTTTCAGGAAGGGGACTAATAAGTTAACAATAATACTGTCATTCAGTTACAAAACAATTGTGTTGTATTTGCAACAAACACTATTTATTTATCTACAAAATTTTCAAACTAAGACCACAGCAGTGACTTACGCCAGCTTGAAATGGTAATAATACCATATTAATTAAATTTTGTTATCAGCTCAAAACATTAGGGTTATGAATTTATAACCATAAAGAGTTATGCTTATCTGATACCAAACATACCAATAAAATGATTCAATATGCGCTACAGCACTTACAGCTCTGTCTCGAGGACTAATCTCATTATTTTGAGATCTACACAAAAAAGAGAATTTGTTTATTTATCTAAGTACTTACACAACCATTCCATAGGCTCCTTCGCCGATGTATTGCAGGTTGGTATATCTGGGGCCCACTTCGAACACCTGGCCACGGACTATCTCCGCGTTGGGGTTGGCGCCAGCAACACTTGCAGCCTCGGCCATCGCTACACACAACAGCTGAACTAAACACTCAGTTAAACTGTTTACGGCCACTCCAAGCACTATTTCTCCAATTCAGCATATAAACTCACAAAGAACACTACAGGTCCGCGTTCCGAATTGTTAAATAGTACCAGATATTCGGTAGTTAACCCAAAACAAACTACTTCTATCCGACCTACATTATCCACAGAACAATATCGTCCACTTGTCACTTGCTTATCATTCTTCGTCTGTTCACCCAACAGTTGGGCGAGAGTCGGACACTCCCGTACAGACGCAGTACCGTTACAAAATGAGCCAGCAAATAGGTTTCATCTGGCGTCTCTTTCTAGTGTGTTCGTTTCGTTCGGATATTTGTAGCTAAAAATACCTACCTACATAGAAATGAATATCTGTTTTTTTAACTTTTCTTACCTGTTTCCTGAAATTATGTTAATTATGTATGTAAAATACTTTTTACAAATGTCGAGTAAAACATTGTGTTTTACTTCATGGTTTCATCACTATAATAGATTAAGAGAAACCGGAAACCTTATTTTCCCGGTTCCCCAATACTGATGAGCCAAACATCATGGCAACATTTTTATTACCTTATTTACAGACGTATTATACGTCTGTGACCTTATTATCATTCACGTTCACATTCGTCACCATGACACGAGCGTTTGTAAATACAGTTTTTTGCTGTAGTTTTTATATTGTTATTTAAATACTATTTTCCCTGCCTGTAGTGCCAATCAATTGTTTTGATTGTAAGCTCTTGTCACCCTATTTTGTTTTTAGACATGGCAACAGTTTCTTACTGTCACACACATGACATTGACAAATCAATAATCATCGATCGACCAACCGATGTCAAAATTTTATCATCTATGTGTTTTTGTAAAAGCAATTTATTTATTTTAAAATAAGTAATTTTCGGAACACATTGATAAAGTGTGCTTCCTCAATAACGACTGCTATTCTTTAGATGACCTTACATCCATGGAATAGTTGCTTAAACTGTTGGTGGTAGTGACCTCGTCGCTTCAAGTCGAAGGACTATCGTGCAATTTGTTTAGGTATGTCGGTTTGGTCAGCCAGCACAGTTGGAAATAATTACCGCTGTGTACAGTCAGCCGGTCGTTACGGTCAGTGTAATAATTGGTGTCCAAAACTGAGCAAGGTAATTTGTGTCTTGCTAGCATGATTTTTTAAACGTTCGTAAAATTGCACTTGTTAAGTACTTTGTAGATAGAATCAAATATCTTCATTTGAACAACTACTTATAGAAAACTTTGTTTATAATTTATATTTACAAGTAGAAAATTTATATGCAAAAAGTTGACTGTTCTAAAATCTTGATATGTTTTCATATTCATATTTAACCCATCTGATAATTTTGATAACACATGTGTGATCTATACATAGCTATAATTTTCACATTCTCTTATTTTTAACCTAGCTTATTACTACTTCATTATTAATATCACTGTCACAAACATGTCAATATAAATAATTTCATCAAAGAATTACCATCATTTGGAAACATAAGTTGCTGTTTTAGTTTATATGAAAGTTTTAACATTTATTTTGTTTTTTTCTTTAGTACCTTTGAGGTTTTGTATTGAGACACTCCGGCAGATTTTTCAGCGATTGCTAGCTGACAGTGAGTTAATTATATGTAGTTTTAGATGGGCTAAAGGAGCTTTACATCATGCTTCCAAGTTTTCTTAAATGTCTTATTTTTAAGTTGTGATTAGAAAAGCAAAGGTAAGACTCCACCTAGTATAAACTAAACTATGGGAAATTATTGACATAAGAAGCATTTTTCAACAATTTGGACTCAACAGGAGACTGTCCTGTAACCCACAACTCTAATTGCCTCCTTAAAAGTTAAAAAATGTCTATTCCAACCACCAACAATCATTTATAATTGTCAATAATTATAATAATGTGTGAGTCATCCTTTTGAGGTACATAGGTAGTGTTAAAAACTTTTTGTTTTATTGTTTACATAATCACATGCTAATGTTGCAAACCACCAAGGTACCTATTAGGTATTCAAATTGCAAATTGAGTTGTTATGCCAAGTAATAATTACATCTACCAGTCCAAAATGATAGATTGAATAGTTAAATGAGAAACAATTGAATGGTTGGGATCCACTCTAAGATTGCTTACTACGTAGCAGTTTCCAATGTTACTATCATCATAACAGGTTTTGGTTGAATTGGCGGCTTTCCACAATCATTATGGTACCTATGTAGTTTAGTTACTTAACAGGTTTGCTTGCAGCCTAAAACTTATAATCAATTGTTATATATCACATTCACATGTGACTCTTTGGAGATGGAAGTAATTAATGTTGTCTCTTGAAGTGTAATTTATAGAAAAAATTTAATGAATGAACATGTGTGAACAATGTAAAACTATGGTGTAAAATGTAATTAATCATTATTCATCAAAATCATCCTTGTAACTTACTAACGGGTTTCAGTTGTTGTTCAGGATAAGAATTACCAGTTTGTCTAGTACTCTTGATTACTGTCACATTTTTGTTAATCAGTTATTAGGTATACCCAGCTTTTGTTGTGCTGGGGCCTACTAAAGAGTTTGGGACTTTTTATTCCTACTGCCATGACCTTGATTGGTGTCTGGCTACATTGCTTACAGACATTTAGAGCTAGAAAAGCTAATGTCATTAATATGTTAATGTATTTGATACTTTAAAACCTTATTTTCTTTAAAATGAGTCACTAAATGTATACCTAAATGTCAATACACTCAAATGTTGTCATAACAATAATCATCATGATGTTGAAACTATTTGTTACTATCTGATTAACAAACATTTCATTGCTTATACCTAACATTAGACAACTATTTAATGTTGCAATTACTACTATTTTACTACTGATAGCAAATTATTACTATTGTACCCCTGACTACTGATATCATTGTAAATAAAGTAGATATCCTTATTTCGCTTTTTTTCTACTTTTGTTGTTGGCTGGCTCTACTACCAGCTGTTCAGTTCTGCAAGATGGCTGCATAATGGCAGCAGCATGTATTACCATATCAGAGCGAAAGAGGTTGATCACCAAATCATAATAAGCAACTGATTTGCAAGATACCTTGGTAGTGTGGATGGCCAATCAGTTTTTTCATTTAATTTATTTTTGCCAACTGTTAAGCAACTTTCACAAAAATTTGTCATCGGATGGGTGACCGAAAATATATCGTCGAGCTTGTCCATAAAGCCGTTGGTCCCGATCGCAATCGCAGACGTTAATAAGCACCAATCCGTACTGGGCCCGAATGGTGGTTTGACGCGATATCCATATAGTTTCATCCATCGGCAAGACTCGTGCCCCAGTGGGACATAAAATTAGCTGGTGGTTGAGTAGGTAAACAGGCTTAAAGAGTCGCTTAGTCTGATCGTAAACAATTAATAAGCAGATAGGAGTTTCCATCTCCACTGCTCTCTGCCAATCTCCTTACAGCTTTGGTGGGTACCGGACCTCAATGTTACGTTACTTATTAACCCCCACAATCTAAAGTGAACTTTCGTGTGACAGCATAAGTGCGTGATGTCGGGCGAGACACCGATCCAGTCGGCCGACGGGTTGCACACGCCCGCGTACCTGTCGTGGAGGAAGCTGCAGCTGAGCCGCGCCAAGCTGAAGGCCTCCAGCAAGACATCGGCCCTCCTATCCGGTTTCGCCATGGTAAGTGTTCGAAGTTTACTTGTCAAGTTCCAAATGTTGCCAATTATCGTAAATCACAATCGAGAGCATGTGCACAATACAATATCTTGTTGATTTGGCCAGCGTTACAGAAGAGAGAGTGGCGAGGGTCACATTGAGGGAAATCATTCAACCAAAACTCTGGCCAGTGTCTAGATTTTAAAAATCAAATCAAATCAAATCAAAATATTTATTTTAGGCAGGTAATGTGATGTTTTGTCTTTTTTTTTTGCCCGAATTCTGCTTTAACGTAAAGAGGCTCGTATTAAGTATGTTTACCGATTACATACAAAATGAAACATTAGCTCTTCAAATTCTACATCGATCGAATATTAAATCGGTCTTGTCTTGAGCTGTTTGTGGCCAATGATCAGCTGATCATGATCAATGATCATCCGAATTGGATTAATTGTTAGGTTAAAGATATTAATTATTATTGTTATGTAGGTACCACCAGCAAATAGTTCTGTTCTTGATAATTGATAATTGATAATACTAAGTTTTATACAAAAAATATATTCTTATTTTCTTAAGTTTACGTCAACGTGAACTCTTTAGAGCGTCCTCGGCGTCAAGCGCGCGCACGGTCCGATCCGATCCGAACCCCTCGGAGAATCTAGTAGGGCAAAAAACTTAAAGGGTTCCTCAAGAGTGTCCCCGTACTCTTGAGGAACCCTTTAAGATTTTCGCTTCCCCTAAAAAAGCCCGGTGATACTAAAAATGCGTGCTGCTGCGGTCGCCCGTTCGCACATGGCGTTGTTAGTTTACATTGAACACTATAGTGCGCGGACGCCCACCCGTGTGCCCGCTTGACGCAACGGACGCCATCACAATGTGAAACATTTTATCAGATCAGGGTGCCTAGTGTGAGTTTTGTTTACTATTTACGAAAACGAAAATTAGTATGGCAATGAAGGAGCGCCTCCTGGCGGCATACGAGAAGAGTTAACATTTTGCCATACAAATTCTCGTTTTCGTTAACGTGATCGAATAGCGAATGAAACTCGCACTTGGAACCCTGATACATAAACATTACGTATTACGTTACGTTACGTGCTCCACATACAGGTGGTTCCTGTTTTACGGAACTATTTGGTAGTTTTAAAATCACTTTGCAGGTAGCCATGGTAGAGGTCCAGTTGAACCCGCCTAACTCGACAGCGGTCCCCACTGAGATGCTGGTGGCCTTCACGGTGTGCACGACCCTGCTGGTAGCCGTCCACATGCTGGCGCTCATGATCAGCACCTGTATCCTGCCCAACATCGAGGCCGTGGGCAATCTCCACAGCATATCGCTAGTCCACGAATCACCCCACGAGAGACTGCACTGGTACATTGAAATCGCGTGGGCGTTCTCCACGCTCCTCGGACTGATACTATTTCTCATAGAGATAGCCATACTCTGCTGGGTGAAGTTCTACGATCTGAGCGCCACTGCCGCTTGGTCAGCCTGCGTCGTTCTTATCCCGGTAATGATAGTCTTCCTCGCCTTCGCCATACACTTCTACATGTCGCTCGCGACGCACAAATACGAGGTCACAGTTACAGGGATCAAAGAATTGGAAATGCTCAAGGAACAGATAGAGATGGGAGATCACGACGCGCGGATGAACAACCTCACGTTGTTGGACCAGAGTCGGATCGTTTGAGAACCGCCTGCGTTAATAATGTCCTCGTTCGGAATGTTTTTAAGTAGTTACGTAATGTGAACAGCTGCTGTGAAGCGGTACTGTTTGCGTGTATTCCTATTTCCTATTTACCAATGTATATGAATTGTGTACTTAGATCTTGTAAGTTGTACTTATTTGAATGCCAAAGGCCGAATGGTTTGATGTGGTTTCTTAATATATTAATATAGGACAGAGTCATTTCTCTATCAATATATGTAATACACATCTCACTATGGCGGATGAGCAAACAGTTAGCAATAGAAGTTTGCTAGACATTAAAGGGTTTAGCACTAAATTGTAATACCCCTAAGCGCAGCTCAAACTTTTATGAATGTGCTAATAAGATAACATGGGGATAAAACGTTAGCTCTCAAGATAACTATTTACTGACTATTGTGTTTAGCTATTTCTTAGCTTGCTGTGTAAAATATTATTATTTAAACATGACAACGAATCTCTTACGCGACCATGGTCATTATTAGTACTTACTAATAATTCAATGAAAGAAAACAATCTGCATGAGTGGACTTTGAGTTGCATTTGTAAATTATGGAAAATTATGTTAAATATCTTATTTATTCAAACAAGTACTCGAGTTGGACGGATAGTAACAGTTTGCAAGAGTTATGCGATTGAAGTGATGTAAAGTATGTTGTTATGTGTTTTTAACCTTTATTAAGTCAGGGTAATTTTTATTTTATTAATATATTTCAGTAAACGTTCAGTGTGAAGGGTTTAATAGATTTAAAAAAGGTAAATTGTTTTAATTTACGTACTTAGTGCAATAATGTAAATTTCGACAAGATATTTGGTATTTTTT
This sequence comes from Eudonia lacustrata, assembly GCA_947562085.1. NCBI lineage: Eukaryota > Metazoa > Arthropoda > Insecta > Lepidoptera > Crambidae > Eudonia > Eudonia lacustrata. Next base: position 21,163,070 of record OX387314.1, read on the forward strand.
TTTTTATTTAATGTTTTTTTTCTTTTAGGAAAATTTATGACAAAACGTTTCTAACTCTTTGACTTCCTTCTCCAAATGTTGACCGATTTTCATAAAGGATTTTAAATCTAAAAAGACAAGTTCACGTTTTAAATAAAAATACGTTCCCTCTTAACCGTTATCTATATAGGTAAAAGTATATATCATCGGGGATAGGGAAATTAAAAATGTCCTACTTCAAAAGCGCGTGAGTAGCATAGGTGAATACTGCGTAAGTGTCAAACACCATAATAATTGTAATAATGAAGTTATTTTCTATAAAACATATGTCAATTATACTATTATAAAGGCACATAGTTACCTACCCTGTTTTACATGCTTTTACCACCATCTTTAGTAGCTTTTCAACCATCCCCGGCGATGTAATATTTGTATAAAATATATTTATTATGTACTGATAGACTGAAAATTTCCTCGGAGTCACGGAAGCTAAGTTGGCGCGTCTAGTTTCCATTAGGCTATTTTCAGATGCAAGCGCTTAACACGCGTTTTGATAACGTGCGACAACTAAGTAGGTACATAATATAACGAGCGTTGGAATAAGTGCGCCTTAAAGAAAATTCATTTGGGTATTTGTAAACACGTTGTAAACGTTAGCAAAACGCGTGCTAATAAGCGCTTGTCATGTGAGCAATTGAACATGGCCTTACATAAAGTAAATCAGTTTGCTCGTTCCAGCTGTTAGTAGTAACACTTAAACGCAACAGCAACCTCTTGTAAGGAAAACGTTACCACCTATTTAGAACAAGGCAGTGGGTTAGAGATAAGCCCATGTTTTATCGCTCGCCGCCGCGCCGTCGCCTTCAGACTCCATTGTGACTTCTATTGTTTGTTCATTTATTATAGTCTACTTACGAATAGATACAATTCAGCGATTATACCAAGGACAAGTGACTTAACGTTTAAAGCGGTTAGTCGGCCCATGGAAATGTTAAGCACAAATAGACTCATAAATAGATAGATGGACAATACCTTTATTACCAAACTAGAGATATTACCACTGAAGAAATAAATTAAAGTTGCAATTTGGAAGTCTTAAAGCTACAAAGTGAACTCCTCCAGAGCCTTTGTTCCCATGTTTCCAACTTTCTCAGGAGTCTAACATTTCTTACATCTATACAAGTCTTCGCATGAGGCCAACTTTTATTTTTTATGCGCTGTTATTATCATTACTTATTCAAAAAGTACAGTTAAAGATACTTATTGTTATTTATAAAGATTAAAATAAACCAAGGATTTTAATTTTTTTAATAAATTTACGACCAAGACTTTAGAAGACACAAACTTTTTACACAAGAGAGAGAGCCTCAATTTTTCCACACACAAAGTCAGTCGTCTACTATCTCTCTCTCTCGTATGCGCAAGTAAACGTTAAGTAATGTTGCGTCTCGACCTTTTTCTACTTGGTGTAGAGTGAAAGTTGGCCTGCTGTAAATTAAAAGCCTGTTGTGAACCTTCGTTTTTTCAGCAGGCTGATAAATTGGAAAAGATTTGGCTTTTTCCCGAACATTTTATTTATTCGAGAGTGCCATCCCTCTAGTTTGTTGTTTGTGCGATGTCGCTTGTTGTAACAGCTTACAGTGTCAATAATTTTCGGGTTCAGCCACTGATTGCAGAAATAATTATTAAATATTATCATCCACATCTTCGTAACTGCTGGTCACAGCTAAATAATTTTCAGGCATGTGATTTATTGGCAAAATTGTGCTAACGCTATTTAACGACGTATGTATATACGATTTTTTTTATTCTCTTTGAAAACCACAATGAGTTTCTATCAAATAGTTTTACTATATGTGCGTCACTGTACCGTCCACTTGGAATAATGATAATAAAAGCGCATAAAAATAAAAGTTGGACTCATGCGAAGACTTGTATCGATGTAAGAAAAGTTGGACTCCTGAGAAAGTTGGAAACATGCGAACAAAGGCTCCAGAGAAACCTATTAAGTGTTTGCATATATAAATCATTCGTTTTAATTGCTTTGTGGAAAATAAATAATAATTATTACGGAAATAATAAACGAAAAAGATATAGACAGAAATTCGAAAGAAATTATAGCATTAGACTCGATTTAAAATTACAGGAGCTTAATTAAGCTAATTAATAAATACAAGCCTAATTTAATAAAGTCTAAAGGTGATTAACATATTTATTTGCTCAATACAGTAATTAATGTTGTGACTAGTTGTCCTGTGCATGACTGAATGAGTAATGAAATTCCTAATAATTACCTATTTCTACTGTTTTATGTTTGTATGAAGTTTACAAGTTATCCTCTAAAAAAGATGATGCATATAATTGACGGGCTAAAATATTCTCAATTTTTTTTTAAATGTAATTTTACGTGTTTCAACATGTGCCCCCACCCACGTCCGATAATCGGTGACTGATTTTTTAGTCTGTGAAAATGGAATTCTATGTTGCAACGTAAACGTCCTACAAGAAGTCGGTCATAAAATCAGTAGGTACTAAAACCTCCGCGAATAAATCGGTCCGATTATCAGTCCTAAGTATTATACAAAAAGTCGGTCGTGGGCGGGAGCCGTATGAGTCACTCGTTGGACGCCAGTACAAAGTTATGTCGTCACTTTCGCTAACAACTGTTTTTCTAATCAAGCTATTTAAGGAATATAATTAGATTGTCTCGATATCTAAATATTATAATCACCTAAATTTATTTTCAATCTCGTTAAAAGGAATAGCTCAAGTTATTAACTACTATATCTATTATAAAACAAACTCATTAGGTACACACGGCGGCAGATCAACCTACCCAAAACTGTCAAATTTCTACAATCAATTTTGAACTTTATTGTTTGGTTATAAGGACCAATATTCATTGGAGAAATTTGACAGATTTGGGTAGGTTGATCTGCCGCCGACTGTACATATTATTAACATATCATTGATGTTACAGATTAAGTTCTATAACGTGTAACAGAAGTAGCAAAAATTAAAAGATCCAAAGTGTATTCAATCTATATAAATCTTGTATGTGTTGTTACTAAGACATAATTATTAACTTTAATATGTCATGCAACTGTAAATTAAATATTTATATTAGTGATGTCATGCACGTCAGGCGCACATAACCAAGCAGCAGTGATCATATTTTTTTAAATATACAGGTTACTAAACCACTAGGGCTGTGACTTGTTTAATTGGATGTGACGTCACAATAGAAATATTTAATTAAAAATTGCAAACAAATTAAAGTTAATAATTATGCCTTAGTAACTCTGCATACAAGATCTAGATCGGATACGCTTTGGATCTTTTCATTTTGACCACACCTTTCTGTTACACGTTGTTTAAGCAGACAAGCAATAGTTAAAGCACAATTACTTGACAGTTTGTAATGAAACCTTTTACCAACCAGGGCCCCGATCGCGGTAAATATTTTAAGATGAAACGCAAATGGAACACGAACGAAACGCAACTTTTCGATGTTTTCGTATCGCGGTGCTGATTTGACAGATGATAGTTGAAATGCTAAACGAACTGCGAACGCAGATGAAACACAAGTGCTGTCAATGTCACGTTTATGCTATATTTCGAAAGACGCTACTTTTTCATAAACGTTCCACGACTTTTGTCTGCAAAGAGTAGATGTTGATACGCTTCTTGAGATTTTCTCCCAGTGATTTTGTTGAATTTTCCGATATTTGTTAAAGTTGTTGTTATTTCTGGTTAAAGTTGTTATTTGTTGCTGTTTTCTGTTGGTTCTGTTTCTCTTTGGTTGGTTACTTGTTTTCTTAACATGAGTGGAATCCAGAAAAAATATTGCTCATTTGGCTGCAGGTAAGCCTTTTATCATATTATAATCACGATACTTATTATAATAATATTTAGATCAAAGCCGTATCCACTACAAATGAAATGTTTCAGAATCAAAATCTATGTGTTTAAAAACTGTTTCTATGTTTCTATGCTTCCTGCTAGAGATAGATTCTGTCTATCATTTATTTCTTTAGCATCTACATGGGGCTTAAGAAACAATGTACCTAACCGAAATATTGTTTGAGGTGAATATGTTAAGTTAGATGCATGCCAAATTACACTAACAGTTCCCCACTTAAAGAGTGATGTACCTATTTATAGTAGGTATTTGATTAAAGGATAAGTCTAACATGCAATAATATGTTATTTCTATTTCAGTTGTATATGGTGTACCTATTCATCGGTTTCCAAATCCTGAGAAGCGTGGTGAATTGTTCTCTGCTTGGGTTTCTGCTGTTGGCGAGAATCTCTGTGAAAGTGATCCTAAGAAAATTTATAATAACAAGAGAATATGTGATCACCATTTTGACCCAAAGTTTAAAACTCCCGCTGGTTGTCTTATTTGGACAGCTGTACCAACAATTCTCAACCGTAAGTTTAACATAGTCAATTCATGCAATATTATCTTCAAGCTTTTATTATTAAATTACTTATTTCATAAAGTGAACCTCATTGAATATAAATATATGTTGTAAAGAGTGTATTGATCATATTTACCTCTAATATTGTATGTGTGTATGTTGTATGTGAGATGTTCTTAACAATCCTTACCAACATAAAGAAAATGCATTTGATAAATTTAGAACACATTAAAGACATGACCAGAACCATACAAAACAAATTACTACATAATGTATCTAAATAAGAAGGGAAGGGTTAGAACCACATTGCGAATAAGACCTTAGATCAGATTTGACCAGTCAGTTGCTAAATCATTGTTGATTTATTAATTTTGAATGTGTATACTATCAATCACATATAATAAAAGCTTTAAATCAGTGTTGGTAGTGATGGTATACGCCAATCAGTGGTCACTATTGTAGAGATAGAACACAACTACTGTCGCCCAAGAAGAGAATCTGTGCCGTCTACACCTCTGTCTGATATTACAAACCAACCTACATCAAGTGGGACATAATAATGTTTATTTTATAATGGTGACCTGTGGACTTACATGTTATTATTTTCTGATTTTTTTGCTACACCTATCCTGTATTTTAACAGAAGTGTTTGAATATACTGATCCAATGTTATGTTGCAGATGAATGCCAATTAATGGATACTATTGTGGAGGTAGAAAACAACTACTGTCGCCCCAGAACGGAATCTGTGCAGACTACACCTCTGTCTGATACAACAATCCAACCTTCTTCAAATGAGATATACCATGCTCAAGTTCCAGGGACAAAATTTGATGCAGGTAATGTTTCTTTTTCCATTTTTATATTTTTTTAATTCACAACAATTATTCAGCTCTAATGTAAGTCTATTCTGTGAAAAGTACAGCTTGTACTACAACTAAATAACTAATAAACATCTTTGACTTTGTAATGAATGCTCATTGGTTGTCATGCAAACTTTTGCTCCTGATTCAAACACGGGATCTTTTGGAGCAGTAAGCAGGGTTGTGATATGTGACAAATAGTAATATTATTTATTTATTTTTTATCTATACTGTTATTAAACTGTTATGGGTCTGTGTCAAAGTAAAGTAAAAAAGTAAAATTAGTTACTCAATAGCGCATACACTATGAATTAGTATTAAATTTTACACATAAATAAGCAATGACCCTGATCAATATGCTTTTTTATCCAGGTAATTAGTTCCTCTAAGTAAGCATCATCCATTGGAATTAAAGTGAAAAGTGTGTAAAGTGGTAGCAAAATATTTACTAAAATGATTGGATTTTAATTCAACTGGGGGCTACTTGCTTTCTCCAATATGACATTTTTATTTGTTTTGAAGTTTAATTTTCAAATTTTAAATTAAATTCATTTTAGATTTTTTTACATTAGACCCTCTGGTATTTGTGTATTTAGCTGAAATTAAGTAGAATTTAATCCAAAATAAAATTGTTACAGATAAAACATCCGAGTTTGTCCAGAATCAAAAAATAAAAAGGATCAAAAGAAAAGGACTGCAGATGCAAAACGAAGTTCGTCGATTACGCCTAAAAATGTTAAAGTTGAAAACACGTCTCAAGGTAGCTGAGAAACAAGCAATCAAAAAAGATTTTAAACTTTTAACTGAAAACATATCGGATTCGGAAGGTGAAGATAAAATAAAAAAGAAGCTCTGGAATATTATAAGAAACATAAAACAAATGTCATTCGCAAATAATAGGCACCTATTGAAAAAGAGTTGTACTTAATATTAACATTCACACCTCGTTTCGAATCCATAAGTCGTGGCCAATGATATTATATAAATTGGTTGTGACCTTATCGTAAAATTTGCATTAGGGTACATGATAATAATAATATGGCTAATTGACTATTATGGTTTATTGTAGGTACTTATATTGTAGGTACATGTTTTGTTAAAATTATGTTTGTGAAAGTATATACATGTTATGTATGTAACAGCTAAAATAAATTAAAATATATTAATTTATTTATCTTGTGTTTTATTTCTTCAAAACTGATTGATTAGTTAACCCCTTCTAAACAAGCTCCAGTTAAAGCCTATACTATAGCTAGGCCTAAACATATATTAATATACAATTTAGTTCACCCAACAGACGCCTGGCGGCAGCACTTTCCATACATGCAAATTTTACCATAGAGTTGCTACTCTTTTCTCCTATATATAACTACATAGGACTTCTTGGCGGGAAAGTGAAGAGTCATGTCTGCGGTTTTGTTTTATGTTCTAAAATTTGTGTTATGTCGAATATTAATGTGAAATAATGGTGGATTATTAACCGTTAAGTGTTCGTGAGTGTGCATGAGTGTTGGCAAATGAAACAAAACAGTGCAACGTCACTTTTCAAATTCTCTCAAAAAGTACGCCCGAGGACTTAGTAAAGCCCCACATCTTTACTGAGATACTCGAGGGGTTGGGGGGTACGTCATTTGTCACTTCTCGATCACTTATAGAAAATGATGAATGATAATAGTTTCATTCATCATCATCATACAGGAAGGAAATATTGTTTATTATTATTTGTATTACTTGTAAGAAAAATTACTTTGACATAGACTAAATGTGCTAATCGCTAGAAGCCATCAACTAAAAAAAAAACTACATAACTCTACTCTTTGGTTGTCTGTTTAGTTGATTTTTGGTGTTTCGGCGCGAAATTTTAATTGAATTAAACCTAAAAATGATGTATTTGGAGTTATTTGAATGTGCGTACGCACACGATTTAGCCGTGGCTCGCTCGGAAAGTCGACATTTAAACATAATGTCGAGAAGAAGTATGGCAGCTTTCCACCTAAGTGAAAGGATGTTTGCAAAAAGGTACAGGCTTTCAAAGCAGTTAGCTCGAGAATTGATGGTGGAATTAACTCCTCACCTACCACCTAAATTGCGTTCTGATGCTTTGGATGTGGAAACGAAGGTAAGAAACAACCCAAGATAAGTTGTAAAAGTAGAACTCTTCACTTGACTAAATATAATGTTTATATAAGTTGAGTTTTTGTAGTTAAAATAATATACTAGGTACTTACAATAACATGATAACTATTATAGTAAGGGTCTTTTTATTTTAGGTGTTGATTGCATTGTCATTTTATGCATCTGGATGCTATCAGACCAGCGTTGGTGACAATCGGAGACACTGTGTGGCACAATCCAGTGTCTCAAAAGTAATCTGGCAAGTCACAATGGCCTTAAACCGGCCATCAATTCTGAACAAATATGTGTCATTTCCATTCCAACAACATGAAAGGGAACAAGTTAAAAGAGAGTAAGTTAAAATTGTAAAATCAAATATTATTAATTAAATTCATTCTACTTAATTAAAATTTGTTAACTGCAATGTTATATTTAGGTTTTACAGGAAATATAGGATGCCCGGACTGTTGGCTTGCGTGGACGGTACCCATGTGGCAATAGTGCGCCCCCATGAGCATGAAGAGCGTTTTGTTAATAGAAAGGGATACCATTCTCTAAATGTTTTAATAGTGAGTAATGATGATACATTCACATAATTAATTATGATTTGAGTAGAACTCAAATTTTCTAATTTATAAAGTTAATCAATTGTTAAGTATCTATGTAATTTGTAATTAAATACATTTGTTAACTAATTATTTATCATGTATATGTGCATTTGTATAAATAGCTTTTAAATAGTTTAATTTAATTATGAAACTTCCTTTTCAAACGGCTTATTTTTTCAGATGTGTGACTCGAATCTAAACATATTATGTGTAGATTCAAGTTACCCCGGGTCTACTCATGATAGTGTCATATGGGCCAAACACCCTTTAAATAATTATTTGGAGAGTATTCATAGGGTTTCTGGTGAAGATGTATATGTTTTGGGTAGGTTGGAAATAATCTTAAGAGCGTTTACGCCGCACACTAGCGCTGCCAATGATAAAAAAAGATATCTAGTAATTAGAGATAGAAAATCAAATTATGCATTTTCCCGTCACCTAATGAACATCTGACATGTTATGGTTTAGTGTAATAAGACGAAACGGCCACTTTTAACTATAACGCCGTTTTAATTTTAGTTATTTTACTTTAGTAGATTATGCTTTAGCATAACATGTCAGAAGTTCATTAGGTGACTTAAATATGCTAAATTACTTCATTCAAATAGTTTGTTGAGCATAATTTGATTTTCTATCTCTAATTACTAGATATCTTTTTTTTTTCATTGGCGGCGCTAGTGTGCGGCGTAAACGCTCTTAATAATTATATGATTTTTCTTTTTAGTTCTTTGAATATAAGTTTATTAATTCTTATTTTCAATTGCAGGAGATTCGGGTTACCCTTTAAGGACTACCACAATGATACCTCAAACAGACCCAGCTCCCGATACTCCTGATGATTATTATCAGAAATTACATTTATCAGCCAGGAATGTGGTAGAACGTTGCATAGGCGTCTTGAAGGCTAGATTTAGGTAAACACAACCTATAAATCACATCTGTTGGTATTAGATATTATAGTAATTACTATTTCTATAACAATTCTTTTTCACAGGTGCTTACTGGTAGATCGAAAATTACATTATTCGCCTAAAATGGCTGCAAAAATTACAAATGCATGTTGCTTGTTACATAACATAGCTCACAGGGCTAATATTCCTTACACCCCGCTAACACCGGCGGAGGCGGCTCGAGAGCGTGTTGCGACCGAGAGTGCCAGCTTCCCAGAGGCTGCAGAGCGCCTGCGGCGTAGGAGCCGGGTACTATCCGACCTAGAGTTAGGACGCGCACGCCGTCACTCTCTTGTGCAGCGATTGTGGGAAGATAGGGCAGTGCTAAATTAAAGTATTTATGTATTTAATTTTTTTAATATTTTAAGAAAGTGTGCAACACAAATTGCACTATTTATACTTAAAACTAAGGATTCCTTTGTGCTGCACAGTACTGAAACAAAAGAGAATGTTTTATGCAAATTTACATTATACAATTTTTCATAATATAATAGTTGGATACTAACAGGCGCCAATGCTGATTACTATCATTGTTTAGCATTGTTTGCAATGCTAAAACTCATTTAGAAAATGTACGTTTTTCTCGCTCTAGCTCTCTTCCATCTCAGTCCTGAAGCTTACTTACTAATTAAACTTAACAATGTTGTGAATAGCCAAAATTATAAGTTTTAAAGTGCTTTAAAGTTTTTAATGCAAAATGAAGATACATTTTGTTAATCCCTTTTTCATTACTATTATTATTAATTTTTTTTTAATTTACCTGCGCTGCATGTGTAACATATAATTTATTCTCAATGTCAGTTTCAGTTTGTTAAATTTTTGGTATTTATTGGCCTTTGTGTTTGTTATCTTTTATGTACTGTAATTTGAGTTATTATGTACTGTGTCAGCAACAAGTATATTTCTTTAGTGAAAACAGTTGAACTTTATATTTTGTGTTTTTATTTGTGATGGATAGTGTCCTTCTATGATGGGGCATTTTCCAATATTTTTGACGCTGTAAGGGAGAAAAGAACCGGACACTTGCTGAGTTTCTTGCCGGTTCTTCTCAGTACAAGATCTCCCGCCCAGAGTAGACTTACGAACCGATGGCATAATGACGTTCATAAGAGCTAATTGTAGCCTAATCGAAATAAATGATTTTGAATTTTGAATTGAATTTTTTGAATTTTTTACTTGGAAATGTCAATTGCTAGGTTTTTAATGTTGTTTTCTTGGAGTACGAATGACACTTGCTAGGTTCGCGCATGTCCATAAGTCTAATTATAATTGAGATAGAAATACGGTTGTTTTTAACATTTAGGGATCTTTGATGAAAAAAAACGCATTTTACAAAAACTGTCTCTTGGTAGGTTTTGATTTTGGACAGCCGATAATGTAAACATTTACCTGCTGACTCAGCCGGTCTACACTTTCAGCTAATAATTTGAACGCTTCTGATAGCACATTCAATGACTGTGCATTTTGACTTGCAGTTTGTGCATTTTGAAGGGCAGCTTGCGCTCTCATTTCTTCAATACGCAACACCATAGCTCGCGACTCTTCTAAAGACACCCTAGTGGCTGAAAAAAATAAACAACAACATTTTTAATTAAATTTGTTTCTGGTAATTTAAATATTATTGGTTATTTAAATATGAGGAGCCCGTGGCGCTGTAGTTAGCGCGCTCAGCCTGCGATCGTTGAAGTTAAGCAACTTTCGCAATGGTCGGTCACGAGATGGGTGACCAAAAAACTTTTCATCTCGAGCTCCTCCGTGTTTCAGAAGGCACGTTATGCCGTTGATCCCGGCTGCGTTTGCAGTCGTTAATTTAATACCTACCGATCCGCATTGGGCCCTCGTGGTGGGTCATGGCCCAATCTCTTTATCCATCCATAAGGAAGGCCCATGCCCCAACAGTGGGGACTTATAATGGCTGATGATAATGATGATGAATTTAAATATATTATATTTTTCCTTTGCTGCCATGGTGCTTCAGGCACTTTTGGTAATACAATAAGAATCTTACATGAGGTGTGCGGGGGCTGCTGAACATCTGACCCCTGTGGTGGGACTGGCGATTGTGCACTCGCACGCACTGATCTCAGGGCCCGTGCTCTTCGGCGCGCTCGCACTCTTGTTCTATCTGATAAGTTTTTTTTTAAATAATGAAATGGCTGATAGTTGTTTTTAAATGAAATATTATTTGCATTAGTATTAGTAATGTATATTAGATACCTGCGGGAATAGAGAAGGGTTCAGACTGAGATTGCAGAGGATGTTCTATTTGCTCTGGTAGAACAAGTTCAGGCACTTCAGGAGCAGGTAACTCTTGCATGTCAGCAGCAAATATATTATTAAAGCTATAAAGTAATTAGATTCTTGTAATGCATACAGGATGTAAGGGATATGTATAAAAAACTAAAACTATGAATTCAGGCTATTATTCTGAATTCAAAACCGGTGAAAAATAAATTCCTGAAAAATATTTCCTTTTTTGTTTTTTTCAATCATGAAATAATTATTCTTATGTAATATGTTAAGTTCTAATGAGTGTTAGCATTCCATTATTGGAATAAATTGGCTAAGGAAATAACTTCTTACACTATTGGTGGTGAAATACTTTCATTTTCTTCTACCACTTCCTCTGCCACATCTAAACCGTCACCCTAAAATTGTATAGTAAAAAAAGCATCAAAACATTGAACAATTTGATTTATTATGATAGTAAAAATAATGAAAACAGTGAATGATGAAATATTTATAAATTATGATGGTTTACCATCATGGGTGGGTAAAGCTGGTGGGTGAACGGGTAGCGACCCGCTGAAAACATCGTTGTTATGGTGTCAGACTTAGATAGTGGTAGCTAGGCAGGCACCAAGAACAAGTCCTACCACCAACCAAACCAACCTCTATGACGGTATATATTGTAAAGTTTAATAGTTTTGATAGAAAATACACAGTGAAATGGTGGTTTACAAATTAATACAATATATTACATATTGGACTAAAACAACATACCTTTGACCACCCTTTTCCCGTTCTCGCCGGTCCCAAAGCATTAAGGGATTCGGCGCACTCTCGCCACAGTCGCTGTGCAACTGCTCTAGCTTCTTTGGACCTCACCCGACCAAGGGCGAGGTCTCTATTACCTTCTAGAAACTCTAGCATCACCTCGAGCTGGCGAACTGTGTTGTGCCTGCGGCGGTCTTCCATTACCTTTGTGTTATATCTTAAAAAATAAGGATTACATGATTATATCTAAAAGTTTAACCATTTTCAATTTCAAACAAATAAGTAGTATAAAATCACATACCAAAGCTGCAGTTCAATCACCAAAACTCGACCACTCAATCACTTGAAAATCATATACACCACTTCAAACTTTCGCGCCTCAGAATAATAACTAAAGTTATTGTTCTGAGTTTCGCGCTCTCAAAACAGCTGTCAAAGCCAGTGTGGCGACAAAAAAATCCTAAGTCGACCATCGATTGTACTTTTAAAACATGTAGCAGTGTCAATACTAGGGTTACATCTCTAACACTTTTACTATCCTTGTGTTCCAGTTGCGTTCCATCTGCGTTTCGTCTTAACTTGCGCATGATCTTTACCGCGATACCAAATTTCGCATTGACTGAAACTCAAATGGAACGCAACTACAGCTGCAACGCGAACGAAACGTAGATATTTATTCATGTTTTAAATTACCGCGATCGGGGCCCTGATATGAGTTGATCAACGCAACAACGCTGTATCAGAACGTTATTAAATAATTGTTCTTTTGCGATAAATACCATCGCAAGGTGCTCTTTTACGGCATCATTAAGTGGCTTCTAATTCGTAATTATCAATATCTGTGTCCTACTAGTTCAATGACGTATCGTACTGGTGCCAGTGTTCGACACAGTACCAGGGGCCCGACCGCCTAACCGATCGCTTTGACTTCGTGTGGTTTATGACGTCATCTTGTCGTTTCGTGCCGCCTATGAAAGCAATATCGAAAGCTATAGCCTTTAGCTTTTGATATTGCTTTCATAGGCGGTGCGAGGTGGCAAATTTGACGTCATAAATTATACGCGTAGTCAAAGCGATCGGTTAGGCGGTCGGGGGGCAGAGCTCGACACCACCTTTCGCCGCTAAAAAAACATTGCATTGTAATTTTACTGGGTTAGAGAAAGCAGGTGAACTGTATTCATTTGTTGCTAAGGTCAAAAATCAGTTCCCAACCTCTATTTTAAGATGACACCTCGATTTGTGAACATTCAAAATGGTTGATCCTTACTGGCGCTATCATAAGGTCGAAAATACGTAGCGCCTGCGACAATTGAGACCGCAAATTAACAGTATCTTAAAAATATTTAAAAAATACTTACTTATTGGTTTTAGTTATCAAAATATGCAGCTACTAAATTGCGAATATTGATGTTATCAATGTATTAGAGTGGTAAAGCATATAAATTAAGTAATTTTGTTGTTCTTTCAACAATAGTGATTTTTAGTGGTGTTTTCGAAAATAGTTATAATCGAGTCAAAATTATACAGTCTTAATTGGCCAAGCAAATCTATACTAATATATAAAGCTGAAGAGTTTGTTTGTTTGTTTGTTTGTTTGAACGCGCTAATCTCAGGAACTACTGGTTCGAATTGAATAATTCTTTTTGTGTTAGATAGTCCATTTATCGAGGAAGGCTTTAGGCTATATAACATCACCCTGCGACCAATAGGAGCGAAGCATCAGTGAAAAATGTTGCAAAAACGGGAAAAGAGCCTAAAAAATTAAAAATGCTGCCGAAAGTCACTATTCCACGCGGACGAAGTCGCGAGCACAGCTAGTCATAATATATTATAGTATCAAACTATTCGACGAAAGTAAGCGCATTTTTTCTTAATGTTTTACCTTTTGACCGCTACGCTACAGCATCAATGCGTCGTCGTGTCCTGTACGCCAAGCATTTAATTCAGAGTAAGATCTTGCAACAGGAATAGGGATTCCAAAAGTTCCAAATATCTTTATTATTTTGTGTTTTTGTAAACTATAGGTTTGTCGATCTTCGCCGACGTTTGGCGTACAAGGCATGCCATCGCTTGTCGGTTATAGCCGACTGTGGTCAAAAGGTTACAGGAAAACAGTGTCGATCACCGGTCCCCGTCGAAAGCTTTGCCACTACGCTAGGTGTATCCAGTTGCTTCCAATTTACGAAGCGTAAATACAGGGTCTAACAAAATCAATAAGCGAAGGTTTTAGGGCGGTATCTATACATCATTCTGAATACAATGACAAAAAATGGGCTCCAGTTTTATAGTGATCTTTCAAAGTTATGTTTTCTTACAAACTAAATCAATTAAAATGATGCACATCATGAAACATGCTGTATCTTTACTAACACGCACGCAAGCGTCAATAAAAAGATAGTGTACCTACTGTACAGATACACGCACACAATTGAAAAAACATTGTATGACATTCATTCACACACGGCTATCTTTGTGTGCGTGTAGTAGTAGTACTACATGTCATCCGTACAGCTGGTAGCTGTAGGGGTTTGGAAAGGGTGTATTTTTTGTTGACTATCTCGGTAACGAGCCTGTAGTTTTGGACCAAATTTGGTGAGCATGCTCAGTGTGATGTATAGATGCTCCTCTTAAACGTTCGCTTATTGATATTGTTAGACCCTATATAAACCTTTGACCCAAGGTCATCAAGGGCTATAATTTGTTTATGCTTGTATTTTTAGGTTTTCCACGCTTTATCCGACTTCTAGAGCATTTTCCGTGGATACCTGTGACTGTTTTGACATGCAGGACTTTTGCAAACTACAAAAGTCCCATTGAGACTTTGTTTTCATCAAGGTATTTTGCTGACATCATCACGATTAAATTTAATAAGCAATATTCGATATTGATTGACTTTATCTACTTAATCCAATAAATAAAGTACGCTGTGATATAATAATGACATGTAATAAATATATTAATCGATTTCGATAATTAGTGGTAAGATTTTACTTGTTCATAATTATTACCTAGGTACCTAAACAAGTATCATAGCGGCACCGGTGTTTGACAAGTAACCCAATGTTCGACACCAGTCTTTGACGCCAATGACTAAATACTTGGACGCCCAATGTAACCACAGTGCCATAGAACAATTATTGAATTTCTATTGTGTCTGGTTTTAGAACAACTAAGTTGCTAATATAAAATATGCCATTAAAAGGTTACTAGAAGCAGGGGTACTTATTAGTTTGCTAAGGTCAAAAATCTGTTGCTGGCTTGTTTCTGACCCCTATTTTCAGTCATTACCCGTGGTCCCGGTGGGTCGTCCCATTACCGGGTCCACGGGTAATTTTAATTACCCGTGGTTCCATGGCACTAGGGATTATTCTCTGGACTTCTGACTGTATCGATAGAAAATGAAAACCATCAGTTTAAGTTTACTCAATCAAATAAAATAATTCTATCCTATGGAACAAAACACTCATACTAGAACCAGTATTGAAAATGATGAATTCATAACCGATACACTCATGGATTTAATTACTATTAAAATATCAGTTAGATACTCATTAGAAATGTTAAGATAGGCACTAGATTTAATATTTCCAACATAAAGTACCAGGCTACCATAACTATGTAAACTTTGTGTGTAACTGATGGTTTTCATTTTCTATCGATACAGTCAGAAGTCCAGGGAACAATCCCTAGTGCCATGGAACCACGGGTAATTAAAATTACCCGTGGACCCGGTAATGGGTCGACCCACCGGGACCACGGGTAATGACTGCCTATTTTTAATAATTAAAGGAAAAATAAATGTCGACCATTGGTTTCTGTCGAACATTGGTGCAACTAACTACTCTACATACGAACTTTTTAGAGGAATATTATTATTATGTATCTACCCGTAGTTGATTGTATATTAAATCATAAGGTAAACATTGTATACAGATCTGTTTAATAAAATTTAATCCATTTGATCGATACAGTATTGGAGTTTTTTGTCGATTTCCCCTATTTGCTGTTGTAACCAGAACATGCTTTCTTCTAGAATCTTTCTTGGGTCTTGCAATTGTTCCTTTAAATAGATAATTAATTCATTAATTTAAAAAACACCATTCTGATAACTACTTATACAACGTGTTATTTAAACTACGCAAAACCTCGTGGTGGTGGTGGTGGTGGGTGACTCGGCCCATGAAACAACAACTTTTGTTCTACGACTTATGGAAAATCGCGAATGTTTTTATCTTTCCATTTTTTTTTCTTTTCTTTTTATATTGTGTCACCATCTCTGAGTTCCCGGGTTCGATCCCCGGTCGGGTCAATTTAGAAATTATTGTTTTTCTAAATTGTCTCGGGTCTGGGTGTTTTCTATGTATAATAACTATGTATTTAAGTATTTTAAGTATGTTTATTCGCTGTCTAGTAACCATATAACGAGTTTCATAACGAAGCTTCTCTTGGGCTAGATAATTGGTGTGAGTGTAGGAAAATTTATTTATTTTATTATTTATAGATAGATCAAAGCTAATTGAGTGAATTCGTTTGAAGAGACTATTTTTTTTTTTTGCGAATTTCAAAAATTCCTATTACTAAAGTTATTCAGTTTCATGGACTGAGTCACCAGTCACCACATAAGAGGTTTTGCGTAATTTAAATAACATGTTGTATAGAATAAGATTGAACAATTTTTTTTGGAGAGATTGCTGATTGCCTCTGACGGCATTTTCAGCTTCACCGGGTTTTTTTGGGGGCGGCGAGAAACTTGAAGGGTTCCTCAAGCCGTGTGAAACGAATCACCTTCGGAGGTTTCTAGAGGGAACTGTATCACGTAGCACTAGTGCGTGTCCCCGTGCCCTACTAGATTCTTCGAGGGGTTCGGATCGGTTCGGATCAGGCGTCGTCGCTACTTGTACCTATGCACGCAGCGATTCTCTGACAAACGGCTCGCAGCGGGCTCGCGACGCGACATTATATACAGTATCAAGAGGGCGATATTTGAATCTCACCGTTGATCTCGAAATGAATAGACACATAAAACACACTATGAAATATAATAATTTTCGCATTATTGATAAATTAATTATTAATTTATTAGGATGCCTACCTAAATACTGTTGGAGAATTTTCGTCGTCAAAAATTTGTTGCCAGTGACTTTTAGAGTGAGGAGCTATCGAAATTGTATCACCGCAGCGCGTGAGAATAGTCAGGGGTAAAAAATCGCAGCCCAGATACATTACATGCTACACTACCAAGGTAGGTCTGCTTAACCTTTTCATGCACCGCCACAGCATCTAAAAGAATAGGGTTACCCAAATCCCATCGCTCTATCTCTATCGCTTGTCGATTATAGTTGACTGGCGGTTAACCTTTTTACCGCCAACAACTTCTATAGAAGTTCGAGATTTTCGTGCCGTCCACGCCAGCACTTCTATAGAAGTTCTTTGTACCTCATCATCATCATCATCATCATCATCTCAGCCAAAAGACGTCCACTGCTGGACAAAGGCCTCCCCCAAGGATCTCCACAACGACCGGTTTTGTGCTGCTCGCATCCAGCGGCTTCCCGCGACCTTCACCAGATCGTTGGTCCACCTTGATGGAGGCCTGCCCACACTGCGCTTTCCGGTACGCGGTCGCCACTCCAGGACTATCCCGCCCCAGCGGCCATCAGTCCTGCGAGCAATGTGCCCTGCCCACTGCCACTTAAGCTTTGCAACTCTTCGGGCTATGTCGGTTACCTTAGTTCTTCTGCGGATCTCCTCCTTTGTACCTACTTTATTAAAATACATTTATACGTTGGCGTACAGCGGGACATCGCGTGCAGGATAGTTGGGCGGTGAAAAGGTTAAAAGGTTAAAGGTAAAATCGGCAATGGTAAAAGGCAGTGATATCGTACCAGCGGTATCGGGTACTCCGTGGGCAGGTCGCAGCACTGTCGTATGATGATGTCGGACATCTTGGACTTGACGCAGAGCCCCCGCTCCCAGCAGCCCTCCTGCAGCTGGCCGGTGTGCATGTGGTAGAAGCGGCCGAGGCCGTGCCTCAAGTTGGCCTCCCAGTGGCCTTCGTAGCGGTTACCGTTTTCTGATGATTACGGTAATTAATTAAATTACTTTGGGACTATAGTTATTTTTTTAATTCTGCTTAGACAATTTTTTTATTTTTACCTACTACAATGAATGGATATGAATATTATGTAACAGACGCCTGATGGACATCAACCTACCCAAAACTGTAAATTTGTTTGTGGTATATAGTCTGATGTGTTCGCAAAGGCCGGTCATCGGATGGGTGACCAAAAATGTATCATCTCGAGCTCCTTGCATTAGCAGTCGTTAAAAACCACCAATCCGCACTGGGCCCGCGTGCTGGTGGTTCATAACCCGTTCTCCCTATCCATCCATAGGGAAGGGAAGGCTCGTGCCCCAGCAATGGGGACATAAAATGAGCTGATGAAGATGAAGAAGTCTGATGAGCAGGCGTCTATACAAAGCTAATACCTACAAAAAAAAATTCAATAATTAAGGGAAAGCTGTTGCCCAGGATTGGGACTATGCGAATCTATACCCATTGGCTAAGTAATATACTTACATGATCCTTCTAAATACTAAGTGCGATCAGAACTCTGAATATAGATAAAGATATCCAGATTTCTGTGCCTCCACTGGCACCAACGCACATGAAGTGATTAAAAAAATCAATTTGTGCGGTCAAAACTGGTTGTCTGCAAGAGATCACCATAAGTCCGCAAAATCGTAATTTTGTACTTGTTACTGCAGCTTTGCCCAGCAGTGGGACAATTACAGGCTGTTAACTATTACTGCAGCTTACGCGAGTACTAACTACACATCGGAATAAAACAATTTTTACAAAAGTCAGGTCTTCCTGTTTCCATGGACCTTTTAAATGGTTCAAAACGTCAAGATATAATAAAACGTAGGTAATGCGTAAACGCAGGTGTATATTCGTAAAAAGTGTTTAATTTCCATTTGTATTTTTGTTGTAAGTATACCTGCACACTTGCCTTGAATAAACATACCGAGCCCGCCTTTCTGGCTCATGTCCCAATAACCGACATAGTAGGTTCCGTTGGCATACCACATCTTGCCGTAGCCGTGGCGCTCGCCTCGCCTCCAATACCCGAAGTATACGTCACCGTTGGTATAGTACCGCCAGCCTACGCCCTCAGGTTTGCCTCGCACCCAATCGCCCCGGTACTCGAGACTGAACTTGCCGTTCTCCAGACGATTGCTTAGCGTGCCGAAGCCATGTCTGATACGGTGGGAATGCAAATTTAGTTATAGCAAAATAGCAATAGCCGATTATAAAGGTGCAGAATGCAGATTATAGATACCTGAGTATTCACTTGTTCTGAACAAGGAACAGTTAAACATCGATAGGTACGTTAATTGTGTAAGCATTTGCTTGTAATGTAACAATCCCTAGAATGCTCATTAAGTGAATACTCATGTTTATTTGCACTTAAGAAATTGGTGTGAAATTAAACGAATTACCTAAAACCTCTGTACCAGTCACCTTCATACAGTTTGCCAGTTATCGTGAGGAACGCGCCTTTACCTTAAAACATAAAATTAGTTTGTTATATTTCATACTAGCGGCCGCTCGCGGTTTCACCTGCGTGGTTCCCGTTCCCGTGGGAATATCTGGATAAAAAGTATCCTGTGTTATTCCAGGTTATAGACTATCTGTGTGCCGAATTTCATCCAAATCCATTCAGTAGTTTTTACGTGAAAGAGTAACAAACATCCATCCATACTTACAAACTTTCGTTTATAATATTGTAGGATAGTTGTGTAGGTAAGTAATTAAATCAATCTCGAAAGACTGCTTCTTTTTACTGGCTAAGATAACGGCAAAAGACCGAGAAAGCAGTGGGCTAATGAGTTGGTCTGAAATCAGCACCACTCGCAACACCATCTATGATATAATTTTTATACAATCATGGTCAATTACCTACATTAGATCGGATACTCAATAATAATAAACATGGTAAGAATCCCGTTAATAATTAGGAAGGTACCTACTATAAATTCTATGATGCTCTCGCCTCGGACAGAAACAAACGGCGGTACATCGTGAGGGAGAAGTTCTATCTAGGAGGTCATGGCCCTCAGCATGAAGGAAGTAGCCGTAGGTACAAATACTTTGTCAAATCAACTAAAGAATGTAGCATTATTGCTTGTCAACATCTTAGTTGTAATGTCGTTATTTTCACATTGCGGTAAAGGGTTCAGCTACTTTTGTTGCTGACGGGTAAGTACAAATTAGAAAACAATAACAATAGTTTTACAGATATTTCAAGACAATGCCTTCATGATTGAGCAGACCGTTATGCTTAATATTTCATACACTGACATTTCTATTGTTCCCTGAAATAGTTGTAATAAGTCTTTGAAACTCGATGTTTCTCAAAGTTTCACCTTCTTTACGATCAGATTTCCAATCGCCAACATATCTGTCGAACTTGGAAGTGAAGATTGCGTGGTGCAGTCCGTTTTTGACTGCCTTTTTCTCAGCAGCTATCAACAAAGGCGTAAAGTTGCGAGGTTTTCTATAAAACGGCATAATTTAATAAATTTAAAAAGAAAATAAATAGTACATTGATTGAACAACAATAACTAAAGCATTATTATTCTGAAATATTATTATTGGTGAAGCTAACAAGTTTGACAGATTATGACTTTAAAGCAAAGCGTGCGCATATCTTTTTTTTTAAACTACAAACTCTGAAGATGTAGGATGTAGGTATGTTTAATATTGTATTCTCTTTGAAACAGCGACCTCACAAACATAATAAAATAACTAAGTACAGGCAAAAAATTACCTCAGTTCGCAACTAAGGTTCGCAAGGAAGGATAAGTACCTACACTGTGAAGGGATCTCGTCTTAATGATTACCAGTAAATATCTTTTATTAGTGGATACTTTATTTAGTTTTTGTTCTAATGTGAAGAGGTACCTAATCCGTGTTTTATTTAAAAAAATCTGTCTGGTCACGTTAATGAAAACGAGAATTTGTATGACTTTGAAGCAGCGCCCCCTGGCGACGAACGTAGTGAACTGCAATTTTGCTATACCTACACATTCTCGCTATAGTCCCGTTCAGGGGGCGATCTCGTGACTAATTCTCACGCTATGATATTAATTACCTCCCAACTAGCACAGACAGGCTGCATAAGAGCTGTATTTGAGTTCCCTCTTAATCTAAAAGCTGTACCTACAGCCAGGCTGTAGAAAGGCTGTATAAGCGCTTATACAGCCGTTATAACCGTAAAAAGGGCCCAAATTATACAGCTTATCGCGTCAGTACAGCTGTATAATAGCTGTAAAAGAACAAGATAAGCTGCTTAATAACTGTATTAGAGCTGTTGTGTGGTATCGGAGGAAACCAATAGACTATAGTTGACTTCTTATAAATACCTTGTAAAGATAATAGTTCAAAATCGGTTTTTAAGAGAATTTTAGGAGAATACAAAAATAAAATAATTGTAATTAATTTTTCTCTCCGGAACTTATTGTGACAAATGGCGACCATTTTTTAGTTTCTGTTGTTACTGTGTAAAGTATTGGAATTTTTAGTGGTGGCATTTTAAGTTCACTTGGCTAATCCATGAAGTGAACTTCAAGTGCCGATTCATATTTATTGTGAACCTATGCATATATTTTGGCAAAATTTACACGGGCCGGCAAATTAATCAAGCAAACATTACAGAAAACATCAAAGTGATAAGCGAGTGCGTTTGTTTTTGAGGTTAGAATAAGAAAATGTAATTGAAATAACTAACCAGAGGACAAATAAACATAGTTTAATCTGATAATCATGATTTGGATGTGGCTGTGGCCAAATAATGACTAAAATCCCTTTATTGTTATTTTATTGTCTTTATTTAGTTACAAAATGGCGAGAATTTAGAACAGCCTAAAGAATATTGAAAGTGTTTTATAGTCTTATAGGCTCTACTACGTAAGGTACCGTAAAAATTCTACAATACAACGATTAGTTCTTATTCAGTTTTATAGAATATTTTTATTATTTAGGCTGCATATCCTTTTCTATCACACCACTTATTTAGAGATACGTATCAAAATTAAAAAACCCTGAGCTTAAGACCATTTTGATTGAAACGACACCTTCTACCTTGTTGTCATTGAAGTATTTGTACTTTTAAAAAAAGATTAAAGCTGAGCTGTTATTTATATTTTTAGAATTATAGTACCCTCTCTGACAGAAATTATAAAACTAATGTAGTTACAATAGTCTACAATTACGCTATTAAAACTAAGTTTTGTAACGGTGTTGAAGTGTACCATTGTACAGAATAAAGTATCGAGTGATACAATGTTATCACTTAGAGCTGTAATGGGGAAGTTATCACATGTCAGCAGCAGGCGGGTCACCTGATGGAAAGCAATCACCGCCGCCCATGGACACCCGCAAAACCAAAGTAATCGCGGATGCGTTGCCGACCTTGAGGATAGAGTTGGATCTTGAGGAGGGAGTAGGAATTGGGAGGGGGGAGGGGTGAAAGATGGGCCTCCGGTACTTTCACTCACCGGACGAAACACAACAGGTACACTGAACTGATAATATCTCTGGAGTAATAATACTGAGACCTCTCGGTAGCTCAGACTAGTTAATTTTCCTAGTAACTTTAAATAGCATTGCGAATGCAAAATAATAAAAATATTTGAAAGTCTTTCTCTAATAATTCGATCAGTTTCACATCAGCGCCGGCCATAGAGGTAGAGCGAGTGGAGGGTCGCTCTAGACGCCCGGTGGCAATAAGCGCCAAAATGGTAAATGCAAAAACAATTTCTACCAAAAATTTAAATATTATTGACGCCTTTTGAGATAAATGAGAGATATCGTGCTTTATTTTAGTTCTCACTTCATCCGAGCCTGATCAAGGATTAGGGCCGGCGTTGCAAATATATAAGAAACACAATTTCGCATATAATAACTATGTATTCGTACATAAATAACAAACTAAGCCTAATCTAAACGCTTCACGCGCTTCCATGCGCCTTCTTCAAGCCTCGACTGAGCTCGATCAACTGCTGGTAGTGCTCCCGGAAGCCTTGCAGAGCCAGCTCCTGTTGGCTTTTCATTGCAGAGTTGCTGACTATGTATTTCTCAACACACTCTACACATTTATTGTCAAGTTGGATGTCTTCTTCAGTAATTTGATCGGGCTTTGATAATTGCATCGGTGTGGGTAGGATCTGAAAGTTTAATTTATTAACAAATCGTGTTTTATTCTTCGCTAATGCTGTTTAAGCACTGTTGTCTAAAGGTTAGACTACCGGTCTTAGACCCGGAGGCCCCGGGTTCGATTACAGCGGGAGCTAGGTACATAAAAGGTCTTTCTCTCTCGTAAACTAACGAACAGAACAGAACCCCTAGACCCCTTGCCTAAAGGGAAAAAAGGAATGCCATAGCTGTGCCCCGCGGTTTCACCCGCGTATTTTCCCGTTTTACGCCAATCCCTTCTGTTTTAGGCTGATCACATTCAGGTTTTTCCAGGGACCAGCCCCCCGACCGCCTTACCAATCGCCTTGACTTCGTGTGTGGTTAATGACGTAATCTTGTAGTTTCGTGCCGCCTATGAAAGCAATATCGAAAGCTATAGCCTTTAGCTTTTGATATTGCTATCATAGGCGATGCGAGGTGGCAAGATGACGTCATAAACTATACGCGTAGTCAACGCGATCGGTTAGGCGGTCGGGGGGCAGCTCTATATCTCTGGAAAAGATTTTACATTTCTATCTTTGAAGAGATAGAAAAAAAGAATTTGTTGCTTCTATACTATAAAATAAAGTAAATTTATTTATTTATTTATATTTGAACAATGTTTCAACAGCTATAGTGGTACAGAAAATACAGAATTAAATTTTACCTAAACATAAGCCAATTAATAAGACACACTAAGCTAACGCAGGTAGTTATTTTTCTCTACCAATCAATAAAATAGCAAAATTAGATTAAAAAATTAGCCGCATGATAACGTGCCGTGTACGTGTATGTAAAGTATTTAAAGTAAAGCCAACCTCATTAGCGAGTGTTTGAACGCTGTCTCCGTTGGCCACGTCGCCGCGCACCGCCTGCCGCAGCGCAGCGAGCAGCACGGCCTCCCGCACCGCGCCGCCCTGCAGTAACTCCAGCATCAGGTTGTCTATGCTCTGGTGCCACGTCAGGTAGAACGCCATGGGCCCGAAGTGCCTTGTCGACCTGGTAACATTGTATAGTAATAACTTATATACTAATATTATAAATCTGAAGAGTTTGTTTGTTTGTTTGTTTGGTTGAACGCGCTAATCTCAAGAACTACTGGTTCGAATTGAAAAAATATTTTTGTGTTGAATAGTCCATTTATTGAGGAAGGCTATAGGCAATATTACATCACGCTATGACTAATAGAGTGGAGATGAAAAATGTTGCAAAAACGGGAAAATATTTTTTTTTGAGAGCTAATCAACGCGGCTGAAACCGCGGGGCACAGCCAGTTAAATAATAAAATAATAACTTACTAGTGGTCCACCAGTAGTCAAAATTCAACCGTGATTCACAAAATATACAATGTTACACTTTATATTTAAATTTTAACTCTGCACTTATTAAACTATGCCAGATCTCACACTCCTCGATACGCGCAATTCGATTAAAAGGGGTTACGTCGCAAAGTTTAGTCGCTTTACGTATTAATACGAGTATATAGATTATGTGATCGACATAACAATAACAGTGACAATATAATATGAATCATCAATAATCATCATCATCATCATCATCATTTCAGCCGAAAGACGTCCACTGCTGGACAAAAGCCGAACCATACATTGATATTTTAGCATTAGGTGGAACAGACTGATTTGCCTACTCAACTTCAATATTTTAAAATATTGAAACTTAGATCACAATATTTATTTATTTTTGTGTTATGCTATGTATGTTTTTAAAACGGCAAACAGGTATACCCTGTGTGGTGCCGGGGTTAAAGAATTGCACCACCCCCTCTCTTCCCGTGGGTGTCGTAAAAGCCGACTAAGGGACTATTCCAGAGTATGGGCAGCAGCATCTCTCTGAGGTTACCCTCAACCTACTGCGATCGCCAACCCGCCTGCCAAGCGTGGCGATTACGGCAAATACCCCTCATATCCTTGGGGGAGGCCTTTGTCCAGCAGTGGACGTCTTTTGGCTGAGATGATGATGATGACACAGATATACGGCCCGCCTGATTGAAAGCAGCCATAGCAGCCCTAGGCTATCACGCTTGCATTGCAGGCTTGCAGGTCTCTGAAGCTTCAGTTCTCATGCTTCAAGGGTAGTAGATCCAGGGTGAACGGGGTAATATAGGGATTACCCTGGATCTAGTACCCTTGGGAACTAAACCGGACACAACAATGCCGATGCATAAATGGGTATATGGCATGTCCTCACCTCAATCTTTCATATTTTTTGTTAGCATCAATATGCTGGTATGTGATGCTGTTGATTTTCTGGTAAGACTGCTCATCGGGTTCATACTGGACGCAGGCTCTGTCCAAAACAAACTCATATTCTTCTCTATCCAAAAGGCTGTTGAATTTGTCTTTATCGGTGAACATTATCGGCTCTCTCAGCCTACGCCCATTCAAAGGGAAGTAAGTCTAAAAGGAAAGTATATACATAAGGAAAAATTGCATGATAGAGAAGCAGGTTTTCATGCTTTCATGTCACCTAAGGCACAAAATAAAGACACCTACGTAAGCTTAATAAATACGAGCGCAGAACTGCCCCCCGACCGCCTAACCGATCGCTTTGACTACGCGTATAGTTTATGACGTCATGTTGCCACCTCGCACCGCCTCACCATCTCAGCCAAAAGACGTCCACTGCTGGACAAAGGCCTCCCCCAAGGATATGAGGGGTATTTACCGTAATCGCCACGCTTGGCAGGTGGGTTGGCGATCGTAGTAGGTTGAGGGTAACCTCAGAGATGCTGCTGCCCATCCTCTGGAATGGTCCCTTAGTCGGCTTTTACGACACCCAAGGGAAGACATGGGGTGGTGCAATTCTTTATCCCCGGCACCACACAGGGAACCGCACCGCCTAGGAAAGCAATATCAAAAGCTAAAGGCTATAGCTTTCGATATTGCCTTCATAGGCGGCACGAAACGACAAGATGACGCCATAAACCACACACGAAGTCAAAGCGATCGGTTAGGCGGTCGGGCCCCAGCTCGGAAAAGTCGGAGCGCAGCCGTTTGCGAGATTCCGTGTCCGTAGAGGTTATCTATGTGTGCGGCGCTCGAGCACGTTTATATGGAGCTTCACTCCTGTGGGTTTCTTAATATTGTGCCTAAGGATGTCCGCAGTCGCAGTCGCTGCGCGGGCGCTGTTTCGTGTAAATCAGAGGTTTCCAACTAGTGGTCCGCGGACCACAGATGGTCCATGAGAGCATCAGTAATAGTCCGCGGGATGGACCATAATTAAATTCGCTGAACAATTTTCAAAAAGGCTGCACAAGGTATTTACTCCTGCACTGTCTACGGTACGCCATATATTTGCTAATTCCTAGGTCTCAGGGTGGAAAAATATGTATATGGCGTTCCTAGAGGAGTACCAGTAGGCGCTGAATGTTTCACATTAGCATTTTTGGTAGCATGTGTGAAGATAAACTGTCAATACTGAACTTATGCTACAAATACTTTTAAAGTGTTGAGTATAATTAAACTTTTTTTTAAGAAGTTTTTAATGGTCACTGCTAACAAAAAAATTAGGAAAAGGGTCCATGGTCGGGGAAAGGTTAGGAACCACTGCTGGTGTAAATTAATAGAGCAGCGTCGCTCATCGAACGCGGCGCGGTCGACGGGGCACGCTTCTCCGCTTGCAGGACGGATCACTGATATGCACTTTTGATACATGACAGTTTCAAAACCATTCAGATTTGCCCGCGACGGAGCACGGCGGCGCGGGTACCCGAGGCGAGCGCCCGCGTCCTGCCCCCGCTTAACACAGCCGACGCCCTAAAGGTAAGAAACAATAAGGTCGAAAGTGTACTTCATCCGGAATCTTTGACCATCAAGGAACTGACAATCTTACATCTCTAAACTCTCTCTTTCTCTTTAATCACAACAACAATGTTATTTTTGCTGTTTAAATTACTAAATAGTTTGCTCATAACTTTATTGCTTTTAAAAAAGGATTTGTTAAAGCTAAACGCCTTGTACAAATCCCTTGTTCTAAGCCATCAAACTTATGACCAAACTATTTAGTATGTAGTAGGTTTCTACTTGGAAGAGTCTTTAGTGTCCTGCGTGGGAAGTATGTGGTTTTCTTATTCAATCCTGAGTTAACAATGGTAACCAAAACTAAAAAAACCGAATATTATGCATTTCCACTCACTTGATTCAACCTTTTCCTTACATCATGATCGCAACTACGTAAAATGCCATCAGGATCTCTGCAAAGTAAGAAGATAAGATATTCGTTATTCGGCAAAAAGCACTATTAGGCACATCCCTAGTGATAACGCAACAAATTTTTTGACAAAACTCAAGTAATTACCACTTTTAGTAACTCCAATTCAAATACATTTAATTAAAAGTTTGAAATACCTTTCTACAATTAATCTGTGTTCATTGGCAACACCAAAAGTTATGTCTGTGAATAAAAACTTGGCTTTGTCATATCCAATCAAAGCTTGGTCCTCTGATATTACTTCATCAATCGGCTGTTGAATCTGAAATCATCAGAACCTATTAGGTTTATTTATTAAAAAAAAAACTATTATATTGTCAAATTGGTAAAGAAAATACAAGGACAGACACGAAATTTGAAAATCTACTTAATGTGATGATTAAAAAAGAGTCAGTAAAACATAGTCTGGCACTCATTATGAATTAATGGGATTGCACCAGACCTGGTGGCTCCGACTAGGGAATGCAATCCCGATCTCGCGAGATCTCGTGTAATTTTTCGAGATCCATCCCGAAGCATAATATGACGTGATCTCGTTTGAGATTGACGAGATTGGGCAGCACTAGGTCAGCGACAGCGACGCTACGCGACCGCCGTCTGAGAGCATCTAAAAGTCCTTTTTTGCGAGTTTCTACTAGTTCAGATAAGCTAAAGTCACTGATTAAGAAAGAAAAGGATTTGTATGAGTTTGGGGTAGCTTTTTACAGTTCACTTATAATAGCTTACTGACGCTGGTTCCAACCAGTGTGTTGAGCCACAGAGGGCATTTTCAGCTGCTAGGTACATAGCGACTGACTTAAGATGTCGTTTATCAGACAGCACACTCAACACTGTTTGTTTTATTAGTTTTTTTCCTCATTTAACTGACGACAGTGTTATAATTTTTTTACAAATAATTTGTTTGATTTCCAAATAATATGGGTAATTATTGTGATAATAAATAACTTCATAATTGAGTTAGATATAAGTATTGAAGAATACATTTTTTTTTTCTTTCAATAAATTTTGTGTTTTATTAACTTCATAATCAATCACAACCAAGCAGTTTTCAGGCTTTTTAATAGAATTAAACAATGTTTTTTCGAAAACTACTTGGGATCACAAAATAACAAAATCTCGCGAGATTATAATGGCTGATCTCGCGAGATCTCATATAATCTATGCGATCTTGACTCGAGATTGCATTCCCTAGCTCCAACCTAGTTTTTAATAGTGCCAGATAAAGGAGACTAGTGTATTTTGTTTTCAGCTTTTACTTATATTTTGTCATAAGATGCTTGACAATAAAATAAATAAAATGTAGGTACCTATGGCATAATAAAGATAAAGATAAAGATAAATTTTATTGCTGTATAAAAACTTAGCCTAGATACAAAAGACTTATGTAAAGTAATTGGGGTTAGTGTATATAATATTATGTATTACGTAATACCTATGCTAAGCAATCAATATTGCCTGTGTATTAGGTATCTATCTAGAACAGAACGTTAGTGCTTATTCTACAATAAAACATTTACACAATAATAATGACTAACTATTTTAAATGCGGAACTGGAAAGTACTTGAATAATATTATTAATTGCTCTACTTAATTAGAATTTTCTAGATGGTCTTAAAAATTATGTAATTACTAATAATAATTTCTCTGTGTCATCATATGTTTTCCCCTTTAGCCAATCTTGTACGGTTTTTTTACATTGTGCTTTGTTCATGGGGTAAATACATAAAGAAAAATTTAATCTATTGTACAGAAAACTACTCAGATGACAAAAGAATCTGTGCGTGTTTGATCTTCTGAATCGCTCAGTAGAACAGACAATATCTGCACGTCTTCGGCTGGTTTCGAGCGCAGGGTTAAAGGGCATTAATGAGTGTTTTTTAGTGATTGTTAGTAATATGAAAAGCTGGCGTACGGATAGGACATCGCATTTGGTAAGGAGCTCTGCCGTCGGGAAGCGTATTGGTCGGAATGTGCTGACTTTTAGAACTGCTCTCTGCGCTATTTCTAAGTTTATCATGATAGTTTTGTGTGCACCGCCCCATGATGTTATACAATATACAAATAATGACTGACAAAGTGTCAGATATATTGATTTTAGTAGACTACCGCATGCAACATGCCGAAGATTTTTAAAGACGTAAATTAACTTTCTAACTCTAGATGTAAGGGCTTCAATATGTGGTTTAAATTTCAAATACTTATCAATTATTATCCCTAGGTATTTAATATTGTCAGTGCAGCTGAGCTTAGGGCAGGAGCAAGTGTCAGGCGAATCATTGCACAGATGGGCTGTTATTGAATGTGAGTTTGGGATAGGCTGGGATAGTGAATTATAGGAAAAAGTCATATATTTTGTTTTATCTATGTTAAGTGTCAGTAGGTTATTTCTAAGCCACTGAGTGACTGTATTAAATCCAGATTGAGCTAGTTTGTAAGCCTCGTTCCAAGTGTCCGCGCTGAAGAGCAGAGCTGTGTCATCGGCATATGATATTATTTTTCCGCTTTTGGAAAGAGGAAGGAGGCATAAGTCGTTAATGTAGGTAAGAAATAGCAAGGGTCCTATAATGCTCCCTTGAGGAACACCATATTCAACAGTCAGTTCATCACTCATAGTGTCATCTATCATAACACGTTGTGTCCGATTAGAAAGATAATCTTTGATGGGGTTATGTGGAACACCCCTTATACCAAGTTCATATAACTTCTCGAGAAGTATAGATACCGAAATCGTGTCAAATGCTTTTGCGAGATCAAGGAATATGACTAAGCACTTTTTTTGTGAGTCCAGTCGCCTTACAATATAGTCAGTGAGCTGATGTACTGCATCGTCAGTCGATCTGTCTGCTCTAAAACCGTATTGAGTAGCTGCTAAGAGTTTGTTATTTTCTAAGTATTTTACAAGTCTTTTATAAATGAGTCTTTCTAGGATCTTGGATATTGATGGCAGTATGGCTATGGGACGGTAGTTATTTAAACAACTATTATCTCCATTTTTATAAATAGGGTGAATAAGAGCCTTTTTCAATACATTAGGAAAGATTCCTTTCGCGAAGCATAAATTAAAAAGATATGTAAGCGGGGGAGTAAGTTTATCTTAAATTTTTTTTATGAAAGCACAAGATATTTTATCAATTCCAGTGGAACAGTCATTTCTTAAAGTCATAATAATTTGTTCAATTTCGGTTTCGTCAGTGTCGAATAAGGCAAACGAGTTTAAAACTGGTAATTTGGAAGGGGGCGCGATACAGGAAAATGGCTGCATGTTACTGACTTTCGCTTTTGCAGCTAGGTTTTTCCCGATGTTGACAAAGAAATTGTTTACTCTGTTCAGGGAATGTGCAGGCGTAGCAGAATTTGCAATGAGTTTTTGGGCAGGCGGTTTGGTTTTAGTTGTGTAAGTAATGTTTTTAATGACTTTCCATAATTTCTTTTTGTCGTGACCCGCATTATGAATTTGACTCCTTTCATACTGTCGCTTTAATTTCTAATTTGTAATAGGTTATTACCAAGTTAAAGCTTAAGCTATATCCATGATCGACTAATAAGATATGAAAAAATAACACTGGTAGTGTAGACAAAAAATAAATAAAATAAACTTTCCTACACTCACACCAATTATATAGCCCAAGAGAAGCTTCGTTATGAAACTCATTAAATGGTTACTAAACAACGGATAAACATACTTAAATACATACTTATTATACCTACATAGAAAACACCCAGACCCGAGACAATATAGAAAAACAATGATTTCTAAATTGACCCGACCGGGGATCGAACCGATGGCGACACCACAGTACAATCTACAACTACATGCAAGAGCTTAAACCAACTCCTACTTTCTGCCCTGGCCCCAAGTTACTTGGGGTCGGCGCAAAATGTATGTTTCTTCCACATTCATTTTTGCTAAGGTTTTTTTGTAACCAATTCCATACCTTCACAATTGGTGGCATCTGTAGTAGTCTATCAGCCCTCTTATTAGCTTTAGTTATTTCTGCTTCAAGTTCTTCATCAGTTAAAAATTTGTAACTTGGAGTTCGCAGCACAGCTAGCGCAGTGTTAGTTCTCTTACGGAATACTTTAGCAAAATCAGGTCGGGTCAAGCGTCTAAGCAAATTTTGAACATTGGATGAAAAGAATTTAGGTACAGGGTCTTCTTTGCCATCTGAAATTAAATCAAATCAAATCATTTTATGCATTTATGTAGTTAAAAGGTGGTACAAAGAATATTTTGAAAACATAAACATGAACCCTGTTAGGGTATTGCAAATAAAAATTGATTTTGTTTAGATAAAAAATAAACAAAATACTGTACACAATTATTATTTTCAGCCACATGCTAAGCTCCTACTTACCATAAACAGAAGGCACAATACTTAGACTTCTATGAGATAACTGTGTTTTACTACTTTTTGGTAAAAGAACCTTTAAATTGTTTAGTAGAAACAGAGTCATCTTCAAAAATAATATCAATACCTAACCTAAAAATTTATCTGAGGAGCTGCTGAGGATCAAAATTTTTTATTTCCTTTCTTTTTTTCTCATTAAGGAAGGGCTTCGGAATCTAACACATACAGGCTATAGGGATTTCTTTCAAAATAACTATATTTATTTTGTAATTTTTTAATACTATTCTTTTTTTTTCCTACATTACAATATTGCTGTCTATTACCATCGCTCATATCAAAAATAATCTAAGATATTTAATCTTCAATAGGAATATTACTAAGTTTAGGCTATATACAATAAATCTCTTTGCCTAAAATTTAACAAGATTACAAAACAAAAAGAAAATGTTGTCAGTTTGTCCTAAATACATACATAACTGTCAGTCAAAAAGTGCTGAATGCCCCCGTTTATTTATTTGCGGTTTTCACTATTAATTAATAACATAAATATTTTTGCCTATTGGAAATTGTGTTTGATGCACCAATTTTACTATCATGTCCAAAAGAAAGGCAGGTGTGAACGATATAATTTATGAATTGGACAATGACGATATTGAAATTAGTAGTGAAGATGAAGCGAAAGAAGCTAAAATTCAACGTACGAACGCAGAATTGGGTGAAAATATAGCCGAAAATATTCTTCGAAAAGAAGTTGCTGATCTGGAACCAAATGAAATAGACAAATCTCTACAATCGGCAAGTACTCTTATTGGAGGGAAATTGTCGCCCAATGGCATTTCAGATAACAATAATGTTGACTTGAACAATGATAGTACAAGAGCACATGAGACTGAAACTGATGTTAATAATGGCAAGAAGTTAAGTAATGATGTTAATAAAACTACAATTTTTAATGAAGATATTGTTGTAGATTCTCCTGCCACAAATAGTGACTTAGGTGTTGTTGGATGTGAGAATAGAACCCCTTTAGTCACTGTGAGGTTTCGAGATAAAAAACTAGCATCCAATTATAAAAGACAATTAAAAACGTTTATGTTAAGTTTAATTAAACTGCATGAAGAGGAAGATTCAGCTGACTTGGAAAGTGAAACAGATATTGAATTAGATATATGGCCCGAAGATTTGAATGAAGACTACAAGTCTGATTTTGAGAATGAAAATGATACCAATGAGCAGGATAGTCTGTTTTTCGTTGATACTGCTCCCTGCTCAAATACTTTTGAAGAAGTGCCCGCATACACCCAGGTAAATAGAAAATAAGATACAAAAAAGAAATCTTGTTATAAATATTCTTTATAAAACTTTGCAAAAAAACCTTCTAACTTCTAAAGTTTCTAACTTCATTCAGACGATGGGGAAACTATTACTATTCTATATCACGAAATCACTTTAAAATGAGATCAAACTATTACACTATTTAACCTTTTCACCGCCCAACTATCCTGCACGCGATGTCACCCTGTACGCCAACGTATAAATGTATTTTTATAAAGTAGGTACAATAGGAACTTCTATAGAAGTGCTGGCGTGGACGGCGCGAAAATCTTGAACTTCTATAGAAGTTGTTGGCGGTGAAAAGATTAATAACTAAATGTAAATATTTTCAGGTTTCAACATTAATATCTAATAAAACTGATAAAGAACCTTCCCCACCACCAAGGCTGCGTCGCACTCCACTTTGTTTCAATTGTGATGGTCCTCACCCGCTGCGTGATTGTAAATTGCCCCGAGATAACTCCCGGATTGCGGGAAACAGGAAAAACATGCCCACAAGGGCTGGGTGTGTAGTGTTTCAAATTAAACTTGTATTATAATAATTAATGGAATCAGGCGTTATTTTGCGGAAATCCATGGTAAAAAAAAATGTAATTTAAATAATATGTAGTGTTAATTCCGCTAACTTTAGCTTTAACTAACGTTAGCGGAATTAACACTACATATTATTTAAATTACATTTTTTTGTATTGTAATTATGAATATTCAACTGACTAAGTTACTTAAAACCTACACAAATTTAAAATGAAACCACTTTTACGGATCTACTTTTATATTACACATTAATTTGATCTAATGTTTATTGTTTCGAACCCTTTCAAATATTAAATCAACGTAGATATTTGGACGCCCAATGTAACCACAGTGCCATAGAACAATCGAATTTCCAACAACTGAGTAGAATGTGTAAAATAAACCCTATTTGATTTGTATAAGTGGTTACATTTCAATGTGTAGTGTTTGCATAAACTTTAGAAAATAATAAAGCTAAACAAATGTAAGAAAAATTATGAAATAGTATGATGATTTATCGTAAAAGAAGCTTCTTTGACCTTAGAAAAGCTCAAAGTTTAATAACTGGTTATCCTTTTATATTTATTTTATTAACTAATATTGCATTTATTTGTTATCAATTTCTCAGTAAGAGAAAGTAAAATTACAATTATTTGATTTACATTTCAGCCGCTACCATGTGGAGGATGAGCAAAAATATGGACATCTAATAGCAGGGAGAATATCTGGAACCCTCCGTAATGCGTTAGGCTTGAAAAGACACGAACTTCCAGTGCACATATACAGGATGAGGATGTTGGGGTATCCACCAGGGTGGCTAGA
The DNA here is from genome assembly GCA_947562085.1 of Eudonia lacustrata. Classification (NCBI taxonomy): domain Eukaryota; kingdom Metazoa; phylum Arthropoda; class Insecta; order Lepidoptera; family Crambidae; genus Eudonia; species Eudonia lacustrata. Next base: position 21,197,495 of record OX387314.1, read on the forward strand.
AGAAGCAAGGATATCCCACTCAGGAATAACCATGTTTGATTCAACAGTAAGTACTATTCATTGTCAAGTATTGGTTGATACAATTTTGTTACCAATTTTGTTTTGTCTGTCATATCCCTTGAGGTTTTTATGAAAACCAATAATAGTTGCTTGGATCATGCTACTTGGATAGGCCTATATCCAGCAGTGGACGTGTAAAGGCTGAGGACGAAATAGTTGCTTAAATATGATTATATTGTATTATTAATTATATTTACTAACATTACTATAAGTAATATTTTATCATTTAAATAGGCTTAGATATTTTCAATGCGTGTTAGTGGGTCATTCAAATCATTAATACAATTTCTAAATGCAATAGTTTGCCTGTCAACTTTATATTTGATTTTTTTATGTTTGCCAGGGAGCTGCTATCCATGATTCGGAAGAAGAGGGTGAGGTTTGCGAACCAGGCAGCAAGGATAAATTTGACATCAAAAAAATTCTCGACTTTCCCGGGTTCAATGTACCTGCCAGCTCACGCTATAAAGAGGTATTTTACTTTTAAATATCATTAATTTTTATATTTTTAATTATTTTCGTAATGTAATATGTTACTGATCAATCCCAAAAATAATGCTATTAGGGTTACACTACTTTATTTACTTGCGAATTAAAATATTTTTTTATATACAACACAATGATAACGAAAATAAAGTGAAATAAATAATTTGCTTCAACTGTTCGCCTGATTGACATTCGTGGATAGGGTGCGCTTACGCACCGCCAACTACTCCACTGACGACTGACTACTAAATTATTAACGATAATGTTGTAAGGCGAAATCTAGTCATAGACAATAATACTAGACACATTGTACCGATATAAATGCCTTTATGACGGATCAAATTGTTTGTTGCCAAAATAGTTTAAAAAAAAGGATCCCTATCAAACTATACTATGGTTTTTAGGAGGCTTATTTCCTGGGGATGCCGCCTCCTTCAGAGCAGGACAGCAAGATCGCCATGCTGCAGATCCTGGCGCCCAACGCCATGAAGGCGTACAAGCGGAAGAAGCTGATGCTGTTCCCCTCGGCAGCCAGCAACAACATCTCTTCACAGGAGATCGCCGAAATGGAACTCGACAGCGGAGACGGTGAGCAATACAGGGTGTAAAAAGACCCTTAGAACCCTTACCTCAGTAATCGCTTACAGCTTTATTGTCTAAGAAATATCGAAAAGCTTGGTAATGTTTGTATGGAAAAATATTTAGGAATCACTTTTTACATAAGGCGACGCATCGCTTAACAATTAATCTAATACGGAGCGTTTGCGCCCCGTACGTACCATGAGAAAAACTGTTTTTTTCCTTCAAATTAAAACTAAAAATTTAAAAAAAATGAACTAGCATATTGAAGTGTGTGTTAAGACTAATCTACTAAGAAAATTTAGATGCTTAAATCGGTCTGGTTAGCCTGTAAAATGCAAATCTATGTTTTAAAAGAGGTTACTTTGATATTTTTTTCTCTGTTATAATAAAAGTTGACAAATTGTGTTTCTGCAACTAGCAAAACAAAGTCAATTAAATGAAAAATCATGTCATCAAATATCACTTTCATATGTTTTGTAATTGTTGGGAAAAATCAAGATCCCTGCCACGTAAATTACCAATGCGTCGCCTTAATTTAATATTGTTTTATGCAAAACATTTTTGGAGCAATATTATGACTTTAACATTAAATATCTTCAGAATGACCCGATTCCCAGGTATGCCTTGTACATAAAGTTCATCGTAAAGATGGAAAGAATACGTGGCTCTCGGCTTCGTTCAGGTGTTTTTTTTATATATCAGCATATATAAAAAAAATGGGGGGGCATCATCATCATTATTTGAGCCTCCATCGCTTCCCGTTGGTGCCGTAGAAGGCCAAATTTCTCTCACTCTTAGGGGAGTTCTTTGTCCAGCGGTGGACGTCTTTTGGCTGAGATGATCATTTCAGCCCGTAAGCACCTACTACTGCGGGTATAATCTAATAATACAATGCCGTGTTTTATTGAAACAGGTGTACAGAAATGCGATGTACTGTTTGTCATTATGTTACTTTTAACATGATCAATTTGAAAAATATCTGAAATTCATTACTACATACATGGTATACATACAAAATATTTGTTTGGATGCAGCATTCAATGCAATGCAGAATATATTTTTATTGCATATTTAAGTACATTTCATAGCTTTCCGCAAAGTTATGCTGACTGCATTGAATATACTGGATATTCTTCAACAGATGCTTATTTTATGAAGTAGTTCGTCAACTCTACCGAAACAATCTCGGTAATTCTACCGAGATTGAGACATTAGTAACCAGACTTCAGACGTGTTGTGATTCTGTTTATCTACCATCGCCTACGACTCCTCTCACTGCGGCCAAGACATCTTTAGCCGTCAGATATCTGATCAGTCCTGTGAGCCTGCTTGACTGGCAGTGAGAAAATCCATCCTTATACCTTATTCCTTCCACTTTCCGCTTGTTACCTTAGGTCGATTGGTACAAGCATCCTTTTTTATTTATATGTGTATTTATTAACTTTATGGGTTGGGCTAGGGCTGTTAGGGCGCTAGGGCTGTTAGGGCACTAGAGTATTAGCCGTTCTTCCCTTTCCAATATATATATGTATAGTGTGCTAGGAGAATAACTATTCCACTATACAGGCCATTCGGCCTGGGTGCCAGGTGCGAGTTTCATTCGCCATTCGGTCACGTTAACGAAAACGACAATTTGTATGGCAAAATGTTAACTCCTTTCGTATGCCGCCAGGAGGCGCTGCTTCAATGCCATACCATAAAGTTATTATACCAACGCAATATAGAGCAACAAACACGAGATGTCAAACGAAACCAAAATAGGATGACATTATATATTTATTTTTTAGTTGATGGCTTTTCGTGCGATTAGCACATTTAGCCAGTGTCAAAGTAATTTTTCTTACAAGTAATACATAAATAAACAAGAAGAAATGGGAAGTGAGAAATGATATACCCCCCAACCCCTCGAGTAACTCAGTAAAGATGTGGGGCTTTAATAAGTCCTCACGCGAGCTTCTTGAGAGAATTTTAAAAGTAACGTTGCACTGTTTTGTTTCATTTGCCAACACTTAAGAGCGTTTACGCCGCTCACTAGCGCCGCCAATGAAAAAAAAAACATATCTACTAATTAGAGATAGAAAATCAAATTTTGCTCAACAAACTATTTGAATGAAGTAATTTACGTTTTTAAACGGCCACTTTTAACTATAACGCCTTATTTAACTAAACCATAAACATGTCAGGTGTTCATTAGGTGACGTAAAAATGCTAAATTACTTCATTCAGATAGTTTGTTGAGCATAATTTGATTTTCTATCTCTAATTACTAGATATGTTTTTTTTTCATTGGCGGCGCTAGTGTGCGGCGTAAACGTATAACGGTTAATAATCCACCATTATTTCACATTAATATTCGACATAACACAAATTTTAGAAAATAAAGCAAAACCGCAGACATGACGCTTTACTTTCCCGCCAAGAAGTCCAGGATGACATTTGTGTGTGTATAATTGTTAATGAGTGCGTTGTCAGTGATGTATGTCATGTCGCTTTTTACATTAATATCAATATCGATAATATTAATTAGTAACAGTATTAATAGAACTAAAATAGGATGGGATGAGATTTCGCATGACTGAAACTACGATTCTTTAAGAAAAACTCAGAAGATATTTTAAATTATTTATTTAACATTTCTCATTGCCCTCGGAAAAGTATTATTTTGTTTAAGTAATTTCTCAAAGTTAGCTTTGATACATTTTTCAATTTCGTTTCGTACCTCAATCTTACAGGCAAATTATAAAATATAAATATAAAATATTTCAATGATACATTTGATAATAACATATCTGTGACTATTAAGTGGATCTTGATCGAATGAATGGACAACCAAGGAAACAAAATGATTTCCCAAGTCAGTATGACGAATGATATCAAAATCAAAATTGGTTTTGAATTTTTCTCTAAAATATTTTTTACACTTTAAGCAAACATTTATTACATCTTCAGAAGGATAGATTAAAAAACCAACACCATCTTTATCAAAGTCTTTACGACTTATTAAAGAGTCGGCCCGAACCTGTATAAAAGATTCCAAACAAACTTTACAATGTATGTGCCTTCGAATTTTTTTGATGATAAATCCTGCAATGTATTGTACAACTGATTTAACAAATTTTGTGAAATCTTGAGATGAGTCTGGTAATCTATCAATTTCTGATATATCTTCTTGCTCTTTTTCTAAAGGAACATCTTGTATTTCAAATTGTTTTTTCACCTTGTTGAATTTTAGAGAGCAATTAATTCTGTCTGTCGTAGAAGTTACACCATTAAGTATAGTTACTTTTTCTAGCTCTAAACAATTCCCACATTCACTTAGCTTGACCTCAGTGTGACAAAGCAATCTTTTATAAGCTGATACAAAATTTCTATTCCCCCGTCCCTGTCCCCTCGCCCCGCTGCGGTTCTGTCACTACTTCGGTTTGAGAAAAAAAAAACTCAAATTTCAAACTTGAATATTTCTGAAACTATGCGTTTGTTTTGGAGGGGGGGGGGGGGGGTGGGGGAGTAGGGGAGAGCCCACCAAAACTATCAAAATTCGTGGGACCGTATTGTACAGCTTAGCTTAAGTTTCAATAAGTTTTAAAGTGAAATAGATTGATTTTTGTAGTCATTTTAATTTGTTTTGTCTTGTAATTTTTGGCAAGTTTTTAAACGAAAAGTTGTCTCATCTATTAATCTGTAAACGTCAAAACGTCAATATGTCAAAATCGAAAGTAATTGTTGTGAAAAATAATAAAACTTTAAAGACCTATATTATCTCAAAAACTAATCATTTTGACGACCTCCTTGGTCGAGTGGTTTGTACACCAGTTTTCATGGTGTCGCCATCTCTGAGGTCCCGGGTTCGATCCCCGGTCGGGTCAATTTAGAAATTATTGTTTTTCTAAATTGTCTTGGGTCTGGGTGTTTTCTATGTATAATAAGGTATGTGTTTAAGTATTTTAGGTATGTTTATCCGTTGTCTAGTAACCATATAACAAGTTACATAACGAAGCTTCTCTTGGGCTAGATAATTGGTGTGAGTGTAGGAAAAATTTATTATTTATTATTATTATTTCTGAAAATGAAAATCAGCATTAGAATCTCTGGATTTCTTACAACAAAGTTATATTTTATTTTAAGTTACTTTTATTACACAAATTCGTGTACAGGCATACAAATTCCAAGCCGAATAGTATTATTTTATTTAATCTTACCGGAACAAACTTAGTTGGAATTGCCGATTTCATCAACATTCGTTTCGCTCCACGCGTCTGTAAATATTTTTCTTCAAAATGCTTATTGCATATACATGATTTTTTCTTGGGAATCTAGTTTAGACGATCAATTTATCTAAGCCATGCATTTCTTGTATCCAAGTTAGTAGGAAATCTGAAAGATACATAAATTGGGATTACATTCCCAGGTGATTCATATCTAAACGTCATATAGGTACTTTAACAACAGTAATACATATTCGGTTACCGCGTGATAGACAGTGGACACGAAATATCGATAACTTGATGCGGCCCTAGTGTAAAACGAAAATTATTTCTTCACACAAAATATTCGTAAATTCTGCATTATGTGTATTCGATCTTTGCTTCTTACATAAATAAATGTTTATAGAAGAGAATTATCACACTTAGTGCTTGAAATTCGAAGCGCATTGGCAAAAATAAATCCTAGGTCTAGGTAGAGGTGTCGATTTAGAATAATTTACCTGTGAAATGAACATTTTTCGGGGTTATTGTACCGTGTTGTACAACAATCAATCACTGAACAAGTCACCATGTTTTTGAAGCACTATTTCTCAAAAATATCCACAATTTCACGTAAAATCATAAAAAAATCACAAAGCTCAAATTCTCAGCTTGCCGATAAATGCAGACAAACTGTCAAACATTTGCTAAAAACAGTTCTGTTAAGTCGCATCACGCATCTGTTTTTATTACACAGTGTTGCTGCTGGTGACATCTCGTTCGCTCAACCCTTTGTCTCCCTCCTCTATTCCGTTGGTATAATAACTTTATGTGCCATAGTAATTTTTGTTTCGTAATCGATTGAATATGGATAGTAAACAAAACTCACACAGGTTGGCAATATTCTATTTTACCTCCTTTTTCGTCTTCCGGTACCGGTTGAAGGAGAACGTAGGATTTAGTAGACGATATTTTGACGTTAAATTTATATTTATCTTTTGTAGAAGCAGCAGAGTTTCCCTCAGTGCCGCCGCTGCCAGATGAAGCCCCGCCCCTGCCACCACAAGCTCCGCCCCCACCTCCCGGCACCCCGCCCCCCGCGCCTCCTTTACCACCCCCGGCCTCGTCTCCGCCCCCGAGCCCCCCAGACTCTCCTCCGCACCTTTGCCCCCCAGTATCCCCGCCACCGCTACCTCCGGGCGTCGAAGAAGTCACTGCACCAACCCATAAGATCGTTGGGAGCGCCAACGAGAAGTCCGCTGATGACCTCGAAGTGGTCGAAGTCATCATGATGAAAGATATTCCAGTGCCCAAAACCAGTGCTGATGAGAAGTCCGCTGACGACCTCGAAGTGGTTGAAGTCATCATGATGAAAGATATTCCAGTGCCCAAAACCAGTGCCGATGAGAAGTCCGCTGACGACCTCGAAGTGGTTGAAGTCATCATGATGAAAGATATTCCAGTGCCCAAAACCAGTGCCGATGAGAAGTCCGCTGACGACCTCGAAGCGGAAGAAGTCATCATGATGAAAGATATTCCGGTGCCCGAAACCGAGCCGATGACAATTGAAGACGATGAGGTTAGTATTGCTTTTAATAATTGTTAAATTTCAAAACGCTTAGTGTTCATACTTTTTCATGCCAATTTAAATTTCACGTTACCTACTTCACTCACTTGCATTTTTAATTGTAATTTTAATAGTAACTAACATGAAAAGAGAACATTTTATTCAACCTAATTTTTTATAGTGTTCTTTAAAATATAATTTTTGACGTTAATTTTTAGGTTAAGTCGCAATTAAGCAGCGGTCGAGGCAGCCCCTCGTTAGACGACCTAGAGGAGAAGAAGCGTGCGCTACTTAACGCCTTGGAAGGCGAACTGACAACAGGCAATATTATATCTATCGTAGAAGCAAAAGATATTGCCGGGAACAATGTTGACGTTGAAAGCGCCGAGATGATAACTGAAGACTCGATATCACAATCGAGTAATAATATTGATAAAGAGAAAATTGATTCCCCGAAAGTCGTGACTACTGACCAAGATAAACCTGCAATCGTAGAAACATCTGCAAATGACCAAGTAACCAGTGTTGACGATAAAATTGACAGTAAACCCAATGTATCGACGCCCGAAAGCAAGGCAGGTCACGTGAAAACAACAAAGTACGGCACACCAGTGATAAATATTGCGTCCCCCTACGTCAAATTGCCCAGTGACGACAAATTTGCCAAGGATATCTGTGACGTCATTAACTTTGAAAATCTCCCAAACTCTACGGGGAAGTATAAACAGATTTGCAACTTGCTCAAGAAGGTGAAAAGTGAAGTAGATAGGATACAAGACTCATGATCTTCGCTATCTCCGCCTGATGCAGGTGAGAGTTGACGACGTTTATAGACTCTTATTCAAATAGGAATTGTTAGAAATAACCTGCAAGTACTTGGTACACTAAGTCAACATAACATATTTTTATAACAATAAAACAATAAGGATGTTCAGTTTTGTGAACCATCAGATGCAATTGTGCTACTGCATTAACTATGTTACATGTTATGGCTATAGTTACAGTTTAAGTTTTTGTTTTTTGAACTTTTTTCAAATATACCTACCTATTTTGTAAATAAATATAGCTCTAGACACGTAACATGCATTTGTTTTAATGATATATATATGATATATATATATATATATCTAATATTATTTGAATGATATGATTTTCTATTTCCTTGTTCATCTTTGATTTGTTAAGTAATTTTTACACCATTTTAAGACTTTATTTAAGTGTCTGCCTGAAATAAAACATGGTGTTTACAGTTATATTAATTTATTTGCACATTTATGATAAAATCTCGATAGGTGTTCTATATAACATACATACATTTATTATTGTTTATATTGAGAACAATTTCAGAAAATATTTAGTGTGTAAAATAAACCCAACCCCAAGAAAACAAATAAGGGCTAGAAAAACAATTGAAGGTTATGATGACTGACAGCATTTTTCAGGTTGTGCTTATTGTAAGTCGCACTTAACAACCTGATGAATATAATCCTAGGTTTTAAGTTTTATTTGCGTTCATAAACTTCAAATGTTTATACGGGCCTTACAAATGTATAAATAATACTAATAAAAAAATACGGCAAAACACAAAACATAATTTCCTAATGAATTAACAGTTTTCAATCACTTAAACTATTGGTGATCACAGTAATCTATATAAATAAGAAAGTTCTTTTGATAGATAGATCCAATTATTTTCATTGCCTAGTCAGATTATAATTCCTTTGTAAAATATTTACTTCTCCATATTGATTACAATCTTATATGAAATACCATTTTAACAGCAGGTACTATCAAAGAAGTGACATGATGTTTCTACATTTTGTGAATTATAGCACCCCGAGTACGAAATCATAGAAGTTATAGATATAGTATAGACATCTTAACTCTTTACAAGGCAATGGCAGCCATGATGCCACCGCTTAAATTGTACTCTATACACTTGGAATGAGATCGAAAATTGAAAAAGGTCCGGTAAAGAGTTAACATACTAAATCAATATCATAACGAAAAATGTCTTTATATATTATTAGAGGGTAAAATCTTACATGCATGTAGATTTAACAGATCAATGTCTTCAAGGTACAATTATTGCCAATAATTTAATTATTGATTAACACTGACACTTATCGTAACTTTATGCCTATAGACAAGATCTTCTGCAGTTGCATGCACGATGTTGCTTTTGGACCGCTCGAGCATGCGCAACTGGAACTAATACTTTCTATAATTCATCATAATACAAATTACTGGAATCCAAATTGCATGACCCCTCGTTGGCGCTACCGACTGAAACGGATGTCGGACTTAGATCCGCGGGGGCGTAGGCGGAGCGCCGTCACGATCCTGAAATTAAGGAAAAGGACTTCAGTTGAAATGAAATTTAAAAATATTGTTGGCAAGTTCAACTTCGCCGTCAAAGGAAAACGTCTGTCACGCGCCAGCCTCGCACAAGTACGTAAATCTAAGGTCAGGATAAGTACATGACTGCATGCGGATGCATGTTTCCAGCAAAATTCTTGGTTTTTGTAGGTTTTCTAGTACTTTATTTAGTAGGTATTTCAAATTATAACACAGACAATGTCACACTTCACTGTATTGTTTTGTTGGTGTAGCTTGTTTTAAATCAACTAACTTATAATGCTACTAGCAGAGAACCATAACAATGTAGCATTGTTGTGTTACGGCAGTTATGACGAAAGCCAGTATTGAAAAAATCCAGCCAGTAGTTGACTACTGGCTGGCTTTTTTATAACTGGCTTTCGTCATACATATTGCATTGCATTAGGGTTCCAAGTTAAATGCAATTCTACCATTAGTCTTATCTTCACTATGTATCAGATTTCACCATCAGGCCTCGATGCTATTTAAAACGTCCACAATCGCGTGTGGGTAGTTCGATTTTGACATCTTTAATGGGAAAGTTGATCTCCTGATTTTGATAGGAGTCCTAATGTCAAAATCAGGCTACCGGCATATTATTAAGACGTCATTGAATTAGCAGACTTCAGGCCTCGGTGGGTGGTTACCCACCGAGGCCTGATACTGCTTCATGAGCTCCTGAAGCAGTATCGTAGCAGTGCTGTTGCAGTTGTGAAAACGAGACGCAGATACAAGCGTCTCCTTTTCACCACTGCATTGCATACTGCTTTTAAAGCTCATGGTAAGGCCCTAAGTGAGATGTATGACTTATCTGGACATTGTCAATTCGATGGTCCCGGGTCGGCAAATGATGAGCTAGGGTTTAAGTGGGTATGCTCCCTTCTACCGAATCGCGGTAGTTGAGAGGGAGAGCCCTATATAAGCATCCGCGGTTCTTCGGACGCGATGGTACTAGGCAATGAGTTTCCCTATCACAAAAAACAACTGGTTAGAATGAATATTAACACCAACACAGAGAGATTGCAGGTCTACGGTCTCAAAGCCAGAAGTCCTTGATTCGATTCCCAGCGGGGGTACATGTTTGTGTACTCGGTTTGGTTGGTGGTAGGGCTTGTTAATCTGCCTGGCTAGCTACCACTATCTTATCTAAGTATGTCGCCATAACATCAATGTTTGTAGCATTGTTGTGTTCCGGCAGAGATAAGATAGCCAGTGCCTCAGTAGTTGAGAATCCCGGGTGAAGTGCGCTTCCACCATTGGTCTTATCATCATTTAATATCGGGTGAGAGGAAGACACTGTGCTTACCCTTAAAATATTTAAAAAAAAAAGAAAAAAAGAGTCCTTTAATATGACCTTCTTTTTTAAAAAAATATCAAACAAATATCTACTTACATGAAAGTCGGGCCGCTCGGGCTTGGCGGCGTCCTGTATCTGTGCAGCGCGCGGGCGCATGGCGTACATGGCGACCGCGAGCGCCATCACCAGGAACATCATCATGAAGCTGTTGCCCGCCGACGCGGCCGGCAGCCCGGGCAGCTGCTCCAGGCACTCGCTGTCCGTGCAGTACGACTGGCCTTGGCGAAGCTGGAACCAGTATTTACAGAATTGTAGTAGGTCTTTTCTTTGGACAGTTTTTTTGTAGGCCTCCTATGGCACAAAATAAGGAGGACCCAGAAGGTGGAAGGATCCGCGCTTGAGGGGTCTATATGTGAGTCCTACAATAGACCCCTCAAGCGCGGATCCAGCACACAAAAACGGCTGTGGGTACGGCTACCCAAAAATCGGCTAAGTGAGAGTCGTAATCAAAATGTTGACTTCTGAATTTGGTTAGGTTTTAGCTGTGAATGTGTGCGTGTGTTGTGTGCTGCTCTACGTTCAGAATCACCACGCACACGGTTCATTGCTAGTTTTTTTAGGGGTTGAATATAACCGCAGATAAAGAAACAACATTTATTGACTTGCACAACACATAACAATACAACATACAAAACGGATACATAATACATACATATACCTACAATAAAACTCGTCCAGTTTTAAAAATACAAATAACACAAAAAAAATATCTTCGTTCTCACTTATTTGAGATCGAAGATATTTTTTTGTGCCGTTTGTACTTTTAAAACTTTTGTTGTGGGCATGCCCACTGTGCCCACAACGGTGGATCCGCGCTTGAGACCCCTTGCACCAACACGGATCTCGGAACAGTCGACTGCCATAGACCAGAGGGGTGAATCTTCCATACATTGAATAATTACAAAAATTTCATATACGGCAGTGCCATCTTCCGTAGGAAGAACCTCAAGTTATTAACTGGTTATCCATATGATGTCACTAGATGGCGGTAGTATAGATAGCATTTTAAATTAATAAGTTACGTTTAGTTATTTACTAGTAACTTTCGTCATCTTCACAAAGAGCTCATTAGCCGAGCAGCTGTATGCCATAGACTATGTATAATATTGGGTATAGATGTGCCTCTTATAGAAAAAAAGATGGGAAACTAGGTTCCCTGTACAATAGATGGCGGTAGTAGACGTTTGCGTACGCGTTTACCCTTCTTCCCGATACATGGCGCTAAAAATATATATAATATTTACAAAAAACTACTTAACTATTTATTTGTGTATAATATTAATTGTAAGATTGATAAACATATTAAAAACTTATAAATGAACATAAAAATCAAAAGCTATAATTTATTTCCGAAGGCTCGAACCTAGGATCTCTCTATCACTACTATAGCACGATGCGTCGTCGCGGCTGCTCGGTTAACGAGCTCTTAGTGGAGATGACGAATGTTGTAGCTATAAGAAAGTTACTAGAAAATAACTAAATGTCACTTATTGATTTAAAATGCTATCTATACTAACGCCATCTAGTGACATTATATGGATAACCAGTTAGTAACTTGAGGTTCCTGTTACGGAAGATGGCGCTGCGGTATATAAAAAAATTGTAATTATTAAATGTATGGAAGATTCACCCCTCTGGTCAAGTGCAGCTGTTACGTGATTCCGTGCTCGTGAGAGGTTGTCTATGTGTTCCTGCCTGTTTTTCTTAAATATTTAGCTAGGCAAAACTCCACTTGATGTAAATGGAAATACATAGATTTGTATTGATATTCTCAAAAGCCTCGGCGCGGCGAGCATCGCATCGGCCATAAAAAAATTACAACTCAAATTAAAAGGCACACGCACGCACCTCATTTCAGATAACAAAACATAATAACACTTTCGTCACTACTCATTCACGTCACGTCATGTCACGTCACATTGTAAAGCTGAAGTAAAAAAAACTTAACATTAAAAGAAATTGTTTTGTAGCCTGCTGCTGCATTAAAACTATACAAATTAACTCCAAACAAAATATCAATTATGAGTACAATATAGGATAGCTATTAGTAGTACCCATACTATATTGACTGAATGGTACAGTCAGCAACAAAACTCTTTACAATATCCTAGCATTTGAGAGTTAAACCAACCTCATTTCCATATACCAACTAGAGCATAAAATAAGATTATATTTTTTAAGAAACACCATAAACAATTTTGTGTCAAGCTTACATAAATACATAAACATAATTTTAATTTATGACATAAATTATATAAAAAATAAAGATTATTGAACCACCAGGATGCTTCAGTCAATATGATACTGTACAAAGATAATTATGTAGTAATGGTAATGGCATAGATAATTTGTCCATGTGCAAAGATAACAAAATACATCAGAATTGGAATTATTTCCAACAATTTGTTCAATAATGGCTATCTATTTATAAAAAAAATAATAGGGGTAACACCTGGCCTTCATCTTATTTTGAGGTAAGTGATGATAAGGGCAGATGAAAGCAGACTTTAGCCTATATACTTAATGATTAGGGGATTGGCCTATATTAACTGTTACTGTAGGAAAAACAATGATACTAAACCGCGTGGCTTGCTATTTCATATAAATTACCCGCGCCGCGTGTGACGGGCGATCCGCCTCACGCAGCGCTGCTCTATTTATATATTTAAAACTTTTGCAACATAATATTACATGGCGGACTTAATGCCTGAGGCATTCTCTACCAGTCAGCCATAGGGTGGTGCAGAAATAACAAGGTAGGTGTAATTGAACTGAACTATCTATGAACTTGGAAAAATAGGCACTCCCGTCGCGCGGGCGCCCGCGGACGCCCTAAGATGGTAGAATGTAGTGTAGCTAGCTAGGAGGGCATAGAATAAGCTATACCACCTGTCGAACAGGGCACAATATGTACCCATGCAAAAGATTTAACCCAGGAATTATTTCACCACTAGACAAGGAAACCACCTTGTACCAATGTAGTGTAGCTAGCTAGGAGGGCATAGAATAAGCTATACCACCTGTCGAACAGGGCACAATATGTACCCATGCAAAAGATTTAACCCAGGAATTATTTCACCACTAGACAAGGTGGTTTGAAGTTTTCCTAACCCTTTCCACACGAGCTGATACGATCGTGCGCTTCGATCACTATCAAATTTGACCCTTAACGCCAATTGTTGCGCCTGTTTCATGCGATCATGTTAGACTGGATTTTTTTAATGGAAAAAATAAAAAATATACAAAAGAAAAAGAAATAGAAACTGGACCGTTCCGAAGAAATAACGAAATAAATAACGACGATGATCATAATATTAGTCGACGACTCGTTACAACCTATAGCCCGGCGATTTTAAGTCGAGATTATATATATATTAAGGGACGTCGCCAAGAAGAAGGCCTGAAAGGCCTAGTCTTTCCTATTATTGATAAGAAGAATTCATTAGTTACATCATGGGTTTATTTCAATTTCAATTTCAATCAAAGGAGCGTAAAGACATAGTATCTCTCTCAGTTGAACGAAATATTGAACTATCATGTGCGAAGCTCGAGCAGTATGTTATTGTTTGTGTGTATAGGCCTCCCTTTGGTAATTACCATTTATTTGAGTATGGAAGAAACCTTGCAAAAGGTATGCAATTGTAAAAAGAGGATAGTTGTATGTGGCGACTTTAATATAAATATTTTAGATGACTCACAGAACTCTGGAAGAAACCTTGCAAAAGGTATGCAATTGTAAAAAGAGGATAGTTGTATGTGGCGACCTTAATATAAATATTTTAGATGACTCACAGAACTCGGTAAGGTTTCTTAATCTTTTCAAATCGTTTAACTTGCAAAATCTTTTTGATGAACCTACAAGAGTTACAGCCACATCAGCTACCTGTTTAGATAATATTTTTTCTAATTGTAATGTTATTGAGAAATCAATAATAAATTTTATTAATTCTGATCACAGTGGTCAGATAGTTAGATTTGAGCACCAATATGAACGTCCTTCAATGAATATTTTATACGGCCAGTGACCACTAATCGATTAGACAGATTTAAGAAGAATGTTAATGATAAAGTGTCACAAATACCAGGTAACAATGACAAAGCGAACTTCTTATACGACAATCTATTCGAAAAAATCAAAAAAGAGTTTAATAACAATTTTACTCAAAAATTAATAAAAGTAGATAAGTTTAAAACTAAATTCAGTGATTGGGCCACAGCTGGCATCTATAGGAGTAGAAATAGATTGTATCAATTATATGATATAAAGGCAAACTCTAAGGATCCAAGTGTAATTGAATATGTTAAAAATTATTCAAAAATGTTTAAAAAAGTCTGTTCCATAGCAAAGGCCAACTACATTCGGGCAAAGATTGTGAATTCAAAAAATAAAATAAAAGCCACTTGGAACGTCATTAATAAAAAAACTTGTAAAGTAAGGTCTCGTGATCGTATACTTGAACTCAAAGTCGATAATGCTTACATCAATGGTGATACGGAAGTGGCAGGCGCGTTTGAAACATTTTTCTCAAAAATTCCACTCATTACATCAAATAAATTAAATTCTTGTAAACATCTTGCCCAGTCTCTTCTTGTGTCGAGTGTAAAAATGTGTAATATTCCATTCAATTTTTCACTATATTGATTCTGATATAATAATAAAAGCTTTTAGAGAACTTAATATAAAAAAGACTGAGGATCTTTGGGGTAACTCCACTGATATATTAAAATCTATAATATCTTCTATCGCGTCTAATTTAGCAATAATATTTAATAAATGCGTTGATAAAGGTGTATTTCCAGATTTAATGAAGTACAGTAAAGTTATACCGTTATTTAAAACAGACGATAAAAGTGACCCATCTAATTTTCGGCCTATATCCATACTACCGGCTCTTAGTAAAATTTTTGAAAAAGTTATTTTTAATCAATTGCTGTCACATTTTACAGATAACCAGTTACTTCATAACAAACAATTCGGTTTCACTAAAGGTAGAAATACAACCGACGCGGGAGTTGCACTCATTAAGCATATTTTCGATGCATGGGGGCAGAAACAGGATGCGATAGGTATCTTTTGTGATTTATCGAAAGCTTTCGACTGTGTCGATCACGATACTTTATTATTAAAAATGGAACATTATGGTGTCTCAGACAACTCACTTACCTTATTGAAATCATACCTCACTGGCAGAGTTCAAAAAGTTAATATGAACGGTACTGATTCTTCTGGCGCCCCGTTACTTATGGGGGTGCCCCAGGGTTCAATATTAGGACCTCTTTTATTTCTCATTTACGTAAATGATCTACCTTACTACACCGAAGATCTTTGTGATATAGTATTATTTGCTGATGACACCTCATTGATTTTTAAAGTTGATAGACATAGAGCAATATTTGACGACGTAAGTAATACTCTCTCTCTCAAATATTACATTGGTTTACCACTAATAACCTGCTGCTTAATGCAAAAAAAACTAAATGTGTGAAATTCACGATGCTCAATGTGAAGCAGGTTAATACCAGTATCACTATGAACGATGAAATAGTTGAAATAGTTAACTCGACAGTTTTCCTGGGTATTACCTTAGATCATAAATTACAATGGGGTTCTCATATTGCTACCTTGGCAGGAAGACTTAGCTCAGCTGCCTGTGCGGTTAGAAAAATAAGGTTACTTACTGATGTAGAAACGGCAAGATTGGTTTACTTTAGTTACTTTCACAGCGTCATGTCGTATGGTATTTTATTAGCGTCATGTCGTATGGTATTTTATTGTGGGGCTCAGCGGCTGACATTGAAACCATTTTTGTTTTACAGAAAAGAGCCATTCGAGCTATTTATAGCCTTAAGCCCCGTGATACGCTGAGAGAGATATTTAAGCAGATTAATATTTTAACTGTAGCTTCACAGTATATTTATGAAAATATCATTTATGTTTATAAAAACTTAGATAAATTCGAAAAAAAAAGTAATACCCATAATTTTAACACAAGAAATAAAAACAAACTTGCTGTTCCAAAACTTAAGACTCAATAAGGTTGATAATTCATTTGTTGGGAAATGTATAAAAATATACAATAAAGTGCCTTTCACTCTAACTGAATTGCCACTACACAAGTTTAAGACAGAAATAAAACAAGGTCTAATGAAAAAAGGTTACTATAAAATTGATGATTATTGTAATGATAAGAATGTGTGGTCATCTTAGTCTGCTTGCCTGCACATGTTATTTCATATTGTAAGTAGTTACACTTTTTTATAAAAGGTTATTATTAAAGTCAAAGAATATTTAGATGATAAAACAGCCTGGTTGTAATAAAAACACATTATACTCTATTTGTATCAATATACTTAATAAAATTAATTTATATAATTTTTATACTGTTATGATAGTTTTGAACAGTGTCCTACAGATAACAAACAGCGTTGCGTTAAATAGATCATTAAGTTTTTATTTAAAGTTTCTTGAGTGTGTCATGCTCTCTTTATTGTCTCTGCGGTGGTGGCGTGTGCGTCTGGTCGTTACGTTCCCTAAAATATGGTTGAGGGAAGCGATGGCTGATTCATATGTCATACTCGTGAATGGGTGCCGCCTGTGGAGGCTGGTCTGCTCTTGCATACTTATCTTATTGTTAGTATTAATTACTATAGTTTGACTTTGTTTTTCTTAAACAATTTTTGACTTTTATTAGAGTACTGTAGTGTTACTGTATGACATGGTAGAAATTGAAACTTTTACCGGATGTAAAGATAACTTAGATTTGTTTATTTTTTTGTTTTTTTACATGTTGTGTTTGTCTTCTATATTTTTTGTGTTTATTTGTAATGGAAAGTATCCTGCTATGATAGGGCATTTTCCAATTTTTTTATATTTTTTTTACGCTGTAAGGGAGAAAAGAGCTGGACACTTGCTGAGTTTCTTGCCGGTTCATCTCAGTACAAGATCTCCTGCCCAGAGTAGACTTACGAACCGATAGCATAGCGACATTCATAAGAGCTACTTGTAGCCTAAACTGAATATGATTTTTGAATTTGAATTTGTAAACATACATATTATGTAGTTATATTTTTTTTAAATACAAATATCTAATGAAATTCATTATGCTGCATTAGGTTTATTAATTTGAAAAATAAACAAGTTTATTTTTATTAGGTATCTGTTTGGCCCAATAAAATAGCTGTTCTATTTGAAATAAACACACAGCAAATTATTTGATATTAATGAAGTTGACAGTATAAATTACTCTTTTATGACTTGTCTAGTACTTAATAATAGATGTTTCTTAATTACTTAATCAATGATTATTATATTTAGTTTTACAATTCCTGCAACAACATTATCAAACAGGTGTTTTAACATTTAATTAGATTTTCAATGATTTTTTTTCTTCTTTTCTCATTTGAAATTTTATCTATTTATAGGAAAACAATGCTTTACAATTTTTTAAAATTGAAACTGCCACATCTCTAAATAATAATAATTATGTAGAAATGGTTATGACTCTAGAAAAGTTTATTTCAATCTAATTAAACTTTTAGAACAAGCTGTTAAGATTTAAATAATTTATAAAGGTTTCCATAGTTTATGCTTTAGTCTGATCTTTGACCGAAATGTCAATAACTTATTTAGTTACATCCTACACAAACCATAGAACTAGAACCCGGAAAGAAAATTTTTTTTTGATATTGTAAGAAAGGAATAATCATTTTATTTTTGAAAGCACACCATTTAATTAAAATACTGAGTTAATTTGCAAAACATAAAACCAGTTTTACTTGGTCAAGAAACAAATTAGAAACTTGAAATAATTGGAATGTGTTGGCCAATACCCGATAAGAATTCCATGCATAACATACACATCAAGATTGTTGTGTAACCATGTATATGCATTTCGCTATTCCACTGCTCAGTTTGAATGCAATTTTGTATTCGTCTATCTATAGTGTCATGCTATGATTTACAGAATTAAATAATGGTCCCTGTTTCCTTATTAGAATTTTGACACGACTATTCAGATGACGTTGTAAGAACCGAATGGGGAAAAAATCATATGATTGTGGACGTGGAAACATCCACTTCATTACAAATCAAGGTCACGAGATAACTTACAAGTGAAATCAGCCGCCGCATTGCCAGCTCGTGGTTCCACAGGCACTCACAGGGGTCCATCTCGTCACCCATTTCTAGCAATGAAAACGTTAGGTACCACTTTAATGATAATAATCAAATACAATACAATACGGATACAATAACAACGCTTTAGCATCTTCTAACAGCAAACGATAGAACAATAAAGGTGTCACTGGTAAACGAGAATGTTGATTACATCAACAATCGAAACGTAGGCAGTTTATTGTTTTTATTTACAAATACAAAAAACATTGGCCAAGGATCATCTGTCACGGAAAGTCTCATATATCTCGTCTAAACAGATCGCAACATACCTGTTTTATGAATTCACTAAAAAATACGGAAAATATTTTATTTAAGAGCAGTGTATTTAACCGAAGCTAGTGCGACTTGGATTTGCTGTCGCAAAATAATCTTGAATAATTCGCAATTGACTACACTTGCGACGACATTTTACACCGAGGATGCCTGGAGATTTGCGATTGGTCTACACGTAAAAATAAATGGAAAGCAATAACCAATCACGTGTAGGGGTGACCTACTTTTGCCGCGTAGTATTGCCAGTGAATTAAATTATCGTCATATGTAGTAGGCTTAGAATAATGTAATAGGTAAGTCCTACTAATATTATAAACGCGAAAGTTTGTATGGACGGATGGATGTTTGTTACTCTTTCGCGTAAAAACTATTGAATGGATTTGGATGAAATTCGGCATACAGATAGTTTATAACCTGGAATAACACATAGGATACTTTTATCGAGATATTCCCACGGGAACGGGAACCAGTAGCGGCTGCTAGTAGGTAATAATAAACTCCATATTTTGTTAGATTAAAAAAAGCGTTTAAAATATTAAATAAAATGAAATGAAATACATTTATTGGCACACACTACAAAATTACACGATATTTACAAGAACATTACAAAGCAAAAACAAAGACAAAGTGTGATCAACTAGGCCCCAGTCTCTAGCCACCAGCCAGCCTCAGCACATGCTACAGCTAGAGATGGGTAATGGGTAAAAACCTATTCATCCCAGTTAGGTTAAAACTGGGTGATTTGTGTTTTAACCAGATTATTACAGCCTCTGCAACGCTGGTATTCTGGAGGGGCTTAATCGGTGTTCACAAAACAATGATAAATAAACCGACATAGACAAATAAAAATAATAAAACGTTAAACACACAAATAAAACACAATAATGATATAAAAGATACTAAGCAATAAACACTACTTAGCATTATCTTGGCTGTTTGTCTGCCTTCCTGTGCAAATACTAAATATTAAATAGGTACTTTTAAAGAATAATAATTAATGGAATCAGTAGGTCAATTCTATTAAAAAACTGCAACTGCACGTTTACGCCTGTCATTTGTCGCGTGTAGGAGCAGTGCCGTGAAAATAGACGTATTCTATTAAAATTTTCTGCACCACAACTACACTACAACTGCGCGACTACTACACTACAGCTGCACGAATCCTGCAATAAAACTAAAGTTACGATACGCTAAATACGTAAAATGCTTATAATACGCTTTGCGAAAGTTGCTCACGATCTACTTCAATAAACCTGCACAAAAACTGCACCAATACTGCTGTAATTACTACACAAATGTCAAAATATTTTAATGGAATACGATTATTTTGCAGTAAACGTGCAGGTGTAGTGCAGTTTTGCTATAAAAAAAAATATAGCAAAACTATAGTGAAAAATTATAGTGGAATACCTATTTGCGTTACTTCTCCGTCCATGCAACACTACGGCAGCAGCGCTGCATAACAGAATACCGAAACGTCAAAATTTGCTCATTTTGACACACGCGACGCTGCAGTGTAGTTGCAGTTATTTAGTAGAATCGGCCTAAAGGCGTTATTTTGCGGAAATCCATAGTATAGTCGACAATGAAATTGCTTTACCACCTTAGAAGTGAATTTTGTTTGCATATAATAAAACAAGAAGTTCTATTTTTGTTTAACAGACCAAGTGACAGATACGTTGTCATTATTGACAATGAACCTTAGCGAAATTTTATTGATATGAAAGTTTTTGTCAAAAGTGATAAAGCAATTTCATGGTCGACTATACAAAAAAATGTTAATTCCGGTTACCTGTCATAAGTTCGAAATTTTATTTCACCGAATTTCATATAATGGAAAACTTTTCGAAATCACGTTTGCCACTGTATCAGTTAATCTTTTATCAATTTGATTTTTTTCGTTACTCCCGATGTCTCATTTGGTCGACAAACTTTTTACCGAAGTTATGTTAGGCCGAAATAACATTTGTTCGAATCGAAGTATTATGTTTCCGAACATTCATTACACCACTGTTTTAAGCCATAATTTCATTTCACCAAACGTCTCGAAAAGTTTGAGCACATTAGTTCCGATTCCTAATCTATGCTGTTATTACTTTCAAGCAAGCAAGCATGCAACACGCAGTTTGATGCTCCGTTCGCTTCGCTCGCTCCGCTGCGCGTGGTCACAAGTCTATCCTAACTTAACCTACCACAAGTTTTTATTTATAGCGGGGGGCCCCCGCTCATGCAAGCCAAGCAAGCAAGCATCATCATAATCAGCCCACATCAGTCCACTGCTGGACATAGGCCTCTCCAAATGCATGCCACTGAGCCCGATCTTCAGCTACTCTCATCCAACCACTGCCAGCCACTTTGCGTATATCGTCGCTCCACCGCGCCGGAGGGCGTCCTACACTACGTCTGCCGAGTCGCGGTCTCCACTCTAGAACACGTCTACCCCAAGGTCCTACGGCTTATATGACCAGCCCATGGCCACTTCAGCTTGCTAATTCTAAGAGCTATGTCAGTAATTTTGGTTCTCTGGCGAATTACTTCGTTCCGGATTCGTTCCCTTAGAGTAACACCTAGCATAGCTCTCTCCATAGATCGCTGACTGACTTTAAATTTGTAGACTAGTCGTACCGTGAGTGTCCACGTCTCGGCTCCGTATGTCATAACAGGTAGAACGCACTGGTTGTAGACTTTCGTCTTAAGGCTCTGTGGTATTTGCGACGAGAAGACCCAATGGAGTTTGTGAAATGCTGCCCAGCCCAGCCGAATCCTTCTATTAGCCTCTTTCTCGAAGTTGTTTTTTCCTAGTTGAAGCGTTTGTCCTAGGTAAATGTACTCGGAAACAACCTCGAGCGCTACATCGTTAACAGAAATCGGTCCCGACTCCCAGGTCAACATGTTCATTGAACATGACCTTTGTTTTGTCAAGGTTCATCCGTAAACCGATACGTTGAGAGGAAAAGGCAAGGCCGTCCAGCATCTGTTGTAAGTCCTGCAACGTTTCAGCCATAATAACGATGTCATCCGAAAATCTCAAGTGTGAAATGTACTCGCCGTTTATGTTGATGCCTCGTCCTGTCCAGTCCAGTGTCTTAAAGACGTCCTCCAATGCGTTTGAAAACAGTTTAGGAGATATAACATCTCCCTGTCTCACACCTCGACGCAAGGGGACAACTTTAGTCTGCTGGTTCTGAACTTGGACGGTCATCGTAGCGGCGTCATACAGACATCTCAGGACTTGGATGTATCGCCAGTCAACTTGGCATCGTTGCAAGGATTGCATAACGGACCAGGCTTCAATGGAGTCAAAGGCCTTCTCATAGTCCACAAAAGCCAAACACAGGGGTTGATTATACTCCTGGGTCTTCTGTATGATCTGCCTCACTGTATGAATGTGGTCTATGGTGCCATATCCTCCACGAAACCCGGCCTGCTCTGGAGGTTGGAACTCTTCGAGTCTACGCGCGAGACGATTCGTGATGACCCTTGAGAATAGCTTATAGACATGGCTCTGGAGTGAAATGGGTCGGTAGTTTTTCAAAAGACTTTTGTTTCCCTTCTTGAAAAACAAAATAACGACACTCTTGCGCCATGCCTTTGGAGTTCTCCCAGTGAATAGGACGGAATTAAATATACGTTGAAACTCTTTAAGGGTGGGAGTACCTCCCGCTTTTAGGAGCTCGTCGTGATTCCGTCCGTTCCAGGGGCTTTTCCATTTTTAAGCTGTCTAAGAGCCATCACGATTTCGTCTAGGCTGATTTCTGGCAGATCTTCCGTGAAGTGGCGAGTTAAAGTGGCTCTAGAATCCTCAGTGTCCGGTTCAGGGTGGGGTGTGTGTGACGCGTATAATTGGCCGTAAAAATCTTCAACTTCCACCAGAATTTCAGGCTTAGAGGCAACAATTTTTCCGCTTGATGTGGTCAGCTTCGTCAGGTGGCTTCGACCCAGCTGTTGTACGAAAACTTTTGATCCCCGATTTTGCTCAATCGCATGTTCAATTTCGCGAGTATTAGAGCTTCGGAGATCGCGTCTTACAAGCTTCGTGATCTTTCGGCTTAAAGCCCGCTGTTCGGACGAAGATACTTCCGTATCTTCTCGTCGCCTTTCAATGAGCTGTAAGCATCCTTGTGAAAGCTTAGACTTTCTGACGTTATTCCGTTTCGCGCAGAACTTTATCCCTTCATCCCTGAGAATTCCTTGAACTTGGTCGAGATCCTGGTTAATGTCACTGTCAATTGTGGTTTCCAAGGCTGCAAAGCTGTTCTCCAAATTTAATTGGAATGTTTCGGAGCCCACAATGGTTTGGAGCATATTTGGGCGCAGCGTGAACTTCATCAAACGGACACGTTCAGATTTATAGTCGACATTTAGAGTGCCCCGGACAAGTCGGTGATCACTACCGGTCTTAAACTTAGCGATCACAGAAATATCTCTAAATATACGTTTTTTGTCCGTAATGATGAAGTCGATCTCGTTTTTAGTCATAGCGTCGAGGCTTTGCCAAGCCCACTTCCGCTGGGGCTGTTTCTTAAAGAAAGAATTCATTAAGAAAAGCCCCACTTTCTCTAGGAAATTAACCAGCATTTGCCCCCTATGATTCCTGCTCCCAAACCCATGTGGCCCTACTACAGATTCGCTGCAAGTCTGTACTCCCATTTAGGCATTAAAGTCTCCCATGACCACGTTAAAGTGAGCTCTAGAGGTGTAATGAAGAGCTCTAGATATATCCTCGTACATAGCCTCCACTTTATCATTCGAGTGCGTCGACGTGGGTGCGTAAACCTGAATAACCTTGAGGGTATACCTCGTGGTTAGTTTGATTATTAAGTACGCGACCCTTGTCGACACACTGGGCATTTCAACCACATTGTCAGAGAGGTCTTTGTGGACCAGAAACCCGACGCCGCCTTGGGAGGGATGATCACCTTCTCTGAAGTAAAAAAGATGGCCAGATTCAAGAGTTACGGTATCCTCTCCCTCTCTTCGGATTTCACATAGCCCCAGAACGTGCCATCTTATGCTCTTCAGTTCCTCCTCTAAAAGTGCTAGGTGTTCGTCAAGCCTTATCGTGCGTCTGTTAAATGTTGCCAAGGTCAGATGTTTTTGGCGGCCGTATGTAGCCCGGAGATTCTTAGCACCCCCTGCTCCGCCGTAACCATGACCGCCGCTTTGGTCAGGAATTGCGGGGCGGCCGGGAACTAGGGGCCGTGTTTTATGTTGGCTCTGCATAAGGGGGGAGGGGGAGGCAATACGGGGGGGGGGGGGTATTGCCCATAGTCGCCAAGCTGGGCATGCGGGTTGGCGACCGCAGGACGTAGCTCCTCGAAATGGTGACGCTGCTGCCCGTCACCGGCCTTTGTTATTTTGGCTACGCCTGGTTTAGGATGGATATACCGCCATCTGCCGGTCGTCATTTCCTCGTCCGTTGATCAGCGGGATGCACCATGAGCAGGTGAGGTTGACTTAGGGCACTAATATAGTGTTTGTGCCTTCTTACATCCCAAGCAAGCATGCAACATGCAATCCAATTAATTAATCCAATCAGGGGTCCTGATTGACCTGTTGTTTTTTTTAATGTATATTAGTGTGTGTGGTCAATAAATGTTTCTCTCTCTCTCTCTCATCATCTTCACCAGATCATCGGTCGACATTGTAGGCCTGCCTATACTGCGTGCTCCGGTGCGCGGTCGCCACTCGAGAATAGTTTCACCCCAGCGACCATCAGTTCTACGAGTGATGTGCCCTGCCCACTGCCGCTTATGCATAACAACCCTTCGCACTGTCTTTTATTGCAACAGAATATTATTTATGCTTATGATTATAATTTATAATGCCACTGAGCTGTGCCGCATTGTCCCTTTTTGCTATTTAAACGCTGAAAATAATGTCGAAGGCGATTTTGATACAAACCAAACCTACATTATTAGATTTAAACCAAATATTTCCCTAAATACTTGGCACTGCACTCTATAATATATGCTGATTGCTGATGCATTAGCATTTCACCCGGATCCTCAACTATTGAGGCTGCCGGAACACAACAATTTAATGCTAATAACATTGTGTTATGTAGATAAGATGTGGTAGCCTCTAACCAGACAGACAAACAATAAGCTCTACTATAAGCCAAACCGAGTACACCAACATGTATCCCCCCCCTGCTGGGAATCGAACCCAAGGCTATGGGTCTGAGACCGGTGGTTTTAACCACTGGACTACAGAGTCGGTTGAAAACTGTCCACAGTTTTTTAATTTTTCTTTATGTACTCATTCAGTAACTATAACTATAGGTGTACATTCAAATCATTTTTAAACTCTACCTTACCTTTTTGGAAAATTGTAAGAAAAATACTTTTTTTTCTTAGATTGAGGTGAGGGGTCTACAGGCACGTGCCTTTTTGACCTTTAGGTTTGAATCAGTACCTTGTACTCATATAATGCTATTTTTATAATATATTGATTCGATTGAACAAAGCTTCGTAGTATGATATTTTCGCAGTAAAATCGTTCGCAGTACAGTTTTTCGATGTAACGAAACATCGCAGTAACAAGGCGTCGCAGTTTAGAGATGTCGTAAAAAGGTTTTCGGAGACTTCTTGACGGGAAAGTGAACAGTCATGTCTGCGGTTTTGATTTATTTTTTATACTTTGTGTTAGGTATGCCGAATATTAATATGAAATAATGGTGGATTATTAACCGTTAAGTTCGTAAGGGCGCATGAGTGTTGGCAAATGAAACAAAACAGTGCTTCATCAACTTCACTTTTCAAATTCTCTTAAGAAGTCCGCCCGAGGACTTAGTAAAGCCCCATATCTTTACTGAGATACTCGAGGGGTTGGAGGGTATATCATTTCTCACTTCTCATTTCTATTATCATTCATTATCATTTATACAAGAAGGAAATATTGTTTATTTATATATTACTTGTAAGAAAAATTACTTTGACACTGGCTAAATGTGCTAATCGCACGAAGCTATCAACTAAAGGAAAAAAAAAGGTTTTCGAGGAAACTCTACGAAACAAAATTCGATATTAAAGCTTTCGCAATTAAGTAAGTAACCCAGGGTTTTGGTGCTGTGAATACAGTCACAATAGAATTTTAATTGTTTGTAGGACGGATCTGGCACGGGTTACTTACTTAATGCGAAACGAAATTTGAACCACAAAACACCATTTTACTCCAAAACATTGCAAGCAACCAAGGAGGTAACTGGTCAAATATTTTAATTTGAACTGGCATGCAAATCTAAAGAAAGCAGTTTAAAATTTAAAACAAAATGTAGTAATTGCGCGCAAAAATGTTCAAACTATTCGTCTTTCCACACCTTCGCCAGCTGCTGCAGGGTACCTAATGAAAGTAATTAGTTTTTTTAAAAATAATTATGATTACCATCTTTTATCAATATTTTATCCTCGTCGTTTAATGCCCTTGAGTGGCGACCGCGTACCGGAAAGCGCAGTGTGGGCATACCTCCAACAAGGTGGACCGACGACCTAGTGAAGGTCGCGGGAAGCCGCTGGATGCGAGTAGCACAAACCCGGTCGTTGTGGAGATCCTTGGGGGAGGCTTTTATCCAGCAGCGGACGTCTTTTGGCTGAGATGATGATGCTGATGATGATAGCTCGCATTTCCTATCAGTGAACTTTACGCCTGTTTAACCGCTTTAAACAGTTTTCGGCGGTAAAAAATAACATAGATTTTTATATAAATTTTACGGGGTGTCATCTAGGAAACAGATTTAATTAATGTTGCTGAAGAATATTATTTCTTCTGTGCTAAAGACTAAAATCAGTTGTTAGCCCTTTTTTAGGGTTCCGTAGTCAACAAGGAACCCTTATAGTTTCGCCATGTCCGTCTGTCTGTCTGTCTGTCTGTCCCCAGCCTAGCTCATAGACTCTGTACAGTCAACAGCAAAAGTAGATGATGTTTAAGTACTAGATTTCAAAATTAAGTTCCGATAGTGTAAGTCGGTATTTTCTATATAACTACAGTCAAAGTCTGCAGGTACTAGTAGACACTCGAAGGTTTTTCGATATGCGTTTTGTTTTTTATACTGATTTCATATTTTGAAACTTGAGCAATCATCAGCTATCTTTGCTGTTGACTGTACTAGAAAGCTGTTATTTACCATGGATACACATATTAATCATGCCGACAAAGTGGTGAAGTAAAAATTTGAAAAATATTTTTTTAGGTTACTTCCCCTACACGTGAAGTGGGGATGTAATTTTTTTCTTGTCTACCCCATAGCGTGGGGTGTCGTTGGATAGCAATTTCAAAAATATTGCGGGTTTGTGGAAACAGTTTTTTGATTGAGGCATATATTTAGGTGGGGCTCCCATACAACCGACATGTTTTTTTTTTGCCGTTTTTATAGATAATGGTACGGAACTCTTCGTGCGCGGGTCCGACTCGCACTTGGCCGGTTTTTTTATTTGGTTTGTCTCTACGGGGCACTGTGTTACGGGGCACAATTAACATATTTTTGTACTATTTAAAGGTATTAAAAGAAAATGGTGCGAAATCGTTAAGAGGAAGACGGATTATGGTCTTCATAGTAAAAAAGATATGGCAGAAGCGATTCTGATAGTTGAAAGTGGTGTTAGTCTTCGAAAAGTAGCAAATGAAAAACATGTTAATTTTATGGCATTGCAAAGATATTTATTTATTTATTTAGTTTTACTATATTTACATTGATCATTACTGACTAACCTTAAATATGTTCAAAAGAAGAAAAATTTTTCGGAGCAAGAAGCCGGACACATACGGCTTACTCCAAATTATGCCAATAGAGTCGTATTCAGTGTCGATCAAGAAAACGCGTTGCAGGAATATTTAGTAAACTGTTCCAGGATGTGCTATGGTCTAGATACGGTTGAGTGCAGAAAGTTTGCTTATAAGATGGTTGTTTACTGTAATTTGAATTTTAATTTGTTAGAAGTTAAACACTTTTTCTCTTGTTAGCTATTATTTTTATGTTGTACCTATCATTGGGCCCCTTACCATGTAACAGACAACCCCAGATACGGGGCTAAGTGTTACAATCGACTGATTTAATTAAAGTGCAATTTAATACGTTATTTTCCATCCCCATACTTTATTCTTTTTAATAAAAATAAACTATGTAAAATACTTTATTTCCGACTAATGCGTGCGTTTGAACGGAATATTTCTGTTGACTTAATTTCTAAACTACTGAATGATAGTCGGACTCAGGTGAAGTGAAACAAACTATATTATATTTATAATAGTAATTATATTTATAAGTCAGGAGGAGTGACAATCTCCATAAAAGACAAATGCAATAAAGGCATAGTCTCTGGCATGTGATAGGGCATAGTGACATTCATAAGAGCTATTTGTAGCCTAAACTGAATAAATGATTTTGAATTTTGAATTTTGACCTTTTATTACCTATACCGACGCTAGTATAACATACGGGACTGAGACGTGGTCGCTCACTATGGGCCTCATAAAAAGGCTCAAGGTCACTCAAAGAGCAATGGAGAGGGCTATGCTCGGGGTTTCTCTGCGTGATCGAATCAGAAATGAGGAGATCCGTAGAAGAACAAGGGTAACCGACATAGCCCGAAGAGTTGCTAAGCTCAAGTGGCAGTGGGCAGGGCACATTGCTCGCAGGACTGATGGCCGCTGGGGCGGGATAGTCCTGGAGTGGCGACCGCGTACTGGAAAGCGCAGTGTCGGCAGGCCTCCAACATGGCGGACCGACGATCTGGTGAAGGTCGCGGGAAGCCGCTGGATGCGAGCAGCACAAAACCAGCCGTTGTGGAGATCCTTGGGGGAGGCCTTTGTGCAGCAGTGGACGTATTTTGGCTGAGATGATGACCGAGGCTAGTATTCTGTGGCTACGGTAGACCCCGAAACTACGAAAAGCTTCGTACCCATCCCTTCTTAGGTAATACGGGGATGGCTCCGGACCACTTAACCTGGAATGATCACAACTGAGAGCCAATCTATCTTTCTATTTTATCTCTAACAGCCGGCTAACAATACTTTTGCCTATGCTGAAATAGACACTTAAACTTAAACTAATAAACTTTCCTACACACTCACACCAATTATCTAGCCCAAGAGAAGCTTCGTTATGAAACTCGTTATATATGGTTACTAGACAACGGATAAACATAGTTAAAATACTTAAATACTTACTTATTATACATAGAAAACACCCAGACTCGAGACCGAGACCGGGGATCGAACCCGGGACCTCAGAGATGGCGACACCATGAAAACCGCGGTGTACAAACCACTCGACCAAGGAGGTCGTCAACTTAGAAACGAAATGGATATTCAGATATAGGTAAGTAATTCTACTACCCTAACCACCACAGCCTCAGAAAACTCGAAAGGGAATCGATTCCCTTCTTCGATATCTTGTAACTACACATTATAGCATTATGGTGCAAAAAATTAAATGATAAAAACAACCGAATACAATATAATAATGTAATCCCGTTTCTTGTCTGGGAATCGAACCCGGAAGTCTGAGTATGCGGCCGGTTGTAACTAAGTAGTAAACCACTGAAGTGGTTTAATCCGTCGTCTGCTGTGAATACATAGGTACACAATAGAATTTCAATTGTTTATGGCACTTAATCTGAAATGAGCTATCCATTTATCTAATGCCAGCGAAGACTATGCTAGGTGTGCGCTATCGCCACTACCATTTCCTCAAGTTAAAGGTGACAAAAACAAGTTACTAGTACTTGTACCGGAAAGCGCACTGTGGGCAGGCCTCCAACAAGGTGGACCGACGATCTGGTGAAGGTCGCGGGAAGCCGCTGGATGCGAGCAGCACAAAACCGGTCTTTGTGGAGATCCACTTTTGAGAGAGGCCTTTGTCCAGCAGTGGACGTCTTTTGGCTGAGATGATGATGATGAGGGCACTGATCAGTGTTCGCCAATGATGTCTTTGATAGTAGCTGATTGTCGTTTGTTATTTTTTTGTTGCTTTGGCATTGTACACACGCTCGCAGACTGATCTGCAGTAGTCTGAACTACCATAATGGTGTTCGCCGCTTAAGAGAAGTTACTGTTTTACTTTATGTTGAAATACTTACAAATACAAAGTGTCAAAGTGTGCTATGGCCCCCCCAAAGACAGTTGTGGAAATACGGCGAACATTTTTGCGCCTACTGCTCTATGTTGGAAGACCATTATTTTTTCAATGTCTAAAGGTACAGGGTAAACCCGCAACACCATATCATGCTGCACTAGATACCAAATTGGTACCACATTACACACATCACACATTTTAGTATAACAAATTATGTACTTACAAAAAATAACAATACAGTAGTTGGGCTCAATCAAATTCTAATACTTATTCCAATCCACTATTAGACACAATCACGACTTCATTACTAATATGTCTAAGCTTTTACTGTAACTACTTTTAGATTTATGTACACATTTTTATAATAACCGTCTGTTAAGTACCTATAGCGCGCTATGTGCGGATTAGCAATAAGTATCTATACTTCTTAGAGTTAGGTTCACTAGCGTTCTTCACGCTCTAATTATTGGAGTGATGTCCACGGGGCGTGGTCATGCCAGTCCCCGCCCACCACGCTGTAGGGCGGCGCCCGCCCTCCGCTAATTAAATGTTTAGGATAAGTAGACATGTCCATAAGGTGAGCAATAAGTTATGAGTGAAAGGTTGTAAGCTTATGGAAAACAATATGTTTGTTTGCTGATCCCTATTAGTATTGTTCGAAAAGCTATTAAAAAAAATATGATATTATAATTGATTACAAGACCGTCAGTCAGTTATCTATATTAAACAGAGTTTTGAACGAATCCTCGAACATTGAATTTAATATAAAAACATATATTAAAGTGTTTATCTATCTACCTATCTATTTATATTTTTTCCCTGTAACCAGAGACCCTGCAAAAGTATTTCATTCCCTTCCCTACCAACCCTGCTCTACTTAATTTCTTGTTTATTTAACTTTTAATTTTACCTAGGCACCTTTTGAATCATTATCATTACATAATGATAAAAACAATAGTTTTGAGATGAACTGTTGTTCGTCAGACATCATGTAACCACGGAGTCTGCAAAGAATATCACAACATCAGTTTAGGATTATTATTAGGATAAACGCAGGTAGACCCACATAAAAAAAATACATATCGGTGTCTATGTTCGCGTCTTCGCGTAACCCGATCCGAACCCCTCGGAGAATCTAGGGAACGAGGACACGCGCTAGTGCCTGACGGCACATGGCTTGAGGAACCCTTTAAGTTTCTCGCCACCCCCAAAAAAGTCCGGTGACGCTTAAAATACCGCAAAAGGTAAATAGCGAACTCTCTAAAAAAAATATTCTTTTTTTTTCTCTTTATTAATATTCGAAGTTACTTAAAATTTAGAGAAAAATACTACTTAGCCTTTTCTGCACCAGTGTACCATCAGCGTGGCGGATGTTGAGTAAGCTGTTTTTTAAACACACTTAACATACATATATCTATTATATATATAAACAATCGTAGTAAAACTGTAGCGGTAATACCAACCCATAAATAAGTAGTTTGAGCGAGGTTAGTAATGCGTTGCTTAGTGCTTCTAGTTTTAATTGTATAGTTAATTTCTATCGGTTCTGTTCTCACCGATAGAAATTAACAACCTATAAGTGGTTTTTATGTATTATATTTTGTTACCTATTAAAACTTTGTAACCCTTGGTTTTCCCAAAATAATAAAATGTAACACTTATTACAGCTCGATGCCGCGCCGAGCCCGATGGGACGCGCCTCGCCCGGCCCGCCCTACGAGCGGAGCTGCGCCGCCCTACTAGCGGAGCCGCTCACTTTGCACCGGGCACCGCGCCGCGCGGACATGGCGCGACCTCTGCGCCCGCCGAGCCGCACGTGAGTACCAACATTTATACCGACTGCCCCTAAGTACATTATTGAAAGTGTAAATTTACCACCGACCTGGGATCCCATCTCACCATATTGCCAGAGCAAAAGATACGACTAGACATTTCTGCGTGAACCGCATCCGATTAATTGTGAGACAACCAACACCTCAGTTTCCCTGCGACCACACTGTGTCGAAACGTCAGAATAAAACCAAATTACGTAAAAGTGGTTCAAGTTCATTTCAATGAAAATGTGAGCTTTGCAGAGCAGTATAAAGCATAAAATTACTGCATAACATTATTCTGTTTTGTTCTGATGCGTTTTTAAATATGCTAAGATATAAAAATATATTCCATTATTATCCCAAAACACAATTTAAACACATAATTAAAGTAATAATAAAAATATCAGAAATGTACACTTTCGATACTGTGCTTAGGGTCAATCTATACTGGTTACTTTTTAATTTTGATGATGTTGGCAGTAAAAAGACGTTCGTATATCTGAATTTATGCGATTTAATGTCTAATAAGGAGAGTTTCGAATCGCATCTAATCGGTTAATAATTTTTTTATATCATCATCATCATCAGCTTATTTCTATGTCCCCACTGGGGCACGAGCCTTCCCTATAGATGGATAGGGAGAACGGGTCATAAACCACCACGCGGGCCCAGTGCGGGTTGGTGGTTGTTAACGACTGCTAATGCAGCCGGGACCAACGGCTTTACGTGCCTTCCGAAGCACGGGGGAGCTCGAGAAAGTCGAGATGTTTAATTTTTGGTCACCCATCCGATGACCGGCCTTTGCGAAAGCTGTTTAACCTCAGCACTCGCAGACCGGCCGCGTTTATATTTTTTTTTATTTTTTTTTTTATTCTTTTCTATTTACCTTAAGCATAGAAAATTTCATTAAAATAATTGTCTTATTGGTATGAAAGAATGACAGGTTTAAAAATTGTTTGTTGTATACCGAAATGTGAAATGGGTCTTTAAAATACCCATCTTGGAGACAAAGGGCCATCAATAACAATAATCCACTAACTATTTACAGTTCTAACGTGTTCACGGAAAAATTATCTTGTCGATCCATTTCGTTTACGCCCAGCCAAACCGCTGAGTTGTTCCATAATAAAGGTGTCTAGTGCGATTTTTATTTGCCATTCGATCACATTTATATAACGAAAACAAGAATTTATATGGCATTAACGTTATAAAACGTATTGTTTTGAGATAAAAAATATTATTGACTAGCGGCCGCTCGCGGTTTCACCCGCGTGGTTCCCGTTCACGTGGGAATATCTGGATAAAAAGTATCCTATTTATATCCAGGTTATAAACTGTCTGTATGCCGAATTTCATTCAAATCCATCCATCCGTTGCAGCGTGAAGAAGTAACAAATATACGAACATACATACACACAAACTTTCGCATTTATAATATTAATAGGAGAATATCTGGATAAAAAGTATCCTATGTGTTATTCCAGGTTATAAACTATCTGTATGCCGAATTTCATCCAAATCCATCCATCCGTTGCAGCGTGAAGAAGCAACAAATATACGAACATACATACACACAAACTTTCGCATTTATAATATTAGTAGGATTACCATGATTTTTGTTGTTTGTGAGTATCCGAAGTTTTGGCACTCTTGCACGCGCCATGATCACGGAACACGGATGTACTAAAGTTATTGCGGGTGTGTGTTGTTATAGGTTGAACGATTTTTAATCTCACCAGTGATCTCGTAATTAAAAGTGACATTAAATACAATATAAAATTTAATACTTTGTGCATTCTTAACCATTTGATTATTAAGATAAATATCGTTTGAGAATTATCGGTGACAAAAATAAGTTACTAGTAACCTTGAATGAGGGAAAAAGTAGCACTCATAATTGATATATAAGCGTGAAATTTAGTCACTTATTCAAAATTTGCCGCCCAGTTATTGTTATCGGTCTAATTTGTTATCACATCACAACTACTGGCTTGTCCGGTCCGATGCTTGTCCGATCCGGGCACGAGGATACGCACTTAAGTGCGTGATGCCGTTCCCTCTAGAAAACCTTCAAAGGTGATTCGTTTCACACGGCTTGAGGAACCCTTTAAGTTTCTCGCCGCCCCCAAACAGGCCCGGTGAAGCTGAAAATGCCGTCTGAGGCAATCTGAAATCTTTCTCAAAGAAAATGGCTTGTGGGTATTGAAAGCAAATGACGAATAACATTAATAATTATGCTACAATTTAACAAATTAAAAGTACATATTTTTATCATTATTTATGTTATAATTAATTGTACTTGAATTAATTAATAATGTTATTGAAAAGAAAAATAAAATGACAGTGTATTGACTAACGCAGTGAAGGCGCCATTCTGGCGCTACGCGTGGTTGAATAGATAAGTATTTTTGTCTCTGTAACGAATTAATAAATAATTACCAAGTAAAGTGTCTATTTATGATTTTCTGGTTGGTCTAAGTTTTGAGGCTACGATTTTGACTAGGCAGGCATTTGTTTTCGTGTTTATTTGCTTGAACCTTTAAAGCTTCGATCAATTAATCGAAGTTTTGAAGACAGAAATTAAGGCTAAGGCCCCGAAGCCTAAGGCTAAAGCTATAGTTAAGCATTCTTTCTAGTCTAGGACTAAAGTCCGTGTTAGGTAAGTGTGACACTAAATCGCATGTCAGTAGATTCTTTAATTTAATATTTATAAAATTTACAAAATACAGTGAAAAAATTAAACACCTACCTACTTATTCTTTAATTTATTATTCGGTTAGTTATATCTAACAGGCGGAAACTATAAAAATAATTTTGTAGGACTCTTTTAGTATCCCTCAGCAATTAGCCTTAGGACTTTTTACACCCTTCGAACGGCGAGAGTTTTTTAATTTTTGTCCTCTGGTAACTGCACTTTGCGTAAACAGTGCGAGCTCTACTCCGTAAAAACCATTTGTTCATTATTTTTAGTTATTTCATATTGTGTTAGAATTTAACAGTATTGCTTAAATATCTACCTACCGCAGTAGCAATTAATGCAACTTGAATGCACTAGGTTGCTGTATGCCGGGCCCGTGAGCCTTTTGTGGTAGTTTCTAAACTCATTTTTTTTAAATATATATTAATATTACGGGTAAGCACAGTGCCTTGATCTCACCTGATGTCTAGTGATGATAAGGCCAATTGGTGGAAGCGCACTTCACCCGGAATCTTCTAGTACCTCACTCATCATCATCATCAGACATCAGGTGAGATCAAGGCACTGTGCTTACCCGTAATATTAATATATATTTTGCCAAATAAAAGACTTACTTAATATTTCGCAGGCTAAAGATTCAATTACAATTATGTTAACTTGAAAATTGCCGATTTTCATTTTACGTATGAAGGGCGAGTGCGGATGTACCCATGGCTATGTACCTATGGGTCTGTGAGTCTCGTGGTGAAGCACTGGTCAAATCCAATTTGTGGAGTAGTGGCGAGACGGGACGCGTGACGTGGAGCTTTTTCGGCGTATCGGACGCTGCCGGTGACAGCCACTCAGGCCGTCAGGCGGCGAGCGGTAGGGCTGCCACACGGAGCAAACAGCAAGAGTTGTAGGTTAAAAAAGGTCGCATAGAGCAACGTTATTTAAAAAAAAACACTTTTTTAAATTGTTGCCGCTGGTTTTATGTAAAATGGTATTTTATTGTTATAAATAGTTACTATCAAATTTAATTCAAATAATTACTAATTCAAAATTTCATTTTTCCACATGACTTTAATTTGATTCATGGTTAATATAAGAAATTAAGTTAAATTGTCTACCTATTTATGTAGATCTGTGCAGTTTGGGATCTGCCTCTTTTCATAACCTATTACAATTATATCGTTACGAATACTGAATAGATCTTAATATGTGCCACATTTTTATGTAACTAATCTTTTAATAAGTTTAATTTTAATTAAACTTTGCTATATTGTGTCTTAAGTTTACTCGAACATATATTTTTTTATTTATGTAACCATTGCAATAAAAAAAATCGGATACCGCGTTTATTTTACAGCATTATTTTGTGCTGATGGTTTACATGGGCCATTCCGTGGAAGATATAAAAATACTAAATAAACGCGAGTGGATATGTATAAAGCGAGTGTGTCATTTCGGAAATTAGTCATGTAAAAGTACAAAAATAAACATGTTAATGTTTTTATTTTTGAGAGTAGTAACTCTCAATATAAAAATAAAAACATTTTCTTATGTAAATGTTTATTTGATCAGCGGCATAAATACGAGTAAGGCTACATACGCACTGAGCGGCTAGCCGCATTACGAACAGCCGTCCGGCTGGCCGCGATTAAAAATATGTACGAAAACTCAGTTTTCATACGCACTGTGATGCGGCTGCCGACTAACTACAACCGACGAGCCGGACGGGCAGCCACAGTGCGGCGAACCGGACAGTGCGCACGTAGCCTAAGATTAAAGGCGTTTGACGTAAACTAGGACCTTGGTGACACACATTGTACCGGCTTTTACTAATTTGGTACAACATTGTGTACTAAACAAAATTTACTCTATTCTAAAAATATTCCTTTACGTATATTAATGTAAGATAATCGTATTTTTAACCGCGGTTGGGATAAAGTGGAAGCCCTACATCAAGCCAGTGCCTGCGGTCACTCGAGTGGCGCCTCCGCTCGGCCGCTGTTAACATTTGTCATTTAATAATTCCGCGCGAGCGGCACTCGGCCGAGTGGGCAGTTGTCGCGCGGTTAATTAGGCGGGACATAATTAAGAGGGTTTTGCTTCCACATTGATTAATCAGTATAATGAGTAAGTATACATATTATCTTTATATTAAGGCGACACGTGAAAAAAATACATCAACTTTCATGGAAAGTTGTAGGAGTATGACAAGACAAGACAATCTGAAATTTTGATATAGATAACTTCATGCCTTTGTCTTTAAAACCCTTGCTCAAAAACACGATTGTGCAATTTTGACTCAATTTAATTTGCGGTCTCAATTGTCGCAGGCGCTACTTATAACAGAATCTAAAAAAATATTGTTATAAAATTACTGGTTTTAGTTACCAAAATATACAGCAACTAAATTACGAACATTGATGTTATCAATATATTTCAGTGAGAGAAATGAAATGAAATATATTTATTAGAACACAGTTTAAACTTATGTACTTAAAACAGAACAAACAAATCATAATTAGAAGTGTGTGTTCTAAAAGGACTCCACTCAGCATTTGTTGCAGTTGCAGTGGACAAAAACTACAACGCTGATCTTCCGTGGAGACGAGACTCCAGTTTTGTGTAAATGTGCGCGACGTTGCGCTGTACATAATATTATTTAAAAGTACAGTGACATAAACATAAATATGAGCACATACTTACTAGTTCAAAATTTTATATAAAAAAAGGGATTAACTTTATAATACTTACTCGTTATTGTTATTGGAGATATCACAAACTCAGTTGAATACAACTAAGGTAAGATTAAATTAAAACCCAATACGACATCTTACACATTATCAGTTGTCTGCAAATTCAAAAAATATCTTATTGTGTAAACCTTAAAGAAAACCACTGAAACAGAGTTACGGAGTGGTGGTGGTAAATTGTTCCAACACTTTGTTGCAGCATACCGAAAGCTTCCATGGAAAGCCGCCGTTCTATGTTGGGAGCCAATCAGACGTATTGCAAATCTAATGTGTGATTTAGAGAAAGTTAGTCTCTCATATAGACATAGTGGTTTTTTGTTTTTGATAACACCAAATAAAAGCGAGGCAAAATGTAACATGTCTGTTTGACATATTTAACATACGGTTATCATTCAAAAAAGAAGTGATATGTGCCCTACGTGGCACTGGAAAGCAAAAACGTAGGCAGGCATTCTGAATTCGCTGCAATAACTTCCTGGAGTGACCCAACAGACATTCACCAAATACAGTATCAATGTAATTTAATTTTGATAACACTAGCGCCTCGCAAAGTTTGATACGAAATTCAACAGACAGGTAATCGCGCATACAGTACAGTACTGAGAGTCTATACAAGTAATTACGAGCAATTTGCAAAACGTATTTTTCAAATCGAAATGACTCTACCATCAAAAGACCTAAATTACGAACCTCAGTAAGATGTTCTTAAGGAGCTCCCCGCACGAAAACCTGAGGGTTGAAATTCATTATTCTGTGTCTATGAACTTTGGAAGTAAAGACTAAATAATTTGACTTTAGGGAATTTATAACTAGACTGTTTGCACTACACCAACCAGCTATGCTATCAAGATCCTTGTTTCAGTTATCAAAAGCAACTTTCGTTTCGTTAGGATTAAAAGAAATGTATATTTGGACGTCATCTGCATCAAGGTGAAACTTGCAATAAGAAATACATAAAGCTATGTCAGCGATATATAATATAAAAAGTAGTGGACCAAGGATAGAACCTTGCGGTACCCCTCTATTTTCTGGTAGAATATCTAATATAGATGTTATTCCATTTGTATTAAGTATTTCTACAGCCTGAAACCGCTTATCAAGGTAGGAGGAAAACCATTTGATTGCCATATCGTCAAAACCATAAAACGGCAACCTAGACAATAAGAGTGAAGTATTTATTGTATCGAATGCTCGAGACAGATCCAACAGTGCCAGTATAGTACCTTGCTTTTTAGGGTTCCATGGCCAAATGGCAAAAAACGGAACCCTTATGGATTCGTCATGTCTGGCTGTCTGTCTGTCCGTCCGTATGTCACAGCCACTTTTTTCCGAAACTATAAGAACTATACTGTTGAAACTTGGTAAGTAGATGTATTCTGTGAACCGCATTAAGATTTTCACACAAAAATAGAAAAAAAAAATTTTGGGGGTTCCCGATACTTAGAACTGAAACTCAAAAATTTTTTTTCATCAAACCCATACGTGTGAGTTATCTATGGATCTTCAAAAATGATATTGAGGTTTCTAATATCATTTTTTTCTAAACTAAATAGTTTGCGCGAACGACACTTCCAATGATAAAACTAAAAAAAAATATATGATGTACATTACCATGCAAACATCCACCGAAAATTGGTTTGAACGAGACCTAGTAAGTAGTTTTTTTTTAATACGTCATAAATCGTAAACCGCAATTTACCTTTCATTCAATCAACTCAAATATAAAAAAAAATAAAACATTTAATTTCATAAACATAAACGAATTACAAGAACTTTTATGTTATGTTACTTGCTGCTACGGAATCCTTCATGGGCGAGTCCGACTCGCACTTGGCCGCTTTTATTTTGTGCAGCTAAAATATCATCAATAACATCAATCAAAGCAGTAGCCGAACTGTGTCCCTTCCTAAAACC
The DNA here is from genome assembly GCA_947562085.1 of Eudonia lacustrata. Taxonomy (NCBI): domain Eukaryota; kingdom Metazoa; phylum Arthropoda; class Insecta; order Lepidoptera; family Crambidae; genus Eudonia; species Eudonia lacustrata. The sequence continues at coordinate 21,236,800 of OX387314.1, forward strand.
AGATTGCCTTTTCGGCAATATGTTGTTCTGCTCTAAATAATCTATTAATTGTGAACATATTGATTTTTCAATAATTTAGATAGAAATGGCAAAATGTTAATAGGACGTAGATCTTTGCAACCAGAAGGGTTACTAACTTTAGGCAATGTAATGTAATGTAATGGCAATGTGCAAACGTACCAAAGAGATTCCACGAATCAGGGAAGGTTCCCGTGACAATAGAGGTATTAACTATAGTTGTGATTAAATTAAGTGTATGCGGAAGTGTTAGTAGCATCATATCTTGGAAATGCCGTCTATGCCTTTTGCATTTGTTTTAATTGATTTTAAAATTTTGAGCACTGCACCCTTATTGCTAGGTTGCATATGAAAGACTTCAGAACTGAATCTATGAAATTCATAGTATGTTAAATCAGACAAAATTACGTTATTACTACCAGGTACAGAGTGAACAAAGTGATTATTAATAAGATTAGGATCCAGCAAGTGACAAGGAAGTTCCGAGTTAGAGGTGTTTTCGTAAAGAATTACGATGGAGTCAAAACTAAATAATCGTATCTTTGAGCAAGGGTTTTAAAGAGATTCGTTGGTCTTGTCATACTCCTACAACTTTCGATGAAAGTTGATGTATTTTTTCCACGTGTCGCCTTAATAATTTTGTCCGGATTTTTCACACTGTGCGTGCACTGAGAAGTCTGAGATTTGGCATAGGTAAACTTTAATAATGGAAAAGGAGGGCAGAAAGATAAAATGTAATGTGTTATATTACAATTTACAATGTATTGAAATTTTATATTTTTTAAATTACGGTCGAATTTCGCCTACTGCAATCTTATTTTTTTTTTTTTGATTTTATTTTTTATTTAAGGCACAATTACAGACAACAGATAGAAAACATACAAAAATACATTTATGTACAGTTAATAAGGTATATCCGTGCCCAATTACAAAAGTGCGCAGCATTTACCTTTAACTTACCAAATAACAAAGTAATTAAAATTAAATTAAACAAAAGTTTGGTAACATAAAATTAAGTTAAATAAATGTTAAATAAATAATAAATAAAATAAAATTGCTAAGCTCAAAACAAATATGCAAACACAATACCAAAACAAGTTTTTATTGGTTCGAGCATTGCCATTAGTGATCCCTTGAAGGCAGGGATACCACAGCCAAAAAGGTCACAATCCGAACAGATTTCATAAAAAAACTCACACATTCTATGCATAGGATTGTTTTGAGACACTATCACTATAAGAGTGATGTCTTCCAGACAACCTTTGCTTTGGAGGGACAAGAAAGATAAAAAGATAAAAGAGGGCTTGTCCTCGTGTCGGTGCACCATAAGTAATGAATATTATACTCGTACAATAACTTACAGAAAATTAATATTGTTTAATTAACTAAAATGATAATTTATATACAAATACTTATATTTTATTGTCAAAAACATAACGGAAACATATTGTAAGTACATAAAGAAGAAGCAATCTAGACACTTTCGAAAATAGGGTAAATTTTTGCTCATTACTTTGGAAACCATCCTATCCTACTCAGTCGTAGCTTCACAAAGCCAGTGCTCCGTCGGTAATAGTGGCGAATGGCCGCATCTGTTGGTTAAGTCGACACTATTGTAGGTTAAACGGTTATGTTTTCTCAATTGGTATCCTTTTATCGCGCAGTGACTAACTGTGATATTCATTGTCAAGTAGTTTGGAAAATATTTCCTAAGGTGTTCTGATAGAAGTTTTGAGGAATTAATTTGGTAAGACATTAACGGTTTAAGGTCGTCTTTCACCAATGACCCAGGCAGCGGAATGCTGAGCGAGAAGAGTATAGGATTGGCTATTAACAGGTTGACTGCCGCAAAACCAGACACAATAGAAAATTTGTTGTTCGTAGTTCACCGGTGACCTACGCGGCAGCTAACGTGTTAAACTATTTGAAGAGACTTCAGACATTTCGATAATAAAGCTATCCTATTATGAACTTTGTAATCGCTCAGTAATCATCATCATCACCAGTTTGTAATGTCTGAGGAGCTCGATGGCGCAGCGGTTAACGCGTCCGGTCTGCGAGTGCTGAGGTTAAGCAACTTTCGCAAAGGCTGGCCATCGGATGGGTGACCAAAAAATCATCATTTCGAGCTTCTCCGTGCTTCGGAAGGCATGTTAACCCGTTGGTCCCGGCAGCATGAGCAGTCGTTAACAACTACCAACCCGCATTGGGCCCGCGTGGTGGTTTATGGCCCGTTCTCCCTAGCCATCCATAGGGAAGGCTCGTGCCCCAGCAGTGGGGACATAAAAATGAGCTGATGATGATGAATCGCTCAGTGCTGTATTGCTTCACAAAGCTTTGCTGAAAAGTCTGCCGAATTTTTGCCGTTGTACCACAAAAAAGTGCTTAAAGTTAAACAATGGCTAAATACATGGTTAAAATATTGTCTCTGTCTAAAAATGTCAAACTTTAGCCATCGTTTTGTAATAAAGCTGATAATAAGATTTATCTAATAATAAGATTTAGAAGATTTATCTCTCAAATAAATATTCCTTCACAGGGTGTGGCGGCTTCGACTGAAGCAGTAGGATGGCTCTGAAGACGCCGACGCCGGCGCCAGGAGTCGGCGAGCGCGAGACATGGGGCAAGAAGGTCGACTTCCTCCTCTCTGTCATCGGGTTCGCGGTCGACCTCGCCAACGTGTGGCGCTTCCCCTACCTGTGCTACAAGAATGGAGGGGGTGAGTACTGTTATAACGTAAGACTGCAAATGCAATAGCAGCGCGTTACATAAGGTAGGAATGTTAACTTTGACTTCCTCCTGTGTCATCGAGTTCGCGGTCGACATCGCGGAGATGTGACATTTCCCCTACCTCTGCTAATGGAGAATGAAGGGTGTTTACTGTCGTGTTGGAAGACCGCGAATGTGAGTATGACATCGCGAGACATGTTTTAGGAAGGTCGACTTCTTCAACTGTGTCTTTAAGTTCGCGGTTAACTTGTTCAACGTGTGGCGATTTTATCTACCTCTGCTACAATGGAGTGGTTGAGTACTGCTGTGTCGTAAGACCGTGAACGTAGATAGGACAGCAATATTCATGTAGCAGGAAAGTCGATTTCGATTTTCGTATCTGTGTCATCAGGTTCGTACTCGACGTGGTCAACTGGTGACGCTTCCCCTACATCTGCTTCAGGAATTGATGGGGTAAGATGATTCTGATGTGTCGCTAGAAATACGAAATTATCGACTTCTTGATTTTCTGTCATCGGGTTCGCGGTTGACCTCGATAATGTGTATTTCTATTTATACCTCTGCTACGAAAATAAGGACGCTGCGTCGAGTACATATACAAAACACTACGTAAGAGAGTAGAGATCCTCTCTTCTTATTTTCACTATAAGAAACGACGGGTATAATCAAAATAGAAAATTTTATAATGAAAAATATGTACCTAACCTAATAAGTAAATCAAATAAAATTAATTAATTAAAACATGTTTTGTTATATTTACATCATTGAAAATTATATATTTGAATTAAATTACATATCCTACGAGTAGTACTAATAGTAGTAGTTTTGATTCGTCAATAAACTGTGACAAATGTGCCATAGCGCGGAAAAGTAAATTACGGTCACATGTCTTCGGTTGTTAAGGCATTCCGAAGTAACTTTTGAATTGAATTTATAAACATTTTGCTCATTCAACTATACATGAACTGACTGGATGGCCATTTTCCATCTATAAGTGGAACCAACATACTGTCATGCTATATTATATAACCTCAATGTAAAAAAATCATAACATAAGGTACTAGAGTTGGTGATAGATATGATGCGGTCGGCGTAATTTAGTGACTGGCTGTGCGGCGCATAGAGCCTGCAGCCCGCCCTAGTGGCTTGGCTTGAGTGGCTCTAAGTGGCTCTTGCAGCCCTAATTGTCGTCTCGGCTCTACTATTCAGATACTGCGCCTACTTTAGTACGTATGTGCTATGATAAAACGTAGCATTGAAAGAAATGTCGGTCATCACATGCATTATTTTTGGCAACCGTTCCCGTTTTATATGAACGACCAAGCTGTTAAATTATAAACTAATTGTAAAGAAACACAAATGTTGAAAAAATTTCCACGAGCAGGATTTGAACCTGCACCCTTCTGACATACCGGGTCAGGTGCTCTCCCGATTGAGCTATTGTGGTTCTAACCAGCCCGCCGAAATTATTTAACATTATATAAAAAACAAAATTTGCGTTAAAAATTATATAAACTAAACAAAAACATTTTAAATGCAAAAACTAAAAAATAATACTTCAACAAGCAATAAAATATTTCACTTAAATATACTAACGGTGAACAATAAAGAGCACGCCTATGTCTATTTAATGTAGGCATTATACGTGGCGGGGATCTTGATTTTTCCCAACAATTACAAAACATATGAAAGTGATATTTAATGACATACATGATTTTTCTTTTAATTGACTTCGTTTTGCTAGTTGCAGATACACGATTTGTCAACTTTTATAATAACAGAGAAAAAAATATCAAAGTAACCTCTTTTAAAACATAGATTTGCATTTTACAGGCTAACCAGACCGATTTAAGCATCTTAATTTTCTTAGTAGATTAGTCTTAACACACACTTCAATATTGTAGTTCATTTTTTTTAAATAATTTGTAGTTTTAATTTGAAGGGAAAAAAACAGTTTTTCTTATGGTACGAGGCGCAAACGCTCCGTATGAGATTTATTGTTTAGCGGTGCGTCGCCTTAAAACTTTATTCTATTTATTTTTATTATTTTGAATTTAGCACTTATTTTTTTTTATTTATTTAGCCTTAAACAAATCAGATGCAATTTACAATATTCAAAATTAAGCAGTAACTTTACATAATAATAACAACTTCAGCATCCGTGTGCCTTCTCCATTCTCTTTTGTAGTAAGTCATCCTTGTCCATGTTTTGCCATTTTTGACTTTTACTTTTACTTTTACTTTTAGAGTACTGTAGTGGTGCTGTATGACATTGTGGAAATTGAAACCTTTACACAATTATCTGATGTAAATTTGTTAACTTACATTTTTTATTTTGTTTTTTTACATGTTGTGGTTGTCTTATATATATTTTTTGTGTTTATTTGTAATGGAAAGTGTTCTGCTATGATAGGGCATTTTCCAATATTTTTGACGCTGTAAGGGAGAAAAGAGCTGGACACTTGCTGAGTTTCTTGCCGGTTCTTCTCAGTACAAGATCTCCCGCCCAGAGTAGATTTACGAACCGATGGCATAATGACATTCACAAGAGCTACTTGTAGCCTAAACTGAATAAATGATTTTGAATTTTGAATTTTGAATTTTTTTGAATTTTTTGCCAGCCACTCCTACAATTTCGTCTTCCCAGCGTCTGTTAGGTCTTCCTCTATTTCTTTTCCCATCTCTGGGGTACCATGTGGTGATGGTTTTACTCCATTTGTCAGAGCCCCTCAATGTTTCACCAGTCCATTTCCATTTTAGGTGTTTCACTTTTAAAGTAGCATTGACTACCCTGGTTCGGTCTCTTAGTTCCTCATTACGGATTTTATCAATTCTTCTCTTCCCGATCATGCTCAATTTAGCACTTACAATGCTATATATTATTACAATATTATTTTTTCTTTAAATTTTTTTTCTTACTATTTGTTTTTATAAATTTGAGAGAGTTTAATTTTTAACATCAATTAACTGAATGCTAAAAATTGCTGGTAATGATTATACTTAACAATAAGCAATTTAAGAGGTAATACTAAGGTCGACTGAATTGAAAACTATGTATAAAAAATAGACAAAATCAACGTTTCGTAGTCCCCTGATTTCTCCTCCAAAACTGGACCGATTTAATTACCTTTTTATTAAAAGTTAAAGAAAGGCTTTGACTATGTCCCTATGTTTTGTTTTTTTTTTATATAATATTGTCAAATTTGGGAAACAGCAGAAAATCTGGCCAATTTTTAAGGTTTTTAAAGGTTCATATCTTTTTTAATAATAAATTTATAAAAAAAAAGAAAACATAAGGACACAGCCAAAGCCTTTTTTGAATTTTTAATGAAAAAAGTAATTAAATCGGTTTAGTTTTGTTGGAGGAATCAGGGGACTACGAAACGTTTATTTTGTCTACTTTTCATACATATTTTTCAATTCAGTCGACCTTAGTGTTTCTTCTTAATTGCAAATCATTACTTCTGATATAATACCGGAATGCTTATGCTTCACAAGAACAAATCATGACTCAAATAACTTTTAGAAACACAGGTCTAGGCCTAGGTCACAAAATAATCCTACTAATATTATAAACGCGAAAGTTTGTAAGTACGGATGTTTGTTACACTTTCACGTAAAAAATACTGAATGGATTTGGCTGAAATTTGGCATACAGATAGTTTATAACCGGGAATAACACATTGGATACTTTTTATTCAGATATTCCCACGGGAACGGGAACCACGCGGGTGAAACCGCGAGCGGCCACTAGTATAGGTATAATAAGGAGACTACAGAAAGCAAACTTTATACAAACTCGCTCGAGCATCGCAAACAGACAACCTCTCGCGGCCACGGAATCTCGCAACATCAGGGTGCCTAGTGCGAGCTTCATTCGCAATTCGATCACGTTAACGAAAACGAGAAGCTCGACTTGGCGGGGGCACTGCCGTGCTACCAGATTTTTATGGCAAAATGTTAACTCTTCTTGTATGTCGCCAGGAAGCGCTGCAGCAATGCCACACTACTTTTAGTTTTCGTTAACGTAATCGAATGAATACGGATAGTGAACTTAACTCACACTAGTGTACTCAGGGTGCTTAGTGTGAGATTTGTTTAATCCGGTTACGTTTACTTTAGCTGAATGTATAGTGTGGTTCTAAAATTTGTTATTACGCCACACTGGGAGGTAAATATTACGAGTGCCGTATTCTATTAAAATGAATACATCTGGTGTTATTGTAAAGATTTAACTGTAGTCTACTTTATTGTTTTTAATGCAAAGAAATCTTTAAATCATAATTTGTAAAAAAAAGTAGGAAAGTCATTCCGTTTCGTTAGATTTCACTCGTTGTACCCATGTAAGATTTTACAACTGTCGCTTTGCAACGCTACCAAACACCTGGGTGCCTACTGCGAGATTCATTTGACGTTAACGAAAACGAAAATTAGTATGGCATCGAAGCAGCGCCTCTTGGCGACCAACGAGAAGATTTAAAATTTTGCCATACAAATTGTCGTTTTCGTATACGTTAACGATTTGCGAATGAAACTCGCACTGGGCACCCAGTGCTCCGACTATTCCGAGCTACTCCGAGATCCGTGTCCGTACGAGGAGTCTGTGTGATTTGTTCGAGCGCGGTTCAATAAACTTACCTTCTGGGTCGTCTTTATTTTGTGCCTAAGTGGTGTGAGTAGTGTGAAAGGAGGTCGTAGAGAAGTCTCGCGTGCAACCTGAAGCCTCTCGTAGCACAAATTGTCGTCTTCAGAATCGCACCAGCCCTGAATCGACGCACTTGCACACTGATTGTAGCACGTAAAAGACTTTGAATGAGCTAAAAAGTCTTTTGAACACATACAATATGTGGATGATTTTTTTTTTGGTAATTTTCTAAAAATTAGCCTAGCCTAGCCAGATCGATTTATTGCCCCCGAAACCCTCTGCATACTAAATTTATTGAAAATCGTTGGAGCCGTTTCCAAGATTCAGATTATATTAGGTTGGAGAAAAAGTCTTTTCGCTTATAGTATGTATGAACTTGTAATAAAATCTCTTTGGCTATACTATTAATTGTATCTGGCTGGTTTTGGTATCATTAAAAGTTTAAGTTTTAAAGAAGATGATTCCAAATTCAAATTAGGAAAATGTGTGATTTTCATTTGTTTTTCTTACTGTCAAGATAAGTGAAACTAATGAAAAAATTCGATACATTTTATAATTTTACTACAAAAAAAAATTTGCGATGTTTATGGACCTAGTGCAGTGTCTGTGTCAGGAGTAGCGCAAATTTGGTTTAAGCGTTTTCAATCTGGAACTTTTGATGTCAAAGTTGCACGTCCTTCTGGTCGCCCTATTACGGATAAAAAGGATGCCATTTTTGAAAAAGTGGAGCAAGATCGGCATATCAGTAGTTACGACGTAGCTGAAGAACTGGGAATTGACCACAAAACAGATTTGGCGCATTTGAAAAAAACTGGGTACACAAAAGAGCTCGATATTTGGGTACCTCACAAACTCATTGAAAGAAACCTAATGAACCGTGTACTCATTTGTGATTCTTTATTACGACGTAATGAAACCGAACCATTTTTGAAGAAGCTGATAACTGGCGATGAAAAGTGGATCACGTACGACAAGAACTTGCGAAAAAGGTCGTGCTCAAAGGCCGGTCAGGCTTCACAGACTGTGACGAAACCCGGGTTAACTCGCAACAAGGTGATGCTGTGTGTATGGTGGGATTGGAAGGGCATTATTCATTATGAGCTGTTACCACCAGGCAGGACCATTGATTCTGAACTCTACTGCGAACCACTGATGAGACTAAAGAAAGAAGATGAGAGAAAGTGGCCGGAATTAATCAACAGAAGGGGTGTGGTTTTTCATCATGATAACGCTAGACCTCACACATCTTTAGCCACTCAGCAAAAATTAAGAGAGTTTGGCTTGGAGGTGTTAATGTATCTAGCGTATAGTCCTGACCTTGCACTTTTAGATTTCCACCTGTTTCGGTCTCTTCAGAATTCTTTAGGCAGTGTGAGGTTAACATCACGAGAGGACTGCCAAAAACACTTGTCGCGGTATTTTGATTAGAAGCCCTAATAGGGTATTTATTTATTTATTAGATTCACCAACGTTTGTTTACATTGTTTCTAAACAGATAACAGTAGGGCAAATACATAACTAAATGTAACAAACACTTACAGGTAAATATTGCATGAACCATATTATTAGAAAACTAAGTTACTCTTAAGATATTTAATTATACATGATAACACTTATCTATAACTAGGCGTTTCCACACAATTAATACTATTTTTTAACTATGACACAACTTTCATGACGGTGCGACGGAGCTTGTTAGTTGAGTCCGAGTAAATATCAGTGATGTCACTAAATTCATTTACCACTTTACACAGTCTGGAAACAGGGGAGTTGGAGCCTGACACTGTTCTACGAAAAGGTCTTACAAGAGGGCTTATTTTATTACGAGGATATCTGATTGGGACACGCAAATTAAATTTACTTAATAGTTGGGGACAGTCAATACTATTGTTAAAAATTTTGGATGCAAAAATTAAATCATTAAATACTCGACGATTTTCCAGAGAACTCATTTTAAAATTTTGTAAACTATCCTTATAGGATCTAAATTTTCTGTTGTTTCCCATTCCGGCTGAGTAAACTAAGTGTTTCACAAATCTTTTCTGTACCCTTTCAAGTCTCAGTAAATGAGTAGCATAGTGTGGCCTCCACACAACCACGCAGTACTCCAGTATACTGCGTACTAGACTATTAAACAGGATGATTTTAGTTTTGGCACTACGCAACACCTTAATATTTCGCAGAACACTAGAAGCTCTGTTTGTTACATCTTCAATATATGTATTTGACTACAATGAAAATATTGATCAAACTGTTGTTAACTTAATAGTAAACATGTTTTTAAACTAATTTAGCCAGCACAAAATTTTAAAATAAGTATGATTTTTATAAAAAATCATTAATAACATGATAAAATTTTTATGATTGACCACATGATCGCGGTTTTGACGGTTGGTGACCACTTCTTGATGCGTCAACAGAGTTTTTTGACCTATTCGTGTTCTGACCACTTCTGGATTGGGCCAGTTCTAGATTTTGACCCCTTCTGGATTTGACCACTTCTAGATTTGACCATTTCTTGATTTGACCACTTCTGGATTTGACCATTTCTGGATTGGTCCATTTCTGGATTTGACCACTTCTGGATTTGGCAGAACAGGTTAGACTAGTTTTGACCAGCCTTTAATAAGCAAATAAAGAAAACGAGTGCGTTAACCTTCCGACTTTTAAAACAAACAAAAAACTTTCCCTCCCACATATTAATACATGTTTGTAAAAAACTCGTCGAATCTAGGAATCGCAGGATATTGTGTTTTTGAAAGTAATTACTAAAAAAAAATTTATATACTTTTGAAGTTCATAGTACTAAAATAACAGTTTAATTTATCTGAACACACTATCTACTCTCTGAACACACTAGTCTCATACAATAATTTTAAAAAATGACACCACTCAATATCTAATACCTATGTATTGATACTTCTTTGAAGTGTAGGTATTGGCCACTTATGAAAAGTTATATTTATCTATGATTTATTGATCAGATTGATGTTTGTCATTCGTAATTGAATAATTGCATTTTCCTTAAGATTCTCAAAAATAGTGATTTAAATTGATTATGAATTCGTTGGAATTGCAATTTACAAAAAATAAAAGAGGCAAAGAAACATTATTACAGGATAAGTACAGATATAATTTGAGTGCGTGTAACAAAAACGGAAGTAGCCGATGGAGGTGTGTTCGGAGAGATGTTTGTAGTTCAACTGTAACATTAAGCAAAGAGAAAACCATGATACTTAAAAAGACGACGCATACGTGCTCGCCAAGAAAGATTGATAACGAGGTGTTATTAACTCTTAATGCATGTAAAGAGGAGGTTTGTAATAACTTCGAGCCGGTGCAAAAAATATATGAAAAACATTTTGAAGTCTTGAAAAAAAATAGTACGTCAGATGATGTTGGGGATATTCCTCATTTCTCGTCTCTAAAAGACGGACTGTACACGACCCGAAAATCATACTTGGAATCAAAGAACCTGAATTTCAAGAAAATTGAAGACGTATGTGTTCCACGGGGTTTGGGCGAAGGATTTTTTATTTGTGAAGATGGAGTTACGGATAAAATAATAATTTTTTGTTCGAGAATCGCAAGAAAAATGATTAAAAATGTTGATACGAAAAAAATGTACTTTGGTGACGGGACCTTTCGATGTGTGCCCACTGTGTTTTATCAGTTGTATACTTTGCATCTCGACCTGTGCTCGAATGAAACTGCCACAAATGTCTTCCCAGTAATTTATGCGTTGCTGCCTAATAAAAGTGAGGCCACATATGAAAGATTTTTTAAATTGGTAAAAGATAAATTGGGAGCAGTAATCGATAATTTTAAATGCGACCATGAAATTGCAGTAATGAACGCTGTACAAACGGTTTTTCCGAACTGTCAATTAACGACCTGCTTTTATCATTTTAACAAAAATGTATGGAAAAAGGCAAAGTCACTAAAACTGACAGGCACCAGTGACGGACGAAAGATGGCTAGAATGACAGCCTTGTTGCCGTTGCTCCCTCATGATCGTATTTATAACACTTGGTGTGAATTGTTGGACCTCGTACCAGCTACAGATGAGGCAGTAATGTTTATAAAGTATTGCGAGAATCAGTGGATCTCTAAATTAGATCCAAAAATATTGAGCTGTGCTTACGAACGCCACCGTACTACAAATGCGGTTGAAGGATGGCACCGTCGCCTTAACGCGAGAATTACTAAAAGACCCACATTTTTTGCATTCGTAGCTGGTCTAAAGAAAGAGGCAACACATTACGATTTTATCATGAAAAGCAGTATGTTTCGAGCCCTTCCAAAAAGAAATCGTAGGCTACGGGATATTTACTTCGACAGAAAATTGAGACATCTTCTGCAAGAATTAGAAAACGAATCTATTTCGAACACTAATTTCCTCAAAGAAATAATTAATTTAAAGCGACGTTTTTGATGTGAGTTGAAAGAGATTTGTAACTTAATACCAAGGAAAGTTTATTTTGGGTCTAAGGAGATTTTTTTTATTTTTTTATAAGTTCGAAGAGATTTGCTTAACACTAAGGAAAGTTTATTTTATGTCTAGTGAAGGTTTTTTTTGTTTTTATTAAATATAGTAGAATATAGTGTTTGTTGTTTACCTTCCCCTTTTCTCTAACACGAATTTCTTCCACTATACGTTTTGGTCTTAAATACAATGTTTGACAGCATATCGCTTGACATTTGGTTCAATCCCGAAGTGGTCAAATCCAGAAGTGGTCAAAATCCAGAAGTGGTCAAAATCTAGAAGTGGTCAAATCCAGAAGTGGTCAAATCGAGAAATAATCAAATCTAGAAGTGGTCAAATCCAGAAGGGGTCAAAATCTAGAACTGGCCCAATCCAGAAGTGGTCAGAACACGAATAGGTCAAAAAACTCTGTGGACGCATCAAGAAGTTGTCACAGACCGCCTAAACGATCAAAAACGCACGGGATATCGCTGAATCTGGAGTGACGTCACCAGCTTGTTTACAGTAAATGTCAATCAAAGTTTTGTACGTTTAATTTGACAGCTAAAAGTTTGCTTACAAGCAGGTGACGTCACGACATCACGTGACCTGCATTCAGCGTTTTGGCGGCTATCTTATTAATTTGAATTTTAATGGCGATTTTCATAAAAAATAAAGAAATTCATAACGAACGAATTAATCAAATTGCAAATATATTATGCTATAATGAACCATTACACATATTTTTCTAAAACCTGTCAAATACCCCATTCTATAGCAATGGGATCATGTCCCTACCTACAAAATGGCAAAAAGTTATCGAACAAAATGGCACTTACATACTTTAGTTAAATGTAAATAAACTATATTAAAAAATGTTTTGAATTTTCTTAATAAACGCGAAGTAACTTTTTCCCCAACCATATACAATACGTAATTATACAACAAGAATTGCTCGTTTAAAGGCTTAAAGATTAGATAGATAAATATAGGGTAATGGCACCGGTATTCGACAATTTCAGCCAGGTGTTCGACAGTGTTTTTGTCGCCAAAAAATTACTAGATTTTCATTGAAATATAATGGGATGACAGCAACGAAGCAAGTGGTTGGTATTAAATTGTTCATCATCATCATCATCATCATCAGCTCATTTTATGTATCCACTGCTGGGGTACGAAGCTTTCCCTATGGATGGATAAGGAAAACGGGCCATAAACAACCACGCGGGCCCAATGCGGTGCGGTAGTTGATAACGACTGCTAATATAGCCGGGACCAACGGCTTAACGTGCCTTCCGAAGCACGGAGGAGCTCGAGATGATACATTTTTGGTCACCCATCCGATGACCAGCCGTTGCGAAAGTTGTTAACCTCAGCACTCGCAGACCGGGCGCGTTAACCACTGAGCCATCGAGCTCCTTAAATTGTTGCGAAAGAGTAAAATCAGTTGCTTATGCTACGGCCACACTATCGCGGTATCGCGAACATTTTGACAAGTCGGGCCAAGCAATAGTCACATTTCAGACAACTGTCAAAAATGTTTTTTTTTAAATATTTTACGGTTAAGCACAGTGCCTTGATCTCACCTGATGTAAAGTGATGATAAGGCCAATGATGGAAGCGCACTTCATTCGGGAACCTCAACTAGTGAGGCACTGGCTGTCTTATCTCTAGCTGCTCGAACACAACAATGCTACAAACATTGATGTTATGGCTACATATTTAGATAAGATGGTGGTAGGTAGCTAGCCTGGCGGACTAACAATCCCTCATCATCATCATCTCAGCCAAAGACGTCCACTGCTGGACAAAGGCCTCCCCCAAGGATATGAGGGGTATTTGCCGTAATCGCCACGCTTGGCAGGCGGGTTGGCGATCGTAGTAGGTTGAGGGTAACATCAGAGAGATGCTGCTGCCCATCCTCTGGAATGGTCCCTTAGTCGGCTTTTACGACACCCACAGGAAGAGATGGGGTGGTGCAATTCTTTATCCCCGGCACCACACAGGGAGCCAAATAACCAATAACAATCCCTACCACCAACCAAACCGAGTACACAAACATGTACCCCCCGCTGGGAATCGAACCCGGGACCTCTGGGTCTAAACCGGTTGTGATAGCTACTAGACCACAGAGGCGGTTAAAATTTGTAATTATTGCTTGACGTGAAAACGGCAAATGTTCGCGATATCGCGATAGCATAGCCGTAGCATAACTCCTACTTCGATTAAAGGAAAAAAAGGTGACGATCATTGGTTCCTGTCGAGCTCTGACAGCCCTATGTAAGAATAATGTCGCGACTTCTTGGCGGGAAAGTGAAGAGTCATGTCTGCGATTTTGTTCTATTTTCTAAAATTTGTGTTATGTCGAATATTAATGTGAAATAATGGTGGATTATTAACCGTTAAGTGTTCGTGAGTGTGCATGAGTGTTGGCAAATGAAACAAAACAGTGCCACTTCACTTTTCAAATTCTCTCAAGAAGTCTGCCCGAGGACTTAGTAAAGCCCCACATCTTTACTGAGATACTCGAGGGGTTGGGGGGTATATCATTTTTCACTTCTCATTTCTATTATCTATCATTCATCATCATTATGTACGTACTGGAAGGATTTGTATATTTATGTATTACTTGTAAGAAAAATTACTTTGACACTGGCTAAATGTGCTAATCGCACGAAGCCATCAACTAAAGGAAAAAAAAAGAATAATGTCATTATTTAAGAATAGGCATCATCTATTTACAAGCTTTTATTTAGCTTGCAATGTATGTAATTTGTTCGGGTGGAATCTTGCAAATCAATTTTGAAGCAGATATCTTCAACCAATTGGGCTGAAGTTTTGTATACATGTTCAGTTTGGATGACAATGCATGGTTAAATTGTGTGACGTAATTCTAAATTTAAGATGGCGGCACACCTAAGATGGCGGACTAATTATTTTTATGCATTCCTACAATAGGGGTGTCAAATGAAAGGAATCAGATGTACAGACTGAGAAACGTGTCCAGCGATAACTAAAAAGTAAAAAATAAATTAAAAGTAAAAAACCTTTTTAAAAAACAAGCTTTTATTTAAATGCCCAAAATATGTTATTATTATGGAAAGAAAAAATAAACTTTTACTTTAAAACTTTTACTATCAAGTTATAACGTCATTACCTACAGTCTACACAATGTACTTATATGATATAAAAACTTGTCGCGAGATTTACTTGTGTAGATAAACAAGTAAATTAAATAACTTGTTGTGATTGATTTTAACTATTAAAATTTTCAAATAAATATTACACAAACTTAACTAAGATTATTCCTACATTAACTTTCATTAACGATTTCTAACTAACAACGATCAGTTTAAACTTAGTCCCGTTAAGCATATCTCTGCACAATACGAGTATAAGAAAACTATTGTGCTCACATTCCAACCTATACAGGCTAGCTCGGTGAATTCATTAGGGCTGCTTCACACTGCACCATGCACACTTGTGTTTAGGGACCCTCGAGGCATAATAGTCGGTTAACAGTCGTCTTGAACCTCGAGCACGCCTCCCTTACACCGGCCGCCTTTAATTGAACCGAACACACGTACGCCAGCATGCATTCTCTTTACAATGGAATTTGCTTCGCGATTATTCGATCTCTAACTGTTTGAAAGTGCAAGCATAAATTATCAACAACTATATTCACTTTACAAAATGTTTCACCAGTTCATTTAGAGATGTTGCATGATGTCATTTTATTATTATAACTAATTATTATTTTTCGTAACAGAACTGATAGTTAAATATTGTTTTATTACTGTTTTTATTTTGATTTAAGGCAGTAGGTTTATGAAAGATTTTATGAATTTATTTCCTCACTAGTGGACCCTGCGGACTTTGTACCGCTTTGACAGTTTCCATCAAGTGATTAAATTCTCTTTGCTTTCCATGACAACAAAACAAACAAATAATTTTGTATTGGAAAATTAAATGGTCGTTTTTCGTATATTTATAGTGAGATTTCCGTGGGAATATCAGGATAAAAACTATCCTATGTGTTAATCCAGGTTATAAACTATATGTATGCCGAATTTCATCAAAATCCATCCATCCGTTGAAGCGTGAAGAAGGAACAAATATACAAACATACACACAAACTTTCGCATTTATAATATTAGTGTGATGTGATGGAAAACGTTCTTACGACTCTCAGAAACACGTTATGACAGAATAAACAACAAAGCACGCAAGTTTAGCAAGTGGAAGTGACGTGCAAAACACAAGGGCAGTGCGAGCGGAAATAACTTGTTCAAAGACTGGACGTGAAGGCGGCCGCTGCCGAGGTTCGATGTCCGGATGCGGCTGTAATGAGATTTGCGCTTTGATCTGGCAGTTGGCTGTTGGCAACTCTATGTATACCTTAGAGCATTCTCTAAGATGTATACCGTCGATATTAAAAACTAGAGTGAGATAGCATTGATGATTGTGGCCAGTACTACAACTGAGTTGAGCTATAAATCGTTGAGCTATCGAGTATAAAATATTCGGTCATATAAACTATGTCCTGCTGCTCAACCTAAGCTATCTAATTGAGCAGTGGGGCAGTCACGGATTATTTACTTAAAGGTAATTTTACGCAAATATTGTTGCGAACAATTTACGAAATTAATCAACACTATCTACTTTTCGGCGAGTTGGATTGAGCCACGATAGCATAGTTGGCAGTGCACCTGACCCGGCATGTCATGGGGTGCGGGTTCGAATCCCGCTCGAGGATTTTTTTCAACACATAGTATTTTTTCAAATTGTAATTTGTTCGCAACAAAATTTGCGTAAAATTATATGTAAATACTCATAAATATAGCTTGCCTAATTCTTAACTGAACTTTCAATATTTGTAAAAATATTAAGATCGGATGTTGATGACGTAGGTACTTATTTGTCGACATTGAATAGGGATCCTTTGGCTTATAAAGTAAAAGTAGATAGTGTTGATTAATTTCGGCGAGTTGGATTGAGCCACTATAGCATAGTTGGCAGTGCACCTGACCCGGCATGTCATGGGGTGCGGGTTCGAATCCCGCTCGTGGATTTTTTTCAACACTCTTTTTTTAAAGAGATAGCATTGAGTTAAAACACAGAAGTGAAAAAGTCTAAACAATAAGTATTGAATAATAGTGTTTCTATAATATAATAACAGTTCCAAACCTTTATTAAATAAATTCTTAAAAAAACATTGCAATAAAATACTAAAATAGTCTAAAATAAACGTAAAGCATGCATACTATCAAAATATATTGCAAGTACAAATGTTATTTCTTCTTTCCTTTGCCCTTGGGCGCCGGCGGCGGCGGCGGCAGTGGAATGGGCTCGGGCTCCGGTGGCGGCGTCGGCGGCAGCTTCTTCTCTGGCCAAATTCTATGAATGTAATCACAAATCGCTGAGATGTCTACCGTTTTCGACTTTGGAGTCTTCGGCCCCGCAAACAATGCTGACATCTCAAGAATCAAGTCTTCGTCCAATGGCACATTGTCGAAACTAATACGATCGATAAGATCTTTTACAGGTATCGGTTTCGGATATTCTTTTTCAATCTGCAAAAAGAACAACGCTATGTCAACGCGACGTTTTTTATCCTTCATCCCGAGATAGTTCGCTCTCTCCATCACCAATTTTCTTTTTTCCGGCCCTTCTATAGTCCAATTACCCAGTACTCTACCGTATTGTATCGAAAAGTTTTTACGTATTTTTAAACTCATTACTCTATTAAGTAACGCGGGGAAAGTCTTTGCCACAGGAATACCTTCGAGTAGTAAGGTATCTAATTTTAGACGCGGTCTCAACATCTTCTCTAATAACGCATTGGCGTCTTTCGTATTCAAAGGATTGAAAGATAAATCTAAAAGTGACATCCTCTTACTTTTAACAAGGCCCGCAATTAACAACGTAACTGCTTCGTCCTTGAATTTGTTATTCCTCATGTACAATCTTTTGAGCGTGGGTAAACGTAACACGTCTCTAATGCCTGTAGCGACTTTTTCCCCTTCTAATGAATTCCATGATAAATTCAGTTCTTCCAGCACTGAGCTGTATGATAGTTGTTCTAATACTTTCACGATAGAAGGTGCATGGAAAAAATTGTTCCATGACAAATTTAGATGAGTCAGTTTATTGCGTGATTCCAATGCCTCTGCTAGTGCCATGGCTGTCAGCCTCCCAAGGTTGTTGTTGCTTAAATCGAGACGAGGAACTCCAGCACCCTCACCGATCTGCTTCGCCAAAAATGGGCCACCATCTTCGCCCAAACAGTTCCTTGCGAGGTTAAGCTCTTCAAGGCTTCTATTCACAGCTAAAGTACTTCCAAGATGTAATATACCCGAAGGACCAATGCGACATCCCGCCAAGATTAGTTCCCTTAGTGTACTGTTAGTTGTTAACATTTGCGCCAAATGGTAGCAAGAGTCGTTGTTGAGGAAATTGTCGGTGAAGTTCAGGCGACGTACAGTCTTGTTGTATTGCAGTGCCTGTGCCATCGTACGAACAGCGTTCGGGTTTACACCATAGTAACTGAGATTAATTTCACTGGTGACCAGACCAGTATGGAACGATCTCACAACTGGCGTGTTCATTTCTTTACATAGCGCTACGTATAAATCTTGACCGTCATCTTTGTAAATTACAGGTTTTTCTGGGTTCAATAGAGCTTGTGTTATGCCAGGGTCCAGTATTGGTGGGTAGTTGTAGTAGGGGTGCCTGAAAACGTCACTGTCTGACATGGCTATGTACTTGCCGCATACTTCGCCGCTGCCGGGGGAGTAGAGCCCACGAGCATGCAGTGCTCTTTTCTTATTAACCTCTGCGCTAACAATGATGAGAGACGACCACTCGCTTATCGGGGGATCTTCTCCCGAGCTGTCGATCTCCACCGGACTGAGGATTTGCACCATTTTTTCTTGGTCAGAGTCGGTCGTGTTGCTGCTTGACATCGTGCCCGGATTTTATGTTTAGAGCGAAAAAAACTAACAATATAAAATAAAACAAAAACCTATAAAGATAAAGTAAAGGTCTTACAAAAACTTTGCCATTTCTGTCAATCTGTCATAATGACAGTGAGTTGGGAATCAGATCTTCTTCTTCCTTTAGTTGATGGCTTCGTGCAATTAGCACATTTACCCAAAGTCAAAGTAATTTTCCTTACAAGTAATACATTATCATAAAGTTATTATACCAATGATAAATATACAATATTTCCTTCCTGTACATAATGATGATGAATGATAATAGAAATAAGAAGTGAGAAATGATATACCTCCCAACTCCTCGAGTATCTCAGTAAAGATGTGGGGCTTTACTAAGTCCTCGGGCGGACTTCTTGAGAGAATTTGAAAAGTAAAGTTGCACTGTTGTTTCATTTGCCAACACTTAGCGCACCGCACTTACGAACACTTAACGGTTATTAATCCACCATTATTTCACATTAATATTCGACATAACACAAATTTTAGAAATTAAAACAAAACCGTAGACATGACTTCACTTTCCCGCCAAGAAGTCAAGGGAATCAGATCAAATAGGTACCTGCGAACGGAACGGTAATAAGTTTTTAGTGTCTCCTAGTCGTAAAATCTAGCTCTTCCATTAGGTATAGGCATTCCACTACCTATCTTTAGCAAATCTGTAAGCAGTGTTTTGTAGCTACAGAAGAATAATAATATGCTAAAGACGCAATCGAGCAAATGATTTCAAACATTGTCAGTACAGTGAAAAAATTAAATGCCTACCCGACCCAGCCAGGAATTGAACCTGGATCTTCCGCAATCCGGGCGGCTGCACTGACCATTATGCTACCGGGAAGGCTGACGTAAACACTGAATTTTTACACTGCTATTTAATTATTTTTTTTTACTGTATTTTATAAATATTTAATTCAGCTTCAGTGCAGCAATTAGCACTCAAAAAATAAAAATTTGCGTGTACGTAAGAAGTATTTCTATTATTAATTTCTTTACACAGTATTAGGGATAAATCCCTTGGAAAAAAAGAACAATTAAGACGACGCATTGGTAATTTACGTTGCGGGGATCTTGATTTTTCCCAACAATTACAAAACATATGAAAGTGATATTTGATGACATGATCTTTCATTTAATTGACTTCATTTTGTTAGTTGCAGAAACACGATTTTTCAACTTTTATAACAGAGAAAAAAATATCAAAGTAACCTCTTTTAAAACATAGATTCGCATTTTACAGGCTAATCAGACCGATTTAAGCATCAAAATTTTCTTAGTAGATTAGTCTTAACACACACTTCAAAATTGTAGTTCATTTTTTTTAAATAATTTGTAGTTTTAATTTGAAGGACAATAAACCAGTTTTTCTTATGGTACGGGGCGCAAACGCTCGTATCAAAACGTATGAGATTTATTGTTTAGCGATGCGTCGCCTTAATAGTAGTTAAAAGATTTAACTTTCACAAGGCAGACTATGATACAATTAGTACCTATTTAAGTTCAATATCATGGGAACTTGAGCTATGTTCGTGCTCCTCGATTGATGTTATGGTTGAGAAATTTTATAATATAATAAGAGATGCAATTACGAAGTACGTTCCGAAAAGCAAACCGCCTTCAAAGAAGTTTCCAATTTGGTACACAAAGGAACTCATCCACCTATTAAAAGAAAAATATAAACTGCGATTAAAGTATCGCAATTACAAAAACCCCCTAGACGAACTGGCTCTTAGTGCACTCAAAAAAAGTTGTGCACATTTAATAAACACCTGTTATAACGCGTATATCACCAACCTAGAAAAATCGCTATCCGATAGCCCTAAATTGTTCTGGTCATTTCTGAAAAATAAAAAATGTAAAAGTACCACTTATCCATCATCCATGAGTTCCGGCGATGTCACAGCTAACTGCGGCGAAAGTATTTTTTTTTTTTTTTTTTATACTTAGCTCGGCAAATGACTCCATCCCACCTGATGTTAAGTGGAAATGAAGTCCAGACGCGAAGACAACTGGTGCAGCGTGGAAACAAACGTAGCATCAGTTAACTTCACTCTGCCGGCCCACAAGGTGCTTCTTCACGCCTCTCTTCTTAAGGACCCCATATCATAGGAAGGAGGGAAAACGTGTGCTGGTAGACTATTCCATCTTTTGGAGGTGCGACAAAGAAACGAGTCACTAAATTTCTTTGTGCGCGATGGGATATTTGAGACAGTGAATCGGTGACTCCGAAGAGCAGCACGTGTACTCCTATGAAGAAAGGGAGAAGGTGGGATGAGGTCAAAGAGCTCTTCAGAGCACTCGCCATGGTATAAGCGGTAAAACACGCTGAGTGACGCAACATCTCTACGCAATTGCAGAGATTCGAGAGTATTTACCACTTCTGCATTGCCGATAATGCGTTCAGCGCGACGCTGCAATCTGTCCAAGGCATCGAGAAGGTACTTAGCGGAACCGTCCCAGATGTGCGAGCAATACTCCACGCAAGACCGTACCTGTGTCTTGTACAAAAGGCACAACTGGTCCGGCGTAAAGAATCGCCGCACTCTGTTCAGAATTCCGAGTTTTCGTGAGGCTGTTTTGATCACGGCTTCGATGTAGTCCCTTTGGTTCAGATCGCAGCGTATCGTCATACCGAGCATGTTGATACTGCTCTGCAGACGTAGAGATGTACCCTGAAGAGATGGAAGGGGAAGGAATGGTGACTTTTTTGCCGTGAACGCGCACACCTGTGTTTTCTTGGCATTGAACTCAACCAGATTATTGGTGCCCCAATTAGATATGAGGTCCAATACCCGATTGAGCTCAATGACAAGATTAACTCGATTCACTTCGGTTTCGACCCGCCCAGCCGCTGGGTGACCGTTATATCCTCCATGGACCGTACTATCATCTGCAATGAATATTTCCAAGTGGAAGCATATCATTGATATGCAGAAGGAACAGCGTGGGGGATAGAACGGACCCCTGAGGGACACCAGCGTTCACTGACATGAGCCGCGAAGCGCATCCATCAGAAATAACACGGATTTTGCGCTCATGCAGGAAGCCAGCGACCCAGTTGCAGAACTGAGCAGGCAGACCGTATGCCGGGAGCTTGGAGAGAAGAGCTTTGTGCCAGACCCGATCAAAAGCCTTGGCTATGTCAAGGCTAACAGCCACCGACTCACCACGCTTGTCAATAGCCTCACCCCAAAGATGTGCAACGTACGCTAGAAGATCACCCGTTGACCGTTTCGGCCGAAACCCGTATTGGCGATCGTGAATTATGGAGTGTTCTTCTAGGTAGTGGACAAGTTGTTTATTTAAAATGCGCTCCATTACTTTGCACAAAACTGAAGTTACGGCTATGGGGCGGTAATTCGATGGATCTGACCGATCTCCTTTTTTGGGGACCGGTTGCACATTAGCTTCTCTCCAAGATTCCGGCACACAACCTGAAGAAAGCGAGAGACGGTAAAGGCGCGTTAACACGGGGGACAACTCCGCTGCACACATTTTTAGGACTATTAGAGGGATGCCATCAGGACCATTAGCTTTCCGGACATCGATTGACTGCAGCTCCGCACGGACGTCACGCTGCCTGATTTTAAAATCGGGCATTGTGTGGCCACAGTGAGAAATTGTAGGTGGCTGTGCATTGCAGTCATCGACTCGGGAGTTAGCCGCAAAGAGTTTGGCCAGGAGATCGACTTTCTCCTGCGGCTTGTGAGCTAAAGTTCCGTCAGGACATCTCAATGGTGGCAGCGAGGGTTGGCAGAAGTTCGATTGCACGGCTTTGGCCAAACGCCAGTAGCTACGGCTGCCCGTAGGATGCGTCAGTAGTTCTTGGCCGACTCGTGCAACGCGCTGGGCATCCGCTCTAATGTAAGCTCTTTTGCAGGACTTGGTGGCATTATTATAGGCTGCTTTCAGCGAGAGGGTTTCGGGATCCCCAAGAGCTTTACCCCTGATCCAAGCGCGGTATGCCGCCTGCTTGTTATCAGCAGCGTTGGCACACTCGCGGTTGAACCATCGGTTGCGCCTGCCTTTGCTGATGAGATAGGAGTGCGGAATATAGTATTCCATCCCTAAAACTATCTCATCAGCAACTGCAGTCGCACTAGCTGACGGGTCCTTCCCACTGAAGCAGCGCTGCCCCCAAGGAACGGATGCGAAATAGTCCCGCATACCATCCCAATCTGCCGACGAGTAGTGCCAAATCTGGCGTTTCGATACCGCTGAAGGCGGTAGCGGAACCAGAGGCACTTTACTGGATACCAAGCAGTGATCCGAAGATCCCAAAGGAGCTCGAACCTCCACTCGGTAGCCAGCTGGGCGACTCGTCAGCAGAAGGTCCAACAAAGAGGGCGCGTGACCGACTACGTCTGGGATCCTGGTGGGCTGGTTCACCAGTTGAGTCAGGTCGTACGTGAGAGCGAAAGCATGGGCAGTTCTACCAGCATGGTCAGTTTTGGAGGAACTTAACCACAACTCGTGGTGAGCATTGAAGTCCCCCAAAAACACCAATTCCGCCGATGGAAACCGCTCCTGCGCATCATCTGCTACCCGACTAAGATGGTCATATATTATATATATGTTTTATATATGTATATGTAACCTTTTTGCCTCTTATTTTTCATCGGTATACAAAACTACTTCCATTTTGCAAAAAACTACTGACGACTTGACTCTTACCACAAATTATCTCACCAATCTGAGCTTCTCTCAAGATGAAGTTCTTAAAACGCTTAAGGGTCTTGATCGGAATAAGGGAGCTGGACCTGACGGTATACCCCCTCTGTTTGTGGTCAGTTGTCGCGAAGCCATATCTTTACCTTTGACTGTCATCTTCAACTTTTCATTAAAGACTGGCACTTTTCCTTCGGCCTGGAAAGAAGCACGTATTGTCCCTATTTTTAAATCAGGTGATATTAGTTCTGTTCATAACTACATACCAATATCTATCCTCTGCGTCTTTGGTAAGGTTTTTGAATCCCTGGTGTGTCCCGTTTTGGGTTGGCACATAAAGCAAATAATTTCAACTCAACAATCCGGTTTCATGACATCTCGATCTACAGCTACCAATCTCATTTCATTTGTGACATATATCTCTGAATCTCTTGACTCCCGTTTATCTGTGGATACCATTTACACAGACTTTAGTAAGGCCTTTGACACCGTAGACCACAATATACTACTCCGGAAACTCTCATCTTTCGGTATCTATGGTAATCTTCTTTTTTGGTTCTCTTCATACCTTAGTCAGAGGAAATCGAAGGTGGTGGTGGACGGATTTTCTTCAGAGCCATTCTTAGCTACATCTGGTGTACCTCAGGGTTCTCACCTTGGCCCGGTTCTCTTCAACATTTTCATAAACGATATTGTGCCAATTTTCAACCATGCCACCTGTTTTCTATACGCAGATGACATGAAATTGTCTATGCAAATCAGAGATCATAGTGACTCACAATTATTGCAAGAGGATTTGGACCGACTGGCTTTGTGGTGCTCAAGGAACAAATTATTTTTAAATCTGGATAAATGTAAATATATTAGGTTCTCAAGATGCGCTCACGTTTCGCCGCCTGTTTACAATATTGATAGTCACTCTTTGGAAGAGTTGAGTCTATTCGAGACCTTGGCGTGGTATTAGATAGGAAATTACGCTTTCATACACACATCGACAAAACTGTCACCAAATGCTGGGATTCGTGTTACGGAACGCGAAGGAATTTAAAAGGCCCTCTACAAAGATTCTTTTGTATGCATCACTGGTTCGCTCTAATCTTGAGTATTGTAGCCAGGTCTGGTCTCCGCATTATGACGTACATATAAAACGCCTAGAGCGTATACAGAAGCGATTTTTGTGGCATCTTTCGTACCAAACAAATAAAGTTAAGGAGATACCTTCATATAAGGAACGACTGACTTATTTTAAACTTAACAGTTTGCAGGAAAGAAGGTTTTTGTTGGATCTTATGGCATTATACAAAATAGTGAATGGATATGTGGATTGCCCATCACTATTAAGTTTAATAAATTTTAATATTCCACACAAGTCAGCTCGTGCCGGAAGGTATGTCCCCTTTTCAGTAAAAGGCAGTAAGACAAATCTGGGTCATCACGCAACTATGAACAGGGTACAAAGAGAATATAATAAAATTAGCAAAGCATGTGATATAGAAAAAAAAAAGAAGAAATCGCATCTGCCTGCGAAAGACTGCAGGCAGATGCTGGATGCGTCAAGCTGAGGACAGGGCGCTATGGCGCTCATTAGGGGAGGCCTATGTCCAGCAGTGGACTAAGATAGGCCGATGATGATGATGATGATGATGTGATATAGATATCTTCGCAGACAAACCGCAGAGATTTAAGCGCAAAATATTGCAGTCATTCGCATTCGAACCTGGTTGACTTCTAGTAACCTTTTGAAATTTTTATATTTTTTTAACAATTATTAAATAATCGAATATGGTAATGTTTATAGTTTATAGTTTAAAGCAAAATATACCTATTATTTATTAATAAAATGTAATCCACTTTGCATGCCGTGGCAGCCTCTAATTGAGACGACACCTAGCTTTAAGTCTACAATAATGTTCTACTTAGTTATTGCTTGTATTTGTGTTTGTCTTGTTGGTTGTCCTTTAAATAAATAAATAAATAAATAAATAAATTAACAAGATACTTAAAAAGTTGTTATTACATAGTTTTTCTACGATCTTTATAAAGTTTTATGACGCCACCACAGGAAACTGTATACCGTGTCGGCGTCGAGTGAAGTACGAAGTTTAGCCCACACAGTTAATTGCATCCTGGTCTTCGCTTTGAGCACCCTTTGCCGTCCACGACCTAGTAATTGACAATCAAAACGCGCCCTTTACGCGAACAGAAACTTAGTTAGCTCTTCGATGTGCAGGAAAATTAGTAACGCAATAATGGGAGAGGGTAATAAGATAATGGAACGGGAGGTCATCCGGAGGAGGCGATCGGCACGACGCCTGTGATCTAATTAAATGGCAATTCTCGGAGCCGCTCAAAGGTGATTCACTTCACTTTCTAACTTCTGAAGATTGGAGCGGAAATTTTATTGTGTGCGTTGTTGTTATGGCGCGAGATATTATGTAGACTACATAATATCTTGCGCCATAACAACTACTCTCATTAAACAATTCTCTACATTGTAGATTGTAGAGAATTGTTTTTTATGCGATAGCTCTTACGTTCTTCTCGCACAACGCGGTAGACAGCCTGAGCATTAAACCAACTAGACAGCACATGAGTAAGTTATATTTACTCTGTGGTAGACAGAGCGTCAAAATCACCAATTTATTGTGAGTAAACTCAAAGAGAATTTAATCACGTAAACTCACCGCACCGCGGCACCGTACGTAATTCTTACTAGCATTTGACATGAGTTGTATATTTTTTGCTCTTGTTTATATTGTTAAGTTTGTTAATACTAATTACTTAGAAAATTCATGTAGTTTTTCCTTCTTTAAAATTTACATAAACTCTCCACATTTGCACGCCGTGGCGGTCAAGGCTGTACCTACTTAGCATTTAAGATATTATTGTATGTTACATAGTTTTTTATTTAGTACAAGTTGTCGCTGACAGTCCTTAATAAAAAAACAAATAAATAAATAAATAGTGACCTCGTCGCCACACTTAGCATAATCATAGTAGGGCCACAGGTAGAACAGATAACATCAGGATAGGTATCTAGTCGATTGCCTGATGTGGGAGCATCTTGGAAACCTTGTTCCTTGGTCGGCTGTTACGATGTCGTAACACATATGTGCGTGAAGTCAAGGCACCTGATACATTATTTTTACGTCCCAACAAAGTTTAAAACTAGTATACGTAGAGTTGTGAGTCATCTAAAATTGTGGGCTCTTCATTGTTAAAGACCAATGATGGACCAACTAGGAATGGTAATATAAGATTACGTTGGGTCTGTTGTGTGTCTCTTCTTGGCGAAATTTAATTAAGTAACTACACATTTACACAACGCACATACCCTTCTTCTATCTCTGAGCAAAATAACACGTCGATTCGTAGTTCCGTACCTACGTTAACAAAACAAAACACTTTGAAAGAAATAAAGAAAGAAAGAAAACCATTTATTGACACACACACACACCCTCACGCACACACACACATACACACACACACAAAGCAAAAAGTAATCTATACGTGAAGCAAAAACTTTGTACCCCTTTGTACGAAAATTGCGCGGACGGAGGAGTATGAAATTTCGCACCCTTATAGTTTATTTAAAGAGAAAGAGTGCAGAATACTATTTTTTTTAATATGCATAAAAAATACATTACATTAAATAAACATTGTTTCATACATTTTTCCAAAATTTCAAAAATGGAAGAGGAGCGACCGAAATCTGTCAATGCCAATCCCAAACTCACATTCTATCTTTTTGAAGTTTTCATTTTTTTAGGATACAATCCGTGCAGCCTTAATAAAATATTGTTTAGTAAACAGCTTTTTATAAAAGTTACGGTCGAATTTCGACCACTGGGCGACCTCTAGTAAAAATAAAAATAAAACAAGAAAAAGCAATTACGCATAAAGCTACAATAAGGATTATTGGTTTCAATAACACCATGACATCTATTCACAAATGCTGTACCGATCTAAAGTAAATAACGTAATACTCTCGCCGTTACACGGGTCTATTAATCCACCTTCAATTAGTGGACGGGTCAGCGGAGGGCTGTGTCCGCTAATTGATGGCCCACTTCACCCCGACCCGGCCGTCATCGCTCACTCATCTCACACTCACGTCATACTCGCGTTGGTTAGTGGCTAGCCCGTTTGCTATAATATTTATTCAATAATTACTTTTATTGTTATACTTGTTTTTATGTTAATAGACACATACATTTCGAAATCGCTTACAAATTATTAAGTTTATTATTTGAAACAAATAATAAAAAGCAGTTCAAAAATGCAGTGCTTACGGCAGCCGCTCGGATTGCGGAAGACCCAGGTTCGATTCCTGGCTGGGTTGGGTAGGCATTTAAATTTTTTTCACTGTATTTTATAAATATTTAATTCAGCTTCAGTGCAACAATTAGCACTTAAATACAAAAAAGTGGAACAAAGAAGCTTTTATGTTTATATAGAAATACAGACGTCTAGATAGTTACAAGACAACATTGAAAAACATTTATTTGACTTAATTTATGTGATTTAATGGCTATGCACTGTTTAAATAGACGGCTTATTGATTTACAATAATTTTCTTTGAACTTTATATAAGACTAGCTGTGCTCGCGACTTCGTCCGCGTGGAATAGTGACTTTCGGCAGCATTTTTAATTTTTTAGGCTCTTGCTCCCGTTTTTGCAACATTTTGCACTGATGCTTCGCTCCTATTGGTTGCAGCGTAATGTTATATAGTCTAAAGCCTTCCTCGATAAATGGACTATCCAACACAAAAAGATTTTTTCAATTCGAACCAGTAGTTCTTGAGATTAGCGCGTTCAAACAAACAAACTCTTCAGCTTTATAATATTAATACAGATACAGGAATGACAATCGAAAAGTTTTATAGAAATAATGTTTGCCATACGTTTTATTCCATTAATTTGAAACTTTATATGGACACATTTATTTTGGAATTACTAGTTATTCACTCTGCCTGGTCCACATAGTTAGTATGATTTCTACGAGAAAGCCCGTTTCAAGAACATTACATTAAATAAGAACATAAAGATTTTGTAGAATCTGATCGCAGATATCATGTTTCTACGGTTCGTAGCTACTAGCTACGACATATCTTATTTAGTAAGAGTATTAGTTTAAGCGGCTAAAAAGTTAAAGCGTCTTCTATATTAAAATATGATAAAATAAAACAATACAATTGTGGATTAACGACTATTGAGTTAACAATGTAGGAATTTAATTGACACAGTTGTTTAAAAAAAGGCAGAGGAACTGCACCATACAGCCTTAAATGAATTTTGATTGATGTTTGTTTTGTTTGTAATTTTATAATTTTATTGTTTTAAATTTTTTAATATTATTATTGTTATAACATCTCCCCATGTACACACGGCGGCAGATCAACCTACCCAAAACTGTCAAATTTCTACAATCAATTTTGAACTTTATAGTTTGGTTATAAGGATCAATATATTGGAGAGAAATTTGACAGATTTGGGTAGGTTGATCTGCCGCCGACTGTACCCTGTTCATACGCAAAATAAATATATTCTATTATATTCTATTCTATTCTATAGAAATTTTACAAAGACAAAAAGGGTACCAGGAGTCCTAGGTCGGCTTGGTCGACAAAAGTAACTACTTGATAAAATGGAATAGTGTTATGAACAATTACGAAATCGAAGTCACCATGGATGGACCCTGTGACGGGTTCGAGATGTCAGGATAGAATAATATGTAAATTATACGCGAGTAAACGACTAACTTTCGCGTTGCATTACGCGCCAGATTTACTCAAATGAATTATTATATGCATTAGGTGCTTAACTTCAAAACCAGTATCTAATTCCAAACTATAAATAGGATACATTGACAATAACACGATATAGATTCTCAACATCCTAGTCCCGAAACAATAAACGCTTTTCCTCCATAAAACAATAATGCTGATAAATATCTGTTCCATCCTGGGATGATTTAATGCTCCGCCAGTGGAGATCTCATAATACCCAATCATCTCGCGAGCCTCCGGGGAGCGGATCGCGCCGGCTCCCGATTCGATTAGATCATTCTCCGAGGGTCGGTCAGTAGTATAGCGCCGATGTAAATTTTATGTCGAAGCCGATTAATGTTTCAATTGCTGCGATGGATTTAAATTTGTAGTATTTTTTTTCTTACTCATTATTCGCCTTTATTCATGATTAATTAATTTCTTAATTTCTGATTTGATTGACTAATAATTCATCAAATGTAAGTCTTAGTACGTTTACGAATTTGAATTGCTTATTGTTAATATTATTAATGTGCTGTTAATAGATATTGCCGCCTTGTCCTGTCTAGAAAGTAAATAAACTTGTGTTATGATAGTATTACGGATTTTTGTATTAATCTCGAGCGCATCCCCGTTTCACTTCACTTCAAAACTTTGCTACAGCGAATGTGATTAAAACATTACTGCTTGTTAGTTTATAGAAATTTAGGATATTTATGACTTCATATACTTAAATATGTTAAATACTTAAATGCATTCAATCTCACTAAAATATGATTAACGCTAACCATATGTAAAATATCATTGCATATTTGTCGCTTTTTAGCAGTATTCCTTATCTATCTAATACCTTTAAACGAGCAATTCTTGTATATATTAGGTTGGGGAAAAAGTTTTTTCGCATATATTATGTATGAACTTGTAATAAAATCTCTTTGGCTATATACTATATACTATTTGTATCTGGCTGGTTTTGGTATCATTAAAAGTTTAAATTTTAAAGAAAATAATTCCAAATTCAAATTAGGAAAAGGTGTGATTTTCATTTGTTTTTCTTACTGTCAAGATGAGTGAATCTAATGAAGAAATTCGCTACATTTTAAAATTTTACTACAAAAAAGTAAAAAAGCAACGCAAGCCGCGAAAAAAAAATCGATGTTTATGGACCTTCTGCAGTTTCTGTGAGAGTAGCACAAATTTGGTTTAAGCGTTTGCAATCTGGAAATTTTGATGTCAAAGATGCACGTCGCCCTATTACGGATAAAATGGATGCCATTTTTGAAAAAGTGGAGCAAGATCGGCATATCAGTAGTTACGACGTAGCTGAAGAACTAGGAATCGACCACAAAACCAGTTTTGGCGCAATTGAAAAAAACTGGGTACACAAAAAAGCTCGATATTTGGGTACCTCACGAGCTCACTGAAAGAAGCCTAATGAACCGTGTACTCATTTGTGATTTTTTATTACGATGTAATGAAACCGAACCATTCTTGAAGAAGCTGATAACTGGTGATGGAAAGTGGATCATATACGACAAGAACGTGCGAAAAAGATCGTGGTCAAAGGCCGGTCAGGCTTCACAGACTGTGGCGAAACCCGGGTTAACTCGCAACAAGGTGATGCTGTGTGCGTGGTGGGATTGGAAGGGCATTATTCATTATGAGCTGTTACCACCAGGCAGGACCATCGATTTGATCGACTGATGAGATTAAAGCAAGAAGTTGAGAGAAAGCGGCCGGAATTATCAACAGAAGGGGTGTGGTTTTTCATCATGATAACGCTAGACCTCACACATCTTAGCCACTCAGCAAAAATTAAGAGAGTTTGGCTGGGAGGTGTTAATGCATCTGCCGTATAGTCCTGACCACCTGTTTCAGTCCCTTCAGAATTCTTTAGGCAGTGTCAGGTTAACAACAGAGGACTGCCAAAAACACTTGTCGCGGTATTTTGATCAGAAGCCCCAAAATTTCTATAGCAATGGAATCATGTCCCTACCTATAAGATGGCAAAAAGTTATCGAATAAAATGGCACCTACATACTTTAGTTAAATGTAAATAAACTATACTAAAAATGTTTTAAATTTTCTTAAAAAAATGCGAAGAAACTTTTCCCCAACTTATTATGTATATACAGGGCGTCCCACGGCCATGCCATATGGAAGGAAAGTACCTTAATTATTGTAGATGGAACATTTTACTGAAAGAAGAGTTTATTTTATTTGAAAACCAATTTAAACTGCATTCATACATTTTTAAATAATTGCCTGGTTGAACCGGGAATCGAACCCGGTACACGAGAAAAAAATCAGTATCCTGTAGTTTTATCATACCGATCGGAAGGCATGATGCTTTATAATATAGCATCAGAAATAAAAGGAAGACCATGAATTTTAACATTTAATGAAAAATTATGTTTAGAAAAATGAAAAGCTGACATTGCCGTAATGACATAAACTAACATTCATTTTAAAGTACCTATTACTAATGAGTACTACCCACTTGAAAATTACGCATCATTTCCCTAGTATAAGTGCCTGATAAAATGATAAAGAGATACGTAATTAGTAGGTACCTGGTTGTATGCAACAGTTTTGTCCATCACAATGTGACTGGCTGATTATAAAAAAATAATTCAAAAATGTGTTCCATTTTCAAACGTTTATTCTTTTGTTTTAGTGATTTTCTTTTTAGTTTTTTGTATTGTATTGTGAATTTGTTACATAACTATGGCGTATCAAAATAATTTCGATTTAATGGAAGCATACTTTTTGAACCGCAAAAACATAACATTAGCTTTTTAATGGTGCCGCGAAAGATATCCTGTTAGAAATACTAAAACTAATTATTATGATACGGTTGGTAAATAATATTATAAACTTAGGACGTTTCGATCATCGTTTACCACAACCGCAGCACCTAATGACAAACACGGACGATGAACTCGACATTTTGATATACTTTGAGGCAAAACCTAAGAGTTCAGTGAGGGAAGGTAAAAAAGAAATTGAAATATCAAAAAGCAAAATACACCGTGTACTGAAAAAATACAAATTCAAGAGTTACGTTGAAGGGCGTTTAGTACAGAAATTACGGCCGGGTGATGCTGAAAGGCGACTTATTTTCTGCCATAAAATCGAGAGGCTCATGCTAGAGGTATTGTAAAAAACCAGGTCCTCTTAGTACATTTTTACGAAGGACATCTGAACACGGAAAGGTATTTAGAAATACTTGAGATTTTAAAAAGCGAGATAAATAATCTTCCGGGTGCGTAACGACGAAATCTTACTTTTCAGCAAGATGGGGCTCTGGCTCATAACAGTCAGAGAACAAGGAACTATCTCAATTAATACTTTCCTTTCTGGATCGGGACAAATGGATAAATAAGATGGATATCTAACCCCTTTAGATTTTTTTTTAGGGGGTTTTGTATAAAATTCAGTTTATAAGAACCGGTATGAAAGTGTCCACGAGCTACAAACAGAACTTAGACGTCTTATTCTAAATATTCACCATAGTATTATCAAAAAAGCGACAGGGAGTGAAATAATCAAAAGAGTACGACTTTGTATTCAACAGAATGGGACTCATTTTGAGCATTTGTTAAATTAAATTGATTAATTTGGAATTAAAAATGTTAAAATTCATGGTCTTCCTTTTATTTTTGATACAATATTTAGAAAAAAATAATCCTTATGATGAAGCCTTCCGATCGGTATGGTATAAAACTACAGGATGATTTTTTTCTCGTGTACCAGGTTCGATTCCCGGTGCAACCAGGCAATTATTTAAAAATGTATGAATGCAGTTTAAATGGTTTTTAAAATAAAAATAAAGTCTTCTTTCAGAAAAATGTTCCATCTACAATAATTAAGGTACTTTCCCTCTATGTGCCATTGCCGTGGGACTCCCTGTATACAACGTGTAACAGAAAGGTGTGGTCAAAATGAAAAGAGTCAAAGTGTATCCGATCCAGATCTTGTATGTGTTGTTACTGAGATACAATTATTAACTTTAATTTGTCATGCCTTCACCTTACTTTAATTTGTTTTTTAATTTCCCTGTGTGGTGCCGGGGATAAAGAATTGCACCACCCCATCTCAACCCGTGGGTGTCGTAAAAGGCGACTAAGGGACCATTCCAGAGGATGGGCAGCGGCATCTCTCTGAGGTTACCCTCAACCTACTGCGATCGCCAACCCGCCTGCCAAGCGTGGCGATTACGGCAAATACCCCCCATGATACACTTGGGGGAGGCCTTTGTTCAGCAGTGGACGTCTTCTGGCTGAGATGATGATGATGATGATGCCATGCAATTTTAAATTAAATATTTATATTAGTGGAGTCATGCACGTCAGGCGCGCTTAAGCAAGCAGCAGTGATCATAAATGTAAGAACACAGAGGTTAACTAACTTGTTAGGGTTGTGAGGGTAACTTGTTTATATTGATGTTACGTCACAATAGAACTATTTAATTACAAATAGCATAACAAGTGAAAGTTAATAATTATGACTTAGTAACTCTGCATACAAGATCTAGATCGGATACACTTTGGATTTTTTAATTTTGACCACACCTTTCTGTTACACCCTGTATAATTTGAATCTCGGAAACGGCGCCAACGATTTTCATGAAATTTGGTATGCAGAGGGTTTCGGGGGCGATAAATCGATCTAGCTAGGTTTAATTTTTGAAAATTACCAAAAGAAAAAATTTCCGAGCAAAGCTCGGTCATCCATGTACTTCTATTTATTTGGGAATAACAAACATTATATTTATTAAACATTATAATTGTACGAGCTAGCTACGTACAGTGCATATTTCCTTTAGCAGCACTTTTCGAGTTGACCTCATTTGCACCTTTTATTAAATTGTATTGCCCAAACCAGTTCGCAATTACCTACCAAGAGCGTCGCGCGTACTCATTACCTACCATTTTACCATTTAGTCGTAGAAACTTATATTGTTTTATTTTATTGTCTAATTACATCAGTTTTATCTTATCTTCTCTTATCATTTATCTCTACCATCGGGGCAGCCCGAACAATAATTATAACAAATAATATTAAAATCAGTATTAAAAACGGTAGATTCAGCTGATGAGCAAACAAGCAAAGGTGACGTGGCAAAATATGACGCTGCAGTGGTGGGTTGGCACAGTGTTTTGTTCAATTGCTGAGCTCGTGCGTTTTGGTAGTTTTTATTTTTCGTTGCAAGAGTTTGTGATCACTAACCCGCATTTGGCAAGCGTGGTGGTTAAGCTAAAACTAACCAATTGGAGCGATGACTTGATTTCAATAATGGAGGCCTTTGCTTAATATTGGGACAATATAGGCTAATCATCATCATCATCATCATCATCATCATCATCATCATCAGCCTATACTAGTCCACTGCTGGACATAGGCCTCTCCAAGTGCACGCAATATAAATATACTAGCGGCCGCTCGCGGTTTCACCCGCGTGGTTCCCGTTGCCGTGGGAATATCGGGATAAAAACTATCCTATGTGTTAATCCAGGTTATAAACTATCTGTATGCCGAATTTTATCCAAATCATTCTGTAGTTTTTACGTGAAAGAGTAACAAACTGCCATCCATACTTACAAACTTTCGCGTTTATAATATAAGTAGGATTAATTAATTATATTAATATATAGGCCTCTCAATTATCATCATCATCATCATCATCAGCTCATTTTATGTCCCCTCTGCTGGTGCACGAGCCTTCCCTATGGATGGATAGGGAGAACAGGCCATAAACCACCACGCGGGCCCAATGCGGGTTGGTGGTTTTTGACGACTGCTAATGCAGCCGGGACCAACGGCTTTACTTGCCTTCCGAAGCACGGAGGAGCTCGAGATGATATATTTTTGGTCACCCATCCGATGACCAACCGTTGCGAATGTTGCTTAACCTCAGCACTCGTAGACCGGGCGCGTTAACCACTACGCCATCGGAGCTCCTCACAAATTATAGGGTAATAATAATTACAAAAATATGTAAAAAAATGGAGTCATGTCTTTGTTTGAACAAGCACATATTTTCATAGTTAAAGTAATTTTAATGAAGATTGAATCCATTATCAACAACCAACCGATTTAACTGAAACGAATAAACATTTTGACAAAGGGACACTTCCACAGCTCACAAAATAGAGCGGCCGTTGAACCGTGAACTGCGCTTACGGAAGTTCGCCCCAGTTCGCTTAAGAACTTCCCACCCCCTACCGCGACCTGTTGCATCCGGCTATAAAGTAAATCCGAGCCGTCTCCCCCTCGGCTTAAGACGCGCAATATCGGGGACAATAGTACGGAATACCTTTACTGCGATCAAAGCATCTGTATAAAGCCTCGTCTACACTGTGTTCGATATGGTCTTTTTAAACTTTATTTTTCGACTGCGAACAAATGTAATTCGAAAACAAAAAAATGGATTATACAATATACATACAGATTACTAACATACACATTACTAAGTCTGTCATTTATGAAACTCATTGTCTGAAATAAAGTTTAGAATATTATTATTTTTCTCTATATTTGAAAACGATGAAGAAATGTAGTAAAGAAGTTTAAAGTAGTCGCAGGAAGAGGGTATATATATATATATATATATAGACTGTGGTAGTAGTATAGTTAACGTGACCATACGTCCCGTTTTGAACGGGACTGTCCCTTTTTGCGGTTCTCTGTCCCGGTGTCCCCGAA
This sequence comes from Eudonia lacustrata, assembly GCA_947562085.1. Lineage (NCBI taxonomy): Eukaryota > Metazoa > Arthropoda > Insecta > Lepidoptera > Crambidae > Eudonia > Eudonia lacustrata. The sequence continues at coordinate 21,272,795 of OX387314.1, forward strand.
AAAAGCTTCGGGACGCAAAATTGTCCCGTTTTCCATAACCGGTAAGGACCGGTTATGGAAAGGTAAGGAGGCAACGTTGATAACAAAAGTAAACATTAAAAAATCTTGCCTAGAATTTTATTCTTATTTAAAATCATCACTGAAAAATATAAAATAAATGAGCATTTGTTTAATTACTTTTTTCATTTGTAAGAAATACCTACTATTTTGATAAATAAAATAAAACTTAACAAGAAATTAGTTTTTTTTTCACTGTAAACCTACCAATGGACGTACATAAACCGAAGTCTCGTTTTGAGTAAAAATATTAATGGGCACGTTAAGTATAGTATAGTATACTATAATTTGGTTGTATTTACACAGGAAGTTATTTAAATATAATGTGTAGCTAAATAGTTATTGGATTAAAACAGATTCCTTTGCTATTGTTTGCAGAAGGAAGGTTGTGCAAGGCTGTGCATTTATAAGTTTGAAACAACAATGCATTGTATCTAGCAAGCAAGCTAGTCTATATGGCTGTAAGTAAACCAGATTAATAACTAGAAATAAAACGAGTCAATGAACTACCGCGGTTGTGTTATGAAATACACATTGTCGGAAATCTTACAATTGAAATTAGTGTCATCAACGGAAACTGCTCATTCAACAGAGTGCTCTTGTTTATGAGGTCACTCGGAATTCGTTTATCGCGATTAAGTAGGAGATACTTACAAGAGTTAGAATAACGCTAGAGAACGTTGACCGTAGTTTAAAACAGATACGGTCTACCAAATAGGTAAGTAAGGCATCGATTTCATAGCAGATGTTTAAAATCAAATAATAAATATATTATATTTTTATTACATTAAACATAACAAAAAACCGAACAATCCTAAATCAGATATTTTTATATATATAAATCTTATGTGCGTGTGTTTGTAGTTGAACTCCTTCTAAGCGGCAGGACCGATTTTGATGAAATTTTTCCACTTGAACAGTGGATTCGAGAATGGTTTAAATTCACAATTGGACCTGTTAGGTGGCGCTGCAATAGAGGTCCATCATGGGATACGGGTGTTCTTAAGCGGACGACATCGCGAGCGGGCCGCTAGTATCTAATTAAAAAGAAAAATTAAAACTATAGAACTATTATATAACTATTTAAACTTTCATAGTCACTTGCATTAGAGTAATTATAAACGAGATTCTTACTATGTTTATTATAAGTGAGTATAAAACAATTAATCTACCCGGCACAAAGGTTCCCATTACGCTTGCAGCGTTAGCCCGTTACCACCGTTACCCAGCGTTTATTTTTTAAAGTTACCGATTTGTACTGTTTTAAATATTTGGTATATCTAAAAGTTCTTTGATTTTTGCTGATCTTGTCGATATTTTCTCAATATACTTGAGAGAGCCGGATCCTCTCAAAACAAATGCATACGTAAAAGTACCATCTAATACCTTTAAACGAGCAATTCTTGTATACATAATAATGTATATATCATCTGAATCTCGGAAACGGCTCCAACGATTTTCATGAAATTTAGTATGCAGAGGGGGTGTCGGGGACGATAAATCGATCTGGCAAGGTTTCGTTTTTAGAAAATTACCAAAAAAAAAACTGAGCAAAGCTTGGTCATCTAGGTACTGGTATTTGGTATAATACTTATTAATGACTGTTTCCCAAAAGCAAAAGTGTTAGTCTTATAATACTGACGCCCTGTAACCATAGTCCTTATTTATTTATTTATTTACAAGTTTATGAACACACTTAAAAAGGTAACTAGATAAGCTCTACGGGTGAATGTAGTACAAGGGCGCTGCTTATTTCAGTTCTGAAATATCTTCCAGCAGGCCCGCAAAAGGAAACATTATAAATAGGGGTAGAAATAATGTGTACCTCCTGCAAATTTAAAATAAACTTACTTAAATATTTATAATACACATACATACTAATAATTGCATAAACAAAGGAAATTTAATATACAAAACAAAAATAAAAGGTTAAAAAAAACGAAATCAATATACATAGATAGACGAAAGAATCAACCGGACAGGTAGTGTTCCTTCAAACGCATTTTAAAAAAGCTGTTAGGAGAGTCTTGAATATTAGGCGAGTCTTGAATATTAGGCGGCAGCGCGTTCCACAACCTGACAGCATGCACGGAAGAAGGAGTAGGAGAAAAAATCAGTTTTATGGGGTGGAGTTTTCAGTTGGTGTAGGAGGTGGGACCTGCAGAGAGCACCAGGAGGATGAGAAAAGGAAAGTCCTTGCAAAGGTTTGAAAATAAACGCTTCATAGATTCGTTAAAGTATTTCATTTCAAATCCTAGTGTTCGCATAAACTACAGAAACAGTAAGTCACACTATAATTTATTATAATAACCCTCTCAATAAAAGCTCTTAACAGTAAACTTCGAGCAGTCTCCAGTTTAAGAGCCGGTCTTGTAAGCGACCGTTCCTAAAAGGCCAATTACCGAACAATTTGCTTGAGCGCCCTCTCGGGGCGATATGAAATTATTGCACAGATCGCGAGGCGCAATCGTAAATTGCTACAACTTTCTTCCGAGTCGATTGAGTGGGACTTTTTTGTTCCATAAGGCGATTAGGTACTTTGTCCAATTCCATGAGGCAATAAGGCATTTAAATGTAAGCTAGAGCAGCATTTCCCATTATTTAAAATGTTTATGCACTGCGCTTTTTTTAAATATAATATACAATGTTATTTTTAGTTTATACGAAACCTGAAAAGTGTTTGTTCAGAATCAATTGATTTCAATATTTTTTATACCATGTTACATTTTGACCAAATAATATTTACAAAATCTCAATTATAGAACACCCTACTTAAACACAACGGGACAGCACAAAAAGCTTGTAACTTCGTGAGTTTTCAAGATAATATTTTAATTTTTTTTGTACTGATTCTTTAAATGAAAATATTTGACCCGTGTTTCGATTTTCGTATAAACTAAAAATAAGGTTGTATGACTAGGCACATTATCGTCATCCAAATTATTTTTAAATATGAATGTCGCCTCGGTGGCCGAGTGGCGAAGCGCTTGGTCCGATACCCGAAGGTCCCGGGTTCAATTCCCAGTTTGGTCAAATTGTGTCTCGGATTATTCGATGAGCCCGGGTTTGTGATTGCCAACACGCATTTGGCAAGCGTGGTGACTGGGTGATTAAGCCGATATCCATCAATTGTGGCTATGACTTGATTTTAATAATGGAAGCCTTTGCCCTGTAATTGGATAGTGCTAAATAGGCTATAGTTACTTTACTTTACACAGAATGTAACAAGCAAAAGTTTGGCTACCAAACTATGTCTAAAATGTTTTGATTTAAATATATGCGTGTATTTCGCAGTGATGTAAGATTGTGGGGGAGACCTGGCGACTGAAATATCAAGTCTAACTTTAGGCTTAGTTTCAGGCTCCAGTCTCCCACATAACTTAAATATGTAAGCACCTAATTGTAAAACTAGATATTAAAAATAAGTTTTGTGGAAGAAAATATTTTTTTATTATTATTTATTATTTATTTATTTCTCCCAACCAGGGGCCTTCCTGGTGCCGTACTGCATCATGTTGGTGGTGGGCGGCATCCCGCTGTTCTACATGGAGCTGGCGCTGGGCCAGTATCACCGCAAGGGCGCCATCACCTGCTGGGGCCGGCTGGTGCCGCTCTTCAAAGGTAAGCAACAAGATACATACGGGTCCTGGCCTTGTATGGCCTGCATCATGCTGGTAGGTGGTTTTATTACTTTGTGATCTAGTAAAATAGGCATATAAATCATGTAAATAATAACAATTGCTATCTTCAAATAAATTATTAATATTGAATGAAATGAAACTATTTAAGTATAATAAATAAGTATTAGAATTCATCCAAGAGACGTTACGAGCTACGGTGCTACGGCGTAGAATCAATATTCGAATCCGCATTATTTATTGCAGTAAGTGCCTTTGCCGATTTTCTGGCGGTTTCTTAAAAAGTAAAAGGTATGTAGTAACCGTATATAGGGTTAACAAAGTCATGGCTCATATTTGCCATAGAAAAGAACTTTCTTTTAAGTTTATTTTTCATAATAACGTTTTTCTTAACCAGCACATTTTATGCACCCACTGATGGGACACGAGCCTTTCTTATATATGGATATGGAGAACGGACCATAGCTGCGTTAGGAGTCGTTAAAAACCACCAATCCGCACTGGGCGTGCGTTGTAGTTTATGGATAACGTTTTTAATATGTATTATTTAATTATTGACACAAAAACACAATAGTTAAACACGATTGTGAAATACAGAAGTTGATAACTGAGTAAGCAACTAGTTGCTGAAGCTATAGTAGCCAATGTGCGGTTAGCCTAATGGGTCACGTAGCTCTACCAGCGAGAAACGGAATGGTATCGGAGCTGGATCTTGACTTATAGTCTTGCACTTAGCGCCGCGAGTTATAGCTGTCTGAGTGCTCCGGATATAAGCTTTATTGGACATACTTTTACAATATTGTGAAGTCTTATTCTGTAGCATTGCAATAGGAAGCCTTTGTAGACTTGTTTTTATTTTCTACGAGAAATTTTATTTTCGATTGTTATACTCATTGTGATCTCTCCTACAAAATTCCCGCTTGTAACTTCGTGGGCGTAAACACGAGATATGGAATCTCGTTGCACTGACGAATCTGAAAAAAGTTAAAAGTTCAATTAAGTTTAGTTAGTTCAGTTCAGTTAAGTTCTTTTTAAATTAAAGTTTGTAAACAAAGTCTTATAACTAGGTACTTGGTAGAGGCATACCTTAATACTCGTTTTATAAGTAGTGTGCGTTAATCCCCAGTTATAAAACTTAGTTTAAAATAGAACGCGGAAGTAGTTATCAAAGTAAAAAACTTTGTATTTTCGGAGTACTAGTGATCAAGCTGTATTCCAAATATAGAAAACGCTGAACAGTAATGTTTAATTTACTGCAGAAAACTAATTTCTACATTTATTACCACCAATTTGCTTTATTAACAATTCCATCTACCCGTCACGTTGTTTATAGTCAATAGTGTAAAAGCACTGCATTGATTTTGCACAAGCTAAAGAACTTACACACCTATCCCACCCCCGCGTCGCACTTAACAACCATAATTGGTGCCATTTCGCGCGGCGCCTTAAGTGCTCGGGTCTAAAAGAGGCCCAGATTTGCGAGGTCGGCTTATGCCGGTGATTTCATTTCGCGCGATCGTCACGTCTCGCTCTGAGTGGAGGCACTCTGATGTGATTTTTGAGGAGGAATAAAATTGGTAATGGAGTGGAAAGCCGTTGAAGCTGCCCTGGATTTATGACGGTGGACCGTATGCTGCGACCGTTGGATGGTTGTTCTTGTAGGAGTAACATGTAGTTTTTCTATGAACCAACATGCAGCAGTGAACAAAAACCAATTTCTTTTAAATCAGAGACAGTGATGAAGTATTTAATTAGACACCAGCCACTAATTACCATTTATTAATGTAAGAAAGGGATTAATATTAATTTGTGATCGTGGTACGGATCATGTCATTATTATTGTTTTTGAATGCATCACAGCCACTATTCAAATAGTTCGAAATAAAGTGATTTAAACTAAAAATAGTTTAAAATGCAAATTGCTCTTACGAATGGCAAGACATTATTTTATTGGATGTCTAAATCAAATTGATTTTGTATTTTTAATTTGATTGTGCCGTTACGAGGAAATAAAACCTTGTTTAATTTTTTTGCTCTATATTTTATATTTTTAGTCCGCATTAATCTATAAGTACATTTGTTGAATAAGCCAGATTAGTATTCAAGGAAAGGATCCTAGGAATTTACAAACCAATCCTTTTTGCTTTCTTCAAGTAATAAGCGTGTGTGTGACCAGGAATCGGGTACGCCGTGGTGCTGATCGCCTTCTACGTGGACTTCTACTACAACGTGATCATCGCGTGGGCACTCCGGTTCTTCTTCGCATCGTTCACCACAATGCTGCCGTGGACCAAATGTGACAACGAGTGGAACACGCCTGCTTGCCGGCCTGTGAGAGTTTAACTTTTCTTCCTATTTATTATTTATTTATTACTAATACCACCGCTCCTAAGATAGTTAAATTTTTACTTTTAATAATATCCAAAGAGCAGTTTGTAACAATACACAATTGTGGAACACAAAAAATTAAAATCTTGGCCATACAAATATATTTTTCCGTCTGACCTTGTGTAAACCGACAGATACACGGTTTTGACAAACTGCTCTTACGAGGTCTCGCACGCACACTAAAGATATGGTAATTTGGCGTGTTTAAAATAGAGTTATTTTAGTTATTGGTACCTGGTTTGAAATAAAAATATTCGGAGAATTATGCCTGATTTCACTATTGACTTAAGTTTTAGGTGACCCCTAAGCCATGTTAGGTGACAGTTGTTGGAGTAAAACCGTCACCTAAAATGGCTTAAGGCTTAAGGCTTAATGGCTCACCTAAAACTTAGGGGTCAATGGTGAAAATGGACATAATTCACTTTTCACGTTCGCAGTTTGAAGCAATATGGGAATCGGGCAACAGAACAAGATTGCGTCAAAATGGCTCTTCGACCCTCGCTCCCCCGCAAACTACCCCCTTCACTTCCGCTGCCTCCGAATATTTCAAGTGAGTACCTAAAATCTATTGTTGAGATGATCCCATTTGCGGAAATACTTTTGTGGTTTTTAAGTTAGTCATGCGAAATGAAGTTATTTTAGACTTCATTAAAATTATAAGAATTCATTTTAGACTTGTAATTATTAAATTAATAAGCATCTATACTTGTAACACTTATTTTTATTATAATTTGGACTTACAGTTTGTTTTATTAATGTATATGTATATGTCCGGTTCGATATAGGCGTCCTCTAAAATACGTCAATTGTTCCGTTACTGCGCTGTTTAACTACATCCATTATAAATACGGTACGGTAGGATAATACCTTCAGGGGATACCACCATTCAACTTAAAAAATCTCGGTCCCAACGTTCGTAAGAATAATCTGTCGTTAACGTGTTTATCTACACTAATGTTGTAACATTCTACTTATGTTTCCAATACTTGACTTATAATTACTACTGTTATAGCGCAGACAACAAAACACTCAATTTAAGCAATTTCACATGATGGTATAATATCCACATCGATATCGTAAAATCTCATTATAACATCAATAAAACGCGACCAATTAACCTGGCGAGCCTTATGTCAAAATCCTCATACAAGTTGTATAAAATTTTGATATTAGGCTGGCTTTTGAAAACAGTTGGGTTATACGTGAAAACTTCGTCGAAACTACTAAACTTACATACACAAAACTCTTTGGTAAGATCTTGTGCCAATTAAATAAAAAAAGAATAGCGCGCGCTCGCTCCTGATTGGCCCTGCGCGCGCAGCTGCGCTCTCATTGGTTAGATTTTAATGGCGGCAAGTTCACTGTGACAATACACGTACGCGTGAATTTAATGTTTCGCAATGTGTTTTGTTTTTAAAATACAAATTAAAAGTTAAAAATGGACAGAGACGATGATATTTGTACGCCTGCGGATATTCTAGAATTGGCAACAAAAGTAACAATCTTTTGCCAGAAAAATCTAGAAAATTATATGAAAAAGAATATAATAACTTTTTGGCATGGAAGATCGAAAAGAAAACTACATTATTTTCTGAAAATGTCATTCTTGTGTATCTCAAAGACCTCTCCGACAAATTCAAGCCATGTGGGCTAAATGTTCTATGCTCAAGTCCACACTGAGTATCTACAACAATATTGATATCACGAAGTATTCAAAAGTCATAGCGTTCCTGAAACGCAGTTCAGAAGGACACAAGGAAAAAAAAGTCCTTGACGTTTACATCAGGTCAAATAAAGATGTTCCTGAAAGATTCACCAGATATTTTGTATCTTTTTGAAAAGGTAAGTGTATTTTAGTTCTGTTATTTAATCTACCTAGTACTTACGTACTACACACGCAAGTTATCTAGACACTCCGCTTAAGCGCTTTGTGTATAAATTAGGTAGTAGGTACCTACACTTTACTACTTCATAAATCATAGTTTTTGCCTTGGCTATGTACCTCAAGCTTATTATATCGTTTATTGTTACAGGTTGCACTAATCTTCGGCATAATGGGGGCATGCCGAAGGCAAGAGCTATACAACATCCAGTTCGATGAAGTCTCTAACATAGACGACAGTACAATCATGGTAAAAGTTTCGAAAACAAAAACGAAAATAGATCGTTCTTTCGTTGTGACGGGCAACTGCTATGCCGTATGTAAAAAATACATGGAACTTCGACCCACCCCCTGTCGAAACCCTGCCTTTTTCTTGAGCTATAGATCGGGGAAGTGCGTCGATCAAAGAACTGGTATTAATAAATTTGGTGCTCTGGGAAAAACTATCGCAAGTTTTTTGAATCTGCCTAACCCAGTGTTGTACACGGGGCATTGTTTCCGGCGCACCTCGGCGACCCTTCTCATAGATAGCGGTGGTGATTTGACCACACTGAAACGACACGGGGGGTGGAAGTCTTCTACTGTGGCTGAAAGCTACATTGATGAGTCTTTAATGAATAAAATTCAAGTCTCAAATACGATCTTGAACAGTATAGAAAACAAGACGAATGAAGTAATTATAAATATTCCAACTTCGTCTACGAGCTCTACTGCTTGCCCCGCGACCGCTACAGCTGCTGGATCAATAATTAACATTAACTTTCAAAATTGTACCATCCAAAATTTTAACAATTATTATAAATAAACTATTGTCAGCTTTTACTCTTGTTGTTTGACTAATTGCATTAGTGAAGATAAAGTAGTGTATGCTACTGCATATAACACGGGTATTAAAACTCACACTCGTGTTTTAATACCCTTCATTATATGACAGTTGCATAAACTACTATAAATATACCGACTGTCTTAACCCTTTTGAAAGCAATGGCTGCTATATTACCACCAAATACCGATCTTTATGCACTCAGAAAAATATTGAAAACCAATAAAAATTAACAACTGTATTGCCAATCAGCCGAGCGATCTTGGAACTGCAAAGCAGCGAGGGCCTGCACGACCTGGGCGCCATCAAGTGGGACATGGCGCTGTGCCTGCTCGCCGTCTACATCATCTGCTACTTCTCGCTCTGGAAGGGGATCAGTACCTCGGGGAAGGTAAACGTATCCCTTAAGCTTATGTATATGTTTTTTACAGCATATATATATTTTTATGCTGTAAGAAACATAATATAAAAAAGCAAAAAAAAATACAACATTCTGTGTTTTTATCAGGGTAGAGCGGGTTTTAATATAAAAGCTAAGCACAAAATTGCAATATTTACATTTCTGCTTGAAGTCTACGAAACTAAACAACAAAAGAATACTTTTAATAAGTTGTACGTTTTTCAATATTAATGTTTGAGTTGAATAACTAGTTTTTTAACTCCGCTGTAACTGGCTGTCGTACCTACCTCAAACTGATGAAGTCAACAATGTTACTAAAATTATTGTAATGGCGACAAACTCAGACAATATGGTAGTTGCCAGCTGTTGGTAAATTGAATAAAACCTGGAATAGAGAATTCGGGTTTGTGACCACCGGTGTTTTAACCTATAGAGTCTAGAGGTTAAATAATGGTCTAGTGTCTTGACCATCGGCGGTAATAATAGACTTTCTGTTTAATGCAATATGTTAATTATTATGTTCCAGGTGGTTTGGTTCACAGCTTTGTTCCCTTACGCTGTTCTGTTGATATTGTTGGTGCGAGGCATCACACTCCCAGGATCAGCCACTGGAATCCAGTATTACCTCAGCCCCAACTTTGAAGCTATCACTCAACCTCAGGTAAACTTAGGATAAACTTAGGATAAACTTCAGACCAAAAATGAATAAAAAAATTCAAATGTTACGTAAGACAAGATACGGCGCCAGTCAATCTGATAAACCAGGTCCAGGGTCTCCAATTGTATAAATAAATAGTTTTCAAGTAAGTTCAGCGTTGTCTGCGTATACTTTTATACGAGTAGAAGTTTTATAGTTACTCTATAAAGGCATATTGTGACACCTTTCATACTTTTACAGGTGTGGGTAGACGCGGCGACTCAAGTATTCTTTTCGTTGGGACCAGGATTTGGCGTGCTTTTGGCTTATGCTTCCTACAATAAGTATCACAACAACGTTTACAAGTAAGTGGAGCTTGCGACAATGAAAAAGTAGCAAAAAACAACTTCACTCCAACCAAATTCAAAGCGTACAACATCTCCATTTTTATTTACTCGGAGAAAATCGCATTATTTACCGCATAAAACCCCAATCGTAGCCCCATCTCACATAAGGCTGAAACTCTATTGAGGCGGAGAGGAGATGAGCAGAGCTGAGCAGAGTAAAGCTGTGTGAAAATTTAACAATAACTAGTTTTTTTTTAAATATATTTTTACGGGTAAGCACATTGCCTTGATCACACCTGATGTAAAGAGATAATAAAGCCAATGATGGAAGCGCACTTCACCCGGGAACCTTAACTAGTGAGACACTGGCTATCTTATCTCTAGCTGCCGAACACAACAATGCTACAGTTATTGATGTTATGGCGACCTATTTAGATAAGATGGTGGTAGCTAGCCAGGCGGACTAACAAGCCCTACCACCAACCAAACCGAGTTGTTTTGTTGTAGTTGTTTGAAATGAAACCAGTTTTACGGATCTACTCGCGTTTGTTTTACACATTACTATCTAAGATTAATGTTTATCCTGACGTTTCAATAGTTTTTTTAACGTCGCTTCGTCGCTTAAAATCTATATTGGTTGATTTTCACACCATCCCACTGCACTCTCATCTCCACCTCACCTGTCAGCCTAAACAGAAACCGTTCGCCATGGAACCACATAAAGCTGAGAACAAAATCGTCCTTACTACGATGATTTTCTTTTCATCTAAACAAGCAGAAATACACCTTGTTCCTCTCCGTTACAGAGACGCAATCCTCACCAGCGTCATCAATTCCTGCACCTCCTTCATCGCTGGCTTCGTGATCTTCAGCGTGCTGGGGTACATGGCGCACGCGTCGGGCCGCGAGGTGCAGGACGTGGCCACCGAGGGCCCGGGGCTCGTGTTCGTCGTGTACCCGGCCGCTATAGCCACCATGCCGGGATCCACCTTCTGGGCTCTCATATTCTTCATGATGCTATTGACGCTTGGATTGGACAGCTCTGTAAGTTTGACATATATAACTTATAACTTTAATTGTCTACTTCAGCTATTATCACCTTCAATGTCTAGCAGCAATATTTGGCATTGCTAAGAACCGGAGTCCACCAAAGTGGAGATGGGAGAAGAGGAAAGATGACGTAATCCACCAATAAGCGGAGACGCAATGGGTTAAAACTGATACTAGTTACAACTTAGTACATACTTACTAATAGGCAACTGTTCAGAAACTGATTTTTATTGTTTTTACATCTTTGTTTGTCATTTTGGATAGGCGTTAAGGCCCATTGTACAAACTTAATATTCTTAATATTTGTTATGTTTGATAGAACTATCAGTGGCGGTAGCCAAAGTAACATTTAGAAAACGATAGCGAAGTTCGAAAATAATATAATGTATGGGATTGACGTAAGATTGACCATGTGATTTAGCGCGGCTTATGTCAATCTCATACATTTTATTCTTTTCGAATGTCGCTATCGTTTTCTTAATGTTACTTTGGCTAAGCCTTCTGGTCCGTTTCTAAATTGTTTTGTAAATTTGACAAAAGTGAATGTTTATATAATTTTTAACGCAAATTTTGTTGCGAACAAATTTCATTGTTCATTTATAAATAGCTTACTTCTTAACTGATCTTTAGTATTTGTAAAAATATTATGATCAGATGTTAATGACGGTAGTTGTTGACATTGAATGGGCGCCTTTGGCTTTCAAAGTAAAAAGTAAATAGTGTTGAATAATTTCGGCGGGCTGGTTAGAACCACGATAGCTCAGTTGGGAGAGCACCTGACCCGGTATGTCAGAAGGGTGCGGGTTCAAATCCTGCTCGTGGAAATTTTTTCAACATTTGTGTTTTTGACAAAAGTGTATGATTGTATGTTTAAAAAAAAACTCGTTTGTCTAAGTCACATCACCGCTTTGGTGAAATCCCATACTTTACCTAAGTCTCAGTGTGGAGGATGTCACGTATCTACACTGTAGAAGTACTGGCCTTAGACTCAAAGAATGTCAAGAAGAGTAGCCAAGATCGACTACGCCTTTAAATAGATGTTGCGCGAGCCAACTAGAGCAGCGGTGACAGCTGATCGCGTCCCACCAGGTAGACCTTAGAAGTAAAAAAAGAATAAGATTCATCATCATCATCATCTTGGCCAAAAGACGTCCACTGCTAGACAAGGGCCTCCCCCAAAGACCCCCACATCGACCAGTATTTGTGCTGAAACCACGACCCAGGTTTCTGCTGCTCGCATCCAGCAGCTACCTGCGACTTTCACCAGATCGTCGGTTTACATTGTTGGAGGCTTGCCTACAATGCGTCATCCGGCGCGCGGTCACCACTCAACAAGAAAAAGAACTGTTCTGAGCTGAACTATTAACTGTTTGTTTGGTAAATTGCTAAGTTTAAATCAGTTTAAATAATTAAGTAATCGAAGGGAGAATTAAACTAGATACGCAATCTGTAATACGAAACACCGTTGTATTAAAATTTTGCTTTTGACACTACCTTTCGAAAACGTTTTGAAAACGTTTCGAAAACGTCGATAAATGCTCCCCCGTATGCTTTACGTATCAATTGATGTGTTGCTTATTTTAGTTTTCCAATATTCCAGTTTGGCGGATCAGAAGCAATCATTACAGCACTGAGCGACGAGTTCCCTCCGATCGGTCGCCACCGGGAGCTGTTCGTGGCTGCCCTCTTCACGCTGTACTTCTTCGTGGGATTGGCATCCTGCACCAAGGGCGGCTTCTACTTATTCCAACTGCTGGACCGATACGCCGCCGGCTACTCTATACTGATTGCTGTGTTCTTTGAAGCTATTGCTGTGTCTTGGATCTATGGTAAGTTGGGTGTTTCAATGGACTAGAAAAAAATTATTTATTTATTGGGAAATTCTACAGCTTTTCTACAAACACATATTAACTTACTTATTTTAAGTTACTTAAGCCAATTAGAGAATTCCACAACTTAGACTAATTCATTAACTAGGATTTATTCACTAACTATATAGTTTTTGTAAAAGTAGATGATGTTTACTAGATTTCAAAATTAAGTTTCGATAGTGTAAGTCGGTATTTTCTATATATATATATTTTTTGTATATGTATTTCTTGTGGTATAACTACAGTCAAAGTCTGCAGGTACTAGTAGACACTCGAAGGTTTTTCGATATGCGTTTAAAAAGTTTTGATTTTCATACTGATTTCATATTTTGAAACTTGAATAATCATCAGTTACCTTTGCTGTTGACTGTACTAGTAAGTATACTACTTACACTTTTAAACACCCAACATCTAAAAAAAACTTTTGCGTTCAAATGAATTTTTTAACGAAACGTTTCGATCAAGTTGCATCGACCGATAGTCTCGAGCTAACTAACTAACAGCCTGACCGACTTGTTAGCTTCCTGACTGACCAGCTGACCGACTGACTGATTGATTGATTGATTGGCTAACTGTCTGACTGTTTGACTAACTGTCTGACCAATTGACTGACTGATTAATGACGACTGATTAACTAACTGACTGTCTGACCGGTGCAACTCAGTTGAAACGTGGGGCTTAAAAAACTTATGCCTATGTTACCTATGCAAATTAGTTTAAAACATTAAACCCCGTTAAATTCTAAGTTTACATCCGAACTGAATGTGCTACACCTATACAAACCATTTTAGGTTTAAAGGCGTAAGTTTGTCCAAGACATATTTGCATAGTTGTATTTTCGATAAATCAATTTGAAAAAATAGTAAAGTATCCCAAACTCCCCCTAGGTACGGAACGCTTCTGCGAGGACATCCGCGATATGATAGGATTTCGACCAGGCGTGTACTGGCGGTTTTGCTGGCGGTTCGCGGCACCCGCCTTCCTCCTCTTCATCACGGTGTACGGGCTGCTGGACTACGAGCCGCTGCGGTACGAGAACTACGTGTACCCCGCCTGGGCCAACGCAGTCGGCTGGGCCATCGCGGGCAGCAGCGTCCTCTGCATACCCACTGTGGCTATATTCAAGATCTTGACTACCAAAGGCACTTTTGTTGAGGTAAGATTGCGTTCCAACTGTGATAATTACTGATGAAGTTGGTTCAAATTTGACTGCTATAGGTAAGTAGGTACGCTCGTTAAGGTTACATTTGTGCTGGTTTAGCAGATGTATTTGTGCTGATGCTAGCAGATACGGTTTGCAATCTTCATCAAGGCGTACGAGCTGCTGGACTATGAATATGAAATCCTCCCTTTGAAATCGAAAGTCGAAATCTCCGCGACCGCCTGATCAGCTTTGCCATTGGCGGCGCGGAGACCAAAGCGACCCGCCGCCATCGGCAAGGTGGTATCAGTGAGCGGCGCACTTTGCCTTCCCCCTCCTCCTCTTCGCCGGAGCCGCCCGCGCACCTCGCGCCGGAGCTCGTCTGAGCGCAACTTCTCTTTGATAAACAATACATAATATTTGATGATGATGATGATGACATAATATTTAATGCGATTCTACCGCTAGTTGGGAAGATTGATTCTGCTAAGAAGACCCCAGCAAGAAACTGACTGACTGAAAATCACTGACCGACTAACTGACTGATTGATTATCTAACTGAATGACCAGTGCAATTCTATTGAAATGACGGATGTTCAAAATAGGTATGTTTATAATACCTATACAAATTGGTAAGTGCATAGATTACAGCATAGTAAGTAAGATAGGTTAATAGTGTAAATAAATAATAATAATAATAATACTAGGATTAGGTTTTTATAATGTTTTATTGCTTTTATATTAAAATATTGTAAAAATCTAGTTTTAAGGAAAAAAATGAATAAAGAGTATAATAATAATAAATGTTTCCCACACTCACACCAATTATCTAGCCCCAAGAAAAGCTTCCTTAAGAAACTCGAGAAACGGTTAACTAGACAACGGATAAACATACTTAATATAGGTACTTAAATACATACTTATTATACATAGGAACAACCAGACCCAAAACAATTTAGAAAAACAGGTAAGTATTTCTAAATTGATCCGACCGGGGATCGAACGCGGGACCTCAGAGATAGCGACACCATGAAAACCGGTGTGCAAGCCACTCGACCAAGGAGGTCGTAAAGTGTGTTTTAAGTGTTTAACACTTAACTGCCACATCTGCCTTCAGCGTCTGCGCATACTAACAACCCCGTACGCGGACTCCGAAGCCGCCCGCGCCGCCAACGGCATGGTGGTATCGGAGAGCGGCGCAGTCCGCCTCGCGCCCCCCTCCCCGCCGGAGCCGCCGCCCGCGCACCCCGCGCCGCAGCTCGTCTGAGCGCAGCTCTCCTTCGATGTCTACTACGTGTGAGGACAGCGTAGTGGTGTGGGTACTATGCAAATCGGAGGCACGAACTTCTGATGTAAACTGCTGTGGTACCGAATAATATACCTTATATTATTAAACATACATAATATACCGAATAATAACATACAGCAAACGAACAACTCAGCGAAATGGACAGATGGATTTATGCAATTTGTAAACTTTTTAATTGTATAATATATTATAACAGATTTTGAGTTAGTACTTTACTAGTTAACCCATAAGATATATAAACTTTTATTCACTTTGTGTATTTTTACCATTTTTACATTTCAAATTTCGTGTTCCATTTTATGTAAATATTTAACGGGTTTTAACACTAGCTCCTTATGATAGATTTCCTAAGCATACTTGTTAAAGACGCAACAGATGAGTTGCACCGGCAACAGTCACGGGCTGACTGACTAAATATCCACGTAAATGACCAAGTTTACATAAAAAAGTATGCCTAGGATTCCTATACTGAGTATTTTGAAATTATAAACTGCTGAATTGTGTAAGATAAAGTTATAGTGATAGCGGCGACACCCCTGCTGGAATGACTTCTCGTACCAACATAAGACATGAAGGCTGCGTCAGGAGTTCGTTTCCTCGATTTTTGTAATGTAACCTTATCACGTGGTGTATGTAACGCGTGCTAGTCATATTTCTATAATTGCGTCATCCACAAAATTTATCACTCAAATAAACAAAACAAAATTATGTACTCGTATGTACCAATCTTATATAATTGGAAACTATATCCACTTACCTTTCATGCAGCTACATTTGTCATTGTAGATATTAGTTCTAATTATGTAACTATATCTTAAAAAACAGTACAGAAAGTACGGAAAGATCGTACATTGGATAATAAATAATAAGCTTATCTTAGCCGTAGTATTGTAGTAGAGCAGTGACTAATAGCAATACCTACATTACTTGGTAGAAAAACCGTTCCAATGTATTTTTGGAGTAAGATACCGTAACATATAACAATATATACTTAGTAAGATTTTTCTGGAATAATTTTCTTATTTCTGCAGGCAACATACATGAAGAAACATAGGTACATACTTATATATATTTTTATTCTTGACATAGAAGGAGATATTGCTTTAAAAATAAGGTAAACTTTGGTAACATTCTATAAAAAGATATTTATTTATTCCCTGAAAATATATAAATTAATCTTGTAGACTAAAACTTTTAAAATATTCTAAGCATAATTATGTCATTAATGTCAGTAAAGATAAGTTATAATATCTCAACTAATGTTTAGTTTTAAAAATAATCAATACGACTCAGTCTATAAAAAAAAGATTTATTTATTCCCTGAAAATATATAAACTAATCTTGTAGACTAAAACTTTTAAAATATTTTAAGCATAATTATGTCATTAATGTCAGTAAAGATAAGTTATAATATCTCAATATATTACCCAATAGGTACCTATAGAGCTAGTAGATAGGAATTATATATGTACGATTACAAACGTTAGGTATAAGGTTTATATTAGTTTATAATAATAACACAGTATCTGTGAACAATATTGAATATAATTCAGCAAACCGTCGATGTGTTTAGTGATAGTTCGATAATAGTGTGTATATCCAAGCAAAAGGTTGAAGCTGGAACAAAAACATTATTTATTGCACACACACCCGAATATACCTTCCTCCACTAATTATGTACGTATACCTATATCATACATCCACACTCAGGGTGCGATTTTTATCGGTAACTTTAACGAAAAATAAAATTTTGCATGGCAATGGAGCAGCGCCTTCTGGTGGCAAAGTAGGTGAGTTACAACTTTGCCATACCAATTCTCGTGTTAGTTAACGTGATCGATTACCTATTGAATAAAATTCGCACTCTGAGTGCAGTTCTACTATTTGTGACATCCTTAAATAAATAGTTACCCATATCCCAATTTATTGATGGTAAATTAGCAAATGTAGACATTTTAGAAGTAAATAAGTGTACATTCAATGGAAACGTGTATTGTAGCATTAATATTTTATAGATTATTAATAGCGTTATCCTTAAAATAGCTTTAATAATATATTTTAACATATTTAAGTACGTACATGATGTAGTAGATAGATAGCAATGAATGAATGAGAATCTAATCAGTGGCTGTTGTAATAGCGAAAATATAACATTATATAGTAGTATCTAGAGTATTATCAACTAATTACTTCAATAAGAAGTACATATTAGATAAATTTTACTAGATATAGCAGAATATAGCATTTATTGTTTTAACAAATTTGATTTGATATAAGGTTTTTGTAGAGACGAAATGGTTTAACTAAATCTATTTATTTACTTTATTTAAATCTCAACAGTTATTGATATTATTTTAATAGGTTTATTACTTTTTATGCCATCTTTCATTATCACAACATAAATATCGTTATTATTAAATATTAAGGAAAATGAAATGCTGTGTAGATAATAGAAACTGTAGAATTAAAAAATATATAATTAATTATAAGAGTTCATATACCCGCATAATTATATTAATAAATGTGTCTATTTAGTACCTATTTATTCAGTATTTACTCGATTTTTTCTTAAACGATAATTACGCAATCTTGATGTTGTTACTTATTCATTTGGTGCTCCACTTTGTTCACGATTAATAATTTATTTTTTTAATATATTCTTACTATTCATCACTCCGTTGTGGGCAATGCGGATCGATGAATTGTATAATATTAATTATAATTTTATTACTGTTCTCGTGAGATGTTCTTCTACGGTTAGTGTAGGTTAAAGCACGTTACACACTCGCTGCAAATTTTAATCTCGATGTGTAGTGTAGATCAGCCTTAAAATATAGTGCCACTTACAAGCTTGTATACTTGTTACCATTTCTCGATTTTCGATGTATGTAGTTGAATTTGAAGATTAGTCTATAGATATAGGTGTCAGTAAAATATTCAATCAGTGTTTGATGTTTAGAACTAACAGAGTAATTATATCAAACTCTTGTTTATGATACATACTTAGTAGTTGAAAGAAAATATTTTATGCGATCAATCGTCATGGCAGCCATAATGACTATTGATTATTAGTAATAATAAACTTGTTTATACTTACTGTGAAGTGCGTTCTTTTATTTGCCCCTTTTCCTTCCCATTACCTAACAAATTACAAGAACTATAGTTATAAGAAAGTTGGATGAGAAGAGCCAAAGATCAAGTTCAGTGGCAATGTGACATGTATCGGGAAGGCACAAGTCTAGCAGTGTACTGAGATTGTTTATGATAATGATGACGAAGTTTCAGAAATTACGTTAAGATCATTTAGCAGATAAATTCATAAAAATATACCGAGTACCTTTACAGCAGGTATACACTATCGTCAGTACAAGTAAAAAAAACAAAAAAAAAACAATAATCCCGTCTACTAAAACAACTATATCAAAAATAACTGCAAAGAGGAAAAAACTGAAAAGAAAAAAACAAGCTCTAAGATCCCAGAACTCAATTTGAGCAATGTTGAATGCAACGTGAAATATTTCTAAATACGTTGAATATTGATAGTTGTCGGCTGTCACAGGTGGGGACAATCACCAACCAAAGAAAGTATGGATTTAATTGAGTTGGCCATTTGGCAATGTTTCATGCGCTGTTTGTAAAAAGGCGGCCTTATCGCTTATAGCGATATCTTCCAGGCAACAGTGGAAGACGGACTAACAAACACGCTTTCGCATTTACAATACCTATATTAGTTAGGAAGGATTTATAGCCCGAGTGGCTGAAAATACCAAAATCGCTATAGGTATGCCTACAATATTTGAGGTATTCCCTCAATTCCTCAATGATTTCATCATCAGAACTGAGTTCCGGTGCCCGCCTTCTTTTGCTTCGTCATAGTTGCTTAACTATCTTAATCGAGATATCTTATCGCCACCCGTGAAATACTTATCAATGAGGAGTTCCGGTGGCAATCTGTGGTCTATTTCATCAGTTACGCTTCATCAAATGATACTTTCTGAATGCAAATGTTTGATTTATTGCTGAAAATACCAAAATCGCTAAAGGTATGCTTATAATATTTGAGGAGTTCTCTCAATTCCTTAAGGATTCCATCATCAGAACTAGACCAAATTAAAATGGAACCACACGGGAAGTACCAACTTTCAAATAAAGAAAGAATCATCAAAATTGGTTCACCCAGTCAAAAGTTCTGAGGAAACAAACACATAAAAAAAATACAGTCGAGTATGGCGACTAGACATTCAGGGAATTAGACGTCGTCAACCAAACCGGAATTAAGAACTTCCTTTTTTTTGAAGTCGGTTTAAAAGAGGGAAAAAATATAATTACATTACAAATGAAATAGATAGTAAATTCAAACTATAAAGAATATAGGTTATTTCAATTTTTCCGCTAGTGGTCGATAGTCTTACCATTTTGACTGGTGCAGTCTTAAGATTATCTAGGCGTCTAACTCACTCTAGGTTTAAGAGTACAAGACTGTACAAGTTAGTAAAACAATCTACAACATCTCGTTTAGGCAAAGCAAATGGACTCAAAGGACTAAACAAAACTAATGATTTTGCTCCTTCGAGACTCAGTAGCTGGAAAAGTAAGATATGTTTGATGATAATAGCTTATTCATACTTATTCATACTTATAGGGTGTTAGCTGCCTGATCCTCTTGAGTTTCAGTTGGCTAATAGAGGTTTGGTGCTGTCCTCAGACCTCTGAAGACCTTATGATGGTATGTTGTATCAATGTATGGTCCGAAACACGCTCAAGAGGTTTGTCTTGGAACGCAGCGTTATTATTCAAATCTGTTAAGCCCTCAGAACAATATCTAAAGCTTTTTTTGAGTAGCTTCGTGCGGTTGGCACACTAAGCCAAAGTTGTTTGTTTTACAAGTTTTTTTAAATATTTTACAATATTTTCTGATAATAGACAATGAATATTAATAAGAAATTTTAAGTAATAAATAATATTCTCTTTAACCCCTTGACTATCAGTAAAGATATGGTACTTTACTGAGAACTCACGCGATCTTTTTGAGAGAATTGTGAAAAGTGACGTTGCACCACAAATACCTAACGATTAATAATCCACCTAAATTGATCAATTCAAATCAATTTAGAATTTGACAAAACCTGTGGTCAAAAAACAAAAAAGAACACAAACATGACTCTTTATTAATAAGTACATTCTTCATTATTAAAAAAAATACAGTCCAATAACATCAATCACAAGTCCACATTTACAAGTATATTAAGCTAGGTAGTTAATACAAGTATATGGATTGCTCTGTCTGTGATGAGATCTGTAGGATAGGGCAATCGATTTATATCAGCCAACCCTTCTTGGCTTGCAAATAATTTGTAACCATTAGTTTGTTTTTGGACTTTGCATTTGATTTTACTAGTGTCGTGTTGTGACGATATATTATACCTTTTAAAAAAGTTGATAAGGCAGTATAGCTTTCGCTCCATGCCATTTGGTAAAGTAAATATTTAAAAAAATTGTGACTTGTCAGTCAGCCGTGTCACTGACGTTGACATTGACATTGACAGTATTCGTCAACTTGTAAGAAAGGCTTTAATTGCAGGTTGTTTTCTATTCACTATTAAATTCGCAAAGATAACAGAAAAACCGACACAATGGAAAGTAAAAAGGACGGAAATCCTCCCGCAGAGAAAACCATTTTCGATGCTATTGCTCAAGGTGACTTAGCGGAGTTCAAAAACATTCTTGCACAACACAAGGGTGGAGTCGATTTCTTCGACGAAAATGGCATGACGGCACTTCAACACGCCGCATATAAGGGTAACAAGGACATGGTGCAGCTATTACTAGATAGAGTACGTAATATTTTATCGTAATCTACTTTGAAATAAGTCTAGTTTGATATAAGATTCTAATAAGATTTCTCGGTATTTTTTCAGGGAGCTGACGTAAATTCTGGTAAGCATGAGTACAACTACACGGCTCTCCATTTCGGTGCATTATCTGGCAGCTCTGATGTGTGCAAGTTATTGTTGGATGCGGGTGCCAAGCCCACTGCAACAAACTCAGTGGGTCGTTCGGCTTCTCAGATGGCTGCGTTTGTGGGCAATCATCACACTGTTGCCACCATCAATAATTACTTACCACGCAATGAAATTGCTTACTTTTCTACCATACAAGGTCAACAATCGGAACCTCACCTTCCTGCATTCTTAGTAGACCCTCTACATAAATTTGTTTTGGGTGTGAACATCCACCCAGTTAGGTTGGCTCTGAATCTGCAACATACATCTGCTT
Source organism: Eudonia lacustrata (assembly GCA_947562085.1). Taxonomy (NCBI): domain Eukaryota; kingdom Metazoa; phylum Arthropoda; class Insecta; order Lepidoptera; family Crambidae; genus Eudonia; species Eudonia lacustrata. The sequence continues at coordinate 21,294,614 of OX387314.1, forward strand.
TGTTAGAAAACGCTGAGAAAGTTAGCAAAGTTCTGGAGTTAATGTGTAAAAAGGAAATGACTAGAGGCAGTGAAACAAACGAAGTTATGGCATTTAAATACCACTATCTAGGGTACATAGTAAGAGAAATCAACAATATACGAGACAAGAAACCTCCTTCTGACAAGGATGAGAAAAAACATGACATAGTAGAAATTTTCTCCAAGAAACTATTAAAACCGGGCAAAGATGGTATATCATTAGATTTAATGGACACGTTTCTGAAGGACTGTGTGCGTGAATTTCCGTTTAGAGAATGCACCACATTCCACCAAATGGTGACATCGTTGACAAGCAAAGACCCACCCCCTGCGTTGTCAGTTATAAATTGCACTATAAATGGGCAGCGTGGTTTTGTCGATGCCATTCCGTACTGCAGTACCTGTGGGGAAGAGAAGCCTGCTAAGAAATGCTCCAAATGCAAATTGGTTCAGTACTGTGACAGGGAATGCCAGAGACTACACTGGTTTGTCCACAAGAAGGCATGCAACAGAGAGTCTAGTGCTCCCGCTTTGACCACCAATTCAAAAGCCAACATTGATGCTAATGAGATCAGTTCCCAACTTCAAAATCTAATAACTGGTTAGGTCCCTGTTAAAGTTTTAATCAAGATTATAATATGTAATGAGTGGTGACGTTCACCTATTTCTCACTGTTGTATGTTAAATATACAGTTCTGTGTATCACAAATTTGTGTTTGCTTTAATCTTTTTATTGACTGATCTAGTCTTATTGCATAAATGTAATTGAATTTTACACAGTCTTTACTAGGTGCATTTCTAGAATCACAATTTACAAAATAAAAATATAGATTTATAAAACCTTTCCCATTTATTATCACAGTAAGTAGCTACATACTATAATATAGTTAAATTAAAATCAATTGCCCACCATAGTTATGTAGAAAAAACCACTTTCGAGCAATTGAAAACCATTTTCAAGTAAAAGTAGATAAATGAAAAAAAATTAAACTAATAATATACCTACTTACATGACATTGAATGGAGTTTATAGTAAATTACTAGTGTTTTAATAAAATAAACTATATTTGAAGAGTTGTATTGTTTTCCTCAATAGTGCTTTAACCCTATTCTGGGCATAGTAGATTATTTGAGAAACTTAACTTACAAGAAAAAGGAACACATTTTATACAAAAAATATATATAATTCCACAAAAAAAACTGCCAAGTAAAGGGTTAAGGAATACCCGAATCTGAACGCATTTTATTGGTCCCATTATTTTTCGGAACTACTGTGCATTGCCCTCACAGCACATAGTTCCGTACTTTTTCGATAGATGGCGTTCTTAGCCAATAAGTTCAATGCCTGTTATACAAAACTTTAGCGCGATCTCTAGAGTTCTTATAATTGATTTTATCACAGACCCAATTTTTTTATAAATAAAAGCGTGTTACATTTTTATGGCACATTAAAGAACATTTAGCATATTACACCTTTATTATTTTTCTTTTGAAATCACAATGTGACACGTTTTTATTTATAAAAAAAATGTGTCTGTGTTAAAATGTAAAGATTTAATACAAGGTGTAAAGTTTGGTTTAATTTCAAATTATTTTCAACTTTTTAGTTCTTTTTTTTATTAAACAAGTAACTACTTATTAAAAGCTTGTTTTTAAAAAGTTTTTTTTTCTTTAATATTATTTATAATTTTTAGTATTTTTGTTCATGTTGTTCCCACGAGTATAGGACAAAAACGGTCTATAGGTATCCCCAGAAGTCCATTGTAGGGGGATGAGGGCATCAGTACAACAGGGTTCGCCCTGGTACCCTGAGGCGCAACGTTAGCGATATGACATGTTTATACACCCTCATACCATTCAGCCCTCGGCACGTGCTCACCTTAGCATTGGGTCATCCATCTTTTTTTTTGTTTTACAAAACGAGTTTACAATTTTGACTTTCACAGGATCATAAAGAACAGGATGAAAATTACATACATTTTAGTAAATCCTTCTTGATGTAAACACACGACATTCATAAATTTAAAAAAAAAGGTATTAACTTACAATAATTATTTGACAAAACGTGAGTATAAAATATAGAGAATAAAATAAGTTTAAAACTGTACATAATATAAAATAAGTTTAAAACTGGTATAAAAGATAAGATAAGTTAGCAAAACAAGTAATTTTTATAATTTCTTAAGATTATGTTTTAATGAGGCGGTACAACCAGAAAATATATCAATGTTATCGCGGATAGCGTACAGTTTGATGCCATACGATAGAGTGGTGAGGTGAGTGCTGTCCAAGATTTGTTTTACATCCAGGTAAGCTAAACATTTTTCTATTTTGAATGCGGCTGTTGGTACGCGGTATGCAGAAATTAAATTTTTCGAGGATATTTGGAGAATCTACTAAACCATGTGACAGCTTGAACGTGAAAACAATGTCGAACATTTTTCTTCGGGCTTGCAGTGACTCTAATTTGTAATGAGAGAGGCGGTCATCATAGGAGTTAAGTAGGTATTCGGCATTTGTTATCAAAAGCAAGATGGTATAGGAAACGTCTCTGGACCCGTTCAATTCGATCAGAGTAGGTATACTTGATAAGAGGGATTTCATACAGTGCTACAATACTCTAATATTCCACGAATTATGCTGTTGTATATTGTAACGGTTAGGTGAAGCTGTTTAAAAAGCTTCGTTTGGCGGTTGATGAAACCGGACAGCCTTGATGACTGAGCTATGATATGGTCTATTTACGAAAAGTAATCGAGCTATCAATTAAGACCCCCACAACACGAATCACCTGCACCTCCTTGAGTGTGAAGGTACCAATGGTGTATGACGCATTAACAATAATTGTCTTCCTGGTAAGTCTTAAAAAATAGCATTTCTCAGAGTTTAAAAACATGTAATTTTGATCGCACCATTTGTTTTAAGTCGTTTTGTAGGGTGAATGAATCTTGCTGGTTGGTAATAGTCCGGTATAACTTGAGATCATCGGCAAACATTGAATTTACTTTGAATGCGAGTGCAAAGGTCATTTATAAATACCAGAAAGAAAAGTGGTCCCAAGTGAGAGCCCTGGGGTACTCCCGAGGGTACAGGTGATGTCTCCGATGTAAAACCCCATACGGCTACTAGCTGATTCACACCATCTCAGGAGTGATCCATGAATTCCCCCACCAGCAAGCTTTTTCAATAACAGGTTGTGGTTGACTAGGTCAAATGCTTTACGGAAGTCTGTATATATTGTATGCATCTCTTCTTGTCTGTCAAGAGCTTCTGAAACATCAGTAGTATATTCTACTAAGTTAGTTGAGGTAGATTTACGTGGAAGAAAACCATGCTGATTACAGTTTATTTTAGTTTGGACATGAGGTAGGTATTATCTGTTTGTAGACCAGCGATTCCAGTATTTTTTTTTTTATTGTGCCACCAATTGAAAGAATAGAGATCGGGCGGTAATTTTGAACATCATTTTGATCTCCGGACTTGTGTATAGGAGTAAGATGGGCCAATTTCCACTTTGTGGGGAAAGTTCCTTTTTGTAGCGATTGTGTATAAATTTTGGTCATAGGTTTGTATAACGATTCAGCGCATTTTTTAAAGAGAATAGGTGGTAACAGATCCGGTCCAGGCCCATTACCACCGTCTAGCCCTTGAAGAGCTTTAAGAACTTCGGATTCAGTGACTATACCTACATAGTCATGATATGATTTTAATTGGTGTGCCAGCTTCGTTACATGTATAGTGCTGTATCTATTACAGGAAGTGGTTAGGATTTGCGATTTAGACGGGACATTATAAACGGTCTGTATATCTCTATTATAAAGTATTCCGAAAAGAGATCGACTATCTGTTGACAACCTTTAGCTATTCATCTTATCCATCTTATCAAAGTTAGAATCCACATTCATAACAAACGGAACGAACGAACGAACTTATTTTCCCGAGTTACTACCTATGGCCATTTACCAGCTCCATCATCAAACCCTGCTTGTCATCTAGCACCAAAGTACTCGTCAAGACGAATCATACGAGCGCAAACTCGATGAGGTTGTGTCGTTTAAATACAGAGTTCCTATGGCCATCTTCCAGCTCCATCATCAGACCCTGGTTACCATTTAGCACCAAAGTACTCGTCAAGACGGATTAAACTAGTCCAAACTCGATGGGGTTGGGTCGTTTAGCTACCGAGTTCCTATGACCACCTTCCGGTTCCATCATCAGACCTTGGTTACCATCTAGCATCAAAGTAATCGTCAAGACGAATCATACGAGTCCAAACTCGATGGGGTTGTGTCGTTTAATTACCGAGTTCCTATGGTCATCTTCCAGCTCCATTATCAGACGGTTACCATGTATCACCAAAGTACTCGTCAAGACGAATCATACGAACCCAATCTCGATGGGGTTGTGTCGTTTAATTACCGAGTTCCTATGGCCATCTTCCAGCTCCATCATCAGACCCTGGTTAACATCTAGAACCAAAGTACTCGTCAAGACGAATCATACGAGCCGAAACTCGATGGGGTTGTGTCGTTTAATTACCGAGTTCCTATAGCTCCATCATCAGACTCTCGTTACCATCTAGCACCAAAGTACTCGTCAAGACGGATCAAACGAGTCCAAATTCGATGGGGTTGTGTCGTTTCTAGTTCATAGTTTAATTACTGAGTTCCTATGGCCATCTTCCATCTCCATCATCAGACCCTGGTTCCCATCTAGCACCAAAAAAGGAAAAAATGGAATGGGAAAGAAAATTGTTGTTTTTAGTATTTTCCTCATATTTTTTACGTTTTTCTCTCCATAAGAACCTTCCTCAGCTTCATCAAACACAATAAAAAGAAATCAGCCAAATCGTCTCAGCCGTTCTCGAGTTTTGCGATTAGCAACATATTTAGCGATTCATTTTTATTTATATAGATTTATAAAGATGATTATGATGATGATGACACAAAATTTCGATCACAGGTTGCCGTCTTGCGTTCCCCTATGCATTCTTCTGATTAGTCAATTTTGGTAAATCCAAATTTGGATAGATGGTCCTGTCGGAATCTAGACTACCAGTACGCCCCTCGCCGTTAAAATTACCCTGAATGATTATGTTGGTTGGTAGGTTGAAACGTCGCGGGACCCAAACCCACTAGAGTTTGGGTCAAACACTCAAACCCACTAGCTTTACCGCTAGGTAATGCTTGTTCTAAATCCTTCTGCTTGGCTTCCACCATCTAAACAATATTGATACTTTACTTACATTAAATTATTGAAAATTTAATTAAATTCCTAAAGTTTTCATTGTTTACCTATCTTCAAGATGAAGTTTATTTAAGAGCGTTTACGCCGCACACTAGCGCCGCCAATGAAAAAAAAACATATCTAGTAATTAGAGATAGAAAATCAAATTATGCTCAACAAACTATCTGAATAAAGTAATTTAGCATTTTTACATCACCTAATGAACACCTGACATGTTATGGTTTAGTTAAATATGGCGTTATAGTTAAAAGTGGCCGTAAATTCAAATAGTTTGTTGAGCATAATTTGATTTTCTATCTCTAATTACTAGATATGTTTTTTTTCATTAGTGGCGCTAGTGTGCGGCGTAAACGCTCTTAATAAGGAGTAAGGCTGAGTAATCTAGCTCTTGTTCATACCATTGCCCTCACTAAGTGGAGGAGCTATGCAATTGAAGAAAAACAGTCTAGTCTAGAATTGCTAGAATCTATAGATTAGGTCCTTACCTATGAAATTGGCGTTTTGTATGATGATTTTTAATAAAATTGAATTTTTCATACTAACGTTTTTTTTTATTTTCTTAGCATCTATTTATTTTAACACTATAAAAATTGTAGAGTAGTGTGTTTATTTCCCTAGCTAAATATAGCAGACATTAAAAAGAAAAAAAATCAAGTCCCTTCAAAGCTACAATGAAACAAAAGGACAATTTCGCGAACAAAAAAGTTAGTCAATTTGAAAAAAAAATTGGCGATTAAATTGAAAATTAATAATCATTGTTATTACTGAAGCCTAAGTAACATGGTCCTAATTAAAGGTGTATAATAATATTAACAACCGGTATTAACTTTTAGAAGTAATACATCTTTTATTAAGTGAGAAAAAGACTTCAATTTCATAGGTAAGGACCTATTATTAATACGTAAAGCAAAAACTTTGTACCCCTTTTTACGAAAATTGCGCGGACGGAGGAGTACCTATAAAATTTCGCACACTTGTAGTTTATATAGGGAAGGAGTGCAGAATGCTAATATTTTTTTTAAATTATGCATAAAAAATACATTAAATTAAATAAACATTGTTTCATACCTTTATCAAAAAATTTAAAAATGCAAGAGGAGCGGCTGAAATCTGTCAATGCCAATGCAAACTCACATTCTATCTTTTTAAATTTATCATTGCTTAGGATACAATCCGTGCCGCCTTAATAAAATATTGTTTAGTAAACAGCTTTTTATAAAAAATACGGTCGAATTTCGACCACTGGGTGACCACTAGTCGCATTAAATTTTTGTAGGTAGTGTTCATCAAAACTGTGTATTACATTTATTTTTATGTACTTTTTTTCTTCTTCTGTGACATTTATTTAATCGACGTTCTTAGGCGCAGTAAAAGTGTCAAAATTAAATGAAGCACTTCAGTTATCTCCTTTCATTTCTTTTTTTTAACTCTTAAATATTTTGGAATTTTTTTGAATACCTTAAAACCTCAAAGTTAAGTAAAAAATGCTGCAAACTTTAGGTCAGCCTTATCCTACCAATGTTTATTTCTGCTTCTTTTCAAAGGATCGAAGACTTTTTTAATTAATATTAATAAAACTCGTTGATTATTTCATATAAAATATATTTTATTTAACTTTTAATACTACTGTCTCACAACATAACCTATGTATTTACATTATTTACATAATGATTTTTACATTATACGTAGGTAGGTATTTGAATAATTAAGATATATTCTTTCTTAACGTTTAAACTAGCCTACAAGTAGGTATTCAAAGATGTTATATTTAAAACCAAAATTAAATTATCTACCTGCTAAATGGTTAAATTAAATAACAGATCAGTTGTATTGTCATAGTTGCATATATCTAAATAGTTTCGTATTTAACTTTAATTACATTGTAAGGCACATTTATCACAATACATAATAGATTACCGATATGTCTACGAGGTAGGTAGTATCGACGACTTTATAATATTAATAACAATATTTACAATATTAAGTAGCTATTGCGAATCATGCCCGTCTTATACAATGCACTTGAATTCATCCTTAGAAGTATAGAGTATTAGAATCAGCCTTCACCGAGCAGAGCGCTGATGGTAAAGCTTTTGATGCGACGGCAGGGCGTTGGTGCCGCTGGGGGCGGTGTGGGGGCGCGCGGCGGGGGTGGGGGCAGAGCTGGGCCCCACGCGAAGGCGCCTGCCATCGGTGGACCAGGCCAATGGCTGATCGGCATAGACATAGGTAGGTGCCCTAAGTATGGGAAGTCAGGGTAGAAGGAAGGTGGAGGTGGAGTGATGTTTTCGGGGGAGGCGACGAGTGGGGCAGGCGACTCTGCTAACGGGGGCGACCGGGGTGACGTGGAACGAAGACTGCCTTCTTCTGAGCAGGATGAGGCGGCGTCGGAGCACGGCCGCTTGGCCTCGGGAGACTCGGAGTTTGTGGGTTCGTTGCTGTCTGTGCCGGAATCGGTGTTCTTTCTCTTGCACTTGGACTGACCGCATGCGCGAAAGCCTTTGGCGAAAGGGTTATTGTCGATCTTCAGCTTTGTGATGCGATCATTCTGCGAACAAAAGAAATTAAATTTAGTAAAATGATTTTTTATTTAATATCTTCGCAAGTCTTAGTTGACTCTTCCAACTATCTTTCCTTTCCCGGCTTAATTATCCTATATATACGTATATACATGAGCTGAATGCTGAAAGGCAACCTTCTCAGTTGCATAACCACAATAGGTTAATTCTATTAATGTTAAAATTAAAACTTATTATTTATGCTCTTGATTATTTATTTTCCTATTCATATAAAGACAAACATCAAAATATGTAAAATGGTTACGTTAAAAGCGAGTGCGCTTGCATTTATCACAAAACCAATTCAGCCGTCAAAATCTTCGAATACAAATGACCCGGACGGTAACTGTTATCTCGTTTGGGGAATGCAATTTAAACATCCGTTTCCGTATACATCTCCCGCGCAGCTAATAGCTTGTAAGGGATAATTGTCGCACATGTGCCGTGAGGATGGCGACAGGCCAATTAGCAACGCGCGCGAGCGTGTCGCCGTCGCGCCGCCCGCCCGAAAACGCACTGAAAAACCTCTGACGCCACCTCACCGAAAAACCTAAAACCCAAACACGAAACCCGACACTGGAAACACTTCTGTTCCGCAGTTTGCGTAAGTGACAACACCGATTCCTTTCAGACACATTCGTAGTTGAAAGTGGCGCCTACAAAACTAAACAAACATTTTTTTGTTAGTAACTGTCAGTTCGTTACCAATATTTGACCATGGAAGGTATGCACGTTTCTCGAGTATTATCTGGCGAAATTTCGTCCGCAAATAGTCCCGTGGCGATACGCGAAGTGACTCGTAAACGAGTGTTTGTTCGGTGATAAGGCGGCGCCGGCGGGTGCCGTTTGCTCAGCGCCACTAGATAACCGAACAGTCCGCCGAGATAGCGACGAGTGCTAAAAGCCTGTTATTAGATGACTAAAACACGCATTTCGAACGCGTCGGGTAGCAGGGTGCGCCGGCGCCGCCCCCGGCCCACCCTGTCGCCCGTGACGTCACGCCTCAAACTCGCCGTCGACGCTTTTACTTTTTGCATGACTATTTCACATATTGGCGACTGTCGCCACGTTTTTTAGTAATGTGTAATTAGGGTCTGAGTAAAGGACATCACCCATTTCTGCTACAATATTTTTTGTAGTACGAAAATTAATCGTGTTTTCGAAATCCATATCTTGTTTACAGGATACCAGGTTTCTCAATATTTATTTAGTGCCTAATAGGTTAAATACGTGTCTGGGAACAAGAACTGTCTAAGATGGAATGTTGCTAATGCCCAGACAAAAAAACGAGATAGTGCAAAATTGTTGGCTTTGAATAAACATGTAGGTAGAACAACACCCATTTTAAAATTATGTAAAATGGGTGTTGTTCTATATTTTTTATCTGTCTATCTATCCTAACTTATGGGTTGTTACAAAACAACAATAGAATCTTGAAATTTGGTACCAACACCGTTAGTTTCTTTTTTAACAACACACTTTATTGTACTATTCAATCTGTAGCACAACGCATATGCCACCTAGTTACGCTTCCACATAATAAGTCGGCATTACGAAAGGGTCTTTCTAATTCGTTGGTAATTCGCAACAAAGGTTGGGCGGCAAGCAGTCGCCTGCGCATGCATAATGCGCAACGATACGGCGCGCTCGTTGTCCGTGGATAGATGCCGGACAATTCCGGGATTATCCCTCAAAGCTACCGGCGGGTAATGGACGCGAGAGGGCGTTCGCGCCTCGCTGCAGTCGATGCGACAAAGACGCCGCCCGCCGGACTAATTACACGAGGTGGATTACGTGAGCTGCTGGCCACCAACGGTAAACGTTTATTTAGTGTTGGGGAACAAACAGCGGGAGCCCTTTGGTATATTGTTCGACGCTACATGTGATCTAGCAAATCGGGTTACACATCTCGTTAATGCGATACAACCCTCCACCAACGCTTGGTCCTGCTTACTTTGCGGCATACGCACCGGCGGCGCGGGCGGCGGCATGCTTATTATACTGAAAAAAGCAGTATTACGGACTAAAATCGGTCATGATTTGCGATAAAAATGTATGTAATAGTTTTTACACATGCATAGCGTCTGTCCTCGATCTGCATGCAACGCGTGGTGCGATATTTCGGTCATGTTGCACGAAGAGGTGCAGATAACCTCCCAAGTAGCATTTTATTCTCTTTAAAAGGCCACATTTATTTCACTGGTTATCTCTTAGCATTTTCAGTGGTCACAGTTGGTTCATCGGCTGCAATAAAGTGAACATGTCCACCTATACCTGTGTAAGGCATGTATAGGGGTGTAAATGTGGCCTATTATGTAACTATTGGCGTTTTGTCAGGACAACATTACTCTTCTAGCCAGCTTTCATTTTCAAAGCTGAACAAGAGCGGTTTAAGAGAAGTAAAATTCGGCATAGGCTGTTCAGAGGTTTACATATACGGTGTTAGATTGCTGGCATTATAATATAACACATGTGAACATTATTGCAGCCCAAAGCTGTTATATATAACCTTTTATGAAGCGCTATTCAGTTGTTAGTGTTAGCAGGTCTAGTTTATGATATATTAATCAGCTAATAAATTATTCTGTAAAAGAAGCGTTTAATGAGTTCACATGTACATGAAAGGTATTTACACGCACCATTATTGATATCTAGTAGCACCGATAGCAGTTTATTTGTTCACGAGGACCACACTGTTATCCTCTATTGGTACACATGTGAACCTTTCTAGAGCTGACGTCATTATAATGGTACACGCGTGAAACTTTAAAGAGGTCACAACACTAATTTTGAGTTATAATGGTTCACTGTAGATGGAGACAATGACCACCATTTTCACTTTTAATAACCTATAATATTTCTATATTAATTTAAGATTTTGTCACTTAACACGGAGTTTTCGTTATTAATTTTATGGTTGATGTTTAAATACAAAACCATACAACGATTTAAATGCCAATAAAACAAAAATATGAAATATTGCTTTGTTTGTATCTGCTTATTTCGATATATTTATTTGATAAAAAGGCATATAGCCGAGGCGCGTGAAAATTTTAACTATAAATATGTATGTACTTTACAATAAATTTACATTACCCCGTAATATTAACACAATATCATATATAAACACCTGATACTACCAGTGTACTACCAGTAACAATAAATCACATCAAAATGGCTGTTAGACACGATTCGACGATGGCCATGGCCGTAAGTTATCACAAATTAATATTTATTAAAAAATGTGGTACCAAAGTGATTATTTGAGGAAAAAGCGGCCTAATAGTTGGTTTTAGGTACACTTGTGGTTTGGGTTTTGGATAATCGGCTGTATAATTGTTCACTTGTTACTTATTATAACTCACTTGTCTGTATGAATAACCACACGGAATCTAATATAGTGCCGTTCAACAGCTTTAAGACCACAGTTCTCTCTTTAAACTACCATTAAAGATCTACTATACTACTACCGTGAACCTTTTGTACACTCAAAGCTGAAAAATTTGTGCCCAAATGGGTGGTACAAGGGCTGTATAGCATGCTAAACAGCTCTTGTGCAGCTCACATAGACAGCTTAAAGAATAAATGTGTACCGTAAGTCAACCGCTATAGAACCCCCAATGCTACTTGGGCTTGAGCGTCTGATGGTGACGGGATAAATAGAAGGTAAAACACCCGACCGGAGCCCAAAGCGCTGGTCAGACCAGATCTCCGAAAATCTGGAGATGCCCGTAAGGGCCGCACTCCATCAAGCAACTGAGCCCAACCGATGGAGACAGCTGATTGACCGGATGAAGCGGAGTCACGATCCTCAGCAGTGAGGGAACAATTAGGAAGATAATAGTTTACAAACATTGAGCGTAATACCAATTTATCAACCATAACTAGAGCAGTCGCTTACAATTGTACAATTACAACTGATTGGTTTTTTCGGCAATAAGCCTGTGGATCTCGGGAGAGCGCGGGATTACTTGCATAGACTTTCACTATCAGCAGACGCCCTCCTTGGTCGAGTGGTTTGCACACCGGTTTTCATGGTGTCGCCATGTCTGAGGTCCCGGGTTCGATCCCCGGTCGGGTCAATTTAGAAATTATTGTTTTTCTAAATTGTCTCGGGTCTGGGTATTTTCTATGTATAATAAGTATATATTTAAGTATTTTAAGTATGGTTTATCCGTTATCTAGTAACCATTTAACGAGTTTCATAACGCAGCTTCTCTTGGGCTAGATAATTGGTGTGAGTATAGGAAAGTTTAGTTTAGTTTATCAGCGCTCTCACGTCGTCGCTTTTTACAATTAATTTATTTTGTGCAATACTGACTCAATATATACCTACAAATTTTCGTGTTCGTCGAATATCATGAATTTAACTACTGTTCGTATTCGCTGACTAGATGTGAGAGTACTCGCGGCTCGCCGGACTAATTAAACGAGGTGGATTACGTGAGCTGCTGGCCACCAACGGTAAACGTTTATTTAGTGTTGGGGAACAAACAGCGGGGGCCCTTTGGTATATTGTTCAGCGCTGCATGTAATAAGTAAATCGGATTAGGGCACACATCTTGATAATGCGATACCGTGTATTACTACGACCCTCGGTAACTAAATAAGGAATAATCAGTCCAATATTGCATAGGTAAAAATGTTTTAAACCACAGGATTATCTACCTGTCCTTTGCTATATAGGCAAAAACTTCATTTATACTGTTAAGAAAAAACTACATGCTAACTTTAAATAGTCCAGTGGATCGTATACACGCACCTTTCTTATAATATTTAAAGTAGCAAAAGCAGTTTTACTATCGGACATTACAAATTGAAACTAAAAATGCAAGTAAAGCTTTTCTGTTGGTTTCTATGCAGATGGTGTTTATTTATTTACCCATTAGGTATCACTATAAACTACTGAGGCGACCCAAAATCGTTATTGTAGTGTTAAGAATAAATAAATACAATAAATAAAAAGCTTTTGTTTTTAAAACGATTGTTATGTTAATTATTCGCATAGGAACAAACAATTATGTTACGTATACGTATAACGAATAATCGCATAGGAAAGCTCGTTCTTATAATTTTTTTTTGAAGAGAGATTACTGATTTCCTCAAACTGCATTTTCAGCTTCACCGGGCTTGTTTGGGGGCGGCGAGAAACTTAAAGGGTTCCTCAAGCCGTTTGAAACGAATCACCTTCGGAAATTTTTTAGAGGGAACGGCATCACGCACTAGTGCTTGTCCCCGTGCCCTACTAGATTCTCCGAAGGGTACGGATCGAATCGGAAGTGGAACAACCCGAGGGCGCCTCTAAAGGCTCGGACCTTGGCTTGGGTTGACCGGGCCGTGGTAGAGGACCTTTTTATTATAAGCACCTAACCTGCTCTCGAATGCTTTATCTCAAAACTGATATAAATAACTGTAAATATGGTTATCCGTTCAACTAGCTAGCCCAATACTTAATTTACGGTCTAGTAGCCAGAAAGCTTACTCATACGTTTTTCACATCAATACAAGGGACCGATAGTTAAAGGAATCACCGTTGTTCTTATTCACGGCTTTCCGCACCCGAAAGCGGCGCCGAAACTCGAACAATACACACGATGTAGCAAAGAGGCCGAAACTATCAAATTAGTAGTCTACTTTTGTTTTGCTAGTTCTTACACAATGCCCACTTGACGGAGCGCGCAGTGCCGGCATCTCTTGATTTTTTGCGTAAACAGAGACGCGCGTAAAAGCATTGGCGCCTTGTAGTAGAGAAAAAAAATATCGGCCATAAGCGCGAATCGCTTTGGCTTGCGTTCCGGGAAACTTACTACGATTTCTAAGAAGACGAGGTGTGATGTACGATAAATTTATTATGGGTTCCCCGATGATCGTATCGGATAGAGGTAGGTCTGCTGTGTGGAATCACCCGTACCGACTCGTACTTGATAGTTTGTAGTTTGTATCTGAATTTGTAGGCTACGTTTGATCTCGAAATATTTTCGTAGCATTTTTAATGCTATGTAAACATTTAAGGTACCCTTTACGTACCTCGCCGCCCCCCAAAAAAGCCCGGTGACGCTGAAAATGCCGTTTGAGGCAATCAGCAATCTCACTCAAAAAAAAATGTTGTGTTTCGGTAAATATGAGATAAGATAGCCAGTGCCTAGTTGTGGATAAGAGAGAAGTGCGCTTCCACTATTATCCTTGTCATCACATAACATCAGGTTGGATGAAAGCACGGTGCTTACCGTAAGGTATTTAAACAAAAACTGTGTATCGAGATCTCTCACCTGGTACGCGGTGACGGCGATGAACTCCGTCTCCTGGAATGAGAAGGCGGCGTGCGGCGCGCCCCAGGCCAGCGCAGCGGCGTCCCGGGCGCGCACCACCAGCACGCGCGGCCGGTACTTGTGCATGGAGGTCAACACCATCTGCCGCAAGAGAAAACAGCACTGTTTAAATTATGCGAGAAGTGAGTGGCCTTACAACTCCGCCACCAAAATGGACATTTGGTAGTTGATTTTAAAGTTGACGACCCGAGTAGTGGTATCTGCGAGTTGTACTCTTAGTGCATCGAGAAGTGAGCGAGTTTACAGCTTCGGTAACCTATCTGGATATTAGGTAGTGGACTATACGTGTCCACGGGGCAACTAGCTCGAGACACTAGTCTTAAAAGTACCGGATGAAGGATGCGTACCGGCGTGTTCTGATCTGGCCTTATGACCTGACGTAGATGGTCCTTGTGCTTGCGTTAGGATGTCTGATACCTAACTTTATAACCGTAAGGTTGGAAGGGGGGTCAGTATAAACTTTAAAGTAGTGTTGTAGCAAGGTGTGTTTAAATTATGCTAATAAAAGAATATACCCATAAAAATAGACAATTTAAGCCTATTTTTTCGGCACAGTTCTCTTCACCAAATAACAACATAGATTTTCATTGAAATTTCACGGGATGTTTTCCCGTAGTTCCTTACCTCTAGCAAGCAGGTGGTCTGTTTACTGCTAAAGGCTAAAATCAGTCGCCGTCCCCTATTTTAAATGACTAATGAAAAAAAATTGCGTTCGCTGATTCCGGTCGAACACGTGCCACTAACCTACCTATACATGGTTATTTGAAAAAACATCAACAACCTCGCACGACTAGATAGCTAACATGATAGACAACAACATTTGTTCTACGAGATTTATCATAACTCAATACATTAATTGAAAATTATTTTCCAAGCTTTTATTGTACTGTCGTAACATTTGTAAGTCTATGTTCCATTCACATGCGAAAAGGCGACGCGCGCGACGTTCGTGATGCGATGCGCACAGATATAAGAACATTCAGACGTAAAATTAAATTGATATTATTTTATTTCTGTATGAAAGTAAAATGTGTCAAATTATCAAAAGTCGTAGAACAAATGTTGTTGTTTATGATGTTAGCTACCTAGCCTTGCGAGGTTGTTAATGTTTTACAAATAACCCTGTATATTATACAATAACTACCTTACTTTGACACTGACCAGGGGGGTAACCACGAACTCTTATAGCAGTATTATTGCAGTTGTGAAAACGAGACGCGTGTAGCGGCGAATATACTCGGGTCTCTTTTCCACAACTGCAATAATACTGCTATATAAGAGCTCATAGTCACGGGGCTGGACCTGAGATTAATGCTTATTTAAGATAACAATAATGAAGTTTTCTAACGTTTAACGGATAAGCGTTCAAGCCATGAATTCGTAAACCCTACGGTGGAGAATGTGTACTGTGAAAACGCCGCAAGAGCCTTATACAAATTTATACAAACGACCGGGAAGACACTTAACCGAGTGTTATGTCATCATTATCAGCTTAAAAACGTCCCTCTGCTATGCTCAGACCTTTCCACATGAATGTAAGGAATGAATTTCACACATGGAGACCGGACCATAACCTACTGTTGACCGAATTCGGGTTGGTGGAGCTTGACGTCAGCCATCTAACTACAATACGACGACCAATGGTTTAACATGTCCTTTGATTTTGAAAAAAAAACAATGAACGAGACCAAAGGCTTGCGATTCTAAACACGAAATGATGATGATGAAAATTTATGTTTTATTATGTATTATAATATGTACCGATCGTTGGGGTAGGCCTATGCCCAGCAGTGGGCGTCATATGGCTGAAGATAATAATGATGATGTATTATAATTATATCCTTCAAAAAAATTAAAAAAGTTAAATTTTACGCCCGAATAACTTTGATGTTGCAAGCGTTTATAGGCAGTGGTGCTCGCTTTCCATCTGGCGTACCTATCGTATTCGTATTTTAATACGCCATATAAGTGGTGTAAAAAATATGTATTTTGTTACATAAGCTATAAAATATTTGCATTTAATCATGCTGCCTTCAGTCTATAGTGCTCTTTAAAGTACCTATTGCATAATTCTTAAAGACAAGTTTTTGAGAAGGTAAAAAAAATAGAAAATGAAGTAGATTTAAAAAAGTAATTTTAGTTAATGATGCAAGCTATGCTTTAAATTTATTCAAATATGCGTTTTAAAGACACGGAATTAAAATATTACTACATCTTTTTAAAAGGTTTCTAAAACTAAATAATAAGTTTCAGTGAAAACTGAAGAGCTGGGATGATGCAGTAATATTGTATATTGTATAATGATGCCTAACCATAACAGTAACAAAACTGACAAAACGCTCCATTAAAATCGTAATCCTCAAATCAGTAAAAGCTGTGCGTAGGCGAGACAGGCGCGACAGGCGCGGACAAATGTCTGTGTACTTTGTTACACACATTGATCAAAACACTTGCTTAGACCTTAAAATTATATGCAATAAGGTTTAATATTCCAGTGTCATTTTCAATGTCCCGTTGACTGAAAGAAAGCTCTTATGGTACTTGAGGCGCGAAAAACGCTACCTGCGCAGGAGCATAAGTATCCACCACTTGAAGCGTAAAGGGTTTACTGTTTTACCACAAAGCGTATCAATTTTTATTTCTTTTTGAAGCTTTTTCAAAGAATACAAAGTACAAAAAGCAAAATATAATACAAAGTGCAAAATCGGCGCCAACCTTAAAAGAAACACAGATTTCTTTGACAACCATTTAAATAAGAAAGATAGACTTTATAAGGTTTCCAACTCAATAAGCTGAGGATTTTATTTCACTTTGTATCTTGGTTGTTGGTACTTTTTGATTTTCTCGCATCTATTTTAAAAGTGTCAAATAAAATATAATCATCATTTTCATCATTATTTCAGCCCGTGTGCGCACCCACTGCGTGATATACCTAAGCCCTCCCTCTATTACGCTAACTTAGCCAGAGCCGCGCTAGCCTCGTCCACTGTCTTCCTTTGAATAATATAATATTCAAAATGTTAAATGAAGTTTATCTAATTATAATACATATCTTGTATACATGCAGTACCGTTACAATGTGATAAAAACTATATATTTGTTTGTTTATTGTTATGTTGTTATGGCGCAAAACTTAGATACGATGGGGAAACTAGCCAGGCGTACCAAAACCAAGCAAAATACAAAAGTTTCAGACCAAATATTTACATAATAAAGGGCACGATACTTGAGACAAAAGTTACAGCTACAAAAAAGCTAGAAGAACATCGCTGTATTCCGCAAACATGTGCCGAGGTGGTGTCTAGACGACTTACGACTTTTTATAGCGTGTCGGCCGGTGAGTCGGCGGGCGACGATCGTGATGAACGCACGGCGCCGATCTATTAATGCACTATTAACTAATTGACTCTTATCTACAACTGAAAACGAATTTATCTGGAATTGGCTTTTTTGCAATTGCACGTTTTAAATAGCAACGCTTAATGACGACATGGCTTTTTGTTGTTGTGTGAGTGGCAACTCGGTTATAATTAAAATAGGTATGTTCAAAGCTTATTACAATTGTAACTCATTGCGAAATTTATCGGTAACTCATTTCTTTATGTAACTACATAAGTTTTGGGTGGAACTATGAAGCTTCATTTTGTATTTCAATCAACTAACGTAAATAGATAAGGTATATATATGTAGTTGTAGAATAACTAAAGTTTAAATATGTATTATATTTTATTTTATTATAGGACAGAACTTTTAGTATAATAGCATTTTATTCTCTCGTGTTTATTTCACATTATAGAGAGATCGAAATCTCAGACTAAAATAGCATGTAAAACTAACTACTATTATTAAGTATTTGTTTAATTACAATGGTGTAGTGTTCGCGTAAAATTAAAAGAAAAACAACAGTAGAGAATGCCATTCCATTATTCTTTTCATATACTCAAAAACTCGTGGGAAAATCATCGTTCACTTTTTATTTTAATTTCACAAAAACAAAGCAAGATCGCCTTTGATCAGCATCAACCCGATTCCTGGCAGATACCGTGCCCGAGGTGTCACAAAGTTCCCAGCTCGCATGAAACAGACGGATTGTCAGATGAATATAAAGGCACCTCCGCGTTCGGAAGCTCGTTCATCAACTTGATAAGTCTTCGATCATATTCGATTGAAGTGTAGATTAAGATTTCGAATTTTCGAACTTGTGTTTTTTTGTGCTAATGAAATGTTTCTAGCATTCCTACAGCGATGAGAGTTTTTAAGCATTCCATTCGATTTTTAAATACAATTATATATTAGCTAATAGAGAAACTAAAAATATAAGCTTAAATAAAATTTAATATATCATGTAGAGTTTTTTAATTTAATCTTCCCATACAAAAGACTTCAACGTACTCTTTAATAAAAAATATTTTTTCTTATTTAAAGTTGTTAATTTTGTAATCCCACTGTTATATTTTATGCCAAACAGTTATATAACCAAATACTTATAAAATTTACAAAATACAGTGAAAAAATTAAACGCCTACCCGACCCAGCCAGGAATTGCGGAAGACCCAGGTTCGATTCCTGGCTGGGTCGGGTAGGCGTTTAATTTTTTCACTGTATTTTGTAAATTTTATAAATATTTAATTTAGCTTCAGTGCAGCAATTAGCACTTGAAAATAAAAAGTAAAAATTTAGTTATATAACCATCACTCTATTAACGTGCCACTGCTGGGCAAGCCTTCCTACATGAATAAATGCACATCGAATCACACTACGGAAATGTAGGTTAGTTAGGAGTTAGTTAGTAATCTAGGTTTACACAATAATACCCGTAAATGGCAGACTACCTATATAGGCAATGAAAAATTTGTAAAACTTGAAAAAGCGACGCCTTAAGTGTTAGTTAGTTCTACTGCCAACCATTTTAAATGCTGCTTTCACTTTTAATGTTTTTTCGCCTGAATTTAACTTAACGCTTCCCATTTTAAATCTAAAACATGTTTTATCGAAAAGCATGTGTCTTTATGTTTCATTTTGATTTTATCTAACATAATTAGTAGCGGCAGGCGATCACTGCGTGACAACGATCATGTAAGATGATAAAAAAGGTTAGTCAATGTTTCCGCAAAACGACCTCAAACCGGTGTTTAGGACGAGGGGGAGATTTTGTTTAGTGATTCGGGTGATAACATCTATAGAGAAAAGTCCTCAGTTGGAAGGGCAAATGAGCGGACAGGTCGTAGATTTGATTGCCTCGACTTGTAGCAGTTGGTTTTTTAGAGGAATACTATTTTCTAGCATTCATAACAATATATATATATATATATATATATATATATATATATATATTTTTTTTTTTTTTTTTTTTTTTTTATTTTTTTTTTTTTTTTTTTATAACTTTTTTAAATATAAAATGTGTATACAGCTCAAGCAGTAAAAAAATATACCTTGAAATTCCGATTAATATAAATTTCGAAACATAAAAGTGCAACTTTTATACACTATTCGATCACGTTACATAACGAAAAACAGAATTTGTGTGGAATTAAAGCAGCTTTCAGGGGTGAAAAACGAAATGAGTAGCAACTTTGCCATACAATTCTTTGTATTCGTTAACGTGTTTGAATGCTGATATACAATACAATACAATACAATAGATTTATTGTCAATCATACTAAATAAAGTGTTACAGGTGGGTCTATATGTACTAACATATGACCCCTGTTGGGTATGACAATTTGAAACGACAGGCAGATTTTAATAGGTAGTTCATTATATATATATGTATATAGTTTTTTGATTTGAATGTTAGACAGAATAATTAAATTAATAATGACATTTTATTAAATGGAATTTGATTTTTCTGATCGTTGGAAAAAAATCGTCTTAATTATATTATAGTTATTATTTTTGTTTTTAAATTTTCTTCTCTGTTTCTGTTTAAGAAAGAGGTATATTATCTTCCTCTGCGGGCTTTTGCCAAGTATAGGATGTTAAGTGTGTTAATAATATTAATATTATTACTATTACTAAGTTTGTTAAATTTATATTTATATTTAAGTATGTTTATTGTTTATCTTTATAGTGGACTCAATTTTTATTATAGTATAGTGTGTGTTGAATACTCACACTAGACAACAAAAAAATGTATGTTAATTACTCGCGAGCAGAGTTTTTATAGGTCTTTTAATATGGAAGCTCAAAAAGGTATAACATCAGTGCCTTTTTTAGTTTTCTCGTCATAAAATTCATATTCCCACCTGGACAAATGGATTCCCCGCGATAAGAGATACTTGCTAACCAAGCCGAACCTTCTAACAAGTCGCCAAAGGTACGCCATAATCCTTTACAGTAATTGTCTTTTATTTTGAGAGCGTTCACTAATCCGTTTCTTAATTAGGCTCGATTTTCTCACACAAAGAATCGCAAGTGCTCGAGAGCGTCAAAAAATCGCTAACAAAAAGGGTAAATATGTTGAATAGGTTTTTTTAGCAGGTGTGTAATCCTCAAGTGCACAACAATAGGTTACATAGTTTTCCGTGCGAACCGCCAGGCTGCCGATGCCGGTATCTCGGTAGCGAGCCTCCTTTGTCGGGCACAAAGCCGCCCCGCCGCGCATGCGCCCCGTATATTTTCTTCTACTACACCCAAGCCCAAAGCACAAAGTGCAACCATGCGCATTTTGTTTTTTGCCCTCCCACGTCATAATAACGCATGTAACCTGTCCGATAGCCATGAATCGAGTTTGTTTTGATAGGAAAACGATACGCTTTGAACCGTAACTTACTAATAGATAAAGTTATACGTTGATTGATGTAATTCAGAGAGACGTCATTTTGAACACTGTAAGGCGAATGAGTTTCTAAACTAGAAGCTGCGAAGTAGAAGTGGTTATTATTTTAACGAAGGTGAATTCTTGTGATAAATGGTTTTACCAACATAAATGCTGTATTAGTATTCATATAAACGATTAGTACTTCATTAACCTTACACTTTGGAATAGTAATGCTGTGCTTTATTTAGCATAAAGATGTTTCCGTCTCCGTTATTCAAGAACTCTGTGAAATGTTACGACATCTGAAGGGATAGTCACAGTGGAAACCTGCTTATAAAACTTAGCTTATGTGAGAGCAAACACAAAGCTGTCACATTTACGAGATTTCTGTATGCGTTTTTCATCATTTAAGCAGCGTTTCTATAAACAGTACAATGCAAACGTCTTGAGCACATACGGCCTAGGTTAGGCTATCACTCGCAGGCGTCAACCGTCCTGTCCAAACAATCCCGAGCATAAAGAAGTACAGTTAGTTGCCGCGCCACAACCTCCATACAATGCTTTTCAGCTTATTTTGTTCCAGTGACGAAATACTTATAGACTTCTTTGTACGTCGAAACTCCTGCGGCGCATATTAAACGACCAAGTACATTTTCTAAATTAGATCTTACTCTGTTGCGTTAAAGTCGAGTTTAGGACGTGAACTATCAACCGTAACTATCTTTTTTATGCTAAGCGTTACGAAACGTGGTGGTGGTAATGGCTATTGAACTGTAAGACAGTCGAAACAAGGTCGAACATGGTGTGTTTGAACACTTTTCTTTTTGTGGGGAAGTCGTTGCTGGTAGGCGGTTCCATTGAAAGTATGTAGGTAGTGTTCAACATAGTCACGACTGGCATGTCTTAAAGTTTAAGGTTCTTTTTTATTTGAATAAAGAATATATATTTGAATAACATCTTCGACAATTCATTTGATATAGTTATGTTAATAATACTAAAATGCAACACTTTTGTAATATTTACGATCGTGGCTCACGACAATTAGAAACAACTGAAGATCTTATATCTTTCGTAAAAGAAAAAACTTGTGAGTCAAGAAGGTTTTCATTAAAAACAAATGAGTCAGCAAAAGATCGTCCGACGATTAAACCGTGTGATAATCTGTAATCACTTGAGCACCACATTCCGACATGCCAAGCCCGCGAATCCCGTACAACAATATTGTTAATAGCGACACACGGGCAATAACATCGGCGCAGTTAATGGGCTTCTCAAAACACGGATTAATGAACGACAGTACGGGTGGCGGCCAGAAAAAGCGTAATTACATAAACTGTTCTCAAAATTAATTAATACGCTTGTACAATCGAATGCCTGCGCCGTATAGGTGGATACAATATACAGCTACTAGGTACTTACAGGAAGAATGCATTATTTGAATGTCAACATTGAAAACTAGATGTAAGAATTCTCTCAATTTAGTAAGCGCTTTTCGTAGTAGCTAAGTAACGAGAATGGCCATGTTTAATAATATTTCCAGTAAATAAAACGAAAAAGGATGTCGTTAAATACCTAGTAGTAACGTTTAAAGTTAATAGGTACTGCTACTTTGCTATAACCAAATAAAGAGTATAACTTAGTTTTGTACAACGACTATTAAGAGCGTTTACGCCGCACACTAGCGCCGCCAATGAAAAAAAACCTAGAATCTAGTAATTAGAAATAGAAAATCAAATTATGCTTAACAAACTATCTGAATAAAGTAATTTAGCATTTTTACGTCACTTAATGAACACCTGACATGTTATGGTTTAGTTAAATATGGCGTTATAGTTAAAAGTGGCCGTAACGTCTTATATAACTAAACCATAACATGTCAGGTGTTCATTAAGTGACTAAATTACTTCATTCAAATAGTCTGTTGAGCATAATTTGATTTTCTATCTCTAATTACTAGATATGATTTTTTTTTCATTAGTGGCGCTAGTGTGCGGCGTAAACGCTCTTAACCGTTCCAGAACTAAAAGTCTAAACACACAATTGGAGACGCTAAGATGCACAAACGTTTTCGTTGCACGGTTTTGTAAAAAGTAAAGTATTAACAGTGTACTATGTGTGTATTACTTTGAAATTTGGTTGTTACCCCCATCCGTTATACGTTTTACACGTGTATTATATTGTATTTTTGAAATAGCAAGTATTTTACAACTGGTAAAAGATAGATTTTATCTGTTTTGGTGCAATCAGAGAAGATAGTGAAAACAACTACGAAAAGACAGCGATTAAAATATTAATATGCAAAGTATCTAACTAAAAGTTTAATTTCTTATTGCCATCGGAAAGGCTATTCTTATTCGAAAGCGCTCATTAAAACAAATAAAAAATATTTTTCTCAGTAAACAGATTCAGTAGCTAGTTATTATTATTAAAAAAAATATATAATTTATTATATTTTTTTTATTTTATTAAAAGGTAGTTTATTTCACATTAGTAGGTAAGTTTAAGTACTTTAATTACAACAACAGAAAACGGATTGTAGTACCTAGTGCTAGGAAGATCAATAGTAAAAGCGTTCTACTTACATGCCCTTGCGCATCCATAGTATTATTTGTAAGCTTGAGTTTGCTGAAAGACACCGGGTTGGCGGTCCAGTGGTGTCCTGGCGCAGGCGAATCCGGGTGCAGCATCAGCCGGCGTGGGGACTGGGGTTCAGCGCCTCCTGCCGCAGCCCACGCCCCGCCCGCCCAGCGCCAGCGCCGCCGCCCCACGAGAGACAGCTCGAGGAGAACGCAGTACTCTTCGCGAGGGTCGAGGCCGGCGAGCGACACGCGGAGTGATGGGAACATGCGTCTGTTGCAAAGAGAAAAAGGATTTTTTAAATAATTATAAAGGTAATTTTTTAAATATTATATTTATCGACTAATCTTGATTCTTGATCGAAGATTGACTGTCTAATAATATACGCAAGGCTTCGGCCTAAACTATTGGATAATGGATAAAAACTGTTAAACGGATGAAAAACATCACATCTCAAATTTTAACGCCATGCTGAAAACAAATGAAAGCAGTGGTTGGGCATTAGAGGGCAAGTCTTCTAGTTATATTCAGAAGACGAAGACAGAAGACAGAAGTAGGTACATAAATAGCAAGGTATAGCGTAGGTATACAAGTATTCAATAAATGGGTAAATGAAGTTATTATTTGAAGCTTGAATATAGCTATTAAAAATAATCTGTATGAATTATTAAAAGCTATAATAATAGGTTGGGGAAAAAGTTTCTTCGCATTTTTTAAGAAAATTCAAAACATTTTTAATATAGTTTATTTACATTTAACTAAAGTATGTAGGTGCCATTTTATTCGATATCTTCTTGCCATCTTGTAGGTAGGGACATAATCCAATTGCTATAGAAATTTTGGGGGCTTCTGATCAAAATAATGCGACAAGTGGTTTTGGCAGTCCTCTCGTGATGTTAACCTGACACTGTCTAAAGAATTCTCAAGAGAGAGCGAAACAGGTGGAAATCTGAAGTTGCAAGGTCAGGACAATACGGCGGATGCGTTAACACCTCCCAGCCAAACTCTTTTAATTTTTGCTGAGTGGCTAAAGGTGTGTGAGGTCTAGCGTTATAATGATGAAAAACCACACCCTTTCTGGTGATTGATTCCGGCCGCTTTCTCTCAACTTCTTGCTTTAATCTCATCAGTTGTTCGCAGTAGAGTTCAGAATCGATGGCCCTGCCTGGTGGTAACAGCTCATAATGAATAATTTCCTTCCAATCCCACCACACACACAGCATCACCTTGTTGCGAGTTAACCCGGATTTAGCCACAGTCTGTGAAGCCTGACCGGCCTTTGACCACGACCTTTTTCGCACGTTCTTGTCGTACGTGATCCACTTTTCATCACCGGTTATCAGCTTCTTCAAAAATGGTTCGGTTTCATTACGTCGTAATAAAGAATCACAAATGAGTACACGGTTCATTAGGTTTCTTTCAGTGAGCTCGTGAGGTACCCAAATATCGAGCTTTTTTGTGTACCCAGTTTTTTCCAAATGCGCCAAAACTATTTTGTGGTAAATTCCCAGTTCTTCAGCTACGTCGTAACTACTGATATGTCGATCTTGCTCCACTTTTTCAAAAATGGCATCCATTATAATCCGTAATAGGGCGACCAGAGCGATCTTTGACATCAAAATTTCCGGATTGAAAACGCACTGCACTAGGTCCATAAACATCGCAATTTTTTTTCGCGGCTTGCGTTGCATTTTTACCTTTTTTGTAGTAAAGTTTTAAAATGTATCGAAATTCTTTATTAGATTCACTCATCTTGCCAGCAAGAAAAGCAGATGAAAATCACACATTTTCCTAATTTGAATTTGGAATTATCTTCTTTAAAATTTAAACTTTTAATGATACCAAAACCAGCCAGATACAAATAGTATAACTAAAGAGATTTTATTACAAGTTCATACATACTTACTATATGCGAAAAGACTTTTTCCCCAATTTAATACATAAAAAGCTCTGTTATAATTTTAAGTAAATTATAAAACTACCACTAACATCAAGTTACACGAGTTGGAAACAAAATATAAATCACTTTGTGTGTGTTGACCTATAGACAACTGAAACAAAGAAGGTGATAATAAAATTAAGGCTCTCACAGACCGGTCCACTGCTTTTGACAATAGAATGGTTAGTACAGATAATAAAATTGAAAAGAAACAAAATCCAAAAAGTTTTTACTTAAGGATCAAAATTGTGTGTCATTTGTTTCCAATTTTATCGTGATTATAAAAGCGTGTGATCAAGGAAAAGTGTCGGCCAACGAGTGGCTTTTGGCACCCGTGTCTTGGCTCCCGATAGCGTCGTAAAAGAGATACAATGGCGCCGTGTTATCTCGGCGTGAGCACTGACCACCGGCCCGGCCACGTTGTAAATACCGATTGTCATAAAGCAAGGAACGTCATCATCGAAATGCGCGATGCATTTGTTGCCTTAACTGAACCTGATTTTATAAATAAATTGTGTGTACAATTCCGTTTACAGATTTCTAGACAAACTTAAGCTTATAAAATATGGTGCAGCTCTGACTTTGGAAAAGTCGAGGACATTTTAACGTAAGGCACAGGACAGAGTCTATTTCACAAATACTAATGAATTTTAAAGCATACTTTTAAACATATTAATATATATTTTTTGAATTTTAGAGAGTATATAACTTATGTTAATACGGCTAGTTTCTTGACTCACTAATACGAGATACGAGAATGTCAGATAGCCGAAGTAACTTTCATAAAAGCTCAAAATATAGGTTACACAAAGGAATACATAAAGAATATTGATATATAAAAATAGGTCATAGTGGGTGTGTATTTGACCCCTGCACAATTCGTCCACCTGACAAAAGGTCAGTGTAAATTCTATTAAAAATGTTTTTGTTATAAAAACTCCAAACTCACATAAGACACTGCATTCGACCCGTGTAAATACATGCGCATGACCCGAACAAAAGATGCGGGTCCAAACCACGCTCCCGATTTTTTTCACATTTTCCCGAAGACTTTCGAATAAGCACTCAAAGTTATGCATTAGGTTCAGATCCGGGGCAGACGGCGACGGCTGCCATCAGTCATAACACGGTTATCAGGCGGCGGCCTCCGGGGGCGCGTTAATGCAGCCCGATAACGGCAGCATCGGCTCAATTAACAACTAACTGAATTAGCCTCATTTAAACTTTACGACGCCAGCTACCGCCTTACGTGAGACCGGCCGTAGCGACAGGAAAACCATGAGAGCGCCCAAATTTATCAATATCTATTTTTTTACTATAAGCATAGTATAAAACAGAAGGAATTGGCAGAACATGGCGGCGGCCTATACTATACCCAGCAGTGGGTAGATAAAGGGCTGAAAATGATGATGATGTTAGTTTCATGTTAGTATTAATATTTGATTCGTTTTTATTTTTGATCAGTTTTAATCTACTTAAAAATTGCATGCCCGTTATGGGTACATTGTTGTAACTCAAATGTACTGCATCCTCAATCGCAAATTGTACACAGTTTAAGCAATAAACTATAATCTATTCTATTATTTTCTATTGATGAGGAAGTATACTTACAAATTATTTATACAAATATAAAAATATATACTTATTCTATATTTGTCCTCTACACGTTCGTTTCCCATGGTACCCAAAATTAATTGCGATAAAACTTTTTGTGTTTTGGCCGAGTTTCATCGTTCTCAGTAGCATACTACAGCGGTTAAACTCCGTTTGGATATAGATAGATAGATAAAACATTTACTTCAAAAATAAAGATATCAGAACATAAATTATCTCTACAAAAATTAGGAATTTTATTCTCAATTCGTCAACATGATTGATGTCACCTTTTCCTATAAAAGGAAGTAGTTGTTTGTTAATAAACAGATATAGTTTTTACTTAAATGTTTGCGTCAAGTTTTCGCTTGACAGCTAGCAAACTCACAGGAGAAGAAAGAACGTCCTGTCACTAGCATCCTTTATCGAGACATCGATGTTTACAAATTCTCAAAGTACATCGCAAACATACCGCGGGCAATACAAACACAGATGCGTATTCCGAACGACTTAAGTTTTTGTTGACGGTACATTGACAAATCCGTCCACTCCGCTACCGTTCGGTGAGATGGGGCTTATCACGCCGCGGTCCACTTATCGGCGCGTTTGAGTGCGCGCGCGCCGACAAAGAGGTGACGATACTGCCGCAAAACGTATGCGCGAACCACCACGACCACGACTCCGCGCTTATCTAAATAATGCTTTTACTACTAGAATCGATGGGAGCCGTTTCGATTTAATGCCTCGTTTGTTTATAAACGCAAATGTAACAAGGTGATCGTAAAAACGGGCCGTCATAAAAGCCCTTGAGACCGCTAAGCTGAAACACAATGGGACCACCAGAATCGAGCCGAATAAACTTCAGAGTGGGTCGGAAATCGGTAACAGCTCACCAATAGCAGCACGGGGGCGCTAAACGCGGATCACCGCCGCCCGGCCTCGCATCCGCACTCGAACTTTTGAGTCGCGACCGACATTCTTTTTTTTTTGCTAAACGCTCACGGGAACTCCGGAACTTGCATTTTATTGCGAAGAGAACAATCCTAAAATAATAAAAATGGAATTTTATGTGCTAATTTGGTCTTACATTTAGGTAAGTAGGTAGGTGATTTCTGAAGTGGTATTTGCTGATATTTTCATGAACATTACTCAGGTTTTACAACGAATTTATCTAATAAGTAGCACGGAAGATAATTCCAGTGCCCGATAATTAGTGGAACAAACACATTGTGTATTCATAAAGCTGTTTCTTTTGATTAGAATACAAACTTTATGTTTTTCAATACATATAAACTTTGAGGTTCCATTATGAATAAATGTTTAACATGGTTTAACGCAAACTCCTTATTAAACGATGGGTAGTTAAAAAGTTATGCCTAGGCACAGGCAGCCTATACCAAGGAAATTGCGTTCACATATTTATTATATTTATAGTTACACTGCTATAACTCATTTGGGTTGTAAACTGCCGACTGGCTCGCTAGTGGCTCTGCTCAGCCCAACTAAAACAAACAACGCGTCAAGTGTTCGTAACTCGTCACCGTTTAATGCCAGCAACTAACTTACCCCGCGTTATCTTTACTGCTAATTTCATGGGCCTTTTATCGTAAAGTTCAATGTTAGACTCGTTAATGCGCCAGACGAGCCCTGCACCCCGCATCTGGCTGGTCCGAACAGTTCGTAAACATAAACAATGTTAATTCTCAGCCCTTGAGATCCTGTGTGTGAGCTTTGATTAGCGTCCGCCCGAGAGGTCCGGTTTTCGGTGCCCAGATGTGGCCCGGGCATACTCTATTGTCCGTTCCATAAAAAACCGTACACCTGGAAGTGTCAAAATGTTCACGCGGACTGTAAGAGCGGGCGAACCGTGTGAAATAATACCTCGTGGCTCACACAAACTTATGTGCGTAGATACAGCCATTTAAAGCTTTTTTTATACTCCCTGTTGCTGCATCTTGCTCTTACAAAATACATTCAAAGGAAACATAATGTTATAGTTGTCAAATATCGAACAAACGAAAGAAAGTGACATACATAGTGGGAATTAATTTTGTATGTAGTTTGACTAGCGGAATCAATGTAGTGATGAAGTGCGAAATTCAAACTAAATTATTACTTAATACATTCTAGTTACAAAACAGCGAACCAGTAATTAAAACTCATTTAAAATAACAGTGGTCGCCCAGTGGTCGAAATTCGACCGTAATATTATTGACGCTGCACGGATTGTATCTTAACTAAGCAATGAAAAATTAAAAAAGATAGAATGTGAGTTTGGATTGGCATTGACAGATTTCGGCCGCTCCTCTTCCATTTTTTAAATTTTTGAAAAGAGTGTTATATACGTGTGTGTCAAATACATGGTAGTGTGTGTAATGTTTGTTTTATTGATTTAACGTATTTTATTATGCATAATTTAAAAAAAATATTAACATTCGGATAACTTTCTTTAAATAAACTATAAGTGTGCGACATTTCATACTCTTCCGTCCGCGCAATTTTTAAAAAAGGGGTACAAAGTTTTTGCTTCACGTATTAATATATAGATAATCAGAATAGGGGCATCAATCGTACAATAAAACCTTTTTTGCTCCCACTTAAATACGACAACACTTTGCCTCGCGTCCGACGATCTCGAATGGGGGCTTAACGTAATAGGCTTGGCGTAATGAGAGAGCACAGCCCATGCCCTTGCCATGACATTATTGCGCAACAAACAAATTGATATCGCCTGACAAAGCGCCGCCCGCGCCAGTACTTGCGTTGCAACGAGCCGTTGACAGATCAGCATCACGTTCACGTTGAACGAGAGACAACACTGTGTCGCCTCATCTCATACACTATTAAGGCGTTACACGTACCACAAACGTTATCTATCAAATCTGAGACGCAAATACAAACACAATTCCAGATTAAAATTAATAGACCTACTGACATATTTTTTTTCTCTTTATTTCGTTTAGGAGCCTTTGTTTAATAAATTGACAATGTCAGCTCCCTCTTATCTTAATCTTAAATGCTACAACAACTTAAGACTATTTAGAACAGAATAATTATGTAAGTTTAGTTTGTGTTTTGATATTGAAATGCTCTTTTCATGAAAACCAAATGAGTCAACAATCAACCAAACAACCAAATGAATTTATGATGATGATGCCGATGCTGGTGAAACCCACATCTTTCCTACTTACATTTAAAGTTTTAAACACTAACATCTCTTATTGTTTTACATGATTTCATGTTGACATTTCAAACTCCTTATGTGGTGATGAAGGAGAGGAGTATGTTAAATAAACGTAAGTTGATCCATTAAGAATGTTTTAAAAATAATTGCTATTTCATGTCCATGAAGCACAAATACTAATAACTATATTGGTTGATACCCATGTCCAGCAGTGGACGTTTATAGGCTGATGTTGATGATGATTTATTTATTTATTTATCATAGGCATACACGACAGGTTACAATCGCTGTTATCATTAAATTAAATCCCATTTTTTTTTATATTTACGGGTAAGCACAGTGCCTTTATCTCACCTGATGTTAAATGATAATAAGGCCAATTGGTGGAAACGCACTTCACCCAGGAACCTCAACTAGTGATGCACTGGCTATCTTATCTCTAGCTTCCGGAACACAACAATGCTACAAACATTGATGTTATGGCGACATATTTAGATAAGATGGTGGTAGCTAGCCAGGCGGACAAACAAGTCCTACCACCAACTAAACCAAGTACACAAACATGTACCGCCCGCTGGGAATCGAACCCGGGATCTCTGGGTCTAAACCGGTGGTCTTAAACACTAGACCACAGAGGCGGTTAAAATCCCATTAATAAAGGTTCCATATTGTGACCCAAAAAAAAATTCTGAGTGGATGACCCTATGTAGAAGGAGCAGATCCTGTTGCTTGCGACGCGTCTCCAGAGAAGTAAGTAACTTTGAAGTGTTTGAGCCTATCTGAGTACGATGTGAGTCAACAATTTAGTCCCATTCTAAAAGCTGCAATTCTAAGGCATTTTTTCTGTACACCTTCAACCTTTTCAGTACCTGGTAATTCGGAGACCATATGACACAGCCATACTCAAGAAAACGATGATGATGACGATGATGATGATATTGGTTTTACCATCAATTCGTTAGTATCAATACATATAGTATCCAGCTTAACATTACGTCAATTGTTATTCCCAGTAATATTACATTATCAGTTTCTTTAACGCGAACAAAAAACCACAACAATTCCCAAAGTACACATAAGAAATTGACAAACACCCTTCTCATCAGTCCATATGCTCGCCCCCGCAAGACAAACAAACAACGCTCATAAAGAAATATGTTTGTAACAAAACAAATAAACCAATTTGAAAGGCCCACAAAAAACCGTCCGAATCGTTTCGTAAGATGCAACGCGGCATTAGCATATTGATGGACGCAGTCTATCTGTCGTCCTTTGTTTAAAATCAGCGGCAGCACCTTCAATCATAAAGATTGTCACAAAAAACCATTTTATTTCTTTCGCTGAGTTTTTGCCCATTGCAACTGCAGGTGGCAAATGATAAAAAAATCGAAATATCGAAATCGTAAAACGAAAGGTGCAAACAAAAAAGTACCAATGACCTTTATTGCTTACACAAGATTTATTAATATTGGTGCAACTATAAAATGAATGATACGATAAAGGTTTTTGACGAGGCGCGTGACAGATTTGTGGTTCGATCACTAATAACCAACAATAAAATGGTGATCAATAATTAACAGACTCTTTTGTTAAACTTTATGGTAGAGGACCTACAGGCACGCAGGTTATGGTTATGGGTTAAGGCACGCAGGCATTGGGGGTTAAAGTTACTCGCGTCCGTAGTTTTACCTTTAAGACCCTACACGTGACCCCTGGGTGGTGCTAAATGAGTGACACTGTCTGAGTGTTAGAGCCATGCTGCGTTGCAGCACGAAATGGGCCGGCTCGCCCGGCGTAATACTACCCTCTCACAGAATATCGGCGTAAAACAATGGCACTCGTTGCTGTTGTGTTTCGTCCGGTGAGTGAAAGTACCGGAGGCCCATCTCTCACCCCTCCCCCCTCCCAATTCCTACTCCCTCCTCAAGATCCAACTCATTCCTCAAGGCTGGCAACGCATCAGCGATTACTTTGGTTTTGCGGTGTCCATGGGCGGCGGTGATTACTTTCCATCAGGTGACCCGCCTGCTCGTTTGCCTCATTTTAAAATAAAAAAAAAGGTACCGTAAATATTAAAAGCTATATTTCTTATAAAGCGTGACTACTCTTTGACCACATTATTAAAAAGGATTTGCAGTAAATAATCTTTCGAACACTGAGTGAAAGCTATAAAACTGTTGTGCAAACGTTGCTCGGTCGAAGGGCGGGGCGGGCGCCGCGGCGGGCGGCAGGCTCGCCCGCAGCACCTGCGCATGCGACGCGCTATGTGCAAACGTGCGGGTTACGAGACGCCGCGACTTGTACAAGCCAGATAATCAATCACTATCAAATTGACATCTTATTACAAGAATCTATCAATATAAAGTGAATCTAAAACCAGTTCGAAATTTTGGAGAAGTTTAATTTCATTTGAATACCTGTTTGTGATAGCAGACTTCAAACATTTGTTTTATACGAACTTTTTGCTTTAAAAAAGTTTTTAATGTCTTAGTTTAAAATTGCTAAACAATAAAAGAAGTTGCTCAAAACAATATCATCTCTTTAACGCTTATACAACTAACAGGAAAGAGGTTATTAACAAAACTCTTTACAAAACAGCCAACCGTTCTGCCCAAAGGCGGTTGCACGAGCGCAGTAAAAAGTTTTAATTTATAAATATTATCGGCGGGCCAGCGCCGGCGCCGCGCGTCCGCCGCACGGCCGTAAATCGCGAGTGGAAGGGCCGACAAAACGCACGGTAATTCAGATGACAGTGCGTGCAATGCGACAGAGCCCCGCCGCCGCCGGCGCTGTAACCACCATTGCGGCATTTTTGAGGAACTTTTGTACAAACATAAAAGCCCAAGTAAGCTCAAATAAACCTAACAAAGAATCTAGGAATTGGCACGATATTATGCATTATTTGCATGTATATATTTTTTTTAAATAATATCTTATTAATATGACTAGTAGGTACTTAAAAGTCAGGTCAAATACTCAAATGTGATGATTGTGGGAATATGATTACCCTATCGATGTCTTTTGTCAAAAATGTCCATGTTAATATCATTAATGTTCTACTGCCGTAATTAACAGCGTCATTTTTATAAACAGAACTAAAACGAGATTGTCTTTTTGCAAATATTGGATGTCACGCTGTAGATAGTTTGTGAGCGTCCCGATTGAAATTATAATTCCAATTAAAAAGTGGTATAATATTATAGGCCTATGAATGTTTATTAGTTGTCTCGTTAGGTCGCGCCGCGTGGCCGCCCGAGTCGCCGGCCGCCCGCACTGTGGTATCTGCCGCCTCATCGCAGGGGCTATTATGCGCCTTTTGACGCGCTCTGGCCGCGAGATCGGCGATACCACTTGTTCCGGGTACGACGTTTGCATGGACAAAGACGCCAATTCAATGACCATTCAGCCCTACGATGTTACAACGGAACTATTTGCGGGTACTTGATTAATTAACAACACCACACATTCGTAAGCTGGTTGCTGCAGTTCGTGTAAGTTGAGCAAGTTTAGTAAAGCTGAAATCCGGATGAGTGACCAAATTAGAAATGCCTAATTGCGAAGGCACGTTAAACCGTTGGTCTGATTGTGTGTAATAGTACCTCGTGGCTCACACAAACCTAAGTGCGTAGATACTGCCATTTAAAGCTTTTTTTTATACTGCCTGTTGCTGCTTCTTGCTCTTACAAAATACATTCAAAGGAAACATAATATTATAGTTGTCAAATATCTATAATATTTGTCTGATTGTTTTCGTAAGATGGTAGTCGTTAACACCCACCAAACCGCAACCGTCCTGTCCGTATAGGAAAGCCTGAGCCCAACAATGGGAATAAGTAAGCTGATGACCACGAGTAAAGATTTAAAATTAAAGTTAAAAAATATTCTTTTAAGTAGTTAAGAGGAAAATCTGTGCAACCAATTTTGCTGAACAAATATATATTTTTTTCCAAATATCGACAGAGCTGTAGTTTTATTAAGAATCTATCTAACACAAATCTTCGGCGAAAATTAAGTCTCATTTTATTGGATGGGCGCACCGGCTTCGGCCCAGTGGCTCGTTAGCCGCCGACCCTGCATAAATCACCGCGCTTTATGAGAACTCCCCATTTTTTAACATCGGCCCTAATGAAATGCGAGCGCAGTATGGGACCGGCGAGTGACATTAAAACACAGTCCTCACCGACAGTTTCTAATTATAATCCTGTCAAAGGCGCGACATAAGCAAAGAATTGATGATCACCTCAAGAGCGGTGATTTTATCTTAGATAGTAGCGATCGTGAAGATAGTAGCCGTTTAATTTTATACATCATATTTTTATTTATTCGGGCGCCGGTTGCCTGACGCGATGGGTCTGCGAAGGGGAGCCAGGCGGTGCCTTTGCATGCCATTATTATCTGTTGACATTCTGTAATGTCTTTTTTCTAATGGCAAAACAGTCATAAACATCTTACAAATGATTAAAGTTTGGGTAACGGTACTTTTGAATGACATCTACCGACGATAGGTCCATCGATAACAAACAAGCAGTTATAGTTAGATGGTCATTCGTTATAGTGAATTCTAATCAATTAAATGTATATTATAATGATTCAAATTTCGTATTGATATTGCTACACCCACACGACATTAATTTGGGAATAAGAAAATAATTTAGATTATTGATTATTTAATTATTATAAAGTGACCTTGTAACCGCTTATAGAAACAGTTTGGAACAAAATCAAATTGACCCACCCTAATTTTAGATGTCTAGACTGCCCTTTTAACACCCTCATGTTTACTGATCGCTTTATACCGGTAGCCGCTTTCATTAATCAAGCTTAGAGTCAACAAAACAACGTAAACAACATTTGTTGTACATAGCGAACTAACAAACATCGATCAATCAGTTAGCCACAGGATCTGCGCTCTCCCTAGCGTGATGCCGTACCTAGAATCATGAGGCACAGCCGTGCACAAGTTAATTGAAATTCTATGCTACAGGGATAGGATTGAAGATCGTGTGAAGTTCATAAAGAAATGAATGGCGCCAGTATTTTAGGAAGCTGTTCGCAGAAGCGAGAGGGCGAGTACTGCGAATCAAATGCTGCGCGCGCGCAGTCCAGCCGCCGACAAAGAGGCCGCCGCACGCGAGACTCCCGATTCACAATTAAGCCAGTGTGTGTTAATTGATATTAATACTGAACGCTTGGCGTAATGGCATAAGAAACAGCGAGTCCAGTAAGGCCTTCTCGAAAGATCTAGATCGGTTTGTAGACTAACGGTAACTAGATTTTATATTTGATGTTGGATTACAACTTGTAAGTAAGTTTCTTCAGCGGCATGTCATCCCGCTGCGCTGCATGTTTGTAAGCTCACGTCTACATTAAGCAAGCTATGGAAAATAATACAGGTGCCTTTTTTTTGCAAGCGAAGATTTTTTGTGTCTGTAAAAATAGGTCGCGATTTTTGGCTGTCGTTGGCGGGTTTAAAGCAGTACGTAGCGGGTCGCTGGTTTATACACTGGTTATATGACACTCGCCCGAACAAATGAAGACTTGGATTCTCGAGTCCGCTCACCGCTCGCTCCAGGGCCACACGCTGGCACGGAGTCGCGCCAAGGCTGGGAGCGGTGCGTGGCTCAAACGCGCCGCACGTCACCATCCAATTAGTGGGCGTTGCGACACTATCCTCCGCACTATTGACATTGAACCGCTGCCACATATTTCAAGGAATTCTCTCATCTGTCGCGTCAGTGCTCGCTAGTTGTTGCTACAGAGCAACTTGATGAGAGGGCGTTGCGGCGCAATCAACAAGTGTTTCACCGTGTCAACGGGCGTTGCTTTTAAACTCGTTCTATGATTTTGCTCCAGATCATATTGCGGAAAGATTGCAATTACTGGTACCTATTTGCTCCTATTAGTTTTTATGCCAACCCTTTAAATTTATTCATTTTGCCTATTTCAGTAACCCAACCCTAACGAACTAAAAGTAGATAGAAGAAGCTTTTGAAGTCTGCATGTAGGAAATCAGATAATTTCCATTCGTTTAACAAATTACGATCTAACTACATAAAATTACATGGAAAGCATATCGTCTTCAATCGTAAACAAGTACCTAATGTACCATTCGGTATGCACCGAAGCGTGGGTCCAGTTGAATTCTTGTGATCTCCGTGGGCAGGGGACACTTTATAGCTGAGTCGTGCTGCCGAGGGCTGGCTATCAGGATTCGGTAGCGGGCGATATAAATCGGAGCACGACCGATCGTATCGGCGGCGGAGCGCTGGGTGGCTCGGGCGCACGCCTTGTGCCCGCGCATCACACGTGCGCCTCATTGTAACTCAGTTTTTATCAAGTTTTTGGAAAGGGTTTCGTGTTATAAGACCTTTATGACACCGCTTAGTAGATGCGTGCTAAAAGTAACAAATCTTTTCTGAAACTATTTCAATTAATTTAATTCAAAAGGTTTTGGTATTTTTAATAGTGAGTTAATTAACTAAATTACCTCTTTTTACTACTAACAACAATGTTATAAAAAAACATATTTTTTTTCTCAGGTATAAGTATGTATAAAATGTTAGTACTTACCAACACCAACAGCTTAGCATTACCAAAAGTATTGACTCAACTATATTATCTCATTTACATTCACGAAGATGTATACAGCGCTGTCTCCTGGAAGAATCTGATTCAAGCTGGCGCCACAAGGCGGCTACACGCCATTGTAACGAGACGACACGACTCGGCGATCTTATCGACCGCGCCCTTTGATTCTAATACCCACAATCACATCGCTTCAAATAAAAAATAACATTAATTCGAATGCGATAAAGGTTATAATAAATACTAAACGTGCACGAAATATACCTCTATCGCTTAGGGAAGGGAAAACTCTTAGTTTAATAAAAGATACAAAGATACAAAGTACCCTTACAATTTACTCCACTAAAAATGTAAAAACTATAATACAAATTATCACATCATCATCATCATCATCGGCCTATCTTAGTCCACTGCTGGACATAGGCCTCCCCTAATAAGCGCCATAGCAAAAAATAAATAAATTATAAATTATAAATTATCACATGAAACAATCAAAATGCTTAGCTCAGAATAACTTCGTTTGTTTTACGCAACCACACGGAAAAAGCTGTGAGACGTGACGCAAGTGTTGGGTCTTAATTCCATAAGTAAACCTGAGTTCCTTCTTACCGTACTACTCGCTATTGTTTATCATTTCCATCCCTATCACCTTGACGGATAGCGGTCTACCGCTGTGCAGTTTTGCGAAACACTGACCGACTTTTCTGTAGAACGACCTCACAGCGGCGGTATTCCTGGACCATTACTACTTCGGGGCCTTCAAGAAACGAACTTAATCCTCAAAAGCCGGCAATCTGAGAGACCTATGGTGTCCCTGGATTTTGGTGATTGCTTACTGCCAGGTGATCCGTTTGGGCGTTCGCCACTTCTTCTGGCGGCTTCTCTTCGTAGGAATGACTCCATATCTTATGAACCAACGAAACTGACAATATAGGACCTCGGAATGTAACCGCGTCGTGTAACCCTAAGACTACATAACACCACTTCACGCTCCAAAGTAATGTTGCGTGAAATGTCACGAATACTCGAAAAGCAATTTCTTTTCTCGTTATCCTATGCTCAAAAAGGAGTACGCTCTCTCGACACTTCATGCACCATATTCCCTTAGTAATAAGAGCTACAAACTGTCAAAAATTATAATTTTCGTTCATGACGCGTACGTGGCCCGTCCTATCGTTATGATTGACGACGCACCCTTCACTGTATAATGATGGCTTTCTGGGAGACGCTTTATGAACACGTCTGCTGTACGTGGAAGCATGTCTGGAGCAGATGGGATCAGTGTCCCACTGGGTTGACGGTCGGCGACAGTTGGTAGCACACATGCATCGGGTTACAAACAGATCGCATATATATGACACTAGTCGTTCGCAATGAAAAGTTGATATTACATATATTTTGTTTGTGACGCTTTAATTAAATATTTTTAAACAAAATAAAAATAAATTAAATGAAAATAAATTTAAATGAAAGGAAATGAACTTTATTTACTAAACCAATATAAAGGATGATACAAAAATAGTTGAGCTGTATGTAGGTATATTCTGTCTTCATGGCAGATATATTATCTGAGCAAGCAAATTATTTTATCTTTATAAAATGAGATGAAAACTTATTTATGAGGAAAGCCGTAAAGCATTAGTCAAGCATTAGTAGTTATTATTGAAAACAACTACTTAGAACCATATTGACGAAAATTATGACCTAAGTGAGATGTATAAACAAATTCTTTTCCGTTAAAGTTCGTGGTACCAACTGCTTCACAATTTGATCCAGCTTTCGAATACTAGTTAACTACTTACCTACTTAAAATTATTTCACTAAAAGTGACAGAAGTAATCTTTCAACGGAATGCTAAAACAATTCCAGGCATGCATTCCTCGAGTTCGAACTGTCTCACTCGTCCACATTACAATTTGTTTCCGAACTGGCAGAGCCCGTGAGAATACATCCCGGCCTCAACGCAACATGTTAAACGGTTGTATCGGCTGATACCGATCTAACCCGAGCTGCTCGTTGGCGCCATAAAAACAAAACTTTAACAACGCCACTTTCTTCCGTAAAACATCCCAAGAATTTACGACGATTCAACCGACGAAAATGTTATAACCTAATGAGAAATTATCATCAGGGCCGCGCCGCAAAAAACGAATCGTGCCCGCTCCACGAATACACAGTGGAACATCTTTTTTCATCAGAGTTATACGAAATATTGCGTTCATGTTTGTTTTTTTTCCGTTCCTCGATTGTTTCAGACTAGGGACGGGCAGAAGCGCGGGAGTCCGACATGACTGCGCGGTTTAGTTCATCGCTTAGAAGTCTTTTTGCCCCGATGTTTTCTACAGTGCGAGAGATACATAGCCTGTCGCCTACAGAAACTTGTCGAGTCAGCCTATTTGATGAACGCAATGGAAGGTGTTGTATCTAAACCCTATTGACGAATCAAGGGTGAAGTGTTCCCTGGAGATATTGCGATATGATCGGTCGCGACGCGACTGGCCGGCGCGTGCTTCGGATTCCGGTCGCGACGCTCCCTTCAGTGAAATTACCCATTACAATAAATGACGCTACGCTTTTTAGTCCGTGACAAAAATTTTACAATTTCATCGAAGCTGTCATTACGGTAAACGCTTTCTATCAACGTTAAATTGGACAAACAAAACGTTTTAGATAAACTACGCGCCACGGTGGAAAGAGTTGAAAAGTAATTTTATGCTTTTGTCTTTCTTTTTTTGTAAGTAGTACCTACATTGGAAGGCAGGCACTCTACTGTGCATTAACCTATGTGTACAATTGTAAAGAAACGTATAATTTTCGCATCGCGAATACTATAGAGATATGAAACAAGTTTAATAAAAATTACAGTGTTGTCAACATCTGTGCCTTTGCACTCATTAACCAAGATTTGGAGCATGTGTGCAGAAAGGCCTCAGCTCGTCATTGACGGTCAATGTCAAGTCGCCAGGAGACAGTAAAGGGTGACGAGAGTCGATGTGGTGCTGGAAGACGGCTGACATAATCTGATAAGTGGCGCGGGCTCTGGGCGGGGCGCGCGGCGGGCGGCCGGCGCGCGCCAGGGGGTCGGCGCCCGCGCACCTCCCGCTCGCACGCGCGCGCCGCACTCCGCGCTAGAGCGGGACGCCCGGCCCAGCACGCCGCGCGCAGGCGACAAACGACCCGTGGTAAAACAAAAGGAATGTTGCCGGCGACGCTTTGAGGCGCCGGCGCCGGTCCCTGTGCCCTAATCACCCATTTTAATTACGACACAGATCGAATCAATTAATCGGTATTTATGTTAAAACAAGCGCTGGAGTATACTGCCTTTATGAATTCATAGAAGAGATTTCCGATTACGAATTTTATCTCATTAAGCATCTGAGAAAACAATCATTAAGATCTGTTGATTGAGCAGTGCCTATGTTGCAACTTAAAAGTCCGTCTGCGGAGCCGGATACGTGCTCGCGGTAAAAACTCGCGGTAGGACACCTTGCATCATATTTACTTTTCCGTAAAGCTCAGACGTTTTTAATTGTAGGTTATTATTTTTTTCGAGTGAACCCGGCTCGCTCTTCTCGTCGGAGAACACAAAAATAAATAACATGTTTTTGTGTTGTGTGTTTGTTTTTAAAATGGCGGGAGGTCCCCGCGACGACACGCGAGCGCGCCCGGCGCCCGCGCTGCGCCCCGGCCATTTGTCATATTTTGGTTTTGAGGAAAAATAAATAACCTAGTCTATTTTAACCAGTGTTTGTTTGAACTACGATTATTGAGGGTTAAGTATTGCATCTATGAACACGAACGGACAGATGGGACGTATCAATTTTTTTATGTCTTGTCTCTATTATTGTTTGGTGGGTGAGTTTATAACTTTAAAAAAAATTATGTTAGTAGATGTCAAAACAACGATATTAGATATGGGTCCTCTATTCCTAAGTAGCGTCTCCGTTGTTAAGTGGTTAGACCAGTCCTTAACCCGAAGGCTACTTGGGTTTAATTCTCCTCACCCAATTTGATTTTTATTGCTAAAGATTGCCCGAAATCTGGCCTGGCTTGCTTACCTAAGGATATATTTCAGGTAAACAGCAATGTCATAGCATTGCGTACTGATAGTTATATTATAAGTTAGGCAGACTGTACCTTAATAATTAGACGATATCAGATGTAGCACGTTTTCAACTTTAACCTTAACTTACTCGTAATTAAGTGAGCTTGTATAATAATGAATAACAGAAAATAAATGTATAAATTTCAATGTGAACAGTAAATTGAGGACCTATTTCTCACAACATATTTGCAGGGAACCTTTTTCATATACGACACCTCAACAGTCGACCTCTTTTAAATATGTATCTACCTTCGTGCTATATACCAATT
Source organism: Eudonia lacustrata (assembly GCA_947562085.1). Classification (NCBI taxonomy): domain Eukaryota; kingdom Metazoa; phylum Arthropoda; class Insecta; order Lepidoptera; family Crambidae; genus Eudonia; species Eudonia lacustrata. The sequence goes on from OX387314.1 coordinate 21,335,780, forward strand.
TAAGGTGGGAAATTTTGGGAGATTGTTGCCCCAAATCCAGCGTCTAACCACAGGGCAAGCAAGTATGGCGGCCGCAGGTGTTAACTCCGGCGAGCAAACGAACCGCCCAAATCCCGCTGTTTGCGCTTTCCATTTAAACGGCTCGAGGTCCCTCCGCAAACGCTCCGGATAAAGAACTCACGTCTTACACCCCGTGTTTGTACAGAGACTAAAAGCATCCAGTTACACCGTTCAATTTGAATCCCCATAGATACACCACGTGTCCGCGAGCCGCGCCATCGGAATCACTCAATTACAGCGCGCACGCATGGCGGGCCGTGTTCAATACGAGAAATAAATGAAATATTTTTGAGCCGTTTCGGCGGGTATGGCGCCACGGCGGGCGCCGCCGCCGGCGCGCCCCCGGCCTCTCTCACGCGGCATCATTAATACAAAACAAACAAAAGTGACCTCTAGACGGGCGCGGACGGCTAACGAGATTCACCAACCGCCGGATAAAGCGGTAAATTATTGGAATGTTAACCGGACCGCGGCCGCGCGGTGGTCCGCCGGCGGCCGCACCAAAAAAACGTGTACGAGATGACAGCAGCGCTGATGAGCCCACCTAATTATCCGGCCCGCAAAAACCGGGACACGGCGCGGGCGCGCTGCGACAGCCATGCCGCACGGTCGCTGCTGCAATGCGCAACAATCTGCTTTTTAGCGGCCATCTTTAATAGCCGTGGCAGTCGACACGGAGCCGCTCTCTAGATCTAATTACACGCCGCTAATTACCGAATAATGTTGAGCGACGCGAGGTTCGTTATCGATCGAACTTTCTTTTGGCGCATTCGTACGGCGACGTATGCGCGCCGCAGGGCTGCCGCGCGGCACGGCGCGGCGGCAGCGGCGGGCGACCGGGCCGGCCGGGGCGCGGCCGCCCGGCTCGCTGACAGGAAGGCGGAGGCGCCGAACTCGCAAGCGCTATGTAATTTCTTCACTGCGCTCCACATTATCGATCGAGTAAAAAAATAATTGGGGGGGTACCGTCGTAAAGCAAACAAGCTTATAATAAGGTGTAATTTGTGCTTGGCCATTTAGAGAAATGCACAAATTGCCGTCGTGGCAGCTGTTTGTTTTGTCTATGACGGAGGTCCGGGCTGCTCCCAAATTATCCGTTAACAAGACCCGCGTCAGATTCGGCAGCCCTAATGGGTTTTGTTAAGTTTTTGTCGTAATTTATGACGAGTAATGTGTTTTTGTAAATTCGATTCACGGACAGCTGCCCCGTTTAATCATTTAGCTACGTGGTCGGCGACGATCTTCCTTCACAGTTATTATGTTGGGTCCTATATTTGTTTTTCAGTAGTTTTATTTACCTTATAATCTATTAATAATTCGTCAATGCCTACTTTAATAGACATATGAAGAGGCATCTTCGTATGTCTACACGGTAGGTAGTGTGATGTCTATAATGAGACTAGTTTCTAAATCGCCGCAAACAAAGCTTTCTAAGGGTACCTAATTACCAATTCTAAGAACTGTTTTACGGCATCTACAAACGTTTTACTGCGCTTATCTACAACTGTAATAAAACGACTTCCAATAATAAATGTCAACGAAAAGATAATATAACGATTTTGTGTTCTGAATGGCTGCCTACTTGAAGCGATTTAACATCGCAAGACCGGCCACACCTCTCCGTCCAATACCCAGAAAAGATAATAATTTGAACCTGATCAATTATTTTATCAGATCAAAGCATCTAGTATTCGGTTCCATGGTTATTTTATGCCAATTACGGTTTTTTTGATAGGTTATTAAAAAAGACAACGTATAATTTTGGGGACCCCGATATGTATTATGAGAAGGTCGTTTCATGGGCAACTAAAGAGCTATTTGTGTATTGTTAGTAAATCAAAGTTATCAAAATCTGTATAAGACATTAAAATGAGACATAATGCTTTATTCCGATCTGCTCGCGTTATTTAATTCCAATGTACCAAACCTTTAAAAAAAATATGACACTTTAATAATTTTTTTTACAGAGAAAGTAAATGTCAGTCATTACCATTGTATTCTTAAATACCATTGAATTAATTAAAAACCTAGGAATCGCGCTTAAGGCAAATTACACTTCTACATTATTATATTATAATAATATTAGGTAGGTATTTATTACCTATGCATTCGCAATGCGATCCAGATCCAGCATTGAGTATAAAGAACCTACAACGTTCCCTTTTCTTTATAAATCCATACTCGGTTCTCAAATATTTTTTTAATGACATGAGTAGTCAAATCAAATTGAATTCCTTTTACTTTATTTCTTTTTAAGTTTAGAGTTTAGAGTTTCGTAGTCAACAAGAAACCCTTATAATTTCGCCATGTCCGTCTGTCTGTCTGTCCAGACCCCCCAGCCTAGCTCATAGACTCTTAATACTAGAAAGCTGTAATTTGGCATGGATATACATATTAATCCCGCCGACAAAGTGGTGAATTAAAATTTTAAAAAAAAAATTTTAGGGTACCTCGCTTACACGTGAAGTGAAGATGTAATTTTTTTCTTGTCTACCCCATAGTGATAATTTCAAAAATATTGCGGGTTTGTGAAAACAGTTTTTTGATTGAGGCATCCGTTTGTGAACTATATTATTATTAGCTTGAAAGTGCAAAATTTTGTGAGAGTCAAGTGTGCCCACAGAACAGTTAAATAAGGTTCTTTATCTATTCCGTGAGTGTGCCAGCCAAATGATATTTTGGATACGTGAAAAAGTTCACGGTTGTTTCTATATATGACGAAGTTAAAAGGAAATCTATCACAGCTAGGAAGGCTTTACAAGTTTACGAGTAACAGTCGACCAACTTATAAAATGTACTTGGCGCAGTACAAATTCCTCATTGGGAACTATTACTTAAATAACGTTGTCAGGTGTGTGAAACCGATGGTAGTATGCGCATTATTAAGATGGGCTACGGAACCCTACACTGCGCGTGGTCCGACACGCACTTGGCCGGTTTTTTCGAAACTGTTTTCACTGTCTATTAAACGCCAACTTATTAATTTTAGACCAATATACAAGTCTCAATTAGTATAAATTGATATAAATATTTTTAAAATACAGTGAAAAATTAAATACCTACCCGACTCAGTCAGGTATTGAACCTAGGTCTTCCGCAATCCGGGCGGCTGCACTGACCAATATGCTACCATTATGCCCAGTATTTTTCACTGTATTTTATAAATATTTAATTCAGCTTCAGTGCAGCAAAAGCACTTAAAAATAAAAAGTAAAATTTACTATAGCGTTGTGTTATCAAATGTGTGGTATTTTCATCTGTAAAGATAAATCTGCATTAGCCATCGGTTGCAATAACCGTTGGAAAGATGGCACTCTGCCGTTAAAAAGCAATAAAAAAATATATCAAAAAAACAGTGAAAAAATTCAGTGCTTACGTCAGTTTTCCCGGTAGCATAATGGTCAGTGCAGCCACAGTTTAGCAAGCATAATACTGTGGTGCAGCCGCCCGGATTGCGGAAGACCCAGGTTCGATTACTGGCTGGGTCGGGTAGGTAGGCATTTAATTTTTTCACTGTATTTTATAAATATTTAATTCAGCTTCAGTGCAACAGTTAGCACTTAAAAATAAAAAGTAAAATAAATTGATATTTCAAATTTAATATACAGTTTGGTGCCCTCCAAGTGGTATTCGATCTGTTTATTAGTACCTATTATGTATATTATCACTAATAAAATAGAAGTAAAGCAAGATAAACAATTTACAGAAGAAACATACTTAGGAAATTTGTTATTTATGCTTTTGCCGAAATTTAAAGACAAAAACTTTTTGCTAAATTTGTAGGTTTTCAATGCACGAAATGAATTTGCCTATTTATAAAGTTCACACATTGTAATATCATGGAAACAATTAAGGCAGGAACATTTAGTCATGGCAAATATTATATTATCAACTGGCTTCTGCCCGCGGCTTTCTGGTTTGTCGTATAATAATTATCTTCCAAACGAATAAGATGTTATTTGAGATAAAAAAGTAGTAGACTGAAGCATTCTCAGTCCTTAAACTATCGCTGTGCAAAAAATCACATCGACATCGATCCCTTGATCTGTTATGACGTGAACGACAGATAAACAAACTTTTGCATTTATTAATACCAGTGGTCGCCCTGTGGTCGATATTCGACCGTAATTTTATTAAGGCTGCACGGATTGAATCCTAAGCAATGAAAAATTAAAAAAAGATGGAATGTGAGTTTGGATTGGCATTGATAGATATCGGCCGCTCCTCTTCCATTTTTGAAATTTTTGAAAAGAGTATAATCGTGTGTGTCAAATACTAAGTATGTAATGTTTGTTTTATTGATTTAATTTATTTTTATGCATAATTTAAAAATAACATTCGGATAACCATCTCTATATAAGCTATAAGTGTGCGAGATTTCATACTCCTCCATCCGCGCAATTTTCGTAAAAAAGGGGTACAAAGTTTTTGCTTTACGTATTAATTTATAGATTAGTAAAGACAGCATCAATATTGGTAGAAGGAAACAAAAAGCATTCTAGGTTCGGAGGGCCGACCCTTGCCTTTTTCTTTTTTGTCTGTGTTATAAAAGGTAGTTTGTTTGTTTAATTAAAAACATCAACATCTTCCGCGTAAACATGGCATACCCCGTGATCCCGAGATAGTTTTTAAAAATCCATTCTCTACAAACGTCTACACCCTCATCCTTCTGTCAAATATGTAGAGATTTATCTAAGATTTCGTAATTAGCCAGGCAGTACTTGTACTAAAAGTATTTTATTTAATAACAGGGTTTTAAAAAAATTATATATATAATAATATTTTAAAGTTTACCCTTTTCCAAATAGTAACGCACTATTTGGAAAAGGGTAAACTTTAAAATATTTGTTCATGATTATTTACATATGTGCCATCTCGCACACCTGTGCGAGTTTAAAGTGTGCGAGTTGACGAACAACTCATTATTTTACGCATAAATTGTTGCGAACAAATTACAATTTGAAATATAATACATATATTAGCATAGTTGGCAGTGCACCTGACCCGGCATGTCATGGGGTGCGGGTTCGAATCCCGCTTGTGGAGTTTTTTAACACATTGTCTTTTTTCAAATATTTGTTAATTGTGTTTTTATATGGTTTTTATCTACCTTCAACAAAATTGTATTGTTTGACAGCATCCTACACGATTATTTTTAGAAGCATATAACCTATTAGGTACATAATATCTGCTGTTGTGAAGTAAAGACTTTTTCTTATTTTTCGTAAAAGTTAATCAACACGTAATCAGTAATAGTTACACACTTTTAAACTTCCCTGTTACATTATAACTTTCAGTCAGCCCATCACCACGGCTGGTGCAACTTGGCCGAAAGGTCGAATACAATCACGAGCATGTATACACTCTTGACTAGTTTTGTTTCTTATTGCATAATATTAAGAGGAAATACTAAGGTCGACTGAATTGAAAAATATGTATGAAAAGTAGACGAAATCAACGTTTCGTAGTCCCCTGATTTCTCCTCTAAAACTAGACCGATTTAATTACTTTTTTCGTTAAAAATTAAAGAAAGCATTTGGCTGTGTCCCTATGTTTTGCTTTTTTTTAATATAAATTCGTCAAATTTGGAAAACACAGCGGAAAATCTGGTCACTTTTTTATCACCGTCCAAACCTTCTGAGATGACTCCCTTGATAAAAACGAACAACTCTTACTATTGGACCAACTTCGTAACTCGAAAATAAAATTCTGCTGTTCTATACAAAACATCAATATTCATTCGACCAAAATATTATGTTCGAGTTAGGGAGTTGGTCCAATAGTAAGAGTTGTTCGTTTGTATCACGGGAGTCATCTCAGAAGTTTTGGACGGTGATAAAAAAAGTCAACCTGTATAACTAGCGGCCCGCTCCTTCCTCTTGAATCACTCTATCTTATCTATTGCTGAAAACTGCATTAAAATCCGTTGCGTAGTTTAAAAGAGCTAAGCGTATTACAGACAGCGGGAGCGACTTTGTTTTATATTTTACCTACTAGCGGCCGCTCGCGGTTCACCCGCGTGGTTCCCGTTCCCGTGGAAATATCGGGATAAAAAGTAATCTATGTTTTTATCCAGGTTATAAACTATCAGTATTCCGAATTTCGTCCAAATCCATCCATCCGTTGCAGCGTGAAGAAGCAACAAATATACGCACATACATACAAACTTTCGCATTTATATTATTAGTAATACTATGTAAAGATGGAGCGTGACCGTTTAATTTTGTTATACAGTGTGTATGTGAGTGGGAATATGGTTTTAGATATTGTTTAGGAATAACAGGGTTAATAAGTGAATATTCTAGTTCTTAGTTTAGAAAGCTAAGGGCGATAGTAGAGGTCAGAAGATACTGTCGGCCAGAGACTGCATCCAGCTCTTCTCCAGTTGTAGCGGTTTCCGTTCCACTGGACCAAGAAGGGTTCGGACGAGAGAGTGCGCCTGCAGTTGCGCGTCTGCTTGTGCACTTTAATATATCCTGCGCAATTGACCGCTTCCGTTTCATGGACTCCGAAATCATCATCATCATTCTAGTAGGTAATAATTTTAAGGCTAGTCGTACCTGCCGCCTTTGGTGATAATCATCTCCGTGCCGATGTCGTGGAACCGCCGCCACAGGTCGCCGTTGAGCAGGCGCGCCTCGCACGCGGGAGGTTCTGCGTCGGCGCCGATGCGGTGCTCTGACAAACAAACATACTTATTCATTAATTTCTCTAAATTCATCCTATGTATAATGAGTATGTATTTAAGTATTTCAAGTATGTTTATCCGTTGTCTAGTAACCAATTAACGAGTTTCATAACGAAGCTTCTCTAAGAGAGTTTATTTAGTTAAGTTTAGTTTAATTTCTATATTTATTTAAGGCAACAGACAGTCATATAAGTACATGATATAGGAGAACATCATCATCATCAGCCTATACTAGCCCACTTCTGGGCATAGGTCTAGAGAGGCGTGCACTTAGAGAAGTGCACGCCACTGAGCACGAACCGCGGCTACTCTCTTCCAGCTCTTACCAGCCACCTGATAAAAGATAGGTAACAGGATAACATAGTAAGTATACCCAAATACAGAAAAAAATAAACTGTATAAATAGATCTCATTCTTTGCCACAGCTAAAACTCGGCCTGAAATGAACGGTGTAAAACATTTATTAATGACGATTCAAAAGTTTTATTTACGAAGTTAATATGAAAACCTATGAACACTGACCCCGAATCTACAAGCTCACGGGCGAGTACGCTCGAACCACTTTCAGGCGCGCTTATTCCGTGATATTAATTTTAATATCGTGTTGGTGAGTCCAATATGCTGTTCGGGGCGAACGTAGTGCGTTTGTGTATTTTTATAGATTTGCCCTCTTTCTGTCAGACTTTCTTCGCATTGAACCAATGTTTGCTGTCTATTGTGGTTTTATTGTTTTATAGATGGATGTTATTTAAATTTTTAGTCTACAATACTTTGATGAAGTTCTGTACTAATTATTTATACCTTATAATGTAGAATCAAAATGAGAAAAATCTAAATTTTAGTTTAATATTTAAGTACCTAACGAGTATAAGTTTCTCATATAAGTGAATTTACTAATTCTTATGAGAAATAAAAATTCTTAAACATGAACTATAGACATTTTGGGTTTGACTTTACGATATTTTGGAATAAAACTACAAACATTTAATAATGAATAATAATCAAATAATTTATTGCCTCAAAAAATTACAATTCAAAAATGTAACACAAGGTCAGAGGCAAAAGGTTAAAATTAAGGTTAAGGTAAGTAAATTAGGTTTAAGTTAGGTAAGTTTAAGTTAAGGTTTATTTAAAAAAACTCTGAAAGTGTGTGTGCGTGTGTGTGCGTGTGTGTGTGTGTCTCTGTGTGTGTGTGTGTGTGTGTGTGTGTGTGTGTGTGTGTGTGTGTGTGTGTGTGTGTGTGTGTGTGTGTGTGTGCGTGTGTGTGTGTGTGTGTGTGTGTGTGTGTGTGTGTGTGTGTGTGTGTTGTGTGTAAGTATGTATGGATAGGGTATGTATAGGGTGTGTGTGTGTGTGTGCGTATGTGGTAAGGGTGTTCGTGTGTAAGTGGTATGTGTGTGTGCTTGTTGAAGCGGAGAGTATATTGTGCGTCCATTTATTCATTTAAAACTCTTTATTCCTTTGTAATCTAAGTAAAATAATTAATTGGTTTACGCATAGGTTAGTGCTTGACAGGAACCAGTGATCGACATTTATTTTCTTTTAATCATAATGGGCCTTACAAAAAAACAAAGAATAAGCTTCGAGTAATTATTCCGTGTTTTACTCCAATTTGTGTCCGATTTGTGTTGTTCCGAGTGGCAGAGCGCTCAATTCCCAGGTCGGGCAAAATGTATTTCGATGCATAGTTTGTGATCACCAACCCGCATTTGGCAAGCGTGGTGATTAAGCTATTACTCATCAATTGTAGTGATGACTTGATTTCAATGATGGAGGCCTTTGCCCAACAGTGGGACAGTTATAGGCTGTTTACTACTCCAATTTGAAATGACGTTTACATGACGTGAACAAAACGCGGAATAACTATTCGAAGCTTAACTCTGTTTATTTGTAAGGAATTCAACAAGATATTTTTGACATAAGCAACAATTGACAGACCACCTGCTTTTTGACTGCCATCTAGTAAAATATCCATGACATCCTATACATTATTTTTTGGCGACGAGAACTGCCCCCTGACTATGAGCTCTTATAGCAGTAGGTGTTATTGCAGTTGTGGAAAAGAGACGCGAGTATATATTCGCCGCTACACGCGTCTCGTTTTCAGAATTGCAATAATACTATAATAAGGACTCGTGGTTACTACCTTGGTGTCGAACATGGTACACAAAATCATATAACAAACCGATATAGGACACAAATTAGTGTTCTAATTAAACCCTTTGTCAAGACGAGATGTAGAAATCGGGTACCCACATCCTAAATACGAAAAACAGAATTCCAAATATTATTATCACGAATTTCTAAATTCCAAAACATTATGAAGTTCGGACTGTTTGAAATCGGAACATATAAATTCAAAATTAAGATTCGGTATTTTTTTGCGTTCCCGTAGTCATCTAGGTATTTGAAAATAATTTTATAAGGCTGTATGTCATTTCTAATAACACTGGTCAAACATTATACATTTTAACAAATAACAGCGGTCTTACGATAAATAACTTTTAAAAATATTTTTTTAATTTAAAAAAAAACCCAAATATTTACCGTTCATTCTTAAGCGATTAGAAATTTTGGTCGCGTTAATCATCAACATCAAAGGTTATCTTTTGGTTTGGTTTAAAAATAAAGAATTGAATTATTATACCTATATCTATTAGATACATAACATTGGCTATCTACAATATACCGTAACAAGTATCTAAGACACGCATTATCAATCACATTTCCACTCGACGACATATAAACCGAAGTGATATTTAGTGTTGTGCTCACTTAAATATTCATAATTTATTTCATCCTATTTTATCGAGTTGTTACGATCAAAGAGGCGCCGCCATCGGCGAAATTTATCGTACTCATGAAACATAAACTTTTTAGTGTCTTTACCGTTCGCCCGTTTCATTTATATATGCAATCATTATAATTGAATATTAAAAAGTATATGTTAATACTGCAAAGATGATTAATCAACGTGTAAAGCTATTTGTTGGTTGATTGCGTGCGCTTCAGAATGGCGCTATTGATTACAAATTGCATTGAACCGTATACTGTTTATTAATTACTTGTGCACCATTAGAAGTATCGTTTCTGATTCCAACGACTGAGAGAGTCTAATAGGGGATAGGATACGCTTGCGTGATGCTATCCCCTCAGAAACCCTCTGAAGTATTTGAGCAGTATGGGTCGAGGAATCTTTAGGTTTAGCTTCTGGCCGAAGGGCGTGGTGTATTGGCGTTTCCGTGGTAGATTGCCCGCCGCCGACACCACCGGAGCGGCACATGTAGGTACTTAGGTAAATACTAACATAGTTAAAAGTTATAATTACTAACAAAATTGTATGTCAATATAGGTAAACAATTTTGTGCCAATGCAACTAGTATGTCAGTTAATAAGGTACATATGTATACGGGTATATCTATAGAACTGTTATTCATTTTTATAGATTCTTAAATTTAAAATACAATTCTTCCTCTTCGGTCTGTGGATAGGTTGCCAGGCTCTACGCCGATTCCCAGCAGCTCACAGTTTATTTGTTTATTTATTTATTCAGTTATTGTACTTGATTCTAATTAAGTACTTGTAACAGTTAGAAGAGGTCACGTTTATTGTAAATTAAAAAGTCTTTCGCAGCAAATGAGATATAATTAAGCATTCAGATTTAGAGAAGGACAACTTTACAGGAATGAAAAAACACACATGCATATTAATGTGCTTTCATCAACATAAAGCTATTAAACATGCAATTTATGTTCAAGTAGTTCTATGCGGACACGGGATTATAATAAAATGTAGCTTAATACCCGCTAGCATGCTCATTTAACACGAGAATACAACGAGATATAAATAACTAGGTATTTAATGTGCAACCTGACTCATGGCTTTATTAAAATCAACCGGCTAGAAAATGTAAGTGGCATATATTAGGTCCTTACCTATGAAATTGACGTTGTCTATGAAGATTTTTTATAAAATTATATTTTTCATACTAACATTTTTTTTTTTTTTTTTTTAACGTTATTACTAGTTGAACGTTTTTACAACACATAACTATAAACCTTAAAAAAAATATATAATTTATTAATTAAAATATATTATTAAAAGGAGTCCCTTTAGGCAAGGTTCCGAAAATACTGGCAGCGTTCCCCCTTTGAATAGCTAGACTAATTCTTTGTTTTTTTTTTTTTTTTTTTTTTTTTCTTTTATTCTTTTGACATTTTTTTAATTTTCTTAGCATCTATTTATGTTAACACTATAAAAACTGTAGAGTAGAGTGTTTGTTTCACTAGCTAAATATAGCAGACGTGAAAAAGTAAAAAATAAAGACCCTTCAAAGCTACAATGAAACATAAGATCAATTCCGCGAACAAAAAAAGAAGTCATTTAAAAAAAACAATTGGGCGATAAAGACACAAAATGAATAATCATTGTTATTACTGAAGCCTAAGTTACATAGGTGGGATGTCATGCGGCGGGTACTGTCTGCTGCCCAACCTACCGGAACGTGATAACCATGACCGCTCTGGCAAGAGTGAAACGACTAGGTAAGAAGAGAAGAAGTAACATAGTCCTAATTAAAGGTGTACCTATAATAAAATTAACAGCCGGTTTTGACTTATAGAAGTAATACACCTATTAATAAGTGAGAAAAAAACGTCAATTTCATAGGTAAGGACCCAATATTAATATACCTAAGTCTATATATGCCTCGGTGGTCAAACGGCTAAGCGCTCAGCTCGATATACAGAGGTCTGGAGGTCAATTCACAGGTCGGGCAAAGTTTGTTTCGGATTTTTCGAAGCACAGCCCAGGTTTGTGATCACCAACCCGCATTTGGCAAGCGTGGTGATTAAGCAAATATATACCTACTCATCAACTGTAGCGATAATTTGATTTCAATAATGCAGGCCTTAGCCCAGCAATGGGATGATAATAATCAATAGATATTGATGTTTTGGTCTCTTTGTCGAATTTTCCTATAATGTTTTGTATTTTCAAAAGGTACTATCTTGAAGTAAAATGAGCTAGCGAGGTCGTGGGTTTTAGTCCCACCTGAGATAGATACCCCCATCATCATCACCAGCTCATTTTATGTCCCCACTGCTGGGGCACGAGCCTTCCCTATGGATAGATAGGGAAAACGGTTCATAAACTACCACGCGGGCCCAGTGCCGATTGGTGGTTGTTGATGACTATTGCAGCCGGGACCAACGGCTTTACGTGCCTTCTGAAGCACGGAGGAGCTCGAGATGATACATGTTTGGTCACCCATCCGATAACCGGCCTTTGCGAAAGTTGCTTAACCTTAACAATCGCAACCCGGGCGTGTTAACGCGAGCTCCTCTGAGATATCTAAGTCGTCTTTTTTCAAATGCTATTATCAGTTTTGTTACAAATGTAGCTTTACGAATGCATAAACAATTAAGTAGGTAATATTTGTAAAAATGTAAATATATATTATTTTATTTTATCATTTATCATTTGTGGTTTTGTTGGGACTAAATTGACAGTTATTACGAATTTCACAAACAATTACACAATGTAAGTACTGTGTATCCAGTTAGTATTTGGCTTAGACATTTTGTGTGTCTATAGAATTATTGTAAAAAAACTTTTTTTTTGACGCTGTAAGGGAGAAAAGAGCTGGACACTTGCTGAGTTTCTTGCCGATTCTTCTCAGTACAAGATCTCCCAGCCCAGATAGACTTACGAACCGATGGCATAGTGACATTCACAAGAGCTACTTGTAACCTAAACTGAATAACTGATTTTGAATTTTGAATTTTGAATATTTTGAATTTTTTTAATTCATGTTATTATTGTTAATGTTTAAATTTCAATTTTAGCGTGGCTTTAATTTCGTGTAATTATAACAATTATAACAAAAATAATAATATTTTCATAGTAGAAAAGGCATTTGGCTTATTTAAATAGGCGTATTTGTACAATTCGTGCGTAGCGCTTTACCTCCTTGAAAAGACTTCAACGCGTCAGTCACACCCAAAATGCTTTTCACACCCAGATTACAATAATGCAATAACCAACTTTTGCTGTTTTATAGATGTAACTGTGTTTATAATACCATGCACAATTAATATACCTACTAAAATTTAGTACCGTGTAATCTTACAGTATAACATTTTTTTTTATTTCTTTTAAAGGACAACCAATAAGACACAAATACAAGCAATAACTACGTAGAATACATTGTAGGTGTCGTCTCGATTAGAGGCTGCCACAGCATGCAAAGTAGATTACTTACATTTTTTGAATAAATAGTAGTAAATATATAATAATAATATTTTGCTTTAAACTATTAACTTAACGTAATGTGACTGAAACACGTAGTTTCTTTAACCCAAAAATTATAAGTGATATTATATTATTTATCTCATCGCAGACATTAATTAAAAAGGATTCAATTACAAAATTATAATTAAAAAAAATTTACTGTGTGTTAATGTTAGTAGTAGTAGTTGTAATCATAACAGTTGCATTCCAATACTTATATGGTAACTAACTACCCACATGCATGCAATATTCTAGCAAGTAAAACACATCAACGATACATTTTCGGAGTAAATATTTAACATTTCTCATAATAATCATCTTATCATTAAAACTTTAATATTAAAACAAAATAAAACTTAATATTTGCATTTTTCAATTTTGTGATTTCACATAAATAATCATGAGAATTGACAATACATTAGAATTAGAAAAGATACTATTGCTACTCTTTAGCCTATTTGGTAAGTAGGTATCATGGAAAGGATATGCTGTGTCATCAATGAAAACAGGAAATTATAAGCAGGACATAATTCCCTTATATAACCCTTCGAAGAAAGAAAAGTAAGCGTACGTACCTAGATGTGCGAATTTCGGTCGTTGAATTGAATCATCTATTTTTTTACATGCTGAAGTATGTAAAATAGTCTGACGCCCACTGCTCTGAGAAACACCGGTGGGGTAGGCAGGGACCACAGATATTCAATTCTGCTTTGTTTTCTTCTTTCATAGGTTAGGTATCATAAATATTTGTACCCTCTTACTTACTTCATTTACATACTTCATTATTTTTCTATACTTTAAGTAGGTATAGTCGACAATGAACTTGCTTTACCACCTTAGAAGTGAATTTTGTTTGCATATAATAAAACAACAAGTTCTATTTTTGTTTAAAAGACCAAGTGGACAGATTCGTTGTCATTATTGACAATGAGCCTTAGCGAAATTTTATTGTAATGGAAGTTTTTGTCAAAAATGATAAAGCAATTTCATGGTTGACTATACATCATAACATTAACATATACTCGTGTATATATACTGTTTACTCTTATTCCGTTGTATTACAAGTTGCAGTGTTATCAATGCTCGTTACTGTCACCATATAAGGAATTGTTAAATAAGTATTTGTAGCTTAAAACTTACGTAGCCCGCTGAGAGATGCCGCGTGCAACATCTGCTGCCTCAGCAAATACTCTCCAAAGTGTGCTTGATCCATCATCATCACAGCGAATTATCCAAAACGAAAAACAAACTAAACAGTCACCACAATACAAAGGGACGAATTCACAAAACCATTTTACAAACGCAGTCAATTACTGTCCAACACATACGAAGTACAAGAAAGCACAGCTTTGTCGAGCAATTAGCACAAACACAAGTTCATAATTGGAAACAAACGAAAGAGAAATGAAAGGAGACGTGGGACGTGACGACCGAACGAATGCTACGTTAACACTGAATCGGTTTACGTTTGCAGGCGGCGCGTGGGCATAGCCCCGCCTCTTTCTCCCGATTGGCTATTGATCAGCTAATGGCGGTCAATGTGAGGGACTCGAGAGGCTTGAATGCTATCCCGAAGCCAACCGCCCGCCCTCGCGGTGACAGGTGAAAAAAGTACCAAACCCGATTGACGTTCGAATTCGGTGCGTGGGCGCTGATATCGATGATAGACCATTGTTGTAATGGATTGAACATCGCCTGTATTAACATGCGACTATGAATTGATACGTTTACAGAATTACAATCTTTTGTTTCTTCCGAGTATCATCGTAATGTCGCTCTACCCACAGATTTGTTGTTAGTAACTATCTTTTGGATGATAGCTTAATCAGTTAAGTAGGAAGTGAAAGCTTAGGTAGGTACAAGTTTCTGTAGAATTTGCCCAGACCTACCGTGGCAAACCTTTTCTACGTATCATAGGTATTTTGCAAAACATTGGATATGTAATAGTTAGTAGGTAGGTATATTAACTGCTTTAATCAGTATTTAACGTGTGTGGAAGGAATCTTTATAAATTTATGAGCTACCATCTACCGAACACTTATTTACAACTACACGGTATACCTAAAAGATGACTTCAGGACTCCAAGTAGGTAAATATAACATTCTTTCAGAAAGTTGCAGATTACCTATTTCAAAAAAATATAAAACTACACAAGCAAACAAGCGTATCCCCAAATTAAAGAAGACAATGATGCAGCAACTTTCCATACCTATACCTACTTAAATCCTACTTATTTTAGCATCTAGGAGCGTCAATAAAAGCATCAAGCGAAAAGTTACTATGAAAACATTACCTATACAAAGTTGTTAACATTTAACTTGGTCTCCCTTTTCGGACACTTTAATGCAATAAAGGCAATAAAAGCATTTTAATACAGAGTTCCTTGCTCCCAAATTATTTTTATAAATACTTAACTATAATATTTAAATACTTATAAACTATCCTCAGGTAAAATTATCTTGCTTACTAACAGAGCAGCTTTTTCTAAAATCAATGCTTAATTACGTGACACAATGATGATACCTACACTTAGGTAAAATTGGTGCCAAATGACACTTTGTTATTAGGTAAATTAACACATTTTAAGTAGTAAGTAATAACTTCCGATAATTTAGTGTTAAAGGGTGAATAAGCGGGAAATAATTATTAAATTGCATTAAGTACATATTACCGTGTAAAGACATTATATAATGATAGGTAATCGCAGAGTGCATTAACAATCGTTACAGCTTGTAATTAGGTAACATGTAGGATATATAATATAATCATACCTACCTACTAATATTATAAAGAGGAACGCTTTGTGTTTTTGTATGTTTGCAACGAATAAACTCAAAGACCGATTGGATTGGACCGATTTAAAAAATATTTCACCATTAGAATGCTACATTCGCGCTGAGTTACATAGGCTATATTAAAAAAGAAATGTCCACTCGTGCGAAGGCGGGACGGGCCGCTAGTAAGCATAATATAGACATTGCACATGTCTTAGAAACGGTGAGAACTAAAACTCAGAGTACAGCTCAAATCGTCCCGATTCGATCCGAACACCTCGGAGAATATAGTAGGTATGCATATGGTCAACACTTGCGTAATGCCATCCCCTCTAGAAACCTGTGACGGTGTTCTTATCACGCTGCTTGAGGAACCCTTTAAGTTTCGCGCCGCCCCGAAAAATTCCAGTCACGCTGAAAAGACCGTATGAGGGGTTCTGCCAACTCTATCTCAAAAACAAAAAACTGACGGAACCCCCACGAACAAGGCGGAATGAGAGTGCTGTGTCGTCATTGTCGCTAAAACCCCAAACCCCTTAATAATTGACTTCCTCATATTAACCACTAGCAGCCGCTCGCGGTTTCACCCGCGTGGTTCCCGTTCCCGTGGGAATATCGGGATAAAAACTATCCTATGTGTTAATCCAGGCTATAAACTATCTGTATGCCGAATTTCATCCAAATCCATTCAGTAGTTTTTACGTGAAAGAGTAACAAACATCCATACTTACAAACTTTCGTGTTTAAATATTAGTAGGATGTCAGTATGACTCATGTAGGTTTATGACCGAAAAAACAACCAGTTGCTAATTGCACAATGGCAACGCGACTGCTACCTACTGTTTGTGTTTGCTACAATCGGTCGGTTTATTCTATAGCGTCGTCATGCACTTTAGTTCGTCAATCGCTCGCTCGTGGCGCTTTCATAGTGTCCTACGTTCCGTAATAAGAATGTGTTTCGGTTACGATAAATTGTAAATTGTCGATTGCGACTGTCACTTAAGGCGACGCACCGCTAAACAATAAATCTCATACGAAGCGTTTGCGCCCCGTACCGTAAGAAAAACTGTTTTTTTTCCTTCAAATTAAAACTACAAATTATTTTTTTTAAATTAACTAGGTACAATATTGAAGTGTGTGTTGAGACTAATCTACTAAGAAAATTTAGATCCTTAAATCGGTCTGGTTAGCCTGTAAAATGCAAATCTGTTTTAAAAGAGGTTACTTTGATATTTTTTTCTCTGTTACAAAAGTTGACAAATCGTGTTTCTGCAACTAGCAAAATGAAATCAATTAAATGAAAAATTATGTCATCAAATATCACTTTCATATGTTTTGTAAATGTTGGGAAAAATCAAGATCCCGCCACGTAAATTTCCAATGCGTCGCCTTAAACATCGGTAATAAGCTTGCCGGTTTGCGATTCAGATGTCCCGGCTTCAAATCAAAGAAGGTATACCAATAACCGCTTCCTAGTAAGTGACAGTTAGTCTTTAAAAAAGTAATAATTAAGAAACAAAATAATAAGTGATAATACCTAACATAAGAATTTTCAAAGAGGTCGTAATGTTTTTCTTCAAATCATACAAAGCTTACAAAGTTTATAAATCGAGTGATAAATAAAGTAGCCAATTAGGTACCTACTTAAAAACCCAATTACCTTTTCTCCTTCGCAAATGAAAAACCGTAAAAGCTAGACATTTAGTAGCTTTAGCTCTTGAAGGCAATCAGCCATCAGCGACCGGTGTGATAATAAATTTTTACTAATACATGAACATGATTAACGTTGAAATTCCTTAGACCTACGAGTAAAGCTCAAATCATTACGCATATTTGTGCATACAAATAGCTTAAGTCTTATCGTACTTGCTCTTATCATTATTAAAGCTTAACAATGCATGTTCTAACATTTCTCATTTTAATGGATGATTCATATTTATCTCTTTTAAAAAATGCTACCTTTCTTGCACCATTTTAGAGTTCACTAAGTAGATAATAAGTATTACGCATTGTGACAATGCAATATGGATTTTTTTTTAGTTATTGACGCGTGAGAGACGTAAGTAGGTATATGAGCTTTCGCCCGAAAGCTCTAGCGAAGGCGAAAGGTCGTGAGTTCGAGTCCGATATGGGGCAGTCGTCTTTTTTAATTGCTATTCTCATTTTCGATATAAGTATAGCATTGAAAACGCGGAATAAATTATTAAAAAAACACACCTGCTGGAGCACGAGCCTTTCCTATAAACGGATAGGAATCATCATCATCATCATCATCATCAGCTCATTTTATGTCCCCACTGCTGGGGTACGAGCTTTCCCTATGGATGGATAGGAATAACGGGCCATAAACCACCATGCAGGCCCAGTGCGGATTGGTAGTTTTTAACGACTGCTAATACAGCCGGGACCAACAGCTTTAGTGCCTTCCGAAGCACGGAGAAGCTCGAGATGTTAAATTTCGGTTGCCTATCCAATGTCCGGCATTTGCGAAAATTGCTTAATTTCAGCAATCATGTTAACCACTGCTCCATCGAGCTCCTCGCACGTCACGAATATATTGGTGATAAAAATAAGAAACGTTTATTTGACACTTAGAAACATACGGTGGACGACAACCACTCGCAAGTTTAGACAATAGAGAATAGAAGTAATAAGATAATCTAGATAATCTAATTTTTTATGTTAAGAAATTACTGAAATAGAATTATTGTTGAGCGAATTAGTTTGACTCTCAGGCTAATTAGTGTTTTGGTCAGACCATACCCACAACTAGGGTTTTCTTTACAATTTCGATGTGGGTTGACTAAGAAATACTTAAGGGTGCGCCGTCCGTAAGTGTCAAGTGTCATATGTTTTATTTGAAATGTCGTCGTCCATATTTATTTGATGCCGCGCGGCCATACTAATTTTGTATGGGGAATTTAAGGTGCTTAATAAAAAAATATTATTTAAATAACCACTTGATGAATCAAAAATGTAGTCTAGCAATTTGTAGTTTATCCATTGATGATTGTTTAGACAAAATCAGAGGTACAATAATTTAGATAAACTATAAGAAATCTACTAAACGCCGCCACTCGTTTTCATGATCTTTGCCCAACTTTAAATGATATTGTAGAAAAAACTATAGCGTGTTATGAATTTATGGTTCTGACAAATTGTAAACACGTTCCCTATGATACTAAATATATATTTTGTTCATTTAATACGATAGTATTTTCTATTATATTTACTTAACCGTAACTGTTTTTTTGGCATTTTTTGGTCGGCCCACCCTCCCTCCCTAAGGGATGAGTAAGGAAAAATTTATACGTGGGATGAGTTCTCGTGAGATGAATACGGAACAACCCTATAATAAATTGTGACCGTTATTCACAAATTGAACTAACTATGCCAAATCTCATACTCCTCTGAGCGCGCAAGTGCTTAAAAAGGGGTACCTACATTTTATTTTTTTTACTTAAACAGGGTTATTTGTAAAACATTAACAACCTCGCAAGACTAGGTAGCTAACATCGTATACAACAACATTATTGTTCTACGACTTTTGATAATTTGAAACATTTTACTTTCATACAAAAAAAAATATCAATTTAATTTTCTGTCTGAATGTTCTTATCTTATCTTATCTTATATTGAGCCTTTTGGTATGTGAATGGAACAGAACATAGACATACAAATTTCCCGACAGTAAAATAAAAGCTTGGAAAATCATTTTTAATGTAATGAGTTATGATAAAACTCTTCGAACAAATGTTGTTGTCTATGATGTTAGCTATCTAGTCGTGCGGGGTTGTTGACATTTTATCAAATAACCCTGTATATACATAATAGTAGTTTATGCAACTGTCATATAATGAAGGGTATTAAAACACGAGTGTGAGTTTATGAAACGAGCGCAGCGAGTTTCATAATAGTAACGAGTGTTTTAATACCCGTGTTATATGCAGTTGCATACACTACTTTATCTTCACTAATGCAATTAGTCAAACAACAAGAGTAAAAGCTGACAATAGTTTATTTATAATAATTGTTCAAATTTTGGATGGTACAATTTTGAAAGTTAATGTTAATTATTGATCCAGCAGCTGTAGCGGTCGCGGGGCAAGCAGTAGAGCTCGTAGGCGGAGTTGGAATATTTATAATTACTTCATTCGTCTTGTTTTCTATACTGTTCAAGATCGTATTTGAGACTTGAATTTTATTCATTAAAGACTCATCAATGTAGCTTTCAGCCACAGTAGAAGACCCCCCATGTCGTTTCAGTGCGGTCAAATCACCACCGCTATCTATGAGAAGGGTCGCCGAGGTGCGCCGGAAGCAATGCCCCGTGTACAACGCTGGGTTAGGCAGATTCAAAAAACTTGCGATAGTTTTTCCCAGAGCACCAAATTTATTAATACCAGTTCTTTGATCGACGCACTTCCTCGATCTATATCTCAAGAAAAAGGCAGGGTTTCGACAGGGGGTGGGTCGAAGTTCCATGTATTTTTTACATACGGCATAGCAGTTGCCCGTCACAACGAAAGAACGATCTATTTTCGTTTTTGTTTTCGAAACTTTCACCATGATTGTACTGTCGTCTATGTTAGAGACTTCATCGAACTGGATGTTGTATAGCTCTTGCCTTCGGCATGCCCCCATTATGCCGAAGATTAGTGCAACCTGTAACAATAAACGATATAATAAGCTTGAGGTACATAGCCAAGGCAAAAACTATGATTTATGAAGTAGTAAAGTGTAGGTACCTACTACTTAATTTATACACAAAGCGCTTAAACAGAGTGTCTAGATAACTTGCGTGTGTAGTACGTAAGTACTAGGTAGATTAAATAACAGAACTAAAATACAATTACCTTTTCAAAAAGATACAAAATATCTGGTGAATCTTTCAGGAACATCTTTATTTGACCTGATGTAAACGTCAAGGACTTTTTTTCCTTGTGTCCTTCTGAACTGCGTTTTAGGAACGCTATGACTTTTGAATACTTCGTGATATCAATATTGTTGTAGATACTCAGTGTGGACTTGAGCATAGAATATTTAGCCCACATAGAAGATGGCTTGAATTTGTCGGAGAGGTCTTTGAGATACACAAGAATGACATTTTCAGAAAATAATGTAGTTTTCTTTTCGATCTTCCATGCCAAAAAGTTATTATATTCTTTTTCATATAATTTTCTAGATTTTTCTGGCAAAAGATTGTGAGTTACTTTTGTTGCCAATTCTAGAATATCCGCAGGCGTACAAATATCATCGTCTCTGTCCATTTTTAACTTTTAATTTGTATTTTAAAAACAAAACACATTGCGAAACATTAAATTCACGCGTACGTGTATTGTCACAGTGAACTTGCCGCCATTAAAATCTAACCAATGAGAGCGCAGCTGCGCGCGCAGGGCCAATCAGGAGCGAGCGCGCGCTGTTCTTTTTTTATTTAATTGGCACAAGATCTTACCAAAGAGTTTTGTGTATGTAAGTTTAGTAGTTTCGACGAAGTTTTCACGTATAACCCAACTGTTTTCAAAAGCCAGCCTAATATCAAAATTTTATACAACTTGTATGAGGATTTTGACATAAGGCTCGCCAGGTTAATTGGCCGCGTTTTATTGATGTTATAATGAGATTTTACGATATCGATGTGGATATTATACCATCATGTGAAATTGCTTAAAATGAGTGTTTTGTTGTCTGCGCTATAACAGTAGTAATTATAAGTCAAGTATTGGAAACATAAGTAGAATGTTACAACATTAGTGTAGATAAACGTATTACACATACGTATACAGCTATTATACTACGAGTATAATATTTTGCAAAGAAGACTCAAAAAAATTTTTTTTTTATGGCGAGGATGCAAATGTCTATGTCCAGCAGTGGACGTGTGTAGGCTGATGATGATGATGATGATGATGATGATGATGATGATGATGATGAGGATGAGGATGCAAATTAACACCTTCAATGTAATGTAATAATGTAATAAAATAACAAAACATGACAGTTATGAATTATCTAGACACTTGCCTTGCTGACGAGTACTAATGCTCACTAATTGGTAAGAAATCACCGTAATAGATTCATTTAAATTCATTCAAATTAACTGCACTTATTGTGATAGAAAATCGCAATACCTGTAACATTTAGCAATTAGTTTGAATCAGTTATTGTATTAAATGACACAAAAGCACTTATAAGTACAATTAATTTATGAAAATAATTTATTATTTTAAAATAAATGTAGGCTATTCTTCGCATTTTATTTATTGGTTTAGTCAATCAGTAAGGCTAGTTTTAGAGCGCCCGGCTAGCTACAACCATCTTTCTAAGTTTGTCGAATTACATTAACATTGACATTGTTGTTTCGATGATATGATAATGATATTCGTAATAGCCAGTTGAGGATTCCGAATTTACCGATGATTCCGGAACACACTTCGCGTTGGCCTTATCGTCATTTATCATTACCTAAATGACGATACCAAGCGCTTCCCTTTGAAATAAAGGAAAACATACCCTAGCTATCAAGAATCATTTATTTTATTAACATTTATTTGCATAAACATGTGTACAATTAGGGTGACAAAAATGGGGGTGTGACTCAACATGTATATTCTATGTATATTCATATATTCAGATCTTTGGTTAAACTAGGTTTTTTACGAAAAGCTTAAATTTTTTAACGGCTATCGGGGCAGCCATCTTGCATCGTGTCATCAAAAACAGTTAATTTGTTCAACAAATTCATTACTCAACGTGTCTTTCTTCTGTGACTCAACTTAGTATACTGGTAACACACATCTACTTAAGCCTTTACAGCAATTTAAACTCGTCACCCCTATCTAATCACCGGAAGTGAAAGTAGCGACCTTTGCTAAACCTGCGAGCATCACCACCGTGTCATTCCAATGTTGTGAATGGCACTGATAAAGATTGCTCACCATGCATACTTACAGATTATCGGGTCATTAAGGCCCTTCTAACACAATGTTAACAATGCCTGCTAGATAGACAATTGCATTGTGCAAGATGTTCAGTTTTGCAAATCATTTTCGCTTTTCGTCATTATCACCAGA
This sequence comes from Eudonia lacustrata, assembly GCA_947562085.1. Classification (NCBI taxonomy): domain Eukaryota; kingdom Metazoa; phylum Arthropoda; class Insecta; order Lepidoptera; family Crambidae; genus Eudonia; species Eudonia lacustrata. The sequence goes on from OX387314.1 coordinate 21,358,670, forward strand.
CCAGCTAATTTGTACGTTCCAATGCTGGACAAGAATGGGCAATAAACCACCACGCGGGCGGCCCCAGTGAGGATTGGCGGCTGTTAACGACTGCTAATGCAGCCAGGACCAACGGCTTTACATACTCGAGATGGGAAATTTTTGGTCACTTATCCGAGAACTGGTCTTTGTGAAAATTGCTCAACTTCATTAATCGCAGACCAAGTGCGTTTACCACTGCGCCATCGAGCTTCTGGGTGCCTAGAGGGAGTTTTGTTTACTACCCGTATTCATTCGAATACGTTTTTTTTTCCTTTATTTGATGGCTTCGTGCGATTAGCACATTTAGCCAGTGTCAAAGTAATTTTTCTTACAAGTAATACATAAATAAACTATATTTCCTTCCTGATAATTATGATGAATGATAATAGAAATGAGAAGTGAGAAATGATATACCCCCCAACCCCTCGAGTATCTCAGTAAAGATGTGGGGCTTTACTAAGTCCTCACGCAGACTTCCTGAGAGAATTTAAAAAGTGACGTTGCACCGTTTTGTTTCATTTGCCAACACTCATGCACACTCACGGACACTTCACGGTTAATAATCCACCATTATTTCACATTAATATTCGACATAACACAAATTTTAGAAAACTAAACAAAACCGCAGACATGACTCTTCAAGTATTGGAAACATAAGTAGAATGTTACAACATTAGTGTAGATAAACGTATTACACATACGTATACAGCTATTATACTACGAGTATAATATTTTGCAAAGAAGACTCAAAAAAATTTTTTTTTTATGGCGAGGATGCAAATGTCTATGTCCAGCAGTGGACGTGTGTAGGCTGATGATGATGATGATGATGATGATGATGATGATGATGATGATGATGAGGATGAGGATGCAAATTAACACCTTCAATGTAATGTAATAATGTAATAAAATAACAAAACATGACAGTTATGAATTATCTAGACACTTGCCTTGCTGACGAGTACTAATGCTCACTAATTGGTAAGAAATCACCGTAATAGATTCATTTAAATTCATTCAAATTAACTGCACTTATTGTGATAGAAAATCGCAATACCTGTAACATTTAGCAATTAGTTTGAATCAGTTATTGTATTAAATGACACAAAAGCACTTATAAGTACAATTAATTTATGAAAATAATTTATTATTTTAAAATAAATGTAGGCTATTCTTCGCATTTTATTTATTGGTTTAGTCAATCAGTAAGGCTAGTTTTAGAGCGCCTGGCTAGCTACAACCATCTTTCTAAGTTTGTCGAATTACATTAACATTGACATTGTTGTTTCGATGATATGATAATGATATTCGTAATAGCCAGTTGAGGATTCCGAATTTAGACATTCAGACATGACTCTTCACTTTCCCACCAAGAAGTCTCTCGATTACGTTTATGAAAACGAAAATTAGTATGGCATTGAAGCAGCACCTCCTGGCGACATACGAGAAGAGTTAAAATTTTATCATAAAAATTCTCGTTTTCGTTACCGTGATCGAATGGCGAATGAAACTCGCACTATATACATAGGCACCCTGATCAACCCCAAGCATAAGAGTCATTTGCATACCTAATAGTAACAATAGAGTTGGTTAATGGTTATTGATGAGAACATTTATACAGGTATCTTAAAGGTCTTACTGCCGTACTCAGAGACGTCAATTAATTTTAATGACAATTAAATGTCTTTCCTTCTCTATTTAACACTAGGTATAGGTACATAAGAAAGTGACAGCATGATATTTAATTGTCATTAAAACTAAAGCCGCCCTTATACCTACTCTTGGATGAGAGTTGAGACAGAACGCAGCAGTAAGTACATCGATGCTTAAATGTCGTTTGCTTCCATCATCTCAGCCAAAAGACGTCTACACTGCTGGACAAATGCATCCTCTAGGCATGTTTTGTGCTGCTCGCATCCAGCGAGATTTTTAATTCATCAATATGTACAGATTGTATAGCGAACCGGTCTCGAGAGAGAGTGTAGAGCCGGCATATTAGGTAGAGCTGACGTCACAAAAGCAGTATTATTACCTCAGTTAGCTGACGTAGGTATATTAATCCTACTATAATAATATCCTACTAATATTATTATAAATGCGAAAGCTTGTAAGTATGGATGTTTGTTACTCTTTCACGTAAAAACTACTGGATGGATTTGGATGAAATTCGGCATACAGATAGTTTATAACCGGGAATAACACATAGGGTAATTTTATCCAGATATTCCCACGGAAACAGGAACCACGCGGGTGGAACCGGGAACCACGCGGGTGAAACCGCGAGCGGCCACTAGTAATATTATAAATTTGCGAAAGTTTGTGTGTATGTTCGTATATTTGTTGCTTCTTCACGCTGCAACGGATGGATGGATTTGGATGAAATTCGGCATACAGATAGTTTATAACCTGGAATAACACATACCTAGGATACTTTTTATCCAGATATTGCCACGGGAACGGGAACTATATACGCGGACGAAACCGGGAGCGGCCGCTAGTAATTTTTGGTAGTGGCACCAGTTATCGACGCTTTTTTCCTTTAATCACTAAAAATAGGGGTCAACTAGTGATTTGTGATTTTAGCGACCTAGCGATAGTCCCTAGCCTTTAGAGACGCCTATCGCGCTGTTCCGCTCCTGATCTGATGCGAACCCCTTCGGAGAGAGAATCTAATAGGGAACGGAGACGACGCATTAGTGCGTGGCGCCATACCTGAAAAACCTCGGACGGTGTTTCGTTTCACACTGCTTACCCACAATCGTGGGCCATCAGCAAACTCTCTTCAAAAAGTGATAAACCCCCATCTCGTGGCCAGACGGTTAAGGTAGGTACCATTTATTTGCCATTCGATCTCGTTTTCGTTAACGTGATCGAATGGCATTAAAACTCGATAAGCATAATAATGGTATCCACCCGCGATAGTAGGAATAGCTTTTTGTTTAAATGTAATGTGTATCTTTTAATTATTAGGACATGCAAATATTGCATGGCCGTGTTCAGTATCTGGGGCTATTATTGTAGGTGTATTTTACCTGCGGGTTTTAAGTGTTCTTATAAAAGGTTATTTTCAGTTTATTTTCCGAAATGCTTTTACGAAAACGATGCGCCTTCTTGATAATGCAAGCAGATTAGACTGCCAGTACGGGTCACTGCTGCACACATTGCTGCACCACGTCTGCCGATACCGGGGCCCTGGGGTGGTATGGAGGTACACGTGAGTGTGCGGAAAGCGCTGATATATTAAACAACTTAACTTGATATTAGTGTTTTATGTTTTCAAAAGTATTACGTAAACCGCAAAGTTCAGATACCTTGGTCTTTAAAAAATACATAATGTTGCCTGTTACAAATTATTGGTAGATTTAAGACCAAGTTAAGACTATTTAATGCAAAAACTTTGTCATAACGAGAATAGCAAAGGTGTCCTTTTATTTGATTTTGTGTTATTTTCAATTTAAAATTGATGCTGCATTTAAGTTAAGTTTACATTAAATGCATGAAATATGAATACACTGTATAAAACCTAAAACAAGCAAGTTAAGTTATAAGTATGTGTTAATTTTTAAAGAAATAAATAGTTTGATATTTAGTAAGTTAAATGCCCTAATTACTTTGAATACTAGAATATTTTATTCTAGTAGAATGAAGCAAAAATGCATGTTCTTGTTTTAAAAGAACAATACTTTTTTCCAATTTCTAGACACAAACTTTATTTTTGGTTATACTAATTGGACTATTGTCATTTAAAAAATATGAGACGAGGTTTTTAGAATCGTTAATTATTATTGTACCTTATAAATAATAATTTAACAATATAAACATGTTAAATTATTATTGTACCTTAACTTTAAAGTGCATACTATGTTCATGTCAAAGAAGGAGCAACAGAAAATATAAAATTGACAACAAATAGTAATAATAATAATAATAATAAAAACATTTATTTTTCTCTCCAATTGTTTGTTACATTGTTTAATTAGTGTATCTTATGTCTACAAAACTAAAGTTGGAGAGAACTGGTGCCCGAGCTAGGTAGGATTAGATCCCCCTGTTAAACGGGTCACCAGGCTCACCCCGCCCGTGTTTTCTTACAAGCTAAAAGAACAATGTTTTTGAACTGGTGTTCAAATTCAGATGAATTGGGAGATTCAACTTAAGCTAAAACAATCGCATGCAAAAGTATTTTAAGTGTGTATACTAAATGTAAAAGAGGAGACAAAGTATGTTGTTGAAATTAGCGCATCATCATTATAGCATATATATGCTAGGCTATATATATATATATATATATATACATATATTCAAATATTATATACTTACATAAGTTATATAAATATATTTATTTTCATATGTGTGAGATTTTTTGTCGAATAAATATAGTATTAGAAATAAAATTGGTAACTATGATATTTCATACCTCATACCTGTCACAACTATTAGAGTAACCTGTCATTTAATTGTTGTTAAAAATAGTGTTGGATTCCTAATTTTAATTCACGATTCTAAAAACCTTGTCTCATATTTTTTAAATCAAAATAGTCCAATTAGTAAAACCAAACATAAAATTATGTCTAGAAATATAAACATTATAAAACTCATCAGTACTTTATTGACATTTTGTTACAAACTTATAACCAAATTGGTAGCAACTATTATTTTAATGATGGCAGCATTACTAAAACGTCAAAGTTATTTGGTAGTTTCTGAAGGTTTCTTGAATCTTGAAAAATCAGCAATTTACTTCGTAAAATAGAAGAAATGGGGAGAGAAATATGAAGTAAATTGTATTTTTACATCGCAAGCTGTGTATTCGGCAACAATGACACCATAAAGCAAAGCAGTTCTACTATTTACCATGTATTTGCCACTTACGTCTTGACGTAAAATAAACCGAATACAGAAACAAAGCGATTATTTTGTGTTGTAAGCAACAGCTTCGAAAATGTTTTCTACAAGAAAGACGAGTAAGGATTCCTTCCTAGAGCAAACGAAAGCAGCTCGCGAGGAACGTGCCTTGGAGAAGAAGCGAGATCAATCTGCCATAAAAATACAAGCACTAATACGCGGGTGGCTTGCTCGAAGAAGGTTCATCGCTCGTATTTTGTAAGTGTCTGATCTCCCTATTAAGTTTAAAAACTCCTAAGTATTGTAGTATCTTTGCTCCTTTGTCTATATAAACTTAACTGTCTTTATGTCACGTTTTCAGGAATGATTTTGATCAGCTCCTTCCAGAGTCGGCAGGAAACAATTCACAAGAAGAGACACCTCAAACACTAGAACTTCTCCCAGCTCTAGATGTGTTTAAAGTGACATGTAGGCTGTTTCTTATCTTCGATCAGCAGAGAGACAGAAAACGATTTGAAAAGCTGTGCAAATACATAGTGCAAAGCCTCCACTCAGAATCTGTAAAACTGTCATATGTTGGTGTTTTTTTGAATAAAGAATACAGGTATGTATACAAATATTATTGTAGTTGCGGTGATTTACTAGCATAATTATGGAGATTTGCAGCAACATGTGATTCAATTGATATGCAAAGCTGGTCCTAAATTGCCTTTTAAATGCTACTTGGAGTATTCCCTTTGTAGGGCTGGAAAGGTAATAACAGCACCAGATAAAAGATCAATTAATAAAAGTTGTTGCTGGATAGAAAACAAACATAAAACTTAGAGATTTACATCAATAAACTCCCTAAATCAGCAGTATGCCACCTTTTACTGGACTAGAACCACATGGTAGGAAATAAATATAGGTGGGATGCAATGCTGCTGTTGCTATTGTTGAATGCTGCCCTAAATTATACAATTTAACTTTGAGATAAGTATGTATAATTTGCTTAATTTAATTTAGATAGATACTATACATTAAAGTAAAGATTTGAAATTTTCAAACTTTGTTTAAGTTAATCATGGTCAACTGAAAATGAAACAGATCATGCATCAGCAAACATAGTGTAGGACTCCCTCAGTCTAGGTGGAGCTACGATCTTCGCAAAGTGGCTGGCAAGAGCTGGATGAGAGTAGGCGCGGATCGTGCTGGGTGGCGTACACTTGGAGAGGCATATGTCCAGCAGTAGGCTAGTATAGGCTGATGATGATGATGATGATGAACTGAAAATGTACTTCGTTCATACCACTCCTCCTAAACTGATGAACAATACAATTATTGTGATTGGTTAATGTATTGAATCTGAAAGAAAGTAGCTGGTTAGATAGCTAGCTAGCTGAGGACAAAGGAAGGAGATTTTGGCAATACCCCATGGGAAGTTCCATGATGGTTCAATAAGCAATTCATACAAACTGTAGCTGGCTAGATACATAGTTATTAACCCTAGATAGATAATGTGCGCTTCAGAGGCGCCCACAAAACAAATAAATTGCTGTCTTTTTCTAATTTACGCGCGTACAAGTTTGTGTTCCGGCGCCAACTCAGTCGTCGGTCAACACTCCCGAGAGGCGACCGCTCCTGTTCGGTAAGCACCATAGTTTCAATGTTATGGCAATACGTTGCGCTCGAAAGGCGCCACTTTGTTGCAACAACTGTACATAAATTTGTTTTATTTTTTGTATTTTTTGTTTTTGAGACTGAATATTTTATAACTCACTAGTTAGCAAGATAAAAAACTATAAATGTTATACATATTTGGAAAAAAATTTACCTCTACAGAAGACATTTTATTTTTGTTGATTTTCGTAAGGAATTTTTAAAATGCCAAATTTTTTATTATTATTAAAAAATAATAACTTAAGTTTGTGTTCTATTTACTTATTAATAATGTAGCATTTCACAAAATTATAAAAAAGTAAAATAATTATTTAAATTTGTATAAAAAATTGATATTGAAAATTGAGCGCCTCTAAGCGCATCTTTATCTTTTCAGTAGCAAAAAATAAGGTTATCTTTCTAGGGTTAAGGTTACTATTATTTAAAAATAAAACAGTTTTCGGTTTGTTTTAAGTCTGTTTTATTTTTTGTTAAAAATATTTGTTATTTATTAGACATTGACTTACTTGAGAATGTGCAGCGAAGGGTTACAAAAATTCCAAGACAACTTAAGAACATGCAGTATGAGGAAAGGTTAAAGTTCCTAAAAATTACCAGCCTAAAGGATAGAAGAGAACGGGGAGATATGATAGAAGCCTTTAAAATCCTTACTGGACACTATGACATACATAGATTTGAAGGGATGTTGACCAACACGAAAAATCCGCATTTAAGAGAACACAGTCGTAAACTCACTAATATAATTTTCCACAACAACCCATATAAGCAGTTTTTGAACAACAGAGTAGTTGATGCCTGGAATAAACTGCCTGAAGAAATTATAACAACACAAAGTGTCAACCAGTTTAATAATAGACTAGACCTATACTACAACAAAATGAAATAAGAAACAAATAGTTTTAGTTTACATTGGATACAGGCAACTATCAGTTGTTCCACCTGCCTGCCTGAATTACCTATAATAATAATAATAATAATAATTTGCTTATTCTATACTTTTATCATTTTAGTTTGCGATGGATCTCACACATAAAAGAGCTCTTGTACACATGTTGCCTGTATCTGGAAGTACTGACTCCTGAGTTCCCAGTAGACATGCAGAGTATTCTTGTCTACCTTCACACGTTGGTGGCATTCACGGCCAACAACACATGGGCCCTCACACGCCTGAAGAACTTCGAGAAGCTGAGGGTTGGCATGACTCAGTTGTGTGCAAACGTTATGGGCTCACTCTTCCATAAAGGATATTACTTAACATTAAAGGTAATATTGATGCAATAGGAAATGTAAACATGATTGTAATTATGATTGGATTTTACCTCATCATTATTTGGCATTACACACATGCAATCAATGTTGAAAAATGGAATTAAAAATACAAGCTATTGTCAACTCTGTATAGCGCTTTAGGACTGTAAAGCTGGAGCTCGACCGTAAAATGAGCGAGGTGATTAATGAGCCCTCTTAACTTGCAACGATAATTTTTATAGTTGAGGCTCGACCGTGAAAGAGGCTAGTGGAGAGGCTAACTATGAAAATTATTGTTGCAAGTTAAGAGGCCTCATTAATGACCTCGCCTATTTCGCTGTTGAGCCCGGGCTTAAGTGAGATGACTTATTTTCTTATCTTGCAGTTGATAAGAGGGATCAGCTTAGAGCAAGGCTACCTTACAATTTTTGTAAAATAATTATTATGAATATTTGAATTTGAATGATATTGCCTTTTGATCAGTTTCGCTGTCCAAAAATTAAAACAATAGATAAGTTATGTATCACATAGGACATGAAACCTGTTAATTATAAACTTTTTTTATTCTAATGAAATGTACACTTCCAATTGTCTTTGTTACAGAAACTGCTTCTACGTGGGTTTTGTCGAGAGAAAGTTACCCTGAAAACTGTAGCGTTAACAGCGATAGTGACTTTGTCCTTGCGGCCACTCATCTCTGCTCAGTTTTCGGAGAAGCTGCTCACAATGTATATTATACAGATCTTGTCAGTGCCCTCACTAGTGTTCCACTTGAATCAAATATCTCCAGAAGTAAGTTTAAAGATGATTTTAATTTTATTGTTGTAATATTGAATAAGAATATTCAAGCTTTAATATGGTTTAATATGGCATTTTAATTTTTTTATTATTACTGCATTTTTTGTCTGAGAAAAAAATGTTTGACAATGTTCAACACAAGCTATGTCAGAGAAACAATGGTGGTTTGATAGTCCCTACTACCAGATCTGAATATAGAAAATAACAATATCTAGAAATCAGTATAGAAAATCATTTTCCAAAAAAACATTAAAATAAATTCTGTAGGTCTAAAAATTTTGAATGCTATGTAGATAAACAGTTGTTGTATGTAAAATAGTAATTTAAATTCCACTAATTAAATTCTAATAATGGCAATTGCCCTGAACCAAAAGAGGAAATTATGAGTAACTTGGTTATCAGTAACAAAGGTCAATGACACATAGAAATGAGATTATTGCAATTAGTGCATGCTCTCTGAAATTTTATCAGTTTATTTATTAGTTTTTAGTAATGCCAATATATAAGCAAAAATATTTTGAAAATAATAAGGGATGGCAAAATTAAATTGTGCACTGTACAAGTAGTAGCATAACAACAATACTGAACTTTTTAATGAAATTTTCCGTCTGTGGGATTGTCAAATTGTAAATAAACATAAACACTTTAAAAGTAGAATTATTATTTTTTTAGAATTTCATGTAATAATAATATCCAATTCGGTGGTATTGGTTAGTAATAACAACCTCGAATCTACCTATACCGTTCACTGCTTATAAACTCATAATGAAACTCATAATGTGGGATAGTTTAAAAGTTTAAACGTGTTCCAGTCTATGTTGGCGTACCGCACCCACGGCATGTTCGACAAGTGCGTGGAGTTCCTGAGCACGGACCAGAACATGCGAATCGTGTTTAACACGCTGGAGGGAAATTATGCGCTGTGCCTGATCGCCAACCTGATACAGCTCGGGTACGCAGAGCGAGATCGCGCGACACCTGACACTTACTATCCTACTTTTGTGGTAAGTGTAATCTTATGTTTAACACGTTCAGCAGAGACAACGCACTGTGTCTGCTCGCGAAACTGATACAGATAGCGTTAGTTTTCAGGCAACAAAGTTTTTACAAACCGACCTTACATGCTAACGAAACGGCCCTCCACAACCTGGTGATAAGAGTACAAAGATCAGTTAGTAACGCAGAATACGCAATGGGCTGCTTCTTTGACGTGGAGGGTGCATTTGACAGAGCGACCCCGGACTCAATAGAGGCTACCCTCAGCCGCGAAGGAATAGACAGTGACATATCAGAATGGGTAAAAAACATGCTGAGACACCGACTGATAAGCACAGAGATAGCAGGAACAACACGCACGGTGGTGGCGAAAAGAGGATTCCCCCAGGGGGGGTGCCTGTCGCCATTGTTGTGGTGCCTGCTTATAGACGAACTAGTTAACAAGATAAACAGGATGCACATATACACACAGGTGTACTCTGATGATGGCGTGCTCCTGGTTTCAGGCAAAGTCCTCAGCGTCATGAGTCAAATCATGAACAGGGGCCTAAAGGAAGCCCTAGGGTGGTGTAGGAGCAAAGGTCTGAACCTTAACCCTGAAAAGACCAAACTAGTTCTTTTTACGAAGAAAAGAAAGATAGGGCGCGCTGCAGCAGTGACACTGGACGACCAAGAGCTGGAAACAGTTAAGGAAGTCAAATATCTAGGAGTGACACTGGATAGCAAGCTTAACTTTGGAACCCATATTAGTAACATCTGCTCAAAGGCAAAGATGGCAATGATGCAGTGTAAAAGTGTAATCGGCAGAACCTGGGGCATGAAACCAGCGATGGCACTATGGATATATAGGGCAATAATCGTGCCAAGAATCCTACATGGGGCCATCGTATGGTGGCACAGAGCCGCAGTAGGGAAAAACAAAGCAGAGCTAGACAAGGTCCAAAGGCTAGCAGCCCTAGTGACTACGGGCGCGATGAGGACAACACCTACAGCCGCGCTTGAGATCCTGCTGGGGCTGAATCCTCTGGACCTAGAAATTAAGAAAAGAGCCATGGAACAATGGTTCAAGCTAAGAAGTACTGGCTCTTGGACTGGGAATTTCACAGACAAGGGGCACGCCAGTGTAGGCGAACAATACGAAGATAGGCTGTCAATGATCCTCTCCAACAACGACTTAATACGGAAGGAAAGGATTTTTGACAAGAAATATAGAATACACATAGGTTCAAGAGAAAATTGGAGAATGGAAATTGGTAACACGACCTGCTATACGGACGGCTCCAGAAAAGAGTCGACAAAGCTCTCCGGGGCCGGCGTGCACATCAAATGTGCAGACGGGACGGAGATAAACAAGTCGATACCGTTAGGTAGATTCGCCAGTGTCTTCCAGGCGGAAATATACGCAATAATGGCATGCGCTGAGATGGCCGAAAACCTTAATATTACAGGAAAGATGGCTATCTATAGTGACAGCCAGGCGGCGCTGAAGGCACTAGGCAGGGAAGAAACAGCATCAGCAATTGTCAAAGAATGCAAGGTATCATTAAAAAGACTAGCTGAGAGGACGGACCTGACGATAGCGTGGGTTCCCGGTCACGAGGGAAACACGGGAAACGAACAGGCCGACGAACTAGCCAGGAAGGGAGCAGAAGAAAACCTGGTGGGACCGGAACCCCGGCTGCCAATAGCGCACAATATCACCAAGGGGGTAATCGGCCACAGAATAACATCAGAAACCAACCGAAGATGGAGGTCCTCGAAAGGCATGAGACAGTCGAAGATCTTCATCAAAGGAATGGATAAGAAAAAGACTAGCAAGCTAATGGGACTCTCCAGAGAGAACACGAGGCTAGTCACAGAAATCATAACAGGACACTGTCGGCTGAATAGACATCTGACAGTGATAGGAGTAAAAACCGACCCCTTATGCCCGGAGTGCTTGGAAAGCGAGGAGACCAGCCTCCACCTACTAGCTGAATGCCCCATGTACTCACAGATTAGATGGGAGCTCTGGGGGTCGGACACAATGCACATAGAGGACCTAAAGGATCTGAAGGTGGAGCAGATAGCAAGATTTGCCAGAGAGACCAAAAGATTTAACGGGGCGCCGTGAAAGCTGGATGAACCTTAACTCCCTCATACAGGGAAAACGGGGAAAAGGATGAAGTGGCCTGCAACAATGCGGGCGGATCGTCCGTCCGGCTGGCGACGTCCCCATGAGAAATAATAATAAAAAAAATAATACATGCTAACATATACTTTTTTTTATATTGTTATTGTTATTATTATAAGCACAATGCCTTGATCTCACCTGATGTTAAGTGATGATAAGGCCAATGATGGAACGCACTTCACCTGGAATCCTCAACTAGTGAGGCACTTATCTATCTTATCTTTAGCTGCCAAACCGAGTACACAAACATGTACCCCCCGCTGGGAATCGAACCCGGGACCTCTGGGTCTAAACCACTAGACCACAGAGACGATTCAATACCAATTTAAACAATTATTGTTAAAACCCTGCTTGTGGAAATTTTTTCAACATTTGTGTTTTTGTATATTGTTAGCAACAAAATTTGTGTTAAAATTATATAAACGAAACAAAAACATTTAATTATTGTTAGTAAATAAAACTTATAGTAATGTTAGTATTTAAACACATCCTTGTGCTGGTCCGTTGGTGTTAGCATGCGGTCTAGATATATAGATAGAACTTGCTGTTAGCTGACAATGACTTTTACAGCGTACTCAGAAGGTCACACCTCGGCTCAGGCCTACGCTCATAAATAATTGCACATGGGGAGACACACTAATTTGACCCAATACAAGTGGTAGGTCCTTTGCCAGCTTTATCTACAAGCTTATAATATTTCTTTCTATCTTTTCAGTGTGATCTACCATATTGGTTTTATTTGGTGGTATTTTCCAACAATCTTTTATTGAAATTTTGACATTCATTTAATTCAAATAGCCTTGCATATTGTCCCAGGCAGGGAGAAATCGTTGTTCAAACTAAGTTTGTTGACCAAATTGACGCAAACTCGTTATTATAACTAGATAGATCTTGTGGCTATAACTTGGCCAAAAGTCTGGTAGGTATTTAAAAAGGTGTGACTACGATACCTCAAGAGATTGTGTTAAACCGCGTATGAACATTTTATTTATATAGAAACGTGCAACATTAAAAGTTTACATTTTAACTGTATGTGTTAGTTTTATTGTTAGAACGTAAGTCCTACTGCTACGCCGAATAAAGATTTTGAATTTGAATTTGTAAACAGTGTACTATTTTGGAACAGTTGGTGGTGATTCGATTCCTGGACTCGTGCCAGCAATACGTGGTGTGCAAGAGAGGGAACCTCAGCATCTGGCACCCCATGCTAGGCTGGTTCTCCCAGGGCTTGGACGCGTACTTGCCTTACGCTATGCCTCACCTGCGAACGCAACTGTCTCTGCTGTGGGGGGCGCCGCTGCTGAAGAAACTGCTTACTGCCCCCATTAAGGTAAGCCTTATCACAGCAACTGGCACTCATTGGTTAGACTCACAGAAAAGGTTAGATTAGTTCTCCCAAGGTGTACGTGTATAATGCAACGCTTGCTTGCAAGATCGCAAGAACGCTTACTTAAGGGTGCGCCGACAAAAAAATGCCAAAAATGCAGTTACGGTTAAGTAGATATAATTGAAAATACTATCGTATTAAATGAACAAAATATATATTTAGTATCATAGGGAACGTGTTTACAATTTGTCAGAACCATAAATTCATAACACGCTATAGTTTTTTCTACAATATCATTTAAAGTTGGGCAAAAATCATGAAAACGAGTGGCGGCGTTTAGTAGATTTCTTAAAGTTTATCTAAATTATTGTACCTCTGATTTTGTCTAAACAATCATCAATGGATAAACTACAAATTGCTAGACTACATTTTCGATTCATAAAGGGGTAATTAAATAATTATTTTTTATTAAGCACCTTAAATTCCCCATACAAAATTAGTATGGCCGCGCGGCATCAAATAAATATGGACGACGACATTTCAAATAAAACATAATGACACTTGTCACTTATGGACGGCGCACCCTTAATGATATCATATTGAAAAACGTTAGTCTACAAACTACTCTACTTATTTTTTTGCAAAAGTAAGAGTAGATAGTAATTTTGATTAATTTTGGTAAGCGAAACAGCGGCACGATAGCATCTGCGGGTTCGAATTCCGGTCGTGGACTTTTTTTTAACACTGCAACGAAATTTGAAAAAAGAAACACAGTTAACATCTATGCTCAACAAAGAAAGTCAAACAACAGTGACGTCATTCTCTCTCTTCAAATCTATAATATTAATAAAGAGGTAAGGTTTGTGACTTTGTTTGTTTCTTTGTTCGCGGAGGGTGAGGGTCAAATAAAAAAAAAATCTTTCACTGATAGAATGCTACATTGTTTCGAGTGACATAGGCTATATTTCATTTTTAAAAAGAGTTTATTTTTAATGTCTCAAACCCGCGCAGGCGAAGTCGAGAGTGAAGTGTTAGTCATTTATATATTAAATAAAAAAGTTTTTTATTTCCCAATAAAATCTATATTAATATTATAAAGCTGAATAGTTTGTTTGTTTGAACGCGCTAATCTCAGGAACTACTGGTTCGAATTGAAAAATTCTTTTTGTGTTGGATAGTCCATTTATCGAGGAAGGCTTTAGACTATATAACATCACGCTGCGACCAATAGGAGCGAAGCATCAATGAAAAATGTTGCAAAAACGGGAACAAGAGCCTAAAAAATTAAAAATGCTGCCGAAAGTCACTATTCCACGCGGACGAAGTCGCGAGCACAGCTAGTCCATAATATGTAGTGTGACAACCCCAGAGAGTAATGTAAAATACTTGTGTTGGAGTGAATTTATGTTTTGATGTTTTAATAATAAAATGGTGGCTACTGTTGCGTGCAGGAGATGTTGGAGGCGGGCGTCACCGGCGAGGAGGGCGCGGGCCCGTCGCAGCCCTCCACGCCCGTGCAGAGCCACAACCCCGCGGCCATCATACGCCGCGCCATCGAGGCCAGGGCTAGCAGGTAACGAGCGGACGGATTGCGCTTTTTCAGCTGTTGTCTGCTGTGAATACAGACACCATAGAATTTTTATTGTTTGTACGACGTATCTGGCACTTAAAAGACGAAAGGTTGACCACGACCTACTTTCTGTAGGAACGACAATCGGACCGATTTATACCCGACTGCGTCAGAAGGAGGGTTATGTTTTTCGAGTGTATGTATTTATGTATGTCTGTTTCTTTGGCACGCCCTACAGCCCAAACGGCATGGTGGATTTTACATATGAGGTGTCGTTAGATTTGTTTTGACTGTGGGAGTGACATAGGATATTAAAAATAAAAAAAAAACAAAAAAAATAAAAAACTGGCCAGTTTAGCTAATTCGGGAATATTAGCAGATTTTATTCCCATGTTTAAAAAACTCAAAGAACTTCAGTCAAAAGTATGCGCTATGACTTTGCTATTTAAAAGAATAAGGCGTTTTAATATAATTATTTTATGTGGGTTTTGAAATGCTTGGTTATTTAGTTTACAAAACTAAAAAGTTTGAAATAAAATAAATTATTAAAATAAAACAAAAAACCCAACTGCTAAAACAACTATATCAAAAATAACTGCAAAGATAAAAATAAGAAAAAAAAAACTAAGATCCCAGAATTCAATTTGAGCAAGCAGCCGTGGCTAGCTCAATTCCGCCGCACTCTCTTTGGTTGGTGATTGTCCCCGCCTATGCGACAACTATCAATATTCAATGTATTTAGAAGTATTTCACATAGCATTCAACATTGCTCAAATTTAATTCTGGGATCTTAGAGCTTGTTTTTTTTGTTTTCAGTTTTTTCCCTTTCCAGTTTGTTTTGATATAGTTGTTTTAGCAGTCGGGTTTTTTGTTTTTTTTCGCCGACGACGTTTTAACATTATCGTGCCCGATCCGGGGCCATAACGTTCTATCTAACCAATACTGTAACAACTCATGTATACTTATGGAGAGAAATAAATGATTGAAATGAATTGAATTGAACATCTATTTTGTGATCGACTTTTTGTACAGAGCGTTGCAACTTGCAACATAGAATTCAATACGTTTCTTTTTCACCGACTAAAAAAATCAGTCACCGATTATCCGACTTGGGCGAGGGCTCTTAAAGTCTTAGCGGTATTATAAAGGGCGGCCATACACTGGCTGTTCCCTTCACACTTCACTTACCATCAGATCAAGTTTAAGACGAAGAGCTTCCCTTTCATAGTAAAATAAGTTCATGGTAGTTGTTTTATTTCAGAGGCAACTCAAACAAGAATTACAGAAAGCTAGGGTCCCCGGACTGCACGAAGGCAGCGCTGATTTGCTCCATGTACCACACGGCGATGCATACCATGAAGCAACTCAGGCTCGACATTGTGACAGGTTATACATTAACAATTAACAACTTTACTATACTGCCCTCTTTTAATTAGCCCTAATTTTGAATATCAGCCTGACTTGAGTCGAAGGACTAATTTAGCGAATTAGTAATGTTTTTATTATTATTTTAATGACATTAGCAAACCGTTTGAAAGAGGATAATCTAAAGAATTTTTGAGTGAGTCGGAAGATCCCGATCTTTTTTAGATTTTTTTTTATGGCAATGTAAATTGGAATTTTTATTTCATGTTTAACATTTCTGAAACTTTAGAATTTCATTTTTAAAAAACTAGATGACAACTATCAGCAAATTTGAATTTGATAGAATTTTACGTCAATGCACATCAAAATAAAATTTTGATTTCGAGGCTAAATGCTATAGATTTTTTTATTTAAGTTTAAATGCGGTATTTTGGGTTTTTGGTTAAATAATTCAAAAAGTCAACATAAAAATTACCGTCGGGCATGGAACGTTTTATGGGGGCGTTTTATAAAAGTATAGCAGATGACCCTTTCTGTCGGGCAATTCATTTTGGCACACGATGCGCCAAACTATTTAAAGTTTATGGTGGAATAATTATTATCACACCATAAACTAAGAAACCATTGAATTAAGCAAAAGGTAGGGAGTAAATGCTTTTGCTTAACTTTTAAGTATGAGTATTTACTTAAGGGTGCGCCATCCGTAAGTGACAAGTGTCATATGTTTTATTTGAAATGTCGTTGTCCATATTTATTTGATGCCGCACGGCCATACTAATTTTGTATGGGGAATTTAAGGTGCTTAATAAAAAATAATTATTTAAACAACCACTTGAATCGAAAATGTAGTCTAGCAATTTGTAGTTTATCCATTGATGATTGTTTAGACAAAATCAAAGGTACAATAATTTAGATAAACTATAAGAAATCTACTAAACGCCGCCACTCGTTTTCATGATTTTTGCCCAACTTTAAATGATATTGTAGAAAAAACTATAGCGTGTTATGAATTTATGGTTCTGACAAATTGTAAACACGTTCCCTATGATACTAAATATATGTTTTGTTCATTTAATACGATAGTATTTTCAATTATATTTACTTAACCGTAACTGCATTTTTGGCATTTTTTGGTCGGCGCACCCTTAAGTCATTATTCATCATTGGGAGAGGCCTATGTCCAGCAGTGGACTGATGTGGGCTGATTATGATTATGGCGGTGACGATGACCCTGACAAGCTATTGTTTGATGATGACGAGTACAAGAAGGAGCCGTGTTCCAGGCCTGTGCAACCAGGACGAGGTCCTGTACACGCTGTGGCAATTCCTGTGCACGCTCGGCCCCAACTGCGGGCTCAAGTCCTTTCTGGATCTGCTTGCTGTTAACACGAAGACCTCTGCGCCGGAGTTCCAAATGCTGATACTCTTTGCTGAATGCATGACGCACTATGTCACGTAAGTAAGGGAACGTCAGGGTTAACGGGAGATGTAGTAGCTGTATAAAAACACTATATAACTATAACAATAGGAGGAAGCCAATAACAATAATTAATTACAGAATATTAAACGTATAAAGAAGAGCTCGATGGCGCAGTGGTTAACGCGCCCGGTCTGCGAGTGCTGAGGTTAAGCAACTTTCGCAAAGGCCGGTTATTGGATGGGTGGCCAAAAATTTATCATTTTGAGCTTCTCCGTGTTTCGAAAGGCACGTAAAGCCAAAGCAATCGAAGGCCGGGCGTGTTAACCACTGCGCCATCGAGCTCCTCAATTTCATCATTCATGTGTCATCATGATCATTTGTGTGTTGTGTAAATGGAACTCTAAAAGTAGTATAATAGTGTACATCTACGAGTATAATTATACTTTTAGAGGTGTTACAACACACGTTCGTTGTACGTGATTTATTTCTGATTTGAAATGACATGTACTTTATCACGTCCAAATACGCATTGCTGAGTTTATCTGGCTAATTTCATCAATTTGATTTTATGAAAGTTTCAAATGATCTCACTCAAGTAATTGGACATTTGTGACAGCATCCTTGACGACATGGAGATGTATGAGCAGCAGGAGCCGTTCAAGCTGCAGGACTTCGTGAGCATGTCGCACTTCCTCAACATGTTCGTCTACAAGTCCATCATGGGACAACTGTTCGGTATGTTGCTTTGTGTGCTATTCACAATCATATCATCAGTAATAAGCTTTTTATCCTGCACGCTTTGTGATTATTTTAAACTCTTTATAGAATGTCTTTTGGTTCAGCAGCGTGCCGTTGAGCAAAAGCTTCCTCATATGTAATCGTTTGGTATAATGTTAGGGAACAAGTATTTATTCATTATTATGTGTATGTGTAACAACGACAAAAATATTTACAATCGAAAATTATTTTCTCATAAACTGGATCAGAATAAAGGGCTGATTTATTCAATCTTACAATGATTCATTAAATATATAGAGGAATTCGACACTCGAGATATCAACTTTCTAGTTATTTTCGGTCAAACTTTAGTACTGTTTGTCGGCGTCATTCTAGCAGAAACGAATAACTTAAAGCTACTTGGGCCAGCGTAAAGCTTCGCTATCCAGCGAGGCAATGCTGCTGGGTACTCGGTTTGATGGGTATGATCCGGAGCATTTTTGTTATTTATAGTTTTTTTTTACGGGTCAGCACAGCAGTGCCTTGGTCTCACCTGATGTTAAGTGATGATAAGGCCTATTGATGGAAGCGCACTTCACCCGGAATCCTCACTAAGTGAGGCACTGGCTATCTTATCTCTAGCTGCCGCAACACAACAATGCTACAAACATTGATGTTACGGCGACATATTTAGATAGGTGGTAGCTAGCCAGGCGGACAAATAAACCCTACCACCAACCAAACCGAGTACACAAACATGTATCCCCCGCTGGGAATCGAACCCGGGACCTCTGGGTCTAAACCGGTGGTCGTAGCCACTAGACCACAGAGGCGGTTTAGGTTTTACGTAGGCCCTATCACATAACTGTATAACAATATATATTTATACATATATATATATAACG
This sequence comes from Eudonia lacustrata, assembly GCA_947562085.1. Classification (NCBI taxonomy): domain Eukaryota; kingdom Metazoa; phylum Arthropoda; class Insecta; order Lepidoptera; family Crambidae; genus Eudonia; species Eudonia lacustrata. Next base: position 21,377,714 of record OX387314.1, read on the forward strand.
GCATATATACCATAGACTAGTATACCGTACCCGCGCCCCCAGATCTGAAGCTGATCCATAGCAACGAGCTGTTCCAGTGCACGCACACCCTGCTGCTGGCGCTGTACCGGCGCGACTGCCGGCGCGCGTACACGCCGCCCAACCACTGGCTGGTGCGGGAAATCCGCGACTCGCACTTCATGGCCGACCTCGACAAGGGCAAAAAACCGCAACAGGTATGAAAATTAAAAATGTTTTTTCACTTTTCATTCATTTCATTCGCTCGTAAAGTTGTTCTTTATGTCGAGAGAAGGCTGCTTAAAATGTGTTTTTATGCTCTTGTGCATAAAGTAATTTCTTCTTTTAAGACTAAGGCAATTAGGCCTTACAGCCACATACACAATTAAATACACCTTCATTTAATTGATATATTTTTATGAGATTTAGGTTATATCTTAATTTAATTACGACATAATTATGTATTACTATCTAAATTCAAATTTACGATTAATACGGGCGTGTATTTACGTTAAAAAAATATAACGCAAATATTTATAATAACTTGGCATTACGGCTCAGACCATAGTCAAACGTCACATAGTTGAAAATTAAAAAAAAAAGAAATATTGTGTGGCGGGAAGCTAATTATATTATTCGTCAAACAAAACTAGAAACTAGCTTTTGTTGTGTTGCGGTTTGTTTTATTTCCTTGTAATCGAACAGAAAAGCAGAGTGTAAAACTCGAGCATAAAACCCATTTTACCCTCGACGTGACTATCCACCCTCGCTGTACCGGCTCGGGTGGCTATATGCACGACTCGGGTAAAATGGCTCGTTCTATGCTCTTGTTGTACAATCTTCTATTATTGCAATAAACACCAATTTACAATTGTATATTGTGTATGTGTATGTGTGTGTGTGTGTGTGTGTGTGTGTGTCTATAGTGTCCAAATAAAGATTTTATCTATCTACAAATTAAGTTTGCCCTGGCTTATGTAAAAAAGTAAGGCCGGCAACGCATCTGTGATTCCTTTGGTTTTGCGGGTGTCCATGGGCGGCGGTGATTGCTTCCCATCAGGTGACCTGCCTGCTCGTTTGCCTCCTTCTAATATAAAAAAAAAAGTAAATTTGTGAAACAGGCATAAGCCTGTTTATAATAACCCGGCTTATTATAATACCCAAAAAAAGCAACCAGTAGCTTACTGCACAATGGCAACGCGACTGCACTAGTTGCGGTTGCGACAGTCGTTATTTTTATTTTAGAGCGCCGCGCGCCTTCATGCTTTTTTAGTTCGTCAATCGCTCGCTTGCGGCGCTATCGTAGCGTTCTACGTTTCGTAATACGAATAATGTGTTTTGGTAGCGATAAATTGTAAATTGTCGCGATTGCAACTGTCACTTCATCATCATCATCATCATCATCAGCTCATTTATGTCTCTGGTATGGGAGAACGGGCCATAAACCACGACGCGAGCCCAGTGCGGATTGGTGGTTGTTAACGACTGCTAATGCAGCCGGGACCAACGGCTTAACGTGCCTTCCGAAGAACGGAGGAGCTCGAGATGTTATATTTTTGGTCACCCATCCGATGACCGGCCTTTGCGAAAGTTGCTTAACCTCAGCACTTGCAGACCGGGCGCGTTAACCACTGCGCCATCGAGCTCCTCTGTCACTCTGTCTGAACTGTCACTTGAAGGTCGCTAATAAACTTGCGGGACATCCTCGACTCGCACTTCATGGCCGACCTCGACAAGGACAAGAAGCCACAGCAGGTGAGACGTCATCAACAGCTCATGTTGTGACCCCACTGCTTGGGTACAAGCCTTCCCTATGAATGGAACACTATAGAGAGAAAGGTTGCATAACCTTACACTAGGGAATGATTATGCCTAGTGAGTTGTGTCAAGCGTCTTTAGAACTAAGGAAATAGCCCATTTGGGAATAACCAAATTTTCATAAAACTTAAAATGTTAAGAGAAATACAAAGGTGTAAATAGTTAATAGAAAACATTTAATAAAAAGATAGTACAACTGAATTACCGCGAGATAAATCACTTAAAATCAGTTTGACAAGGAATCAAATTGAGAAATTTGACTAAAATGGCTGTTGTTCCAGGTGCTCGTCCAAAAAACGCCTCACATGATAGCTCACGGCGAAAGAGTGAGACTCTTCAGACGAGCTGTTGCCGACGAAAAGGTGAGACAAACACTTATCTAAGCTACAATTCTACTAATGCAACACCTGTATAGGCTCAACGGCGGCGATTACATACTATAGCCCAAACCACCAATAGAGATCCACGCTCGTAAGCCCCTAGACCAGGGATGGGCAAACTACGGCCCGCGGGCCATCTCCGGCCCGTGAATGATCAAAGTCCGGCCCGCGACCATCAAACAAAAATTCAAGTGCATGTGTATTTCAGAAAATGCATACCTATCAATATTTTTATTTCACAAAAACAATATTCATTTATTGAAAAAATACAGCTAAAAGTTCAATAGCATGACCCGCCATAGTTTTGTTAGTAAATATTGTCACGCGAATGAAAAAGTTTGCCCATCCCTGCACTAGACGAACGAGTCGAAATGACTTCTTATATAATGTCAACAACAACATTATCGAGATTCGGTCTTAACATACGCCACGTGCAGGATTCCGCTCGTTTACGAATCATAATTCGTATGCAGCAAAATTGTCGTAAAAAATATTTATAAGTAATTATTTATTTTATTTATAAGATAATGTTACCTGCAGGTGGTGTTAGGCCTAACCGAGCGAGCTTGCGGCGGCCGCTCTACCCTAGTAACGGTGCGTCGCGCTCGCCTCGTGGAAGACGGCTACAGGCAACTAGCGGCTTTACCCAGCCGTGCGCTTAAAGGCTGCGTGCGAGTGCGGTTCATCAACGAGCAGGGGCTGGATGAGGCAGGAATTGACCAGGATGGCGTGTTTAAAGGTGAGGAGAACTGCTCTACCTAAGCCAATCCTACCCATGGCTGTGTACGAATAGGGTTTATCAACGAGCAGGGGCTGGATGAGGCGGGAATTGACCAGGATGGCGTGTTTAAAGGTGAGGAGAACTGCTCTACCTAAGCCAATCCTACCCTAGGCTGCGTACGAGTAGGGTTCATCAACGAGCAGGGGCTGGATGAGGCGGGAATTGACCAGGATGGCGTGTTTAAAGGTGAGGAGAACTGCTCTACCTAAGCCAATCCTACCCAAGGCTGCGTACGAGTAGGGTTCATCAATGAGCAGGGGCTGGATGAGGCGGGAATTGACCAGGATGGCGTGTTTAAAGGTGAGGAGAACTGCTCTACCTAAGCCAATCCTACCCAAGGCTGCGTACGAGTAGGGTTAATCAACGAGCAGGGGCTGGATGAGGCGGGAATTGACCAGGATGGCGTGTTTAAAGGTGAGGAGAACTGCTCTACCTAAACCAATCCTACCCAAGGCTGCGTACGAGTAGGGTTCATCAACGAGCAGGGGCTGGATGAGGCGGGAATTGACCAGGATGGCGTGTTTAAAGGTGAGGAGAACTGCTCTACCTAAGCCAATCCTACCCAAGGCTGTGTACGAATAGGGTTCATCAACGAGCAGGGGCTGGATGATGCCGGTAATCACAAGGATAGCGTCTTAAGGTAATGACACGTCAAATAAAGGACGACTGGCTGACAAGCAGCTTTAGGGCGGGCATGGTGCTTGAAGGTTGCGTTATTCTTTTGCGACGAATCACATTCAACAAAGAGCAGGAGCTGAACAGCGCAAACGAATAAGCGCGTCTCGTAGAAGACGACTACAGGCAACTAGCGGCTTTACCCAGCCGGGCGCTGAAAGGCTGCGTGCGAGTGCGGTTCATCAACGAGCAGGGGCTGGAAGAGGCCGGGATCGACCAGGATGGAGTGTTAAAAGGTGAGGAGCACAGACGGCTATAGGCAATGAACAGCCTAACCCGTCATCATCTTAGCCAAAAGAAGTTTACTGCTGGACCAGCTCCCCGAAGGATCTCCATAACGACCGGTTTTATGCTGCTAGCAACATCCGCGACATTCACCAGATCGTCGGTCCACCTTGTTGGAGACCTGCCCACACTGCGTCTTCCGGTGCGTAGTTACCACTCGAGAACTGTTCCGCCCTAGCGGTCATCCGTCCTGCGAGCGATATGCCTTGCCCACTGCCACTCGAGCTTAGCAACTCTTCGGGCTATGCCGGTAACCTTCGTTCTTCTACGGATCTCATCATTTCGGATTCGATCACGAAAAAATCCCAAACATATCCCTCAACATGGCTCTTTAAGTGACCTTCAGCCTTCTCATGAGGTTCTCCTATAGTAAGCGACCACGGCCCAGTGCCGTATGTCATCACTGGCAACACACACTGATCAAGTGTGCGTTTGCACAAGCCTTACCCAGCCGGCCGCAGGCTGCGTGTGAGTGCGTTTCATCAACGAGCAGGGGTTGAATGAGGCGGGGCTCCGATCATGACTACCTGCGTGTTTAAAAGTAAAAAGTGAGTCTGGTTAAAAACAAGTACAAGCAGCTGGTAGCCTTACCAAGTTTTACCTAAGGCTGCGCGCAAATAGGGTTCATCAACGAGCAGACGTAGGTTATCATCAGGATGGCGTGTTCAAAGGTGAGGGGACGGCTATAGGCAACATTAGCCTTACCCAGTCGGCCGCTTAAGACGACACCTCGATTTTTGAACATTCAAAAAGGCTGATCCTTACTGACGCTGGCATAAGGTCGATAATACGTAGCGCCTGCGACAATATAGACGCAAATTAACAGCTAACCTAAAAAATATTTAAAAAAAAATGGTTTTAGTTATCAATATATGCAGCAACTAAATTACGAATATTTATGTTATCAATATATTTGAGTGGTTTCCAAGCATATAAATTAAGTAATTTTGTTATAATTTCAACAATAGTGATTTTTAGTGATGTTTTCGATAATCATTATGATCGAGTCGAAATTATACAATCGTGTATTTGAGCAAGCAAATTCAAGATATTGAATGAATGAAATTACCATGAATGAATTACATGAATTTACCTATATCAACATTTCAGATTCGTAAGTCATATTATAGTCTTACCGTCTTACAAAAAAACACGGAATAAGGTTCGAATAGTTATTCCGTGTTTTGTCTCTTTTACTCTATTATGAAATGACGTTTACATGACGGGAACAAAACACGGAATAACTATTCGGACCTTATTCTTTGTTTATTTGTAAAGCACTTAAACTATTTGACGAAAGTTGGTGCATTTTTTCGTGTGCGAGTGTGGCTTAAAGACGGCGCTGCAGTTTGTATTAAAATGTTGAGGGAACATTTATTTAACATAGGTAAAATACATAAAAGCGTATACAGCAAAATTTTATCACGCCACAATAGCAAACGACATAACTTCCCAAGTAGCAATTTATTCTCTTTAAAAGGCCACATTTATTTCACTGGTGATCTCTTAGCATTTACAGTGGTCACACTTGGTTCATCGGCTGCAATAAAGTGAACATGTCCACCTATACCTGTGTAAGGCATGTATAGGGGTGTAAATGTAGCCTATTATGTAACTATTGGCGTTTTGTCAGGACAACATTACTCTTCTAGCCAGCTTTCATTTTCAAAGCTGAACAAGAGCGGTTTAAGAGAAGTAAAATTCGGCATAGGCTGTTCAGAGGTTCACATATACGGTGTTAGATTGCTGGCATTATAATATAACACATGTGAACATTATTGCAGCCCAAAGCTGTTATATATAACCTTTTATGAAGCGCTATTCAGTTGTTAGTGTTAGCAGGTCTAGTTTGTGATATATTAATCAGCTAATAAATTATTCTGTAAAAGAAGCGTTTAATGAGGTCACATGTACATGAAAGGTATTTACACGCACCACTATTGATATCTAGTAGCACTGATAGCAGTTTATTTGTTCACGAGGACCACACTGTTATCCTCTATTGGTACACATGTGAACCTTTCTAGAGCTGACGTCATTATAATGGTACACGCGTGAAACTTTAAAGAGGTCACAACACTAATTTTGAGTTATAATGGTTCACTGTAGATGGAGACAATGACCACCATTTTCACTTTTAATAACCTATAATATTTCTATATTAATTTAAGATTTTGTCACTTAACACGGAGTTTTCGTTATTAATTTTATGGTTGATGTTTAAATACAAAACCATACAACGATTTAAATGCCAATAAAACAAAAATATGAAATATTGCTTTGTTTGTATCTGCTTATTTCGATATATTTATTTGATAAAAAGGCATATAGCCGAGGCGCGTGAAAATTTTAACTATAAATATGTATGTACTTTACAATAAATTTACATTACCCCGTAATATTAACACAATATCATATATAAACACAGTGTACTTACCAGTAACAATAAATCACATCAAAATGGCTGTTAGACACGATTCGACGATGGCCATGGCCGTAAGCTATCACAAATTAATATTTATTAAAAAATGTGGTACCAAAATGATTATTTGAGGAAAAAGCGGCCTAATAGTTGGTTTTAGGTACACTTGTGGTTTGGGTTTTGGATAATCGGCTGTATAATTGTTCACTTGTTACTTATTATAACTCACTTGTCTGTATGAATAACCACACGGAATCTAATATAGTGCCGTTCATCAGCTTTAAAACCACAGTTCTCTCTTTAAACTACCATTAAAGATCTACTATACTGCTACCGTGAACCTTTTGTACACTCAAAGCTGAAAAATTTGTGCCCAAATGGGTGTTACAAGGGCTGTATAGCATGCTATACAGCTCTTGTGCAGCTCACATAGACAGCTTAAAGAATAAATGTGTACCGTAAGTCAACCGCTATAGAACCCCCAATGCTACTTGGGTTAAGCAACGTTTAGTATTGTTAGCAAGATTTGAAGCTTCGGGGCTTGGCCCAATCTCAAGCCCTGGGCACGCCACTGAGTATACGTCTATAATAGGTATAAGGATATATAGGAGGTATAGGTATAAGTACCCTTCTCTCACTTGGCAAGGTAAAATGAGGAATAAGGAAGATACATTTCTCACAATATTCGCCATAATACAGGCGCGGAGAGGGAAGCTACCATTTATAATTAACATTGATTACTCCAGAGTTCCTGGAGGAGACGATAAAGCGCGTGTTCGACCCGTCGCTGAACCTGTTCCGCGTGACGAGCGAGGAGCGGCTGTACCCGTCGCCCACGTCCTGCCTGCAGGAGAACCACCTGCAGCTGTTCGAGTTCATCGGCCGCATGCTCGGCAAGGCGGTCTACGAGGTCGGTACTCACCCACTACCTCTACGCTTTTGTAGTAAAATCACTTACCCTGGTTCGATTTCTAGTTGACATGTGAATTTATTAATTTATGACATACTAGAGGTCGCCCAGTGGTTGAAATTCGACCGTAATTTTAATAAGGCTGCACGGATTGTATCCTAAGTAATGAAAAATTTAAAAAAGATGGAATGTGAGTTTGGATTGGCATTGACAAATTTCGGCCACTCCTCTTTAATTTTTGAAAGGAGTATAATGTATACGTGTGTCAAATACATGGTAGTGTGTGTAATGTTTGTTATATTGATTTAATGTATTTTTATGCATAATTTAAAAAAAAATATTAACATTCGCATAACCTTCTCTATATAAACTATGTGTGCGAAATTTCATACTCTTCCGTCCGCGCAAATTTCGAAAAAAAGGGGTACAAAGTTTTTGCTTCACGTATTGATACATAGATAGATATACCGAGCGAGAATTTTCGGGGTTAATATAAACCCGAGTAGCGGTACATACATTTACTAATAGCGTGTCCACCGCACGCCCGTCACTCGAGCGCCGTCATCCCGGCCGCCGCAGTTTAGAGTAGACTGCATGAAAACCTTGCCGATGTGCCGGCAATACAAAATATGTTTGTTTCTTGTCCACACATTACCGTCGCTGAAAAAACTTCTGGTCATATATGACCAGCGGCAATACTGCCGCAACTTGTCGTGATGCACATAAAACGCCCCTGTTATGTTTTGTTCGCGTACTAACGGATGAATCCAAAATGCTTTGTATCGCCTACGCCTGCGAACGTACAAAAGCAGAAGCAATTCTAGCCGGTTGTAACTAGCCATCCTTTTAGTTTGTTTTATTTCTACGTGAAACGAAAACGCGACTACCACGCACGACTAACTAGGACTAACTGAGCCACCGGTATCGGTCGCAGGGATGTTATGAGCCAACTCAAAAACTATAACACCGGCCTTTCAAAATTATGGTACTTTAGAAAAAACCATGGTACGCTTTGTTTTTTTAGTTTTTTTTTAGTTGATGGATTCGTGCAATTAGCATATTTAGCCAGTGTCAAAGTAATTTTTCTTACAAGTAATACATACATAACATACCCAAAACTGTCAAATTTCTACAATCAATTTTGAACTTTAGCGTTTGGTTATTAGGATCAATATTCATTGGAGAAATTTGACAGATTTGAGTAGGTTGATCTGCCGCCGACTGTACCTAGTATTAATACTGTGCTAGTAGGTAGTAAGTAAAAAAAAAACGTCCTTTTGTATTACAGGCGAAGACATTAAGCCATACTGCCAATTCTTGAATACTATTAAAGTTTTTGTTACATCCATAACGGGGAATTATGTTTTAATCTGATGTTTTAATGCTAGATGTCAAAATTATGGTACTTTTGCGTACCATAATGGAAGTACCATGGTACATGGTACGAAGGCCTGAATTATGGTACGTGTACCATAATTATGGTACGCATAACATCCCTGATCGGTCGTGGTGAACACACGATCGCCATCACGTCATCCTCCACTCGGCCCGAAATAATCTCGTTCTCGGTGACGGTCTGGCGGTGGACAAACGGCCTAAGAATTAGCCACCGTTTCAAAAATCGCTACCTAGGCCTTCTGAGGCAAGGCGCTAGCCTCGTAGAATCCAGGAGACAGGGACACACTTGTGTTATGCCATCTCTAGAATCCATTTGGGAATGTTTGGTCACTCACTACGGTTTTAGAAACCGTAAGTTTAGAAACCCTGAGATGTTAGCCTTATGCCCATTTTCACCATTGACCCCTAAGTTTTAGGTGACTCCTAAGCCATTTTAGGTGACGGTTTTGCTCCAACAACTGGTCAATGGTGAAATCAGGCATTAGTGTTATATAGCACATAAACATACTGGCACACACATACACACACAAACAAATACACTCATACACAAACACGCACGCACAAGCAAACACACAAAATGGCGCTGGCGGTTGAGGCACGAATTCCCAATTAACAGATATACTATAGTATGGGAATTACTGTAACAATTTCTTAAAAATGCTATTGCGTTTTGTTAAAGCTTGTAACTAAGCTAGTTTAAGCGAGTTATAAATACCCTATGCGTTGGTTACGATGGCTTCCCATCATTCGAGACACTGGTTTATTCCTAGCCCGAAGGTAGGTGCCTGATTGACCGACGCTACGGTATAGGTACATTTGTTATTTCTAGCTTTAAGAGCGTTTACGCCGCACACTAGCGCCGCCAAAGAAAAAGCATTTTTACGTCACCTAATGAACATCTGACATGTATTGTTTAGTTAAATAAGACGTTACAGCTAAAAACGGCCACTTTTAACTATAACGCCGTGTTTAACTAAACCATAACATGTCAGATGTTCATTAGGTGACGTAAAAATGCTAAATGACTTCATTCAAATAGTTTGTTGAGCATAATTTGATTTTCTATCTCTAATTACTAGATGTGTTTATTTTTCATTGGCGGCGCTAGTGTTCGGCGTAAACGCTCTTTAGAAACAAGACAATAATTATTATTTTTTTTGTTTTACTCGTAGCGACTTGTAACAGCCAATAACGTAAGTGTTCCGTGCGCAGGGCATCGTGGTGGACGTGCCGTTCGCGTCGTTCTTCCTGAGCCAGGTGCTCGGGCAGACGCAGCAGGCGCTGTACAGCTGGATCGACGAGCTGCCGTCGCTGGACCGCGACCTCTACCGCAGCCTCACCTACATCAAGCACTTCCAGGTGAGACTAAATCTTGCTGCTGCGTCTGTCGTGCCCAGGGGAGTGCTAAAATAACGTATGTTTACGCACGATATTGAACGAAACTCGAACGAAAATGCATCCAAAGTACGCCTTATTTAACATCTATTATGTTATGGGGAAGCAAATAATCGTCTTCACTCTAGACTTCACCTTGAATACCCGCAAAATCGATTTCCTTTACTTTGAATCACACAATCAATAGACCACTGAGCAGAATAAATTTACGATTACATTGGCTATCACTGTATTGTTAACATTTGTTTTATATTTCAGGGAGATATTTCATCTTTAGAGCTTACTTTCACTGTAGACGAAGAGAGATTGGGTGAAATAGTCACTCACGAACTGGTGCCTGGCGGAAAAGCCGTACCTGTGACCAACGAAAACAAGTAAGCATTGTATTTATAAGCAGGGTACTTAAAGGTGTAGAACGTAATTTATTTGATAATGTATCAAAGCTGAAGTCCTTGATAGAAGCAATAACAAAACAAGTTTGTAGAAGTGTGTAACTAGATGGTCCTGCTTCGATACATACAAAGTATTGTTAACTACATTTAAATAGTAATAAAACTATGGTAATCTGCAAAATGAAAACCACGTATGCATGCCATCAGTCTCCTGGGTGACTTGCATGCCAATTTTGCATGGTGTTTTAAAAAATATCTAAGTAGAAGAAGAACTGTTTGTACAAGTTGTATTTTTATAGCCATGAAGATAGCCATAAGAAAAATGTTTAAAAGGAGGGTGCTGAATAATGGCGTCTATAGTTATGTTGTTAAGAATAAAATAGTTTAATAAAAAAAATATTTTTTTGACACACGCCGATCGGTAATTTTGGTTGTTAATGAAATTATTTATCTGTATCTGTATTTTTTTTTTTATGTGATATAAATTAATGTTCTTGTTTCAGGATTAATTACATACATCTTATGGCACACTTCCGAATGCACACTCAAATAAAAGACCAAACGAACGCGTTCATCAAAGGCTTCCGGACTATCATAAACCCAGAATGGCTTTCATTGTTCTCAACGCCTGAGGTGAGTGACTTTTTTATCTGCCCTGTTTATCTATTTTGAGGAGCAGGTATGACAAGCGATTTATTAATAATATTAATTATATTATTTAAAAATATATATTAATACTAGCGCAGGATCGAGGCGAATAGCATAAACAAAGAGATGCCTATGCTATGCCCAGCAATGGGTCGAGAGGGGCGGTAATGATAAAAAAGAATTTGTTCATTGAATGAAGAATGAATGAATGAGTGATTTAAAGTTATTTGACAAAAATATAGAACAACAGCTTAGAAAAAAAAACCAAATATATCCCCGCTTAGCTTAAGCCGAGGCACGTCGCTGGTATTCTGAGGATACCTTAATTCAAAATAATTTATTCAGTTTAGACTACATATAGCTCTTACGAACGTCATTAACTTTACGGTTGGCGTCCGGTTATGCACAAACATCAATAAATCAGCTTTGTTTGCTGCATATGAAACCGTAACAATGATCAAACCGTTGTTAACTTAATAGTAAACATGTTTTTAAACTAACTTAGCCAGCACATAAATTTAAAATAAGTATGATTTTTATAAAAAATCATTAATAACATAATAAATTTTTTATGATTGACCACGTGATCAAAAACGCACGGGATGACGCTGAATCTGGAGTGACGTCACCAGCTTGTTTACAGTAAATGTCAATCAAAGTTATTTGACAGAAAAAAGTAAAAATTTGCTTACAAGCAGTTGACGTCACGACATCACGTGACCTGCATGCATGGCGTCTTCAGCGTTTTGGTGGCTATTTTATTAATTTGAATTTTAATGGCGATTTTCACAAAAAATAAAGAAATTCATAACGAATTAATCAAATTGCAAATATATTATGCTATAATGAACCATTAGACATATTTTTCTAAAACCTGTCAAATACCCCATTGGTACCCCTGCAGCTGCAGCGCCTGATCAGCGGCGACAACGTGCCGCTGGACCTGCGCGACCTGCGCCGCCACACGCAGTACTACGGCGGGTTCCACGACTCGCACCGCGTCGTGTGCTGGCTGTGGGACGTGCTGCAGCGCGACTTCAGCGAGAACGAGCGCGCCATGTTCCTCAAGGTACGGTGCTACTTTTATCTTTATCAAATAATAAAAAACGAGCGAGCCTTACAGTAGTCGCATATGATGTGTAACATTTGACATCTCATTTTAGTAATAAGCAATTTTAACATTATATTCTGAAAAAATGGGTTTGGTATTACATTATTTTTTATGAAATTTCTTCTCTTTTATGAGATTTCTATGAAAGTAGGTATTAGAGATCTCAAGTAAATAACAAATAAATAAAATACTACGTATGCGTAGGTACTATTTTGTTTTTATTAATAACTAAAAGAGAAACACAAACACCTTCTTTTTCTTCCTCTTCCTCATCCGCATCCTCTTCCTCATAAATAAATTTTCCGCATCCTCTTTCTTTGTGCTATACAATTCCTCTTTCCCTTCCTCTTCCTCATAACCACATCCTCAACAACCCTACTATAGAAGCATTAAACCCACCACTAAAATAAAAAAAATAAAAAACTAAAATCAATTAAATAACAATTTTCGAAAATCATTAGGGCAAGATAAATTATGTCAAACGTATGAAATGTCATAAATCCTAATTCAATGTCTAAAAATTTCATGTCAAAATAAAATATAAAAATGTCATAATTAATTCTCATACAAAATGTCAAAATAGTACCTATGGAAGATAATTACTGCAACACCAATTACAAATATACAATATACAATACATCATCATCATCATCATCATCATCATCATCATCATCTCAGCCAAAAGACGTCCACTGCTGGACAAAGGCAGGAAAGGAAAGGAAAAAATAAATAAAAAATACATAAAAAGTGCATAATAAAAAATAGCAACTATCAATTTATTGTATCATACGTCAATACTTTCTAAAAATTCTCTACATAAATATATTCAAAACGGTCGGCAAATATGTCGACATGATCACTCTGAGCGAGCATATTCCCGATCAAGCGAGGGGCACGTGGAGTTGGTGCATTCTCAGCAAACTTCGTGCGCGTGACAGGTTTGCGCAGCAATCTGGGCTGGCGGCGCGGTGACCTCACCACTACCCCATTCCAAGGGACGCGCGAGGGCACCTGAAGATTCATCTTAGACACCAAGTCACCGTCTAGCTTATAATAATAAAGAAAAAATAAAAAATATAATGATAAAAAGTCTATTACACACGAAAGGGTTGAAATCAATATAACAATAGAAAATAGAATATAGAATTAACAATGACGTATATTTTTTTTAAATCATAAAGAGAATGCAGTATATACTCACTAAAAGACATTTGACATATCAAAATGACCTTTAATAGTCAAATGACACAATATGTTACATATTATAATAATAACTAGCTGTGCTCGCGACTTCGTCCGCGTGGAATAGTGACTTTCGGCAGCATTTTTAATTTTTTAGGCTCTTTTCCCGTTTTTGAAACATTTTTCACTGATGCTTCGCTCCTATTGGTCGCAGAGTGATGTTATATAGCCTAAAGCCTTCCTCGATAAATGGACTATCCAACACAAAAATAATTATTCAATTCGAACCAGTAGTTCCTGAGATTAGCGCGTACAAACAAACAAACAAACAAACAAACTCTTCAGCTTTATATATTAGTATAGATATGTCATATGTCATGTTCATAATATCGATTACTAAATTTACAAAATGGCGTGCGCTTGCGCGCTTCCCCGACTTCCTGTTACACTGTTGGACACTTCCGTCCCATTTCACGAAATCACTCCCACAAATTGCTAGAAATCGAGCGGAAAGATGTTACACATCAAAAACATTTATTTCAGATTTAGTGTTAGTAACAATTTACTTTATTCTATGTTAGTAGCTAACAAAAATGATTGTAACTTATCCTAGTGTCATTAGCAATATGGACGCTGGTCCAGTGTTGCATAATCGCACTGCCACGTCCAGCGTCGCCGCGACCGTCTGCAGGAGGCTTTGGAGCTGCCACGCACACGGTTTATTAGGGAAGCGATGCGCTTTCTGCTGAGAAACTATCAACCTTAGCTTCCGCTAACATACCTGACGCGCTGCAGTGGCGTGGCAGGCCCATCAGTCTCCTGAAGGCATTGTTGTACTGAATGCGTGGTTTGCGCGCATAATGCCAGATACGCAGAATGCCAGATACGCAAAATGTCAGATACGCAGAATGCCAGATACGCAAAATGTCATATCATGTCATACTACAAATTCCAAAAAGTGGAAAACTAGCTGCCCTACTCCTGTAGGTCACGTGATAGGTTCGCAACAATATTTGCGTAAAATTATATGTAAATAATCATAAATATAGCTTGCCTAATTCTTAAGGGTGGGCCGACCAAAAAATGGCAAAAATGCAGTTACGGTTAAGTAAATATAATTGAAAATACTATCGTATTAAATGAACAAAATATATATTTAGTATCATAGGGAACGTGTTTACAATTTGTCAGAACCATAATTTCATAACACGCTATAGTTTTTTCTACAATATCATTTAAAGTTGGGCAAAGATCATGAAAACGAGTGGCGGCGTTTAGTAGATTTCTTATAGTTTATCTAAATTATTGTACCTCTGATTTTGTCTAAACAATCATCATTGGATAAACTACAAATTGCTAGACTACATTTTTGATTCATCAAGTGGTTATTTAAATAATAATATTTTTTTATTAAGCACCTTAAATTCCCCATACAAAATTAGTATGGCCGCGCGGCATTTAATAAATATGGACGACGACATTTCAAATAAAACATATGACACTTGTCACTTACGGACGGCGCACCCTTAACTGATCTATCAATATTTGCAAAAATATTAAGAGCGGATGTTGATGACGTAGTTGTCGACATTGAATAGGTTCCTTTGGCTTATAAAGTAAAAATGGATAGTGTTGATTAATTTCGGCGAGTTGGATTGAGCCACGATAGGCGTGGCAGGCGAGCAGTGGCGAGCAGTCAGCGACCCTTGTCCGCGAGCACCTCCAGTCCGGAGACGCAGACAAGGTCGGTTTTGCCGGCAGCAGACATACCGCCCCAGAACATGCAGGATCCGCCACCATATTCCACCGTCTCCTGGATGCAGGCTTGGGCGAAACGTTCACCCTGCCTCCGGTATACTCTTCTCCGTCGGTCGTTGCAGAAAAGACACACTCGCGTCTCGTCTGAGAAGAGAACAGCTCTCCACTGCTTAAGGGTCCAATCGACGTGGTCACGAGCAAACTGCAAGCGGGCTCGCCGATGCGCTGCAGTCAATTTTGGACCCGTAGCAGCTCTGTGGGCCGCTATCTTCTTCTCCTTCAATCTTCTTCTAACCGTAGATACGCTTACGGTGCGTCTGCGAACTGCCTGGAGCTGCTGTTGCAACTCAACAGCGTTGGAGAAACGATTTCTCAAAGAGTTCGACACAACGAACCGGTCGTCTCTTTCCGAAGTGCAGCGACGTCTACCCGAACCGTGTCTGCGGATATAGCCACCGGTCTCTATGAAGCGCTGGTACACTCTTCGAACGGAATAACGGCTCAGGTTCAGTTGCCGGGCGACATCACACTGCCGCACCCCTGATTGCAGTAGTGCAACCACTTGAGCGGCTTTATCAGCTGTGTATCCATCATGTATACATCCATGTATCCATCAAAATCTGTGCGTGTGTCCTCTTCAACGGTTGAATAGCGAATGACCCACATTGAACCCGTGTTGACCGTTTTATACCCACAAAGGAAGCGCAACTAGCAACTCTCACGGGTAGCAAAATTTGCATCGAATTTTTGTGACACTTTATTTGTTGCATTAGGTTTTATTTGATAATGAAAAGTAATGTTTTTTATTAAGTTAATTAAGTAACCTTGTAAATAAAATCATAATTAATGCGACTGCATGTGCATATCAAGAGTAAATGACATTTGAAAGTGATTTTCTAAGAGGTGCGATTTTTTTGACGCCGAGTGTAGTTGGCAGTGCACCTGACCCGGCATGTCATGGGGTGCGGGTTCGAATCCCGCTCGTGGAATTTTTTCAACACTTTTGTCTTTTTTCAAATTGTAATTTGTTCGCAACAACATTTGCGTAAAATTATATGTAAATAATCAATAATGATGATGATATTACAACAATATTAAGGTGATGACGATGAATATGAATTGGTTGTAGTTCGTGACGTCATGCTCGAAGCCGCCAGTGCTCGGGTTCGCGCACCTCAAGCCGCCGTTCTCGATACGCTGCGTGGAGGTTGGCGACGACGAGGACACCGGCGACACCATAGGTAACGTACTACTTTGGTTAGATAAGATACATTTATTAGCTTAACATGCAAGAACGCTAGCTTTAAACAAATGTGTCAATGAAGTTTATGTGACGGAATACAGTTATAAATGCCTACTAATTAACTTTTTTTTTGAGAGGAATGGCTGGTTGCCTCAAACGGCATTTTCAGCTTCACCGGGCTTGTTTGGGGGTGGCGAGAAACTTTAAAGGGTTCCTTAAGCCCTGTGAAACGAATCACCTTTGGAGGTTTTTTAGAGGCAACGACATCACGCACTTAAGTGCGTGTCCCCGTGTACTAGATTCTCCGAAGGGTTCGGATCGGACCGGGGAGGGTTCGGATTGGATCGGGGAGACTTACTAAGACTACGAGGGCAAAGTAACACACGATTCTTGACTTTTAAATAAGGATGATATTAAACAAGAAGGAAAACAAATAACTAGATTTCTAACATACTTACTTATTATTTATGTATTGTTTTCTAAAGTTTACGCGAACAGTACACATTGAAATGAAACAACTTTTACGGATCTACTCGCGTTTATTTTACACATTACTTATTTAATGTTTATCCTGACGTTTCGAACCCTTTGCATAAACGCGAGTAGATCCGTAAAAGATGTTTCATTTAAATATTATTTATATTGATTTTAGGAAGATTTTGAAAAAATCACATTGCATTAAATCACAACCGTCGAATGCGTACAGTTGCTCATGCATATAAGTTATGATGGAACCAGCGTCTAAGTCCTGGTTCCATGCGCGCACCATGCACCAATAAAACAGTGGTTTTTTTGGAAAAATTTGCATAACAATGGGTTGTTTCATCCTCTTTCGAAATATTGAACCAATTTTCAAACAACAGATGCATAAATAAACTATAATTATATAATATATTTATTTTTAATTACAGGCAGCGTGATCCGCGGCTTCTTCACCATCAGGAAGAAGGATCCACTGAACCGGCTACCCACATCTTCCACATGCTTCAACCTGCTAAAGCTTCCCAACTATCAGAAGCGAAGCACCCTGCGCGACAAACTGCGGTACGCGGTCAACAGCAACACCGGCTTCGAACTCTCGTAGACACGGTACCAACAAATACTACATAAATTTATGTACGTACGTATGTACTTACCATTTTATTCCGATGCCATAGAGTTCGATTTGGGTTGTAAGTGTCAAGAATGTTTCTAACTTAATAGTACGAAGTGGGTTCGTACTCGTAGATACGACATGTTCAGCAGAATTATTGCTGAGCTAACTTGGCACTTACTGTTTTATCTCATGCCATTAGAGTTCAATTTGGAGTATGAGTTAAAATATAATATAAGTTTGATTCAAACTTGAAAGTACGAAGAGGCTTATACTATCGACGAACCACTTTACCCACTAAAGGATAGTAAAGAGTTTGAACAAGATTATAGAAATTGTAAGTCCAGAACGGCACGTGAACCCAGTGGGTTAGGTAGAAATGGAACCAAATATGCGAACTTTCGCGTTCGTAGTAGTAGAACCAGAGAGGTGACTCCGCAAATTATTTTAACTAAATAGCGATTAAGCCGCTGGATGCGAGCAGCACAAAACCGGTCGTTGTGGAGATCCTTGGGGGAGGCCTTTGTCCAGCAGTGGACGTCTTTTGGCTGAGATGATGATGATGATGATGATGAAATAGCGATTCTAGTTGCGACCAAATAAAGTTTAATTCAGATCGCAATGCGATAGCTAAGTGACAGTTGCGATAGCGACGTATCGTCTCCAACTATAGCGTTGCTCTTATTTTATTTCGGTCTGTTTAAACAAACGTCGATAAACTTGTAGCATTTTACCTAAAGTGCGGAGTGCGACCGGCCTGCCTAAAATTACCTTTAGGCTGGCCGCATATGTTCTGAATCCGTATTCGATTTCCGAATTCGTTTTCCGCGTTCGGAATTCCGTGGGCCTAGCGCAGACTTTCAAGTTTTTTCATTAGGAATATTATACTGCCAGTACGTTCTGTGGTGGCTTTGTGAACACACGACGATGGAGAACGACGATTTAATTGCGATTGCATTTCTGTTATCATTATCAAAGAAGAAAAAGAAACGTCGGTATTTTGGTTTCATCCGTTAATATAATAATAATAATAATGTTGCCAAAGGCAGTACTCTTTGACACGGCACGAATTGTCAGGAGGTTCCTCACTCTGCAGCCCTGACCACCGGTAGCTTGGGCCCTGCCCCGCTGCTGGCGGTACTCTAGGATTAGGTTTATTGTTTTTATATTAAAATACCTATTGTAAAAATCTAGTTTTAAGAAGGAAAATAAATAAAGCTTGTGAATATTTTACAAGCAAGGATGTTTTTCAACAGCCAATATTAATGCTTCTGTTTTACACATTGTCTGATGCACTCGTGTGATGAGTGATGAGACATGAAAAACACACAACACATCCAATACGCACACGCGTGGCGCGGTTCTGAATGGAAATTTCCGAACGTGTGCGGCGGTTCATAGCAAATGTATGGAAGTGCTGCGTTCCGCATGACGTCGTTAGGTTTTTTTTTCTAATAGTGTTTCCGAACGCACGGGCTGGCACTCGAAACGTACATACGGAATATATTCCGTACGAAAAAAAAACGAATGTGTGCGGCAGTCAATGTATTTTCCATCAATTTGGTGCATTCAGGTCTACGAACGCGGAAAACGAATTCGGAAATCGAATACGGATTCCGAACATATGCGGCCAGCCTTATAAGTACCTAACCTTACGACCGATTTGCACCGGCTGTGGTCACGGGTTCAATGCTGACTATTCGCTACCACATTTGTATGGTCCAGTCACTAGTCCTATGAGTACTGGATGAAGAATGTGCTTCGGCGGGTCCTAATCTGGTGTTATGACCTGGACGTCTAGCACTTCTCATATAAACTTGGGTGCCAGTACTAATAAAATTAAGTTAAATGAGAAAGGATTGTCCAGTTTGGGTGCTCGTCAAATATTGCTATGCTGAATTTACCACTGCTGCTAAGGGTCCAGGGCAGATGTGAAAATCCGGAAAAGGTATCCAGGTTCCAGTGTATTTAAAATGGCTGAAACCGATGCAGCTGAATGCCTCATTTTTTCCATGCACGCACCATGCACCAATAAAACAGTGGTTTTTTTGGAAACATTTGCATAACAATGGGTCGTTTCATCCTCTTTCGAAATATTTCAATTTGGACGTCGTTCATATTATGTTTTTATATTTTATTGGTGATTTTTTTTTTTTTGCCAGCATAGAATACACTTTTCACCCAAACAATCAGTGCGTCCTACCCGTCATGACATACGGAGCCGAAACGTGGTCACTCACGGCAGGCCTGGTCCACAAATTTACAAAGTCGCTCAGCGAGCTAAAGAAAGGGTGCTTGCCATGCTTGGAGTTTCTTTGAGGGATCGGATCCGAAACGAGGTGATCCGACAGAGAACCAAAGTGATCGACATAGCCCACCGGATTAGCAAGCTGAAGTGTCAGTGAGCCGGCAGCAGAACCGATAACGGATGGGGTAAACGAGTTCTTGAGTGGAGACCGCGTATCGGCAAACGTAGAACGCCCTCAGACTAGGACGGAACGACAATCTATGCAAGGTGGCTGGCAAGAGCTGGACGAGAGTGGCCGCGGATCGTGCTCAGTGGCTTGCACTTAGAGAGGCATTATGTCCAGCAGTAAAAGAAAAGAAAGAAAATACATTTACAATTTTACAGTAGACTAGTGTAGGCTATAATGATACTATAATGATGATGATGAACTCACGTTTTAGTTCATTGAATAAACTATGCTCGGTTCCCAGTTTTGGCTGTTTGTTTATAAAACCCCAGTAACCACATCTAAACAGGCGCGACGCCAGACTATAACCACCGGGCATTAGTCACTTCACTACGCCTTGAAGATACACTGTAAAGGCCAAAGAGACTACCAGTAAATTATTTCCTAATGTCACACTATCAGCCGGTTAAACAATACCAAAAAAAATCGTTAACGTTTACATCGTATTTAAACAATTTCGTTACTGCTATGAATACGTTATAACTTATAACATGCAAAAAGAACCCAGACAAATAAATCATCGTAGCCTGCAATAAAGGATTATTATTGTTATTATACGTGTATATACTTCCTTGACTGAACATAAGGAGTGCGGTTTGTAATATATAAAAAAACCACAGCAACGGTTAATTGTTAAACAAATTCCAAAGATAGCACTTTTGTGTACTCATGAATAACAACGGTGACCACAAAGTCTTGAACTATTGAAATTAGACGCGTGCGAAAAAAATGTATACTCTTGATATAGAAGACTGACAGATAGGTACAGCGTAGAACGGTGTTTCTATATCGGAATTTTTATTAATTTGGTTAAAAAACATAGAACACACATCCTATCCCTTAAATAGAAGTATCTCACTTCAATGGCTACTGACTAGTCCAGTGCAACTACAATTATGAATACCTACACTTAAGAAAATTTAAGGTCTCTGCCTACTACAGCGCGTAACATAGCATGACTAATAGGAACACGCCAGGGACATACAAAAACTTTCCACGTTTCCTACACTATCGTATTGTATTAACACCTTCCTTTAGAAGCTTCTGTTTTCGTGTATAGAACGTTGCATTCAGTAAAGGTACGGTCTTGGCATAACATACATAACAAGACATTTGTCATTCGCAGGTGGCAGAATTGTATTTGAGGCCACTTGAAAAGAAAATTATTTGTATTTATAAGAAGTATCTAGACACGCGGTAGCGTGTCAAGCCAAGTTTAAGCTAAGCTAACAGAACTGGCGAGCAGCACCGTGTGCACCGTATTACACGAACCATTTGGAGTCACTTTTGACCCCTCATGTCAAATTTGGCATCCAGATAGGTAGTTGGGCGAATACAAAGGAATAAATCAGAAACTAGTAAATTTTTATTTATTATATTTTTCAATTCATCGATTCTATTAGGAACACTTACTTATATGCCTGTAATGTAAGAATCAGCAATCAAAATTGATGACAGCCGGTCTTTATGTGGATTTTAAGGTCTTCACGTGAATATATAACGAGTGGAATACTCATTGTATATATTATGAATAAGTACCTACTAATAATTTCTGTACAAAAAGTAATGATATCCCATCAAAAACAAATATGAAATGAGAGCCAAGTTCAATATTATAAAATATATCTTGGTTGTTGACTTCAACGACAAAAGAAGTGAGATCTAAATGGGTGCCAAGTTCAATGGTCAGACCTGAAAATTTATAACAACGTAAAATTTTTATAACAACTTAAAATATCATGTCTTCTTATAACTTAGGATAATATATTGAAGCCTAAGGCCTGACTTGGCTAGTTTTCATATACGAATTATATTATTGCCTTCGCAAGTTCTTATTTTATTCTTCCGGAAATTTGGCTGGCTAGTAGAAACTTGCCATCGAACATAGGGCTCTTCCATGACTGTTTTAGTAGGTACTTAATAATAATTCGTATATGAGAACTAGCCAAGTCAGACCTTAGGCTTCAATATATTATCCTAAGTTATAAGAAATGATATTTTAAGTTGTTATAAAATATTTTATGTTATTATAAATAAATTTCAGGACTGATCATTGAACTTGGCACCCATTTAGATCTCACTTCTTTTGTCGTTGAAGTCAACAACCAAGGCATATATCATAATATTGAACTTGGCTCTCATTTCACATTAATTTATGTTTTTGATGGGATCACAATTATTAGGAATTATTACTACTAATAAACACAAATAATATTGGTTTACCTGGTCAAAATAGAGGACTGTTGGTATGTCATGTCATGGCATACCATAGTGAAGGGCTGTAGTGGACAGACACCTTAAGAACGTTTACGCCGCACACTAGCGCCGCCAATGAAAAAAAAAACATATCTAGTAATTAGAGATAGAAAATCAAATTATGCTCAACAAACCTATTTGAATGAAGTAATTTAGCATTTTTACGTCACCTAATGAACATCTGACATGTTATGGTTTAGTTAAATAAGGCGTTATAGTTAACAGTGGCCGTTTTTAGCTGTAACGTCTTCTGTAGTCTGTAGCGGCGTAAACGCTCTTATTAGTGTAGAAATAAAGACCGCGACCTGTAATAATGGAGTACATTTGTACACACACGAGTTTGAACTCTATGTATATGACATCTGGTTGAACATTTATTAAAGAAATTTGTCAGTTTTGGATTTATATAATTTTTAACGCAAATGTTGTAAAAATATTATGATCGGATGTTAATTAATGACGGTAGTTGTTAACATTGAGTGGGCGCCTTTGGCTTTCAAAGTAAAAAGTAAATAGTGTTGAATAATTTAGGCGGGCTGGTTAGAACCACGATAGCTCAATTGGGAGAGCACCTGACCCGGTATGTCAGAAGGGTGCAGGTTCAAATCCTGCTCGTGATTTTTTTTTCAACATTTGTGTTTTTGTAGTTTTGGATTTGTTTGATGTGCACTGCGCAGGCGTACTGACGCCATACATGCAATCTTTAATAGATCCAAGATATCAATAGTAATTAAATGGGATTTTCACTTTTTGTATGACGATTATAATTTTATTATATTTAATACAATGCAAAGTTTTATTTTCAATTGTGTAAAGTTATTAACTTCTTTTATTATGATAGTCTTCTATAACTTTCAATATTATACGAATAAATCTTTATTTATGTCATAGTATTTAAACATTATTTGCAAATGTATAAACAGAAGTTAAAAGTAAAGGGTTTTTTTTTTAAATTATGAAAGAAGAAAATAAAGTTGATTTATATTCATTTAGAAACCTAAGGGTTATTTATGAACTGAGACAACTTTTAATTGTAATAATAACACTACCATAAATGACATCAGGCAAATTCCTTTGACAATAGACCCAAGAATGTATAGCATTTCTGTTTGTACAACAATGTAGGTATGTAAATAGTGGATCGTGGAAACTATTCAGAGTTTATCAAAGATTTTTATTAGAAGAGTTATTCACGTTTGAAATATTTTTCTTTGGTAACACTGACACTAGTATAGCAACACTAGTGATTCAAACCAAACGTTTCGTTAAGTGCTGAATGAACACCAGTGTTCTCGAAAAAAAGGGGGTAAAAGTGGGCGTACCGATTCAAATAATAGTTATTTATTATGTTTTCTTGTTGATCACAAAGATCTTAATAAAAACATGATACTGATGGAGAGTGCGGAATTCTGTTCCGTTCATTTAATAATGTGGTTGTAACCAAACGCTTCAGTTGACAGTGATTGACATTGTCAGTGACAGGCTGGCTGACAGATCTTATGAACTATAGAAATCCAGCCAACTTCTGTCAATGTCATAGTCATCTGATGTAATGCGCCTTGTTCTTACTCTGAAGTTTCCATAATTCAGAGTGTTCTTACGCAAAAAAAATAGTGAAGCGGCCACAAAAGTGTCAGTTTCATAGTAGTAGGTTTGTTTTCTAATTAATTAATTTCAGCCAATTAAAGGAGTTTTAAAATAAAGGTGATACTGATTTAGGTCTATAATTACACATAGTGTTTAAAGATAATAGAAATAAGTTTATACATTTTTGGGTCAAATGTGCCTGATGTCCTTTACTCAAATAATTACGCATCAGTTTTTACAAAAAAAAATTAATAAAATGTTGGCCAAGTTAAGAAATTGAGACTGGTTTGATACTAATGCTGTCACTTTTAGACATTTGACAAATTCAAATGCTTGACAGCTGTCAAAAAGTTGTTAAAATTAACTTTTAGACCGTTGTTTAAAAGTGGCTTAAAAGTGGATACCCTCACACATGGAAGATTAATCTAAATACACAAAAATTAAATGTAAATAATTTTAATCCAAATTATTGCACAGATCAAGTTTTTACTACTATGTGTAAATTGATGTGTTAGTTAAATAAAGGACAATAGGCAATTTGGTATAGAGCCTAATACTCTGAATCAACGAGAGACTATGAATTTTAGAATGATTAGAACGAGTCTTTTGTTTACACGTTATTTGAACTACCTGTATAACTGTTTGTTTGTTTTGTACAGAGATACCTAGCTGTACCTTTTGAAAAATGTTGGTTAACATAATCATTTTATTTAAATATTTTCTGTATTTTATTTCACTTTATAATTTGGCTACAAAAGAGACTGTTGGTTCCTCTTTACCCATTGTCCTTTCATGTTACACAAATATGTGTTACAATAATTGTCTCTTAAATTACTTGCACATATTTTACTGCAACGTATAACCAAAGGTACGGTTTGCATAGCTGTTGTATTGAAATAACATAAATGCATTGATTTTGTACATATAACTAGATTGCACTAAGCAATGTGTGTTGCAATCACTTCGGCCAGTAACTTAGCACTGCCACTGTAGTCATTTAAATTGTTTAGTGCAGATACGCAAATTAATTATTCAATTATAAAGTTGAGCTGTACGTTACTATGAGTTTGACGAATCACTACTTTATGCTGTTCCTAAAGTGATATTTTGTTAATGAAAAATCGGTTTTAATTTAACGAATGCTCTTTGGTTTATCACAAGATCTCAAGTCCTAGCACGAGATTTGTCACAATAAACGTTGTAGCCAGTATAGAAGGGTGCCCGCACAACCCGACTTGATTTCTACCACCTTCATAACTTTTTAGTGCCACCAAGCAGAACAGTAGGCTTAGCCAAAGTAAACATTAAGAAAACGATAGCGAAGTTCGAAAAGAATAAAATGTATGGGATTGACATAAGCCGCGCTAAATCACGTGGTCGATCTTATGTTAATCCCATACATTTCATTCAATGTTACTTTGGCTACCGCCACTGTACTGTATTATTGTGGTCCAGTTGAGTGTATGAAATCCAGTAATGTTACTTATGGACATAGAGGCATGATAACTAAAGCCTCAGTTTTTGTGTCACAAGCGGCTGTTTGTAACACCAACTGAACTGAACTGAACTGGACCCGTATGTAGGTACCTATTTGCTAGCTCAGTACAACAATAATTGTATGTGGCGTTTATTCTGACAAAACTCAAAAAGGCAGAAAAATATTTTATATGTACATTTTCAGACTTGGCCTAAGTCGATCCATTTAAGTTTCAATTTGTTATCAATTTTATATATTGTCTACTATCGTATGTGTTTAATGAAATGCCTAAAATTACTGATACGAATTATCTTTACCCTATACTGAAGCGTAATTTAGATCAGTTGTATTTAAGCAGTAGAAGTTAGTAACCAACTGTGACTTCTTAAGTCAATATGGTACAAAAAGATTTTGTCTAACTCAAAAATGCAATCATTAATGAATATTTCATAGTAAGGTTTTCTTTTAGGTTTATTTTTTGGGAGAACCCCAAAGTAAGAGACGTTTGGGGAGATTTGTGGGAGACCTCGGCCCAGCTGTGGGATGAAATAGGTTAATAAAAAATATAAAAAGAGGTTTTAAAAATCTGTTTTATTTATTTTATTAGACTTAAATGCAACTGATCTTTTTATGTAGATGTTGTAATGAAATGAAAGATTTACCATGTTTAGTAGGTCTCTGTACTCTATATTTGCTATGTATGTATTACGGTTACATGTAAACTGTATCTGAAAATTATTCTAAATGATTCGATCCAGTCCAACGTATATTAATTGTTTATAGACAATAAAGTGCTAGTTCATATTATTATACGAATATTGAATTTATTTATTACCCATTTATGTATAGTGAAGCCCTTTTCTCTTGTTATTTTCGTATAAATATATGATACGTAGAATACTTACATATTAACAAAAATAATTAAGGGTAGTATGTCGTTTTAAAAAAAAAGTAGTTCTTGGTTTTAAAAGCATCTATTAAAACTTTTATTTTCATATATAGGTCACATACTTAGTTTTTGCAATATATATTTTTTATAATATTGTTACGAATATTTTTATGCTCCAAAGTCGATTTATGTTTTGTTACTATTTGTGCAATTTATTTTATGCCATAATATAATGTCATCCATATTGTATAGTTAATACTTCGTATCTGTCTACTTATACTATTATCTACTTGTTAAACGAAAATAGTATTTTGTAGTAGTGTTTTTGTTTCGATTGATCATTTGTAAGTATTTACTATTAAATTATACATTTAAGCTTGGATCATTGTGTAAAATATTTTGTACTAGCCACGTAAATATGTTGTATAACACAATGTGATTCTCTGTGATAAAATAATTGGTATTTATTGAAGTGTTGTTTTATTTACTACCCTTTTTTTGTCAATTTTTCTAGATGCTACCGGATTTATTTAGTCTCTTTATTTATACCAGTTATGAATAGAATAACGACATTTTAGCGCTCGACTGTGACTAGTGTTTGCGCTGTCCGTGGCGGAGCGATTTGTTATCCAGCAATACTCAGTGTTTTATTTGATTTTCGATCACGTTAACGAAAACGATACCTTATTTGTATGTATTAGATGTCAGCACCTCCTGGTGTCAACCCAACCTAGTTAAATTGTATTGCCATACAAATTCTCTTTAACGTGAATGTATGGCTAATAAATCTTGCTCTAGGCACGAAGTTCAGCAGTTGTTTGATGGCACATGATGCTGCGTTAAGTATACAATTACAATATACAATACAATTGGCGTTGGAGGTTTTCCAGAGGAAGAGTTATCACTTGGTGGAATGTTCCATAGATTTTAAGGTATGAGAGCAAAGAACCCATAGGCTGAATATGCTGATAGGAACCCTTGACTTAAGAATAGGGAGGCTAGTTGTTGACGATTTAGGCAATATAAAATACAATCTTAAAACAATGGAACATCTTATAGACGTAAAAGGTATATCTCAAAACCTATATCCTCAAGCTGAGTAACAAAGCGCTTGGGCTTTGCCCTACGTCCAAAGGTCCTGGGGTTGAATTCCTAGTTTTTCCTAAGCATAGTTTGAGTTTGTGTTCACACCAACCCGCATTTCGGAAGCTTGGTGATTGAGTAAGTTAATACCTACCTATTAATAGGGATGCGAGCAGCACATAACCGGTCGTGGTGATGATCCTTGGGGGAGGCCTTTGTCCAGCAGTGGACGTCTTTTGGCTGAGATGATGATGATGATGATGCATATGGATGTTGATATCAACAACAAATAAATGAAATGGCGTAACAAATCTTTAACCTTTTCACCGCGCAACTATCCTGCACGCGATGTCCCGCTGTACGCCAACGTATAAATGTATTTTAATAAAGTAGGTACAAAGAAGAACTTCTATAGAAGTGCTGGCGTGGACGGCACGAAAATCTCGAACTTCTATAGAAGTTGTTGGCGGTAAAAAGGTTAAAACATCGACCTA
The DNA here is from genome assembly GCA_947562085.1 of Eudonia lacustrata. Lineage (NCBI taxonomy): Eukaryota > Metazoa > Arthropoda > Insecta > Lepidoptera > Crambidae > Eudonia > Eudonia lacustrata. The sequence continues at coordinate 21,405,462 of OX387314.1, forward strand.
TTTTTTATTTGACAAGCATGAATTTCTGTATTCTAAAAAGATATTAACTTGACTTGTCCTGACTGACTGATTCATCATTGCCGAGCCGAAACCGCTGAAGCTATTTTGGTGAAATTTGGATGGTCGGTTAATTACCAGCCACCATAAAGAAAATTGTATCCAGCCACTAAGAAACGATTTTACGAAAATCACAATGGGGTGAAAGTTTGTATGAAAGTCAGTTAGTTTTGAAGTAAAATTCATGAATAATTGAAAAGAAATAAAGAATGACATGTCTCAGGAATTTAGTTTATTTTCTTTTAAAGGAGTAAAAAAGGGAACATGGTTTTTTTAGGAAAATCGTTATTTTAAAGTAATAACTATAAAAATTAATAATTTAATCGATCTACTTATAGATTTTTCAATAAAAATAAAGAATGTCGTGTTTTAGCATTTTTTTAAAAACCTCCCTTATCCCCTATAAGAATAGGGTGGAAAGTTTGTATGGAAATCTGTCATTCTTTAAATTACGGTATTTGGCCTGGTTAGAAATTATGAAGGGTTTAAGGATTTTTGGAAAATGATTCCTGAGGGGATGACAATTTCTACAGGGGTTTCAAATGGACCAAAATTACTTATACAGATACCTAGTGATCTTGATTACGTTTTGTGTTAGACATTTCTTACAAATTAATTCGAGACGAGCTCACACACCTACTTAGATGGGCTTTTTATTAATAATATTTCAAATAGAAGTTTTAATGTTGAAATGACGTAACACAACCCGAACGGGTGCACTTCATGAGGCAACACGCTGCTGAACGGACGTTCAGAATTCGAATAAATTGTTAATTTTTTAATAAGCTAATTAAATTGTTTGAACATTTTGAATAACCACTATGGTAATTGAACTTTAGTACACACAATGCACAATGACGCCACACATAGCTTTCCCAGATAATGGTGACGGCGTGCGCTTGCCTATTTCATGCAAATAACTTATTATTTAAATGACAATCAAGTTATGGCCCACAACATTCGTAAAAGATGGCAATTATGTCATGGCTAGCTTGAAGAAGTACCACCTTACGAGGTTTATCGATAAGGGCTGTATGAGAATTTGACCCCGTGTGGTGCCGGAGATAAAGAATTGTACCACCCCATCTCTTCCCGTGGGTGTCGTAAAAGCCGACTAAGGGACCATTCCAGAGGATGGGCAGCAGCATCTCTCTGAGGTAACCCTCAACCTACTGCGATCGCCAACCCGCCTGCCAAGCGTGGCGATTACGGTAAATACCCCTCATATCCTTGGGGGAGGCCTTTGTCCAGCAGTGGACGTTTTTTGGCTGAGATGATGATGATGATGAGAATTTGAAGTTTATTAGGAAACCCCGTAAGGAGACCTTTCTGTAAACAGTAAACTTCAATTGTGGTGTCCCCTAATCCGACTACTGGACTATGCCATATTTTGGTTATCTAAGCCCCAAAACGGAATACAACAAATGTAGTTTACTGAGACACATACACTTTAAACATACGCTTGGCCTTAATCTCGCCTGATGGTAAACGACACGCACTTCACCCCGAAATACTCAATAACAGATTCACTGAATGCCGAATGCCACTTTAAAAATTATACAATGGGTAAGCACGTGGCCTTCACTCACCTGATATTAAGTGATGATAAGGCAGAAGTTGGAAGCGCATTTTACCCGGATCCTCATCTACTAAGGCACTGGCTACCTTATCTCTATCTATCGGAATACAACAATACTACTACATTGATATAACGGCAACATATTTAGATAAGATGGTGGTAGCTAGCAAGGCGGACTTAAAACAAGCCGTATAAAAATTAATATAAGATAGCTGTGATGTGAAGGATGGTATTGCTGCAGCATACGTAAAAATTACGCGTTTATAGATTCCTACACGTGTAAAGATACATTTATTTTTCTTAACTAAGTTTGGCTTTTATTACGAACAAACACAAGTCGTGTAGCCCACGTGAGCAAAGCCGCGAGTAAAAAGCTAGTTCTCTAGAAAAATCGTTTTGACAGTTGTTTAAAAGTTTCTCTTTTGACTAGTCGTAGCGATGCCTTGATTTTTTTTTCTTTTAATTGATGGCTTCGTGCGATTATCACATTTAGCCAGTGTCAAAGTAATTTTTCTTACAAGTAATACATAAATAAACAATATTTCCTTCCTGTGAGATGATGAAGAATGATAATAGAAATGAGAAATGATATACCCCCCAACCCCTAGAGTATCTCAGTAAAGATGTGGGGCTTTACAAAGTCCTCGGGCGTACTTCTTGAGAGAATTTGAAAAGTGACGTTGCATTGTTTTGTTTCATTTGTCAACACTCATGCACACACACGAACACTTAATGGTTAATAATCCACCATTATTTCACATTAATATTCGACTTAACACAAATTTTAGAAAATAAAACAAAACCGCAGACATTACTTCACTTTCCCGCCAAGAACCATGCCTTGATTTTAATGATGGAGGCATTTGCCTAGCATTAGGACGGCAGAGTAGTAGGACTTAGTTATTGTTCTGAGAGTAGGACACAGTTTAAAGGACAAATTATGTCTTTCTTCTGTGGTTTTTTAGTGAGCACCTCTAATGGGCTTTCTGTTAAGTATTATATTTTAGTTTAAAAGTTGTGTCATAGTTGTTGGTCTTCCTATAAATAAATAGTTCTCCGTCATGCTTCTAAAAAGTTAAAGGCCACCTCATAATATGTGTAATGGCTGCTTTAACAAGCTGGATAACGCATATTCCATGTATTCGTAATCTATATTAATATTATAAAGCTGAAGAGTTTGTTTGTTTGAACGCGCTAATCTCAGGAACTACTGGTTCGAATTGAAAAATTCTTTTTGTGTTGGATAGTCCATTTATCGAGGAAGGCTTTACCACAGTTTAGCAAGCATACAGTTGCGCATCGGAGGTACTTTCGCAGAGCAAGGGAGGGGAACCCGCGGGGAAGCGGGTGCTGCGGCGAGTGTCCCACAAACAAGCGCAGTTTGTGGGAGCTACCGTGAAGGGCAGCCACGTGCGCGTACTGCGTATTTTAAACGATTTTTTAATTTACGTTCAGTGATTCCTATTGAATATAATGGTGCATACACGTTGTTCTGTATACGGTTGTGAGTCGACGTCGAAACACAACAAGAATTTAAAATTTCATAGATTTAGATGACTAAATAGTTTCTTTTTTCTTTTTCTTTATTTTGCAAACTTCTCATTGATTCATAATGAACGTTTTTACAACACATAACTATTAACTAATACAATTACAAATATCAAATTCTAATTCATCACAAACACTACAATTTTCACTTGTTTTAATTTCGTACAACAGCCTCCATATATTTTATTAGGCTATTTCTGTGTTTTTTATCCTCAATTATCAATTGAATCGAATTTTCGTTAACGAGACCATCTATCTTTTGCTCTAGTTTTTGTTTCGCCTTGGCGTTTATTGGGCATTCTGTTATTAGATGTAAGATGGTATCGTTAGCATCTGTATAACAGTTGCACAACGGGCTCTCCTTACTAAATAGTTACTTCGTAACTCTTAAAAACTCTAACCTAGCGGGTTTTTCTAGTGTAGGTAAGTATATGTGTTCTTTACGGGCGCAAGCTCTTGCGCAAAGTGTAATCATTATGTTTACAACTTATTGGAGTAGTTGGGACGTCGTCGGACACAAAAGGAGTAGGTATTTGTCTAATATCCAACTGTTATGATTTATATAAACCAACAGAAAAAGAGGAGGTTCTATGTTCGCCTATTTTTTAGGGTTTTTATTTAAGATTTCTTGGCTTGTTTCTTTTTTTAATTTTTTAAGCAATCCGAATGCGAATTTAGAAAATAGAAAATTCATAGTAGATAATAGAAAATTGAAGTCTAAAAATAAACCTTCACGTTAATTTAGCAGTGCAACATTTGAAAATATGTATATAAGTTTATACTTGATAATAAATGATTATTTTATAAAAATATTAACGATTATTTGATTTCGAATTTTGTGACAACCATTGCATATCGGCGAACGATCGCGTAGATACCTACGCGGGCGGCGGCATCGCCCCACATCAAAGGCGATGCCCTACTGTATGAAATGGTAATACTGTGGCTTTACTATATAACATCACGCTACGACCAATAGGAGCGAAGCATCAGTGAAAAATGTTGCAAAAACGGGAACAAGAGCCTACAAAATTAAAAATGCTGCCGAAAGTCACTATTTCTCGCGGACAAAGTCGCGAGCACAGCTAGTTCGCTATAAGTAGGTACAACAACGGTCGGCAAAATTTTTAGATAAGATGGTGGTAGCTGGCCAGGAAGAGTTTAAATAAGCTCTGCCACCTACAAAACAGAGTAAAACATGTAAGTACCTACTCCCGAATGAGAATCGAACCCGGTACCTCTGGGTCAGTGATCAGTGGCCTTAAAAGCAAGCACCTACAATAAGGTGAATAATATTTAAGAAAAATATTTAGATTAATAGGTATTTAAATAATAAGAATAATTCACTTATAACGTGATAAGTACGTCTGTCTGTGACCCTTAATCATAAATTACGATATTAATAGCAGTTGAACATTCATAAGCTGATGATTGCTATGTGTAACAAGTGAAAAGGTGGATTTCTTATTCTCCCCACTTTTCTTAGCACTTCAGCAATGTAGGTACTGCAATCGTTAATAGATACCTACAATAAAGACCACTTGGAAGTCAGATTAAGCGTTATTTTCTCATTTTAATCATTTTCCAACATTCTTTAACAATCAAAGGAGATTGCTCAACTTCGGTCCAATTTGATGTCTAGGAAAATAAAGTATCATCGTTGGATTCCTGGCCCCAATCTTTTAATTCTTTAGATACCTAGGTACCTATGGCACGTAGGTACGTAAAAAAATAATAGCGCCTTATTTTGTGACCTAGGGAAGGGTAGTGCCACCAGTATTCGACACTTTGCCCAGTGTTCGACACAATTATCATCGCCAAAAAAATTATAAATTTTCAATCTATATAAGTATATCTTTATAGTATATACGAGTAGGTTCATATAGGGTAGCCAACCATACTTTAAAATAACGTATCCTAAGTTATGTTTCATTCCTTATACCTACCTACTTTATTATTTTTAATAAAAATAAAGTAGGCATCATAGAAAATACTCTATTTCCGACAATGCGTAGGTACCTACCTACGTTTGAAAAGAATATTCCTGTTGACTTAATTTCTGAACGATTTCTGATTCGAGAATGGTTTAGATTTACAATTGGACCCGGTAGGTGGCGCTGCAATAGGAGTCCATCATGGGATATGGGTGTTCTGAAACGGACAAAGCCGCGAGCGGGCCATTGTAATCTATAGACCTACCTACTTACTAGGTATTATTTAAATTTAACTGGATGACAACAGGAAGTAGGTGGTCTGTAGGTAGGTATTCAATTGTTGCTAATATAAAATAAACAGTAATTGCTGACCCCTATTTCTTTGACTATAGGAACAAAATGTCAATCAATGGTTCCTCAAGTTAATGAATGAATACCATTATTAAAGCTACAAAAAATAAGATTGTATTAAGCAGCGCGAGAGTAGTTCTTATCGAATATTTACTGATAATTTGACTTCACGTGTGAGTGTGAAATAATACTTTTGTTTGTTTCAAATAAGCCAAGCCCAACCGAGCAATAGCAATAGCAAAGCAAAGCACTACTCGAGCAGCTGTTCACCGCGTCGCCGCCATTGTTGTTTTTTATCTCGCTCTACGGCCGCCGCGTCTATCGTCCCCCCCCCCCGCGCGTCACCGCGCCTTCTTCCCCTCCCTCCATCTTCCTTCCAGTTTCGCTCGATTTCCGGAGGTGAGCGGACGGCTGCGCGTTGTCACGCCAAATATTCACGGCTTCTTGATTCTTTGTCCAGAAACAAACTAAGGACGTGGTTAAACACTTTTGTTTTGTCTTAAAAACTTTTTTTCGCACGTGAAATAACTGGTGAAATTGAGAAGTGTATCCCGTTCCGTGTGGTGTGCGTTCAGTGAATCTCGTATAGTCGTTCGAGCATGAATATTAAAGAAGTAATCGGTGATATTGTGTGCCCACTGGAAGGCGAGGCCTTGTGATAGGGCGCAGTGGCTCGGTCTTCGCCGCTGGGTCCGGCGTGTAATGGTGAAGACGCTGCGGTGACGGCTGGCCGCGGAGCGGTTGGATGGCGGCTGTAAGCGGCCCCGCGCGGCACTCTCGCGTCTCCATGAGTGTGTCCATGTCGCTGATGCAGGGCGGTACGCAGAGCGCGCCGCAGGGCGCCATCCTGGCGGCGGCGGCGCCCTACTACCAGACGCCGGCCATCCCCACGGACGTCCAGCCCGACCGCCCCATCGGCTACGGCGCCTTCGGTGTCGTATGGTAAGCCTTTTCAGTTGCCTACAATTTTTGTTTTTAGAATTCTTATATTTTTATTGACATTGTCTGTCTCCCATATTGGTAAACATTTGATATTTCAACATTTATAAGTAGGTACATCCATTTAATACAATATGTAGGTACCTATCTGTACCTGATCCTGGTTATATTAGCTCTTTCAAGTGGTCATGCAAGTTCTTAAAAGTGTAGCTTAAGTTCAGAGTTTTCCTAATAGGTATCTATTGTTTGTTGTGCAAACATCACAGGCTATTTAGATCTCTAAAAACTTGGTTATTACATTGGTACCAATTCAACAAATTCCAAAGCTACAGAAATTGAAGGTGGGTTTGCTAAGTGTTCAGGTTTCTTATTTAAAGTTTATCTTTCATTACTGAAATTAGGAAATAAAGGTAAAAGGCAGATTACATCAATAAATATGTAAATCTTTAAAAAAAAACCCACACAACTTTAACATTTAAAATTAATATTGTTTTCACCTTGAAACACATGTCATTGATCTAGGTTTTTGACATTTCATGTTTTAAAGAGTCATGGAATATTTTGATAATAACTAAATATTGAATACACCGATCTAATTTCTAATATCATACATAATATAATTAATATATCATCCTCGTCTTAGCAAAAGTGGTACTCTGTAAATAATGGATAAACATAAAAATAAAGTATTCTGATGGTAAATAACTTTTTGCCCTTTCAAGGATTTGTGCCTGCAACCTTGGAAGTCCTGAGTAAAGGACTTTCCCATTTATCCCTATTGGTTTAATTTTATTGAAACTAAATCAATATACACACATTCCTATATATATATTTTTATAATGTCAACATTACATGATATACCTATACTCAATTGTAAACTTGAATTTATCTATTAACCTACCAGGTTATTACCTTATTACCTACCCAGGGGTAGGTAATAAGAACTTTATATACAAGCAATGACTAGCAGGTTGTATTGTAAACAGAGTTAGCCATTGTAAAACTTTAATTTGTATAAAAGTAAACAATGTAAAATACACTTGCCATAGACAAAAAACATTGCAAGTACCTACCTATTAAGGAAAATAAGATGTTTTATTATTTCATCTCTCCTATGTAAGTATCTATTTATTTTGGTCAATATCATAAAACAATTCCTACTTGCAACCTTTAAAACTTAACTTTGAATAGAGCTTTGAAAGTTTTTAGCCAAGCTTATATACCTACCTAATTATAATATTATCAATAATGTAGCTTAATTATGTTAACTGATAAATTATAAAATTATTAAATTTAGACAACTGTAAAATGTACACCATGTGGGTAGATATATTCTATTTATTAAACATACAGGTTTAGCTAGGCTGAAACACTAATACACACCCTTTTTCTCTTATCAGTCACTGGTAACTTATTTTATTTCATAGTGTAGGTATTTCATGTCACTTTTAAATTCGAGAGCACCGGTGAGATTCAAAAACCGCCCTGGGTGCTTGTCTCAGGTCTTTGATGCTGCTAAATCTATTCATATCATGAGAAGACGCTACTGTTCACTATTAGCAACGCGATTCACATGAAAAAGTTTGATATCAAAAAGTTTGCAACATGTGTGTGAGCTTAGTGCTCGGCAGTCCATCGTCTATCTACGCCAGTTGGCCTTTGTAAACACGTGGTGTTTCTAGCGCTTGTCGTAGGGTATTCGATCCAGCGCGTACGACATAAAAGTGGTTTTCAATATTCATGCTCCACACAATTGAATGCACATTGCGTTCGCCAGCCGTGACTCCAGTCAGACAACTCTAGGCGTTATTGCCTGACATTTAGTTGGTTTTCAAATTGCGTTGAGACAGCAGCTATATTGAAAGCGAGAAGTGACGCTTATGTGGCGGTGTTAAAGTCGAAGTTGCGGTTGACGCATGCGGCAACGTATCTGACTAGTGCAGCGGGGGTAGCGAGCGACTAGCGGCAGTTAGGTATGGGTGGATGCTTTTTGTGTGGACTCATCGTGCCGTGCGTGCGTAGGTAGGGCTCCGATGGCGCTTGCCGCGTCGATTGTGTGTGAACGACCGCGTCGAGGGGAGGCCCGCGCGCTCGATTATTCCGAGACCCGTCGTTCGTCGGTCGAGGGCCCTAAACCCGGTCCGCAGCGTGCAGCGAGCACTCCCTGATCCTTGTAGTACCTACCACCGACCGTTGAATGCAAATTAGGAATCTTTACTTTTTTTCTAACGAGAGCGTTTATAATTTATTCCTTTTTTAAACTGCATTTGTTTGTGGAATGGTAAGCATTGTAGGTAGGTATAACCCGGGCACGATTATAAACAATCTGTATTTATTTTTATTGCTTACGATCGCGCTTGGCTAAATGTATCTTCAGATAAAACAATCGTGATAATAATAATATGATCTATGGACAGTACACCTGTTATTGATGTAATGACAAAGAAGAGATGATTTTCTTCTTTGACTATTTTTATTTCGAATGCGTTTTCTTCCAACTGTACTCGAATTCGATCTACACAATAAATCTTATATTTTATGCATTTTCGATGGTGGGCCCAGTTGCCGGAATAAAAATATTAAAATATTTCGATCCGGCGAGTGGGCCCGCGGGCCCAGATAAGAACGAGCCCAGTCGCCGAAATACTCTTGGGAAAGTAGGTAGTTTTCTTGAGGCAAAAATCCTATGGGCATAGAAAGTAGATACCTAATCAACATCATTACTATCGCTTAACTTACGGCCTAATTTTAAGAATGGTCTTACGGGTAAAATTTGGCTCAAACCTTCAGGGGCTTCGTTTTTACTATATCGACACTAGATCACGAGACGTTTAACTTAGTTCTTTTCCCTGCATATTATTATGGCATCAATAAAATATAAATAATTATCGATGTTGAAACTGCCAGAAGCATCCTCATCTGGGCAACTGCGGCTGCGGCTGACATCGAATGAAACCATTTTTATTTTGCAATGACGGGCGGTGAAAGTCATTTTATTACTTGAGTTCACGTTCTTTACTCAGGGAGGGAACTGTTGATATTTATACGTGCTTCGTAATTATTTTTCGAATAGGTAGAGTACCTACTTAATATTGACTTTTTTACGTTATGGTGTGCACAACTTTCAACACTAAAAAACTTGTGTAAACACAACAAAGAATGCCGAAGATTCTTGGATACTTAAGACTATGTACCTATATCCACTACTATAATAAAATTCAAGAATTTATGGTCGATTTACCATTATGCTGTATCATGTAAAGAGTACCCATCTTAAGAAAGATTACTAGGTATAATGTTAAAGATTAAATAAATATAAAAAGGCATGCTTGCAACATGTTCCCACTTGACTTGACTTGTTCAATGACATTTTATAGTAACTGCTATGTTTTACAGTTCATCTGTTCAATTTATCTTCTTTCATCTAAATTTAGTAGGTACTTTGAGTATGTCTTGCTTACGTAGCGTAGTGGCAAATAGCTGTAAATGTTCAATAAGTGTCAGGAAGATTATCCACTCACATCACTCCTATTTTTTCCTATCACATATTTTTGGAGAACCTCTTATTCATCTCTGTAATATCTCATACACGATGTCGCGGTAAGAGGCACGTACAAAAATAACCTTCGCAAGATATTGATGAATTACGCGCCTCACCATGCCCGCCTGGTAATCCGGGATAATCGATCATCCCCGTGCGCGTGCGAAGCGTACAATTCTTCGTCTAATTCCAGGTCGTTCCCAATAGCGAATTAATTACAACAACCCACAGCGTGGGCTGATTGATCGGAGTGCCGCGCCTCTGCCTGCTCCGGCTCCACCCCAGCCGCATCTAATTGCGCCAGGCTCAGCCATGTTGAAAAACTCGCTGGCCCGACTTCGAAAGGAGTTCCAAACTGTTTTTATGAAACTGTTCTTCCTAAGAAAGTTTTACTCGGGATTCCAAATTCGTTTGAAGCTGACTCCTGCACAGTGAAACTAGAAAGCTACTCTCTTACCGTCCAGGCTCGAAACTATTAAAGTGTCCTAAAGATTATCTACTGTTAAATATTTATAAAATACAGTGAAAAAATTAAAGCCTACCCGACCCAGCCAGGAATTGAACCTGGGTCTTCCGCAATTCGGACGGCTGCACTGACCATTATGCTACCGGGAAGGCTGACGTAAGCACTGAATTTTTACACTGCTTTTTTAAAATTTTTGAGGTCGTTTAATTTTTTCACTGTATTTTATAAATATTTAGTTCAGCTTCATTGCAGGAATTAGCACTTAAAAATAAAAAGTAAAAATTATATACTGTTTTTTATTAGTTTGGGAACTCATGGAAATCTTTGCTTCACTTGGGCTGATTTCGTTCGTTCTGTTATTATTGTGCTGTAAGATTTGCAACGTCAGCTGATTGGTCGGAGTGCCGCGCTTCTGCCTCATCCCCAGCCGTATCTAAATGCCAGGCTCAACCATGTTGTAAAATTCAACCCGCCCGCCTTCGCTGGTCCGTTGGTTTAATGCTCTAAGCTGGTCCGCCTCCGAAAGGAGTTCCAAACTGTTTTTATGAAACTGTTCTTCCTTAGAAAGTTTTATTTCGGATACCAAATTCGTTTCAGCTGGCTCCTGCACCGTGAAACTAAGAAGTTATTCTAGCGCCAAGGCTCGAAAATATTAAAGTGTCCTAAAGATTATCTATTGTTTTTTATTAGTTTGGGAAGTCATGGAAATCTTTGCTTTACTTGGTTTGCTTTCAAGGACTGATTTCGTTTGTTTTGTTGTTATTGTGCTGTAAGATTTGAAACGTGAGCTGATTGCCGTCAGTCTGCCAGCTCCTGTCTGTCTCTGTCTGACTTCGAAAGGAAGAACAGTTTAGAACTCCAAACTGTTTTTATGAAACTGTTCTTCCTAGGAAAGATTTACTCAGAATACCAAATTCGTTTGAAGTTTACTCCTGCATCGTGAAACTTACAAAACTACTCTTACCGTCAAGGCAAAGATTTTACTGTATTTTTATTAGTATGGAAATCTACTTACTTGCTTGATATACTATCGAGGGTTAATTTTGTTCCGTTCAAATATTATTTTTCGGTAGGATTGCAAACGTCGACTTACGTTTCCAATTCGCAATTCGCATTTAACTGCATGCATCACACTAAAGAAGAAATTCGTATTTGCAAGGTCCAAAACGCTGTTCATACCAGGTACACTGTTAGTTGCCATTGTGGTGTGAAATCACAAAACGTGTTCTTTTGTAATTTAAACGAAATGGCTGATGTTACCTGCTCCCTTTTTGGAACTAACATTTACGTACAAAAAAAAATGTGAATTCTCAGAAAGAGGTATTTGGATTTGTAGTCTGATTTAAACGAGTTTTATCGGCGCACCTCGTTGTAATGGCTCAACTTAAGATGACCGCACATTAGTTGCTATCGCTCGATCAACTAGTTGCGTACGCATTTGTACCGTAGCGAACATTGCACTGCGCATTGCATGCGGCGACGTTCCTGTTTTTTAAGCAACCAATCAGAGGTATTAGGAAAGCAAAAGCCACTAGCAACAATGTCGAGGCCGAGCCTAATACGACGTCATCGCCACTAGGCAGTCGTTCGAGTGCGAATTCGAATTCAAAATCGAGTAAGTTAGTTAGTCAAGCGACAGTAACCAATGTGCGGTCAGCCTTACTCTTATCTGTGCCTGGACTATATTCAGGCGCTGTTTCCAAGTACTTGTGGCTTATATCCACCAACCAAGTTTCTTGTTTACTAGTTTTGTACCTTAACAGGTCGGAATTTTGATGGCTTAATTAACGACTCACGATTGACTATTAACCTTCATATTGTGCATTGGCTTGGCTAACCACACCTTACATTTACTCATCATTAGTAAAAGCGAATAGTTCCTCTGTGAATGTTAAGTACGATCCTTGGTCAGGATAGTTAAAGTTTTAATTGATGACTTCAACCGAGAAACTATTAAATTCTTAATTAAAAGGTGCAACATAATGATGATACAACAGGCAATCGAGATCGACCAATATAATTGGAACTTTGACTGTAATAGAAAAAAAAATAGTTGCTGTAAATGACTGGATTACGGATTTGGTCCATCGTAACATATTTATCGTCATATTTCGGTATATTTGGTACCGGTATCAAGCCCTGGCGCCACCCCGGAGTCGATTACTATGCTCTTTCGCTCGCACTTATTAGGGCATTTTTTATTTTTTTTTGACCCAGGGGAAAATTGTTCGCAGATTCCGTAGATCCAAGGCTGGCCTTGTCCTTCTCTAAGAAGGATTAAGAACGACCCGGTAAAAACCCCTGGGGTTTGCCTTTAGCCTTTATAAGGGCTGTGAAGGCTACCGGAACGCGCGCCTCGGGTGGCCGAGAGGCGCACTAGTAGGGCACGGGGACACGCACTTTTAAGTGTGTGATGCCGTTCCATCTAGAAACCTCCGAAGGTGATTCGTTTCACACGGCTTAAGGTACCCTTTACGTACCTCGCCGCCCCCAAAAAAGCCCGGTGACGCTGAAAATGTCGTTTAAGGCAATCAGCAATCTCTCTCAAAAAAAAACCCCTGGCGACATACCAGTGCAGAGGAGTTAAAAATTTGATATACAAATTCTCGTTTTCGTTAACGTGATCGAATAGCGAATGAAACTCGCACTAGCCACACTGTATGGTTAAAAAGAGTCGTTCGAGTTACACGAAACAGTAACTCGAGTAGTTCTCCAATACACGAGGCGGCGAGATAACGGCGCTTCCACAACATCACCAAGTAAGTAGGCCCAGAAGGTAAGCTCGCCCTCGAGTTACGCACACATAGACCCCTTGCACGGACACGGATCTCGGATCTCGGAACAGCTGGGAACAGTCCGAGGGCAACTGTTGCGATGCGAGATTCCGCGCCCGTGAAATGTTGTCATGTTTTTTTTTTTTTTATACCTAGCACGGCAAATGACTCCATACCACCTGATGTTAAGGCGACGCATTGGAAATTTACGTGGCGGGATCTTGACTTTTCTCAATAATTCTACAAAACATATGAAAGTGATATTTGATGACATGATTTTTTCATTTAATTGACTTCATTTTGCTAGTTGCAGAAACTCGATTTGTCAACTTTTATAACAGAGAAAAAATATCAAAGTAACCTCTTTTAAAACATAGATTTGCATTTTACAGGCAAACCAGACCGATTTAAGCATCTATATTTTCTTAGTAGATTAGTCTTAACACACACTTCAATATGCTAGTTTAGTTTAGTTTTTTAAATAATTTGTAGTTTTAATTTGAAGGAAAAAAAACAGTTTTTCTTAAGGTACGGGGCGCAAACGCTCCGTATTAGAATAATTGTTTAGCGGTGCGTCGCCTTAAGTGGAAATGGAGTCCAGACGCTAAGACAACTTGTTCAAGCGCGTTTGGTTAAAGCTTACCTCCTACAGTGTTCTTGATTTGTGACAATACGTCTCACCTCACCGGCCGGCCTGGTTACCGAACGGGGTCATGGGGGCTTGGGCTGTGCGTGCGTTATGATTTATGATGTGGCATCCTTAGTCAATTTGACGGTTGGATAATAACAAAACGTGTTTCTGCTTAATCGTGCAAAAAAAAAAATAAGTCTCACCGATGATGATTATATGTATGTATACAGCAAATTAATTTGGACCAAATCGTGAACTTCCGGATATATTTAATATAATGTCTTGTTATGCTGCAACTTTTAAGAATTTAATAACATTATGTAAAAATATAAAATACTAGCTTAAGCTCGCGGCTTTGCTCACGTGGGCTCACGTGAACTTGTGATTGTTTGTAATAAAAGCCAATCTTATTAAAGGTAAGAAGTATAAGGATAATCCTTAAATACTTCATAACTTAAGTCACTTACGGACGGTGCACCCTTAATTGTGCACATGATGTACTGTATTATTGATGACACTACCTTGTCCAACATTCATGAATCGCAATAAACACTTTGACTTTGACTTTGACTTTGAATTACCTTTAATAAGTAAGTTTGGCTTTTATTAAAAACAATAACAAGTCGTGTAGCCCACGTGAGCAATGCGCGAGCAAAAGCTAGTCATAACATAATGATAAATATATATTTTAATAAATAAATAAAAATATAAATAAATCATATTGATGTCATATAGTATTAGTATTAAATAGACACCTGTGAATGATTCGCGCGGTTACTGTCCCGCTCCTACACCACCAGCAATACACACGTATGTAAAGGCACACAATTACACGAACGCGGGCTATCAATATTGTAAGCCGATTTGCCGGGAATCGCAGCGATACGGATGCGATAGTTATTTATCAACTACCGTCTACGCAAAGTCGGAATCGTTCGCTTTTGGGCATATCGAAGCGTTAAATAAACAAATAAATGAAATAAATAAACAAAAAGTCTGTGTAGGTCACCGTCTCGGTGACTATAAACTATAAACAAACCCTTAAGGGTTTTAATACACAATGTATGTAGGTAATATTTAAGAGTTTATTTTTAAATGTAAGAATAAATAAAAAATAAAAAAACTAGGTATTTGAATTGTCTCTCGCATTATCAATCACTATAATTGAAAAAAAAAGGTTAAAATATTATCATATTTATATAAACCACTCCGTGAAAATTAGAATAATAATGCGTTGTAACATGTTTTGATATCAGAGGGTGGAATAATAATACATTGTTACATGAATAATAGTTATGGGACTGGCGATCTCTACACAAGTTTTGCGAATACACCATTGATCAGCAATATCAATGAACAAGTAAATTGTAAGTAGGTACTTTGTTATGAATAGTATTGTTACAAAACTACCACGTGGTTTTCTAATGTTATATTTATTAGTAGAAATAAAATGTAATATTTCTTAATGTGGTAATAAATAAAATAAAAACCTTATAATACAAAAACCTTATGTTTTACTGGAGATAACGTACATGTACGAACTATGTAAATGTCAATACAGTTATTTTATTAATGACTTTGTAAGTCTAAAATCGTAGTAGCGCCTGTATAATTTTAATTGAGGCATTGTAGTGTACTGTACACCTTGTTTATATTTATAAACGAACGCTAAGTGACCCAACAGTTTCATTGACACTCCCATTGAGTCGACTGTCGACTATTAGGCTGCCTTTCCACCAGACATGAGCGAGGTAGCTAACTAAGTGGTGATCACGAAATTAAAAGTGACATGAAATACACTATGAAATATTATATATTGAGCATTATTTACAATTTGCTTATTAAAATAAATATCGTTCGAGAATTTTCGGTGACAAAAATAAATGTCCAGTGACCAGAAGCACTTGTAATAGGCATGATGACAGTAACCAAAAGTTACTAAAATCATGTGTTTATCTAATGTAACAGAAATAATAGATTATTCAATAATTTTTTATCCTCATATTCATAGCGAGATCGTTAATTTATTTTATAAAATAAAACTACAAAATACAGCAATCCGCCATGATAAGTTGAACACCAATCAGATCGAATTACGTCATCACTATGTAAGCCGATGGAAATGTCACTTTATTTCATACGAACTTCGACTATCCCGCGCTGTTTTAGTGTTTTTGGTAGAAAAACCTAGTCATGGAACAAGGATTTACCAAGGAAAATAGCTCTAATTTGCTCAGAGTTGATTTGATGATGCTGGGAGAGTTTCTGGCATCAAACAAAGACTTTTGTTCAGCAGAATTTAGGAATGTCAAAACTTCAATGTAAGTAAGTATCTTTTGTCAACTTAAAGTAGTAAACACGTAAAATTAAGTTATAAAAACTTGATAAATTACAGGGTTATGTTACTTATACTTATTTTTTTTAATTAACTACTAATTGTCCCCTCTGCTTCGCACGGGAAGAGGATGTATGGTACATATAAACCCTCCATAAAAAAAATTGGATAGATGGCGCACTGTGCCGCTATTAGCACTCCAAAATTAAAAAAGCAGTGACAAAATTCAGCGCTTACGTCAGCCTTCCCGGTAGCATAGCGGTCAGTGCAGCCGCCCGGATTGCGGAAGACCCAGGTTCGATTCCTGGCTGGGTCGGGTAAGCGTTTAATTGTTTTACTGTATTTTATAAATCTTATAAAATATCTAAATGACAGTGAAAACGGCATCTAACAACCCTATTTGGGGGTTGTCTCCTGTAGGCGTCCAGTCATCATGCCTATTGATAGCGTGAGAATTATGGTTGATTCCGAACTCCGCTGCACGCAGCAATGCTGCCGCAGCAGTGCTGCCCGCAGTACTACTGGTCCTGCATTGCTGCCGCGACATTGCTGCGTAGCTCGGAATGTAATCTCATATAAACTTATAAAGAATATATGGGGACCAGTAGTGCTGCGGCAGTACTGCTGCGGCAACACTGCTGCGTGCAGCGGAGTTCGTAATCATACCTTTAAGGTACAAGTCCGAGATGGACTGCAGACTGCAACCGCAGGCAGCGGCACTGCGTTGCGGTAGACCGCAATGCTTCTCGCGGTCGCCTCTATTCCAAACGTAACGTCATGCCGCGGCTGCACAATGCCTCAGTCATTCCCGTACCGTGTGCTGTACGCGTTAGGAGTTCAGAACTCTGCGGTTCGCTACACAACTGGTGTTGTGCAGTTTGCGGACATGTACTTACCTTTAGTCACCGGTTCAAAAATTGCCCCCCTGGGCGAGACAAGGGAAATGAAGTAATCCTATTGGTGGATTTTTTCCTCGCTCATTGGTTAGCTATCTCTTATCTCTGGTGGAAAAGCAGCCTTAGCTGTTCCGCCCCGTCATCATTGCCGCCGACCGATAATTCCGTGTCGTGAGAAAGCAGGTGATTGACTGGTATCGGATGGATGATCGTTTTAAAACTGTTTTCGCCTGCCCGCTCACTTGTTATCTTATGGGTTTACATTTAGGTCGTCATTCCCATTTTTTACGGGAATGGCGTACTAGTTATGTGAGGTCAGTGACCGGACCGTACGTTCATTGTGAATTAATAAACATCACCGTAGGTATATAATATACAGTGTGTGTGAGCTACTTTTAAAATTGTAATTTTTTATGTGTACATTAAAATTGTTTTGTAGAAAATGTAGGTACACAAAATGTATTTTACAAATCTTTATTGCAAACCAAAGTGTGCAAAGGTGTCAACATTATAAATGGAACCTAAATACTTATGGTAGTCGCTGACAGCAATTGGTAGAGAGCTTCCAAATAATTATCATTTAAAAAGTTATAACCAATTCTAATTCAAATAACAACTGGAAACGCAATAATCTAACAACGACAGACGTTGAAATAAACTGTGGTTCGGTCTTGTCAACATTTCCACCTTATGATTTGATTAAATCGACAAGTCTATTAATTGGACCTGCATTTTATCAAATTGTAGGTATCGAGAATTAATAAGGCTTCGAGTTTGCATCGATTAGCAAATCGAGTTTGTGTGCAAGCTGCACTGTTACCAGTTATCGGGCCGCGCCGCATAGCCACAAAATTGAAGACTGCAGAAAGTCAGCTTCAGAGAGATGACTATAGAATGTGAAGCTGGTTACTAACATTTCTAGCCTAGCGACTAGAAACGGCTTATTTGGCTTATTATCATTTCTAGCGATACCTAGCGGCTGGAAACGGCTGCTTACATTTCATTGATATAATATTCAAATGATTAGTTTTTTGTTTTTGTTGTTTCTCTTCTGATTTATTTACTATAGGATACATTTAACATAAATAGACATAAACTATGCCTTTTGCATCTGTATTAAGTGTTAAAAACTCAAAATTCTCATACAAAATGTGACACAGCAGTGGAATAGGACTATTTTAATAATTTATTTGTCAGAGATGTTTTGAAATAGGTGTTTATCCATGAAATAAGTGTAGACAGATACTTAGTAATAGTAAGCATTTAGTTGTATTTCTTTGTTTGGTATAATTTTCATACACCACCACCTAAACACAAACGTTGTTTCATAGTTTCCTGTTCGTCTCTGAATTATGTAAATTAGTAGGTATAAACGGTGTCTTCGGTAAAAAATGTAATAAAAATAGTTTTTTTTTTTCGATGCTCAAGTCTGGTCTACCCGGTATCAAGCGGCTGGTTATTTGTTTCTAGCCGCTGGTTTTCGGTAACTACTGGCTTACAAGCCGCTGGTTTACAACTATACACATGACGCGCTCGAGCAACTCATACATAGACGTAGACATCTCTCACGAACACGAAATCTCACAACAGCTCGCAACAGTCCTAGCGCAGCTGGAAAGATTACTATAGACATGGAATCTCGCATTAGCTGTGTTCGTGGGAAGTGTATAGGTGTTTTTTTTTGAGAATGTTTGCTCATTGCCTTAGGCGGCGTTTTCATTGTCATCCATAGACATGAACACCTCTTACGGACAAGGAATCTCACAACAGCTCGCAACAGTCCTAGCGCAGCTAGAAAGATTACTACGTACATGGAATCTCGCAATAGCTGTGTTCGTGTGTCTGTGTTTTTTTTTGAGAATGTTTGCTCATTGCCTTAGGCGCCATTTTCAGCGTCATCAGACTTTTTTGAGGCGGCGAGAAACCTAAGCCGTGTGAAACGAAACACCATCAGAGGTTCCCTAGAAGGAATGGCATCACGCACTAGTGCGTGTCCTTGTTCCTTAGTGAGAGTCTCCGAGGAGTTCGGATTGGATCGGGGTGTCTATGTGTGCGTTACTTGTGCGCGTCATGTATGAAGCTTACATTCTGCAGTGTCCTTGCTTTGTGGCGTAGCGCACACTCGTAGGTAGGGTTGGCAACTATTTTTCAGGAAATTAAAGTAAATCTATCACTAGCTAGTATAAAAAAAAGGATTTGAATAAAAGATAAAGTAGGTACCTACTTACCTATTTTCCAAATTTATTTATTTAAATGTTTAAAAACATATTTCTTTGTACTCTTGGCACTATCTAATATTTTTTTATTGTTTTATAGCGTGTTCAGAAATTAGCGTTGCGTTTCGTTTCACTTCACCTGAATTTGAGTATCATTCAGTAGTTCACAAATTAAGTCAGCAGGAATTTTCCGTTCAAACGCACGCATTAGCCGGAAATAGAGTATTTTCAATACTTTATTTTTATTAAAAAGAATAAAGTATGGGGATGGAAAATAACGTAGGATACGTTATTTTAAAGTATGGTTGGCAACCCTACTTGTAGGTAGTCGGTCGCTCACCGCGTGCGATAACAATTTGTTGTACAAATGATTTACCACCGCTCTATGGAACTTGGGCAAATTGGGTTAGTCGTAGAAATGCTACGTTGCGGACGGTTGCAAACTGTGGCATACCGGTTGGCTAATATTTTAATTGATACTTCACACAAGAAATCACTCTCCTGTAATGGAAATGCAAACTCAATTGTTTTAGTTTAAGATCAGGATTATTATGAAAGCAATTGTACTCTGTATCGCTGTACGCTTGGCTAACTTGTACCACCATCTTATCTAAGTTTGTCGCCGTGACAACAGTATAGTAGTTTTTGTTGTATTTGAAGAAGTCAGTTCTTCAGTAGTTCCAAGGTAGGTAAATCACACCCTTCCATCTACTAGCGGAGCCCAGATAGAGAAATAGCTAAAATAGAAGTTGTATTGTGCCACACTAGGCTTTCTTCCTTACATTGCTGAACAACAAGTTGCTTCGTTTGAAGGTCCTAAAATGTTTCCAATTACCGCTAAAAAATATAACAAAAAATCCGATATGTATAGTACCTATTTCCGAAACAGAACATTTTTTTGAAACAGAAACCGATCAATCATGTATTTCGCTACTAAATTCGATCTTTTGAAGATAAAAGCATATTAAATTGCCGCGTACCTCTAATCAAAAAACAATGTGCATACAGCTACAGTAATTGTCTGTTCATTTAATTGTCGGTATAAATGCTTTCAATGGATGTTGGTAGTGTAACAATGGTGGCGCGGCGATGACCAAACCGCATGCGCGGGCGCTGCTGGTAAGACTGCTGACGGCTCGTGTCGACACCACTCCCAGTCACGTTCCGCAACAGATGTGCGCGTTGATAGCGCCCTAAAAAAATTACCTTCGTTGCATTTGAAGATATAGAACCTCTTCTAAAAACTCTTTAAAAATAAAAACTCATCTGAAAATAGCAGTTAAAAATACGATAAGGCAAATATCCCACTAGGACTGACAGGGTGTTAAGGGTGCGCAGAGCAAAAAATGCCAAAAGCGCAGTCATGGTTAAGTTGATATAATTGAAAATACTATCGTATTCCATAAACAAAATATATATTTAGTATCAAAGGGAACGTGTTTACAATTAATCCGATCCATAAATTCTTAACACACTATAGTTTTTTCTACAATATCATTTAAAGTTGGGCAAAAATCATGAAAACGAGTGGCGGCGTTTAGTTGATTTCTTATAGTTAATCTAAATGATTGTACCTCTGTTGTCTAAACAATCACCAATGGCTAAACTACAAATCGTCCGTCTCGCATTTTTGATTTATCAAGCGGTTATTTAAATTATAATTTTTCAAATTAACACGTTAAATTCTCCATACAAAATAAGTATGGCCGCGCGGCATCAAATAAAAATTCCAAATAAAATTTACGGACGGCGCACCCTTAACAACTCTAAAAGTATTATAATGTACCCTAATGTGGTACTTTTAAAGTTTTATTTAAAGGAATATTTAACAATCTGTTATTATTTATATTTGTTATTATTATTAATAGCTGTTAGATACTTATTAACAATTTGTTGGGATCAAACAGATTTTAAATTATTATGGCAATGCATTGTTTATATTGAAACTAAAAAAAAACACTTTGAAAATGGCGGCTTTCCCTTATTGGCGCATTAAACTAGGCACTTGGAAAAATTCGATAGAGAAATTAACAACGCAACACACGAACAACATACATTAGACCTAGACCAAGAAAATAAAAATATTAGCTCATTACAGGGTTAGATGACTTTGTCAATGCAATAACCAGTCGCATTTGCAATGAAATAACCAATCGCATTTGTTTTTATGTTTACAATAATATTAAATCCTCATCTTGCGGCTCTCTTCTAAACCGCGAATGTCTTTAGTTTTCCAACAATTTTCATTGAATGAGCGGCCCCGTATTTATTGGCACGGCTTTCCCGGAGTCGCGCCGCCGCCGTAGCGTACGCACGTCGGGTTCAATCAACCACCGATTTGTTTATCGCTTAGGTATTTAGCCTCACCGATCGCAGTTTACGTGCCATTGACATTCGGCTGACCCGCGAATTTTCAACGACGACGACACCGCAAATAGAATAAAATTGTTTGATCGTGTCGTTAGTACAATGTCTTTCATGCGTTATAGAAGTGTAGATACGTATTTTCGATTGCAGTTAAAATATCAGTTGATTATAAATCGAATTATTGTCGATAATAATTATAACTTTGAATTACATAGTATAATAAGTTTCCTAAGGCCTAAGGAGAAAAAGAAATAAGCCTCCTAAGTTTCTTACCAGCTCTTCTCGGTCGAAGGCTCTCCCAAAATCGGAACTGGTGGTAGATTCAGTAGTATAATCTAAACATTTTTTTTAGTTTTTTGATTTTATTTATTTGACGTCAATAAGTGCCTGTGAAGGGTTATGTTGAATAAATGATTTGACTTTGATTTATTTTTTTAAATCTGGAAGGAAGTTTACGCGAATAATACTACTACTACTACTACTACTACTAGGTACTACCTACTTCAATGTTATTATATAATAATAATATTGGAGTGAAACAATTTATTATGGCTCTACTCGCGTTATGCTGGATCTGTGGTCCTGCCATACGTTTTCATTCGTTCTATCGCCATCGCTGGATAGAGCTAATATTTTCGCTATCGGCTTCTTAGGCGGTACGAAATGACAAGATGACGTCACAAACGAGAGCGAGAACGAGAGCCATCGAGTTAGGCGGTAGAGCCCCTGATGCCCGACCGCCTAACCGATCGCTATGACTTCGTGTGTGGTTTATGACGTTATTTTGTCGTTTCGTGCCGCCTATGAAAGCATTATCGAAAGCTATAGCCTTTAGCTTTTGATATTGCCTTTCATAGGCGGTGCAAGGTGGCAAGATGACGTCATAAACTATACTCGTAGTCAAAGCGATCGGCTAGGCGGTCGGGGGGGCTGGTTACATGGAGGTGTTGATCGCCTCAAAATTAATTTGTAATTTGCTAACGTGTAAAGTTTTATCGGGTTTAGATTTGTATAAAGTATGCTTACTTTCAAAATTTCATAATATGTTTAAATATCAAATTTACTGTCTGTTATATTTCCCAAATCTTGGCCCTGTGTTTAAAAATGTAGCCTTACTATACCACAGTCGATATCAGTGTAGAATAGCCAGTTAAAGCGATTTAACTATTGATAATTTGTCGCTCCAGTCGAATATTATGACGTCCCGTGTAGTGTCGGCCGCTCGTCCGCGCTTCGACGCCTAGATTTTGATTGACGTGAGCTGAGGTTAGGGTTAACTATCATACCCAGATTAGATATCGTACAAAAACGTTAATTTGCGGACATGCAATTTTGCCTTGATTATCATAATATCTATTTCTTTATTTATAAAAATACCTTTTGAAAAACAGCTGTTATTGCTTAAAGATAACTTGCCTTGACGAAAGAAAGACCTTTCATATTATCATTTTTTTTTCTATAAGAACGTAGCTTTAGCTCACGCCGATAAGAAAAGTCTCATCTTCATATTCATTAATCAATCTTATTATTTTGCGTATACATGCCTTTAAAGACAATAATTAGAAAGAAGCTAATTAAATGTAACTTCCGAAATATTGTATAATTAGAGTTTTTCCGTAGTCTGGTAACTCTGCCCGAACAGCTGCACTGCGCACCGTGAAACCCTTTCGCCGTGATCCATTCACTTCACACTCCGTGTTTTAAAATCCCGAAAACACTAGGAACATTCAGAGGGAAACCATTTTATAGCGCAGCTTTCAAAACAACTTTTCGTCGATTAACAACTATTTTTGTAAAAATACCTCAATGAAACCCGAAAGCGTTTTATGTTCAATTTATCGTAAATATTGATTGAGCGGCATACCACAGCCTCGGGACATTGCTTTAACGGACGTCATTCGATTACCTCCTTTAATTCAGCCATCTCTTAATGGAACTCAATTAAATGGATGTGGCAGTGTACCGTGTGGAACTGTGGAGTAGGGCCCGGTATCGACCGTGCCCGGGCCTTTGTGCGTGACGCGGCCCACGCCCCTCGCCCGGCCTTCTTCGATCGCCTCCATCAATCACTTCCTAATCGAATTTATTATCCAACCTAGCTCCTACTCTGTCTAGATTTTAGTACCGAACTTAAGAACGCCTGTGGCGCTCGTAATGTTGTTACTCGTTGTGTTTTGTTTGGACGAAGTTAGCTAAGGTTAAATTTTAAAAATATTGTTACTGGTCAATTCAACTACCTACTTATTGATGCAATGTTAACGAGACGAGCGATTAGAAAATCTTCTAACAACTAAGTTTCTTGTAAACATATTCTAATTAATTATAAGGCCTATAACTTTACTGTCTTATTATTAGGGATGTCATGCACTCCATTTATTTATGCGATACTTTGCTGTACATATTTTAATTCATTTATAATATAATATCTATTTTGTACACTAGGTATTCTTGGATTCTTTACAAATAAAAGTATTAGCACACACAAGTGTTTGTTTTGCAAGAGGATTATATAGTTCGTTTCTTTCTTTTTCTATAAATAAAAGGATTACAATACCTTTGAAATTGTTTAAAGCGATAGAACGCTCCAAATTACCCATTCTTTGATAAAAAAGAAACTGATAAAAAAATACTCTTCAACACAGTCTCGGTAAACTTGAACGACAAAAGGCCTCTCTAACAATGGCCGGCGTCACGGCGCGGCGTGAAAGTTAACGCAAAATCGTTAAACTCAAGAGTTTTGGCAAAATCCCACACGGTTTCACGGGCAACTTTGGAGCTACAGCACACCGTTGACAAACATTCAAACTTCGATGAATGGTGAATGTGAAACTTTTTGACTTTGCCAATTCTGAATATCAAATAGCTTCACGGAGCGATTTCAATTGTTTTATGCTCTTGTTACTCTACTACTTTCTGCTTCGGGGGGTAGGTACGAATACGAAAGCATTTTTTTTGTTTGCGCGAATGCTTTTGCACCATAATTACAAATGTCAGGTGACGCTGTAAATCCCACTTGAGGCCAATAGTAAACTCTTTGAAATAACTATAATTATATCCTGCTCATTTAAAAATAATTGAAGAAGGGTGGTCTAATCTTCCTAAAGTTACCGACAGGACAACAGAGTGGTTAAAACCGCCAACATTTTAATAATTTATTTTTATCGAATCCCGGATGCCGCCGGAAAAAGATTTGCTTTGAAAAATCTCACACGATTTCACTGGCAACTTTGGAGTTACAACACACCATTGACTAACGTTAAACTTCGATGAAAGGTGAAAGTGAAAGTTTTGACTTTGCCAATTTTAATCATCAAATAGCTTCATGAAGCGATTTCAATTGTCTTATGTTTATCATCATCATCATCATCAGCTCATTTATGTCCTCACTGCTGGGGCACGAGCCATCCCTATGGATGGATAGGGAGAACGGGCTATAAACCCCGATTCGATCTTCGGATCTCTAGATTCTCCAAAGGGTTCGCCTTTCGGAAAATCTAGTAGGGCACGGGGACACGCACTTTTAAGTGTGTGATGCTGTTCCCTCTAGATAATCTCCGAAGGTGATTCGTTTCACACGGCTTGAGGTACCCTTTTAAGTACCTTGCCGCCTCTAAAAAAGCCCGGTGAAGCTGTAAATGCCGTTTAGGACAATCAGCAATCTCTCTCCAAAAAAAAAGAGCTATATACCAACACGCGGGCCCAGTGCGGCCTTGGCCTTGGTTGGTCGTGTGAGATTTTTTGGTGTTTGTTAACGACTGCTAACGCCGTACCAACAGCTTTACGTGCCTTCCGAAGCACGGAGGAGCTCAAGATGATAAGTTTTTGGTCACCCACCTGATGACCGGCCTTTGCGAAAGTTGCTTAACCTCAGCACTCGCAGACCAGGCGCGTTAACCACTGCGCCATCGAGCTTCTCAAGTGTGCTCCTCGAGTGTCTTATGTTACTATTAATACTGTGCTATTACTCTATCTATTGTTATGTTATCTATTGTGTTGTTATTGTTATCTATCTGTTGGACGATTTACGTTTTAATTTTTTAATTTTTATTTTCTATTTACTGTTTTCCAATGGAGTTAATCAATGGGAAAAATCCTGTTGATTAACTCCTACATACCAGTCTTTTGTTTTTTATTTTGTTGTTATGTTTTTGATTGTTTTTGTTTGGGAATGTGATTGTTTAGTCTTGTTTTAATGTTGTTTTTATTTTTACTGTTTCGTCTGAATTGTATGTCAACGAACGTTTTGTTTTTGTAATTGTTTGTATTTAATTTGTGTTCTCATGTAAGTGGCATAATGTCTTTATGAGAATAAATGTCTTTAAACCATAAACCATATTACTTACTTTCTGCTACGAGGGTAGGGACGTGAGCGATTTCGTTTACGCGAATGCATTCGCACCATGATTATGTCCTGCGCATTTAAGTTTTAGTGGATACTGGCACAGTAAGTTTTGACACGGTTTCACGGAGATCTTTGGAGTAACACACCGTCGACAAACATTCAATTTCGATGAAAGCTGAATATATAAAACTTTTATGGCGGCAGTACACTCTCGTCCGAGAGCTCTCGCCCAGCCTCGCCCGAATGTCTCGCGCGACAGCCCCATGCACGAGAGCGACCCTGTACATTCTCGCGTCTTCAGTCGCAGTTGTGAACGCCGGCGCCGAGAGGATGGACGTAGACATTGCGTCGCACGTCGCCGTCTTTACGGGTAGCATAGTTTTTAGTTTATACAAGTATATTATTTTTTTGTATGTTAGTCTGTAAGGTATCTATTCTATGGGCCTCTTTGTATTTTACCATCATGTACACTGTTTTGTTGCCTGAAATAAATAAATCTATTCTATTCTATTGAGATTGCTGCTGCCGTTGCCTTGTGTGCCATCACTTTATACAAATACCTATTGATTGCACACACAAAAAAATTAATAAGATATGGCGTAAGCAGCGATGGTGGATGGTCTAAAGGACTAAAGACGCGAGAGTGTACTTGGGTGCGCTCGTCTGGTCTCGCGAGGGAGAGCGAGGCCCTTTGACTCGTGCGCAAAAAACCGACACGGGACCGAGAGCAAGCGAGCGACAGCGAGACAGCCCGAGAGGTAGCGAGAGCTCCCTGTACACTCTCGCACTCGGCCTGTCTCACAGAACACACGAAAGAGGTCTGTCTCGTGGTGTCTCGACGAGAGTGTACTGCCGCCATTATGTTATACTCTCAAAGCCGGTCGTTTTAGAGATCCTTGGTGGAGTCATTTGTCTAGCAGTAGACTTCTTTTGGCGGAGATGATAACAATGATGATTATTTTTATACTTTACTACTTTCTCCTAAGGGTAGGAGGACTAGGGACGGGATATGGTGCTTTCTAGTTTTGCACGAATGCTTTCGCACCATAATTTTATCCTGCGCATATGACTGTTATGGGTTGGTCACAACTTTTTGTAGTTTCTGTTCGCACAGTTAAAAACTTGTTAATAGGTATACAAATTGATATCATTGTACCACACAGATTAATTGAATATAGAAGCCGTGATATATTATGAAGGTTAATAATAAAGAAAGTATTTCCAAACAATTTATCTAGAAACGTGAAAGACTAAAGTGTTGTATTAAAGATTGGTAATCTACCGTTGAATAACTAAAAACATCTATTCTTTTGGTTTTGATATAAATTATAATGTGTATGTGTAATAAACGCGAGCAAATCCGTACAAGGTGGTTAATTTCCATGAGTAGTTTTCGGGCAAACATTACATTACAATACCTGTCATCTTCATCAACCTATATTAGCCCCTATTTATATACACCAAAGAGTGGTTGTACTTTGCGACAAGCTTATATTAACAAAGAATGTAAACGGGGATTAACGCAAACTAATTAGTAAAAGGTTTCATACCTTCTTAATACCCGACGTTTCGACCTAGTTACAACTGCCGTGGTCACGGGCTGACCGCCTGTCGGTCGCGATGTTGCGCCTCCGTGTACGCGGCAGAGTCTTCATCCAAGCTTATATTTTTGATCTATATCTAATTTTATAACGTAATAATCTACTATCTTATTTATTGATAAACAAATCATTATTCGTCATTGTATTAAACTGATTACTTCAATCGTATCGTTTCGAAAAAGGAAATTGTAAGGTAGACATTTAAAGAAGCTATTTATGCTTACGACATAAACCATTTCGTGATTAGTGTCAGATAAACTATCTGTAATTGTAGTATCTTTTACAGTTGTCATATCATTTGTGTACTTACATTATACTTTGACAAACAGCCATAAATATTTTATTTTATGGAAGAAAATATTTTCGAAAGCTACCTACTTCACTTTTTTTGGTGGCATTTGTACAATAAAATGAAATTAAAGGTGTTATAATTACTGTCCAATTAGTTAAAACTGGGTTCTGGGTGGTTTAAATTTTCTTTGTTAGTCATATGTTGAAGATGGTTATCTCCGTATAGAAAGTGAGATATGATGGACAGGAAACGCTTTTATGATACCACTGATTTCCCAATTTGTGTGCAGCGACTGTGACCGGTACACGTAATAATATGGAGTACCCACTGTGCAATCACTGGATAAGAAAAATACTATATAATACGTCATTCTCTCTTTTTACATTTTGCGTAAAGCTACACCGACGACGAGCTCAAGGCCCGACCATCTGTCGCCTATCATTATAACTATGTCGGAGGGGTGCTGACTTGCATAGAATGTGGTCGCACATTCAAGGCAAAAATTGGCTATGTCAGTCATCTGAGGGCCCATGAACATCGCTCTCCTTAGATCCCATGTCGCTGTGACCGAATACGGTCGGGCTGTTAGGTTTTTTTATATTTAAAAATGAATGTGAAAAGTCGCAGTGTGCCTAAGGTTGACCAGATTGTACCAGTAATAGACCAGACATTGTGCCAATAGTGAACCAGTAAATAAAACGATTGCTTTTATTGAAGAATTTTTTTACTATTAATACTAACAAGTTTTGTACTTCACAATCATCACAACTTTTCATCAGTCTACAAGTTACAAGTAATACTTAAATGTGACAAGGCTCATAATGTTGTTTAACTAATTTAATTAATATAATCTAATTTAATTTAATAACTTGCAATAAAATATTTATGAATTAACATGAATTAAAAAATATAAAACAAATCAAAACAAAAAGAAAACAATATAAGTACTTACTTATAAAAAAAATTAAAAAAAAATTATTTTTGCACATCTTATCCATTTCAGGAAACCTCGACTCAACGAGGTTGGAACTGCAATCTTTTCTTCTACCGCATCTTTCATCTTTCATGTGTCTGTAAAAAAATGTAGGTGGTCAATTACTGGAGCAAACTCGTAGTATAGATATCACCAGTAATAAACCACTGGTCTACAACAGGAGCATTGTAGATATTTTAAGAGTTTTTTATAATAATTGATTGCAGTTTATTAAGTAAATATAAATGTAAAATAAAAAATAAACAAACTATCAAAAAGCTAAATCACCAGTTGTAGACCAAATGGAATATTACTGGAAAATCATTGAATTCGTGTTCCATTAGTTTACCAATGACAACTATTGATTTAAATTAGCATTTTCTGATGAAATAAGACGTAATATTATTGCTTTACACATCACATTACGCAGTTAACTAGAAAATAAGTTACAACAATTGATATAAACAAAGATTTAAAAAGATTCCAAAACTTACCGTCGACACGTGTCGCTTACTAATATGGCCGCCCGGAACGAAGTGAACGATTGTCGTTTCGAATTATGCGTTTTTACTAATAAAGATGGCGTGTTTATCGCTTTTATTTTTGAATGAATGACTGATAGAAGTACGGCAGTGCTTCCAAACGTAAAAAAAGTGGCGGGAAATTAGACAGAAGGTTAATATTTTGATATGAAGTTAGAAATGGTGTACTACTGGTTCCTGGTGTGGCACTGGTGCACCCACCCTAGTTAATGGCAAAATTTGGTGGGATGGAGTGAAGTGCCTTTGAATATGGGCAATATAATTAGATTCGGAGTGATGGAATGGAGTGCCCGTGAATGCGGGGCATTATGAAAAAACTTGAAATTAACTATGGTACGTGAAATGTCAGGTTTGTACTTATGAACATGTTCGCTGACATAATTATTTAACAATTATTGCAATACATAGTCCGCTCGTTAGTTCTAGCTAATTTTAGTCGGTAATGTAAAGTTAATGTTTCCCTATTATCATATATGTGTGAGTAGAATATATAATTTCAACATTTATTGTGTAATTATAGTTTTAATAATAATTTATTTTACATAATGTTTTAATTAATGTTAATTTTATTAAATATGGTACGACCAAAATAGATTGTTATTTTGCATTTACAATTAGAAGGCTAATTGTATGTGGGAATTTCAATTACCAAACCGACCAAAATTAATTAAATTTAAAGACCAAAAAATAACTCTCTGTGGTCTTTCAATTAATTACGACTTTATCCAGATCCTTTTATATTTTTCTAGGCGGCATTTTTGGCGTCAAGAGCCTTTTTAGTATTCTAAGCCTTTAGAACTTAACGTCAAGGTCGAAAAAGCAGTTGAATGGCATGAGCACTTGCAGAATTCTTGCCGTCTTGGGCTTATATGCAAAAATTGTAAAGAACAGCACAGCACGCCCGATTCGCATTACATGATGACGTAAAGAAAAATGTTATATCGTGAAACATCCCTTTCGCAAAAAGTCCGTTTCGAGAAAAGTCCTTCGCTAAACGATGATAAATATTATTAGACAACATCACATACATTGTTCTAATCCCAAGGTAAGTAGCTAAAGCACTCGTTTTATAGAAATCAGAAACAACGACAGTACACAACCACCCAGACCCAAACCAGATGATGATGGTATTCATAACATAAACATAAAACTACCTTATTTTTAATGTTCAGAACCAAACCAATGCGTATCAACTCTCTTCCGAAAACAATTTCTTGGAACATGTATATATATATATATAGTATCCAGGGAATAATGATATTCGCGCGCAAGCACGATTTGTTTTGTATGCAAGGAGCGTCATCCAAGTTTCCGTTTTCGGCCCCCATGTGAAAACGTTTACACAATGTCGAATTGGCTGGTTGCCGTTGCAAAACTCTGCCTTCCTGCCCCACACAGCTTTGTCGAACTCAGTATTGTTTGCACCTTTGAATGTAATAATAAAGTGCCATTTTTAATAATATAGTATTGGTTACTTAAAAATTGTAGATGATATCTACCAAATCGCTACCTACCTACATACCATGTTTTACGCAATCAATATACTAATAATATTAATTATTATTATTACCTCTTGCATAAATTATAGATATATTTTAAATAGGAGGTTTAAGAATTTTGTGTATATAAAGTGTAGAGAGGAGCTGAGTTGTGGCTTTAACATCACATGTAAAGCGTCTATCAATAATCATCTGTCTCTGACTTTCATTATGTTAAGTTCTACATTTCTATGCGCTAATGTCTACGCTATTGTATTCTGATTTGCTTTTTCACCTATTCTAACTTTCTACATACGATCATACTCCTTTTTTCAATTTTTCTTTTTGGTTTGACATGCCCATTTAAAAGGAGTCTGAATTAAAATTCTAAACGAGCATTCTGGATCCCTCTTAGGCTAACCTCCAATCTAGAACATATAACCCTTTTTCCTATTAGCCTTTGCGTTCTGGTACCGCTAACAAATGAGATGAGAGTGGAAACTGGTCGTTGTGGTAACCAAATGACTTGTAATGATGACACGATGACATCACTTCGAATTACAGTGGTACGTTCACCTGCTTTGCCCCGATTTTTGTTGGGCATATAATCTTATAGTTCCGTAAAAAATATAATAGATAGGTGCAGTTTTGACTTTTGACTTTCGAATAATCAGTGATTTGTTAATTTTTTTTTTCTTGAACTAATATTGTTTTGTAGTAAGTTTCAATTCCGGTTGCCGATAAAATATGAGTTATGGATTGGTTAAACTCGGGAACTTGGGTGCTGCTCATTATATAACGAGAGCGATCACTTTAGTTTATTTAATGTGACTTTTCACATGTAATTTACTGTCCAGATTCAAAAAGTTGGTGGGACATACTGTATGGTGTTTTAAAATTCCGAGAACAATACATTTGGAGCTAGCGGTACTAAGCCCTAAAGCGTGATTTGTAAAGTTGTATTTGACTCTGAAAACTATTTCAATTACTAAATTAGAATATTGCGAAAACTTATCAATTCAACGTAGCCGGAAACTCTTTCTATAAACGAGTTACTAAAGTTCCATCGGAATATCGAGTCGGGCGTGAAATTATTAGAAAACCGACGGAGAAGGAATCAACGCTCGGTCGTGTAAAACGCGTCCTGTGTCGGCCCGGGCGGCGAGACGCGCTCCGTGTGGAATCCTTAATTTAACCGCTTCGATCCTAACATCCCGTCCCGATGCTGCCGGAGATGCACCCGAGATGAGCTTCCCGCCCGTGATTGCATTCGCGCCCTCTCCGTGACTCCAAATTAATGTCTTATCTTACGGATGACGCTTGCTGCTCTACTATACTATATAGCTGCTGCTAATCAACCGACAAATGTTGCGCGTCGACACTGATTTATATGCAAATATAATTTTGTGTTAGCAAATAGACAAAATGTTATAAACAAATAACAATTTAACCTTTTCACCGCCCAACTATCCTGCACGCGATGTCCCGCTATACGCCAACGTATAAATGTATTTTAATAAAGTAGGTACAAAGAAGAACTTCTATAGAGGTGCTGGCGTGGACGGCACGAAAATCTCGAACTTCTATAGAAGTTGTTGGCGGTAAAAAGGTTAAACACACTAATTAAACCGTATAGGGTGTATGAATAACACGATTGCGAGTGTTCTGGCAAACGGCAGAGTTTCCAGCAAAGAAGTTACTATTAGGTTTACTATTAGGTTACTATTTTCATGAAGTCCTATTTTCGCATATTTATAATTCTGGTGGGCCTAAATGCCTAAATAGATAAGTAATATTATATCTAATGTCATTGCTCTTTTGTTTCAGGTAAGCTATTGACCGAGCATATGCAACCGATAAAGATACACAACAGCTGATAGTAAGAAAATGTATGATATAAAAGTTGTAACAACGCAATATGATGGATTGAGAAGTCGCTATTGCACGCTTGATTGTGCTGACGGCTGTACAATCGTCGATGCCGTCATCCAGACCATCCCACTCCTAACAAGCGATGGTAATTACAAGGCGCGTTTTATTATAACGCCGAGCGAGCGTTAGAAATCTTACTCCACCAGATTGCGATAATTTAATAGAGGAGCAGGTGTTTAATTAATTATTGTTTTCCCCTTTAATGCCGGCTGTAATTACACAAGGGAACCGGTCCGTTGGGGTCTCGCAAGGGACTATTCTAGGGCCGTCGTCTTTGCTATCGATTCCGGTATCTGGTCGCTTGGTCAGTGCCAACTATCTGGTTACTGGTGTTGGGTTTCGGCGTCGACTGGGCGCCTGTCGCACAATGGAAACGACACGGCTCTCTCGGCCTGTTCCACTGGATGTAATGGATACGAATACTGCGTAGTTGTTAACGTACGACCATAATGCACTGCATTAAATACATTGTCTTCCTTTCTCTTTAACATCTTCTTTATTTATTCATTAATTTTCTTGATAATATCTCTTTAAAGTTTTAATTTAAAAACGACATGGATCTCTCGAAAGTTTTGTGTAGCTTTGTAATTTTGTTCGTTTTCGTTTGTTTTATATTTGTGTGACAAAAATGCTTGATCCCATACAATAGGTAGATAGATAACATTACAACATGTCTCAGTCATTTCGAAGTGCATTTGATAAACTTGGTTAGTGTTGAAACGAAATGACCTTGTCGGGATGTTCACTGTTTACTTAAAATACTTACGGCTTCAAGTGAACGGCAAAAGTTGCTCATAAATTAACCAAGCTGCATTTTCAGGGCAAGGGTATTAGGTACTTCTAGTTGCTGAGTTGAATCATTTAAGAAGCTTCGTTTGCTTGCTTTTATTACCTCTTAATTCGAATGCAATTTATACTTTTTGCACAATGCCATCGGGGTCATATTAATATCAGTAGATAAGATAGTGGTAGGACCACATTTCGCGTAGAGGCCACCGATTAGATGCCCTACCGACCGTGAAGGGGCAAGCGGCCAATTCAAATTAAAATAATAAAAAAACCGGCCAAGTGTGAATCGGACTCGCGCACGTAGGGTTCTGTACCATTATCTATAAAAATATTTCAAGTTTCTACCTGTTATCGTTATTAAGACCGAGAAAAATTTTAAAAAAATAATCACGTTTGTTGTATGGGAGCCCCCTTTAAATATTAATTTTATTCTGTTTTTAGTAGGTATTTGTTGTTATAGCGACAACAGAAATACTGTGAAAATGTCAACTGTCTTAACTATTACGGTTCATGAGATACAGCATACAGCCTGGTCCAGGGTCCCGGTCTAGTGCGAGTCATATTCGCGCTGTAAAAAGTTATGCTGTCAAAAATAATAACAATTTGGTGTTTAACTGCTCACACAATATTATAGCAATAAGAGGATCAGGCTGCTGTAACACACCACGCTAGCCCAATGCAATATCATGCTATTTAACGATTGCCATCTTACGACCGACTACAGAAGGGCAGCAGGTAAGCCGTTAGACCAACGGCTTGCCTCGAGATATCTTAATTTGGTCATCCATCCGGGTAACACGGCATGCAAATACGAATAACGCGACCCGAGCGCGCAAGCCACTGCGCCATTCAGCTTTAAGTAAGGTAAAGCTTACTTATCATATTTAAGGGGTTCAACTAGATTTAGAGATTTTATTAAGATTATGGCATCAGCATCATCATCATCATTAGCTTACATTAGTGCACTGCTGGGACATACGCCTCTCCAAGTGCACGCACAAACCGCGGCATTGTGGCACAAATCAAATACTTTTTGTATACCCCAATCCCAAAATACTATCGATAGTAATCGATACTAGATATATACCTACATTTATGTTTATGTTCTTTATCTTAAAAACTGTTTCCAAATAATGGTTTTAAAGTTGCTACGAATTCCGACTTCTTGCGATATGGCCCGATCTGAAACGTACACGTCGTGAAAATAAAATACGTCGGCTTTGCAAGCTTTACATTTTCCGTCTAGCGAGCGATGCCGATTCCCGGTATTTTTCCAGGGTTTCCGCGAAATGGAAACTGGGTTTCCTAGAAATCAGACGACCTGTGTGTCTGGCTCGCGTCGTAGTTTGAACCTATTTACCACGGCTGCGGTGTGTCCCGGAAAATGGAAAATGGCACTCGTCTGCCACCGTACCTTGTTTAATTGAAAGTATTTAACTCTGTAGGTATTATTTTTATAAAACTGATTCTGATTAACGAGCAGCTTTTCTCTTAATAAAATTAAAAGTGAATGTTGAGACATATATGTGTGTTTTTGTACTTGATAGGTTTTATCCTAAAGCTACGTATTCGTATATATTTTTACTAGTAGCCACCCAGAGGTCAAAAGTCGACCGGAATTCACAAAAAACACAATGTTTATACAATGTATTGTTTTCTAAAGTTTACGCGAACACTACACATTGAAATAAAATAACTTTTACGGATCTACTCGCGTTTATTATACAATGTATTTAATATTTTATGATAACACATTCTGCATAAATTTCATCTTTCGAGACTCCTTCTGCATAGAAAATTAAACTTAACCAAATCTAACACTCAATGTGCACGCAATGTGCTTAAGGCGACGCATTGGAAATTTACATGGCGGGGATCTTGATTTTTCCCAACAATTACAAAACATATGAAAGTGATATTTGATGACATGATTTTTCATTTAATTGACTTCATTTTGCTAGTTACAGAAACACGATTTGTAAACTTTTACAACAGAGAAAAAAATATCAAAGTAACCTCTTTTAAAACATAGATTTGCATTTTACAGGCTAACCAGACCGATTTAAGCATCTAAATTTTCTTAGTAGTTTATTCTTAACACACACTTCGATATTGTAGTTCATTTTTAAAAAATAATTTAGTAGTTTTAATTTGAAGAAAAAAAAAACAGTTTTTCTTATGGTACGGGGCGCAAACGCTCCGTATGAGATTTATTGTTTAGGCGTCGCCTTGAAAAGGAGCACAAAGTTTTAGCTATAAATAATAGTTAACATGATTTTGATTAGCCAATTAACGTAACAATGACTTACTCCGGCCTCCCTATGAACAATAGCACACGAAAACCTACCACAACACGCTGCGCTGGTCTATGCGAGTTGGTGGTATTTGTTCTAAACGACTGCCTATCTTACGACAACGACCCTAATGGTCATATTTAAGCCTATAAAACCACACTGACCGTAGCGGGTTGAATTTGGGTTTTAACGACTGCTATGACCAACAACGGCTTAAGGCGACGCACCGCTAAACAATAAATCTCATACGTTTTGATACGTGCGTTTGCGCCCCGTACCATAAGAAAAACTGTTTTTTTTTCCTTCAAATTAAAACTACAAATTATTTAAAAAAAATGAACTACAATTTGAAGTGTGTGTTAAGAGTAATCTCCTAAGAAAATTTAGATGCTTAAATCGGTCTGGTTTGCCTGTAAAATGCAAACCTACGTTTAAAAGAGGTACTTTGATATTTTTTTCTCTGTTATAAAAGTTGAAAAATCATGTTTCTGCAACTAACAAAATGAAGTCAATTAAATGAAAAATCATGTCATCAAATATCACTTTCATATGTTTTGTAATTGTTGGGAAAAATCAAGATCCCCGCCACGTAAATTACCAATGCGTCGTCTTAACGTGCCATCCTAAGCATGTGAAGCATTCTTATGATAAATTAGTTAATTATAATGCCCGCAATATAACGCTACTAATTGCCTTAAATGGAATGAAGCCTCACTTTATTCTATTTCTCTTCCCAGATTATTTTTTACTTGAAACTTTGCCCTAATCTATTTCGTGTTTAACTATTAAAGTAAAAAAGTTTCCGTTTGTTGCTTGTAGATTCCATATTTTCTTTTTTAAATATGCCTTTCATTCTTCATCCAGCTGGTGTTGTAGTTACAGCTGAAAAATTGTGCAATAAACATTGTGGTGGTTTATTGTTAGTTCGACGGTATGTTTTTATGTCCCCTGCACAGTACACGGAACGCCGCATCATAATGAAAGCTCACTCGGACAATAATTAGAACCCGCCGGCCTTTACCGACGTCATTAGAAGTTTTGCTGTAATTCTAACTATACGCTGTTGCACTGATTAAACATTTGCACTGCTGCTCTGCTTCCTGTAGTTGTGTATTTTTGAATCGCTATGTACGATGCTAATTAATGTTATGTGTTACTTGATGGCGTAGTGGTAACGCAACGGGCACACGAAGTAAAGATCAGTGGTAGTCAAGCTTACAAGCTATTTTCGCGCTTGTGATCATATACTATCGGCATGTCCTTTTGAATCTTTTAAAATTAGCCGGCACAGACAGTATCTTGATGTTATTGATGGATGCAAATAATTTTAATGGCTCAAAAACACAATACATCATGCATACCTAGTTTAATTATCTTATCTTATCTTATCTTAGTGGGATCTGCCGAGGTTTCCCTCTCGCAGTAACACTTCGACCCATCTGGATCTTTAGTGCAACCCCATCCTTTCACTCTTCTTCCTCTGTAAAGATAGATGCCATAAGCTTGGCAACGTCCTTAAGAGCGTAGAGCCTGAAGTCCTCCGGTTTCGGATAGGCCGAAACCAGGAGTCCCATTCTTTTCCTAGCCAGAGAGTGGCAGTTAGTAGGTGCTGCATTGACTCCGTTTCCTCTCCACATGCGCACAAGCTATTTGTTGATAGATGCATTCTGTGAAGCATTTGTTTTGTGACATAGTGCCCTGTCAAGGCACCGATGGTTAATCGGGCCTGCCTTTTACTGCCTCCGCATATGAACTTACTCCGTCCTAAGGCGTTTTAGCCTTGGAAGGATTTGGAGTGTTTCATACCCGGCTGTTCTTTCCATTCGATGCATGTAGTTTAA
Source organism: Eudonia lacustrata (assembly GCA_947562085.1). Classification (NCBI taxonomy): domain Eukaryota; kingdom Metazoa; phylum Arthropoda; class Insecta; order Lepidoptera; family Crambidae; genus Eudonia; species Eudonia lacustrata. Next base: position 21,443,180 of record OX387314.1, read on the forward strand.
TAAAAAAAACGGCTCGTTTTTATAGCAGTACAATAAATCAGAACAAATAACTAAGTAATAACTTTCAATCAAACTTGTTTATATTTTATCAGTGCATACAAGTAAAGGATGCAGTAACAGTTTTATTTAAACCAGTCCATGACCAATTTAATAAATTATTGTAAAGACCATTCCGTAACCATCGAGATTACGTGTGACGTCACAACGGATTAAAGCTCAAGATGTGGCTCAAGTTGGGGGTCGTGACTCGTGCGGCGGCGGTCTTATGGCGCGTAATTCCCATTTTGAGTGGTCATTACTACCGGAGGACAGGACTTGTCGCCATCTCGCCCGTATATGGTTCTAAACTTATTTTATAGAAACGGTAAAACACGTGATATCATTTTTGTGATTTACAGTAAGCAGTTGTGGTTGGTTGAGATAACGAGAGGGAGAAAGAGAGATTAAATTGTATTAACCAAACACACTAATAAAATTAAAGTAACAATTATAATAAAGTAACCAGTTTCTGTACTTAAGCAGTTTAGTAATGTTTGTATAATTAACATACAATCAAATTGTTATTTCATTATCATTCACGGCATTGGTGCATTTTTTATTAATGTCAAATGCACTTATTTGTTGTGAAATTCATCCATCTGCAATCTAGCCGCGAATATAGGCAGGCGTAGGCAATGACTTCATGAAAACCTTCATAAATACACAAATATGAAAAATATAGTGTCGCCAAAAGAAACTCAAAAATAAACATTCGCGTTTGATGCGAACTTACACCATAGACAATTGCTCCAACCAAATAATACACATTAAACATTTTCCGAATTTGTAATTAATCAAAGTACAAAGTACTAACAAATGTGTATACATTTTACTAACAATCATTAATTCTTGGTGCGTGCGTGCTGATAAGTGATGCTGAATAACTACAAGAATCACTCAATATATTGTGTTTCCGAAATCAGAAAATTACTGACCTTCACATTTATTGCGAATAACGATTGCAGTTTGTATTGGATGGTCGTCTTGACACGTCTTACTATGCCGTGACCTTCTAGTGTTTAGATGATACTGTAAAAGTGCGGGCTTGCATTGCGATTCTTTGTCAAATTATTAGATTTACATTACTCGTGGGAGGACATTTTAAAGTAACATTTATCTTTTGTTTAATAAGTCGAAGCTTATAAAAATATTAACAATGCCCTAGTTCAAATAATTTTACAGTAGTTTGTGACAACCCTACAAAGGGTTCGAAACATCACACCATTTTCTATTTAATGTTTTGTCTAGCAACGCGGATATATTAATTCAAAGTGTAATGTTCACAGTAACCTAAGAAAATTATGCTCCTTCTAATAAATTACCTGCCGGGTCGTCTTAGTACCGTAGCAGTTGTATTCAATTCAATAAAAATAAGTATTATGTCATCATTTAAACCTACGAAAATTCCATGTTGCAATACCATCTATAATTTAGTATTACTTTTATATGTCAGAGTTTAGGAAAATCTTCTCCGTTTGGGATAAAAGTCTCCATAAAAAATCTTATACTAAAAAGAAGTAAAATGAAATTGCCTTTGGAAGATTTCGCAGTATCAATTCCAATAAATAATACTCTGCTCAGCTTTATATTTCCGCTTATTACATACATTGAAATTATTTATGATTGTTCGTGAACTGAATAAAAAGGTATCCTGGGTCTTTAGAAACGTCGCGTGACCAAATTAATAATTGTGTAATATATTACTGTCATCGAGTTGTTTAATTATTATTATTCTCCTAATAATAAGCCTAATATTAAACGTGAGGTGCTTAAAATCAAGGCTAAGGTTCATAACATAACAATAATATTACCATTTAACATAATAGTGTGCTCGTTTAGGTATTACTAAGTTATAAATAACTTTTGATCTTCTGACATTAAACTGCCGTCGTCTGATGATGATTAGGGTCGATACTATACAAAAACACATCGTTATTTTGAACATAATGAATCGAAATTAACAAGTAGAAAGCCGCTTTACAAAGTTTCACGGCAAGGGCGCTCTCTCAGATTCGGGAGCCCTACGCGACCCTCCGCTCGTTGGCGGCCCGGCCGTCCGATCCGCGATCGATGCCCGCCGGGCCCCGGGCCAAACACCCACCTACTACCACCGGCTGTTGCCATTCAAATCGGCGGCGCGAAACCCTGCTGTCAACCGTGACTGCGCACTTTACGATCAACCCCATCCCAACTTACTCATATTACATTCACAAACTTCGGCCCGACACGTTAAGTGTTTTAAACACTAGAATTTATACTTCCGCTAACTAAGTGCCCGCTGGGAAGAGTACTGCACTCGTATTTTCCCACAGTTCTACATGTTGCCGCGTCCATTACGATCCCGATCGCCTTGTGGTTTCGGTTCGTAGTGTTTACGCTAAGTGCGTTCCGTCACGCCACAGCCCAGGTCGACAGGCTTCTTTTTTTTGACACTCGCGTACTAACAACAGTGTTGAAATAGCTTATTCATCGATATTGAATTAAAGCGAAGGTGCGAGCGCTTGTATTTAATTTGCCGCGTTTATATCATCGTCGTCGGCGTAATTTCCGACCGCCGCGTGATGTTCGACGCGATCTCGATGTTCGAGATAAAAGCCGGCGAGAGCTTCCAAGATCGAGCGCTCAAACCTGTTTGCTGCAGGTACGCAGCAAAATTATACGTAGACAAAGCGGGCGGCTCGGGGCGGGCTCGAATTCGGCACAATGCCGAACCGAGTCCTTTGACAAAGACGCATACCGGCGGAGCGTCGCCCTCACCCAAGAAAAGCTTGCCGTAATAACGCAGCGGTGAATTGTAATATCATACACGGGGTAATGTATTTACGTTGGGTCTCCGAGAAATGACTATAGAGTACTGTTAGTTCATTGTTATTCAGGGATTGTGCCATTACTCTCCGACTCACCCGTCGAAAAGGTTTTTTGGGTAGAGACTGCCAGTAATTTACCTAAGGATTTTGCTGCTCTCGTTTGGCATCAGATTGAAATTAATGGCATTTTTTAAAGCGATGTGGTACATATTTATGTTATGGTATGTATAATGTCGATTAACAGGCCGAGCATTCCCTTGGCTCGGGAATCGATAGATAACGCTCCTGTGTCGTGCCCCGTGAGTCACGCTCTGATGCTCCGATACATTTTTAATGATAATTCTTTTGTTAGTATATCATAGCATAAAATAATACTTCTCAAAAGTTATTTAAGGGCAGGCTCTAAAATTAAAACAGAAACCAGTAACTTGTCAAAGTTTTGTCTTCAAATATTTTTTGTTAATTTCTTGTGTGAACCAACTAAAATTATGAAATATTCTTGAGATTAGTAACTTCACCAGTTTAGTAACTTTCAATCAATTTTCAATCAATGTTCGGTCGTCATCAATAGCGGCTCATGTCTATTTGACAACCCTTAACACCAATAATAGTATGCGTGTATCTACTATGAAGAAATACACTTGCCATGACCTGCGTAAAATTTTCTCTTGTTTGCGTCACCACGTGTCGTCGTCGGCGACAATATCTGTATTCATTTGATATCTTGCAAGCTTTACTGTAATGTTGTTTTTATTGAAATTGGACTTGCTTGATGTGAAATCCTTCTTTATACCGTCTTTGCAAACTTTAACCCCCATGAAAGACGTTCTCATACATAAAGATGAACTTATCGTAAAACCTATCGCATCATAGAACCATATTTCAAATTTCCAAAGTTTAAGAACATTATTATAGGCTAAGTTTTTGTGGCTTTTGCCAAATGAGTTAACAGTTTTTAGAACCTTTTCGAAGGTAACATTTACGACAGGCAAGCGAGGCTCGCTCGGAATGTCCTCCGGAAACGGTATCAGGTAGAGCCGGCCCGGCTAATGTCGGTCCTGCGTGGCCTGCAAAAATTCACATTAGAATACATTAATTTGGCTGGAATGGTTGGGCCGATGGACTTGCTATGCTTTGTCTGGCTGCTACCATAGAGCAATGTACTCTATTATAGCATTTTTATGACAAATGCACATTTTTATTGCAACGGGGCTTTTAACTACAGGATTTAAACGCGATTTTGTATACTTATTAGCAATTACATGCTGATATACGTACTGTTTGTCGTTTTGTTCGACTTCGACTGAATCATTATGCCTTTTATGAGTTAAGTTCTGTTAACTTATCTGGAACTATGCTTATAGCGTGATATGCTTAAGCTTGATAATTAGTGCATTGTGTTTATTCACATCTTAATTGATTGTTATAATAAGTTTTCTGATTTTATTATTAGAATTCTTAATACATTATAGGTATATGTAAAAAACACAAATGCTGAAAAAATTTCCACGAGCAGGATTTGAACCCGCACCCTTCTGACATACCGGGTCAGGTGCTCTCCCAATTGAGCTATCGTGGTTCTAACCAGCCCGCCGAAATTATTCAACACTATTTACTTTTTACTTTGAAAGCCAAAGGCGCCCATTCAATGTCAACAACTACCGTCATTAACATCTGATTATATTATTTTACAAATACTAAGGATCAGTTAAGAAGTAGGCAAGCTATTATAAAGTGTTTATATAATTTTTAACGCAAATTTTGTTGCGAACAAATTACAAAAATACAAATGCTGAAAAAAAAATTTTTTTTTCAGAGCACCTGACTCGGTATATCAGAAGGGTGCGGGTTCAAATCCTGCTCGTGGAAATTTTTTCAGCATTTGTGTTTTTGTAATTTGTTCGCAACAAAATTTGCGTTAAAAATTATATAAACACATTATATATGTGTCCACAGTTGCTCTTAAGATGGTAATTATTGGAAATTGTTATCACTAACAGGTTCGAACATAATTAGATAAATAATGTAGGATAATTTAAACTTGTCAATGTCCTTCACACGGCAATGACAGGCCGTATGCTACATCGGAATAGTTTCAAAACAGTTTAGCGTTTCTGTGTAAACAATTTTACCTTGAACATTTACATTTCAAACAGTACTTACCAGCCCACGAAAGCTTTCGGCTTAATGAAGATTTTAAGTGCTAGCGCTCCCATATTCGTAATTGTTCTAAAAATTCACATTTTGCTAGCTGTTCTCAGGTTACCGAGCTCTTTTGTTAATTAAAACAGTTCTTGAAAATCTCACTGCGTCCGCCGGCTTATCTTGATTAAGGTTTCGGGGTTGTTGATCTGCGAAGTGGGGTGTAAGTATACGTCCTCCCCCCCACCCCCCACTTCCCGCTCTGCCGCGACCGGCTCCTCATTCATCGGCAAATGCGCCTTGCGCGAGTTCGTGACCTTTAACTATTGAAATAAAAACAGATATTCGAATAATAGTTGTATCATATTTTATTAATGATATTTTTAATACTTTGAAATATCAAAATTTATCAAACTTTTGAAATAGGGTTAAAATTTAAAATTAAAATTAAAATAAAAAGTTAAAATACTTACTTGTGATTCTGCTGGCATGAGTGGGATGTGTGTGTGTAGTTTTTGTGATGAGTGAATGTTTTGTGTAATTTAGAGTTCTAAGGTAGGTATGACTAGTTTGTATTTACAGTTGTTAAAAATGAGTGCATTTATTTCGCCCATAAACTGTTGATCAGTTTGGCAAAATTTTAATTTTAAGTAAAAACTGTATAATTTGTTAAAATAAGTAAAAAAAAAAAAAAGTTTTACTAGAAATACTACTGATACTGGTACTGACTGAACCATGTTCATGAGTATTGCGAAATGTTCCTTATGGTTGCTTGCCTATAATACATTTTTAAACTTTAGTTTACTTTATTCTGTTTTTAAATGTTAATCGTATTTAAATTTATGCAATTATATTAGGTTAAGTAAATGAGGTTAACTCTACCAAAAGGTCAGTAACTTAATTTAGTTATTTTTACCCGACTGCGTCAGAAAGAGGGTTATGTATGTATGTATGTCTGTTTCTTTGGCACGCCCTACAGCCCAAACGGCTTGGTGGATTTTAACATATGAGGTGTCGTTAGATTTGTTTTGACTGTGGGAGTGACATAGGCAATAAAGAAAGAAAGAAGAAGAGCTTTTTTTCTTAAACTATTCTAAGACTACTAAGTCTTGACCCCAAAAACTGTTAGATCGACCACACGATCAAAATTCTTTAAACGAACTACAACGTCTACGGAATTTAAAGGATATGGTCAATTTTTCTATGGACGTAGATGTAGTTAATAATTTTCATTTACAGCAATGTTTTATGGTGTTTTGTTTTCGGGAATATTAGCAGAATTTATTCCCATGTTTAAAACACTCAAAGATCTTGTTAGTCAAAAGTACTAGACGTCAAGAGTTTCGTTTTTACGCTTTAATCAGATTATTGACAATTGGTGTAATGCGATATGATTTTGCTATTTAAAAGAGTAAGGCGTTTTAATATAATTATTATTATTTTATGTAGGTTTTGAAATGCTTGGTTATTTACTTAACAATGCTAAAAATTTTGAAATAAACCAAATTATTAAAATAAAACAAAAAACCCGACTGCTATAACAACTATATATAAAAAACAATTACTCGTAAAAACCAGACTAACATAAAAAATAACTCCAAAGAGAAAAAACTGAAAAGAAAAAACAAGCTCAAGCACAAGATCTATTATAAATGAGCTTAAAAAAGCAAGATCTATAATATAAGAATTTATAAATACATTGATTTATTGATAGTTGTCGCAGACGGGGACAATCATCAACCAAGCGGCCGTGGCTAGCTCAATCAAATCCGCACTCTCTCTATCTAGTTGGTGATTGTCCCCGCCTGCGGCAACTATCAATATTCAATGTACCTAGTTATAAATAGGTAGATACTCATTTATTTATTTATTTTATTTATAGATCTTGTGCTTGAGCTTGAGCTTGAGCTTGTTTTTTTCTTTTCAGTTTTTTTTATCTTTGCAGTTTATTTTTATATTAGTCTGGTTTTTACGAGTAATTGTTTTTTATATTGTTGTTTTAGCAGTCTGGTTTTTTAGTTTATTTTAATTTTTTTTTTATTCTAAACACTTAGACTTGCAATTCACAGTTTTTAACTTTCGCATTCCGTTGCAAATAAAATGTTTGATAATAAAATTAAGCGTAATGAAAAATGCTTAGTGTAGCTATCCTTGGGTATAACTGGCTGTGGTCATGGGCTAACTCCCAGATAAACATTAAAAACTTTCAATTCTGACCGAGACCGCGCTGATTCTATAAGTGAAGTGTTCTTGTTATTTGAGGGGAATTAATCGATTCGACACATACATGAGGCCGTGATATCGTCAGATTGAAACCGAATCGATCGTAATATCGATCCGAGCGCGCCGATCTATACTTAATAGGGGTTTCGAATCACGCGATTATTCGAGAAATTCCAGTTATTGAACTACCCGTGTCTACTGAAACGTCCGAATCGCAACGCAATAGGATTTGTGGTGTATTCAGACGCCAATCTAGGTCCTGGCTTAGTAATTCAATAATATCGATTCCAGCCGTTGTTACCGAGATAATTGCTGTGTGTTAAACTAAGCCTGGAATAATTCGTCGTGTTTATGGTCGACATTGCCTTAGTGTATTGGCGCAACCATAACTCAATCAATAATAATAATCAATCATAGTGTATTAATCACGAGCTAATCTGTTTATTCATCATGATGTAGTTCTCAACCCCCTACCCTAAGGTTTATCAACTCAATAGCGCAGCGTCTTGTGATCTTGCGAATTAAGCATCTTTCGCAATGATCATCATCATCATCATTATCAGCTCATTTTTATGTCCCCACTGCTGGGGCACGAGCCTTCCTTATAGATGGATAGGTAGAACGGGCCATAAACCACCACGCGGGCCCAGTGCGGATTGGTGCTTGTTAACGACTGCTAATGCAGCCGGGACCAACGGTTTTACGTGCCTTCCGAAGCACGGAGGAGCTCGAGATGATAAATTTTTGGTCACCCATCCGATGACCGGCCTTTGCGAAAGTTGCTTAACCTCGGCACTCGCAGACCGGACGCGTTAACCGCTGCGCCATCGAGCTCCTCGCAATGATAGGTCATTGCATATATACCAAATTGAAATATCTCGAGCTTCTTCGTGATTCGGGAGTTGATCCCAGTTGTTTTCGTAAGCCACTAATCCGTATTAGGCTAGGGTTTAAGGTTAAGGATAGCATAATCTCTTCATACGCCATTTTGGTAATGTGGGCAGTCTTTGGGTCCAGCAATGGGGCGGTTATAGGGTGATGATGATGAAGGTTTATCAGATCCGAATATACGAGTACGTTAAGAACCTTCTCTATGCGTCTCACTTCGCTTGTTCCATTTTACTCATTATTCAACGATACAAGAAAGATCCGTCTTTTGTGGATGACTGGTACTTTTTATAGGTGATGCTTTTAAATAAATGACAGACAGGACGTAGTGCGGAACATCAAATTGATACGAACGATATCAAATTGGACTATTTGTGTTAGTCATACGTGCTCACACTCACAATATTATGGTTTGCTGTGAATGTTGAAGATTTTTGAGCGTGCATGTCTCGATATGACTCATGTAGTCTCATTGTAATGTTGAATATTTTTTAAAAACAGAATGCAATCTCTTTATTAATTTGCTAAATTTAAGATACTAACTTATTTTTTCTTAAAAGCTACACTATCGTAAATTTTAAGCACAGATGAACATACAAAAAGTAAACGCTGAAAATTAAATTTAGACCAGCGTTTTGTCATTTTTGAACTTGTAAAGCTATATTTATTTAAAAAAATGTCATAAATTTTGTCTCGAGTCCACGACCTTATCCAAATCAGGCGTCTGCTCTTTCGAATGATTAATTATGATAATATTATTTTTAAATAAAAATGATTTTTTATTTTAACGTGTCAGCTGCGGCGAGCACTGATCAGTGCCCTAAACAAATTTAAAAAATCTGTTGTGTCTGTATTCACAGCAGACGACAGGTTTAAAACAGCTGTTTCTTCTTAACTGTTCGTTAAATATTTGCAAAAATGTTCGTTTCGAATGTTGAAGGCGTTGTATTGCCGAATTTTTTAAGTGCTTGTTCCATCAATAGTTATAATTATATTATGTGTATTAACTTATTCTTCTTTAATCTTAGCTTAGTTCTAAGTTTTCAAAAGGACTACAGTGAAAGCATTGCGGTAATAATAAAGGTGCTCCTATTTATTTTCCTAATCTTTGACCAATAATAGCTTCAAAAAAAGTCCGAGAAATAAGACCACAAAATTAAATACTCTTTTGTGATTTCAAATTGAGATGGTCGATTATAGTATTATTCAATCTTTATGCTCGAAATGTATTGTTTATAATAAGCTGTTAATGCTGTAAAACGTTTTTATATTCTAGTAGAGACAACGCGGCCATTTTTGTTATTCATTTAATTAACCTAGTAATATAGTTGAGTGTTGCGGAATGTGGTGTATATGAGAACTTCATGCATAAGCCCATTGTGCAGTTGGTTGTAAGGCTGTGCACAATCATGGCAACATTCCTAGCTAATGACAACTAGGTAGAAATGGTTTTTATAAGCGTATTTTTTGAAAGGAAGTGAACGGTGTTTCTTACGCCTGATAGTCATTACTCAGGTACTATAGTATCTAAGTTAATTTAAGGGCTACAGCTGAATTGATTAGTTTTATAACGAAAGTGATGAATGTGATATGACGTTAATTATGATAATGTTGAAACATTTTCTGTCCCCAAATCTGTCATCCATACACTTAATGTAGAACAACACTATGTTTTAATTGTAACTACCTATGTTTTAATAAGTACACATATAAAATGGCATTACATATTTTTTTGTTAATACCTTGTAATTTTAGTATTTCTGTGTAAATTGCTTTGCCCAATAAACCAATAAACAAATAAAACACATCCATAAACTCATAGAAAGTTTTTAATTGCAAACAATTGCAAATGTCATTTGTCTAGTTTCCTATTGTTTCAAGAAGCTTGACGAACCATGAATACTTATTACAGTTGTCATTCCAACCAATTAACTATCTGAACCGCTTCCTAATTAGCATTTTTCCTGTAATTTCTGCGTAACGAGCTGCTAGTGCTGCTACTCATGCGCATCGTGTAGGAAGTGTTATATTTAAATCACATTTGTTAAATAAACAAAAGTATTAAAACTAATCCAGGATTTTTATAGTATCATTGTTATCTTGAATCTTTATATGTTACAAAACAAGGGCCAACACCCCTAAATATAGGTTAATTGCAACGAGCTGGCACCATTTGGAATTAGCGTAAGCAGTAAGCACAATGTTGTTTGGATATCTGTTTAGTTTCTTTATGTGCAAAAGGCGCAATTTGTAATGAACTCGATTTTGGATTGTTTATGCGTTATCCTAGAAGAGTGAGAAGAACTTAAGGGTAATAAAATTTGTAATAAGCTGCTAAGGTGCTTGCTGGAGTCTTCTCAATAGAAACCACCTTCCAAACATCGCGATAGAATATCATTAATGCTATGTATCTAATTCTATGTTATGTTATAGCTATTATTGTATGTACACTCATGTAATTTAAGGTGTATTTGTTTATTTTTTGTTCTTTTATGAAATCACTAGTGGACCCGGCAGACTTCGTACCGCTTTGACAGTTTCCATCAAGTGATTAAATTCTCTTTGGTTTCCATGACAACAAAACAAAGAAATCATTTTGTATTGGAAAATTAAATTGTTTTTAGTATATTTATAGTGTAATTCCCGTGGGGATATCAGGATAAAAACTTTTTTATATTTTACTAGCGGCCGCTTGTGGTTTTACCCGCGTGGTTCCCGTTCCTGTGGGAATATCGGGATAAAAACTATCCTATGTGTTAATCCAGGTTATAAACTATGCAGAATTTCATCCAAATCCATCCATCCGTTGCAGCGTGAAGAAGGAACAAATATACAGACATACACACAAACTTTCGCATTTATAATATTAGTTTGATAGCAAAGTCTATGTGCCTTACTTGAATAAAACAATAATAACTTTTTAAACGATCATGGTCACTGACATTATATTGATTATGATTAATGGGATTATTGCCAAGTTTTTTGTTGTATGTAAGTATCCGTTCATCATTGCACATCAAATTGTTAATTAGTGATTTTATTGCCCAAATCCATATGGAAAGTGCTGCCATAAGTTGTCGAAAATTTACCACCTCTATCTATTGGATAACTTGCTGTTATCGGACAGCAAAAGTTACTCGACAGCTCCGAATGTCGATGCTATCTCGAAAGGTATTGTGGTGAATATGTATTATTTGTCTCACATTGTCCCATTATTGGGAAATAAACATGATACCACTACAAAAAAGGGAAACATCTTTTCTATTGTATAGATTTCAGAGAAAAAATATCAGTAACGACACGATACTCTACTTTCATGCGTACTTGTCATATCGAAACTGCGACATAATCTTAATTCCATTTGACAAGAATTACACATTTTCTTTTTGTAATGTCCCTCTTTTGATAAGGCAATAGGTTCTCCAGGTTCCAATCAGTTGCATGTAAGTATGTGATAGATAAAACAATGCGTATTTTATTTATATCACGTATGTGATAAGCTTATAGCTGCTTTCTGTCAACCAACTCCCATATCAATGAGTAAACCTTATAATATGGCCACTCAATAGTTAAGTTTACTAAACCATTTTATGCCTCATACTCTTAATCCCGTATTTGTGGCGTCATAACTATATGCATGTGTTGAGAAGCGATTAAACGCAATTTACTATTGGTCTAACAGAGGAATATTATATATTAAAAGCGTAAGCCGATTTTTGTCCCAGTGATTATGGGACGATAGTTGCACATAAAAAATCGGTCATGGTCTCATTTTGAAGAGCTCCAGCCGTAGATGTGCAGAAAAATAAAGAAACCTGACATAGGTTTCGAAATTCCTAAAAATATGTTGAATAAAAGCGAAGTTTTGCAGGCGACCCACTAGTATGTGTTAATGGATAGAGGGGGATATATTGCGTGAGAGAGAAGATATTAATGAAAAGTGATTGTTAAGGTGACGTTTGATAGAGGAAAATGAAAAAAAAAACCTACATTAACAACTCCCAAGTAACATGGGTACAAAAAGAAGAAAATGTAGGTAACATATTATTTGTTACATATAAACTATTATTACCTTATTTGAGAATAACCGTGTTTATGAGCGTTCGTTACGAAACGTGTAATTAATTATATAAACGAGAGTATGTGAACGAAAGTCACTTTCAATTAGTTGCTTATCTTATGTATAAATCTGACTGTACCTATAATTAAAAATTAAAAAGAGACTATACAACATGTTTATTAAAGCAAAACGGCATATTTACTTTTAGGGAAAAAGTCTGTCATTTATTTTTAAACATATTTCAATAATTTAAATTCAAATGATATATACTTGTAATATATTTCTTTTTTGAAATTTTTAAGTCGTATACCATGCCATTGACCCGTTGACTCTTTGTTTTTAACTGTAAGTGTAGCAGAGCAGAGTATTTGATTTTAAATAAAAAATATGCCGTCTTAATAAACCTGATAGAGCCCTTATCTGAAGAGCTACGATCAGCTCAAACGGAGTGTCGGGGTCCGCGTCGAGTGCTCCTATCAAGTCTATGTAGGTCGCGCGGCGGCAGCGGTGCTGCCAAGTCGCTGGGCCAGCTGATCGCGATACCGCGCAAAGGTCTCTGGGTTAATCGCCTCACTCGACCGCCGTAATTACACATTACGCCGCCGTTCAGCCATGGTGAACGGATCATTACAATTATACGAACTGGCTGGGCGATCATTAGTAACTACAAAATAAGTTTACAACGCCTAATTGTGTAAAGAGTGCGAAACTTGAAGTTTGGGAGTGGACTCTCGTCTCGTTTTAGACTTGCGTTGCTTGTGCTGGCTGTCAATGTCTGTGTTTAAAACTGCGAGTACATGAAAAAAAAAAAAAACAAGATGGGTTTTATTCTACGAGGTTCCATCCAAACATTTTAGCCTAAAACTTATTACGAAATAATAAATAAAACGAAAACGTAAGTGCGCTTCCAGTTGTTGGCAATACCAGCAAAACTGGTTTGTATTAATTATTTTTATTTGTTGGCAACATTTTTACGTGCTTCCATTTTCTTGTTCGGATCGCCCGACATTCTCGTTCGTTGATTCTGTATGTATTTTTTGTATTTTTGCTTGATTAGTTAATTAAAAGAGTTGAACATAATTTTGAAATGTTTCATTCACTCAGCTTCTCATCATCGGACCAGCTCAAAAAATACAGTCCCCCCAACATATTTATACACTATTCCTCGTTATTTGCCAAATAACTCTCCATCCTTGTCATCATAGTTGCCGCTCCACAGTAGCCAATTACATTACATGCCCAAATGAAGACGCGACCATCTGCGCGTCCGTCGTCAGTAAATAGCATTAGGCAGTGAGTGATAGAAAGATTAAAATAAATAATTATATTTTTTGTTTACTTACATAATTAATATCAATAGCGTTAATCCATGTTATTATAAAATCTTTGATTAAAATGGAACGCGAAAGTTCGAAAGTGTGTAAATATTAATATTGTTGGGAGCTTTATTACTTTTGTCACTTAATTTCGCCTTTACGCTATTAGTCTTTTGAAAATTTTTGAATGCCGTTTTACTTTACTTTAATAATGACAGCACAGTGGACTGTATGTTGGTGATAATGGTAGGGGCTGGTAGAACAGAAGAGAGATCATATGGTGGCTCTTATGTATGGGTCAAAAATTAGTTCGCTGTGAGATAAAGATAACACTTTTTTTTTTTTAATGTGTATTCAAGCAAAGGAAACGCAACCAAACAGACAGAGTGGCGACACGGCAAAAATAAGTTACAACAGACGTGGTTCATCAGAACAAACCCTAATTCTTATAGTTTTGGACTCCCCAATAAATTGGGTTAACATGGGTAGTCCCCATATTGACCCAATTTATTTTGCCGCTCTACATTCCAACCACACAACTTCGATTTTTTGTATAGGTAATATTAAGTAAGTTCGTAAGTTAGTTTTGAATGTTCATTTACGGTTTTCGTAAGTTAAATTGTCCCAAAAGCGGTCTGTAATGTTGATTAGAAGGTGATTGTCTCTGCTCAAAGTTCGTTCACTAATTAAAGTAATTATAAAATGCATTGCCTCATATGATTCGCGTGAACGCATTGTCGGCTGTTTACTACATTGTAAATACACTTTTGTAATCTTTCTTTCTACTTTTGTAATGTCGAGATTACTTGTACATCGTCGAGGATTTTTGATGAGCGTGCGATATAATACATCCTTCCTTCGCTTACTTTGTTACAACGTTGTCTTTGAGGGTATTGTTTAATACAATAGCTTTGAGGTGTATTTTTTTATTAGAAACCTAAAGACTCCATTAAAAAAAAAACGCTAGTGGGCGGTTAATAGAAACCATAGTATTATAGAAATCATCATCATCATCATCATCATCTCAGCCAATAGATGTCCACTGCTGGACAAAGGCCTCCCCCAAGGATATGAGGGGTATTTGCCGTAATCGCCACGCTTGGCAGGCGGGTTGGCGATCGCAGTAGGTTGAAGGTAACCTCAGAGAGATGCTGCTGCCCATCCTCTGGAATGGTCCCTTAGTCGCCTTTTACGACACCCACAGGAAGAGATGGGTTGGTGCAATTCTTTATCCCCGGCACCACACAGGGAATTATATTATAGAAATAAAGAAGTTTAAATATTATCACGTACCCTATAAAGCGTTCAAACGTCAGGATTAAATAAAATCGTTAAAACTTTATAAATTCACAAAGTTTTAACATATTATTGAGTAGGCCTCTTGCTCTAATGTAAAAGTACTTGTAGATTTTAAAAATATAGTTCCTGCTTCTTTCATGCTCCTAAATAAATAAAACAATGAAACACGGACAGGACATTTTCGTGATTAAAATCAAACTACTTTTATAGATGGAGTCATTTGCCGTGCTACGTATAAAAAAAAAAAGATTAAGTATTTGCATATATTTTACACATTGATTTTACCCTGAGGTTTTCATGATTTTTAAATAGATACATATAGCACTGCTCTCTATAAATATGTTGCAATTGAGCCTCAATTATTGAAGTTCGTAGCGTGGCGCACCGTTTTACAAATTAGTATGTGTAGCGAGGCCTCTGCAGTGGAAACAAACGCTCTCGTGCGCGCTCTCGCGGTCTCGTGCTGGCCTGGCGCCCGCCGCGCTGCATGACGATGACGGACGGACAGATAACTATGCTATTTATATCTTGTTGTTATTATCATCAATTATTGTGATCTTTTATTTGTTTTTATTTATAAATAAAAGCGTGGTAAATTTTGATGGAACAAGAACATTTAGCATATTACACCTTCATTATTTTTCTTTTGCAATCACAATGTAACACGCTTTTATGTATTAAAAAATTGGGTCTGTGATAAAAACGCATTTTTTTTTTTAATTAAGTAAATTATTTTTAACTTTTTACATCTTTTTTTTTTTATTTACAAGCAATAAAAGCTTGTTTTTGAAAAGTTTTTTTTTCTTTTAATCAAAGACAGAATCCACGCTCATAACAAACGAAACGAACGAACTAACTTATTTTCCGGAGTTCCTATGACCATCTTCCAGCTCCATCATCAGACCCTGGTTACCATCTAGCACCAAAGTACTCGTCAAGACGAATTATACGAGCCCAAACTCGATGGGGTTGTGTCGTTTAATTACCGAGTTCGTATGACCATCTTCCAGCTCCATCATCAGACTTTGGTTACCATCTAGCACCAAAGTACTTGTCAAGACGGATCAAACGAGTTCAAACTCTCTGGGGTTGGGTCGTTTAACTACCGAGTTCCTATGGCCACCTTCCGGTTCCATCATCAGAATTTTGCATTGTCATCCGATTTACACATGCGTGCAAAATTTCAATTTCTCAATCCGTCAACAGGAAAGGGGTCAAATTTAAATTACTAGATTTGACCCAAACAAATTTGTTACAGGGAAAGCTAAATAAAAGCTTGTAAAAATTATATTGCAACGGCTTGCTTTGGGAATACCTGTAGTCTCATTGTGTACAAGCAATTAATTATTACGATATTATAGAAATCTTTCCTTTTTTAGGGTTCCGTACCCAAAGGGTAAAACGGGGCCCTATTACTAAGACTCCGCCGTCCGTCCGTTCGTCTGTCACCAGGCTGTATCTCAGTAACCGTGATAGTTATACGATATGTTTAAGAGGGCTCCCATACTACAAACGTGATTTTTTTGCTCGTTTTTGCTCGTTTTTATAGATAATGGTACGGAACCCTTCGTGCGCGAGTCCGACTCGCACTTGGTCGGTTTTTATTTATTTGATTAGTGACATGTCGCAGACACAACATCGATTTGATTGATCCCGTCAGTAGCGTAGCGTACCTACCTAAGCGTTAATCATGTGGTATGCGTGCATATGCAGAGGTCGCGTCGACTGAATGTTCGATGAACGAGCACGCTAGACAAACACCGGCGTGGAAAGGCCTTGCATGGACTTGCGTTAATTCATTTCTTTGTTAACAGTCAGGTATCTAATTATTCCAATCTATTTGTCCATGCGTAGTGCGAATTTATGACGACTGAAATCAGAGCCTATTTTAAAGGTATTATTGTGTTGGCATGTCGATAAAAAATTTAGGGACAACGTTCCGTTTTGGACGACAAAGACAATCATTTTCGTAATAAGGCCCCATTTCATCTTTCATCTAATTAGCGCACTAGCCAATTACGTCTATGTGAATGGGACACATTATATGAACACAGAAACGTAACGTCTAATGTACTTGGTAGTTATTACTGTAAAGCAGCAACGTCTTTGTTGCCTCGTTAATGTTTGTGGTCGTTAAAACACACTGAGACGTCGCGTTAGCTTTTCTTGCTTTGCGTGAGATTTGTTCGTATTCTGAATAAATATAGAAAATTCACCGCTTTTATTTTTAAGGAACTGGTGACAAAAACAAAAGGAAATCATATTTTAAGTATAATATGCGATATATCAAATGTCAGAATACTTAATACCATTGAATATCCAATATTTTGGCCCAGTTGCAATATCGCATACGCTCACGCAATGTAAGTGACCATAATAGTTTATAAATGATATAACATCAAATGTTTTTCTGTAAGAACCAGTTTATTACCTACATCTTTTTTTTATATATATTGGCACGCCATAGTTACTACATCCTGCCTGATGGTAAGCAGCCGATGCAGTCCAAAATAATGAGAGCGCTCCCCACCGTGGAACAAGCACGGTAACAAGCGCAACCATTCATGACGGCCTGCATAAATGCCGTTTCACGCCCCGCTTAAAAGACCCGGGACTATAGGAACTGGGAAACACATGCGCCAAAGAATTCCAAAGCCGAATAGTCTTACAGAGGAACGACTTGCCAAATTTTTTGGTACGACTACTGATTGTCTGTACAGTATGATGGTGGTTCCTAAGACCAGCACGTGTAGGCCGGGAGAGGAAAGGAGAGGGCGGGATTAGATCAAAAAGCTCTCTAAAATGTTTTAATCATCTAAAATCATTTCATCTAAAATGTTTAAATTTTGTATCTTAAAACGGATGCTTTTACTTTATTTGAGACATTTAATCAAATTATTAATTCAATTTTTAACTTTTTACTGATGATATTGAATAGTCAAAATGTATATTACACTCGATAAGCTTCATATGTATACATAATTTGACATAATTAATAGCGTCTTGTCAGATAGATGTGTCATTGATACCAAGGAAACGGTTGCCCGCATGCATGCACAGAGCGAGCACACGTGTGAAATAGATATAGTGACATGAAAATGCAATTTGCTGTTGTAAGGGTGCAGGAGTTTTTTTTAAATATATGCACGGCCGCGGTCACATTTTGTATTAGCTAGACTAGTAAAAGGATATAACTTTTTAAACTATCATCGTCACATGCAATCTTCGATCAATTATGTAATAATTTTTGAAATCAAACAAAATCATAGTAGGATGAAACCCATTTGCAATGGAAGAGAATATAACAAAAATGAAAGGAAAAATAATTTAAGAAGTGAAGGGGGGGGGGGGGGGTTAAAGGGTAAAAACCGGTTAATCTCGATTTCCGGCAAAACTAAAAAGTTAAAGTTAAATAGCAAAGTTGTAGGTAATTCAAAGATGTACAACTTTTTTACGGTGAACATATAGATTAAATTAAGGTTGCAAAATATGTATACTTAATATTTACTGTCATCGCCACATAGTACGACATTGTGGCTCCGCGTGGCACCAAAGTCGCCTACTGTTTTCCAAGCGCTGTTATTTAATACATAATTGATCGAAGCTTGCAATATAGTAATTATTAACGGGATTCTTACCATATTTGACATTTTATAAACTCATCCTACTAATATTACAAACGCGAAAGTTTGTAAGTATGGATGGATGTTTGTTACTCTTTCACGTAAAAACTACTAAATGGATTTTTTTTTATTTTTTTTTATACATAGCTCAGCAAATGACTCCATTCCACCTGATGTTAAGTGGAAATGGAGTCCAGACGTAAAGACAACTGGTGCAGCGAGAAAACAACGCAGCATCAGTCACCCTCACCCTGCCGGCCCACAAGGTGCCTCTTCACGCCTCGTTTGAAGGACCCCATGTCATAGGAAGGAGAGAAAACGTGCGCTGGTAGACTATTCCATCTGTTGGAAGTGCGACAGAAAAACGAGTCACCAAATTTCTTTGTGCGCGATGGAATGTTCGAGACAGTACAGCGGTGACTCTGGAGAGCAGCACGCGTACTCCTATGGAGAAAGGGAGAAGGTGGGATGAGGTCAAAAAGCTCTTCAGAGCACTCGCCGTGGTATAAGCGGTAGAAGACGCTGAGTGACGCTATATCTCTACGCAATTGCAGGGGCTCGAGAGCATTAGTGACCTCTGCACTGCCGATAATGCGTATAGCGCGCCGCTGCAATCTGTCCAAGGCATCGAGAAGGTACTTTGCGGAACCGTCCCAGAGGTGCGAGCAATATTCCACGCAAGATCGCACCTGTGTCTTGTACAAAAGGCACAACTGATCCGGCGTGAAGAATCGCCGCACCCTGTTCAGGACACCGAGTTTACGTGACGCAGTTTTTATCACGGTTTCAATATAGTCCCTCTGGTTCAGATCGCAGCGAATCTCCATACCAAGCATGTTTATACTGCTCTGCAGGCCGAGTGATGTGGCTTGAAGAGAGGGAAGGGGTAGGAATGGCGACTTTTTTGCCGTGAACGCGCATACCTGTGTTTTCTTGGCATTGAACTCAACAAGGTTATTGGAGCCCCATTTAGATATGAGGTCCAATACCCGATTGAGCTCAATGACAAGATTTACTCGCTTCACTTCAGTCTCGACCTGCCCAGCCGCTGGGTGACCGTTATACCCACCGTGCACCGTACTATCATCTGCATAGCAATGAATATTTCCAAGTGGAAGCATATCATTGATATGCAGAAGGAACAGCGTGGGGGATAGAACGGACCCCTGAGGGACACCAGCGTTCACTGACATGAACCGCGAAGCACATCCGTCTGTGAGTACTCGGATTCTACGCTCATGTAGGAAGCCAGCGACCCAGTTGCAGAACTGAGCAGGCAGACCGTATGCCGGGGGCTTGGACAGAAGGGCTTTGTGCCAGACCCGATCAAAAGCCTTGGCCATGTCAAGGCCAACAGCCACCGACTCGCCACGCTTATCAATAGCCTCACCCCAGAGATGTGTAACGAACGCTAGAAGATCACCCGTTGACCGTTTCGGCCGAAACCCGTATTGGCGATCGTGAATTATGGAGTGTTCTTCTAGGTAGCGGATAAGCTGTTTATTTAGAATCCGCTCCATGACTTTACACAAAACTGAAGTAACGGCTATTGGGCGGTAATTAGTCGGATCTGATCGATCTCCTTTTTTCGGAACCGGTTGCACATTAGCATCTCTCCAAGATTCCGGCACACAACCTGAAGAAAGCGAGAGACGGTATAGACGAGTTAAAACGGGGGACAACTCCGCTGCACACATTTTTAAAACTATTGCTGGCATGCCATCAGGGCTCCGCACGTACATCACACTGTCTGATTTTAATATCAGGCATTGTGTGGCCACAGTGAGGAATTGTTGGTGGCTGTGCATTGCAGTCATCGATTCGGGAGTTAGCCGCAAAAAGTCCGGCCAGGAGATCGGCCTTCTCCTGCGGCTTGTGAGCTAAAGATCCGTCAGGACATCTCAGAGGTGGCAGCGAGGGTTGGCAGAAGTTAGATTGCACGGCTTTGGCAAGACGCCAGTAGCTACGGCTGCCCGTAGGATGCGTCAGTAATTCTTGGCCAACCCGTGCAACGCGCTGGGCATCCGCTCTTATGTAAGCCTTCTTGCAGGACTTGGTGGCATTGTTATAGGCTGCTTTCAGTGTGCTGGTCTCAGGATCTCCTTGGGCTGAACCTCTGATCCAAGCGCGGTATGCCGTCTGCCTGTTAACAACAGCGTTGGCACACTCGCGATTGAACCATCGGTTGCGCCTGCCTTTGCTGATGATATAGGAGTGCGGAATATAGTACTCCATTCCTAAGACTATCTCATCAGCAACTGCAGTCGCACTAGCTGTCGGGTCCTTCCCGCTGAAGCAGCGCTGCCCCCAAGGAACGGATGCGAAATAGTCCCGCATACCATCCCAATCTGCCGACGAGTAATGCCAAATCTGGCGTTTCGATACCGCTGAAGGCGGTAGCGGGGCCAGAGGCACTTTGCTGGATACCAAGCAGTGATCCGAGAATCCTAAAGGAGCTCGAACCTCCACTCGGTAGCCAGCTGGGCGACTCGTCAGCAGAAGGTCCAGCAAAGAGGGCGCGTGACCGATTATATCTGGGATCCTGGTGGGCTGGTTCACCAGTTGAGTCAGGTCGTGCGTGAGAGCGAATGCGTGGGCAGTTCTACCAGCATGGTCAGTTTTGGAGGAACTTAACCACAACTCGTGGTGAGCATTGAAGTCCCCCAAAAACACCAATTCCGCCGATGGAAACCGCTCCTGCGCTTCATCTGCTACCCGACTAAGGTGTTCCATAAGTCGAGTTGTCTCCATGTCACCATTATGGGATCGGTAGACGCAGACGTAGACACGGCTATGAGAGCCCAAGTCGACGTGTACCGCAAGGAGGGAAAAGGAAGGGTCCTCCAGACAGCGCAGACGGCGACAGCAAACATCCGTCCGAACGAACAAGCAAACTCCGGCTTTGGCTTTGAAGGACTCTTCAAGCACAAAGCCCGGATAGTGCAGGTAGCTGGTGTCGGCCGGACAGATTATTTGCGTCTCCATCAAAAACAACATTGCTGGCCGCGCCGTCTCAAGATGGTGGTGGACGGTATTGAGGTTTACATGGAGTCCGCGGATGTTAGCGAACTCGACCTCAAACGGTAAGGTTGTGGTGGGGGTGTGCACCGCTGTAAGACCAGTTTTAGTGTTTGGCGCTGTCATGGTGAAGAAAAGGAGGGAGGCGTGAAACGAGGGAATGCTACCGCGATGCAAATGGTTAAAGTGTGGCGGCCTGTTTCACCAGGGAGCAGCCTACAGTTGAGTATCATTAACCCGCCGAACGGAAGGGCCCCCGAACCCCCCCGGGAATGGCCGCCGGGACCCCACCTTCCGGTCACCAACCGGCACGACGGGCCACCCCGAGATTATGCGTGGCATGGTGAGGCAGCCTCACGAGCTGGTTAGGCTCGCTTGGGCCCCTGTACTGTGCCACGAGCGGCCAGCGGGACAGCCGTTTCTACGGGTCTCCTTGGTCGGCGGGTTAACGAAGTCCTCTTGGCACTGGTTTGACGGAAGCCTCCACAGACCAAATGCATCGCAGCAACATCCACTCGAGCTCTGGTTAATCGCTGGCTGGTCCCGAAACGCGACCGACAAGCGGTCACTTGACGGGTTTTACACCATGCGTACGGTGGTCACTAACCAGACGGGCCAAGCCCTACTACGCAGTAGAGCATATGGAAGCTCGAAAATCCGTTAGTCGCCTCTTACGACACCCACCGGAGGAGAGGGGCGGTGAATAGTATTCTTTCTCCGTCACCGCACGGATAAAAAAATGAAATTCGGAAAAAATATATAAAATATTAAATAAATATATAAAAATTTGGATGAAATTCGGCATACAGATAGTTTATAACCTGGATTAACACATAGGATAGTTTTTATCCCGATATTCCCACGGGAACGGGAACCACGCGGGTGAAACCGCGAGCGGCCGCTAGTAACTAATAAACTTGTAAGTTAATACTTACTGTACAGTAAATGGACATTTGTAAATGCTGTTAGGCATCGATTCGTGGATTATTTTATTGATTGACTAGCGACCGGGCGAGTTCGTTAGGGTAAACACCCGTATCCCGTGGGAGTTTCGAAACATCCTGCTTATTCCTAGTCTACATCGTGAAGGAAATCTCTGTGCAAAATTTTAGCTTTCAATGTTCAAGGGTTTGGGTTGGATGTTGATGAATCATTTAGTGAGTGAGTCAGTATCAGTACTAATAATATTAAGATAACTTTGTGCCTAGCCGTTGGTAAAACAATAAATAAATACATAAAATACATGGTTATCTGTATGTATTATTATTATTTATTAAACAGCTATGGATTCCTGTTATCTGAATCTAATTAAATTAAACACGCTTTTGAACAATTTTCCTTTATCATTAATTGAGTGGGATGAATGTTTTAACAATGTACTAGCTTTCATGTAAAAACCCAGTGCTAATTAGGTAACTTCTATTTTTTCATAATTTCTGATCTGTGATGGAAAGTGTTCTTCTATGACAGGGAGGACATTTTCCAATATGTGGCGCTTTAAAAAGGGAGAAATGAAATGACCTTGCTAAGTGTCTTGTCGGTGCTTCTCAGTACAGGTATTATGTGTAATGTGGTACAGGTCTCCCCTGTGTACCTATACTTTTAAACTTACGTACTGACATAATGGCATAGTCATAGTGATATGATTTTGAAATTTCATGCTACTCTGTGAAATGTTATTCAATCCTGATGTAATTAATATAGATTTTTTTTTTGTTACAGGTAATTTTCTCATTCCGCTCCTACTTACAGTAAGTAACAATGCAAACAATCTCCGTCTTTGTAGACCATCCCCATTATCTTTTCATCTGTATTGTGCGTTGTAGGTACCTACCGCGTAGGCTCGTTCGCGGAACAACGAAAAGGAGATATTATGAGAACGCCACGGGCCGATAAGCGTTCAGAGCGGATGCTCCCTAAGCCGATAAGTGAAATACGACCACACTTATATTTTTTACGTTTTTTGAAAAAAAAAAAAAAAAAATCTTCGTCTCTTGTTCATACTCACTGAAAAAAGCGTTAAATAAACGTTAAAGAAATCGATCGTTTCTTGCTGTGTTCGCAAACAAACTGGTGCCCTTAAAAATATTGCTACTGGATGCCTGGAAAAAAAAATCCCTAGGGATTTTAGGCCTTTTAATTATTTTTTATCGCTTAGTTGTGACTGTATTTGTTCTAAGTTATATGTTTTGTTTTCATTTTAGTGGTGAGTTCATTGAGACTTTAGTTTTCTATTTGACAAATTGTGCTCTGGCGAAAGTATTTAATGCACTTTCTTGCTAGCGACTTTTTGTTTAATGCCGAAGTATTCGTGTTTGTTTATTACTTGCATTTTGTTCAGTTCTTTTTATGATTTTTATGTTTATGAGTGTTCGGGATTAAAAACAGGTGTCGGCTGTACCACAGGCTGTACACCGCATCCGTGACAGCTGGCACGAGCACACCTGCCCATATGTTCACTATTAGATCAATGCATCCTGAGTACTGATGCCAGGTTTATTCTTTATTCGATTACGTTAACAAAAACGAGTAAACACTAAACACTGCTGTCCAGACGTGTGTAGTGCAGCGCAGTGCAGGCAGGCTGCGAGTGAGGGGAAAGGGAGGGCGCGCGGGACGTGGCTACTCGCAGTCCACTCGCAAAAAAATAGAACCCGCGTCTAATCACTTTACTACGCAGGTTACTAACCACTCGCACTAATCAATCGCTGTCCACACGAGTTTACTCCTAATCACTAAGCACCTACACTAATCACTAATCAAAGTGAAGACAGGCCTTTAGTCTAAATGGCAAACGAGGTATAAGTTAAAGTTTTGCCATAGATGACCAAATTTGTACGACATCTACCTTAGATGACCAAATTTGGACGAGATCCGTTCCCCTCTACCAACGGATATTTTTTGGATATTTTGTGTAGTAGTGTATCCTAAAGGTCTATAAAAAGCAGGTTAGCAGTTATAATTTCAAAAATCTTGGGATTTAGAAACGCCTGTCAAAATTGTTTTGTTTTCTTCTGATATTCTTTTATTTATGTTTACTTATTTATATTAACTAGTGGTCGCCCAGTGGTCGAAATTCGACCGTAACTTTATTAAGGCAGCACGGATTGTATCCTAAGCAATGAAAAATTTAAAAAGATAGAATGTAAGTTTGGATTGGCATTGACCTTACATTGAAAGATTTCGGCAGCTCCTCTTCCATTTTTAAAATTTTTCTAAAGAGTATATTGCGTGTGTGTCAAATACATGGTAGTGTGTATGTTTGTTTTATTGATTTAATGTATTTTTATGCATAATTTAAAAAAAAAATATTAACATTCTGTACTCTTTCTCTATAAAACTATAAGTACGTGTGCGAAATTTCATACTGCTCCATCCGCTCAATTTTCGTAAAAAGGGGTACAGAGTTTTTGCTTCACGTATTAATATATAGATTTCATATATACAATAGTATTTAGCAGCTCCGCCGGTGAATTAAGCCGCAGGTTAGCGCTCTAAGTAACATCGCTCAAACGGTATTTCCCGGAAAACCCTGCACTATTGAGAGATGTCGCCATAGTAAAAATAATATCACTTTACTAAGGTGTTATAACTTTTTTTTGGGAAGAGTTTACTGATTGCCTCAAACGGCATTTTCAGCTTCACCAGGCTTGTTTGAAGGCGGCGAGAAACTTAAAGGGTTCTTCAAGCCATGTAAAGCATGTGCAAATCATGTAAGACTTTCCAACTAAATTAAGCTCAGACTAGTATAATTTATTATAGTAATATATTATTTTGTAACGTAGCACTACATTGTCAACCTAGCATTATTCAATTTGTCTGTCAATATGTGGTAAACGGTGTTGGTGGCAATTCTACTAATTCATTTGTCATTGTGTTAACCATTATGTATTGTCATTGTTTGTTTACCCAAATAAATGAAAAAAAAAAAGCCGTGTGAAACGAATCACCTAAGGAGCTTTTCTAGAGGGAACGGCATAGCGATGCCGTGCGTGCACTAGTGCGTGTCCTCGTGCCCTACTAGATTCTCCGAAGGGTTCGTATGGGATCGGGGAGCGGAACAACCCGAGGGCGCCTCTAAAGGCTCGGACCTCGGCTCGGGTTGACCGGGCCGTGGTGGTGGAAAGAAGTACATGTCTGTACCTGGTATAGAGCGCGTGTGAACCGGTTCGTCGTACCCTTGTTCTACGAGTACTGTGTCTTGGGCCTAATTCTGTAAATGTGTAGTGGCATTTAGAAGATTTATTGTTTAGGGGGGACGGTTTGACGCATCGTCCTTTTCGTTTGCGCTAACTAGAAAATGTAGCAAATGTATCTTGAGCAAAGATTGTGGTAACCAACGAAGTTTCATAATAACTTTACTAGAAGTGGACAAGCGCCTGTGAGATTCTTTATTTGCTGTAAACGTGGTACTAAATTGTTTAGCGAGTTTAGTTGCCGATTGTACTCTCTAACAGTAATTTGAAACTGACGTTTTTGTGTCGATAACGCGTATCGGATCGGACTTTAAAGTCTTGCTGATAGAGACGGATTTCAAAAGTTTTCATAAGTTATTTATGACCTATCTGTTTTTAACACTTTAACAGGTAGAATATGTTTGAATGTTTCATTGGTTTTCAATCATAGCACAATGAAATAAAGTTATAAATTTGGTGGGAATATACAACCCTCTGACTGTGAAAGGGTTAAGAAATGTAAAACGAAGGAATATAGTGCTAAGGCGTAGGTATCTACTTCGGCTACATGTAAGTCAATCTCAAATATATTCACAAGTCAAATCAAATAAGGAAAGTGCAATAACATACAATATTTCGATTAAAAATTAACATAATAATAACGTTTACGTCATGTTTTTATAAGGTTACCGCGCTCGTTCAATCGTGAAACATTTAATACAAACAAATATGGAGTCATAATTACACATTTAATGAGGAGGTTGTTATCGTAAGCGTCTTTAATGAAAAATACTGAGAGCTAGTTTTATTCACCACCATTTTTTTTGACCCTGTTAACCTTCTTTACGAGAGCTCCTGAAAGCGGCCCAAGTTATGTCTCTCTTTATAGCCCGGAGATTAAGAAATAACATCCTGGTGAAAGAGAGAGGGGCATACATACGAGTATAATACATATACAATACACAAAATCAATATATTTGTATGTAGAATTTATTTTTGTATATTTTATCTAATATGACATAACATTTTATCTACAACTAAATAGTTACCGCTCGCGGTTTCACCCGCGTGGTTCCCGTTCCCGTGGGAATATCGGGATAAAAAGTATCCTATGTGTTGTTCCCGTTTATAAACAATCTGTATGCCGTATTTCAGCTTCCCGTTCCCGTGGAAATATCGGGATATAAAGTATCCTATGTGTTATTCCCGGTTCTAAACTATCTGTATGCCGAATTTCATCCAAATCCATTCAGTAGTTTCGTGGTTCCCGTTCCCGTTCCCGTGGGAATATCGGAATGAAAAGTATTCTATGTGTTATTCCCGGTTATAAACTATCTGTATGCCGAATTTCATCCAAATCCATCCATCCGTTGCAGCGTGAAGAAGTAACAAATATATATACGAACATACAATACACACAAACTTTCGCATTTATAATATTAGTAGGATGATTGTTTGTTTCATAGTTGAGTCTTTTTACTTTATTTTCTCTCTCTTGATACTGGTCGGCTGGTATAGAATACCTCGGGGCCGTAAGTCCGCCTTTTGCTGTATTTTTGCAATAAATGAAATATACCATTTCACCAACATGGTAACGAAAACCAGAGGTGCTTTAATGCCATACAAATTCTCATATTAGCAAACGTGGTGGAATGTTGAATACTCTTAATACTGGTATACTCGGCACTCAGTTGTTTATATTAGCTCTCAAACTGGTACTTATCGAGAAACAAGCAACTACGATTGTTTTTTGTATCGACTTTTAAGTGCATTTTGCTGTTGGTGAGTTCGTTTTTCTTTTAATAAATCAGTCAATGCAATATAATAATTCAAAGTAGAAAGTAGTGATTACATTACCTATATGTGTGGTGATAGATCAAATGTCGTTTGGATATTATGCTACGATAAGACTGTTTCATATTCAAAAAATTATATGTTTAAAGTTTCTTTTAACATAATTATATGACGACCTCTTTGGTCGAGTGGTTTGTACACCGGTTTTCATAGTGTCGCCATCTCTGAGGTCCCGGGTTCGATCCCCGGTCGGGTCAATTTAGAAATTATTGTTTTTCTAAATTGTCTCGAGTCTGGGTGTTTTCTATGTATATTAAGTATGTATTTAAATATTTTAAGTATGTTTATCCGCTGTCTAGTAACCATTTAACGAGTTTCATAACGAAGCTTTTCTTGGGCTAGATAACTGGTGTGAGTGTAGGAAAGTTTATTTATTATTATTTATTTAGTTTAATTATACACTTAGCGTGGAACTTAGTGCCTCATTCGGTTTTCTTTATGTATGCGGCCTAGGTGCCAAGTGCGAGTCTCATTCGCCCTTTGATCACGTTAACGAAAACGTAAATTTGTATGGCAAAATATTAACTCTTTTCGTATGCCGCCAGGAGGCGCTGCCTCAATGCCATACTAATTTTCGTTTTCGTAAACGTAATCGAATGAATACGGATAGTAAACATAACTTACACTAAACACACAGTACTGAAAGTAAAGTATTGTACAGTCGGCGGCAGATCAACCTACCCAAATCTGTCTGTTCTCCAATGAATATTGATCCTTATAACCAAACATTAAAGTTCAAAATTGATTGTAGAAATTTGACAGTTTTGAGTAGGTTGATCTGCCGCCGTGTGTACAGCTCACCGCACTGATTATAGAAAATAACAATATTTTTCTCATTTTATTTTTCATTCACATTTTATATGCGCGGCCTGAGCAATACTCTTTCCGACGAAAGCTCTATAATTAAATAAAGTTCTTCTTCATCACCAGCTTATTTAATATCCCAACTGCTGGGGCACGAGCCTTCCCTATGGGTGGATAAGGAGATCGGGCAATAAACACCACGAGGGCCCATCAGTGCGGATTGGTGGTTGATGGCGACGCATTGGAAATTTACGTGGCGGGATCTTGATTTTTCCTAACAATTACAAAACATATGAAAGTGATATTTGGTGACATGATTTTTCATTTAATTGACTTCATTTTGCTAGTTGCAGAAACACGATTTGTCAACTTTTATAACAGAGAAAAAATATCAAAGTAACCTCTTTTAAAACATAGATTCACATTTTACAGGCTAACCAGACCGATTTAAGCATCTAAATTTTCTTAGTTGATTAGTCTTAACACACACTTCAATCTGCTAGTTCATTTTTTTAAACTTATTTGTAGTTTTAATTGGAAAGAAAAAAAAAACAGTTTTTCTTATGGTACGCAGCGCAAACGCTCCGTATTAGCTAATTAATTATTATTAATCTCCGTTATTTATTAATTGTTTAGCGATGCGTAGCCTTCAGACGGAACTAACGACTTTACGTGCTGTCCGAAGCGCGGAGGAGCTCGATATGATACATTTTCAATCACCTATCCGATGATCGGCCTTTAGCGGAAGTGGCTTAATTTCAGTAATCGCAGACCGAGTGCGTTAGCCACTGCGCCATCGAGCTCCTTAGTACTCCTCAGTACTCAGTTGTGTTCTCACGCCATTCATGTCAAAATTTTGGGTTTTACCAACCGAGTGAATTGTGGTTGCGATTCTCATATTTCTTACTATCGCTATAGTTACTCGTAGAACAAATATTTTGCAACATTTGAAACTGCTTTCAGTAGCTATTGTTTCTCACGGCAACTACCCACTCATAGTTACAGATTTCAGAATTGCCCACGACTGTATTGGCTTACTATTTATTTCTTTAAGTGTTTTTTATTGCCTTTATTGCACAATATAATGGCAGTACAAAAGACTGGCTTAATTCCGAACACCGTAAATCTTGCCTGTTAAAAGAGAAAAATTGGTGGGCGGTGCGACAAACAAAATTTACATACCTAAACCTATTACGTTCATAAACAAGCAAAATATTTTTAAATTTACTGTTTATTGTGTCCCAATTTTATTAAGAATATGACTACACATAAATACTATCCTCCTTACAAATAAACAGAAAATAAGCACCGAATAGTTATTCCGTGTTTTGTTCCCGTCCCGAGTAAAAGAGACTTCAGGGAATAATTACTATTCGAAGCTTATTCTCCGTTTATCGTAAGGCCCTATGAGTATAAACTTGCGGGAGATACCTCCTGCAAGAAAACCCATCTTGATTTACAACAACAACATGATAAGATTCCAATTTGCTAGTTGGCAACTAATATCTCTAGGATAGCGGCATTGGGTATACTTCCAACACGTAATGTGCAACCTAACTGTATTTTTGCATGTTGAGGAAATATCCTATTGAGAAAATATTGGTATTACAATAGCTGGCAGAACAATCCTTTACGGCACATTATGCCTGCTTGATAAACCGCTGTGAACAATAGGCCTTTATATTTTTTTACAATTTTAAACAACAGGCCTCTCGGTCGCGACTTCACTAAGTATAATTAGCCTCCATATTTTGTTTTACTACTTTTCGTTATTTCGATAGCTATGCGTTCTTTACGTGTATTATTAAGCCAAAGCCACCAAGTATACACTGTTGAGTATTTCTATAGAATTTTTAAAGAAAAATTTCCGGAGTTAATGAGACTTAAAACAGCCATATATTTTCTTTGAAAGTTTGTGGTGTTTTGTAATAAAGTGGTGTTGTAATAATATGCACTTAAACGTGGAATTGTCTCGTGAAATGCGATCGAATCGTTCCCAGGCCATTGCAACAGTCGGTGCCATGTTGTCCGCGGTACGGCGGGGGTTAGTCACTAGACGATGACTCACCAACTCTGGTTATTTGGTAGGTACTTCTCTGGTAGCAATTAAACCTCAAATTTCTTTAGTCAGTGATTAAAGTTCCTGAAAATTACTATTTAGCCGATCAAACGTTCGAGATCAAGCTACTTGCAAAGCATCAGGTAAATGTGCTGCTTTAAGCGTTGTCTATCGCTCAACTAGATCTTTCCCAAGACACATTGTAAAGTTTACGCTACTTTGTTACTTTGTTTGGTAGGTTTCCAATAAGGCAAGCCAGCATGCCTGTACCTGCCTAGGTTTACAGAAAACTTAAGGACGAGTTATGTTATATCAGTCTATAGATATTATCTTCATGAACGCTGGAGATAATGACTCACAATTTCCTAAAACTTTTTACTCAGTGCACCTGGTGCTTCTTCATCGCTTGTTTAACGAATGGTAAGATTACACGAACACGTGTTATTAGAAACGTCTTGTATGCGTCAGCTTTTAAAACTCTATGCCCTTTTAATATCCAAATTTTGGTTAAAACTATTGCATTGCGGATCAATGTTCTTCTAACCTTTATATGTTTTACTCCTGGTTGTTAAGTCCTAGAACTAGCACTACCGCGAACGACTCGTATCAATCAGACTCTTCACCTTAATAGATGCATATGAGCTTCTACTATTAACTATCATCAGTCTAGGTCCATACTCCATCCAATGTATGGGCTTTTATTCTTCGCATATCTATATAAATAAAAATGAATCGCTAAATGTGTTGCTAATCTCAAAACTCGAGAACGGCTGCACCGATTTGGCTGATTTCTTTTTTGTTGTGTTTGATGAAGTCTGAGGAAGGTTCTTATGGAGAGAAAAAACGTAAAAAATACGAGGAAAATAGTAAAAATTTTCTCTTCCCATTCAAACCACTCTGTCCCCAGCTGTCAAACTTTTGACGTCAATCAAAACAAAACAAAGGCGCGTAAGGATTATCTTTGATATGCCTTCAAATTGTTTAGAGATCAGATTTATTTATTTACGCGCCAAGTAATCAAACAAAAAATATCGTGTACCATAAGGCATTACAATACAAATATCATCACATAAGTATTACTAAAGTATTTCAATGTTATTTTATTTCTATAAGACTGCGACAGGTCAATAACTTTTGACAGAAAGAAATCTGTCGGGGCAGCTATTAACATAAAAAATCAATGTAACTGGGGATAGATAGTACCAAGGGCTTGCAGTATTCCCGATTCTAAGTTTTTCAACTTTATAACTACAGTATTAACCGACCTCAATAAAGCGGTTGATCGATCACCGTGTCTCAGCTGCAAACGCTGCTGAGCTGATGCGCTCAGTTGTAATTGCAATTGTTACAAATAATCTGGCTATCTGTTTAAGATACAGTGTCAATACAATTGATGCGTTCAACGCCGTATCAAGTTTATTAGTAGTAGAAAATTACATTTTGTATTTGGAATGCGATTCTTTGATCGAGGATGATCTAGGCAACACTGTAGTTAATAATTTTCCCGACTGTTTTCATTGAAATAAAAATATCATTTTGATTTTCAGTCAAATGTTTTTTTCCCAATAGAAGTCAATTTAATTGTCAAAGTGTCCACAATAACTCACAATACAAATTGCGTTACGTGACCAAAACCCTGTTGCGTACTGATCACGTGGACCGTTTTCATCCTGAACAGATACGATTTATATTTGAATAGGTCAATACCAATAGCTATACAAATTTCGCCCGTAATAACATTTTTAAATATTCTACTTCAAAACACGGCAACTTTTTGTCGAAGGTACCCTGAAGATTTTTGACTTTACACAAAAGTACGAGGATATTCCAGACGATAATACTAGGACAATAATTAACTAAGCCCCTTATAAATAAACAAAGAATAAGGTCCGAATAGTTATTCCGTACTTTGTTCCTGTCATGAAACGTCATTTCAAGTAAGAGTAAAAGAGACAAAACACGAAGTAACTATTGGAAACTTATTCTTTGTTTATTTGTAAGGCACAAAATGTTGATACAACATGCGAATTAATTAAACTAACCGTTACCAATTTCTTTTGGAGCACAACTGAATATCCTTAGAGTCGGCCACTAGCCTACTTACATAACTTATCTTAGTTAAGTTGGCAATTTGACAATAATAATATCAGTTATACTTACTGAAGTATAACTGATATTATTATTTTATTTAAGACTAGTTGCCGCTCGCGGTTTCACCCGCGTGGCTCCCGGTTCCCGTTCCCGTGGGAATAACGGAATAAAAAGTATCCTATGTGTTATTCCCGGTTATAAACTATCTGTATGCCGGATTTCATCCAAATCCATTCTGTAGTTTTTATGTGAAGGAGTAACAAACATCCGTACTTACAAACTTTTTCGTTTATAATATTAATAGGATAATCTATTGTTCAAAACAACTACGTGTATATCCTTATAAACACGATTTAATTCACATAGCACATCCTTACAATTGGGTTATGAAAGGACGTATTTTTGTAATATTTGCGCGTGTCTGTCTGTCAGTATAATACTTTGAAAAAATTCTGATGAATATTTGGTAAGTTGGCGCAGTGGTTCACGCGCCCGGTCTGCGATTGCTGAGTTTAAGCATGTTTCGCAAAGGCCGGTCACCGGATGGGTGACCAAAAATTTGTCATCTCTAGCTCCTCCGTGCTACGGAAGGCACGTAAAGCAGGTGGTTCCGGCTGCATTAGCAGTCGTTAACAACCACCAAATCGCACTGGGCCTGCGTGGTGATTTATGGCCCGTTCTCCCTACCCATCCATAGGGAAGGCTCGTGCCCCAGCAGTGGGGACACGAAATAAGCTGATGATGATTTGGTTAGTTTACCTACCTGGGTTTACAAAAGTAGTTTAGTTAGTTTTTAAGTAGACAAGAAGGATATTATTATGGTACGGTTTTAAAGGTTAGCGTTTAGCTCAAGACTTATATACCCTCATTAAAATCAAGACTTATGTTCAATTCACCTATAATTACTATTTTTTTACTTTTTATTTTCAAGTGCTAATTGCTGCACTGAAGCTAAATTAAATATTTATAAAATTTTCAAAATACAGTGAAAAAATTAAACGCCTACCCGACCCAGCCAGGAATCGAACCTGGGTCTTCCGCAATCCGGGCGGCTGCACTGACCGCTATGCTACCGGGAAGGCTGACGTAGACGCTGAATTTTGTCACTGCTTTTGTAATTTTGTAATTACTATGTTAGACTGTTAGCACTTATGCGTTAGTTATTTTATACCCTTACAATAGAAATGATATTCCAAGTTTTTTATACATTAGTTAGATAAGACTATGAAATTAATTATGAACCATCTGAAGAAAAGCACATTTCAATTTTCTTCCAGTATATTAGTTATTGTTTCGGAGGGGATTAAGAGTAAACTTATTTCTTAGCGTATATAAATCGTAGACTTTATACAGGTACCCAAATTTTCGATATAGCAGAACCGATGTACTTACTTTGAAAATGTCATTCGCGCGTATGTCTACAGTGAGGTAGACCTAGCATCCGACCTAGCGGGCTTAGTGAGTTAACCGTTTTGTAAACTATGTTTGAACTGCGTAATGGTGACCCCTACTATCGACCAAAAGCTAACAAACCCCTCTTCACAGTTAATCCAAAACCTGGTTTGATTGAACTGTAACTGATACTGACTCTGACAGTCTTTATTACCAGAAGTGAGATTTAGTTTTTAACTTCTTGTTGGCGAATTTGATTTCGGTTATTATAACCCACTACTAAATGATAAGCCATACTGGGAGGTCACAGTAACACACACAACACAACGCGCGATGCACGAGTTGGTCGTAGGTTGATGGTTGTTGCAACGAAGTTACTTAAATATACAAGCATTAGGTACTTAGCTGTCTAAATTTTTATTTACTTTGCATCCGTACCATGTTATTTCACCGATAAAGCAAAAAGTTTGTATAGTATTTATTTATGAGCGTCATTCAATGAAAGTTTTCGGTGACCTCCAAAGGCCCGAGGACGTTGTGTCCGGCGCGGTGCGCGGATTTAGGCTTTTTGCTCTTTTTTTACTGCTCTCGCGCCGTTATGGCGACGACGAAATTGAAACTGTACATTTTTTGAATGTGCCGTTTATCCACGCACTACCTCGATTTTGATCAATGCAAATATACGCACGATGATGGAGTTCATACGCAACTGAATTTGTCGAACCGTGTTTTTTTAATCTCTGTTATCAACCTACCGTAGTGCAAGGCGGTGGACCGTGATTAATGATCATGGGTCAATCATTAACGATCCCAGTGTTCGACCAGATTCGGAGATTTTAACGGGTCCTACGTATTTTATCATTAAAAAGATGTACTAAAAATAGTAGTAATAGGTTTCTGTGAAATAAAAAACGATACTTATTTGAAAATTTTGTGTATTAGCACACCACCCATTTTATAGGCATTATTCGTTTTTAGATTACCATTCCTGTGCTCTATAGTAATCTATCTTCTTACATTGGCGCACCCTAATCTAGGGTGTTTTATTTAAACGTTTTTAGTGACTTGAATTAAAAAAAAATAATATCAGCAATATTATGGGCCAACTCTGTGAACCCACACACTTAATTAATAAAGACAGTTAAACTTTTTTATTGGGAAAGGGATCAAAATACAATGTCGCTGAGGTTTGCACATTTTGATTTATTAGGAAATTGGTGTTTAGCCATTGCAGTTGTTGCAGGATATCCAGGAATTTGACATTTCAAAGTGTGGTGTTATTATATTTATTGACTAGTGTTATTGCTGGTAAAATTGAAATGAACTCATATCTTCTTTCCTGGTTGTTTCTCTAACACTAAAACCATCTATTGATTGGTGTTTGTCAGTTTTAATAAACGATCTTCGTTAGTTAATAAAATCGCATAACAGTATCTTAGTTTGGATGTCGTAATCAATCAGCTTAGTGTATCTATCTGTAGTTATCTTTAGATATTCCTAATGAAAAATTAGCGTGACATTTTTATCAATAGACTCTAGGTACTGTTTTGGGTTTAGTGTTTCAAGTTTTACCAACACAGAGTTTTTATTACATTTCATGTTATCCACTCCTATGGTCTCGTGGTTTATCTCATCTCAGACCAAGAGATCCCAAGAGAGACCAAGAGAGCTTGATTCCCGTTAGTTTTGGAATAAATCATTATTGTTCTCGGTTTGGTTGGTGGGTCAGCGAACGGGCAATGTTAGTAATGTTGTTGTGATCCGAATTGCCGTTGGTTTGAGATAAGATACCAATTTTCTTAATGGCTGAAGATACTGGGTGAAATGCGCATCCACCTTTCGGTCTAATTAGTCTTGCCATCAGTTTAAACAAAAGCCAATCCCTTCCATTTAAAAATAAAACAAAGAAACAATACTGCCCTTCGTAGTTTGGTTACTTCGTGACCTATGTGCTGGCAAGGTGGGACCGTCTTTTCATTACAGTTAATTAAGTTACTTAATAATGAGCTCTGCGTGATACCCGCCTTCACATCCTTATCTCCAACATTTAAAATTAACTTACCGCCTCTCGTTGCTAATTTAAATGTTAACTCACTTTGAGTCGGTCCGGATAAGCCGAGCGCGACGTCACAGCCAGCAGCTCCTTTAAATTTCCCTTTCGACTTTTTTATTCGAATAGACGGATCGACGACGGCTTTGTGAAATTGTTATCAATGGTAAAGAGAGGTTACTTTATTATTATGTAGGCCAGCAGCGATTTCTTTGTGACTACTTAGAAGTAGTAGTACCGTATCCTTTTTCAATGGAAGTTTCCATGTAATGTGAGTAGGTATATAACTTCAGCCTTCCAACACACATTGGGCCGTTGTTGAGTCATGGCCTGATATTATTGGTGTGGAAAAGCCTTTGCAGAGGTGTAGGAAGTTTACGTAGGCTGGTGATGTTTTTTTTTTTTGAGAGATTGCTGATTTCCCCATACGGCATTTTCAGCGTCACGGGGCTTTTGGGGGCGGCGAGGTACGTAAAGGATACCTGAAGCCGTGTGAAACGAATCACCTTCTGAGGTTTTCGAGAGGGAACGGCATCACTCACTTAAAAGTGCGCGTCCCCGTGCCCTACTAGATTCTCCGAAGGGTTCGGATCGGATCGGGGAGCGGAACCACCCGAGGGCGCCTCTAAAGGCTCAGACCTCGGCTCGGGTAGACCGGGCCGTGGAACATAATCGCCCAGGTACATGTGAACCGGTTCTACGTACCCTTGTTCTACGAGTACGGTGTCTTGGGCCTAAACTAGTGTGCATGTTTAGTGTATTCTGTAAATGTGTAGTGGCATTTAAAGGATCGGGCGGGGCTGGTAATGATGGTTTAATTATCTATAATACTGTCGTGGGTTTTGAACTCTTAGAACTAAACCAATACATCGTGTACGTAGTAATATACATCTTGATATGTATTTTACTCGCAACTGCAATATAGTTAAATATCGTATAGTATAAAAAAAAGTTACACAATTTATGTTCGCACACGCATTTTACAACTCTGATTGATCGTTAACAGTATAACACGAGTGCTTGTGCGTTACCGTGACGTGTTAAACTAAAGTTCACTGTATCACTTTCTCCAATTTAAATTTACTCCACACATGAGCAACTTGCCTTACCTGCGTAGCTCCAGACGGATGCCCAGCTCGGAATAATAAAGTACCCACGTGTGACGCCAGAGGTCGACACTTAATCATTTCCTTAATTATTGCCGTTGTCAACCTGTTTCACGAGTTTCCGCCCTTGCAGAAACTTATTTATGTATTTAAATTATGTACAGAGAGGAATAAATTATTTGCTACCACATACCTACTTACTTGACCGATTTCACATTGCGCCATTCTCTTTGACCGATTTAACTTTTGGCTAGTTTGAATAACACGAACAGCACCTTTTGCATGTTTTATTTGCCATTCGATCTCGTAAATGAAAACGGGAATTTGTATGGCAAAATTTTACTCGTTTCTCCTCGTTTGTCACCCAGGGGGCGCTGCATTGCCATACCATATCATACCAATTCTTGTTCTCTTGATCGAATGGCAAATAAAACTTGCACTAGGCAGCCACTTCGTATTGGTGGTGGTGGACTGGTTAGATTACCGATTTTTTTAACGAGAACGATTTCCTTTTTATCAAGCTTAAAATCTTAACCGATGAAATGTTATATTCGCTGATACATGAATGCCACTATGTGAAAGCAGGCCGATGTAATTAAATGTTGTTTCCTTTTAATATGTTACTTTTTTTTACTATTTTATTTTAATATCTAACTAGCGGCCGCTCGCGGTTTCACCCGCTTGGTTTCCGTTCCCGTGGGAATATCGGGATATAAAGTGATCCAGGTTATAAACTTTCTGTATGCCGAATTTCATCCAAATCCATCAATCCGTTGCAGCGTGAAGAAGCAACAAATATACACACAAACATGCACACAAACTTTCGCATTTATAATATTAGTAAGATAAAGTTAAATATCTTTATTAAGTACTTTTATTTTACTTTCACAATTCTATAGTATTAGTTCGAGCTTCCTGTGATTTTTTTCTAATAAAATTTTATCTTGTAACTATATACCAGCCCCAGGAAGTCCGAGTGGGAATCGAACCCACGACCTTTGGATAACCGGTCCAATGCTCTTAAATGTCTTCTTTAACAGATACTTCGTTAAGATTCCTTAACTGTGCTTTTAACTGTGTTTATCAATCTTTAATTAATTATTATGTAAAGTCACTTTAAGTACTTGAGATATGGGTATTTGAGTGTTTGTTTTTACCGCATTCTAAAACAAATGCTGACATTATGCCCCTATATTTACATTTTCCTAAAAACTGATTCGTAGTGTACCTAAATCGGGCCCACGTTATTGATTTACCTACTGTTTGATTTGACAAGATATTAGGTCGTTACCTATGAAATTGACGTTTTTTTCTCACTTATAAATAGGTGTATTACTTCTAAAAGTCAATACCGGTTGTTAATATTATTATACACCTTTAATTAGGACTATGTTACTTAGGCTTCAGTAATAACAATGATTATTAATTTTGTGTCTTTATAGCCCAGTTTTTTTTTAAATTGACTACTTTTTTGTTCGCGGAATTATCCTTTTGTTTGACTGAAGCTTTAAAGGGACTTAATTTTTTTTCTTTTTTATGTCTGCTATATTTAGATAGTGAAACAAACACACTACTCTACAATTTTTATAGTGTAAACATAAATAGAAAATTAAAAAAAACGTTAGTATACAAAATAAAATTTTATATGAAATCTTCATACAAATCGTCAATTTCATAGGTAAGGACCTAATAATATGTTATTTGGTTTGAACAGAAAACTTTGACGATAGCTACTGATTACCATCTCATTATTAAGTATATAGTTTATTACACAAAGTTTCGCCCTCAAAAGGTGAGTTCGCCGACCGCTATCTACGTGTTTTGATGGTAACTGGAGTCCGCTCGCGAGTCTCTGGCCGCTGGCCCCTGCTAAGTACGTGCGCCACAAAGTTTCGCCCCTCGGCTCATCCCCCCGACGACGCCGCCACAGTCGTAAACACGAGAGTTCTCGAACGGTGCCAACGTTACGACCTCACACGGGAACGGGAGAACCTATAGAACATTGCACACTTACAGCATAAAATAAAGAGACCCATAGAAAGTAAGCTTAATACAGCTTAAATGTTTATATAATTTTTAACGCAAATTTTGTTGCGAACAAATTACAAAAACACAAATGTTGAAAAAATTTTCACCTTCAATTAATTTTTTTTTTTTGAATACAGCTTTTTTTTTGAGAGAGATTGCTGATTGCCTCAGACGGCATTTTGAGCATCACCGGGCTTTTTTGGGGGCGGCGAGGTTCTCAAAGGGTACCTCAAGCCGTGTGAAACGAATCACCTTCGGAGGTTTTTGAGGGAACGGCATCACACACTTAAAAGTGCGTGTCGCCGTGCCCTATTAGATTGTTCGGATCGGATCGGGGTTCGGATCGGATCGGCCAATACATACCGCGTTCGAGCAACGCCCAACATAGACATGGAATAGAATAGGAATATTTTTATTGACACTCACACAAAAAATTCACTATAGACAGTCAAAAAAGAAAAAACATACATAAGTATACAAACAAAGACAAATAAAATAGAGAGAGAATAAAAAAAACATTGTGTGCCAACAAGGACCCTGTCTCAGCATAATACTCCCACGTCATTCGCAGTTGGACTGAGTGGCGTAGGAGCGCTGTTATTCTGACAGGGCCTTAGAGAGACGACGACGGACTTAGACTTCAAAATATAATAAATACTCATACATACTCGTAAAATACTTGGGGATATATATTTAAAAAAAAGGAAAAAATTATATAGGTACATGAGGCGTTACTATAATACAATAAACTACATACTAATACTACATAATAATAATCGCTGAGTTTTGGCTGTATGGCCTAAATCCATTTGCCTTGCTCGTATGTTGTATACATGGAATGTTGCGAGATTCGTGTCCGTGAGAGGTTGTCTATATTGTATCGAGCGCGTTTGTATGGAGCGTACCTTCTGTGGGTCTTCTTAAACAGCTTTTTCTGATAATTTCTATTTTAAGATGAGCAAGTAGTAGTCCCACTGGACAAAGGCCTCTATCATTGAAATTAAGTCATTGCTAGCAGTACCTTGTACCTAATAGGCTCCACAAAGTAAATAATTAATTTTGAGGCGGTGTGTACGTTTTTACAAAAAAGTTCCAAGTACCTAATATTAAAAAAATTGATATTAATAAATTTAAAATCACCATTAAAGAAAAAGCTTTATAAAAAAGCTTATTTTAAAGTGTCTGATTACATTGAAGACTTAACAGCATAGGTTTAAAATGCTCCAATCACTCCAACAGGTATTTCTAATTTAAATATTGTTAAGTTATTGTAAACTTGTATAACTTGGTAACGGCATATAATTTTGTAAATTTCGTTACTTATATTAAAGCTGTGGAGTTTCATGCGCCCATTCTTCTCCACAGCTAAAAAATAGACGTCCTGAATGGGTAAGTAGTAGGTAAAAAAATGTTTGGACAATTCAAAAGCACTTTTCTAAAGTTTATTTGAATAAAAAATATTTGACTTTGACTTTGCTATAATTCGTGGATATTTTTATTAATTTTTTATCACCACGCTTGTTAAATAGGGTTGGTAATCCCAAACTCAAGTAAATTCATCGTAAAATCCGAAACGCAGCGCCCGGGAAAAGAGCACACTACGGAATTGAACTCAGATCCTCCGTATAGCGGACCGAGTGTTTTGCCAATCGGCCACCGAGGCGTACAGCAAGTGTTTGCTGCAAATATTTAGAGGTACGGTATGACGACATACGATAAGAAATTACACGTTTAGCTAAGTTTCTGAATATATCGACCGAAACACCCCAAAAGCGGCAGAGCGGGGACGTCACTCAAAGCCCCAAAATTCCGAGCACTCCGTGATATTTCGAAAAGAGGGTACGCTTTGAAAGACGCGGCGGCACGGCCTGTTTTATTGAGGATTCCCACCCTTGGGAAATACAGTTCACTGCCCCGGGATATTGCTATATAGCACTTTTTTTGTTATCAATTTTCGCCGTTAATGTCATCGTATTGATTTTTATGCATCACGTTCCGAATTAATCCGTTTGGGTCGTTGTGCCTGCTCAGATTTACACACAATGGCGGTACAGGCACGTTTGCGTGTGCAAACGATAAAATATGAGTATTGGACGGACGCGTTTATCGAACGACCGCCACACGCCGCCGCCGGCCCCAGTTCGCTGCCTACTCAAATTAAGCTCATCCAAATGAAAACTACTATGAATGGCTTTGTTAGGCCTTTCACACTTCTGCAACAGGCTTAAGCCGTCGAATTCCTAGAAGCTTTGAGCCGAATTCCCAAACCCTCGTAAACGACCCTATCTCTGACAGGCAGCGGCTTGCGGATTATCAAACTTAAATAACACTTCCCCAAAGCTACAAGCAAACTTTGGATCCATTTTAGTACTAAATAGATTCTTTTTATATAATAGGATAACTGTAATCAAACGTTCAATTACTATGTAGATTGTAGACCCGTTTATTTATTGTATTTTCCTGAACGCTTATCGATTGTTTGTTTACGTGATAAAAAGCAGTGGAGGGATGTAACGGCCTGCCGCCGCCGCGCCGTTTGTCAGTTTATTATAGTAGCGGGCGCAACATGGACGAGCGTTTATAAGCGCGACACGCTCCGGTTCGTTATCGCGGCAGGCAATTTCTTTGTTTGCTGTGTACGCAATTTCCCAAAGAGGCGTAATGCCAGCCGGGAGATAAACCGCACGAGGCCTCGCCCGCCCTGGAGATGGCAGATATCTTGCGTAGTTCGCCCGCAATATTTCTTCCGAGAGCGTCTCCACGCCACTAGAGCCTGCCTCGCTGAAATATGATTTTGATTATGAAATATGACGGTGGAAATTCTCCGGTTAGGCGTTTCACACAATTTATTCGCACTGGCTATGCTTAAAGTTGGGCGTGAAATTGTTTCGTATTTTCGACACAAACGAAAATAAATATCAGTCCTGGTAGCGTCGTCGTTACATAAATTTGTAATCGTTGCCGCTAGACAAATTCATGGTTTCGCTCCTGTTATTATGACCTCAATGAACTGATGTTGAGTTTTGAGTTTTGAGAACTAGTTAAACTGATTCTTGTGAGCAAGCAACTAGTTCAGAGGCAGCCTGCTAGTTTCCACAGTTGAGTGGCGCAGGTGTGCTCAGGGCAGGTGCCTTCACGCTAGCTTGACCCGTTTATTTTCAATTCGACCGCTTTTTTAATCCACCGTGATATTGTACAAGTATTTTTTGAGCTGTGTTTAAGTTCTACATTTGGCCAAGACGGACTTGGTCGGTCGCGTGTATAATTGGACGAACCGAGTTTTTCAGCTAAGCACTATTCAAGAATATTTTAAATTCCCACTTCTTCTGTTGAATGGATAGAGTTGACAGTGATGATTTAAAATTCATTGTTTTGTTAAAACGATTTATGTTTAGCGACGTAGATAGATCTCCTATTCAGAAAAGCAACATATTGTTGCGAAAATTGTGCGATTACTAAATTGATGTTACTATTTTTTGTAAATGTTAGTTGTTGTGTTTCATTTATCTATTTTGTTTTGTTTCTCTTCATTTTATATCAAGTCCCTAAGACTTACATATAATACAAAAAAGTGCATAGAGAATTTAGCACAGTTCCTAAGCCACGTGACTCGAGTCACTTACCGCCATATGCAGAACAGCTGTCGACCCGGATGGCTAACTATAGCGCGGTGCAGGGCTGCCGGCTCAGCGACGCGTTCCCTTTGTGTTTCTAGTACGTAATCAGCTATGAATATGTCTTTTGTCCTTTGAAACAGACTAAAGAGATAATTAACCTTTTTTTATCTGAAGCGGGGAAGTTTTTAGTCTTTATCACAACTGCGGCCAGTTTTTAACGCACCCATTATCGACCCAATTTTATCACGCTCTTAAGTTGGATTTTTAATATCAAACCATGGACGTCTGATTAAGAAATATACTGGATTATCGTTTATTTATGCCGAAACTCGAAAATCATACTTACAGCTATGAAGATGTCAGAAGCACATAATCAAAAATTATATAGATTTCATAACTGGTTGAGTTTGAGTATTTACTAGCTTAACCCAAA
The DNA here is from genome assembly GCA_947562085.1 of Eudonia lacustrata. Classification (NCBI taxonomy): domain Eukaryota; kingdom Metazoa; phylum Arthropoda; class Insecta; order Lepidoptera; family Crambidae; genus Eudonia; species Eudonia lacustrata. The sequence goes on from OX387314.1 coordinate 21,486,204, forward strand.
AACTTAGGTTTTTTTTACAATTTTTCACTTTCTTGTCCGCTTTGATCTATTGATAAACTGAAATGTTCTGCAAACGAATGTAAGTATTTACAATAACCTAACCGAAGTATACCATACTGCATGCAATCTATTATGTAAGAATGAATATTTCTTTGCTATACAATTCATCCTACGATGAACCGTCGCGAGATGCGGGTGTTCACGCGGACGCAGTCAAGACTAGGCTAGTTTCATATAAAAAGAAATTAACATACTGATGAATACCCTCTAATAATGAATAAACTATCTACTAAAGATCCATCCTTAGTTACTTTATATGGAGCAACATAATGCAACACGATAACATCAGGCGACATTCTATTGCAACCACTTTTTGCTATTTGTTGAATGTTGCTCATCGCATCCTTATTCCATACATACCGCCAATAACATATGTTCACAAACTTATGCAGGCAACGGACGAGTATCGTAATCTTATCGATTGTTGATTGTTTTCAACAGTTAGACAACGTTACTTAACACGGCAACATATAGTTTTTGTCACCACCCACACTAACAATTGGAAACGTTGCTCCACAAAAAGTTACTACGGCAATGCACCATTAGACGTGAAATGTCGCTAACCTAATTGGCAGCCCTAGTAGGAGCCGATATCGGAGGCATCTTTCGCCGGCTGCGGCACAAAATAAGGAAGACCCAGAAGATATATAAGCTTGAAACATACGCACGCTCGAGCAACGCACACATAGACCACGGACGTGCACGGACACGGATCTCTGCCTCGGCGCACACGGGCCACACGCGAAAACCACAAACGCCGCCACCGAAGCTAGAAGCTGCTACAAATGTAGCTGAAGCGCGCGACAGACACTTGTCGTCGGTAGTAGACACTTGCGGTCGGTGGCCGCTACTTTTTTTTGGGATTGAATTTCTGATATAAATAATTCTAGATCCATATTTATTTCAACCAACAACGTTAGAAATGACCACGTGCGTGCAATGCCTTCGATTCAAACTGGTTGGCTGAAGCGAAGGGAGGGAGTATCGCGCGACTGGCGTGTGTCTGCGTCTTGTTTCGGCGTTAAGTGGCGCGCGCCGGCCACTAGAAACGAGCAGCGACGGTTTTTTTTCTAGCGAGTGGCGGCCACCGGCGTCAACCGTGTGCGGCGAGTCCATACAAAATGTATGTAAACTACAGGAAATAGGTCGGTGGCGGCGTTTTGCTGTGGCGAGTGGCCCGTGTGCGCCGAACCACCCCCCGACCGCCTAACCGATCGTTTTGACTAAGCGTATAGTTTATGACGTCATCTTGCCACCTCGCACTGCCTATGAAAGCAACATCAAAAGCTAAAGGCTATAGCTTTCAATATTGCTTTCATAGGCGGCACGAAACGACAAGATGACGTCATAAACCACACACGAAATCAAAGCGATCGGTTAGGCGGTCAGGCCCAGCTGTTGCGAGATTCCGCGTCCGTGAGAGTTTGCTTATGTTTGCGTTGCTTGAGCGTGTTTTTATGAAGTTTACCTTCTGCAGTGTAGTTATTTTGTGGCTGCGATGCAGTTGACCCCGTTGTAATCGTTTTAATGACGCTATTTTTGTTGGGAACCAATTAACCGCTACCACTTCCACTTGTTTGCTGATGTGGATCGCTTAAAACGGCACAGGTCAGGGGCCTTACCACAGAACACAAGAAGTGGGCCTTACCGTAGGCTTTCAAAGCAGTATTACTGCAATGTCATTGCAGTTGTGTAGGCGAGACGCGTGTATAGACGCCGCTACATGCGTCTCGTTTCCACAACCTCAGCAACATTGCTACAATATTATTATAGCTTTACGACCCACTATGTCGAGTTGGATGAGAGTATATAGCCGCGGATCGTGCTCGGTGGCGTGCACTTGGAGAGGCCATATCCAGCAGTGGACTAGTATAGGCTGATGATGATGATGATCTCGATACAACCCTGCAAACTGGCGGAAATCCTTATCCTATCAGTGAATCCTTTTAGTTTTATCGTGTTTTTTGTAATAACAGCTTGATGGTAACCTGCCGCCCGCTTTATCAAATGTGTGTCTTCAGAACAGAGCGCTGGCTACTGTTCAAAAATATGATATTTGTTTTATTTTTTTTATAAAAAAGGTTATTTTCAATCTATGTAAATAACCTAATAATATGAATAGCATTACCAACAAAAAAGTAATATAGCTACAGCTATTGTATAACTATGATCTTTTAGACAGTCATTTTACATTGCATACTTTCCATGTCAATATTTCTAGCTATAAAAAAAACGTGTGCTTTAAAAAATACACAATTTCAGTAAAAAAAAACACACCCTTTTTATTGCTCTCATGGCATTATTACTTTATTTTTAATTATACATTAACAATTAAAAATATCACAAAAACAATGCTATCTGTAGCACGAATGCTCTAGTGTGATTTGTGGCATATCTACGAGTATAATATTGTTTAACCTTAGACAAACAAAAATAGGCGATAACAAACTTTTAATAGACCCCATTGCAACGGTTGAAAAATAAAGAAATTTTTCATCAACTAATACTCATACGCTCTTAACACTAGAGTACACGCGCGGCCTACTATAGTAGACCAGGGTAACTCTTTTTGCAATAACTTTTTAGTTTAGCGCGCTAGAAACTAGTGATTCCAGGTAAGCCTCGTCTGGTATATTTGTCACAAACCTCAGTACCCCCCCGCAAACCTAGCGCGAACGCATGCACAAGCAATTCAGCACCAAAAGCGTGGGCCTACTAAAGTAGTCCTAAAATGTGTTGACATGTATGAATATTAAATTAATTTTATTTATATATTGGTTACAAATTGTAAAATGCTAATTTTTTTATTTTAGTATTTATTTACAGTTTTTTATATCCGATTACTATTACGGATTACGGATGATTCACAAGTGGACAGGTGGCTGCATGAGCTAGATACTGAAGATGATGAAGTTCAGCCAGAACCAGATTTGCGGGCCCTAGTCTGCGAGTCAGAACGCTGTGAATATGAAGAGGAAGATTCAAGAGTCTCAACACGATTTGACTTCAAAGATAGGACGAGTTGGTCGATGTGCACTCTGCTCGAGAGCCTGAAATCGGTCGACAAAAAAGTAATGCAAGACATGCATTAAATGGATTTGTCCCAATCACCAAGCAGCAGTGTGTCCTGAATGCTACGAAAACAAAGAAAAAAGTAATAAAGCTTAGTTTTAAGTAAAAAAAATTACGTTGTTATCATAAGTGCCACTTTTGGTTACTTTTTTATATATTTACTAGATTGTTGATTCTTAATAATTTCTTAATAATTTATCTAAAAATTAAGGTTGTAAAACTAAGTAAAATAAATACATTTTCCATTACATTTGTTGTTTTGATCAAATAATTAGGAATATACAAGCTATTGACATTTTAAAATGGCCTACTATATAGGCCACGTGTATACTCAAGTAAAAAAAACGGGCGCGTGTACTGTAGCTAGAGCTAAGCTGTTAAGAGAATTAGGTAATAAGGAATTAATTATGTAGTAACTATTATTTAATCTGTGATATTCTTAGTATCAAAAGAAGCAGCCCTACACCTCAGAACAATAACTAAAGGGCCACCCTCATGATGACGTAGCTATCTTCTTTCATCCTTCTTCGGTAACTATGGCATCATACTATGAGGTAATAAGAGAGGCGTAATCAGTGCTTTTAAGATACAAAAGGGTCTTCGATCTTTGTAGAATAATAATAAAAATGTTATCTGATAACGAAAATGTTGGATACTCTAAAAAACTTCTTCAACACTTTAAGAGGATTAAAGCATTACAAAAAAATACTGACCAGAAGTGCTTGTCTCATTTCTCTGACAAATTGGCAATGGTCTAGCTCTCAGATCTCAGACAGATCAATCGAGTAAATTGCGCATTGAACTCTGAATGCATGAATGAAATATTTACCCTACTTTTCAGCAACACTTACTCGAATGTAATAAAAGAGTGTTAGAATTCGCAATAAACATGAGTGTGTGCGGGTGTTCTAGCCAGCCAGTCGCTTTCGTGTCGGCGTGGGAGCTCATCTACTATGATTTGTTTACGTGCCGCGGCGATCAGCTGAGCGCGTGACGTGTGCGCCGGGTGGGCGTGCGCACGCGTCATTCGCAGTGACGTTGCTGATGCTAGCTAGTTGACTATTAGAATCGATCGGTGTGCTCCATACTTCGAATTTCGAACGAATACTTTGTTTCATTACGTTCGTTCTTATTACGTTACAAATATCGGACTCCGTACTATACTTCCACGTGCTCTGGGTGCCTTTTGCGAGTTTTATTTTTATTTTGATGGCATAATTTTAACTCTCTTCGTTTGTTACTAGGAGACGCCTGCTTCAATATTCACGTAAATTCTTGTTTACGTGAACGTGCTTTGGGGGCGGCGAGAAACTTCAAGGGTTCCTCAAGCCGTGTGAAACGAATTCCCTTCGGAGGTTTTCTAGAGGGAACGGCATCACGCACTAAGGCGTGTCCCCGTGCCCTACTTTCTCGAGGATTCTGCGAGGGGTTCGGATCGGATCGGATGTGATAGAATGGCGATTGAAACTTGTACTAGGCACCCTGAGTCGATATAGGTACCTCAGGGTACTCTATGCTTCGCATTTCGAACTTACATTTTTGGTTCAGTGCCTTTATACTTACGATTACGACACGAGTATCGAAATCTGTATTCCACGCGCTCTGTGCTGTGCACGTTCTCAGCGACTTTTAGCAATGAACGTTTCGGTCCTTCGGTTTCCGCAATAGGTTTTCTTGTTCATAACACGCATTGTTTACCCTAAGTTATAGCGACCGGTAGGTAAGGCTTGGCAATGCGCCACTGTTGGTCCACAGCGCCGTATATTAGCTACATTATCATCAGTCCACATCTGATTGTCGTGTACATTTATACAAATTAGATAATACTTATGGTATTTGTATTCTAGGTTAATATCGTTGGCTCGCGTCCTGCATAAATTGCTATATAATGTGAAAACGTCAGATTTGATGATAACTATGAATTGTTAGCGTTAATAAGATAAAAGTCAAGATCAAATAAACACATTTCTTGTCTTGTCTTATCATGTACTAATTGTTGAACTTCGGTTCTCTCGCGGTAAAATCTGAATCAATAATTTATTATTGATTTTTTATGATTATGGTTATATGGCACGCACAACCAAAAACTGGTTTTGAATTCTGACCTTTGGTTACTATGAGGACATTGTCATGATGTCTTGATAGTTCGGTACTTTCCAAGGTCACGTGATCTGGGTTTTTCAAGTTTCTTTTAAACCAGTGACCGCCTATACTTGAGTAAATCCGAATCCCATTATATTGTGGGAATTTCTCAAAGTCCGTCCTTAATTCTTGTCTGTATCAAATTAAACCTTTATGCTGAATTTCAGTTTTCTAGATCCAAAGGTCAAAACTTTGTAGGTCAAAAGATATCACCGCACTTCAAAAACATATGATTTTGACATAGGTACATGGCGAATTTTACGCAAATTTTACGAACAAATTACAATTTTTATAAAAACCTTATTTTTTTTTTATCACAATTTTAGTTGTCTCTGTTTAACACGAGTCCGGCAACGACGCACACAATCAGTAAAAGCTTTACCATTTAGTTTAGTTTAGTGTATGTAAACATTGTGTTCTATACATTATTTATGATTATTCATAACTTTTAAAATTGTATGTACGTTAACTCCTATTTACATTAGCAAAGCTTGCAGAATGTGAAATGAGGGGAATGGTAGGTAGGTAGGTACATACAAAATGTTCGGTCCTTACTAACTTGATCCCTCGCCACCCCGTGAGATATTCGTGGTGAATAATTACCCTTAAAATGGGGAGTCATTTATATTTATTACTGTCGCAAATATACACTGTGTAGTATAGGGTTTGTTACTTATAATTTTGCGGGTTGTTTAATGCCTTAATGGTGCCTATTGTGTGGACTATTGCCCGTTGTTATATTACCCTCTATCGGGTAATCTGATCAGCTACTTATAATAAATATAATGGATTTGTGTCTTAGCTAATGGCAGTAAATTACTATTTACTGCCATGAATGAATTTAAATGTAAAATCGTATGGAAAACGTACTCGTTTTCCATACGATTTTACATTTAAATTCACAACCATCAGTTACAGACAAGCAAACGCCGCATGCACTATGATGAGGGCAATACAAAAAGGAAAAATACCATATCATTTTAAATCGCAAATGACATAGGGAGCTCTACTCAGTGATCGATGCGATTTATCGATATTTGTCTTCAACACACAGTTTTTTTATTCACTACTAGTAGCCCGCTCGCGACTTCGTCCGCTTAAGAACACCCGTATCCCATGATGGACCCCTATTGCAGCGCCACCTACCGGGTCCAATTGTAAATCTAAACCATTCTCGAATCCACTTAAACACACACAAGAAATTTCATCAAAATCGATCCAGCCTTTTAGAAGGAGTTCAATTACAAACACACGCACAGAAGATTTATATCTATTTAATAATACGTGAAGCAAAAAATTTCGTACCTACCCCTTATTTACAAAAATTGCGCGGACGGAGGAGCCGTTCGTTTTCGTTGTTCGATTTTCGTGAAATTTCGCATGAATTTTCGCACACTTATAGTTTATACCTACATATACTTAGAGAAGGAGTACAGAATGTTAATATTTTTTTTAAATTATGCATAAAAAATACATTATATCAATAAACAAACACTACCATGTATTTGACAGACACGCATAATGTATTTGACACACAAACATAAATTGAAATTTTTGAAAAGGGTAGGTAGGTACTCTTTTCAAAAATTTCAAAAATGGAAGAGGAGCGGCCGTAATCTGTCAATGCCAATAAAAAACACACATTCTATCTTTTTTAATTTTTCATTGCTTAGGATACAATCCGTGCAGCCTTAATAAAATTATGGTCGAATTTCGACCACTGGGCGAACACTAGTATATAAAGATAGGCAAGCACATGCCCGTAGTATCACCGTAGTATCATCACTTGATGATGCTACCTAAAATGTAGCATACTTGCCTATAATGAAGACGCCCCACATAATTGAGGTGTGAAGAAGCAACTAATTGTGGGTCAGCAAGATGGGACAGTTAGAAAAGCACATCCCTGCTCGACTACCTTTTTTCTCACTCACTCACCTCTGATCTTACAGTTTATTGGCTCTCACCATCCGAGATGTCTGGAAGAAGTCGCTCAAAAGCGATAAGACCGCCAAATAGTAACTTTCAATTTTTGTTTGTTTATGTTTTGTTTTAAAATGTTGCAATAAAACTATTCCGCTTCTTAACATCAGGTGGAGGTCAAGCACGTACCCAGGATTTTTGTCGGGGGTGTTTCCGTTTGGATAAATTATTAAAGTACCTAAATGACACGTAAAAGCTTCTCGGAAATAAATAGTAAATCAATTTTCACATAATAATTATTTAATAGATATTTTTAAAAATGAGACAATGTTACAGCATTAAATTTAACCGGCTTGGTCGGGAGGACAAAATATGTCATTCAAAAGCTAATACAGCGTGCTCTGCAATTAAATGTCAACAAAACTGTGAATAATCGACCATCGATATCGTATTTTCATACTCGTAATGTAATTAAACCGTGGCCACTTATTAACGCGTTGGCCTCGAGTCGATATGTGTCATTATTGTGACTGCACACCAATGTAACGTACGCACGCACGCCTGCACCTCAGACTAAGTACCACATAGGTACTGTCAAATTTCCTCAATGGATTATTTACATACTAGTTGCCGCTCGCGGTTTCACCCGCGTGGTTCCCGTGGGAATATCGGGATAAAAGCTATCCTATGTGTTAATCCAGGTTATAAACTATCTGTATGCCGAATTTCATTCAAATCCATTCAGTAGTTTTTACGTGAAAGAGTTAACAAACATCCATTCATACTTACAAACTTTCGCGTTTATAATATTAGTAAGTTATAATTTAACGCAAATGTTGTTGCGAACAAATTACAATTTGGAAAAGACAAACCCCCTTACAAATAAACAAAGAATAAGGTCCGAATAGTTTTATTCCGTGTTTTGTCTCTTTTACTCTAATTTGACATGACGTTTACATGACAGGAACAAAACACGGAATAACTATTCGGACTTTATTCTTTGTTTATTTGTAAGGGCCAAAGTGTAGAAAAAAATCCACGAGCGGTATTCGAACTCGCACCCCATGACATGACGGGTCAGGTGCACTGCCAACTAGCATAGTTGGCAGCATAGAGCCACGATAGCATAGTTGGCAGTGTAGTGTAGTATGATGTGCAGGTGTGGGTGCGGGTTCGAATCCCGCTCGTGGAATTTTTTCAACACTTTGTCTTTTTTCAAAATTCCTCAATAAGACTTAGAACTTTAGGTAAATGGCTTAAGGTTGAATATTTATTGAAGAAATTTGTCAATTTTGGATAGGTTCATGTGCCGCCTGCACATACTTTACCTACACACCGATAACTTAGTGAAAAGACACCGACTTCTGGCTTAATGAGTGTAAAACTACGTTCGCATGAGGCAGTTAAGCACACGTACAGTCAACAGCAAGAGTACTTAGCTGACCACTTTGAAACTATGTCGCTCACAATAGCAAAGTTGAAGTTAGAATTTTTTATTCAAATAAATTTACGAAAAGTGCTTTTGAAGCGTCCACATAAATTTTTTTTATCTACTACCCTATTTAGGACGTCTATTTTTTGGCTGTGGAGAAGAATGGGCGCAAGAAACTCCACAGCTTTAATAGAAGTACCTAACGACATTTAAAAAAAGAGTATGTCGTTACCAATTGAAATGAAACAACTTTTACGGATCTACTCGCGTTTATTTTAGTCTCCCTGTGACCACGAACCCTGCAAAGGTTTCGAAACGTCAGGATAAACATTAAATAAGTGATGTGTAAAATAAACGCGAGTAGATCCGTAAAAGTTGTTTCATTTCAATGTGTAGTGTTCGCGTAAACTTTAGAAAACAATATGTCGTTACCAAATTTACTAATAGTTGACAATAGCGCCATTTAGTTAGTATATTCAGATTATTTTGGAGATAGTTTGCTTTTGGCTGCCTATTGCCTTTATGGCCTCACCGTATATTTTGTAGGCGGCGAGAAACTTAAATGGTTTCTCAAGCCATGTGATTAAAACATCCTAAGGGTTTGTAGAGGGGATAGTATCATGCAATCGTGTCCCTGTACCCTACTAGATTCTCACAGTCGTTCGGATCGGATTGAATGAATGAATGAATGAATGAAAGTTTATAGTTAGAAGTCAGTAGATTAGGTGCGGAGCGGAACAACCAGAGTGCGCCTCTGCTCTGGTCTACCGGGTCGTGGTGGAATTTTTTAGATAGTTTGTGAAGTTTTAAAATAAAAAGTATCCTATGTCTTTAATTATACTCTTGAGAGTATATGTGTACAAAATTTTATGATGATCGAGACCTTGGGATATCGGGTTGAGCGCATTGACACTGGGCCATCGCGGCTACCACGCGTAATCGGTCACGTGACACGTCCGATTTTTTATATTGTAAACTAGCTGACCCGGCGGACTTAGTACCGCTTTGACAGTTTCCATGACAACAAAACAAACAAAAAATATTTATCGACTTTAGCTGCTGTCTGTACCTCAATGCCTGTAGGTGAATTAGTCGCATACGCTGCTCGTTTGAACTACGAAGCCCCACGTAAATGCGGAATGAGGGCGTGCTTAAAACCAGAGTTAGACCCATTTGCGACAACTTAGCAACCTGCCTGCATTGGGCCTCCATTAATATGTAAGTAAAGTAAATTGCCTGTCCCACTGCTGGGCAAAGGCCTCCATCATTTTACCAAGTCATCACTACAATTGATGGGTATTGGCTCAATCACCACGCTTGCCAAATGCGGGTTGGTGATCACAAACCCGGGGTTATGCATCGCAAAAATCCCGAAACACACTGCCCGACCTGGGAATTGGACCCGGGACCTTCGGGTATCGGGCCGAGCGCTCTGCCGCTCGGCCGCCGAGGCGTTTTTTTTATTGGGAAATTAATATTGAAAAACATATCTTAAAGAAACAGACTTGTTTATATTAGAGAGTGAGTATCGATCTCATTTCATACCTACTGATCTTTAGTATTTTTAAAAATAATATAATCGGATGTTAATGACGGTAGTTGTTGACATTGAATGGCCTTTGGCTTTCAAAGTAATAATTTCGGCGGGCTGGTTAGAATCATGATAGCTCAATTGGGAGAGCACCTGACCCGGTATGTCAGAAGGGTGCAGATTCAAATTCTGCTCGTGGAAATTTTTTCAACATTTGTGTTTTTGTGATTGGTTCGCAACAAATTTACGTTAAAAATTATATAAACAAAACAAAAACATTTTAATAATTAAGATATCAAAATACGTTCAAATAAACTTTCCCTTAAACAACTCTTATAAAAAATATTTATACATAAATTTCAAAATAGCTAGCTACATGTGTTGCGTAGTAGGTACATCATGTTATTGTTGTGATTGGTTTGGTTTACTATTTTAGAAGCACTGTGTTCTGAACTTCCTAGAGTTAGAGATAAGATAGCCAGTTTCTTAGTAGTTGATGTGGAGTGCGCTTTCGCGTTCGGCCTTACTTACCATCATTTACCATCTTAGAGGCTAAGAGCTTTGCCATAGCAAAAAATAAACAGCTGAGCATGCGGGATGCATTTCAGCTGCTACATTAAAACGACGCGACGTCAGGTACAAAAACAGCTGAAAACTATACATTTTGAAATCTTAATGAAATACAGTCAGTATACAGACTATTGAAAGACTTAACTTTTAAATGTTGGTTAAAAAGGATTATTAGAAGTCATTAGGATTTATTTTGGTACCTAATTTATTTAAAAAGTTATGTAACTAAAAAACAAATTAAAAGTAACAATACAATAAAACTCTCGTAAAGAAAAGGCGTCCGTCATTTAAATCGCAGGAGCCCTCGCTATTAATTGAATGAGCCATATAGTTTTCCAGTAATTAATTAATAGGTCAAGAACCCTGCCCTAACTACCGCGGTAGCAGGTTCGAGTGCCGGGCGCTCGGCTAAATATAAACGAGTATTTGTTACAGCACGCCTCGCGAAAATAGACCCGGCCACTAAGGGCCCTGTGTCGTGACATTTCAATTTTTTATTCGCACCACGCCACCCGAATATTTCCTCGTTTCTGTTTCCAGAACTTTCCTGGGAAATGGAAAATCTTTTATAAGCCCCCGAAGGATCCTTCCGCTATGTTACGTTACGACTATTTCTTTAAAGTTAACCTTTGCTCCTTAAGATCACATGTTTGGTCTTGGAAAAGTTGAAAACAATCATTGTTTTGCTCCTTGTACCTTTGTAGTGCCAAGTGAATTGTTTATTATTTGCTGTGATATATTGCGGCATTTGTCAATACATATAAAGAAGAAAAGTCTAGACTCATGCAATGACCGACTCAGCAATGCCCACCCGAACCCTTGGACCTAGAAAGCTGAATTATTGCATAGTGGTTTCCTTCACGACGACGTAGAGTAAGAATAAGAATTTGTGAAATTCCCACGGGGTCGCTAGCAAAAGATATCTTTTGATCACGTTTACATTATATGCGTTATTTTTGAGTTTTTTCTTGCTATTCACGTATACGCATGTCACTGATGGCACCCGGTTTTGCGAGACAGGGTATTGCACGAGAATATTGTAAAAAAAAAATTAAAAAATCCCGAACCGATCACCGATATGTTGACATTGACACAGTTCTCCGCGTGGCTTCCTGCCTCCCTCGCCCGCTAAAATCCACACTCGTTTTAGTTATTTTTCGCGTTCAACTCGCTTTCGGGCCGCTTTTCAGTTGAGTTTTGTTGTTAGTGTTTTTATTTACTGCCACGTTTCCATTTTTATTATTTTCCATTGTAAGTTTATTCGCTGATCCTTTCGCTCCGTTATTCTTTTACGGTTCGGTCGGGTTTTTCTCGATAGACTCTACCGGTGGTGTTTACCTTTCAATTGGTTTTTAAATGCTCGATTAAACTGTGTTGTTGACTCGATAACAGTCAAAACTTTTTCTTGTTTTGTTTTCTCTTCGTTCATCGTTATTCGTTGGCAGTCTGAAACATTTACCGAGTTTTGAACTTTCCTAATGGATATATCGAGCTTTACATGTTTTGCGTCGCTTGATCAGTGTTCGATTACTTATTCCCGGTCGTTTCATGCGTGTTAATACACATTAGCCTGAAACAACCACTAAGAGGTCTAGTTGGTTATGGACAATCCGTCCTGAATTATACAATACACATATTCCATGTGTCGCTGCAATCGTGCGGTAATTAAGGGATACACCCTAACCAATTTACTAGTCTGTGTTTCCTGCTATCGATACCGTGAAATACCATTTGACTTTCATGCATATAAATAATGATAAATTATATTTAGACAATCTCTTTAACGCTGTAGAAAGTTAAAATAAAACGAGTGTAGTTAAAATTTGACTGATGGAATGATGTAAGATATTTGTAAATTTTAAAAATCCATACAAAATGCGGCTCTATAATAACTTGAAAAGGTGCTTTTATCCCTTTTCTCATCTTTATATACGTACATACTGATATGTGCATAGGTAATATGTTTACTTCTTAAGGCGACACTGAAAAAAATCACCAACTTTCGTCGAATAGTTTAAGACCTAAAAAATATTTTTAAAATATTTTTATAATATGACTTATGAATCTGAAATGTTGATATAGGTAAATTCATGTCTTTATCTGGAATTTGCTTGCTCAAATACACGATTGTATAATTTTTACTAGATCATAATTATTTTTGAAAACACCACTAAAATCATTATTGTTGAAATTACAACTAAATTACTTAATATATATCCAAGCATATACCACTCAAATATATTCATAACATCAATATTCGTAATTTAGTTGCTACAAATTTTGATAACTAAAACCAATATTTTTTTTAAATATTTTTTAGGTTAACACGTTGACTGCCGCAAAACCAGACACAATAGAAAATTGATTGTTTGTCGGTCACCAGTGACCACCACGGCGATTAAAGACTTAACTGTTAATTTGCGGTCTATATTGTCGCAGGCGCTACGTATTATCGACCTTATGCCAGCGTCAGTAAGGATCAGCCTTTTTGAATGTTCACAAATCGAGGTGACGTCTTAAGCTGAACCACATTAAAAAACCTACAAATAAGGTTCGTTGCTAACGTTAACGACCGTCAAGACTAATCTCAGGATAGCTCGAGCATACATCTTTACGGCATAGCTGTAATAGGTAGATGGCGTCACATCCCCGGCGACTGTACCATTAACATGGGGCCGGTCCACTCCCAGAACCCGCACTCCACAGTTCCACACCCCACCACCTCCCTCCCTCCCCTAGATGTGGCCGCCCAAATATCGGCGACCTCTAAGGACTGCGACGTCTGCCGACTAGGGCTTTCAATCCGGAGTTCCGGAGCTTCGTAACTCCGGAGTTTCGGAGCGATTTTAAGCATTTTTCAAATCCGGAGTTGAAATAGAACACCGGAGTTGAAACCGGTTTTCAAAAACCATGTAAACATTATTTACAAAACGTACAAAAATGACTAAAAACGCTAACTCGATGTTAGGTTCCTTCACACAACACTTCGATATTATTCGGTAGTGCTCGGCTCGCGTCGGCTCAGCTCGGCTCGGCCCGTCGACGGTAACGTAACCGCGTAACCTTGCCATCAACATCATCAACAGAATCACCAATGGAAACGTATGCACCTAAGTGTTGCAGAACAGCTGGAGCAGGAGTTAAGCAAATTAAAACATACAAAACAAAGCACCCCATCAGCTAATTTGGATCTGGGTGGATTCGTAAGATTATAAAGAGCAATAATAAGACAATGGCGGATGTAAAGGAAAATACCTCTCAGAAGCGTACCACTATCTGTTGTGTATCTTGCCGACGAGCGTGGAGTCAAAACGAGCATTTTCGGCAGCAGGCTTTTTCTGAACGAAGCTTAGAAGTTCTCTTTCCGACAAATCCTTAAATGCCTTATCGTTTCTCAAAACGTATTACCAAGATCTTCGATCTCGGAAAAAGTAGTTTTTTGGGTTTATACCTAAAAAATCTATTTATGTTCGATTATTTGATTGTATTGTATGTAACTTGTCAAAAGTTTAATTTTAATTATTGTGAGTCCAAGGATTTTATCACAGAATTGTTGATTATTTTAATATTTAATTACTGTTGGTTGTCTTTTTTTTAGTTTGTTATATTCTATCACGAAAAAGAGATTTTATAGGTATTTCATGATTATTTATTGTAACTTGCTAAACAAATGTTTATTTTTTATTGTTGCAAGCGCAAGGATTTTATAAAAAAAATGTCGATTGTTTTAATATTTTAACACAGCTTATCATTTCATTTGTCTATTATTATGTCGTGTAGCTATGATACAACAAAATACTGATTCCTTGACAAATAAAACTTAAGTTAATTGATAAAGGGCCTTTTTAATAATTTCTAAAAAAGCTCTCAACCCTGGAGCCAACTCCGGAGTTCCGGATTTGATCGCTCAACATCGTAGCTAGCTCCGGAGTTGAAAACAATCCGAGTTTGAACGCCCTACTGCCGACCCTCCGACAATGTGTCTAATGATCTTATACGGAGATCTGACAAACTGAAGCAGGGATGGGTCTAGACCCTTTCCTCCCATTAACAAATTGAGAAGTCTCTCTCTCTATTTTAGAATGCCTATGTCTAGTAAGAGTTTATAAGTAAGGCAAAGTTTGTACGGTATAATCTCTTTTTCTTTTGTTTAAATAGGTATAGGACAGCCTACGCAAGACTTTTAAAAACTCATCGGTACACTAATCGAATTAAGTTTCAGATAGAGTATCCGACTGATAAACTATACATAAAAGGTGAGAAGCCAAATGATGTCCGTATCAAGTGATGAAATTAACCACAGGCAGTGACACTTTTGCATATAAGTTTCGAAAACTTTAATTTTTAATATTGTATACCTAAAAATATGTGTTATACGATTTTTATGCATCTAATAGTCTAAACTCTAAAGTACAGAGTCGCAAAACTGTTTAGTGCAATCACCCGTTCAGCCTCGTGTTCTACAATTTATATGAAAATGACATCTTTAAATGACGGGCAAAACAGTGAGTTAGTATGACGCACGCACCTGTCCAATCCAGTTTATTTTCAATAACAGATCGTTCAGAATAAAATTTATTTAAATGTTTACTGTCACCGAATGGTTCGCTGGCCGATTGTGCAGCTATTGGCCAATCTGGTGCTAGTTTCACACACGATGAAGCAACTGAACATCTCAACTGACAAGTTTGTATAACACTATTAATGACTGCACACACAGTACTCACTTTTTTCAAACAGTGGACATGCCACTGTCTCTACTGTTTCAAACAGTAAAAATTATTAACTAATACTGGGAAACTTAGGATTAGGAGAAGGAAGTGTTCTAATTTTGTTATTTTCTTTATACGAACCCCTGATTTCAGTTCATATGTACTATGTTTTTAGATAACAATAACTTTCTAAATCAATACATCGAAATTTACATATTTGGCGAGCTTCGATTGGATGTTTACTTATTACTTTTTTGTTGTGTTCCATGTGTGTTAATACTTATTAGCCTATCACAGCCACTCGAAGGTCAAGTTAGTTATTAACGTTCCTGATTTGTACAATTATGTTTCGCATGTGTCATTTCAATCATGCGGTATTAAGGTATACTTCTTAACCAATTGACTATTCTGTGTTTCCTGCTTCGACACCGTGAAATACCATTGACCTTCATGACAATCTCTTCTGTCTTAATAGATCTATCCAAAATTATGAAAATGGAACTGCATATCAAGTTTCTTAAACTCCATATCGGATGGCTACAAAACTCAAAAATATTTATTTAATTTTGTCGTTACATTATTTTTTAACAACTGCTTCTATTTTGCCGATATGGGCTGTTCTTGAAAGAACATATTTATTTTCTGTCTATTAGTTTTTGGACTTATGTTCGCGATTTCTGAGCCACTGTGCACCGCACCGTTGAGATGACTATCTGCAACGAATGCAATGCTACTTTTTAGCGAACCATTTTATTTTAATTGCGATTTCAATTTTAGCGAGTGCATGAATTTTAATGATTAGGTAATTAGAGTGCGTTGCGTATTACGCCTTGCCCTGCTAAATATAGTTTTTAAATCTGTATTCTTTAATATAATAATTTCATAACTGAAAATATTCACTTTATCTGATCTCTTTATTTTTGAGCTTTCTAAAAGCTCAAACATAGAAGAAGCTAGAGATTTGATATAATACTGCCAAAACTTAAGAAATAATAAAAATATTCAATTACGCTCGCTGGTTTCTACACCTCCGGAAGTATCATTAATTATGCTTCAGAAAACAAAAAACGTGTTGTTGAACTCAGTTACACCAGCGATTGTAAGGAGCCTAAATGTTTCCTGTCATTGTTTATACACTTTGTCACTGAATTGGGAATGTGAGGGCACATGTGATGTTGTTGGATCCCAAGGGAAACACAAACTAGATTATAAATTCATTAGTGGTTAGTGTCTCGGTTTAAAGAATGTTCGGGTCGTGCGTCGGTCGTGCCGCATTGTCGGAAAGTCGAAACCGTGAATCTTTTGAACTTGAGAATAATAATGTCATATAAATGTGTCATCCTTTAATTTTAACACTTTATAAGCGAATGAATCATTAACATAACTATTGATAACAGAAGTAATACTACGTTTTTGTTGTGTTTGAGTATCAGATATTACGACACAGCTGCATGCGCTATGATCAAGGGTGCTCTTCAAAAACGACTTGTTTATTATGCCTTTCTTTCTATTTTTTCTTAAATTTTCTATGTCTAATTCAATTTAGACAGCAAAATGTAAAAAACGTCCGAAACATTTATTTCAATCTATCTAATCTAGTAGTTAGGGCCTCATTATCATCATCATAATCAGCTCGTGGGCACCCACTGTTGGGTAAGCAGATTTTACACGTCAGAGCCTCGATTCTCCTTGATTAAAATGTGCACAGTTTTTCAAGTCTATGTCATCATCAAGCTACCGACACTATTGAGACGTTATTGAAGTAGCAGATTTGTCTGAACTTTTAAGATTTTGCGATCCAGCTCAAACAAAGTTTTTTTAACGGGGTTTAACGCAAACTACTCTATAGCTATACATAATACGCAAATATTTATACCCGACGTTTCGACCGGCCGTGGTCACGGGCACCTTCAATTTGTTACTGATATTGCCATCAAATATCCTTAAAATTCGTAGCGACTAATTTGACAGCATCCTCGTTTGTTCTGTCACAGTGTTACCGGCGATAAATCAGGGGCATGTCCCTAATTTGAAACGCTACGCGTCCGCGGCCCGGCCGGCCGTGTGGGTCGTTGCTCCCGCGTGCCATCCCTCCTCGATGCCATCGCATCGTGCCCGCGCGACTCCCGTGATAATAATCGCAAGGGCAGCCCTAACGGTCCCTTTAATGCGAGGGTTCGTTTCGTCTCCGGCCTCTGCGATACCGTTTGCATTCTGCAATTTGTCCTTTTTTGTACGGGATGCGGTATTTTGTGCGAGGTTTTAGTTTTTCAACGGATAGTAGGTTTCGAACGTTGATTTTAAAGATGCTTTTTATTTTAAAGATGTTTTAGTTGTGTAATAACTTGATTATTATATGAATACTATGTATGTATTACTTTAAATTGTTTTGCACTTTGGTACTGCTAAAAGAAAATATGGTAGAATAATTGCACCCTGTCAATATGTTCAATTGTTAATTGTAAAAAAAAATAGTTTTAACAAGACTTATCTATTGTTCACTTAGAATGGTGAGTGCTTATAGCGATGTTGAAACAATAAATATACTATTGTACTCCCGAACTTTGGACCCAATACACGGCCGACTAAGCAAACCCACATTGTCGGTTTGTGTAAAATTACCAGCTCCTTTCATTGTCATGGTAATGGCCCTGCTGAGGACTCAACGGCTTTTATAATGGAAAGCGGCATCTATAACAATACTTCATACTTATTCTATGTACCTATTTGTCGTTAAATGTGTTATGGTTTATATTATATTTAATAGCCTCTTAGCCTGTGTGCGTTCAATTGCTACCGTAAATAATTCTCCATTTTATTTCAAACTATGGAGTAAAGTAAAAAGTATGTTCAAAATAAAACGCACAGATTTTAATCTGTGCGTTTTATTTTGTGCGTCTTATTATTTATAATAGTTACTAATAAAATAGAATAGAATAACTTTTTATTGACCACAAACAGATTGTACATCACATAATAAAAAAATAAAATATAAAAAAGTTTAAAAATAGGTACCTAGGTAAATTACATTTAGTGTGGCCAACTAGGCCCCAGCCTCAGCATAGGCTACAACGACAATAGCCGCTGCAGCGCTGGTATTCTGGCGGGACCTAGGAGGTCGACGAGACGACACGAAACAAAAACACAAAACAATAAACATAAATGAAAAACCGTTCAAATTAATGGTGTCTCATATTTGTTAGTTTATATAAGACATCGATAACAACACTAAGATTAGGAATATAAAGAAATCGTGAGCTTTTAACCAGGTTTATTAACGTTTGTCCTACTCTTTTGATAACTGGGTCTACTGGGTAGATTTGTCGAATAGCCAAATGGTTTGAATGCTAACTCTACCCTAAACACAAAGAAAACTTGTTTTCGAAGTTAGCGAGATTGTTTGCAAGCGGTTTGTTTTGTATGCGTTTTCTTAAATATGATTGTATTAAATAATGTTGTTTGTTTGTCCACAGGGCGGTGACAGACCCGCGCGATGGCCGGCGTGTCGCCCTCAAGAAGCTGCCCAACGTGTTCCAGTCGCTCGTCTCATCCAAACGCGTCTTCCGCGAGCTCAAGATGCTTTGCTTCTTCAAACACGAAAACGTAAGTATTGTTCATATTTTTATAGACAGAAGGCAAGTGACTCCGTTTATGCGGACAAATATAGTGGTTTAGAAATTGCATCTGTCAAAGTGCATATTATCTGTCAGTGATCTGTCCCGCGAATGGACGAGCGTGCCCCGTCGTCGGCCGCCGCGTGCGACGGACAACCCGCCTCACGCAGCGCTTCAACTTAATATTATTTAACCTCCTAGCACGTTTGTTTGTTACGTACTCAGTGTCTCTTATAACAAAATATATTAAAATTACAATCGTCAACGTTCCTTGTTATTAAATTAGCGGCGCCGCTTAACCTAGGCTGCTTAGTTCGAGTTTTATATTAGGTAACTAGAAATTGTATGACAAAATTTTAACTAGTCGCGTTTGGCATTAAGAGAAGCCTCTTTAAGAGCGTTTACGCCGCACACTAGCGCCACTAATGAAAAAAAAACATATCTAGTAATTAGAGATAGAAAATCAAATTATGCTCAACAAACTATTTGAATGAAGTAATTTTGCATTTTTACGTCACCTAATGAACACCTCACATGTTATGGTTTAGTTAAATAAGACGTTACGGCCACTTTTAACTATAACGCCATATTTAACTAAACCATAACATGTCAGGTGTTCATTAGGTGACGTAAAAATGCTAAATTACTTCATTCAGATAGTTTGTTGAGCATAATTTGATTTTCTATCTCTAATTACTAGATATGTTTTTTTTTTCATTAGTGGCGCTAGTGTGCGGTGTAAACGCTCTTAATGCCATACAAATAAAACCACTAACACTAGACACTGTGATGGTAAGCGAAAGCAGGATGACAGTTAAGCAAACAGGATTGTGTTGTACTTACTGTATAGCCGTCTTCTCCGTACCGTACCGGCCCGCATGTAGCTTCTTCACGCCTCGTTAGAATATTTTGAACGCAATGATGATTAGACGACGACGACGTTCGTTGCGACTAACGCGCGTTGTATTGCGTAGCTAAAGGCGATCTCATGGTCTGGAATTGTTAATCATTCTGTGTTCGATTTTCGGCACGGACGTCATCATCGTCTCAGCCAAAAGACGTCCACTGCGGGACAAATGCCTCCCCCACAAGGATCTCCACAAAGACCAATTTTGTGCTGCAGCGGCTACCAGCGACCTTCAACAGATCGTCGGTCCACCTTATTTCCAACAATATCTGTATTGAACTAGTCAACACGACACTACTCATGTTTCATTATTCAACTTTTATTAATTATCAATTACAGCTCGTGGAATAATCATGAGCACGACGACGGGTACGCGGCTGGATCGGTCGCGTCGCTCGGTCGGACCTTATCACGATGCTGTGGTTATAATATTATAATGCATCATCATAATTAATTCATTTCCACGTGTTTTATCGATCCCGTTGTTGGCGGTTTGTGTACCCTTGTCGCCGTGTATCAACATAGATTTGCGTTCGAACTGGCAAATTGGAACCGCTCTGTTGTGTGTAAAGGCTTGGTCAAACGGAACGCGTGTCTGACGCGCGTCAGAGGCGTCCACACTCCGAACGTCGTCGCGTCTACTGCCATCGCTGGTGTTCACAGTGCCTAGTTTTGTTCAGTTCTTTTACTATTCAGTCTGGTTAGCGTAGGTACTGCTTGCATTCACGTTCAGTGTTTCTTGACTTCTTCACTATTAAATTGGGTGAAAGTTAACTATAAACTGTAAATAACTAAAGAAGCTACACCTAGTGACGAGTTGGTTACACAAGTTTATCGCTTGCTTTGCTGCTGATGAAATAAGCGAAGAATCGCACTCTGTTTCAGTACAACCTAGCTCTTATGTTTAAGCGTGGTAGCGGGCGTCCAAACGCGGCGCTCTGATGGACGCTAAAACGCGTTCTGTTTGACCGAGTCTTTATGGTTGTGTATTGGACTATTGTTGAACAAATAACGTGCCAATCGGACGTTGATGAGAGACGTGCGCTTTATCACCACACAGCGATAAATATTTTTCATAATTAAGCTACCTATGTTTATTTAACATAAAAAATAGTAAAAATCGTTGTGTCTTTTGACGAACTGTTAGAACAATGTACGAACACCTATTCACATTTCAATCCTGTACAAGAGGTACTTTTTAAATTGTCTGCTTAGCTTCTCCTAATATAGTATCTTCCTAGATAGCATTAAAATTTAAATTAAATTAAAATTAACAGGAAGCCGCTGGATGCGAGCAGCACAAAACCGCTCGTTGTGGAAATCCTTGGGGGAGGCTCCTTTGTCCAGCTGTGGACGTCTTTTGGCTGAGATGATGATGTTGATTAAAATTAACAGGATGTCTTATCTTTGCAGGTACTATCAGCGTTAGACATCCTCCAGCCGCCTAGCCTCGACTTCTTCCAGGAAATGTATCCTTTTCATCAATCTCATTAATAGTTACCCGCTAAACACATGTGATAGGTACTGCGCGCCGCGTTAACGGGCCGTGAAGCGCGTTGACCCGCGCGTTACTTAGATTGCACTGCCACATGTAAGCGTTATGTTATCCGTGAGGGAAAATAGCAGAGTTTTGAGGAGCACAACACTTACTAGCAGTAACTGCTTTGTCTCAAAAAAAGTTAAGGTTGTTTTGATATTATGAAGGTACAAAAAGTTTCTTGATTTAATGAGTAGCTGTTTAGTTTTCTGCTGAATTTAAAGTTTCTAATTAAAATTCATGAAAATTTTGCTTTAGTATACCTACTATAGTTTTTAACAAAGTGATTGGTGGCAGATATGCATAAAATAAACTATCCATCCTCGAAAGAGCTTCCTTATATTGAATACTCGTCTGTAGTCCAACGGTGAACTGTTGTTGCACAATCATTTTTAAACACATTCAGTAATATGAAAGTTAACGTTGCGAAACGTTATCGCTAAGATCTTCTAACTCGTCGCAGGGTTTCGGGGGTGATTTTGCCGCTCTCGCTTCCCCACAAAGCTTCCTCGCTACACGCCTCATTTTCATTGCAAGGACATTTGTTCACCTACTGTACCGATTACGTATGACACTGTGGCGGTTGTTGTATAGATAAGTTTTCGCCTCTGTTTTAAACGGCAAAGTTTAGGGTTCCGGGCAAGACGAACTCCCTTCCCGCTTACAAAGTCTGGACCCAGTCTCGCCTCCAATGTTTCCATTACATTTTTTTACGTTGCATCGTTATTGACTTTTCCCTGTTTAACGTCCAGGGTGGTAACTACATCCCATTCAGTATTCTGTAACGACAATACTTTGTAGGTATAACGTAGTGAGATTCCCAATAATGTTGCGAATATATAAACTTTCGGTCGTTAGCATAAATTGACGTCATAGGTTTCTGACTTTCTGTCGCACATATCATCCTCGGGCTGACTTTATGTGTCATCATTATATTTTATGAGGCCGTTGGCAGGTTTATGGCATTTTTTCGTGGTTTTAGTGTAAAATGGCAGATTCATGTCGACATTAACAGCAATGAGTCTACGTGTCAGCGGGAGAGAGTGATCGAACTGTAAATTTTAATGATACGACTGTAACTTTAGAATAGATTTAAGATGTTAATAACAGTTGTTTGTACGCTAACTGCGTGCCTACAGGGTTTGATTTCCAGCAGGGAGATATTAGGTCCTTACCTATGAAATTGACGTTTTGTATGAAGATTTTTTATAAAATTTTATTTTTCATACTAACGTTTTTTTTTATTTTTTTAGCATCTATTTATGTTAACACTATAAAAACTGTAGAGTGTTTGTTTCACTAGCTAAATATAGCAGACATTAAAAAAATAAAGTCGCTTCAAAGCCCAAAAAAGACAATTCCGCGAACATAAAAAGTAGTCAATTAAAAAAATTATTGGTCGATAAAAACACAAAATTAATAAATCATTGTTATTACTGAAGCCTAAGTAACATAGTTCTTATTAAAGGTGTATAATAATATTAACAACCGTTATTGACTTTTGAAACATTTAGACCTTTTAATAAGTAAGAAAAAAAAAACGTAAATTTAATAGGTAAGTACCTAATATATTGTGCTCGGTTTTAATTGTGGTTGAATTTGTTCGAAGTCGGCTTTAATAACTACTATTTACTAAGTCTTGTTAGTCAATGTTAACAGAATTGTTGCGATCCGCCAGCCGATTCCTTAGAGGCTGAAGTACGCCTCCACCTACGGCCCTATCTTCATTTACCATCAGCGTGCGAAGAGTGCCAAGCACCTCCCAGCTGTGAAATAAAAATATAGCACTAAAGTGCTAATAATAATAGTATAAAGGTAAACCTTTATACTATTATTATTTTTATAATCCCTTACTGTCCCTCTGCTAGGCAAAAGCTTCTCTCCATTTCTTCTATTTTTACCTTTAAATATTACATGAATTTAGTTTTATTGTTATTGAGCTCTGTTTACGACATAAAACAAGCATCGATTTGTAATACTTTTTTATACTTACTCTTTATTATCGATTAATATGGTATTTTTCACTGTGGGTAACACTACCGCAACTCGTGTTCCGGTTCCGATTTTTGTGTAGCAACGTGTCGGACATTGTAATTTTCTATCGATTGACAGTGTCGATTAATATGGACAAGCTCATCTCGCAAGATAACTGGTCATTGCACTACTGTTCTGTGAATTTAAAAAGGCCACATTAAAGAATTTTACTTAAAAAACTTTAATGTGTAATCTTTAATCTTTAAAGAAAATCAACATGAATATAACCATACAAATTGATTAATTCATAGAGACACTCTTGAGTAATTTTAATGTTTCTACTTTTTGACACTTTTTGAATTAGTTTTATGATCTAGCTATTGAAAAGGAAGTCCTTTGATATCAACTTTAACTCGTATCAAAGTTGTTAACAACGGACTTTTGTTTTCTCTAAAGTTTACGCGAACACTACACATTGAAATGAAACAACTTTTACGGATCTACTCGCGATTATTTTACCTACACATTACGTTTATCGAATCGTCAGGATAAACATTAAACGTTATGTGTAAAATAAACGGACCTTTTTTAATGTAAGTAATAGGAAAATAGTTTAAGTTGAGTCTGATTAGCCTTTACAGATCTGGTTCGTCTTTACACTTAAAAACGTTCTTCTATCTCGTTTTTATACCTTTTAACTATTTTCCGGTCACGCTCGAGCAGCATTTCGATTATCGCTGCAGACGCTTCCGGACCCTAAGGAATATTGCGATAAAATCTAGCCTAGATTTTAATCTCCGACCAAGCTGAAAGTATTTCTGTGAGCCTTGAATATGAAATGTAAAAGCTTTTAATGAGGTTTCGCTGGTCTAGTACACCTCTGGTACACTTGAAATATCAACCCGATATGAATCGATTTTATGCGAACGATTTCCCTGTCGTTTTGGGAGTGTTATCGTAGTTAATCATTCATTGGATCCATCCTAATTTCGCACTTTCGCATCGGTTCGACATTGCCGTCAGTTTGCCGAGACCTCGATTCAGTCGATTCCATCAAACTTTTAAGCAACCTAACTTTTAGACGATTTTGCGTTTGATCCGGGCATTTTAAATATTCGCTTAAAAATTCATCATCATTATATTAATATTTGGACCTACCACGTCTCCTAATAATAGTTTGGAAGCTCGGGTTTCTAACGTTCATTTTCACCGTGTTGATGTTCCATTTCGTTTTCCACGATACTGGATAGCGTTTATCTCGTCCGGCCGCAATGTACCCACAGATATTTATGACGGTTTTGGGTTTCAATTTTTATGTCACACACTATTGTACCTTTTAACAGCATGCGCTGGTTTTATAGTTGGACAGTTTTACGTCATAACTATAATAATTATTTTGGATGGCTTTACATTTTTATCATCTCACTTCGAACTTAGATACGATTGACATTGTCGTAACATAATAAAACATTTTGGGTTAAGATTAAGATAATAAGGTTGAGAATTTTACACAAAAAAAAATTGTAGCTTTTGAATTTGGTCCTTCACTATAAAGTTGTGAAAAAAATATGAATGTCGAAGAAAACTTTATAAATAAAACGTGCTCATTGTTAAACCGTGTACATCATACTGTTATAGTATCTATATTTTACCATGGTTTATGAAAATAAATTCTAATTCTAATAACACTAATTCTAATTAATAAAATCATCATCATCATCATCATCATCACTCAAGTCGTTTTCGACCAGTTTTTGTGTAGGCCTCCTTTAACCCTTTAAACCTTCTATAAATTAATAAAATATTGACCAAGATTTCACATCATGTGTCTTTTGCCTGACCGTTATTAAAATGTTTAAGTTCAATCAAACACTTAATTTATCATTGGCATTATAATCAAATTACAGCCTAAAAACACCTGTCATCAAAAAGCGTTCTTTTAAAGGGGAACAATACAATAATGCTTAAAACACGGCCCACGAATCTAGCGTAATCCTCGAACGCGTCGGGAATCACTGTCAAATGAATGATAGCTTAACCTGTTTTTTTATATCAGATGTCAGGATTTCTTTTTTAATTCGCGTATAATGTTACGCGAGCAAGATTTGGGTGGCGTCCGTAGAAACACAATATCATTGTGTGAGTTCCAGAATTTATTCCCCTTGAAGTTTTATTGAAATTCGAATGGCAGGCTGCCTCCTTGCGCGCCATTGACTCTGCGCAGAGCAGTAAAACAACACCGCGGGCAAAACAAACAAAGCATAGACGCGGGTAGTGTAGTACATGGTAATTTGACCATTTTTGTCTTTGGCTTAAGTGAAACAGACTACGGTATCTCAAGGTTTGCTATTAACGTCTCAGCCGTTGTTTGGTACTTGTACTTACCTATAAATAGTAGAACTATATTCCGCTCGAGGCTTCGACCGCTTGTTCGATGTGTCAGGTACTTATAGTATATACGAGTATACTTTCGAAGAAATGAAATATTGTCTCCCTGATAAAATATAGCTTATCGCATTTTCGTGCTTCTCACACTCAATTATTTCTGTTCAAAAAAATTGACACGACGACCTTTTCATCAGTTTGACGTGAGAGAAGAACTTTCACAATTAGAATATCTATATATTAATACGTGAAGCAGAAACTTTGTACCCCTTTTATATCTAGAGAAAGTTATCCAAATGTAATTTTTTTTTTAAATTATGCAAAAAAAGTACATTAAATCAATAAAACAAACATTACACACACTACCATGTATTTGATACACACAGATACGTATTTGACACACACGTATGTAAACTCTTTTCAAAAATTTCAAAAATGGAGAGAGGAGCGGCCGAAATCTGTCAATGCCAATCCAAACTCATATTCTATCTTTTTTAATTTTTCATTGCTTAGGATACAATCCGTGCAGCCATAATAAAATTACGGTCGAATTTCGACTACTACTAGTTAATTTAAATATACCTACATGTAGCGTGACTCATCCGATTTTTTTGACCCATGGGATTTTTGCTTAAATTTCTAATGTACTTACTACCTAGTTTAAATTTTGTTTTAGTCCTTCACGTTGAAGGGATAACTACAAACACATTATAAAAGTTAAATGAGACTCCATACTGGTTAATGGAATTTTAAAACAAAACTTATCTACCAAATAATGAGCTGTTGCTACAAAAGCTCTAAACACGTGTTATATACTTTATATGTTTTAAATTCGCAAATCTAACAAATGGATACAATAGTAATGAACGACATTACCTTCAACTATAAACAATTGAGTTGAGACCAGTTCACACGCCGCATCATTTACGAATGTATGTTTACACTTAGTAATAAACTGAGTGGCGTTTAAGTGTTTCGATGACTTGTTTATACGAGCGTTGTTCACAGCTACAGAGCTTTCCCACTGGCGAGCGCCGCTTCACCAAAATAGAATCAAGTGCTTCCGCTAAACGAAATACACTGTCTCTTTTTGTATTATTTCATTACTCTTAGTGACGCTCGTGCAATGATCTTCCTCTTTTTCAAAACTATGCTTGTTGTTTTGCTCTGATAGCAAATTTTCTTTGTATTTCGCATCCATCGATGTTATTATATCCATCTTAAGACGCTTAATCATCTGACGTATGTTAGTACGGTCCTAACAAAACATTGTGTGAAGTTGTAAAATGTTAATCACTTTTATATACTTCGTTCGTAAATCCTAACAGTAAATATATCTTGTCTTGTCCAAACAAAGAAAGCTCGCGCGGTGACGTCAGAAACTGGCAATTGTGAGAAATGTCCGCGGTATGGAAATATTCATCACAAGGTCTCTTGTGTCTTTTTGTGAAAACTCAAACGTCTGGAAACAAAGGAAGGGAAATTGGCAGTTGAAAAGTGCCAAGGAACGATGATTTGAACTTAGCGTTCGGGCGTTCCACTCAGGGCCACGGCCATTCGTCGTAAGAGTATTTGACTTTAAATTCAAAGGGTACCCAAGCATTTTTCTGGAATGTTAATGCTTTTTGTCACAGTGATATATCAAGAACGAAAACTCAATTCATAAGCTTCGGGCTTCTTTATTTATACGTAAGAAATATTAAATGACACTTTTAGTTTAAAGCAGAAAATTGCTCGTGCAATAAAGGAACTAAAGCGTCGCTCGTCTCGAGAGTCCTTTGTTTTCGGTGGGTTCCTTGTCCCGATAAAATCTATGAATCATCCGAACATCTCACAGAATTCAGTCTTCTCAGTCTCCAGAAAGTCTTGTAAAATTTTCCATTTAAACATAATTTTGCACAGCACCCCTTTGTGTTCCTAAACAACGCTCTTAGTGCCAGTGCCAGGTGACTAGCCATTGTTTTTTTGTTGCTTGGTCATTTCTTTTGTTTTGCTGCAGTTGCTTTTGTTTCGGTGGGTGGTTCTTGTGTAGCCTCTTTGTTCGCGTCGTGCGCGTCGCTCGCTGGCGGTGCAGCGCCCTTGCGCGCGCTTCCTAATTAGCGGTTTTTGCGTGGGCGCACGGCCCGATTTAACCTCGACACGTCACGCCTGACCGTGCGCTGGGTGCATCGATGCGCCCCCATTGTACGCGGAAACTCATTGCTGACATTTGCTAGATCGGAACTTGGGTCTAACTATCAAATTATATCTGACCTCTTATATCGCGTTAATGTTAAACATGTTTCCATAGAAATTTGTCGTAGTTTATGATTGCAAATATAGATAAATGGCGGCGGATTGTTAAATATGCCATCAATCTAAGTAAAACCAAGAGTAAAAACGACTAGAAAGAAGAATGATTCAAAGTCAAAATCAAAATTTTACTTAATGTGGTATCACAGAAATAAGTCTGAAAGTACGGTCAGATGTGTTGTCTGATTTGAATAATGGAATTACTTTACATGTTTCATCAGGTCAGAAAAAACACCACAGTCAATTATATTAGCATTTTCTCTCGCGACCATTAGAACGACGTCTGCTACTTGTTGTTCTATTTTAAAATCAGGCCCCAAAATTTTAATTGAATGTCAATAGGTCGCGCCTCGTCATCTGATGGACGTTGGAAGGTTCAGTGTTTAATACTGGTTATGTACCCACATAAAGACTTTTTGTTTACAAAATCTTGTAGATAGATAGATAAGTGGCTACAAAAGTAAAGAGCTCTTAATGCTCTATGATTGATACAAAATAGACAAGAATAATTTTCATTAAATAATTTACAATTTACATTAATTGTTTCTTTTTTTTAATATATACCTATTTCTTAATTAGTAGCACTGTTGGCAATCTTTGAGACGTTTTTCATTCAAAATTCCATAAACACTGCAGACTAAAGTATATGACCAGTGTGTTCTTCCGGTTCTAACTTATGCTTGCGAAACATGCACTTTTACTGTCGGCATGGTACAAAAACTGAAGGTAACACAAAGAGCCATGGAGCGATCTATGCTAGGAGTATGAATAGAGACAGAATACGCAATACCACCATACGCCAACGCACCAAAGTTACAGACGTCGGAAAACGGATAGCGCAACTAAAATGCCAATGGGCGGGCATTTCTCGAAGGGACGACGGTAGATGGAGCGAGAGGGTCTGGCGTGAAGACCCCGAACAGAAAGAAGTGTTGGCAGACCACCGGCCAGATGGTCTGATGATATTAAAATGTCAGCTAGCCCGACCTGGATCAGAAATGCCGCAGACCGCACAATATGGAGAAAAATTGGAGAGGCATACGTCCAGCAGTGGACTTCACTATGCCGAAAGGAAGGAAGGAGCACTGTCAATTAATGTATGCTTAAGCAGCAGCTGATACCGGTATTGATTGCACAAATGTTTCACAAACAACTCCTCATTGTGGAATATGTTAATGATTTTGCGACGCTCTTGTGGTATGTCGTATGTCGCATATTCGTTTATGATAATATTGTGATACTTGTAATTACTTAATAATTATCAAATGTTGATTTAATTTGTACCCCTTTATAACAATTTATTATGAATATTACAGAGTTTCTAGGCTCGAAAAAGCGACCGATTACCGACTCTTTGCAATACCACAAAATTAGGAGGCAAGCTAGATACATCTCGGAATCTCGGACCATGTGGAACCAGTATGAGTACAGCGGTTGCGATTCCGTGTCGGTGAGGGTTCTCTACGTAGCGCAGACCCTTATTTTGTTGAAAGAAAGAAATTATTTATTGACGATCACACAGACATTCACATTACAGAAAATAAAACATTGAATAAGAAAACATTTAAAAAATAATCATCATCATCAGCTCATTTTATGTCCCCACTGCTGGGGCACGAGCCTTACCTATGTATGGATAGGGAGAACGGGCTATAAACCACCACGGGCCCAGTGCGGGTTGGTGGTTGTAACGACTGCTAATGCAGCCGGGACCAACGGCTTTACGTGCCTTCCGAAGCACGAAGGAGCTCGAGATGATACATTTTTGGTCACCCATCCGATGACCGGCCTTTGCGAAAGTTGCTTAAAAAAATAATAATTAAACAACAATAAGGAAGTATGATTGTGTGTGAAGGCCAACTAGGACCCTGCCTCAGCTTGTGCCGTTGCGCGTTGCGGTGCTGAGAAACAAACACCACCACAACGACAAGACAACAACGACACAAGTGTTTTATATAATTGATTGATATTTACGGCTCGATGGTGTAACATGTAACCTAAAACTTTTATAAAAGACATGCCATTCTAGGGATAAAATAACTTCATTCACATGTAGTTTAGCTGAACGAGACGTTCTCATTGTTAATTAATCTATTATTAGTTTGAGCTGCAGCCGTCACACTGACCTTTAAACAAGTTTATGCCATTAGTGCGGAGTTTTAGTTTAAGTTGACGTCTTGTTTAACTTGTCTCGTGTACGAGACGTTGATGGAAATAAAAATATCATTGTTACTTATTCCACTCTATATCGATGCAATCTACAAAAAGTATAAGTATTACGCGAACATGGTTCGCGGGGATTACGCAATACGCAAGGTTTTACTTCTAAAAAAAACAAGTTGGTTTATTTTATGGAAGAAGATTTTATAGAACTACCAATTGGAAACATAGTATCTCCCACATAAAGCTTTTATATAACTAAAAATATTAGTCCCATAATCATCATCATCAGTCTTCACACGTCCACTGCTGGATATAGGTCTCTCCAAGTGCACGCCACTGAGTACATATAATATTATATATTACATAATAGCTGACCCGGCGGATTTCGTATCGCTTTGACAGTTTCTATGACAACAAAACAAACAAATCGTGGAACATTTTGTATTGGAAAAAAATAATGTTTAGGGTGGGCCACCCTTATCACTTAAGGGTATGAAAAATAGATTACGATATTGGCAGACCTACCGAATATACATATAAAATTTCATAAAAATCGATCGAGCCGTTTCGGAGGAGTATGGCAACTAACAGAGATATAGATAGATATAATTATAAAGTATAAAAATATTAATCAAATTTAATTTGCCTTTACTTAAAAATAGAGAAATAGAGTGTATGATCATAAACTGGTAGGCTACCATGCGATTATCGAACGAGTGTATACCAGTTTATCTCTTTACCTCTACTCTACTTCCGAATTGACCGACGACCGAATGCCACCACGACGACGCTCATGTTGTTTTTCCTTAATTTATTCCTGCCTGAAAGCCTTTCTCGTTCTCTCAACGCTTCTATTTTTCTTTGAAATTGCCCAAGTGGCCAGTCGTCTTCCCCCTTCTAGTCTCTATTCTAATTGACTAAATAAATCAGTTATTCAGATACACATTTCAAATAATGAATAGATTGTAAGTTTGTTTTACTACACTTCTTTGTCAGCTCTGTTTAGTTCTAGCATCTAGCCTAAGAACTTTTTAATTAATTCTTTCATGTCAACAAGTTCTTGTTAATTTTTGTTCCTAGAATTATAAATTAATTTTTATGTTGAACTCTAGCTTTTGTTCGCGGCTTTACTCACGTGGGCAAATTATGTAAACGCGTGATGTTTTGCGCGCGATTTTTATTTTTGTTGAAAAATCTAAAGATTGATTAAAATATTCATTTTGATAGTTATTACTTTAAAAATAACAATTTCTCCAAAAAAACCTTACTCCCTTTTTTACTCATTTAAAGAAAAATAAACAAAATTCCTGAGACATGACATTCTTTAATTCTTTTCTAGAACCCAAATACCAATTTTCATGTATTTTACTTTAAAACTGACAGACTTTCATACAAACTTTCACACAAACTTTCACCCCCTATTTGTCCCCGTGTGATTTCCGTATCCTTTCTTAGTGGCTGGTTACGTCACTCAATTTACTTACAGCCCAAATTTTATCTAATTAGCTTCAGAGGTTTAGGCTCGGCGATGATGAGTCAGTCAGTCAGGACAAGTCATTAAGTATATGTATATAGATGTTGTTGTTTTCTTTGAATATTTAATACGCTTTTAGCGTCACAAGAAAATCTGTTTGTTTTCTGTTTTTGTCATTGATTGAATCTAGTTTATAGTTTGCAATGGCTCCAAGTTTTCTTTTAGATTAACTTTCTGTTCTATTTTAAACTAGATTCAAACTTGTGATTTAATTGCTAAGGCTACGAGCCGTTATTTTGTCCGGACTTGCTTTGATATTTGTAACTAATGAATCGAGGATAGGGCAAAATAAGTGTAAGAATTAGTAGGGCGACTGCTGAATTCTAACATCTTACTATTTGGTAACTGTTTCATGCAAATAACAGTTTGTTGCCAAAACGAAAGGGGTAGTTATATTCATGATTTTTTGGGATACTATTAGTGTTTTCAATTTGGCTATTCAGTATTTCACTAGTGGTTTAACTCCAAAATTGCCAGAACCTAAATTTTGTGTTATTCTCTGTTTTTTGTTACATTTGAAAAATTGTCGTTGTAACTTTTTTTTTAATGCAAATTTAAAACATCCCTCTGACATTCCCTGAGTTAACGTTCTTTGTCAATATTTTGGCATTCAACCATGACTTGGCAACATAATATCACCCCTGCGCACCATTAGCGCTGGTGCCCGGCTATTGTACAGGCGACTGAAACAATAATATATACACTTTTGCTATACTATGTAAGCCTTATTCCTTTCTCCATAAGGGTCACAAACTTTTCAACTGGATACATTACATTCTTTTGCACATGACAGTCTCTCCCAACTGCAAAGGACGACTGAAGGGTACACGAACAAAGGGATGCGTGAATCTTTCGGATTTTAATTAAAACGGTGGAGTACAATTTCGTATGCTGGCAGGCATAAACGTATGATGTGGGTGGAGTATTATAAAGGAACCCAACTTCTATCGTGGTTTAAATAAACAAGCGTTACTCTTCCTTAGTTACTTAAAGTTCTTACAGTTGGATGTGAATGTCCAAGATGCAATCAGACCGTTTATTTTGAATATTAATGTTTATAACTATTTTTTGTTTTGCTATGACCATCGTGATTATTTGCTGACATACTTAATTTGCATAAGTTAAATACTGTTACTGTGAGGGTCAATCAGTCTTTTGAAAAGGTTTTTAAAATTATGGACGCAACTACTTAATTACCCGACTGCATCAGAAGGAGGGTTATGTTTTTTAGTTGTTATAAATAACTTTTAACGCAATTGAAAGCCACAACCTTAATCTTTTAACCAGGGCGGAGTAACCAAATATTTTGTCGGCCGTTGAATTCGAGCTAGCGGTGCCCGTGTGTATCAAGCGAGTTGCTTCCACGAAATAGTGTTTGTACGGCGCCGCGCGGGTCAGCCCGCCAAGGGGATGCTAACATGTTTTATGATCCATCTCGCTAAGGTTATTTATATAGCTTTGATGCCCTCTATTTATATTTTATCTCTTAGAGAGCATCTCCAACGCGCGGGGGTAGGTCAGCGAAATTATATTATACCAGCGGCTCGTCTCTGCTTCGCACGGGTGCACATTTTTGAAGTGAAAACTTCTTTAGCGGCGTTGTAAACTTTTTTGTAATGGGTAAAAAAAGTTAAATTCGCGTCAGGACACGTGACCTGATCGAAAATTCGTAAGAAAGACGGATGGAGAGTAGGCGCGGCGTAGGAGAGGAAGTATCCCCCTCTCTTTTTACGGCGCGGCGAAAATGTATGCCTGCTGTTTCGTTTAGGCGGCGCAGGGCGCTTGCGCGAATGTTCGTGTGTGTTTATGTTACAGCGTGGATGGTGACAGCTGATGGCTGTCAATAAATATTGTATTCTACCACATAAATGATAGTACTTTTTTTACTGATAATTGAAGCAATTCGTGCAAAATTATTCCCTAACCGTTCCAAAATATCAAAAATGCACAACGTTAATATTCAAGTTTTCACTTCTGCCGGCACTCCTGGAGTGCAACCCGTCGTTTTTTTTTAAATTTAGCTTATGTTACTCAGCGCTAATGTAGCATTCCATTGGTGAAAGAATTTTTTAAATCGTTCCAGTAAGGTTTCCTCTTTATAATATTAGTATAGATAACCTGAAATGACTTTGAACGCTAGCCACGGAGCGAGCGCGGTCGTAAAACCACCGATATGAAAAAAGTTGTAAAATTTTGTTAGAACCGCAGTAAAATCTGCAGCGCTGATACCTGATACTCTATTGTGAGTCTTTATGGCTGATTAGTGTACCGCTTAATAGTAGTTTCTTGTTGTAGTAATCAACTACACGACTACACCACAACAACACTAAAACCACATCAGAAATGTAATCGTGCTTACTTTTTAGAGCTTTTATTATCATCATCAGCTCATTTTACGTCTCCACTGCTGGGGCACGAGCCTTCCCTATGGATATATAGGGAGAACGGGCCTGGGGCCATACATAAACCACCACGTGGGCCCAGTGCGGATTGATGGTTGTTAACGACGAGCAACGGCTTTACGTGCCTTCCGAAGCACGGAGGAGCTCGAGATGATACATTTTTGGTCACCCATCCGATGACCGGCATTTGCGAAAGTTGCACTTGCAGACCGGGCGCGTTAACCACTGCGCCATCGAGCTCCTCAATAGAACGCTACGAGCTTTTATAAAACACTAATACTCGTTCCACGAGTAAGAATAGCACGTAAAGTAGGTACATTCGAAATACGAGTATATGAAATGAAGACGTCTTAAGGATATTTTTGTTATGCCTGATCTGACAATAGATATGGCCCTAGCGGTGTTACGTTACGCGCACGCTTCTTTCGTAAAAGCTACAAGCCTTTTACGTTCCTACCAAAAAACTTACAAGTGTTGTCGTCATTGTCAGATCTACATATCATACCTAAATATGTGCAAACAAAAAGCCTTTCAAATGTATAAAACCAACATAGGTATGTGTATGTATGTACTTATTTAGATGTATATACGTGTGTATATATGAATATATACATACATACACACATATGTTGGTTTTATATATTTGAAAGGCTTTTTGTTTGCAATACGTAAACCAAAAAGGGGATTTCTTAGAAAAGCGTGTCGGGCGTAACGAGTAGGTACTGTACTGACATTTAGAACGGTTCTTTAGGTGTCCTTGAACCTTCAGTATGGTTCATTCAATAGTAAGTATCGCCCGATTGTTAATACATCGATTACAAACCATTGTTTTGAGGATCCACATTATTCGTTATTTATTTATTTATTTACATACCTATTTACTTACTCAGTCAAGACGAAGCCACTGCGATTAGTTTTTTTTTAAATTCAACTAGTATACGTAGGAACTAGGCTTGCCAACCGTCCCGGATTTTCCGGGACGTTCCGCTTCTGGGCCAATTTTAGGCCGTCCCGCCGTGACCCCCTGCGGGACGCTTTTTGTCCCGGAAATCAGTGATAATATGATATAAGTATCTATCTCGTACCAACTACCCTCGGGTTTAGGTTTTCAGATGGTAGCTTCGATACCACCTTAAAATGCATCAGCAGAGAGAGCGTTTTCTCTGTGGAAATGCATGGACAGACAGTAGAAATTAAGCTGAACGTCAAGGCTGAACCACAAATTAAAATTAATTTTGACCTTTTGGTCGTTTTTCGTTGCATTTTTATGCAACGAATTTTATAACTACGTATTGCAAAACAAAAACTTTTTAAAATGCGCAAAATCGCAAAATAAGCACAGTTTCAAAATTAATTAAATTTAATCATTTAAAAGGTTTGTCATACATTTGTATTGATTTTTTTATAAAATGATAAAAAAATATGCAGTTTTTTAAAATCTTTTATACGTGGTGTGTTGTGTCCCGCGTAATATGCCCAAGTCCCGGATTTCGAGCTCGGTAATCCCGGGAATGCCTTTTTTGGAGTTGGCAAGCCTAGTAGGAACGGTACGGAACGTTGCCTGCGTTGGAAGATCCCGGCTTGCAAAAAGTTGTGGGTGCAATGCCCCACCTAAGACGACGCGTTTTCTTTTCAAGTTCTATTTTCAGTTTCGTTTATTACAATACCACTTAATGACGGTATAGTTCATCGTCTTCATTAGACGTAACAGACGTAACCGCAAGTAACGAGCCCACTGCTTCGCGTTATTAAAATACTTATTTACTTTATTATTGTATAACGTTCACTTGTGGGCTGCAAATGGGTGTAATGTACAACGCCTCAGTTTATAAACATGTGTGAGCTTTGTATAGCATATACCTATTTGCGGCTCTGATGAATGTTTACAACCATATAAAATGTTATGTTACTTAAGAATACAGATATGCAGTCTTACATGAAATAGTTTCTAAATGTGTTAAAGTTCTTAAGAAGTCGTAAAAATAGGCATTTTATCAAAATTTACATCTCCTTTTTATATAGGCTCTTTATTATTGAATTTAATGTATAAAAGAATAACTTTATTGATGTTATGTTTTAAATAAGATCAAATAGTTTTATTGGCTAATTCAGGTATTGCATTCACGGTCTTGTTTGCACATTATGTGTAAGTATGATCCAACATAATAAGGAGATCGATGGCGCAATGGTTAACGCGCCCGGTCTGCGAGTGCTGAGGTTAAGCAACTTTCGCAATGACCGATCATCGGATGGGTGACCAAAAATGTATCATCTCGAACTCCTCCGTGCTTCGGAAGGCACGTGAAGCCGTTGGTCCCGGCTGCATTAGCAGTCGTTAACAACCACCAAATCGCACTGGGCGCGCGTGGTGGTTTATGGCCCGATATTCCTACCCATCCATAGGGAAGGCTCGTGCCCCAACAGTGGGGACATAAAATGAGCTGATAATGAATGATGAGGGAAGATACTTTTACGATTGTTAATAATCAGGGTGCAAAAAAATCAAAAAATCGGATTTTTGATAGGTATATATCGGATATATATCAGATATATATCCAAATAATTATTTTTAATTTGTGTGCAGAAAGAAACCATTTTGCAAGCCTTTTACTACTATAGTAGTTTTTATATTAATATTGATTACATATTAGGCATTCCTTTTGTTTAAGAAAGTAAAACAAGGCTGAATTAAGCCGTTTTTTTCTTAAGTTTGTAATTATTACTCTTACAATAATCAAAAAAATACAACATACTTATAATAATTATCTTATCACTTAAAAAGAAATAAAAAGTTGGCACATCACAAAACATCCTTAATGATTTTCATTAATTATTTATAACTATTATTTAAAAAATCTTTTCTTAGTCTAAATTATATTAACTGAGATCACTCTGTTTTGAATCAGTTGGTTCTTCTTTTCAGTCTATAAATGCAGTTCTTACAGTTCTTAGACAGTTGTTTTTAGGGTTCCGTACCCAAAGGGTAAAACGGAACCCTATTACTAAGACTCCGCCGCCGCCGTCCGTCCGTCTGTATGTCTGTCCGGCTGTCACCAGTCTGTATCTCATGAATCGTGATTGTTAGACACTTGAAATTTTCACAGATGATGTATTTCTGTTGCCGCTATAACAACAATACTAAAAAATAGAATAAAATAAATATTTAAGGGGGCTCCTACACAGCAAACGTGATTTTTTGCTCGTTTTTGCCCGATATTGATAACGGCAACAGGTAGACGCTTGAAATATTCACAGAATATTAAGTTATATATTCACTTTAAAAATAATTAATAAAAATTAAAATAAAACAAATATTTAAATTCAAAAAAAAAAATCAAAATTCATAATGAACTTGGCCGGTTTTTTAATTACTATCCTCTATTAATATATACTCTAAATCCTTACCTAACTAGTAAGGTAACAGGGACAGTATAAATCTAAAATCAATAATTAATTTCTTCAAAATCCTTTATTTTTCCTCAAATTCCTTCATTCTAACTTTTTTATTTAGGTATAAGGCAAAGGAATCTAGCCCATTCAAACTTTGTCTTAAGAAAATAGTTAAGTTTTCTGAAACTTATAAAAATGGATATATATCAATGATTTTTATCAAAAAATCCATTGATATATATCGTGATATTTATCATGATATATGTATATCCATTGATATATATCCTCGCACCCTGTTAATAATTTCAGTTTTCAAAATAAAATGCATATTATGTAACTATACCCAATAATCTCACTGCATTTTCATACACTTTAAACCGTTTCTCTCTCGCTTGGCGGCAGAAATATGTATGATAGCCATTCAAACGGGTATTGGTCGGGAACCCTCATCTATCAGCTCCTTTTTATTAATTGTTCACGCACGTAAACACGCTTTTGTGAATTTAAAGATTCAGCTTACTATGGTCTCTTTATTTCAATCCAGAGTAGGTCGAATATGGACCTTTTCATCATAGTAAACAGTAAAGGTTGAACTAACTTTTGATCTTAAATTAGAGATCATGGAAGACACACATAGATTAACAGTAGCACTTAAGTATCATACCTACGTTACCATAATAGTAACTCAATGTTAAATCAACTTTGTATCGGAATAGGCGATCATGGGTTCTGCCATGTACGAACTAGTCATCATCAGCTCATTTTTTGTCCCCACTGCTGGGGCACGAGCCTGACCTATGAATGGATAAGGAGAACGGGCCATTAACCACCACGCGGGCCCACTGCGATTGGTGGTTGTTAACGACTGCTAATGCAGCTGGGACCAACGGCTTAACGTGCCTTCTGAAGCACGGAGGAGCTCGAGATGATAAATTTTCGGTCACCCATCCGATGACCGGCCTTTGCGAAAGTTGCTTCACCTCAGCACTCGCAGACCGGGCGCGTTAACCACTGCGCCAACGAGCTCCTCCTCCTACGAACTAGTAGACATTTATTATTAGCTTTTATAGAAATCTCCTCAAAGATGTGTTTAATGTAACGCATTTGCTATTCGGACGCTGTTTAACTCGTAGCTTACTGTGCAGGTTGTTGAGATAGGGCGGCCAACCCTTCCGTTAATGTATTCTGGCCATTTCTCTCCTTCTCCCCCGGGCGCCCGGCTCGCGCTAGGCCCTAGATTAAATTTGTACCCCTTCTGTGTATCATTACTTTTTGTTCGTCGTCGTGCCGGCTAAGCCGCATTACCGAATTTCCCTCTTATCTCACGCCCCGAGTTCGGAGTTTAAACTTTTGGAAGCAATCGGGAACAGCAAGTTGCAATTCCATTTGTACGATATCGCTTATCGCTTGTTGAAGTTTTTAGTAAGGGTCATCATTTGTTTACTGTACGATAAATATTTGGTGGAGCTCGTTGTCGCAGTGTCTTGCGCGTTTAGTCATTTGGTTTAGTTAGTAATAGTAAATTTACAAGTTAAGAGCGATTACGCCGCACACTAGCGCCATTAATGAAAAAAAAACATATCTATCTGTAATTAGAGATAGAAAATCAAATTATGCTCAACAAACTATTTGAATGAAGTAATTTAGCATATTTACGTCACCCAATGAACACCTCACATGTTATGGTTTAGTTAAATAAGACGTTACGGCCACTTTTATCTATAACGCCTTATTTAACTAAACCATAACATGTCAGGTGTTCATTAGGTGACGTAAAAATGCTAAATTACTTCATTCAGATAGTTTGTTGAACATAATTTGATTTTCTATCTATAATTACTATGTTTTTTTTTTCATTGGCGGCGCTAGTGTGCGGCGTAAACGCTCTTAAGCAACTTTCGAAATGTCGGGTGATCGAATGGGTAAACAAATAAAAACTACTTAGTGGGTCGCCCGCAAAAGGTAGGTATGTATGAAGCTTAACTTCTGGGTTCCCTTATTCTGTGCCGCTGCGGCCACCTTCCTTACTCAGTAATTCCTGTGGTAATCGGTTGCCGTCAGCTCGATTATTTCCGACGACGTTTCTATTGGACATTCACTCGATTTATTAGCCCTATTGTCGATTTGCATTAAGTATGGTAAGAAATTTGGATCGTAGAAGTGTTGTACAATTTACTATATGGATGTAAACAGTCCTGTGAATAAAAGAAATAATACAATTACGTTAACAAGTTGTATGGGAATCGGTATAACATCTTAGGTCAAGTGGATATGGGGAGCCAATTTTGTTTTCACTGTTTTTACGATGTAGTTTTTTGTTTTCACTGTTTTTACGATGGTTTCTACGATGTATTAAAAGTTACTTAAATAGATTGGTAAAGTGTGTTATAACTGATTAACGAGCTTTTCCAAGAGCAAAGAAAGTAGCGAGATACAGTTAAATTTAGCTAACCTATTCGGGTATCATCGAGAAAGTTGTTTGCATTCTGATTCCGTCGCCATCGTCATCCATCATCAGCTCATTTTATGTCCCCACTGCTGGGGCACGAGCCTTCCCTCTGAGTGGATAGGGAGAACGGGACATAAACCACCACGCGGGCCCGGTGCGGTGTTATTAACGACTACTAATGCCGCCGGGACCAACGGTTTTACGTGCCTTCCGAAGTACGGAGGAGCTTTATATAATAAATTTGTGGTCACCCATCCGATGACCGGCCTTTGCGAAAGTAGCTTAACATTAGCAATCGCAGACCGAGCGCGTTAACTACTGCGCCATCGAGCTCCTCAACATCACATAAATAAATCACTTTATACGTATGTATTATGTTATAGACTTATTATTATTTATCTTGACGCTTTGTGGCCTCCGAAACACTATAAACTTAACACTATAAATTTACTTACTCAACTTGATGATTACACTTCCGATGTCTGGAGCGGGCGGCGCGTGGCCAAGAGGCTTTTTGGCCACCTTGGCTTGTTGGGATCAGCTGGCGTGGCTGCTTGCTTTTTCAGTGTAGCGTTTTGGAAGAATGCCCGCATCTTAGATAACATTCATGGAAATTTCAGTAACATTCATGGAAATTACAAATTGTACAACATCTCATGTCTTTTCTAATAAGATTTGTAAAATTTTAACTCTGCCTGTAATGTAAAGAACAATTATTTTTCTTTGAAAGTGACAAAGCTTTAAATTCTTGCTCCCGGACATATAATGCGTCTGAACGAAACTTCCATTTCCTGGAAAAATGGTTCGGTTATTTACAGTTTACCATTCTAATATAACGTGCCCCTCCAAAGGCAATTCGCTTAGCATTAAATCACCACCTGACACGCCGTACGTTAACAAACGCATGTTGTTATCCTTTTGCACCCGAGCGATAAGCTCTCGATGCGATATTCGAAATATCATTTGGAATATATCATCCGGTAGCCCGCCAGCGTTTAAACGAGACTACAACACTGCTCGGAATTATTACGTCAGACGTAAAGCCATCTAAAACTCAGGTGCTAAACTTTTTGCCCATCACGAATACACGCTGGTGTTAAAATGTTGTTAGGTGCGCTCGCCGTGATTCGATGAATGAAAGCGCTATCCAAAATAGATTTTCCCTCCGTTATAACCAGAAATTGTACTGCGTTTTTTTGGGTTTATGTAAGCGCTGATCATTCGATATTCATTATTCGGTAATCGTTGGGTGGTGTTGAAACTTCGCTCAACAATGTTTTCACTAAAAGTGTACGCGTGCCAGCTTTGACTTGTCGCAACTTTGGAATTGTTTGTCCAACCGCGGTGGTGCCGTCTACATTTATTTGTTCAGCGTGGTTTTAATCAATAGGAGGTTCGCTATGCTCCACGGAGGGTCGAGTTACTGGAAAATTTTAAATCGCTTTCATCTCTTGAATATTTGTCGTGTTCGAAGTTTGGAATTACTTTATACCCATTGAAGCTTGGCAAAAGGCCTTATCGAAATTTCGCCGCCCGCGTTGCGGTTTTCTAACTGTTTAGGAGTTGAATAACTGAAATAAGCTCTCCCGGTACGCTGGCGGGTCACCATATTGCTTTATGAATGAAAATGCGACCTCGTTGTGGTTTTCTTTTTCTCTGGCGAATTTCCCATTGTCTAGATTAGCGTCGTACAGATAATTCTCGGCAGAGTCGCCGCCGCAGCCGCCGCCGGTCGGAAATTCGTCGCTACCCCAGCGGCGCCACCGCCCGCCGCGTAATAGCTTCTCTCGGTTCGTTTCTCGATTGTATCAGACTTAACTTTATTGACATTTTGTGTATTATGTTCTGTT
Organism: Eudonia lacustrata; assembly: GCA_947562085.1. Lineage (NCBI taxonomy): Eukaryota > Metazoa > Arthropoda > Insecta > Lepidoptera > Crambidae > Eudonia > Eudonia lacustrata. The sequence continues at coordinate 21,528,143 of OX387314.1, forward strand.
TATTCAAATGGATGTTCCTTCTCGACCGTTCGTTACACATGTAAATCTTGCCCTGGGCGCCAATGGCAATTTCCATGCCGCCGCTTACTTTATTTCGAAAAGTAATCTAATAATTACGTACCTTAAAGGATTTAGAAAACATCTGCGATATGTTTATTGAAAAATCCTTAAGAGTGTCTTTTAAAACAACAGGTTTTTAATCGCTTTTGTAGTAGAATCTAAAAAAATGTTTACCTTGAACTTATATGATATGCCTTTACTAGTTTCATGATAAGAAATTAGGCCGGTCCCCTATGTTCTAATAATGGCTGATATAATCCGAGCCGGGTCGATGTGTCCCGGCTCTAAGCCACCATTCGTCAACGTCGACCTCTGCGACCGTGTACCCGAACTACCCGGCCGAGATGCTCCCCTTAGCAACTGACGCCTTATGAAAAAATACACCGCTCCGTTAGCTTCGTCGACCCGTGTTCTCGAAAAAGGCCGCTTTTCATCAAATATCTGTAATGAAAACTCTTTACAAGGACCCAAGGACTCGTATTTTTGTTTTAGCCTAATGTCTCGTTCCTTTATTGGGTTTGTCTTAATTTTACACCCCAAGTAAGTAAATTCTGACCTAAAATAAACGCGAGTTGTCCGTAGTGTTTCATTCATTGTGTAGCGTTTCGGTAAACTTGAAAACACCAGTAGATACTTGTAAACCTAAAAATGAAATTACATTTTATTTAAACAGATAATTTATTTTCATCTAGATGGCACGAAACATAAATGCATGAATGAAAAGTTGGTAAAGTTTATTTAACAAAAATGCTTAGTTAGTAGATTTTACATTTCTAAATGTAAAAAAAAAAGAATCATCAAAATCGGTTCATAAACGAAGAAGTTATCCGCGAACACACATAAAAAAAATATAATATATACGAGTCGAATTGAGTAACCTCCTCCTTTTATGAAGTCGGTTAATAAAGTTATCCTTACTAAAAGTGTGTGTTGCTTGATCTTTTGTGAGTACATAAACAGCTTGAATATGTAAATATTGTAATAATATACTGAGTTCTAAAGCCGGTAGGCTTCCCAATTTCCGACGTGCTGGCGTGGCGCACCGCTCGGCCTTAGCCTCGGCTAAACGACACATTTTAATATTCATTAAAATTAGGCCGCCACCCTGACGACACGGACAAATATACATTTAGTAAGTCGTTTCATGATATTATCTTTACATAAAAAAGGTAAGTTAAATAATTATACATTTCATAAAAAAACGTCACAAGAACTCTCTCTTTAGATTTTCGGTTGCTAGGTTGGTTATCATGATTTACTAGGATTTGTTTTAAGGGTGCGCCAACCAAGAAAAGACAAAGTGTAGTCACGGTTAAGTTGATATATGATGAAACAACTATCGTATTACATAAACAAAATATAGTGTTTACAATTAGTCCGACCTATAATTGCATAACACACTATAGTTTTTTCTACAATATCATTTAAAGTTGGGTAAAACTCATGAAAACGAGTGGCGGCGTTTAGTCGATATCTTATAGTTTATCTAAATAATTCTACCTCTTTATGTCTAAACAATCACCAATGTCTTAACTACAAATCGTCCGTCTCACATTTTCGATTTATCAAGCGGTTTTTTTCAATTATTATTTTTCAAGTAAATACACGTTAAATTCCCCATACAAAATTAGTATGGCCGCGTGGCATCACATAAATATACCTAGACGAAGACATTTCAAGTAAAATATATGGCATTTGTCATTTACGGACGGCGCTTTTAAATATACCTATTGAATTGTAAAGATAGAATTGAATGTCCTCAAACGATTATTAAAAACTTATTGCTTTGTTTACTTAATGTTTCGCAATAATTATTGTCTTTAAGTTGTATATGTCAAAAACAGCTCAGCTCAATAATAAAGCGCATGTAAAAGCCGTAATATTCCGGCCGGAGTGAGGCTTGGCTGGTAAAGCTCCGAATTCCCGGGGCCAATCGGGTCGACGTTGATGGATCGCGGCGAGAAAAGAGCCGACAGATGACACCCATTGAGCTGAATTACCGATGCTGCCCGGCTCGGTATGAGCAGGAACAGCGCGTATCTCCGCTACGTTGACTGACATGCTTACCAGTAAAATTTGTAAAAGACGATGTCAGTTCTGTTTTAAACAGTGATGAATTTCTCATCTATTGTGTAAAGCTGTGGCTTGGGTTAGAATAGAAGCCACTGAACACTTAATTTATCTCTTGCTATGTTCTAGATTATTGTTGTTGGTGAAGTTACAATATCTCCTTAATGGGAAAATGCTTTGAGCAGTAGTTCCATATCTCGTAGAAAGTTACTATTAAAGTTAGTAGCTATTCCCATCGAAGCCTTTTTATAAATTAATCACATTAAGAAGGATTTTGTATCGATGTGAAATTGAATTAGGTAGGTAACTCTACAAAAATAAAAAAGTTCAATCTTCTTAAAAATTGTCACTTCAACAACGGTACACGTATTAAATAAAGCAATATTTTGACTACGCCTGTTACATTATACTTATATCTACATATATAAGATGAAATGACACAATTTTCATTATTCCAATCACGGTAAAAATAAAATTGATGGAATCATTTTTTCAATTAACCTCGGTCTGTTGCGCGTGCTCTGTTTGACGAATTTTATAAATGGACTAGCTGACCCGGCGGACTTCGTACCGCTTGACAGTTTCTATGACAACAAAACAAACAAATCGTATTTCTATTTATTTATCATTAAGCATTTTTTTTTTCTAGTAGGTAATGAATATAGCCTTTACTCAGCGCTAATGTAGCATTCTAATGTTGAAAGAATTTTTTAAATCGGTCCAGTAGTTTTTGAGTTTATTCGTTACAAACAAAAATACAAAGCTTTCCTCTTTATATTATTAGTATAGATATAGATAAATAAATAGCCTAGAATACACTCGAATAACAGCACTTGGATATTTTATAAGTTGACAATCATAATAACCGTTGCGCCATGCGCCACAAGTGGAGTATTTGTATGCTTTTGTTGTAAATCGGTCGATGGTCGCCGACGATGATACATCAATGTCACCGTCACGGTTTTCTGAAGAAAGACGCCTGTCTGGTTGTATATGAATAGCTATGAGCGTAAATTTAAATTGGCGATTTTTTACAAAATAATTAACAATACACATTGGACGACTGTCCACAATAGTTATGACGTTGAAGAATTGTTTAGGGCATTGCATTTTTGAAACCTTTGAAATACAAAATAATTGATGCAAGTCACACAGTTGTCGGCGGTGACAAAACTCAGCAGGTTTTTGGTACAGGTTGTTAAGTTATTCTATTAATTTTCATTGTTCTTGCAGGAATTAGTATGAATTCATTCTGGCAGTTGGTATTAGTGTTCTGTATCTTCATTTTTATCTAGGCATGCAAAGGAGACCTTTCCATATGGGCCCCCGTGGTACCGAGGTACACTTTATTTTATAATATTCTCTACATTATGCAAATACACCTTGTGATATAATTTTTTTATAAAACTTGCCGAAACTAGATTTTTTGGAAAATAAAAAAAATCGTCAAAATGGTCCTAGAAATCGTAAACATGAAACGAAACGTGCAAAATATGACTGACAGTGACATCTGTGTCATAGCGGTTTGTGGTGTAAACATTGTGGTTTTTTTTTAAGTTTCACAAATAATATTATAAAACAAATACGTCCAAAACATAGTTAATATTAAACGGTTTTCTACAAACTCACATAAATAATAAACATAGATCGTGCGTGCGTGACCGTATTATTTTTTGCTGAACCAAAGCCGCTTTTATGCAGCCATAGAAACTTGTTTACTTTGCTCTACAGATCCCGGATTCAAATCCGGATAGAAAACATGATTGTGTGATGAAAACGAATGTTTATATCATAGAATCTAGTAGGTACTGAAATAATTATTTAGAAAGGTCCACACTTACACGGAACCATAAATGCTAATAGAAACAAGAATGTTCATGTTTACTACAGTTGACCAACTTGATTCATAAGCAGTCTTTCTAAACAAGACTTATTGTCAACCAACTGACACATCAGTAATGCTTCTACAAAGTCCTTCCCAACAGCACAAGCAGTTGTGTAGTAGTCTATCTTTTACATCAAACCTATACGTATTTCATGTCATAATAACCAATTGTATTGATTTTAAAAGCAACACAGTTCTATAATGACATAGAGATGGTTGAGCACACTTTAGATGGCAATGTAAAACATTAGTTTGTTTGTTGGAATAAAACAATGAGTATATTTTTTAATTTCTTTTATTATGTTTCTTTATTTTCTACATCTTCTCTGATTAATATATCATCAAGGAGGGATGCTGGAGCAGTTATATTTTGTTGGTATCGAGCCCACCTCATATACCACACAATGGTCATAACATGAGCACAGCAACCCACTGTACGTTTTCCTATTATACATTACAGTAATAACCGTGAATTCTGTGCTCCCAACTATTGTGCTGCATATTTAACAATATATATGTATAATATGTTCGACCACTACGGTGCCTTGACAATAATCACAGATACACATTTCATTTTCAGAATGTGGTATAAGGAGAGGCTCAATATCACGGCATACTTCAATTCCAAATGTTCCATTTGGTCTAATGTGCTTACCATAATATGAGCGTGCCTGCTTAATTTGATAAGTTCCCAGTGCAAATAATATTAAATCCGATTCTGTCATCACTGGAAACTCATTCAATAGTAGTCTTCAACATTTATATTGTCAAAAAGAGCTCTCCTTCTATTAATATTATTTTCTGTAATATACTCTGCCAAAACATTTGGTTGATCTAATCTGCTTAGGGCACTTAGGGCAATTTAGGGCATCTGGTCTATCTGTGATGGGTAGATGGAATGCATTTATCGTGGCCCCTGCTATTCGGAAATCAGTTATTAGATGGGTAGCAGCATTATTATTTAAATAATTCCATTTTTTTCATTTTATTTCATGAGTAAAATAAGAAGATCTTTTGAATCGGGATCCAAAATAATAGCGCAGGTTATCGGGAATCGTCAATATAACAATAGCAGCCACGTTACGGGGCGGGGGTACCGAGGTCCAGTAGATATCGCCGAGTCTTCAGATTCAGATAAAGGAGAATCCAGGGAGAATAGCCGAGTCAAATAATCAAAGCAATACAGATACACACGAAAAACACTCCAGCCAGAGCCAGTAAACACCGAAACGGAATGAAAAAAGGTTAATCTCAATATGTCATGACTGACAAGTCACTGTCTTTTTAATTCGTTCGTTACAGCTCTGGCATATAGTATTTTTTAGCAATTTCTTCTGGGTGACAAAATAATCAAACGCACAAAATAATTCGAAATAGTTAAAAACACTTATTTTTGTTATTTACTTTACTTTATCATTTACTTGCTAAAAATCGATAAGCTTATGTAAAAATAATGTATTAAAAGACTTTTATCATAAAATTAGTTGTGCCTGAGAGTAAGCTAACGAAACGCATCAGACAGCGAGGGAGTTGTGCTTGCCAGTTAAATTAATTCAATGTTGCAAGTCGTCATAATCTAATGATGTTTTTGGGTGGTACAAATTGAATAAAAAATATGATATATATATTTTTAGAATCTACGATTTTTTCCCTACATTTCTTCGATACCTTTGAATCTTAGGTACATTCGGGGCCCTTGTTGTATGGGGTGAGGAAAGGTCTCCTTTAGTAGCTCTTTTATAGCCCGTGTAAGACAAGCAAATCTTTCAGTCATATACTTTTTTAATAGTTAAGCTAACTAATTAACTGGCATCAAGTCGCGATTTAGTACTTAGTTTTTGTTCTATGTTTGTGATTATTCAGTTTTATAGTCAGAAATAGAAATTTATAGAAGAATATACTTTCAGTCTGAGTTTACACGCAGTAGGTAGATAATTTATTGGTCGTAAACGTAGATGCCCGATAATGCGTGTTTATCGTTAGCTAATTACAGTTGTTTCATATTTCAGTACCGGTATTGCTTCTCTTGTCGGTATTATGAAAGATTAAACTAAAAAGTATACACGTTTTTAAATTTTCTGTGATTTTAATCTCTTATCGCTCCTTTTGGTAATCCCCGAAAAAGACTAATAATTTTTTTGTATCTCAGTGTTACATTACATCCTCGACATTATATTTTTTTGAGATCATTGTGTAAAATAATTAAATGGTTATTTAAAATGTGTTTTTATGTGCTTTTGATCGGATTAGGTAGAGTTTTTTGACATACCTTTGCAATGTTAGCATATCATGGATAATCTTAAGCAAACTTAGTTTTTTCCAAAATTTGGATAAAACAAAGTATAAGATTTTTGAAAATAATCTCCAGTAACGATCACCTAAATCACACCTTGATAGTCTGACGTGCAAAAGAGTTGAAAGTGTATTTTCTCTTATTATTTTATCGGGTTATCCATACTATTGATAACGTTATGACGCAATTCACAGAAAAAACTATAGCCACACCTATTGCATGAATTTCTATTGGATACACGCCATTATATTGTAAATTATCTCGCTTATCGACCGAATTAACTCCCTGTTAGATTGTAGGACGCAGGTATCAAAAATACCTAACTTGGATGTTTATGCAGTATTGTTCAAACATGTATTGGTGTTTTGAAATTTTGGTTACTATGGTAAGATATTATACTCTGTTTGTATGCTTGATGTATTTGTAACGATAGATATTGCATTTACCACGAACGAACTGTACGTTAGTTCTGTTGTCGTGGTCAATCGGGGCCAGTCGTTCTTGTATCTTCCTCTTTGGATGTAGATTACAGAGTTTTCATTTAAAACTTATCTTGGTTTACTATGCGGGCGATTTCTTTACATTTGCGTTATTCGGTTGCTGTCAATCGACGATAGACTTTCCTGTTCCTTCATCTTAGATGTTGACATTTCATTCAAAACTTAAGTAGCTATGCTATCCGGTACACGCAATGTGCCTTTTTAAGAAATCAGTTCTTGAATAAACTCTGTCGGTGCTGGTTTACGAAGTTTTTTGTTAGGCAAACATTCGGCCATGGCATTTGGGTGCACAGCTGCGGTGCATCCGGCATTACGCATGCGCACACCGCCACGCACTATGTGACGACAGTGCGTTGCACTACAAACACAAGTGTTTTGCCACACACAGTAAGTGAAGTAAGTATTTGGAAAGGCTTTTGTGCCTTTTGTTAGATGTTACACACCTGACTTAATGTTTGTCTGTCAAACTTTTTATCCTAATGAAGGTTTGATAGTCTGGATGGCTACCATGCCTCGTAATCAGCAATGCGCAAGATGTCCCATGATTTTCAAGCACTGTTAATTGCTTTTTTCCGGTGCAGCTGCAAGTTTTAACATTTTAGGAATCAAGCAAAATGGTCAGGATTGACAAGTAAACAGTACTTAATCGTTTCCAGAATTAAAACTGTGCGTACCTTCTAGCTAGACTATATTAGACAACAGATTAATCAAAAATACGCTCGCCGTTATGCGTTTACTAGGAGTGGGGTTGAATCGCAGCCCTTCACAAATGGTAACTGCGGCGTAGGGGCGCAGCATTAGCAAGGATCCGGTGATTATTGCCAACAAAGACATTTATTTATCGACAGATAAAACGAATACAAGCACAAAATCCGTCGTTGTTGAGATCATTTTGGGGAAGGCCCACAGACCAAATTAATATAGGTCTGTGGGAAGCCTTTGTCTAACAGTGGACGTGTTTTGGCTGAGATGATGAAGATGATGATGACAGAAATTATAATTTTTATTTCAAGACTAGTGGCTGCTCGCGGTTTCACCCGCGTGGTTTCCGTTCCCGTGGGAATATCTGGATAAAAAGTATCCTATGTGTTATTCCCGGTTATAAACTATCTGTATGCCAAATTTCATCCAAATCCATTCAGTAGTTTTTACGTGAAAGAGTAACAAACATCCATTCTTACAAACTTTCGCGTTTATAATATTAGTAGGATTATCATGATTGTGCTGTTATAGCAATAATAATCATGTTCATACAGAAAACGTATTAAGTTTGTTTTTATATATGATTTTACATCAGTATACCTAGTCTAACGGTGCTATGGAGATTGAAGAACCAAGATTTCTTGCATTCAGACCGAGTATCTATCTCTTTGCATGGCTACCGAGATGATTTATTCATTCTTCAATAGACAGTCGCAAATCCTATGTAACCGATAATTTTCTATCAGAATCTGACATTTCTATTCAAAAGGAAAAGGCATCATTGAAATCTTTGAATATTCCATTTAAGATTTAGGGCTCTAAATACGCACATTGTACCTTCACTCCGAGGTCACCATGGTAGAATTTTGTGTTGAAAGGTGCCATGAAAGCTTTAAGATTGAATAGGTATTATATCTGTTATTCAAATTAGATCACCCGTCCGTAGATCGACAGCGTAAATCGGTATTCGGATATACAATTTTCTTTATGGTATTTGGTTTAGTGACACTACTTCAAGTAATCTACCTACTTGAAATAGCTAAACTTTTAACGTTTTCTGTCATATATATTTTTGTTATACTATTATAACTAACGTTTATAATTACGATTATAATTTATGAAATCAAAAATCAAAATATTTATTCGTATTAAATGCGGTACATAGAACCTTTAGCATTATATAATACCTATAAGAAGATAGAAGTACCTAATAGCATTTAAAAGGTCTTGAGAACCATAAATATTGGAAGGTGTAATAACCCAATTTTGATGAGATATGGTCACGACCAACTGTTGGTGCACCATTGTGTGATCGATCAAATAGAAAACGCTTAAATTTTCCTTATTTTTTTACACACGCTAAGTGTTAGTTATACCTATAACAAATGTACCTTAGCTCTATCTTCATAGGGTTCACTTTCTATATCACATTAGAATTGTGACCATGTCCGTCCCTTTTTTATTAGGGTTCCGTACTCAAAGGGTAAAACTCCGTCTCCGTCCGTCTGTTCGTCTGTCACGGCTGTATCTCATGAACCGTGATAGTTAGACAGTTGAAATTTACACAGATGATGTATTTATGTTCCCGCTATAACAACAAATAAAATAAATATTTAAGGGGGCTTCCATACAACAGACATGACATTTTTGCCGTTTTTATAGATAATGGTACGGAACTCTTCGTGCGCAAGTCCGACTCGCACTTGGCCAGTTTTTATGTTTCTTTTGTAACGTCGACAACACAAAAAAGGTATTTTTAGTCAATTGTATTAATTTGATAATTGGAAACACTTTAATTGAATTCAATGACTTAAAACATCAAAGTTCATAGTATGATACTTATCATCGCAAATGGTTTTAAATATAAAGGTGATGGCTCTGGATCGCCTTAAAATTTTCAAACATTTGAAAAATACGTTATTTCGTAAATAATTTTAATAATAATTTTAAATTAATATTTTATTTTTTTATAACTGTTTTCTCAGAAGTGTCCGTCATGAAACTTAGTTCTCATGCAAAATACAGGCAATTCATTAGGTACTAGAAAATGAGTTTTCCTCTGCAGTTAATTTTTAAAGCGAGCAATATATGGACGCAGAACAATCATTTACCTCAAGGCTTTTTTAAAAGATTATTATGAATGTGCTTTTAACATATCTATATCTATACTAATATTATAAAGAGGAAACCTTTGTATCTTTGTATGTATGTATGTATGTTTGCAACGATATCAAAAACTACTGGACCGATTTAAAAAATCCTCCCGTGCGAAGCAGGACGGGCGCTAGTTAATAATAGTTCTGTTAGCCCATCCAGTAAAACTAATACGCTTGTTAATAGGTATGGCTTCACGTCAGAAGTCAGTAGTCTAACGGAGCTATGGGGTATTGAACCACGGTATCTCGCATTCAAACCGAGCATTAGTCCCTTCGGCTACCGACGCTTCCAAAAGGTCACTTCATCATCATCATCATCATCATCATCATCATCATCATCTTCTTCATCATCAGCCTATACTAGTCCACTGGTGGACAAGGTCACTTATTCATGAGGATTTCATCATCACCAGCTATCCCCACTGCTGGGCCACGAGCTTTCCCTATGGATGAATAAGGAGTACGGGCCATAAACCACCACGCATTAAGATTTAATCACTAGTAAAAAAATACAATCTGTCCAACCATGTAACCGCATGGAGCGTGAAGAATAACAAAAGAAAATTGTCCGTTAATGAAGTGACAACTGATCGCTGTTCCGACAACTGCGAGGTCAAGGTGACAGCCGCGTGCTCCGACCAGAAATAGATGCGTCTCCGGCAATATCCACTTACTGGCCCTTTTGGGGCTCTTCACTTAGACTGGGTTGTCTTGTTCGGGGGTTTTGTTGATTGTTTTTGAGGTTACAACCGCCTTTGTGATCTTTGGGTTAAGGTCACCGGTGTCAGACCCAGAGGTGTCCTGGGTTCGATTTGTAATGGCAAATGTTTTTACTCGGTTTGGTTGGTGGTTGGGCTTTTTTAAGTCCATCTGGGTGACTGGTTGGCTGGCCTGACGTCTCGATGTCACCATCTTATATCGCAATTTCGCAATAACATCAATGTTCCTTCATCCTTCATCAGCTCATTTTATGTCCCCACTGCTGGGGCACGAGCCTTCCCTTTGGATGTACAGGGAGCGTTCTCCATAAACCACCACGCGGGCCCAGTGCGGGTTGGTGGTTGTTAACGACTGCTAATGCAGCCGGGACCAACGGCTTAACGTGCCTTCCGAAGCACGGAGGAGCTTGAGATGATAAATTTTTGGTCACCCATCCGATGACCGGCCTTTGCGAAAGTTGCTTAACTTCAGCAATCGCAGATCGAGCGCGTTAACCACTACGCCATCGAGCTCCTAGACATCAATGTTAGTAACATTCATATGTGGCCTGACAGAGATAAGATATCCAGTGGCTCAGTAGTTAACGATTCTGGGTGAAATGCGCTTCCACCTATATCATCGCTTAACATTAGATGCGGTGAAGACCAAGGACTTTACTGTAAAGAATTAGAAAAAAAAATACAGTTTATTTGTGGCTTTTTTGTAAATTTCGTGATGGTAGTTATTAAGTTAGACTTTTATGAGCTACCAACCAATGCACGCAATGTATCGCATTTGGTCACCCATCAATTGTCAAACCTTTGCAGAAGTTTCAACACTATTTCTTGTACCTACTATAAGAATGGTGTTTTCTAACATACAAAGTGGGCTTTGTCACATTGATTTACATAAATTAGGGTCCAGTTAGGGTTAAGGTTTTATGGCACTTAATAATAAATCACAAGAGACACATAAACCTCATCGCCGATCACGTTGTTGCCAAATTTCCTCGTTAATTATGATTTCGGTTACACAAGCAATGTTCAATCTGGCATTTGATAACGTCGTCGTCGTTAAGACAGACTATCTGCATACCATATTAATCATTAACGCCGCCACTTTGGTCCGATAATGACTTGTACGTGATCTGTTTTGATCACAAATTGCTGTGAATGACTGATGGCACGCACGCAATAACGTTACTGCATTTCATATGTAGAAAAGGGGTTTGATATGACATTTCTCCGAAATTGCAATGCAAGAAATTTTATAACTTATGATGCTACTTGGTTCTTGCCATTTTTGATCCCGTTCCATCCCCGTGGCATAGCAGAAGTTGTACTAGATTTTTAGTGGGTAGACCTCCCCTCTCCTCGTCCAGCTTTTAGTACCTGGACGAGGGTATAGAGGAGGAGTGTCCCACATAACCCTGTGTCGCCCCTAGCTCCAATGTATGCCTAAAGCATTTAAACTAGTAAAAAAAGTTATTGTACACGATTATTATCGTTACATGACAGTCGTTAAACCCCACCAATCCGTATTTGGCTAGTTTGTTTGTTTTGTTGACTGAACAATCTTCGGAGGTGTTCTGAAGGAGATGGCATCACGCAACGTGTCCCTGTCTGTCCCCTACTAGATTCTCCACGGCGTTTGAGTCGGTGGACGAATGCAGAATACCCGAGTCTAAAGGAAGAGGTATTTTACTTAGATCACAATCAAATATCATCCAGGCGAATATCACCTGGGCTGTTCAACTTGAGGAGCTCGATGGCGCAGTGGTTAACGCGCCCGGTCTGCGAGTGCTGAGGTTAAGCAACAAAGGCCGGTCATCAGATGGGTGACCAAAAATTTATCATCTCGAGCTCCTCCGTGCTTCGGAAGGCACGTAAAGCCGTTGGTCCCGGCTGCATTAGCAGTCGTTAACAACCCCTACTCCGCACTGGGCCCGCGTGGTGGTTTATGGCCCGTTCTCCCTATCCATCCATAGGGAAGGCTCGTGCCCCAGCAATGGGGACATAAAATGAGCTGATGATGATGGTGATGATTCCACTTAGATCACGCAACCTGCTAGTATGTGGTATTTTGTTCTCAGGGCGTACCTACTTGTTAAATAAAACATCGATAGAAACACGGGAGGTGGACCTCGGCTCGGGTTGACCGTGTCGTGGATTTAAACAAATGAGTTACTACTCGAATTTAATATTTATATTTGCATTTTCCTTCTGCTTTCGATAAGATGATATACTTAGTAAGCTCAATTCGCATGGTGTAATTTTGATAATGTGGGGGGGGGGGTGTAGCGGCGCGTGCTTCAGATAAGCGAGATAGCGGGGCTCGGCAGACTGGCCAAGGACGGGCGCGTTTAAGCTGTCTTCACACAGGACGCGGTTATGCGGCGGTAGCTAAGCCGCCATCGAGTCGAACGTCTCGCAGAATCTAAGCAGGGATACGCTTGCGGAATCCTTAGGGGACTGTCCAGTCATACGTTTTGATTATCATCAGTTTTCAATCCGGGAACGCTGTGTAGGCCACAGGTGTTAGATGCCTAACAACAGTAAATTCATTTAAAGAAAAAGGAAGATGTAATACAATACTTACTAACTACCTTTCTATATTAATTAGTATCTACTAGGGGCTAAGTTCGATTAAGAATTATGACATCCAATGTGTCAGTTGTCAAAGCCTTGAAAGAATTTCTCATTGCATTTGGTAAATAAAAAATGTGTGATACACGTATCAGAAAGGCGAAAATAAGACTTACCACACCCCACCACCACATTCGTAGAAAATCATAAGATAGTGGTTCAGGCTGTTCAAGCCCGACCTGTAACCGCGTTATCTGTGCCAAAGACACGCATCTCTTAGCCCATCCCATGGTCCACGGTCTGGCGACCTGGCCAGATCGTCTATAAATAAGCGCGATAGTCGCTCGGCGTGTCCGGCCTAAAAGGGCGCCTTTAGACAGCCGTATTAATTGCCGGATTTAGTCTTCCTTATTTACAACCGTGCTGGTAGAGATAAAAAAGGTTTCGTCAATTATGCTTAATGTCACCATAGAAATACCTACGTATAAAGACTGACTAGTACTAATTATACAATAATAGTACGTAAACTCAACTTTAAGCACAATAAAATATCTATTTTTTTAGTGTTGCATGGTTGGATAATTATGCAAAAACTAAGTATTTTTAAACGTCCCACTGCTGGGCTCAAATCTTCATACATGAACTTCAAATAACACTATGAGGAGATTATCATAATCCACCATAACGTCCCAACTCTTAATTCAGATTGCTACAAATAAATAACAGTAGATTTTCTTATAATTGTTGCAGGTTTTTAAATAAACACGTCTAAAACAAAACCTATGTCGTTATCGTGTTTTTTGTTTGATACCGAGTCCGAAACATTAATAGTACATTTAGTATGAAATTAAAGAAGGGCCGCCGCAGCGCGGCAGGCGCTTGGCGGACGAGTTATCTCGTCCCTTCCCAGCCTGAGGTCGCCATGGCCTCCACAGCCCTCCCCCTTGTTATGTCAAAGTGTGAGGAGTCCCCCCGACGACGGTCCAACCAGGATTTTTTGCATGTGGGCGAGATGGAAGTGAATTTTTTCTTTTCCAAATATTTGTAAAAAATAGGTAATGGATAGACATGGCATGTAACAAGATTCATAAAAACAATATTTCTTTCCTTTTTATGTATGCTATTTCTAATTTTATTTCGATATTTCTAACTTTTATATTATGTGACAGACATAACGTGTCTTACAGAACAGCTAGGATAAGTCCCGGACAAAACTTAATCTATTTATAAAAAGGTAACACACTTAAAGGGATCTCTTACAAATGCTTCGTTAGAGACGATATTTTACAAAATTAGCAAATCAAGCAAGCCAAAGCTTATCGATAAAACTCCTCCGCTATGTGAAATCACGTCCCATTCAAAGATTATGAAAAGGTGTGATTGATTTTCTTTCGTTTTCGTCCAATACATTTCGTCGATTATTCACGTTTCAATCCAGTTGCTGACTTTGACTTGAAAAATATGAATACAATATTCTTTTTAAACAGGTTCGTTAATGGATATCGAGAATGAGGCTGCCAATAACTTTGATTCATAGGGTAATTATTGCTTACAATTGGTAAGTAATTTTATACTACTCGTATAACATGGCTATGTTAGTGTGGATACTAAAGTTAAGGTACAGTCGGCAGCAGATCAACCTACCCAAATCTGTCAAATTTCTCCAATGAATATTGATCCTTATAACCAAACAATAAAGTTCAAAATTGATTGTAGAAATTTGACAGTTTTGGGTAGGTTGATCTGCCGCCGTGCGTACAATGATTGCCTTATTGCCTAGATTTTAGTAGATATATGTTATAATTTTAACCTTTTTACCGCCAACAACTTCTATAGAAGTTCGAGATTTTCGTGCCGTCCACGCCAGCACTTCTATAGAAGTTCTTCTTTGTACCTACTTTATTAAAATACATTTATACGTTGGCGTACAGCGGGACATCGCGTGCAGGATAGTTGGGCGGTGAAAAGGTTAAAGTTAACGTAGGATTCGTTATTTTAAAGTATGGTTGGCAACCCTAGTTTCAAGGTAGGTTTAATAATACATTTTAAAGGAGTCTCGTAAAAACAAGTAGATCCTCGGTTTGACCATCGATCATGAGTCGCCTATGTAACCAGTCACAGTCTATGTAGGTCAGTCTCGTAATTAATAAAAGTAAGGGTTTTCATCTGTTTTCATCATATGTCATGAACGGTTAACGGTCTCGTGCCTAATAAACCCACCGGATGCAGACACGGAGGTCCTAGGTTCGATTCTCAGCAGGTGTTTGTCCCCGCCCGATCCTCTAAATGCCACTACTCATTTACAGAATACACTAAACATGCACACTAGTTTAGGCCCAAGACACCGTGCTCGTAGAACAAGGGTACGTAGAACCGGTTCACACGCGCTCTATACCGGGTACAGACATGTAGTCATCAGTTCTCTCCTCCTCCACGGCCCGGTCTACCCGAGCCGAGGTCCGTGCCTTTAGAGGCGTCCTCGGGTGGTTCCGCTCCCCGATTCGATCCGAACCCTTCGGAGACTCTAGTAGGGCACGGGGATGCGCACTTTTAAGTGTGCGATGCCGTTCCCTCTAGAAATCTTCCGAAGGTGATTCGTTTCAACACGGCTTGAGGTACCCTTTATGTACCTCGCCGCCTCTAAACAGCCCGGTGACGCTGAAAATGCCGTTTGAGGCGTACAGCAATCTCTCTCTCAAAAAAAAGGTGTTTGTTTTTATAGTTTAAGCTTGTGTTGAGTCCAGGTGGTTTCTGTTGAATTAAGTACTAAAACTTTCGCATTTAAATCAATATTGATAGATTTGAAATCCACACAGAGATATAGTCAGTTATTCAATAGCTGAGAATTTTCGTTGAAGTGCGCTTCAACCTTCGGCCTTATCGCCCAAATTAAGCATGATTATTATTATTGATACGGCTACCATAACACAGTATTATCGATTACTATGCCATTCAGCACTTAATCCAATATGATTAGCTTAATGAGCCGTCGGTTGCAAAGGGTCATTGACATTGATAGTCCGCCGCATAACATTTCATTTATTATTTTTAGAACTGATATTGAAAACGTATGAAGGCATAACCACAGGAAGCTAACCTATTGTTAATATTTAACTACATTTTTGTTTAAATATTTCGTAAGCAATACCTTTGCGTTAATGTTAATGATTAGATAATTCATCATCGCCATTTTTAAGCTTGTTATTGTTCACTGCTGGGTAAATGCCTCCTGTTTCACACACCAACTAAGTCGGTTCGACCCTTATTATGATCCTTTCTACTTCCCCCCAGCCCCGTCCTGATAATATCATTTGACCATCACTTTTACTTATAGTACCTAAAATTATTCATATTAGCGAGTAACATATATTATAACGCCTCGGTGGCCGAGTGGCAGAGTGCTCGGTCCGATACCCGAAGGTCCCGGGTTCAATTCCCAGGTCGGGCAAAATGTATTTCGGATTTTTCGATGCATAGCCCGGGTTTGTGATCACCAACCCGCATTTGGCAAGCGTGGTAATTAAGCCATTACCCATCAATTGTAGCGATGACTTGATTTCAATGATGGAGGCCTTTGCCCAGCAGTGGGACAGGTATATGCTGTTTACTACTAAGTAACAAAATTTATAAAATACAGTGAAAAAATTAAACGCCTACCCGACCCAGCCAGGAATCGAACCTGTGTCTTCCGCAATCCGGGCGGCTGCACTGACCGCTATGCTACCGGGAAGGCTGACGTAAGCGCTGAATTTTGTCACTGCTTTTTTTTTTGAGTGCTAATAGCGACGCCACAGTGCGCCATCTATCCAACTGTTATTGCAACCGATGGCTATGCAGATTCATCTTTGCAGATGAAATACCACAAATTTGATAGCACAACGCTATAGTAATTTTTTACTGTTATATTTTATTATCATCATCATCATCATCATCATCATCATCAGAGTTCATAAACGTGCCACAGCTGGGCAAATTTCCTCAACATTGGTAGTTAAAGCCATAACACTTGCCCAACGCGAAATGTTGGCTTGGGTAGTAATAAGTTTAATGATAAGTTGGGCTTAACAGAGTAGAACTGTAAAATTTATTTAATAAATAATCAATCTTATGCCATCTAAAATCAAATCAAATAAAAAAAGTGTATATAAAAGTCTTCGAACAATTATTAAAGGTGTTACATTTTTAAAGGAACTCAAAACTTAGTCGCCCTTTTCGGACAAGGCAATTTTATAGCGAGCTTCCAAATTATTTTTTATTCAGAGTCACTTTTTTATCACCGTCCAAACCTTCTGAGATGACTCCCGTGATCGTGATCGTGACTCGAAAATAAAATTCAGCTGTTCCATACAGTTTTGTATGGAACAGCTGAATCTTATTTTCGGGTTAGGGAGTTGGTCCAATAGTAAGAGTTGTTCGTTTGTATCACGGGAGTCGTCTCAGAAGTTTTGGACGGTGATAAAAAAGTTACCCTGTATAAACAATATCTTTTCTTTTTAAAGATATTAATAATATTTCTTGTTGTAAAAAAGTCAAAAAGCCAAAAAGTTCAAAATTTATTTAAGTTCAAAGTCTATTGAGAAAATTTGGCAGTTTGTCATGGTAGTCTGATGTGTGTAGGCGTGTGCGTGTGGTGTGTACGTAGATATAATATGTATGTATCCGTACAGTTTCCTTAACGACATAGTACAGTTACGTCATCACCGAGCTCTTGCAGAGCGACCTGCACAAGATCATCGTGTCGCCCCAACACCTGTCCGCCGACCACATCAAAGTCTTCCTTTACCAGATATTAAGAGGTAAGTCTTGAACAGTCAGCACAGGAAGTCGCTGACCACCTTAGTGCCATGTCATAACAGCTTTAGTAGAAGTTGACAAACGCCTGTAAGAGTATTTAAGTTGGTTTGACAAAGTGCTAAATTGTTTAGCGGCTTACGATGTTGACTCTAAGTACTGTGATCAATTTATGTTATTACTAGCGGCCGCTCGCGGTTTCACCCGCGTGGTTTCCGTTCCCGTCGGAATATCGGGATAAAAAGTATCCTATGTGTTAATCCAGGTTATAAACTATCTGTATGACGAATTTCATCCAAATCCATTCAGTAGTTTTTACGTGAAAGAGTAGCAAACATTCATCCATACTTACAGACATTCGCGTTTATAATATTAGTAGGATGTTATTTCGCTTGTTGTAAGATTTCGCGGTTGGCCTCCAACGGGGTCTTATTAACATGATGTTGAGTAATAAATAAAAAAAAATAACGTTAAAATTTTAAGTTAGTTAAAAAATGTCATGTAGTACCTACCTACTATTTTAAAAGCATATTCATATTATAGGTATGTATGAACATTATACATACAATAACACTTCGCATAAATGGATATCGTACGTAGCTAGCTGACAGGTACCTACGTAAAGTTTTTTTTTTTTTCAATAATATTTCGAAACTCGTATATAGCCATTATTTTAATAATGGCTGCAAAATTTTCCACTCCAAGTTCCAATTAAACAATTGTAAAAAATCTTTTCAGACTTAACAATTGACAATCGAAAAGGCGCGTTTCCTTTGCAGGAAGGGGTAAACCCGCATTCAAAAAAAATTAGGGCATTGCCACGCAACTCCCGTATTCCAAAATAACCCATTTGTAAATATTTAAAATAAAATTTCAACGTGATCGTATGACAGTACAGTCAGTAACTTGCAACAACTAACCCCCTTACAAATAAACACTATTTAAGCATTTACTTAGTTAATCATTGTTTTGTCAACGTCACACAAACGTCGTTCTCAATTTGAGAAAAAGAGACAAAACAATGATTAACTAAATAAATGCTTAAATAGTGTTTATTTGTAAGGGGGTAAGTAAACAGTTACTAACACACTCGAAATCTCGTTAATACACCTTGTAATGTTAGCGCATTGTTGTATGTTCAATTGTAATTTTATAGTCCAGAGCACTGTAATTACTGTGCCGTTGATTGGTTTTCTGTTTTAAATGTTAAACGACTTCTAACGACCGACGACGCTGAGAGGTTAGTACCAATTGAATCTTAAAAGAAATAAATACTTTTATGTCCTACCGTTTCGCGATGCATAGCCCGGGTTTGTGGTCACCAACCCGCGTTTGGCAAGCGTGCTGATTGAGCCAATACCCATCAATTATTGTAGCGATGAATTGATTTCCTTAATAAAAAATAAAAAAATCAATGATGTAGATCTATGCCCAGCTGTAGGGCAGTATGTTGGCTACAATTTACTTAATTATAAAATTTATTATATAATTAAGTAAATTTATATTATTATATAATACTTAATAAGTTAAAAATTAAACACCCACCCGACCCAGCCAGGAATCGGACCTGGGTCTTCCGCATTCCGTGCGGCTGCACTGACCGCTATGCTATCGGGAAGGCTGACGTAAGCGCTGAATTTTGTCACTGCTTTTAATTTTTGAGTGCTAATAGCGGCATAGTGCGCCATCTATCCAACGGTTATTGCAACCGATGGCCATGCAGAGTCACCTTTGCAGATGAAATACCACAAATTTGATAACACAACACTATAGTAAATTTTACTTACTTACTTACGTCAGCCTTCCCGGTAGCATAGTGGTCAGTGCGGCCGCCCGGATTGCGGAAGACCCAGGTTCGATTCCTGGCTGGGTCGGGTGGCGTTTAATTTTTTCACTGTATTTTATAAATTTTATAAATATTAAATTTAGCTTCAGTGCAGCAATTAGCATTTGAAAATAAAGAGTAAAATTTACTTTATATATTAAAGTCTTTTAAAATAAGTAAACAATAGTCACCAAAACACTTGAAATAAAAGTGAAAACCTTTACAAAAGTTCTAAATACTTACAAGAATATATAAAAGCATTTATGACATCTTTAAACGTATCTAAAGGACCTCTGTGCAAGTATGTTTCAAGCAAAAAATGAGGGATATAAAAGGTTTAATTTAGCGATTTGGGCTTCTGTTTTTGTTTTTGTTCTACATAACTTTGTACTAACTGTGTGTTTTAATAAATATATTTCATTTTCATTTATTACAAGCTTTTATTCGAAAATACTTGGGTCTATATACCAAAATGTAAAGAATCGTCAGAAATTGTCACAATACAGTTAGTTGTTACTCTTAAACCAAAGCTAGAGATAAGATAGCCAGCCAGTGCCTCAGTAGTTGAGGGTTTCGGGTGAAGTGCGCTACCGTCTTGGGCCTTATCATCACTTAACATCAGGTTAGATGAACGCCAAGTGCGAGTGAGTGCCTACCCGCAAGGAATTAAAAATATCTTCACCATCATGCAGATACGTTGTTCTTGGTCGTCAACCTCATGGTCAAACTTAAACAAAAGTCGAAACATTGCAGGAATGAACAAAAAATTGTAATGAAATAAATTTGAGTTTTTTTTATGGAAAAGTTAATCTACGTAAATATGATTTTGCATGTTAATAGCTCGGACAGGTCATCGCAAAAACAGATATGGAAATAGAACAAGACTATGGAGTCGATACTTAAGATTATGATTATCTAAAGCGGATATTATCGTTATTTAACATATGACCTTCTTTAGTTGCATATCTGTCATGGTTTTGTGAAAGTGGTATTCTTGAAACAGTTTTGTTTTGTGACAATTTAAATTAGTACAATTATTTACATATGGTTAATTTATCAGACCTGTCTAAACTGTATCGGAGAATAAATAAAGCTGTTCTGACAAAGATGGCTTACATATTATGTGTCCAAACATTCATTTGATCAACTTACTTTATAATGAAATGAAATTAAAATAGTGAACAATATTAAACACGAATAATTAATAAAAACATCGGTTTGTTCCAGAAAATGCAGTAGTTGATGGTTGCATATTATGTTCAATACAACCATCAGCATTAAAAAAAATGTTAATGGAAATACATTCACAAACATATGGTGAATTTTGGGTTACCGTTATAAATGTAATTGAAAAATATAATTACATGCGTACAATTGCATGCATTGTACATCATCTCAGCCAAAAGACGTCCACTGCTGGACAAAGGCCTCCCCCAAGCATATGAGGGGTATTTGCCGTAATCGCCACGCTTGGCAGGCGGGTTGGCGATCGCAGTACGTTGAGGGTTACCTCAGAGAGATGCTGCTGCCCATCCTCTGGAATGGTCTCTTAGTCGGTTTTTACGACACCCACGGGAAGAGATGGGGTGGTGCAATTCTTTATCCCCGGCACCACACGGGGACCATCAAACCTACCTTGAAACTAGGCATTGTACATAATGCGACTCTATTAATCTTGTTCTATTACCGTGTTGCAATTGTTTTGCGATGACCGGTCCGAGCTAATCACTGTGTTCTTTAGAGGTATTTCACGAAGCACACCCAAACGAAGCACACCTAAAGTATTCCACGAAGCACAGCCATAGGTGTGCTTCTAATAAAATAATTATACTTGGTTGCATGGCGAAAATAGACCTATTACCAAACATTCTGCATACTTATGGATTTATGTATTTACAAACCCAAGACTTTTTTATAGAACAAATATTGTTATTTGCTTATTACGCATATTTTAAATAATTCAGGTCTAAATGAAGAATACCTCCTTTTTTTAAAGTCGATTAAAAAGTTTATACAATTTGTAAAATGCTCTCAGTTTAACGACAGACTTATATCATTATCGTTCATTTATGTGTTGTATTTCAAAACTAACATGTAATGCTACTCATTACAAAAACTTGCTTGCACTTAGTAAATGTTAAAAAAAACTTGTTTCAACGTTAAACACCAACAAAGTAGGTACCTATGTAGTTTTAAATGACTTAATTAAAAAGCCAACACCACCTGCCATTAATAGCTCGTCTGCACTCAAAACTAACTTCTAGGAGCAAGCTGAACCGTATGCAGGTAGGCTTTTCTAAAACTTAATCATGGTTCAGGCACCTTTCTTAAAATTGCTTTTACGTATTTGAAATTGCTCTTACAGATACGAATTCGTGTGAGCATTAATATTATTGAATTTTCCTACAATTAGATTGCTTTCATAAGTGGTGGAATGAAGTAAAAGTACATTTACTTTTAACATAATGCTGACTAAATCAAAATTTGACTTCCGTTAACCTTTCGTAAAGATATTTTAGGTAGGTACCTGCACTTAGATTCTTAAGTTTTGAACTAGAATTTTAATATCTTTTGTTATTGTGTAATGTAGACACGCCTGCACACCAGTGGCGGTAGCCAAAGTAACATTAAGAAAACGATAGCGAAGTTCGAAAATAATAAAATGTATGGGATTGACATAAGATGGACCACGTGATTAAGCGCGGCTTACGTCAATCCCATACATTTTATTCTTTTAGCCTTTAAGCCTACGGGTGCCAAGTGCGAGTTTCATTCGCCATTCGATCACGTTAACGAAAACGAGAATTTGTATGGCAAAATGTTAAGTCTACTCGTATGTCGCCAGGTGGCGCCGCTTCAATGCCATACTAATTGTTCGTTTTCGTAAACGTAATCGAATGAATACGGATAGTAAACAAAACTCACATTATAGGCACCCTCACTACCACAAACTGTCTGTAACTTTCTTTAATAGACTTTGAAATTTATGCCTTAGTTTATGGTTAAACATTTATTAAGGAAATTTAACAGTTTTGGATAAGTGGATGTGCAGGCGTTTGTGTACCTTTCCATCGTGTTACTTTTTTCATTTTTGTTTATGTATTTATCACTGTTAGAAGAATAACACATTTGATTTTGATCAAATACATAAACAAAAATGAATGAGAGATAAAAGATGAAATGAATGATGATGAATAAAGTAACTTATTTATTATATTTAAAACGCAAGTTTTTGTACCGAAATTGCTCAAATTACCCCAAAATTATGGTAATTTTATAAATAAATGTGACCACACTTTCCATCAATGGCGGCGGCGCCAAAGGTCCTACCTTACCGAAGTGCCGACAAAAGTATTGCCATGTAAGTTTTGTCATTTAATAATTTTTTTATCGGGGTAACGTTTTTTCACTTAGTTCTTTAAAAAAAATACGTAAATAGAACTGAATCTCGATACCTAATAACACCTTTACGGATCGGACAGGATTTTTGTTACATATTGTATATGCTAATTACTTACTTATGTAGATGATGTTGTTATAGTTTGCCTTAAACATTAATAAAGATATTGTCAAATTTGAATCCATGTATATTGATGAATTTATAGTTCCATGCCCACCATCTATGAAGTTTCGTTCCTTTTCGAGATCAAGTCAATTTTATGAGCCTTAAACATTATTAAAGATGTAGTCAAATTCAAATCCATGTATATTGATGAATTTATTCCATGCCCACCATCTATGAAGTTTCGTTCCTTTTCGAGATAAAGTCAGTTTTATGATCAATGGGTAGTTGTTTAATGGATGCCTCGCCACTAAAAGAACTAACTTTTTCCATTACGTGGAAAGATAACTCGTGATCTCACTTAGTTATTTTGCGATGGATACTTTTAAGATCTTCTTAGCTTTTTATGTAAAGGTATTTTACATGTAAAATCTTTTAGTTCTTAGAATCCATATGAAACTATTCTGTATTGATCAAAATATACTACCAAACAGGCAATAAAATACCATGCAATAGTCGTATAAGATCTTATCAATAAAAACAAACAAAAAAGTATAATTATGTTATTCTTTTATGCTAAAACTCAATTCAGTTTATGTTTGTCGTCGTAAAAGTAGAGCAATGACTTACCTATTTGGTTAAATATTACCCATTAACTAAACAAAACACACACATTAACATATTATTGACTATAATATTTCACATAAAAATAAACGTTTAGATACAAATTCAGAATGTAATCCCTAATATATACCTATCTTTTACCTTTTTTTACGTGCAATAGTGGCATTAAAGGAAATGCTGCACAATCGCATCCATCAAAATAACTGAAACGTGTTTAATTCCACGTCCTTAAATGACTGGTCCAGCGACTTGGTGGTACTCGCTTGCGGTTAAGCTCGAGTACCGCTGGTAATTCGAGTTGCGAATGAGCAGCTCCCTTCGAGCACAAGATATGGACCCAGAAGGTATGCTTACTCATACCTTAAGCTTAATAATATATACATTGGTGACCCTGCCCTGATAGACGCCAAGCTGCAAAATCTAGAACATCGGCGTAAGGTGGCTCGTCTGTCGGTCTTCTACAGGATTCATTTCGGGGAATGCGCGAAGGAGTTGCACGACCTAATCCCACCATCCACTTTCCGCTATCGGAGCGCGAGGCGCGAGTTCCATCCCTATGTTGTAGATATGCCACCTTGTCGCACGAGCCGATTTGGTTCAACTTTCTTAGTGCGTACAGCTAAGGAATGGAACGCGCTGCCTGCGAGTGTGTTTCCTGAAAGGTATAATCTGGACCTCTTCAAAGCTAGAGTGAATAGGCTATTTCTAGGCAGGCATGTTCCATCCCCGACCGCACCGTCACTTAACATCAGGTGAGGTGTGGTCAAATGCCTGCCTATAACCAATAAAAAAAAATATACGCATTATTGGCAATGCAGAGGTCACTAATACTCTCGAACCCCCCTGCAATTGCGTAGAGATATAGCGTCACTCAGCGTCTTCTACTTGTCTATGTGCGCGTCGCTCGAGCGCGTTCGTATGAAGCTTACCTTCTGCAGTCTCCTTATTTTGTGTTTCGAGGCTAGGGTTGCCAACTATTTTTCAGGAAATAAAAAAAAGGATTTGAAGTAAAAATAGTTTATTTTCCAAATTTATTTATTTAAGCGTTGCGTTTCGTTTCACTTCACCTGAGTTTGAGTATCATTAGTTCAGAAATTAAGTCAACAGGAATGTTCCGTTCGAACGCACGCATTAATCGGATTTTTTTTATTAAAAAGAATAAAGTATGGGGATGGAAAATAACGTAGGATACGTTATTTTAAAGTATAGTTGGCAACCCTATTCGAGGCTGTACTGTCGGGCGTGGCTCCGACGAACCTCCACCGGCTACCTGCCGTAAATCAATTAAAAGTTACACCCAAGAGTTCCTATGGTACGAGTTTATAGCCCTTGCTATTCTACCTATTACTTTTTACAGCCAATGTTGCCGTTTTTGGAGATAAGTATTACTGGCGCTCTGGGGTCTTTTACAAAGTAATCGGATTTATGAACGGCAAGAATATTGGTAGTTGCAGAAACCATTGTGAATAAAAAAGCTTCAAAGGTTTTCTAAGGGTCACCATCAAACGAGTATGTCTCCATGCATTAGGTACTAGATTGGCATGGGCGTTTGAATCGGATATTGAGTACCTATGCATTTACTTTATAACATTTATTTGCCAAAAATCGCCAAGTATAAACCCTACTTAAAACGACTAACACATAATATGAACTTAGTATGGTCTGAAATAAATTATTTATAATTATTATTATCATGCATCTTTGATTGCTGTCGACTGTATCGCATCTTTGCAATTACAAGACTGATTTGCTTCCTTTACGTATGCTGCTAACGCAATCTCTTTGCAAAGAATCCGAGTAACAGCTGTCGCGGTGCTTGATTTAGTCTTATTAATTTACACTATCATTCGTACGTTTTCCTAGAGATTTCCCGGGAGAGGGAAGCGCGAAGGGGATCTAGAAAAATGCGCTCGTTAAGCCACCCCCGGTCGAAAGCTTGGTGCGCTTAATTAAAAACTTTGTAGTTGCACCGCGTTGATCGCCGGTTGCTACCAAAGATCACTCTTCTGGTGACATTAAAAACGGCAATATATGTGTTCCTTCTTTACATTGTATAAGCCTTTCTTGATTTATAGTAAACATATCACTATTCAAAATTCAAAATCATTTATTCAGTTTAGGCTACAAATAGCTCTTATGAACGTCATTATGCCATCGGTTCGTAAGTCTACTCTGGGCGGGAGATCTTGTACTGAGAAGAACCGGCAAGAAACTCAGCAAGTGTCCAGCTCTTTTTTCCCTTACAGCGTCAAAAAATATTGGAAAATGCCCTATCATAAAAGGACAATTTCCATCACAAATAAAAACAAAAAATAAAAAACAATCACACATGTTAAAAAAAAAACAAAAGAGAAAATATAATAATAGGTATCTAAGTTTGCAAATATACATCAGTTACCAGTTAAACATTTTCACAATGTCATACAGCACTAATAAAGGTCAAAAATTGTCTAAGAAAGAAAAAAAAACAAAATTAAACTATAGTCAATAATAATAAAAATAATAGTATGCAAGAGCAGACCAGCCTCCACAGGCGGCACCCGTTCACGAGTATGACATATGAATCAGCCATCTATTCCACAGCCATATATTCAGCTCTCATATGTTACTACTTATACATATTTGTTGCCAATAAAGGTCTGTGCAATCAATCTGTTAAAATTACGAGTATAACAATGAAATTGTTACCGAAACTCCAACTCCAACTGTCCATGTTGCTAAGTTGCGTTGATAAGTTGTAGGTAATTTATTACTTTACATTTTACCTAATAATATTCATCATCTCAGCCAAAAGACGTCCACTGCTGGACAAAGGCCTCCCCCAAGATGGGGGGTATTTGCCATAATCGCCACGCTTGGCAGGCGGGTTGGCGATCGCAGTAGGTTGAAAGTAACCTCAGAGAGATGCTGCTGCCCATCCTCTGGAATGGGCCCTAAGTCGCCTTTTACGACACCCACGGGTTGAGATGGGGTGGTGCAATTCTTTATCCCCGGCACCACACAGGGACAGCTTTGTTAGTTTAAAACCCGCTTTCCAAGTGTATCGCATACGTGTGAACAATCCAGGAAATGCCTGCGAACTGAGTCGCCCGTCTTTGCCATAACCGACTGCTTGGAATTTGGAGAATGCGCACGGTGCCCGCGGTATGCTCCTCATTGATGCACATTGAACTTGACGCACGGCAGACAGCTAAGCAATCGCCACAAGTAAAATTACTTTAGGTTAACAGCGAATGCTCTAAGTTTAAAGAGCTGTTTTTCAAAGCGAATACTTCAATGTTTCTGGGTTTTTGTTGTACAATAAATATTTTTGAGTACATAAGGGTTGCGAAGCCCAGATTACTTAATAGTACAGGTACTGTACTGTACTGTAGTTTAACAAGTACAAATAACTTTGGTTGTATATTTCTTTGTTCTATCACGCCGAAACAACAAACAAATGTAGGCCACGTTGGATTTTAAGGCTTTGTTTTAAAATAAATTGTCACATGACACGAACACCAAAGTTTAAATACTAAGTATTTGTTTAAAGGGGGCCATCCCTATGCTAACGACATCCGCCGAACGGTCGCATGCTGGACTTGCCGTTAATATGTATGGTAGCGGACAATCGTGAACTGGTCGGTGCTCACATATTTTACATTTACTACAGAATTTACGCTTTAGGTCTGATCTTTTTTTCAGTAATTTTCACCAATTATAGCATTAAAAAAGTCACAAACGAAAAAGAAGGATGCTTTTAGCTTGATGTGTCTGTTGGTGGCAGTATACTCGTATACCTGAATTGGATAAACCTATTTCAGTAAAGGCTTTTTCATCGAGTTAATTGACTGGGCGTAGGGGGAGCTTTAAGTATTTGCTAGAAAATAGGAGTAGGTCCATACAGTTTTTTTAATAGGATCTTGGGCTAGTTTGCAACTAGAAACTTGCTATTTGGACAAATGTTTAGCCTTGATTGATTGATTTTTCTGCATCCATCATTATTAAGGTCTCATGATGACCAGTTTGAAAGTGGACTTAGTAAAGTAAGGCACCTAGAACGTATAAGATATGGTATTTAAATAGTAGTTCTTGTACTGTTAACTGCATAACATTAGACGAATAGATTGCATTATGTTATAATTTTTATAACGTACTCCCTTAGATGAATGATTGGTCTCGCTGCGTTTGAGACCTATCATTCATCTAAGCGTACTCCCATTTTGTATGGTATTTGAATTAGTTTCTATTATATAGTAGTAGTTTACATTATATAACATAGGTATTGCTGGCAGCGTTCTAGCACAATCCCTGGCTGGCTGTACGGCGAGCAGAATTATGGAAATGCGATGCGTCCGCCCGTAGCCGACACCAGACTATAATATCATTTATTTGTGGGGGATTTTCAACCAGGAGCGGCACCCTCTCAACACCTATATTGATGTACCCGCCAAACTTGATATTATGCGATGCTACATTGGATTAGATTGGCAATTTTCTATAAAAACGCATGGAAATCCACCATCATTTTATCAAAATATCTTAGCAACTTGCAGGTCGACAAACTTAGAACGGCTAGTGAGGCACAATTCTAGTTCTCTCCTCTGTCTTCGCATCTCGACTCCGCTTCTGTCTAACATCAGGTAGTGCGCAGTAATTTGTCTACTCATCTATAAAAAAAAGACCTCGCTCGTATAAAATCTAGGCACGTAGGTTATATGGAATATGGAAGTCGAGAGACAGATTGTCGAAAAGCCTCCCCCCCGTCCTTGCTTTTCGTTGGAAAAATCCCTAAGTGGTGAGGCTCGCGCCGCGGCCGCGTCTACCTCTCCGCAACTAATGAAATTTACTTCGGAACTCCACTCTAATAAGGGCCTCGTAACTCGTGAAGCCTCCACATGTACCAACGGTAATGAAGTTTCAAAGAGAACGTTTTAGCCTGGATCATAATTAAATATCTGTTGCATTTAGTATGCTTTCATACTGTTGGAAAAATGAACACTGTCATTCAGTCATATTCGCTTTTAAAACGGAAAATGTGTTGTACTGTTGCTCACAGTTTTTCTACCTACTTTAAGTATTGGGTCAATGTGCGAAATTCTTGCTGCTTCGCAACTGCATTTTGTGTTTCACGTGTACCTTCCAACAATTGGTAAAAACCAATAGCATGTATTAAAGCTGAATGTACTGAATTACTTAAAGCTGTAACAGAATTTTCATCGCATGTCAAGACTAGCGATTTTATCATAAGCTTGATCGAGGCACAATCAGCTTTGATTATCAAATGTTGCAAACACGAGACTGTAGAACAATGAAACCATAATTTCGAACAATTCGCTATTCCTGATCTAATTCATAACACTTTCACTGCAAACACCTGTTTTTTTTGTCTTATTTACGATGAACGATGTGGCTATTGACTTATGGAACTTGTGCGTTGCCGTTATTACTTACGGGTGGTTTTGTACACAAACTTTCCACTAGCAAATGGAGTATTTCTTTCTCCATAAAGCCTAAACAGTCCTTTCAGCTTATTCAATCCCGTAAAGGTTAAAAGGTTCTCTAAACCCTTGCTGTGTAATGAACCGCAAATACACGGATAGTGCGCATGAAGGCTGTGCCTAATCGTAGTGAGCTCGTTCCGTACTCACAATCCTGTGTCAAACCTTGATCCGCTTAAACTGGCCGCGGCACTGCACTGCGTGTACCCGCGCTTGTGACCTATTTGCTTTCACTGACCGCGAGGCTGGCTCCACGGTAACTAACTAGATGCTACCTAGCCTTAATCTCTGCTAGACCTCGAAAATAATGAATGCCAGAAATAAAAATATTGTGAATAGCTCCTCAAAGCATAGGGCTCCACTAATGTTGCGTTTGAGATGTGTGGCCACGTCAGTAAATCCGGCTACCTAATGCAAGATGGCGGGATATGCGGCCACTAAGCGTCTTATTAAAAATCCTATACGCAAGTAGCTCAATATTTTCATATTTGGTTGTCCATCCCGGGGCTATCTTCTGCTAATGGGTTTGAATCCTATGATCATATCCCAAGCACGCTATCTATACGGCATGAACTGGTACGCGCGGTCTTGCTTTACCAAGGCAATCCGGCCGTATTATATTCCAGGTCATAGATCGCGGCAACCTTGCAGCCGGCGATTCAGCTGGAAGGTCAACGTCCCGTCATATAGAAATTATGTAAATGTTAAGATTTCGAAGTAATGCGCCAGTTTATAAGGAATGTGACGTATGCTTCTATGGAGTGCAAAAAAAGTGGTTCTGCTCGCTGTACGGTCGTTGCATGAGGCATATGTATAGCACGACACAAAGCGCGATTGCGGGTAAAGTAGCCGATGTTACGGCTTGGCATTGTGTGGTATGACTATGAGGTATTTACAAGTTTATGAAAAGTCGAATCCAGATTTTCTCAGCATGCGTCACGAACGTGATAATTTATAGATAGTACAGCATCTTGCTGGGATGCATGGTAGGACAAGAGAAGAGGAGGAGACTCTTTCAAAACCCAGGGTCGCTCCTAGTCCCTATGTATGCGTAAGACAGTACTATACGGAGTTAAAAATGATGCATGATTGACATTATAAACATGCTTGCGCTAACAACGCTCCGCTCCCGTCTCGCAGACGCGGTCGGTCTGTCGAAGCCTTTACATCAGTGCATTGTCCGCGAATGTTGAGCAGGGGCCAGGACAGCGCGTCGCGGTCCGCCGCGCGCCCCGGACGACGACCCGCACGCTATTGGATACTCATAACGTTAAAAAGCTTTTACGAATACACTACAGCTCACACATTTACAACTATTCGCATTCGTAATTTTCTGCAACATCGTCGCTAGTCTATAAACGATCACATCTGGGCTCAGGCATTCCCATATCAACAATAACACAGATCAGGGCATAATCCAACACGCTTGCCCAATGCGGTTTGGTTGGTTTAAACGTCTGCTTCCTTACGATTACAACCGGTACCGGCTTATCATGCCTTCTGAAGCGTGGAGGAACATGAGAATTTGAATTTGGTTATCCATCAGATGTCCTGCCTCGCTAGTGATAACCGCTTATCACTAGCCAGCAGGACATCTGATCTGATTACAACCGGAACCAATGGCTTATCGTACCTTCTGAAGCGTGGAGGAACATGAGATATTTAAATTTGGTTATCCATCAGATGTCCTGCTGGCTAGTGATAATTGCTTAGCTTGCGCCAGTCATCGAGCTCCTCACTCGAGCTTCCCGCACCGGGAAATTAGAAATTATCCGATATAAATACCACAACTGTTCCCGGTAATGATTGTTGGTACTGATAACGTAAGGATGGATTACGATCGCCGCCCGCTTATATGGAGTCACGCTGAGGGGTAACGACTTACGCAGAAGTTAGAGCCACTAAACAACTCATGCTCGCCCATATTTGGTTCCCGCAATTGTCGGTTAGCTTACAATAGCGATTCTATTTGCCAGCTTACGTTTTATGGCTTTAAGCTTATTAAAATGGTGCGTTAATGTGGCCGGAGTAAATTCTTTCTCGTAAATATTTTCAACTTATTAGACTGTGGTAGGAAATTACCGTTCTAACTTGTTTCTACGGGTAAAGATGAACTTTAAATGGTTTTAAAAATGCTTCGTATAAAACTGTATTTCAAGTAGTTAAAACAAGTTTTAATATTGTGATAAGACTTCTTAATTTGTTTTCGACTAATAACAGCCTTAAAACAATCTTCAAGTAGTTACTAATTGAATTAAACTGTTGTTCTTTACTAAGTGCCTAAAATTGATGTTCTCAAAACTTTATAAACTTATCTCATCTTACATTCTAGCATTATATTGTTACAGTTGCGTATAGGTTAGAAATCTGTTGTACCTCTGGGAAATTAAACTGTTCGCTAGGCGTGTTACGGCGCTAATTTGTTGTGACGTCACGCGTCTACGCCCGCCCCGCGGTCGCGTCACAAAATAAGGAGGCTGCAGACGGTGAGCCTCATACAAACGCGCTTGAGCGACGAACGTACAGACCACTACCAGAGTGAACGATAGTGCGGCAACTTCATACAAGGGCTCCGTAACGCACGCACACAAGCTCGTAGTTCACCTACATTAGCACACAGATAAAAGCACGGGAAAGGAGTACGCGATGACGCGGGCTGTCCCCGCATACGCGGATGCGGGCAGCGTATGTTGCTGTAGTAACGGAGAATAACAAGTATGTCACTGAGCGCTGGCGATCAGTATACACGTATTTTTCTTGGTTTGGGTGTTGCAATTGCGAGTTTTGTTACTTATAGGTGGGTGCCTATTGAAAATGTCTGGAAAAAAAGCTGTTGTGTATGAGGATGTCTCAACACAACGATAATCACAGTTTATCCTTTTTTACTTTGTCGACAGATATAACAAGGTAAGTTTACATTATAAAAGACACCCAAATTCACACAATAATAAATTAACTATGTGTGGCTCAACCCTAGCCGGTAGGTACAGCTCGGTACGTCGATTCAAGGTCACGGTACTGTTGCCGCACTCTCGTTCACTCTGCCACTACTCACGGACGCGGAATCTCGCAACTGCTGCGCTTGGACTGTTACGAGATCGGCAAGCTTATTACCGAAAAAAGCAACCAGTTGTTAATATTGTACAGTTGCAACGCAACTGCTCTAGTTGCGGTTGATAAATTGGTATTACGGACACAAATCGCGTAAACTATTATACATTTTAATCGCAAATGCACTAAGCGACCGATAATTGAGCGATGTGTTCGTAATACCAATTAATCTGGTCGCTTTTTAGGGTTCCGTACCTCAAAAGGAAAAAACGGAACCCTAATAGGATCACTTTGTTGTCCGTCTGTCTGTCTGGCTATCAAGACCCTTTATCTCGGGAATGTGTGGAGGTATCGAGTTGAAATTAAAACTATAATACTCTACGAAGAATGAAGAAAGAAATACCTTTTCCCACTTTTATATGTATACCTAATAACTTTGGTGTATGTAATACCTAACAGTTTGCACTGTTATCTTTGTTTAATTTTGTAACTTTGTACGGAACCCTCTGTGGGCGAGTCCGACTCGCATTTGTCCGGTTTTATCGGTAATAAGCCTGCGCCATGTCCGTGCAAGGGGTTTATGTGTGAACTGTGAGTAGCTCGAGCGCGGTATGTCCCGATCCAATCCGAACCCTTCGGAGAATCTAGTAGGGCACGGGGACACGCACTTTTATTTTATTTTTATTTTTTATTTTTTTTATTCTTTTATTATTTTTTATTTATTTTAAAAATGCCCGGTGACGCTGAAAATGCCGTTTGAAGCAATAAGCAATCTCTCTCAAAAAAAAAAAGCGCGGTATGTATTCAGCTAACCTTCTGGGGCTCCTTATTCTATGGTCGCGTCCCAGGCGCATCGTCGGCGCGGCAGCGGCGGCGGCGTGACGCGTGCGTGACGAGTGCGTGACGAGCCCCGGCTCAATTGCTAAGGTCTAATGTGGCTTTCGAAATTGCTTTGAGACGCAAGACTATTTGCGATCCTTCGTGTATTACATTAAGACTGCTGGGAGATATGTTTCAAATTGATATTGACACAAGTGGTAGGTACTGAATTTTCTTTTGGAATGTCTTGTCTACGTTCTTTGAGTTTTTTTTACGACATTTGTTTGTTATGCGACGAATTTTATAAGTAATCTAATACTTGTTTTAAATTAGTTTTTCAAGAGTTGCATCTAGCCTGAATTGAACCATTTTCCAATTTTTTGGATCACATGATAAATTAGATATTTTATGATCTATTTCGGCTCGAATTAAAAGAAGTTTCAGGCAGGTATGATTGCAGCCTTGCCTCGAAACCAAGTGCGAGTTTTAATTTGACATTCGATCACGTCACTGAAAATTAAAATTTGTATGGTATTGAAGTCTTCAATGTCTTAAGACAAAAGTCTTTGACCAGTGTGTGTTGCCAGTGATTACATACGGGGGAGTGAGACGTGGTCCTTTACTATGGGTTTCATAAGAAGGCTCAAGGTCACCCAGCGAGCAATGGAGAGAGCGATGCTTGATATTTCCCTGCGAGATCGAATCAGAAATGATGAAATCAGCAGGAGAACTAAAACAATTGACATCGCTCGGAGGATGGCTCAGCTGAAGTGACAGTGGGCGGGACACATAGCGCGGAGAACCGATGGCCGTTGGGGCGGAAAGGTTACTTATCGATTGGCGACCACGCAACGGACGACGTTCCATGGGCAGGCCCCCTACAAGGTGGACCGACGATCTGGTCAAGGTCGCGGGAAGCCGCTGGATGCGGGCAGCGCAGGACCGATCGTTGTGGCGATCCTTGGGGGAGGCCTATGCCCAGCAGTGGGCGTCATATGGCTGACGACGATGATTGAAGCAGCGCCGCCTGGTGGAAAACATGGAGAGGTGAAATTTTGCCATACAAATTCTCGCTTTCGTTAGCGAGATCGAATGGCCATAAAACTCGCATTGGGCACCCTGATCACGTCTGCTCCAAATAGTGTACAATACAAATTGACACACCACTGATCCATTACAAACTGATCAATACACTCGTGTTGATTTAAAGTTATTGTTATTACTAGCAGAACAGTAAATAAGTCTCACCAGCCAACATTACCTGACAAACTTGTATCATAAAATTAGCACATAAGGTATATCGGAAGACCATTTACGGTAAACGAACGACTTCTTAGTTGAATACGTGCTACAATAAATAATTTACTGAGTATATATGGAATGAAGTAATGCCATTATTCCGCATTGAAATCATTTCTGTTTATTAAAAAAGTTATATTTATTTCATCAAGTTATAATGTCATCTACTTAGCTGTATAACATTAGGACTTTATTTATCTTCCTGTTTGTGATAGATACAATCGTATAAATCGTCTTAAAACAATCGTTTTAAGACAAAACCTGCATAGCCTTAATCCGGCATGTTTTGCTTGCAATTTAATATAAGTATAATAAAAAAAAACTTTTTTTACTTGGATACTTATTGGTGTAATTTTTGTCCACAGGTCTAAAGTACCTACATTCGGCACGCATCTTACACAGGGATATAAAACCTGGCAATCTCCTCGTGAACAGCAATTGCGTGCTGAAGATCTGCGACTTCGGCCTGGCGAGGGTCGAGGAGCCGGACGCCAGCAAGAACATGACGCAGGAGGTCGTCACGCAGTACTATAGGTGAGCCGAACGGAGACTAGTGAAAACTTCAGACCGCGTAAACCTTTTTTAATTCAAAACGTGGACTTAAACTAAGCGCCATCATTTCATATTGCGGTATTTCATAACCAATTAAATCATAAAAAGATCAAAGCTCTGGTTTTTCCAAATCAATATAATATACCTAAGCCGATTTAAATAAAACTTTTTACGCTTAAGGGAAAAGGATAGTTGCCAATCTTATGGCTTCTATCTTTACAGAAGAAGAAGAGTGAAAGGATGGGATAGGGAAAACTCAGCAGGACCCACTAAGATTTTTTAAATCGTAAAAACGTTAGTCGGAACGGGGGTACTAAGCCGAAAGGAGGGACACAATAGTGAATAACTTTTGTCTTAGAACTTTTCCTTAAAAATTGATAATTTTAGATTTACCGCTTTTTTATGATTTCAAAAGAAATTACGCTGTGGTAGCCCTGGCGGTCACAAAAAAAACAAAAGTTAATATTATTGGATACATTAGTCCAATTATGGAGAGAAAACTCGACTCCGTACAATGCCCTTACATTGATATTAGAGGTAAACCTATTTGCTGAGAACCTACGTCAAAACCGTAGCCTACAAGATTTTTATAGACCAATCAAATGTAAATACTTAATTTAAAAAACAAAAACAAAAAAAAACGGACCTGTGTGTGTGTAAAAGTTGTTTCATTTCAACAAAAAATAAGTAAAAATAAATAAAAAAAAGTTATTCACTATCATGTATACTTTACCCTCCTTTCGGCTTAGTACCCCCGTTCCGACTAACTTGTATAATCAGTTAAACAAGTTAAAGTTTTTTACTTATTTCTATTAATTGTCAACATCTTAGTATTTCACTTAAGCATATAAAGTTTAATTAGTCTTGCTTTTTGGTAATCTGTGCTCTGGTACCTTGCGAAC
Organism: Eudonia lacustrata; assembly: GCA_947562085.1. Taxonomy (NCBI): domain Eukaryota; kingdom Metazoa; phylum Arthropoda; class Insecta; order Lepidoptera; family Crambidae; genus Eudonia; species Eudonia lacustrata. The sequence continues at coordinate 21,563,938 of OX387314.1, forward strand.
ATTACTCTGATCTGTGGCTCTGTCCAAAGTGGCTACATAAATAAGTATAAAACGAGGATACTTATCAAGTACTTATTTACTTATCACTTATGAAGTTGTTTTAAACTGTCTGACCTTTCATATTTTGTTAAGGTAAATGGTAAGGTCCTCACCAAGGTGAAGGGTAAACCGTTACATCATAATGACAAGATACAGGTCGACAATGCAGCAACAAAGTCACTGATTGTAACAACACGTTCTGTTCTGTATCATTCGTGTCAACTAAAAAAATACCTTTGTTTTCCACCCCGTGACGTCCTATGTGAGTAAAGTTAGAATAGTCGTATAATGCGCATCTTCCCGTCTCCCGGACTCGTATCCTGTTATATATTACATCATTTGTATCCGAATTTCAGAGGGAAACGCGCTCCGCAATCTCTTGCCTGTTTTTTGAGGATTTTTCAAAAGATTGTTAGATAGTATGGTATTGTGTTGTTTTACCCAAACCCTTATCCGAGACTTCCGATCTCTTTATGCAGGAATATTAGTATATTATGGATACTCTTTAATATTCTCACGATCTCGTTGTATTCGTTTAAACTGCCTGCCGGAGCGTGTCGTTTTGCTATGTTTTTCTTTTTACATAATTGATTTTTACATTCTTGCTATTAGTTAGTAACTTAGACACATTTTGTCTCTTTTTCATTATATTTTTGAGAGAGTTTACTGATGGCCACAGATGTCCTTTTTAGCGTCACCGGACTTTTTTGGGGGCGGCGAAAAACTTTAGGGTTCCTCAAGGCGTGTGATCGTAAAACCATCAGAGGTTTTCTAGAGGGAATGAAATATATAATATCAATAATATAGTTATATATATTTATATTATAAATTATATTTAGAGAGTAGATAGACTATAGAATAGACTGCAGTGGCCTATCTAGCAATCTTCGCATCAGAGGCGCAGGTCGCTGCAACTCAATATGGTTAATTGGTGCTATGCCGCGGGGCCTGGCTGCGACTGTGGTGCTCTGATTCAGGACATGACCCACCTGCTGTCCTGCCTCTTGCACCCTACTACCTGCACAATTGAAAATCTAAGAGGCCCTGTGTGTGGCAAGTTTTTGGGTCGGAAGGAATACAGCCATTGGTCAGAACTAGCCTCTGTGGTCTGGTAGTTAAAAGCACCGGTTTCAGAACCAGTGTCCTTGGGTTCAATCCCCAGGGAGTACATGTTTGTGTACTCGGTTTGGTTGATGGTAGAGCTTGTTTTTTCCGACTGACTAGCTATCACCACCATCTTATTTAAATATGTCCCATAACATCAATGTTTGTATTATACTTAGTTGTATTTCGGCAGCTAGAGATAAGATAGTCATTTTCTCAGTAGTCGAGGAGACCGGTTGAAGTGCGCTTCAACTTTCGGCCTTATCAACATCAACTTACATGAAGGCCAATTGTTTGCCCGTAAGGAATAAAAAATAAGAATATTGTTACTTACTGTTGCCGCTGTCGTTTCCAGGGCGCCGGAGATTCTGATGGGTGCGAACCACTACACGGCGGCGGTGGACGTGTGGTCGGTGGGCTGCATCTTCGGCGAGCTGCTGGGGCGGCGCATCCTCTTCCAAGCGCAGAGTCCTGTGCAGCAGGTGAGATTCATTGAGGTTACTCTTATAGGAGTAATATGAGTAGCAAAAGATTTTCTATAACATGCTTGATGTCGATTAAGTTAGATTATAAAATCAGGTGACAGACATCCTTGCGCAAGCATTAGGGACCATCTGCGTCAAGTCATAACGCCAGATCAGGACGCGCCGAAGCGCATTCTTCATCCGGTACTTTTAAGACTAGGGTCTCAAACGAGTTGCCCTGTGGACCCATATAGTCCACTACCTAATATCCAGAGAGGATACCGGAGCTGTAAGCTCGTTCACTTCTCGTTGCACTAAGAGTACAACTCGCAGATTCCTCTGCTCGGGTCGTCAACTCTAAAGTCGACTACCAAATGATTGTCCTTTGGGGGCGGAGTTGTAAGCCCACTCACTTCTCAATCCATGCAACTCATCAGTTCCAAAATTCTACGCGGCTGATTCAACCGGAGACATTGCATCTAGTGGGCACCTCTACTAGTTTTCCAGACTAGTGCCGGAGATGTTGGAAGCCTAATCAATGAAAAACCACCGAGCAAAACAACCAACTATGGACAACTTACGCCCGCAAATTCTTTCGCTTCGGGCCCTCTCAAGACCGCTACTCGGACCCGCTGTGCACAAAATGGAAGCCTGGCCAGACCTCAACCAGGCAGACGAACATTCCCAATTCTACAGCTATCCACATAGCCACCACGAGTCCAACCCATGTCCGGGACCTGCTGGAGACGCCCGTGAAGGCATAACCGGCGGGGCCTAGGACCCGGAACTCCCGTGGTACACTTGAAAAGACAGCCGGACCCTTAGTTCCAGCTGCCATACCCTACCTATCAGGGTCAGTACATAGGGACCCATACCCTAACTATCGGGGACAAACAGGGACAGTATAAATTTGGTATCATCAGCTCATTTTATGTCTCCACTGCCAGGGCACAAGCACAACGGGCCGTAAACCATCACGCGGGTTGGTGGTTGTTAACGCCTTCTAATGCAGCCGGGACTAATGGCTTTACGTGCGTTTTAAAATACGGAGTAGCTCGAAATGATAAGTTTTTGGTTGACGATCGGCCATTGCCAAAGTTGCTAAACTTCAGTAATCCCAGACTGGGCACGTTAGCCACTGCGCCATCGGTCTCCTCCGAAATATTTTAAAAGTAGGTAGTTATTACACTGATCTGTAGTTAAGACTAACGAATGTGAACATTTTACAGCTGGAGCTAATCACGGAGCTGCTGGGCACCCCTTCGTTGGAGGACATGCGGCACGCGTGCGCCGGCGCCCGCGCACACATGATGCGGCGCGCGCCGCGCCCGCCCGCGCTCGCCGCGCTCTACACGCTCTCCGTGCAGGCCACGCATGAGGCGGTGCACTTGTTGGCGCAGGTCACTACACATACTTGTTTCTAAATCTAGCAGTATCAAATTAAGGAAGCAGTATCAATTGAAAATGAAAATGAAAAAATCTTTATTCAATTTAGGCATATAAATTGCACTCATGAACGTCAAGTAGGTAGTTACAAAAATAATATAAGTACATGTACTTATAATAATACTTAAAATATATAATTTAATAAACAATACATATATGTAATGCGATTCTACTGCTGGAATTTGGTTATTAATTACTGAAAGTTGGTTATACCAAATAAAATAAAGAGATATATTCTAAGCCTATTTTTTGAGCGAGAGCGTGGCGCGAGCGTCCGCGCTGGCGTGCTATGAAACAGCAGCAGTGAACGGGACACACTGTGTTCGCGCGACGGTACACTTGAAGAGCACGCTTCCCCGCAGCGATCACCCTCGCCGTGCTCCCGCTTAACGCAGCGGACGCCCATAGTCTATGCTACGTGTACATCAAGTTAACAACGCAGCGGAACCGCATAGACGGTGATGATCACTTAAAAAAAAGTGTAACGAACATAACTTACTATTTTCTATACTAATACTAGCTGACCCAGCAGATTTTGTATTGCTTTGACAGTTTCTATGTCAATAATACAATCAAATCGTTTATATAGCAACAAAATAAACAAATCGTGGAACATTTTGTATTGGAAAAAAAAATGTTTGGGATGGACCACCCTTATCACTTAGATGTATAAAAAATAGATTACGACCGACTGTCAGACCTACCGAATATTTCATCTTCGATCGAGCCGTTTCGGAATAGTATGGCAACCCACATGTGACACAAGAAATTTATATATATAGATAAGATAAGATAAGATAAAATTATAAAGCTGAAGAGTTCGTTTGTTTGTTTGGTTGAACGCGCTAATCTCAGGAACTATTGGTTCGAATTGAAAATTTATTTTTGTGTTGAATAGTCCATTTTTTGAGGAAGGCTTTAGGCTTTATTACATCACGCTATGACTAATAGAACGCGGGTAAAACCGCGGGGCACAGCTAGTAAAAAATAAAATAAAAACAGTTGACATTGTATCGCGGCTGTGACAATTCGATTTATAAATAAGCAGCTGAAGCTATGAGTTTTTCTAGTAATAAAAAGAATGTATCCACAAGTCGCTCACACTCCAACTCACCCCCAGATGCTCGTGTTCGACCCGACGAAGCGCATCTCCGTGGTAGACGCGCTCGCCCACCCGTACCTGGAGGAAGGCCGGCTGCGCTACCACTCGTGCATGTGCAAGTGCTGCTACAGTGCGCCGCCCGCCGCGCGCCACTACTCGCCCGACCTGGAGCCCGCCGCGCCGCACGGCTTCCACGACGGCTGGGAGCGGAAGCTCACCTCCGTGCACCAGGTCAAAGGTACCATCGTCGTCTTTATAGTCACCTTGTAACGGGGCGTATGGGAGGCGAGAACCTTGGTGGATGCTGGGAGCGCAAGCTAAAGGAACGAGAGCTTTGGTGACTTCTAGCTGTTGCAGAGACTGCTGGGAGCGGAAGCTCACCTCCGTGTACCAGGTCAACGGTATCATCTTCGTCTTTATAGTCACCTTGCAACAGTGTGTATGGGAGGCGAGAACCTTAGTGGATGCACGCCTTTTAGCACGACGCGACGGGTGGGAGCGCAAGCTGACCGCGGTGCACCAAGTTAAAGGAAGAGAGCTTTGGTGACTTCCAGCTGTTGCAGTGACTGCTGGGAGCGGAAGTTCACCTCCGTGCACCAGGTCAACGGTACCATCGTCATCTTTATAGTGATCCTGTAACGGAGTGTATGGGAGGCGAGAACCTTGGTGAACGCCTTTAAGCATGACGGCTGGGAGCGCAAGCTAACTTCGGTGCACCAAGATAAAAGAACGAGAGCTTTGGTGACTTCCAGCTGTTGCAGTGACTGCTGGGATTCATTCAGTCATCTTCTAGCTGTGACCATGTAACCATCTCTGTGGCCAGCCGCCGTGCGCCACTGCTCGCCCGACCTGGAGCCCGCCGCGCCGCACGGCTTCCACGACGGCTGGGAGCGGAAGCTCACCTCCGTGCACCAGGTCAAAGGTACCATCGTCGTCTATATAGTGACCTAGTAACAGGGTGTATGGGAGGCGAGAACCTTGGTGGATGCAGGCTGGGAACGCAAGCTGACCTCGGTGCACCAAGTTAAAGGAACGAGAGCTTTGGTGACTTTCAGCTGTTGCAGTGACTGCTGGGAGCGGAAGCTCACCTCCGTGCACCAGGTCAACGGTACCATCTTCGTCTTTATAGTGACCTTGTAACGGTGTGTATGGGAGACGAGAACCTTAGTGGATGCTATGGGGGCGCTGGGACTGGGCATATAGGGGTGCAAACTCACCCCCGTGCACCAGGTCAAAGGTACGACTGCTTTAGCAACTTACAGCTGTTGCAGTGGAGCCGGAGAATGGAAGGCGAGAATATTGGTGGATTGTCTATTATGCGGGCTGGGAGCGGAGCTCACCTCCGTGCACCAGGTCAAAGGTATCATCACTTCTTGTATATTCTGTTGATCGCTAGTTGACTTTTAACCGGGTGTATGAGAGCGCAAGCTTACCTCCGTGCGGCAAATCAAAAGTATAATTACTGCCTTAACATGTGTATTAAATGCAAATAACTTGGTGGATGCACATCTTTCAAAAAAGAGGAAGAGCAAGCTTACCTCCAATCAACAGAGCAAGGGTAACAGCGCTTTGTTGACTTCCAGCTGTTGTAATGTAACCTTGGTGGTACACAAAAAAAAGCCAAATCACTCGAGCCGTTCTCAAGCGATGCTCTGACATACTCGTACATGTGGCAATAAATTTTTATTAATTTAGATGTGCTACGCCTATGAGCCTATAGGGCTTAAGTAAGATATCCTGTTCATAAGCTTAAGTTAAAAGAGTGTTTTTGATTGAATTTTTAAAATATTTTAATGTATACTACAATTAATAACCAACGGTCATGATCAATTCGAGCGTCCATGTAAACCAACTACAATATTACACATCACACACACAACACAATCAGATTCACACCTATTCTGTAAGTTATCACACGACAAAATTTCATGTATGTACCTATTTTTTTTTTTTTTCTTCTTTTTAAATTACCTACCTGCGTTCATTAATTATGTCAACATTTTTTAGTAGCATAATATGTTTCTATAATTGGCTTATGTTTCAGTAAAATCTTCTGTATCTTGTATTTAGTTAAATGCTGTTGAAACATTGTTGAATAAATAAATAAATAAATCCCTCAATAGGGACATAGCCTTTCGGATAGGCCATCAGCCTTTGGGCCCTTGGGCTACTTTTTAAGGTCTTGCCTTTTTTCTTTCACTAAAGGTTGTTTATACACGAAACAGTTGACTAACCGGATCATTGCACATGTCTGTCCGCAGAGGAAATCCATAAGTTCATAGCGGAGCAGCTGCAGACGTCGCGCGTGCCGCTGTGCATCAACCCGCAGTCGGCGGCGTTCAAGAGCTTCGCAAGGTAAGGCGCCGCCGCCACCGCAACCAACCGACACTAGGTGATTTCTTTGCGATACGTAATTAGAGGCGCGCTTGTTACCGCCCCGCGACCGGTGGCTAAGCGAGCGACCGTTGCGAAAGAACCGTTTGCAGATATCAATGATATTTCGCGTTTCGCGTGCTTAGTTAGAGAGCTTACAAGTTTTTGATGTTTGTTTGTTTATACGTTTTTTGGATACCATGTTGAAAGTCCGAATTTATAATTATATTGAAAATTTGAAATGTTGTATCAAGAATACTTTGTTAAATATTGATTAATAGTTTAATACTTTATACTTAATCTTACAATCCTAGATTAAAAAAGATTTTATTGTTAGCGCTAATTTTAGGTAGAACTTTCCTCCCGGCTTTATCATTACCTACTATCGGTTGAGATTTAGTCTTCATTACATGGTTGCTTTTACAATATTTTATTTATTTTAACCTTCAACCTACCTACAATCTTATAACAAAGGTCAAAAACTTAATTAAACAATTCCGTTTATTGCAGCTACCATTCATCAAGTTAGCGGTAACCGTTGATATCTGTAAAAAGTTCGTATTTACCTACAAACGGACGGTCGCGGCTCTGGCGACCGGTCGCGGACGGCTGCCAGCGCGGCTCCCACGCTATTAGCGACCACCCGCACCCGACATTGGGCCACGCCGATCATTGCCGATCAATGCCGATCAATGCCGATCTGTCCCCCCCCGACGAGCAGACAACACCGACTTATACCAAACTCTTTGAACCCTCCCCAGACACGGTATACTGAATACTTAAGTGATATGTCACGTGATACGGTAGGCCTAGTGCGAATTTTGTTAAGGATGTTACTACAGTGTTAAGTTTAAAATTACATTTCACTTGTAATGAGATATAAATTACAGTACAATTTGTCACATTGTACGTACGAAATGGATAAACTGTTGATACTATTTAATATGTAATAGCTATATTGTACACAGTCATACAATAAAGATTTTTTTTATTTCAATCTGATATTCGTCGCGATATGTAATTTAAGTTTCTTTTTAAACATGTTCATAGCCTCGCAAGTTTACGGTGTCTACAAATGTACAAAAATTGAGATGATATCGATATTGAGATGTGATGGATGCAAATTTATTTTAGATTATTCATGAAATAAAATGTGAAATAAGTCACATAACATTTGATTGTAAAATATTAAAGATATATAAAATTTATTAGGATTTATTTAACGGAGTCTCTTTATTATATTAACAAAATAACAAAATTAAAAGGTACTATCGTAATAAACAGATAACATTAAAATATTGAAATGCGATTTATCAGTGATACATGCTATTCTTCGTGTAATGAATATTTATTATAATCTGCATATTAAGAAATCATTGTATATTTATGTTTTTTTTTTTTAATTTGGTTCTGCTTGTTTAAGAGTAATGCACAGCATCTGTTTCAACCAGTGTTGGTTCAAGAGTGTATTGCCATAGCATAAGTCTGTATTTTTTCAAATAAGTATAAGATACCAATGTTTATGGTGGAACATCTGTACGCCAGCTTGGGGTACAAAAGTTATTAATTAACTAATTGAAAACAACGATGTAGTAACGTTTGTTATAACAAGAGCACTACGCTAACTGAATCTATCTTGACACAGTATAACGTATCTCTCAGCAATACGGTTAATTTTTCAGTTTTACACGCGATAGTTTCAATAATCTACTGGAATAAAGCGTTGATGCGCTTGCGCATGTTAAATAATTTTTTTTACGGTATTTTATTAAATAGAATAGTGTTGTCTCCGCGTCGGCCTTTTTAAATAAAGATAATAAATCAGACAAAGCAAACGGACATCACAACTAGGTGTGGCACCGTGCGATTCTGTTAGTGCACGATCTGTGGCACTACGCGATTATGTTCCATCGCTGTTACTCGCGGTGGCTAGACCGGCGGACTTATCTTAGTTTACAACGATACTAGCTATTTGCTAAGAGCAGTAAAATCATTGTCTTTTATACAATAAATATGTTTTTGTTGTATGTTAAACAAACAAAAGGCATTAAAAGACAATTAACGAAAAATATTAGATCTGGTTTGAAGTTGTCTGCAGACATCTTTGCAAGCTTCCTAATATCCGAAACATTTGACTCCTTATTGGAGAAACGATAATATTTTGTAAATGAATAGTGTTGTTCGATACTAGAAAAGTTCCGCAGTCCAGCCACTGAAACATCCCATAATAATACGTTCCGCGTGTCTCGCGCGCGCATCTCCGGTGGTCGCAGAAGCAAAGAACCTATATGTCATCCCGCACCCTTCCGCCAAATGTAGTTGTTTTTGCAGAACTTTGCCTTTGTGTACAGTAACTACTGCCAGAACCCGACTTGTGCATGGGTTTTTTTTATTATATAAAAATTATTTATTTATACATTATATTTTTTTTTATTACAACTTTCCGCGCTTTCGAGCGATAGTTCTGTATATAATGCGGGAACCGCTGTTTTCAAGCCAAATCAACCCTCTTGAAATGGTGGTGTCTTCCACGCTTCACTTGTCCGACAGTAGTGTAATTGTGCTTTTTTTCTGTGTTTTTTGCGACAGCTCTAGAACGGGCTCGGGTTCGAAAGCAAAGGTTTGTTCCCCTTTCAAGACGGCGGCAAAAATACTACTGCTATCGCCCGTGATATTTCTGTGCGCCGCGTAGCGCCACCCCTCCCAGTAAGCGCACTGGCACTCTTTAGCACGATGTTACCTGTTTGTCCGTCCGTTGTTACGCGGGCGCCGCTCGCCAACGCAACTACGTATAGGGAATATGCATGGATTAAAAAAATAGAATTGACCAAACAGTGTTTGGAAAATAAAATTCCTTTCTACTCTGATGTCACATGACAAGTAGTCACTCAGTACAATTTTTTTTAATGGCTTCATAGACAATGTCGTGACGTCACCAACGGCTATGCGTGTTAAAGTCTACTAACGCACTTTATATCACAAGATTTGCTTTAAATAATGTTATTAAACAAATAAGTTTTTATATTATGATACCGATAATATTAAATTAATTGATCCACTAATTGATATTATGCATATTCCCTATAACCCGAAACAAGGAAAGATTTTGAAAGAAAAGCTGTTTTCATTTCTATACCAATATTAAAGAAAATAATATGAGTTTTGGAGTTGCCTTCGCGAGCGACTGTCGTTTCGTAATTTCAAAAGGGTTGATCGTTAGATAGTTTGAACGTTTCTCTTCGGTGCGGTTGCATGATTGTAATTGACCCCTATATTAAAACGTTAAATATTAAAGAAGAGGAGAGAATTTATTCGATTAAGTTTATTGCATTATTGAAATTAGTACAAAAAGCCGATTAAAATATTAACTTTAAAAAATATATATTTAAAAAAAAAACAGTTGATTAATGTAGGGGTCATAAGTTTTTAATCCAATAGACAATGCGGTTGGTCTTGTCGTCCGAGGGAAATGTGCAATCTTGTTGATTCTCTGTGTATGGAAAAGTCTTTGAACATTGTTATGTTGTTTTGGGATGGTTCCGTAGTGCATGTGTAGCGAGCGAGCTCAGTGCCGAGCACTTGGTTGTGGTGATTTTTTGATTATTTACATTTTATCAGTAGCTGAACAGTAGTTTGATTTGTGATGCAGTTTTGCTATACGAGTTCTCTTTTATTATCATAGAACAATTTGAATCGATAAAACTTAAAATTCCAAATTTTAAAAGTCATGCATGTTCAGTTTGTTTGTTTGAACTCTTATAACGGCGAGGTATTGCGCGCAAGACGATCGATCAACGCTCTCCATTTCTCCAATAATAACGGTATCAATTTGTTTCTACTAAAGATTTGTTCATGACTTGTAAAAGGCATTTCGACCGTATTTCATAGTAAGCCTACGTCCATAACATTGTTAAGTCTTCTCGTATTTTGAAATCTTGAATAGCGCTGCTGCGGTGCTGTTAAAGTTTTCGATGCAATTGCTATGTTAGAAATAATGTTCAATTTAAAACTTGTAATATGAGATGCAATAAATATATTAATAGTCAATGGAGATTGCCAGTCAAATTCGCAAATGGTGTAGCAACGTTTCCTACGACATAATTAATCATGTCCGATGATGCCATATCAATATACTCAATATTTTTTTTGCACACCCTAATGTTACAAAGTTGATATAATATAGGTACAGGTTCATTATGGGCCCTGTCGGGCACAGCAATTTGAAGAGGGATGCCTTTTCCAATTCATTTTGAAGTAAAATTAGCTTATATTCTTTCATTTTTATTTATTAAAATAAAATTTTGTAAGAATTATTCAAAATGTTACTGACTAAATTATCTTGATACGTTGTCTTGTATTCTGTAATACGGACACAATAGAATTTCAATAGTTAGCGCCGTGTATCCGCGTACATATCGAATATTATATTATATCGAAGGTTCAAATTCGAGCTATCTAAATTATTGGAGTAACGAAAGCGTTGTTCGGTCCCGGGTCGCGCGCGCTCGGTGCGGGCGCGGGTCCCCGCCGCGGCCACACTAACGGTCCCCTTCGCAGCTCCACCGTGGCGCACCCGTCCGAGCTGCCGCCGTCGCCGCACCAGTGGGAATGACGCGCCGCCCGCGCGCGCTAGCCGCAACCGCCGCCGCGGCCCACGAGCGGGCACGCCTTTCAATAACGTTCAAAATTAGACTACCTCTGTCGTACGAAGAACGAAGATTATGTTAGCAATAACGTCATGTTTGGTAACGTTAGCTGGGTAGCTTTTTTTACCGGTAGAGCGGTTATTCAACGCGACCTGGCAAAACCGCATTAGGTAACAAACGTAGTGTCCATACTTGTCCTAGATAACGTTACCTGCATAAGCGATCCCGCAACTTCATATACTACGCCCACACTATCGCGGTAACGCAAACATTTGCCGTTTTCACGACATGCAATAATTATATTTTTTAAATTGTTCTGAAATGTTACTATTGCTTGGCCCGACTAGTCAAAATGATCGCGATACCGCCATAGTGTGGCCTTAGCATTAGAAATAACGTTACTTAACGATGCTTATAGTGTGAATTGTTAACGTTATCAAGCCCTTCGAGCACGTGCGGTTCTATTATAAAAGTAGCTTACGCAGTTAAGGTGTCCGTTAAATTTCGAGCGGGTCTATGTTTTATATGTGATCCGCCTGCTCGCGCAAAAAAGGCGTCCGTTGAAACTCGCGTGGATCTGCGTGTCAATAAAACATGATGCACGCGCTCGCGACAACTCATACTATAGCACGAAACAGACATACGAGCGTGCACCCTCGCGAGTTTAAACGGACACCCTATTAATGTATGGCGGACGGAGGGAAGACATTCATATGTTTATGTTGTTAGCGCAATGTCACAATGAACGCATTGGTTGTAAACAGTCATATGTCACCGGCTTCACCACTTTCTGAACTTTGTAGGATATGCAGAACTTTGGTTTCTGACATACGATTACGACGAAAGTTCTGGATAGTCTATTTGATGTTAAGAAGTGATGACACCGGCTTTTACTGTATTCAAATTATAACGTAATAAAATATATTGTTATTTCGCTCATTCTGAACGCCGAAAACGTTCTTTCATTGTGAATATTGGGCGGGATGCCACCTCCGTCTTCTGCGTCTTTTTATTTGAATCCAATAAGCGTCACTTTTTTAGTAGATAAGAAATGAAATGAACTTTCTAAATTCGTATTACCTTTATAAGTGTACTCAATTAATAAAAATTGTATATGACAGACTTATTATAAGGTTTAATTTTAAACTGAGATTTATAGTTGCTCACTTAACTGACCTAGTCCGGTTTTTGTTAAATAAACTTTATGACAACGTTTACAAAGTTCAATTTTGCATGTGGCAATATTATACATCAAAGAGACGCTGACTAAGATTCTTAACAGGTCGTGGTGTAAAGTTTACCGTAACAAAATTCGCACTAAATGCCTCTGCAAACATGACACTTCTGTTGGTAAAATCTACTTTAGATTGTGCTGATATGTACAGACAGACTATACAAAATTGACAAAGGAGATGTACCATAATAGGTTGGGTCTATGTACGCTATATTAAAAAATGGGGAAAAATTAAATAAGAGAAAAATACAATAAATTACATAAAATGCATATTTAAGCGGTTATAAAATTAAAAAGATAACCTTTTTAACCTTGAGTTGTAATAAAATGGCTACCTACACTATGGTACGACGAGACGACGGATGAATTGACCAAAGACAAAAAAAAACACTGTCAATGTGAAATGTCGCTTGACGTGACGCTTTGCTTTTTGTTTGGTTAGTTTGTTTCGTTTGTTCGTTGTGATCGTTGTGTTGGAGTGTCTTAAGTTCTTTTTATCAAACTACCTGGCTCTCGTTTATTGGATTTGTAACAGTTTGTCACTAGTTTAGCAAGTTTTGTTGAATTGAACGACTGACAAGTGACAGACAAACGTCATCGAAATGTCAATAATATCATCAACTAACAACCATTTTGTTGTGTTGCAATTCTATTGTTCAAATAATTGTTCCTTCCAAAAAACAAAGCTATTTTAGTGAAATTGAATAATCAAAAACTGTTCCACGTGTCTTTATCTTTATTTTGGTATTCTGTACATATACCACGCCTAGACTCCATACATTCTGGGACATCTCCTTTCTTCAATAAATAGTCAACCATGTATAGTCGACAATGAAATTGCTTTACCACCTTAGAAGTGAATTTTGTTTGCATTTAATAAAACAACAAGTTCTATTTTTGTGTAAAAACCAAGTGACAGATACGTTGTCATCATTGACAATGAGCCTTAGCGAAATTTTATTGTAATGGAAGTTTTTGTCAAAAGTGATAAAGCAATTTCATGGTCGACTATACCATATACATAAATATCAAATTCTAATGCGGAAATTTAACAATTTGTGCGTACAGGCGTTGTAACTCTTTGAATATTTGATACCTCAACTAAGGCGATCTCTCATTCATTCAAAGTAGGTTTCAAATGTGTTTTGTGTACAGGTCTGTTAACTAAAGCTGGCACGTTCAACACATTTACACGTTGCGCGTGTGTAGTGTCTGTGAATAAGCGCGCGGATGACGTCGCACTGCATACGCATCATAAAAAGTCTATCTGTCTCTCTCGCGCTCGGTGAAGCTTATGAGTATGAAGGAAGCAGTTATTGTTTTGCTTTTGCTACTGTTTATAAATACAGAGCGGTATTTTTTGACATTCGTCCGTTAGCGTCAATCACGTTAAAATCGACAAAGATTATTGTGTCATCTTTGTTTGCCTATTTTAAGGTTAGATTAAAATGTCTTCTCAAAGAATTGGTTCCGGCAAAACATTAAGAAGACAAACTTTACTCAACCTACAACTTACTATCTTATATAGCTTATAAAATCAGAGTAAAAAGACTAAATTTTTATAAATTTGCTTTTTCAATCAAGATAATTTAATTAATTAAATTAAATTAAATTTCTAAACATGCTGTGTAGTGAATTTGCATTAGTGTGAGTACAGCTTTAGTTAAAAGACCTGTAAGTATTGCGACTTTCATGTTTTACTTAACCATATTCAAAATAGTTTGGTATAGTAGTTTACACTATATACACTTCTCGAACGCCTCGGTGGCCGAGTGGCAGAGTGCTCGGTCAGATACCCGAAGGTTCCGGGTTCAATTCCCAGGTTGGGCAAAATGTATTTCGGATTTTTCGATGCATAGCCCGGGTTTGTGATCACCAACCCGCATTTGGCAAGCGTGGTGATTAAGCCATTACCCATCAATGGTAGTGATGACTTGATTTCAATGATGGAGCATTTGCCCAGCACTGGGACAGTTATAGGCCGTTTACTTACTTACTATATACACTTAACTTTCGCGTTCCATAGTTAAATAAAGAATTTAAACGGAGATTAACGTAAACTAATTATTGAAAAGGTATCATACCTTCTTTATACCATAGAGTACCCTAGAGTTTACACTGATCCGTAACAGCTGTTATCTCAATCTTTTTTAATTTACTATTACGAAGTACCCACTCATGCAACCACAAAATGTCAAATTTCCTCAATAGACTGAACTTTATGTCAATGCATATGATTGACAATTATTGAAGAAATCTGTCTGTATTTTTATCGATGATAGACTCATGGTCTGTAATAAAAATAATAAAATTGATCATCTGATTAATTGTACATAAAAATAATGATATTTGTAAATCTGTTCAATATTTTTTTATTATAACTATCAAATTATATCTGTAACACAATAAATTATTGTTAGACTTCCGAAATTATTTAAACACTGTATAGCCGACTATGAACCATTTTAATTTAATAAAATAGCCCGTTCATAGTCGTGACAGGCTTGTAACACCGAGGCGGTCCATATATAAAAAGAGGATAATAAAAAACCTCATGATTGAAATAAATAATTTAGTAATCGATATCTGTTTGTTCACTCATTTGTGCACTGATTCCAAACGGGTATTTTGATAATCTCATTATAATAATGATATAATATTGTACACGTGTGCATTTATCTTGATGTCATTAACATATTAACTTTAACCGTAAGCACGTAACCGTAGCACGGTTGTAACGACCCCGAGAACTTATAACATTTGGAAATCTTTTAGGATATGATACTTTTGATAAATTTAATTGGATAAGCGCGGAGAGCGACGACAGCGAATGATGTGACGCTCGTCAAGTCAGTAAATCAACCAAATATTTTGTCTGTATTCGTGTCTGTAAGTAATCGTGTAGCGACTGTCGGTGATCTGTAGTCTAGTGTCTAGTTGGTTGGATCACGTGGGTATAAAGAGCTACGCTCTAAGGATGTATCTGCATGCGATGTATAAGTCGCTCGACTATTTATACAACGAAAAACAATCGCTATCGACGAAAAAGAGACAAACGTGTCTTGTACGATGCGAGAAGGAGAAGGCACGTGCCGAGGCACCTCGGCACTCTTGTAAGTAACAAATATGCGTAGGCATTAGGTTATTTTCATTTATCTTTGCGATTCCATGTAATTAATAAAGTAGTTATCAACGTGTGCCTGATTGCGTTTGTACGAACATTGCGAGCAATAAGGAGTTGCAATATTCATAATGCGTTATGAACAGTATCGATTTTTATTTTACATGACGGACTTACTGGACTGTTTTGTTTGTGTTCCTCTGTGTGTTGTAAGGGCGAGTGCAGACGCGCGCCTCGTACTTAACACTGATAACAGCAGCGGTGCGGCGAAACGCGAATCTCCCGGCGGCCGTCTGCGCGCGTCCTTACATCTCTGTAACATATTATTGTAAGCTTACTTCTAAACACCATTGCATGTAACATCGACTGAACATTTTTACGTAGTTAGGTTAGATAGTTTTAGTATTAATTAAAAAAAAAACTTACTTATTTACTTCGCAATGATTATAAAGTATTGATAAAAAAAATATATATTATGTACGAGTAACTTTCACATACTATCATTGCAGTAGTGAGAATGTATAGCGAAATGTTGTAAATGTAATAGATGACGTGCGTATTTCAAGCATTTAATAGACTAGTTTGGTGTAAGCGAAATTGAGGTGTGTTAGTGTGTGTGAGTAATGAGTAATACTTTCTATTGGCGACTAATATAATATAAGACAACATAATACTATTATATGTTTCAAAATTAATGTTTTAATTTGTGTTTAAGTAGGTTTTAACCTGTATCATTACGCTACTAACATTTAAACTAGAATAGGAAGACTATGTGTGAGTGTCAAGAGACGTCGTAGCCTTAAAACTAGTTCAAAACTATATAAATGATAAAAACGTTAAAAAATTGTATATAAATAAAGCATAGTATTAATGTTAGGCTCTAGTACGGTACGGATTGTAAGCCGTCGTAGGTATCCCCACAAAGTAGGTTGAACTCTTGGTCGTGCCGTTGCATAACGAATTGGACCATAGACAATACACTCAGTCGTATTGAAACTACTTCCAAAGTTTAGTTTAGTTAATTTCGTAGTATTTAGTTTGTATATTGAAGTTACATGCGTTGGTCTGGTCTGGTCCGGTCAGCGCATGCATTATGTACCTAGTTTAACATTTGTAATATGTCTGACATCACTGGACAGTCGTCGCTCGGGTATGCAACGGCGTAGGCAGGAGGGTTTTGATGGTACAAAGGAGGCGAGACCGATTGCGCGTCACAAAACTACATGTTGTTAATAGAAATGACGAGTTTTAATCTTATTCTCTAGTCGGGAAAGTGTTAAATGCAATGAAAATGACAATTCTGCCAATAGCAAAACGAGACCATTTGGATCACCCTGAATATTTAAAAATTTATAGGGGTGTCGGTTTTCAAATATTCATAGTGTTTGATGAATGCCATGTGTCACGCTGAAAGATAATTAAACAAACCACCAAAAAAAGCTAATTTTGCTAAGGTACCAAATTCGAAATCACAAGAAAATATCAGCTATTACACTAATTTTGGTCTAGTAGGTATTTTATTTCCTACCCAATAGCTAGCTAGTTTTGTGTAAAGCAGCTAATTTCCTTTTGCGGTTTCGACGGTGGTCCCACAGTTAGTTATTTATAGAGGGTTGTTTAATTCTTTTTCGTCTTGCAACATCTCAGTCCCACCACTTGTTCTTACTTACTTATTGAAAAAGGCTTGAAGTGAAAATATAAATAATTTCGCTGACGGTGCGTCAGCATCAAAATGACCTGAGCGTTATAATCAACCAAAATATCTTAATATTTGACAAAAATCAACCTTATTACACGACTATATGGTGCACATTTATTTGTCTACTTCTCAAACGGCAATCCAAAGTGTACCAGACTTTTAGTGACAGTATGATGTTTGTCAATCGTTCAGATGTTTTGGTAGGTTTAAACGATTAGATCACGTTGACTATGCTCAGAATAATAACTAAAGCTATAGAAACTGGACTAAAATAGCAACACTCATTCATCAGTTCGTACTATTTTAACTAATGAACCTAAGTGATGTATTGGAAAGAGATCGATTCTCCCTTTTCTTTCGTTATTTCGAAGGTGTCACCAGATTTGTGTCGTCATATTTGAGGTAATGTAGTGAAAGACTTTATAAAGGACTCAAAGATTTTTTTTGATCACCGATTATCTGATGACCGTTTGACATAACAATACAAAAAATAAAAACTAAGTGTCAACCATTTGTCGCACTCCAACCTCCTTTTCTAGCCATAAGATAGAACGGAACTAAACATAGTTGCACGATTTTTATTTTAGCCATCCTTCTATAGCTTTAGCTATTGTTCTGAGTGACGATGACTGTACAAGAAAGTAGTGTTATAATTTTTTATAGAGAGTTTGTGAACGCGCGTCGGTACGCGACAGACCCCACCTTGCCTTATCTCAGAAAACTGTTACTGTGATCCGCTAGGCGTAATTATTGGACTACACACACACACATAAAATTACAGTGTATAGACGTAGACAGAACGTTCACTGGTAATAAATTTGGTTAAACAGTATTTATCAGCCAAATGTCCCACAAGGAAAGGCCATAATTAGGCCATTAAGAAAATAATCGTATGGGGAGCTTAGGCCATACACTACCTCGTGAGCTGAATATACTATATTTTAAATACATTAGAATTGTTAATTTTATGAATATAAGGACCAATTCTTATCAGACATACATAGATACATAGACATACTATGTCGGATTAGTTTTATATTGTATGACGGAGACAGATGGTTATCTTTCTAAGAATTGGCGCAACTGCCCTTTAAGCTCTAGGTGTTAAACAGTTAATTACAAAAAATATCATCAGCTCAAATCGATCACATTGTATGAAAAACAGACAAGAAAAAATGTAATCATTTTTCAATACCATAAAGCTCACTCTGCCTTAATTATTGACAAATTTAAAAAAGTTCTGCTAGTTTATACCGTTCTGTCTACATCTAAGTCTGTCAAAACAATTCACCGGCCCAGAGGCCTGTACATATAGGCGAGTTAGGTATTACATACGTTTATTTTAGACGCTTGCGGCATCACTTACTGAGTCACTCCACACGTCCTCGATTTTCTATATTTGATGTTTGTACATAGGGATGTAAGTAGAAAATAATTCGGTTATAACTAGGGCGAGGCCAGAACGTCAATCCGTTAGGAACAATAATATAAAACGTCGGGAACCGTTAACGAGGTACGCTTTTGCACCAATATCCATTTTGATTAAATTCTGTGATAAAATAGGATTACCTGGAATTATTATATACTTGTATGTGATAAAATTTTATAAGCATACGGTGACGCAATTCGATGTAGAATTCATATTGATACCGGTACAACCGACGCCGCAACACGCGTACCTAACTCTTTATTTACTCCTGCTCTCACACTGAACGGACTTACGTTTTAATGTGGGCAATTCGCATATTCTTAAATAGACCTTATTATATTTGTGCAAACAGATTAGAGTCGTACAATGCTGCCTTACGATATGGTAGCGTTTTAGATATTTTTATATGTTAATCGTGTGTATAAATAATAGAGCTTTTATGTAATGTAGAACGGAATGTTTGCAATGAAATAGTCCGTATTGTCATTGTGATAAGAGCCAAGTTCGGTTGCGCGTGGTGCGGCGTCGCGGTCGCGCCTCGTGTGGAGGACGCCCGTCAGCACGCACTCAGAACTCCCTAACGAGCACGCTTCTTATTTTATGTAATTGTACGTATTGCGTTTCCAGACTTTCAGAGATCTCGTATATTTTAAGTTTTAAGTACACTACTGTTCATTTAACACACAAGTGATCTTTAGTTGTTAGTACGTCACGATTGTATTTCGTTCACCTGTACGGCCAGTCAGCCAAGGCTTTCCTTTATTCTAAGTTTGTCACACGAATGCTTGCGCGGGCGCCGTTGCCCGTGTAGCCGTTCGACCCCTATTTCTCAATTGTATATATGTAGCTAATAAGACTTAGGTTTTGTGTAAACACTTTAGTCCTTTCTCTAAGTTTGTGTTCATTAATCACTCCCAACTTATGATTTTGTATTATAATTTACATGATGTATAACAAAAAAAGTAAAAAAAAAACAAAAAACGACAAAATAATTGTAATTCACGTAGGCAATACTACGGCAATGATTTTATTTTAACACTTATTACCATTCGTATTGTATATAGTAGACATTTTGTGCACTGATAGTCGACTTAAGTTTCTCTTAATTTAGATATTAATATGAAATGGCTGTATTGATTCTCCTTAAGCAATGGCCCAAGACGCAACGTTAATAAGACTTATATGGCGATGACCTCTGGACGTTTCCTATGTGTAGCTGGGTTTAGTTTAATTTCAGTCACTTCGGTTTTCGTGGTTTAATTTGTTAGAGGACAAATTTTAATGTGGCGAACCGGAAACATAGTGTAATATTGTAAATATAAACGATACGTGTTTCTGTCATGTACGGAGTTAGTTGCATTTTACCATTGTTGCGAACTGCCAAAACTATTGTAATGGTTTTTTTGTAGCGTTATGTGCAACGGGGCCACATAAACAGAGCGCCATCATACTCCTATTACGCAAAATGTTTAAGTATTGTAATTTTACAATCTTTGGGAGTTTGCAAAAAAAATAATAAATAGGTATGTAACAAAATTTGTAACTTTACAGTCGATAAATAAATTTAAATGTGAATAGCATCATGTTAATTGTAATCAAAACTTAATAAATGTATGCACTTTTATATGTCATTGATTGAGATGGAAAATAAACATTTTGTTTTGTAAATTGAAAATATTATTGAGTTGGTATGTCCGTAATGTTTGTGTGGTCGCGTTTGTAGGACGCGTGAAACGGCGTAGCTGCTGTGAGACCGCGGCACTGTAACAATAAACTACTGCATAATTAAACGCTGTTTTTAATTTAATACCTTTTTAGATATCATCATCTTCATCTCATTTTATGTCCCCACTGCTGTGGGGCACGAGCCTTCCCTATAGATGGATAGGGAGAAGGGGCCATAAACCACCACGCGGGTCCAGTGCGGATTGGTGGTTGTTAACGACTGGTAATGATAAATTTTTGGTCACCCATCCGATGACCTGCCCCAGATATAAACATCAATAAAAGTTCGCATTTTTTGTTTATACAAATGTTTGTAGAAATATCGAGCAGTTGGTACCCTCTAACAAACAGTATTCTTATTAAGAGCGTTTACGCCGCACACTAGCGCCGCCAATGAAAAAAAATCATATCTAGTAATTAGAGATAGAAAATCAAATTATGCTCAACAAACTATTTGAATGAAGTAATTTAGCATTTTTACGTCACCTAATGAACACCTGACATGTTATGGTTTAGTTAATTAAGGCGCTATAGTCAAAAGTGGCCGTAACGTCTTATTTAACTAAACCGTAACATGTGAGGTGTTCATTAGGTGACGTAAAAATGCTAAATTACTTCATTCAAATAGTTTGTTGAGCATAATTTGATTTTCTATCTCTAATTACTAGATATGTTTTTTTTTTCATTAGTGGCGCTAGTGTGCGGCGTAAACGCTCTTAAGTAGGCTGAAAGTGCGAGTTAAATTTGACAATCGATCACGTTAGGTACCGAAAACAAAAATAGTATGGTATTGAAGCAGCGCCTCCTGGCGACGAAGAGTTACAATTTTGCCATACAAATTTTCGTTTTCGTAAACGTATCGAATGAATACGGATTTACGCCGTGTGCGTTACCCCAGCGGAATGCTGTCGAATTTCTTAGATTCTTGATATAGAATAATTAGTGCTCCATCTCGTGTAATTGTGCGCGAAATCTTAAATTTGTGCGTCCAGTAGTTTTTGAGATATTCGCGAAAAACAGATGCCGCTGGGGTAACGTTACCCCAGCGGCACATTTTTTTTCCTGGGGACTTATCAAAAAAAAAAGTACCCAGGAAGATAGATCTTGGGGCGCTGTAAATGTGTGTGTTAGTCTTAAATTTGTGCGTCTTATAATTTCGAAGTTATTCAAAATACCGCTGGGGTAACTTTTGGGTGGTTGCTGTATCTCGCGAGGACTGGAGGAGGAGAACTGTGAGGCGCACAAGTATGATTTTTTTTACACACAATGTAATAAATTTGTGCGTAATTTCAGCAAAAGCAGAATTTGAAAAAAATGCACCGATCTGAAGATATATTTATTTTGAAGAAAAAGGATAATCGGTCCTAGCTCCCTAAATACTAACCCTAGAGACTAATTTCTGATGGTGATTCGTACCTTATAAACCCTATAACTTCTATTATAGTAGTTTATGCAACTGTCATATAATGAAGGGTATTAAAACACGAGTGTGAGTTTATGAAACGAGCGCAGCGAGTTTCATAATAGTAACGAGTGTTTTAATACCCGTGTTATATGCAGTTGCATACACTACTTTATCTTCACTAATGCAATTAGTCAAACAACAAGAGTAAAAGCTGACAATAGTTTATTTATAATAATTGTTCAAATTTTGGATGGTACAATTTTGAAAGTTAATGTTAATTATTGATCCAGCAGCTGTAGCGGTCGCGGGGCAAGCAGTTAGAGCTCGTAGACGGAGTTGGAATATTTATAATTACTTCATTCGTCTTGTTTTCTATACTGTTCAAGATCGTATTTGAGACTTGAATTTTATTATGCCGAAGATTAGTGCAACCTGTAACAATAAACGATATAATAAGCTTGAGGTACATAGCCAAGGCAAAAACTATGATTTATGAAGTAGTAAAGTGTAGGTACCTACTACCTAATTTATACACAAAGCGCTTAAACGGAGTGTCTAGATAACTTGCGTGTGTAGTACGTAAGTACTAGGTAGATTAAATAACAGAACTAAAATACACTTACCTTTTCAAAAAGATACAAAATATCTGGTAAATCTTTCAGGAACATCTTTATTTGACCTGATGTAAACGTCAAGGACTTTTTTTCCTTGTGTCCTTCTGAACTGCGTTTCAGGAACGAACGCTATGACTTTTGAATACTTCGTGATATCAATATTGTTGTAGATACTCAGTGTGGACTTGAGCATAGAATATTTAGCCCACATAGAAGATGGCTTGAATTTGTCGGAGAGGTCTTTGAGATACACAAGAATGACATTTTCAGAAAATGATGTAGTTTTCTTTTCGATCTTCCATGCCAAAAAGTTATTATATTCTTTTTCATATAATTTTCTAGATTTTTCTGGCAAAAGATTGTGAGTTACTTTTGTTGCCAATTCTAGAATATCCGGAGGCGTACAAATATCATCGTCGCTGTCCATTTTTAACTTTTAATTTGTATTTTAAAAACAAAACACATTGCGAAACATTAAATTCACGCGTACGTGTATTGTCACAGTGAACTTGCCGCCATTAAAATCTAACCAATGAGAGCGCAGCTGCGCGCGCAGGGCCAATCAGGAGCGAGCGCGCGCTGTTCTTTTTTTATTTAATTGGCACAAGATCTTACCAAAGAGTTTTGTGTATGTAAGTTTAGTAGTTTCGACGAAGTTTTCACGTATAACCCAACTGTTTTCAAAAGCCAGCCTTATATCAAAATTTTATACAACTTGTATGAGGATTTTGACATAAGGCTCGCCAGGTTAATTGGTCGCGTTTTATTGATGTTATAATGAGATTTTACGATATCGATGTGGATATTATACCATCATGTGAAATTGCTTAAATTGAGTGTTTTGTTGTCTGCGCTATAACAGTAGTAATTATAAGTCAAGTATTGGAAACATAAGTAGAATGTTACAACATTAGTGTAGATAAAAATCTTAAAATCTTAAAGCAAGTCATTAATGGAATCAGGCGTTATTTTGCGGAAATCCATAGTACAAAAAAATGTAATTTAAATAATATGTAGTGTTAATTCCGCTAACTCACTCGTTTATACAGCTTGGATGCAGTACGCATGCACCGCCCTCCCGCCCGCAAAAAGTATGCACATGCAGGAGAAACAATGCGTGCAAGCGAAAATGCACACCAACACCGATACCCGACACGTGTTTCGCCCCTCCACGGGGCATCCTCAGGAGCTGTTGACTGGTCGAGAGCTGCGCACCGACTGTTACGGCTACGCAGCTCCCGGCCCCTTTTATAAAGCGCCATCGTTTGACATTTGTGACGTACTACCCGCGACAATACGTAATAAATAATGGGGATGGAACTAAATTTGTTTGGTCATTCAACAGCGCATGACTGTCATTATTATGTTTCATTATTTCTAATTGCTCCAACACACACAACCGAAAACTTTTATTACAAACATGCAAAATATTATATCTGTTATTGTCGCACAAAGAATGGCCGGTATCAATTAGAATTCGGACGGGATGACGTCATAAGGCCATAGGGATGTTCTCAATTCATTATGGCTGAACTGATTTATGTTTTTGTTTTGTCGTTATCTATAGTGTATTCTGCTTTTTCTTATCAACGCTATTGTAAAATAAAACAAGATTTCGAAATACGTCATTATTTTATATATCTCTAATGTCATATTTTTTTACAACCCTATTTTGTTATTGATTGACAAGTGCAAGCGCAGTGCCGGATGAGTGAACTTTGACATGTGTGTGGCACGCTTGTACCCCCGCAGGGTTTAACAAAATGTTAACATTACCTACACTTAAGTAAAAAAAATATGTTTTTTTTAACCACGTTTAATGGTGATATCTAAACAGTGAAGTCTTTAATAGACCTGTGTCGATCGCGATTGATCGAATCGTTTTGATTCGATCGCAACCTGTGAACGATTGATCGAATCACGGATCTTTAAAAGATTCGATTATAATTGACCCGGTAATTCCTATATCGTAACTAATTGCTTGCTTCACTTGCTTGAACAAATGATCATATCAAATTATTCGATCAATCGCGATCGACACGGGTCTACCTAGACTAGTACACGGCGGCAGATCAACTTACTCAAAACTGTCAAACTTCTACAATCAATTTTGAAGTTTATGATTTGGTTATAAGGATCAATATTAATTGGAGAAATTTGACAGATTTGGGTAAGTTGATCTGCCGCCGTGGTACACAAACAAAACAAACGAACTGTGACCCAAATGATCGAGAAGATCGAATCATTTCAACCCGATCACCAAACGAGTGGGTCATGATCGACCCGGGTTACGACAAATGATCGATTGACACAGGTCTAGTCTTTACAGGGTAATATGTACGCACCCTTAAATATTATTGCTCATTTTTTTTTACAGATTGTAGATCATCAAGTTCAAGACATCTTATCAAAATGGTACTGATGCACGAGTTATATTAACTAGGAGTTGTACACAATAAAATACTGCGCAATACTTAAATATGTCTCATTCTATCTCATATAAAGTTAACACAGACACGGGTTATCATGTGTTGCGACAAATATTATTGTGTTTTCATTATTTTATTTGGTAAGTTGATTAATATTTATTATGAAAAAGTTAATTGTTAGCAAGTGTAGAAGTTTTAATTTTTTTATATTAATTCAATGTAAATGAGCTAAGTGAAAAAATTAATAGTTGTGAAATGTGATTGTGACCTTTGACAGCATTAATATTGATAACTTCGACTTTGGTTTTTCTTCAATAACTATTTGCACGAGTTGGATAAGGAACAGACAGCGTCAAACTGATTGGTTCAACACAAGTGGTCAGAATTAGTCAGAAACATCTTCTTTGTTTATGTTTTGTGTCTATGCTGAAAATATTCGTCATAATCATGTAGGTAGATACATACCTACGGGGATGAAAGTTAATAAAAAAATTAAGTGTAACTAATAATAATGTAAAAAAAACACAAATGTTGAAAAAATTTCCACGAGCAGGATTTGAACCTGCACCCTTCTGGCATACCGGGTGCGGTGCAGGTGCAGGTTAATGACGGTAGTTGTTGACATTGAATGGGCGCCTTTGGCTTTCAAAGTAAAAAGTAAATAGTGTTGAATAATTTCGGCGGGCTGCTGGTTAGAACCACGATAGCTCAATTGGGAGAGCACCTGACCCGGTATGTCAGAAGGGTGCAGGTTCAAATCCTGCTCGTGGAAATTTTTTCAACATTTGTGTTTTTGTAATCACTGATAATTTTAAGTAGGTACCTATCGTTGTGGAACCAGTATTCGACACTTTAGCCCATTGATCGACACAGGTTTTGGTCTCCACAAAATAATATAAAATTTCATTGTTTTATACGGGATGCCAGCTGCCAGCAGGTGGTAGTCTGTATTTAATTGTTTCTAAAGACTAAAATCTATCTTTGTGGTAGCCTAAATGCAGGCGTACTACGCAAAATGGGTGCACTCGAACTGGATTCAATAATTTCTGTCTACACAAAAAAATATTTGATCACTACCGGCCGCTCGCGGTTTCACCCGCGTGGTTCCCGTTCCCGTGGAAATATAGGAATAAAAAGTATCCTGTGTTAATCCAGGTTATAAATTATCTGTATGCCGAATTTAATTTAAATCCATTCAGTAGTTTTTACGTGAAAGAGTAACAAACATCCATCCATACCTACAAACTTTCGCGTTTATAATATTAGTAGGATTGGGGTCACATATAAGGTAAATCTAAAATTGAAAACAAGCCGTCGTCGATCGCTATCTCGCTATTTGCATTTACCAATCGACCACCGAGGCGTCACCAATCTAATAGACCATCATTAAACAATTCCAGTATCAACATCAACAGCCTCAGATCAGAAATACCGCAATGACTACGTGTACAGTGCGAAAGCAAACGCGTTCTACAAACTACACACGAATGAAGTTGCATATTCGGAGGCTTCGTCAATTTGCGCGGCAGAGGGCGCTGCTCTGCTGGTTCCAGTTTTTGTCTACGACATTGCTCAAGCGCATGGCATGCTAAAAGAGTTTCCAGACCTCGGAGACTACGTGTGGATCGGGAACGATGGAAACAGCCACGAATCGGCAGAGGAAGTGGCCCTTATCAACTGTAAGGCATAATTTCTGTAGCCATCTAGATAGGAATAGGACCGATTAATGGCCTCCTTCTTCATATCAAAGTTTCGCAAGGGCCCCATACATACTGTGTATTTATGCTAGGCATGTCTTGAGCCCTGAGTAACGGTGACACGCCAGGCTTGTTATCGGATTCCTGTGAATGTTTGACATGACACGTTCGGCGTGTCAACGAATCGGATAAAATTAATGAATAAGTACAATACAAACGCTTCTGTGGTCTGGCAATCTTCCCATAAGAACTTCCCAATTGTAAGCAATGTACGCTGGGAATCGAACCCATAGGATGGGGCCTATGGGTTCGATTCCCAGCGTACATTGCTCGGTTTGGTTGGCACGTCAGCGTCTGTGGCCTTCATTAGGTCTTCCATTGTGCAGGTTCAGGACATGCCTGAATCTAAGCACCACAGTCGCAGCCAGGCGCCGCGCCCCGCGCAATCATAGTGCCACTTAACCATGTTTGACATTCAGCGACCTAAGCCCTTAAAGTGAAAGTAAAAAACAAATTTAAAACATTTTTATTCAGACAACTCAGATCAAATGTGTTAGTACAATTGCTTAAGACTATGTTAGTAAGTTAATTATGTTGTATTAGGTATATGTAACTTAATTATCTATGTATGTACCTTAAAGGCATAGCACACGCCCAACGTACTGAGGAACTCTCATCCACTACTTCAGACATCACGCGCATGCAATGTCTCCTCAAAGGTGCATGCGGATCATCTGCCACTGCTTTCAGGATGCTGTTGTCGCTCCTTCTCGTCCTTCTCATTAATGAGGCCACTTTTTACGAACTACAGCGTGGAAACCGTCCGTTCTGGTCTGCGCAAACATTCTAGAGGCGCTACAAAAGCGAGGGAGGGACAACATCATCCTGAAAATATTATTATATTAGACACGTAGGGTGCTGAGCGACTTCTGAGTATACCTTGTCCATAGACCCGCCGCGTAAAGACCTTGACAATAAGCCTTAAAGAGTGTTATTTTGGCTTGGTTAGAACATCGGGCAAATCTACGGACCAGCATGTTACCTCTAGTCGCCAACGCCCTACTTTCCCTTTCTATGTCTACATCATCCTTAAGGTAGTCGGTAAGGATATGCTCTAGGTATTTAAATTGGTAAACCCTTTTTAAGTTGAGCCCATTCAATGTTAGTTGCGGGTTTACTGAGCATTTACCGGCGGCCTTAAAGATCATGTATTCACTTTTGTTTACATTGTAAACAAGACCATGTGACACAGCGTAGGCCTCGCATATTTCTAATAGCTCTCCGATAGAAAAGCAGAATAGCCTAGTTCATAGTTCTGTCCCACTGATGGGCAAAGGCCTCCATCATTGAAACTAAAGCATCGCTACAAATCATGGGTTAATGGCTTAATCACCACGCTTGCCAAATGCGGGTTGGTGATCACAAACCGAAGCGTTACAGCTTAAGTCCGTGCCAAAACGGTTAAAATGTTAGCCAGATATGCCAATGCAGTCCATTCCCAGGTTCGATTCCCAGCGGGGCGGGGGGTGCATGTTTGTGTACTCGGTTTGGTTGGTTTTAAGCTTCCTCCTGGCTAGCTACCTCCATCTTATCTAAGCTATAACATCAATATTAATTGTAGCATTGTTGTGTTCCGTCAGCTAGAGATTTGAGAGTCAGTGCCTCACTAGTTGAGGATTCCGGGTGAAGTGCGCTTCCACTTTCGGCCTTATCTCATCAACTAACATTGGGTGAGATGAAGGCCAAGTGCTTCATCATCATCAGCTCATTTTATGTCCCCACTGCTGGGGGCACGAGCATTCCCTATGGATGGATAGGGAGAACGGGTCATAAACCACCACGCGGGCCCAGTGCGGTCCATTGGTGGTTGCTAAAGGCTACTAATGCAGCCGGGACCAACGGCTTTACGGCCCCTCCGGGAGCTCGAGATGATAAATTTTTGGTCACCCATCCGATGACCAGCCTTTGCGAAAGCTGCTTAACCTCAGCACTCGCAGTCCGGGCGCGTTAACCACTGCGCTATCGAGCTCCTCCCAAAGTGCTCCTCCTCTCAAGTGCTTACCCGTAAAGTTATAAAAATACACTATTTAGGGACTATTATTGGATTTACGAGTATGTCCATCAGAAGAACTTAACGAGGTGTTTTAGTAAAACCTTCATGTTTCAAAATTGCAGTAGAGTCGAGCAGAGAAGAGCTGGACCGTGATGGCCACTGCACCGTTCTGACCCGTGGGGGGGACATCGAGACCAACCACTGCTTGAACAACAGGCTGCCCTTTGTTTGTAAGGTGGCGGCCAAGGATGCGTACTACGACAAGAAGTGCGACGTGTACGGGGCAGGTAGGATAATGTAGATAATAGTAATAATTATCATTATCATACTCGTGTAATATTAATGATAAATGATAGGCAGCGTCGATTATCGTTGAAATCCATCGATTTGAATGAATTTATGTCCCCACTACTGGGGCACGAGCCTAAGAACGGGCCATAAACCACCCACCACGCGGGCCTTGGATTGGCAGTTTTTAACGAATGCTAATTCAGTCGGGACCAACGGCTTTACGTGCCGTACGAAGCACGGAGGAGCTCGAGATTATACATGTTTGGTCACCTATCCGATGAAACGGCCTTTGCGTAAGTTTGACCTCAGCATTCGCAAACCGGGCGCGTTACCCACTGCGCCATCGATATTCTCAAATGTCTCCTCTGTTTATTTTTTTAATAAGTTGTATCTACTTACCTGTTTATCTATTAAATGGATCGTTCGACAGGTTACAAATACATAGAGAGCGTGGGCAGTTGCTACAAGATCCCTCGCATCGCCTTCACCTGGAATCAGGCGTTCGCCGAGTGCCGGGCACAGGGCGCGCACCTGGTCGTACTCAACTCGGACGCGGAGAGCCAGGCAGTCAAGGCCATCATGACGGCCGCCAAGTACATTTCCGGCTCCCACTCGGTCTACTACTACATCGCCGGCATCAGGGCCAACCAACCCACTGATGGGACGCCTAGAGTTTTCCGGACTATATTCAGTAAGATATGTTTGTGTGATTTGAGAAATGTTTGAATGAATGAACGAATGATGAAAGAATGAATGATGAATGAACAAATGATTTGACGTTTATGTGACAGAATTAGGGTTGCCAACTGTTTTTCAGGAAATTAAAGTAAATCTATCACTACCTAGTATAAAAAAAAGGATTTGAAGAAAAAATAAAGTATTTTCCAAATTTATTTATTTAAGCGTTGCGTTTCGTTTCACTTCACCTGAGTCTGAGTATCATTCAGTAGTTCAGAAATTAAGACAACAGGAATATTCCGTTCGCATTAGTCGGAAATAAAGTATTTTTCATACTTTATTTTTATTAAAGAAATAAAGTATGGGGATGGAAAATAACGTAGGATACGTTATTTTAAAGTATGGTTGGCAACCCTAGACAGAATTAACTTAACAAACACTGTATTATCAATCAAATAATTATTACACAGCAATGTATCGCGTGACGTGTTCTCGAATGGAGACCACGCTCAAAGCGTCCGTCGTGTGGGCCGGCCACCCGCTCGCTGGACTGACGACCTGAAGAAGGCGGCGGGAAGTGGTTGGATGCGAAAGGCGGAGGACCGAGTGTGGTGGCAATCCATGGGGAAGCCTATGTTCAGCAGTGGACCTCTGCGGGCTGAGGATGATGATGATAAATGTATCGCGTTGACAAAGTTACCACAACGACACTGTTTGTGTTGGTATTGTGTGGTCACCAGGGTGTAATGTAAAGTGCTAGTTTCATTTGCCAATCGTTAACGTTAACGAAAACGAGAATTTGTATAGCAAAATATTAACTCTTCTCGTATGTCGCCAGAAGGCGCTGCTTCGATACCATACTAATTTTCGTTTTCGTAAACGTTATCGAATGAATACGGATAGTAAACAAAACTCACACTAGGCACCACGGACAGAGAGCAGGACGTCACAATGAATCCGTCGTCGCCCGTTAATTCAAATACAAATTCAAATTCAAAAATCATTTATTCAGTTTAGGCTACAAGTATCTCTTATGAATGTCGCTATGCCATCGGTTCGTAAGTCTACTCTGGGCGGGAGATCTTGCACTGAGAAGAACCGGCAAGAAACTCAGCAAGTGTCCAGCTCTTTTCTCCCTTACAGCGTCAAAAAAATAAAAATTGGAAAATGCCCTATCATAGCAGGACACTTTCCATTACAAATAAACACAAAAAATATAGAAGACAACCACAACATGTAAAAAAACAAAAAAAAAATAAACAAATCTAATATATCAAGGAGATGTTTAATTTTGTATGGAGAAAATGCCAACACCTTGTACATAATACCAAAATGTAGCTTATGCATGGAATAAGCTTATTCAAAATGATTTTCTTCAAATAAATGAATAGTTTTTACGTAAGAAGTATTTTAAATAACAAATAATGGCAAGTTTCGTGATCGCAGGGGGTAATGGTGGTATTCTGTCAATGTCATGTCATGTCAAGTAGCTGTCATAACAAAAGTACTTACCGTATGAATGAAAATTGTTAATGTTAATAAATTAACTTACTTCTGGCTATTACTTTTATAACTTGTAGGTAGAGTAGAGTTAAACTTAAGCTATTAAGTGCTAGATTTCAGCTTTTTATTACCTACTGCCATGTCGCATAGCTGTGAAAGAATACTACCACCCACTCTCCTTCCTTAGTTAGGCGTCATAAAAGGCGACTAACGGACTAAAGACTGCACATACATCCAACATCATAGAGCGGTGCACGCTGAGAACATGTGCAGTCGCTATTTGGTGAAAAGTGGACTATGGCAGAGGACTGCTTTTGATGTCCTCTGCTTTTGTGCCTAGTGTCTGACAATGACAAATCCTTCGGGGATAATAGTCGTGATTATATGTATGTATTACCTACTGCTGCACCTACACATAACAGAACAGCAGCTAACCTCGATTGAACTCTATGTACTTACATCAAATCAAATCTTAATGTACATTAGAGAAAACACACAACATACTCGTCCTATTGTAGTAACATGCAGTGAATAATCAACTACCTAGTAAACACACTTAAGTAGGTAGGGAAGGTAACTGGTAGTGATGAAATAAAACAGTTTTATGAAGTTTTATATTTTTATTTATTTCAATTTGACTTCATTCTCTCGCTCCAGCAACATTTTTAGATGTCATTCACAAGAATGCCATCTAAAAATGTTGCTGGAGCTGTTATGTTTTCTTCGTGACGGGCCCATCCCAGAAACCAAATAATTGTCATAACATGAGCGCATGTTCCAACAGTTCTTTTACCACATATGCAACTACAGTAATACCCTTTTATTACATCTTCCCATTCATTACCTTGTGTTGCTAAGAGGATATATGTGTAATATATTTTTTGACTAAAATGGCGAGATTTTATACGTCCTCTTAGCAACACAGTCTCATGTGAGGACAATTCTGGTATGTTAGTAACTTCTAAATCAGTTGATATCTCCACCACGAATGATCCATGTTGTCTCAAATGTTCGCCATAATACGATCTCGCTTGTTTTATTTGGTAGATACCCAGAGCAAATAGTGTGAGATCACTCATGGTCATTCGTGGGAAGATACTTAATTGCTCATTTTCTTCATTTATTCTGTAAAAATGGGCCCGCCGACGGTTAACATTATTTAAGATTATATATTCTGCTAAATAATTAGGCAACAAAATTCTGGATTTTGCTCTTTCCAAAATTATTTGAGCATCTGGCCGGTTCACAAGCACTTTATGGAAAGCATTTATTATTGCGGCACTAATCCTAAAGTCATCCATTAGATGCCTTGAAGCCACATTAAAATATTCATTACGTAATAATCTAAAGTCTCGTTTAAATCTGCCATTTACCACTTCAACTACCCATCTACATAACGTCACACATCTTGATTTGTTTGCTATAAGGGTGGATAATTGGTTTTCTCCTTCTTCTAATGTTTCTGGCTTATACACTGCATAATTTAGTGATTCCAGCAGAGGCAGAGCATCACGAAAGCCCCGGTCTAAAATGAAAATATCTTGAGGTCTGAAAAAGTTTCTTAATTCCGCATTTTCATCTTGGAAAAGGGCTTTCGTGATGTCTGCATCTGATGTTGTTGCTGGATATGGCCCCAAAGCATCTATTATATATCCGTCAGTAGCGACAATTAAAAATGGTTTAACCAAGTTTCTATACTTGTGTATACTGTAAGTTTTTTTTTGAAAGAGATAATTAGACGACTTTTGGACGTATATATATGTACCATCACAGATGACAATTGGTTTTCTCTCTGCACTAGGATTTCCGAATAACCCTTCGGGTATCAAAAGATTTCGATTTATAAGGTCACCTCTACTTATGTGGTTAATACCTAAATGTAACGGTACAAAGTCATTTTTTAAAGCTTCTCTAGCTTTTTTTAATAATATTGTCACTAGAGCTTTACTTATTTGAAACAGAGAAGCTATTCTGTCGTGTGACTCCCCTGTTCGAGACTTAATTAGGTAAAGCCCTAGTGCCAAATGTGGACGCTTACATGATTCTTGTAAACTAGGTATTTGTCTTAATATTGATTCATAATTGGATTTCGTGACTCCAGTCCAAAAATGAAAAATATTGTCGTGAACCAATCTATAATTTTTAAAGTTAATTGGTATTCCACTGGCATCCTCTGCCTCTGTGGATAGTCTCAGTAAAGATTGCACTTCATATTTAGTAAAGGAGTCACTTAATTCGAATTGGTCTAAAATGTCCCAGTCATATACTGTGCTATGCATTTGACAGATCTTTGCATCTTCTGTTACAAACACTTTTTTCGATTGGAGGATTCTCTTTTTTAAACATAGAGGCACATTCAATCGTTCTGGTTCTGTGCAACCTGGTACAAAGCAGTGTGCACTTGAATGTGTCGTATGAGTGAACTCATCTAATTGCATAGTTGTTTCTGGTACTGCGATAATATTGGGGTTCTCTCGTAACTCCTGGACCATTCTCCAGCACCCCATACAAACTAATGCATCCGCTGGAATCTGAAAACACAAAATTATTACCATATCTATCTATACTATTATAAAACACTGAAGATATTTTCGAAAAACTAATAGGGATCGACTATTTAGTGGATTCTGAGCTAAAAACGATATTTTTGTCACCCATATATTAGAACGAAGATATGGCCCATAGTGTAACAAGGCAATTATATAAAAAGAATTTTGATAAATGAAACTACTTACTTCTCTTGAAAACATTCTTTCTGAGATTATATTTCTCTCAGGACCATCTCCCAGAATATGTGTCCGTCTGTGAAGCAAAGATGATCTGCACCACACGCAAACATTTCTATTATACGTGATTGCTTCATCCTCGCTCCTATCAACAATTCCTTCCTCTATTTGCCTCACAGCATTGTTTGCAGCTTGTCTGCGAATATTTCGCTGAGCAGCAACCCAACAAGCATAGCAAACACGTCCATTATTAGGTATCTGTTAACAAAGAAATCATAAAATGTAAAGTAATTTTTTTAAATTAGATCACTCACTTGTATTTCTTGATAATAAAACTATGAAAAGATACCTGTCTTGGACTAATTCTTCTCGCGATTTCATTTCTTTCGGGACCTTCTGACAATGCATGTGATCTTCTCTGAATTAAAGACCTTCTGCACCATACACAGGCATTTGAGTCCTGTGATGCCAAAGTTCTAGGAGGCCTGGGATTTGGACCCTCATTTTGACTAACGAGGCCACTAAAGTAGACCCAGCATGCATAACATACTAATCCTCCTTCAGGAATCTACAAAAAGGATTGTAATTCAAATCAGTAATTCATAAAAAAATCTTCACTTTAATTATTACTTCAACATGAATTTGTATTATGTATTAAAAGTTAATCAATACCTGTCTAGGATAAATTCTAGCAGCAATAAGTTCTCTCTGAGGTCCTTCTGAGATAGAACGTGTTCGTCTTTGAAACAATGCTGATCTGCACCAAACGCAAACATGTTCTCGGTGGCTAGAAGCTTCATTTTCAGTTGATGACATTCCTACTTCTAGTATTGCGAAACATGGATGACAAACTATGCCATCAGTGTCAACCTAAAATACAAAAGTTTGTTTTAAACTAATATTTATTTTGTCTTCTTGTGAAGAATGTGTTAGGTTCTAATTATTAGGAAAATAAAAATGTAACAAAAATAGTTTTACATAAATACTACATGCAATAACAACTAACCTCATGTCCAACATGTTGTTCCAAGATCATTAGTAATTCTATCCCCAGATTAGATGCGAGATAATGGTTTTCCGAACACACATCTATCTGTCCATCACACATCACACAAAAAGAAGTCATTGTTTGTTGGCTGAAATAGATATTTTATTTAGTTTATTGTATTTTACTTTGATTATAGTTATTTCAATAGAGCACTGTAAATATTTGAGATCAATTCCATTACTGTCATAGATAATTGAGTTGGTTCGGAATCTATTTCCTCGAAAAGAAGTGTTTAAAGCATTTTATTAATTCTCTGGTAAATGCCTAATTAAAATACGAAAAACTCACCTGAAAACAACGAATGTAGTAGCAACAATGCAATGGTATCAACAGTAGCAGGGTCAAATGCAAATCGAAGTCCGGGATAGCAGGCAGAAGTCAACAAGTGAGGCAGCAAACGGAAGTCCAGGATAGCAGGCAGAAGTCAACAAGTGAGGCAGTAAACGGTAGCAGGTAATCGGTCCAAATCAGAATTTAAAAACAGCACAGCACAAAAACACAACGACTCAGAATCCACGTAAAAACGGAATGAAAACAAAACACCGGTTTTTTTTAAATCATGGTGACAGTTGCACTTTTAATTACGTTCTTTACAGCTTTGGACACTTGTGTTTAATCTCAGAAAGACATCTCAAGTTGCCAGGTTATTAAAAATTATGTTTCATTTTTTTATTCTTACGCAAAAATGGTAAAGCATATCGAAATATTAAATATATCAACTAAATACATGTATTTTATACTATTTTTTGAGTAGGTGTACATGGTCCTGGCAAAAAATTAAACATCTCCTTTACATCCGGTATAAGTTTCAATTTCCACAATGTCATACAGTACCACTACAGTACTCTAATAAAAGTCAAAAATTGTTTAAGAAAAACAAAGTCAAACTATAGTAATTAATACTAACAATAAGATAAGTATGCAAGAGCAGACCAGCCTCCACAGGCGGCACCCGTTCACGAGTATGACATATGAATCAGCCATCGCTTCGCTCAACCATATTTTAGGGAACGTAACGACCCGACGCACACGCCACCACCGCTGAGACAATAAAGAGAGCATGACACACTCAAGATACTTTAAATAAAAACTTAATGATCTATTTAATTAATAATGAATACAGACACAATAGAATTTTAATTGTTTGGCGGCGCTGATCAGCGCTCGATCTAAACGAAACAAATGATTTCAAAAATAAATTGTCTTTTCACTCGTATTTCACAAATTTTAATTTCTTTCTTTTAATTTCACAAAGTCTTATTATTATTAGGCAACTCAAATATAACTCTTCTTTCAAATGAAATAAAAATATTCCAGTTTACAGTTTATTGGCAGGTGAAATAGTAAAAGAAGTAATTAATTATTACCTCGGAGAGACATCAATATGTGCGATAAATCAACAAAACAATTTTTGTTGATTTATCACCAAATTCCTGTAGTTTAATATATCAACATTAAATCCTTTCTGCTAGTATAGCGGTTTGGTACAATAAATAACACTAAACTAAGAATATTACCTTCCACTTTTATTACCTCAGAAGAAAGTCCTTTACCTCCCACTAAATAATAGTCACCGTGTTTGTCATCCTAGATGTGCTGTCTATTGTACAATCCTCATTAAAACTACATTAAAATGTTTACTGCCAACTCACTTTGGACAGGAAGTAAGAAAGTAAACAATTTAAAATAATAAGTTTCGTATTAAGAACATTTTAAACTTTGTATATCTCTTTAGAATCGTATTTCTCGTTGGAAGAGTTGGCTGGCGCAGCGGCTAGTTTGCGTTGCGATTTTAATTCCGCTCATCTGACTTTAAAGTGATTGGAAGTTACGATTTTTTTTCCCACCTTCAAAATATAAATATAACAGGTAGAAATACGAATTTAATTATGACAACACTCAGTTGAAACAAATTCGTTTGTGGGGAATTACCCCAAACTCTTTGTTTTTTTGTGCTGCGATGCCAACTTGACGGATTAACCGTTAAGGTTAAGTCACATTTTTTTTTCATTATTACTCGCCTCCCTATTCCGGCACTTTCTAAACTTTGCACAGCGGTTCTGGAAGTGATGATAACCAGTTTAGATAGGATCCATATTTTTTTTAGTGTCCCCTATAGAACTTTTCTGAGGATATAGCAACAGACGCGTGCACATCAACGTATCCAAAACTGTCAATTTTTTTCAACAAATGTTCAACCAGTCAGTAGGTCAATTCCATTAAAAAGCTGCAACTGCACGTTTACGCCTCTCATTTGTCGCGTGTAGGAGCAGTGCCGTGGAAATAGACGTATTCTATTAAAATTCTCTGCATCACAACTACACTACAACTGCGCGACTACTACACTACAGCTGCACGAATCGTGCAATAACCCTGCAATAAAACTATAAGGACTAATGTTACCTTATAATAATAAAAATGACTAAAAAAATTTTAACAGGTTGAACGCCGCGGGTCCCAGACAATAGAAATTCAATTGTTTGTCTGACTTATGGCGTTTAAGGTGTTATGTTAAACGGTTTTTATTGAAAATTGTACTAAATAAAAGCTAAAAAATAGTACGGTAGGTCCTAGGTACAGGTAAAAATAAAATCGTTGGGCGAACGTAACCTGCGTAAATATGTAAATACAATTTTCTTTTAGCTTTTAGTACAATTTTCAATAAAACCGTTTAACTTAAAAAAAAAAGACTAACTTTTCAAAATGCTCATAATACGCTGTGCAAAAGTTGCTCACGATCTACTTCAATAAACCTGCACAAAAACTGCACCAATACTGCTGTCATTACTACACAAATGTCAAAATATTTTATTGGAATATGATTATTTAGCAGATAAGCGTTAGAAGCCTTTAGAAGCGTTAGAAGCCTTTAGAAGCGTTAGAAGCCTTTAGAAACGTTAGAAGCGTTAGAAGCCTTTAGAAGCCTTTAGAAGCCTTTAGAAGCCTTTAGAAGCGTTAGAAGCCTTTAGAAGCGTTAGAATCTTTTAGAAGCGTTAGAAGCCTTTAGAAGCGTTAGAAGCCTATAGAAGCGTTAGAAGCCTTTAGAAACCTTTAGAAGCATTTACAAACCTTTAGAAACCTTTAGAAGCCTTTAGAAGCGCCCATGTCTGTACCAGGTATAGAGCGCGTGTGAACCGAGTTGTCGTTACCATGTACGAGTACGGTGTCTTGGGCCTAAACTAGTGTGCATGTTTAGTGTATTCTGTTAATGTGTGGTGGCATTTAGAGGATCGGGCGGGGCTAATATGGCTCGCTCTAGCTACTCTGATACATACATGTTGATAATAATGGTTTTGTATACCGCAGACGAAACGCTAGAAGAGGCTGGCTTCGCTAAGTGGGCAGCCACCGAGCCCAACAACTACGCCGGTACCGAGTACTGCGGCTCGCTGTACGAGAGCGACGGCCGGTACAACGACCACAACTGCGATCACCCTTACGGATTCATATGCGAGAAGGAAGTGCATCTTTAATGAACTCATTACGTCCGACCAGCTCCTCGATTCTCATAACATAAATAGTAACGATATCGTAGCGATTTTGTCATTGAAACCAATTTCATACTAACATTCGATTTTAAAGTCGTTCGAACGCAGTTCCAACCAACCGTTTACAGTAGATCTGAATACGGTTGGTTGGAACTGCGTTCGAATGACTTTAAAATCGGCTTGATTGACGGATGTGAATACAAACATGGTTTCAACGACTAAAGGGCATGGCACACTATAACGGCACCGCAACAGCACCCCTCCAACCCAGCATTGAAATGTCATTCAAACTATGAAAAAGCCGACGACGATCCGCCATTGCGCTGAGGTTTTGCCGTTGGCTCGCCGTCGGGTTTTCATATTGACATTAGGAAATATATTTTATGACACACGATTTAATGCTCTAATTTAAATGACAAGCTAAATGCTGGGTTGGAGCCGTGCTGTTGCGGTGCGGTTATAGTGGGCCAAGACCTTAAGTCGCTACGAAATCGTTACGGTTTTCGTTACGGGAATCAGTAAATTAACCTCTAAAAGTTCTCAAATAGGGTACATCTATATAACAATTTTAGGGGTTACACATATCACCCAAAATAATAAATGAGTGTTACAACACCCTGTCGAGCCAAGTGGAATAATAAATATTATATACTATCAGTTACTATCCTTTCTATGTATTCTAATATTCTATCAGCATTGTAACAATAATTAATTACAACGGCAGGATGTATCCTGTTCGGTAATCTCATTTGGGAAACAGGATTAAATGTAAATTGTAAATATTTTTTTGCTTAATATATTTTTATTTAAACATTGTAACAATAACCGCTATGTTACCAACCCATTAAAACAAACTACCCTAAACTGTGCTAGGCTGTACACTGATTTAAACACACAACGAGCTAATAAGTAGATATTAATATATTATTATCAACCGGATTAAATATTAAGAAGTAAAAAACATGTGACTAAACGCAACCTTAGAAACGTTTAAAGTGAGGTTAGTAAATGAGATTTTAACTATACGGGATGATTCCTAGTAGTACCTACCTATTTTTAAAAAAAATTTAAAATGTATTTGTTAAAAGTTCAAAGCGAACATAAATATTTCTTAATTCAGGCCAAAACTCGTAAGAAATCTCTCTTTCTCCATATTTTGTTTCGCCTGTTCAATAATTAACAGGTTCACTGTCCCGCAGACCACATATGGTCTGTAACAATTGATTTAACCATTGTTATAAGT
Source organism: Eudonia lacustrata (assembly GCA_947562085.1). NCBI lineage: Eukaryota > Metazoa > Arthropoda > Insecta > Lepidoptera > Crambidae > Eudonia > Eudonia lacustrata. Next base: position 21,603,495 of record OX387314.1, read on the forward strand.
TTTGGACAGTGAACCTGTTATATGATTGTTTTTACTTTATTTAACAAAAAACATAACCTTGAGCCATGTTAAAAGTTGTCAAATGTTAAAGAAAGTTAAGTTATTAAGTTAAGTTATGAATGGATTTTTATACACAATTATAAAAATGGATATATATGTCGTAGCCGGTCATGAGTATTGACATCAAACGAAACGTAAGCGCGCACCAAGCAGCGATGAAGAGTCGTCACGGAACTGTCCCACGTTTCGCCTAGTGCCATACTTTGATTTCTAGTAGTAACAAGTACTAAGTTGTAACTTTGGTTCATAAAAACAGTGTTAAAGTAAAACGTCTTCTCATTTGCTTTGGGCGATTCTTACATCTACCCACACAATGTCTGAAGAAACAGTTCATAATCTCTTCTAATTCCTACATATAAATTGATCTTGCTAAAACATATCACACCCCTTGACACAGTTAACCCGAGCCAGGGTACAGGGGTACCTTAGTAGGTACCTTTATGGCGAGTTTACCCGGCCAAAGCTAGTGCTTTGGCCGGGTAAACTCGCCATAAAAGTAACGGCTGGCACCGACTCCAAAATAACAATAATTGTACCTATACATTTTCTAATAAGATTATTGTCTATATAAGTCTAACGCTTATTTTTAACTTTTTAGTGCAATTTTATCAGTCTACTTTTTTGGAGTCGGTTTTTTTTTATTAAATTTTTTGTTTATTTCTCTCTTTTTAGTGATTCGTTTCGATCTATTTATCAAAAGCGAATATGGGTAGACCTAATAAACGCGCTGTTTGTATGAGACAGCGCCGTTTAAATGAGACAAGCGAAGAAAACGAGAAACGCCTATCTCAAAGTAGGAAATCAAAAACTGAGTTCCGGTGTCTGCCTTCTTTTGCTTCGTCATAGTCGCTTAACTATCTTAATCGAGATATTTTATCGCCACCCGTGAAATACTTTTCATTGAGGAGTTCCGATGGCAATCTGTGGTCTTTTTCATCAGTTACACTTCATCAAATGATACTTTCTGATTGTAAATGCTTGACTTACCTCTGAAAATACCAAAATCGCTATAGGTATGCTTACAATATTTGAGGAGTTCCCTCAATTCCTTGAGGATTCCATCATCAGAACTGGACCAAATTAAAATGGGATCACACGGGAAGCACCAGCTTTCAAATAAAGAAAGAATCATAAAAATCGACCCAATTGACTGGCACAGCACTAGTCGCACACATACGTTCTTCACTATTTCTTATTCATTGTCTATGGTTTTTCCCGCTCTCTGTGTACCTACACGATTTAAACAGTACAAAAGTATTTAAACATGGATTTGAGTACCTACAATGAACACGTTTTCCTTTTTTATGTTCAACCACAAGTTGTTAGGTATCTAATAATGTAATAAAAGTAAATACCTATTGAATTCAGAAGTGTATTTATTTAAAAAAAACATTTACCAAAGCTTCGCGTTTTAAGTATTTTTTAAATACATAAGTAAAACAAAATGTTTTTTATGTAGAAGAAATGACCGGAATGGCGGACAATCAGCAATCACGGTAACTGTCAACCAACTCAGGCACTTGACAACATCTAATGAGATAATGTACTTACTCATTTTTATTGTAAAACAAAATGTTATGATGGTAACACCAGAAATAAAGGACAAACAGAGGGTAAATCTGGTAAGTTAAGTTATTACCAGTGTGTTTTTTTAAACTAGGATAGTAGGTATGAAAACATCTGAAACTACCTATTAAGAGATACAGGGAACTTGTCTTAAGAATCGTTACGCCTGTTTTGTAATACTTATCAATTTTCTATATGTATTTCATGTAGTGATCATTTGAAAATGTTTTTCACAAAAATGGTTTTTTTAAAGTGTTTGTGAAAACAAAAAACCGGCCAAGCGCTTTTGGACTCGGAGAGTTATCGTTATTAAAACCAAGAAAAAATTGTAAAAAATCACGTTCGTTAGGTATTTTAATTTAATTTAATTTTTAAAGTGAATAATATAACTCAATATTCTGTGAATATTTTAAGCGTCTACCTGTTGCCGTTAATATCGAGCAAAAACGAGCAAAAAAATCACGTTTGTTAGGTATTTTAATTTAATTTAATTTTTAAAGTGAATAATATAACTCAATATTCTGTGAATATTTTAAGCGTCTACCTGTTGCCGTTATCAATATCGAGCAAAAACGAGCAAAAAAATCACGTTTGTTAGGTATTTTAATTTAATTTAATTTTTAAAGTGAATAATATAACTCAATATTCTGTGAATATTTTAAGCATCTACCTGTTGCCGTTATCAATATCGAGCAAAAACGAGCAAAAAAATCACGTTTGTTAGGTATTTTAATTTAATTTAATTTTTAAAGTGAATAATATAACTCAATATTCTGTGAATATTTTAAGCGTCTACCTGTTGCCGTTATCAATATCGAGCAAAAACGAGCAAAAAAATCACGTTTGTTAGGTATTTTAATTTAATTTAATTTTTAAAGTGAATAATATAACTCAATATTCTGTGAATATTTTAAGCGTCTACCTGTTGCCGTTATCAATATCGAGCAAAAACGAGCAAAAAAATCACGTTTGTTAGGTATTTTAATTTAATTTAATTTTTAAAGTGAATAATATAACTCAATATTCTGTGAATATTTTAAGCGTCTACCTGTTGCCGTTATCAATATCGAGCAAAAACGAGCAAAAAAATCACGTTTGTTAGGTATTTTAATTTAATTTAATTTTTAAAGTGAATAATATAACTCAATATTCTGTGAATATTTTAAGCGTCTACCTGTTGCCGTTAATATCGAGCAAAAACGAGCAAAAAAATCACGTTTGTTAGGTATTTTAATTTAATTTAATTTTTAAAGTGAATAATATAACTCAATATTCTGTGAATATTTTAAGCGTCTACCTGTTGCCGTTATCAATATCGAGCAAAAACGAGCAAAAAAATCACGTTTGTTAGGTATTTTAATTTAATTTAATTTTTAAAGTGAATAATATAACTCAATATTCTGTGAATATTTTAAGCGTCTACCTGTTGCCGTTATCAATATCGAGCAAAAACGAGCAAAAAAATCACGTTTGTTAGGTATTTTAATTTAATTTAATTTTTAAAGTGAATAATATAACTCAATATTCTGTGAATATTTTAAGCGTCTACCTGTTGCCGTTAATATTGAGCAAAAACGAGCAAAAAAATCACGTTTGTTGTAAGGGGGCTCCCCTTAAATATTTATTTTATTCTGTTTTTTAGTATTTGTTGTTATAGCGGCAACAAAAATACATCATCTGTGAATATTTTAACTGTCTAACTATCACGGATCATGAGATACAGCCTGGTGACAGACGGACAGACCAGACAGACTGACAGACGGACGGACGGACGGACGGCGGAGTCTTAATAGGGTCCCGTTTTAGCCTTTGGGTACGAAACCCTAAAAAGAACTTATGGTTTCTAAGACAGTTTCTCTGTATGTCTTATGGTACCTCTGTGTTGCAGGATATTTTTTTTACCATTGTGCAAATTTTCAGGAGCGACTCAGAATCGGTAAGTAAACAACATTCTCATAGTAACATGGGTTGAAATATGTCAAAAATTTTTGGGCTTCCCATACTTTAGCGAACACTTGATTAGCCTGATTTGTATGAAGAGTCTCAAAATTTTTGACATATTTCAACCAATGTTACTATGAGATAGTTGTATACTTACCGATTCTGAAACGCTCCAGAAAATTTGCGCAGTAAAAAAATTATCCTGTTTAGGGTACTTACATGAATAAAACTTTTGTGTTTTACTTTCTACTGAAGGTCGAGTGTGGACTAAAAACATAAATAAAAATAAGTCCATGTACAACCCCCAGGGATTAAATATGGACAACATTTAGTGGTTAAATATGGACTTATGAGTGGTACACGTGTTACGTATAAAACTTTGTATAAAGTTCATTCTAAAAAAATTATAATTTAAGTAAGTAATAATTTTCCTCTATGATAAGTAGAGTCACAGTCAAGTTTTTATGACAACAATACAATAAAAATAACATAAAAAGTATACATAAAAACACTTATCTAAAATGTGATAAACATACTAGGAATTAAAAAAAAATATCCTGTATAAACACCACGGAATACGTAAAGTAAGATAACTTATTTTGTTTGAACTTGATGGGATATTTATAACCTCACTAGCGGCAGCTCGTGGTTTCACCCGCGTTGTTCCCGTTCCCGTGGGAATATCTGGATAAAAAGTATCCTATGTGTTATTCCAGGTTATAAACTATCTGTATGCCGAATTTCATCCAAATCCATCGATCCGTTGCAGCGTGAAGAAGCAACAAATATACGAACATACATACACACAAACTTTCGCATTTATAATATTGTAGTATTAGTACTCGTAGGATGACATGACTAAATAACATTGTTATCGTACGCTCGGCCACGACACGACCCGATCACGGGCGGCGGTTGGCGACGCGCGCGATACCACTGTTCATTCGGTTATTTCTATTAGAGCTCTCGTCCACGTCCGATAATCGGTGACCGATTTTTTTGCCAAAAATGAAACGTATGGAGTTCTATGTTGCAACGCACACGTACTATCAAACTGTGGAATGAGCTGTCATCCGAGGTTTTCCTATTGAGCTACGTTATGGAGTCTTTGGCGCAGTGGTTAACGCACCCGGTCTGCGAGTGAAGGCACGGCATCGGATGGGTGACCGAACATTTATCATCTCCAGCTCCTCAGTGCTTCGGAAGGCACGTAAAGCCGTTGGTCCCGGCTGCATTAACAGCCGTTAACAACCACCACTCGGCCCGCGTGGTGGTTTAAGGCCCGTTCTCCCTATGGCTCGTGTCCCAGCAGTGGGGACATTAAATGAGCTGATGATGATGATGATGGACTCTTTCAAAAGGGGTGTAAAAAGGTTTTTCTCTGGTCGGCAACACGATATCAACTCCTCTGATGTTGCTGATATCCATGGGCGGCTGTGACCGCTCACCATCACACGGCCCGCCTGCTCGTTTGCAGACTATTAATACAAAAAAATCGAACATCCTAAAAAAATCGGTCACAAAATAGGTAATATACTTACCTTGGCGAAAAAATCGTTGCGATTATCGATCGTACCTACAAAAAGTCGGCTGTGGGCGGGCACCGTTACCGGCGGTGTCGAGGCGCTCCGCAGACAGAGCAACTTTGATTTCCGATTGCGGCAACAGGCAACTAACAACTAGCTGTTTTCATATATTTTAAAGAAACTGCGCAGACATAGCAACTCTAGTAGCGAGCTTCGATAATCGACAACAGTTTTCAGCTGCTGCATTAGATGATTGATACAGTTTTTTATTTAGTTGTTGAGCGACAATCTCCGCTTGGTGGCTGGCAAGAGCTGGATGAGAGTAGTTTCGGATCGTGCTCAGTGGCGTGGAGAGGCTTATGTCCAGCGTATGAATTTATACATTGACTTGTTGCGCCGCAAAACGCTTGTATTCATGGCCGAATGCCGTTATTTCAATGGTTCCGTCTGAGCATTATTTATTTGACTTTTCTTTTTAAAATTTGACAACATGGAACTGCTTGGCCTTTGGCTGGTCTGATGGTAAGTGACGAAGGTGGAATCGCACTGAATCCAAAATCCTCACTACAGACAGACAAACAGATTCATATCATAGTAATAGAAGTATATATTAATTAATTAATTGGTGGTTCATTGATGGCAGTAGCATTTAGAAGGAAATTACGTTGTTCGTGAATTGCTCTTTTTGAACTCAGCAAATAGTTTTTAAGGGCATTTATCGGCCAAGAATATTGTATTACACTCGTAGTACTGCCCCACTGCTGGGACTCCTCCATCATTGAAATCAAGTCATAGCTAAAACTGATGGGTATTGTCTTAATTACCACGCTTACTTGCCAAATGTGGGTTAGTAATCATACACGCCCGGGTATCATTAAAAAATCCGAAATATACTTTTTCCAACTGGGGAATTAAACCCAAGACCTTCGTTCATCGGGTCGAGCGCTTTGCACTTGCCCCCTGAGGCGATCTGTCATGGAGAAAATAAAACTATTCTTTATATATTCTATAATGCACAAAAAAACACACATACAGAAAACAGTTTTCAAACAATGGTGAGCAAAGGTGGACTTATCTCTAAAAGAGATCTCTTCCAGCCAACCTAAGGTGGAATGAGAGCATCATGTTTAAACGGAAGCGACAAAAGTGCAAACAAAAATATCTCACATAAAAATAACAATATTAAGTACAATATATGTACTACAATATTTTTAAAAACTACATAAACATACATAATAATACTACATAAATATGAACATATACATACATATCCGGCTCGAAGGACCATTAATTATCTACGGTCTGTTAACCTTACATAAACGGATTGTTACCGATGTTTGATAAAATGATAAGAAGGTGTTGCTTCAATAAGTAATTTATTGTCACTGTTTCACGTTACATATCGATACGTAAATCGGGCAGCGCGCAGCGCTTACGCCGACGTGAGCCAAATATGTCAACACACAAAATTGTACGCGTTTGTTCGTACAACAATAAACATGGATATAATATTATAGTGCCTATCATTGCGATGACATAAGTGACAGAAAGTGATCCTTGACTTTCTTTTTAAAGGATATGATGGTCGAACTATCCTGGATGTCCGTAGGAAGCCTGTTCCATAGCGGCGCTGCTTTGACTGCAAATGAATTTAAGAGGAAGTTGGTATTGACTTTAGGAATCTCAAGCGTCTTTGTTATACAAGCACGTCTTGAGCGGCAACTATCATAGTAACCTAATGATGAATTTACAAATTAATAATCTTTTGTAACTTTTATCTTTGATCGTGTGTATTTGATAAAAAATACCCATATAATTAAATACCTAGTTATTAGAAAAGTTACTCTATCTAAACTATTTATAACTCACTATGCTAATTTTAGGTTAGTAAACAAAAAGCTATTTCGGTAAAATTATCAGTTATTTTAAAGTTTATAAAAATATTTATTTGTTATTATTACTGAGGTAAGTTCCTGGTTATCTCAAGGCGACTCGCTTGAGCGTGTTTGCTCCTTGTTATTTATTATTTAATGCACTTAGTGTCATCAGGTTCGTCAGTATCAGTGCTGTGTGTCGTGGGGACAGATAATTTCTAGCCGTCTCTTAGAGTCGTGACACCAGACAGAATGTATCGTGTGTTTGTGATTTCCTTATGTTTCGGTAAGTCTTTAATTATAATTATTTTTGAATCTTTGTTTGTTAGCATCTTTTTCTTGTTAGAAGAAAATATGTAGCTAGTAGACACTAACATTAATTTACCAGCATTTAATTTCTTTGAAAAATCTTTTTGCGTATTCCTACCTGTCTATGTAACGAAAATCTTAAGGGATCCGAAGAAGAAGTAATTAGTGTTAAAAATTTAATTCATTTTGTTAATATGAAACTTCGGAAAACAATGATTATTAAAAAATAAATTTACTGAGACATTTTATACATTTAGCTAGATAGGTAGACATTTACTTAAGAAGAGTATTTGTAAACATACCAGATAAAGTTATCTTACGGTGTTTCAAACGTGGACGGTTTAAGTACTTACCGTAACTGCTGTTACAAAAAGAAATATGTAAGGAACAAACATGGAATAAAAATAAAGACCTTTGTAATTAACTACATAATTTAAATCGTTTTTTCTCTATAAAATTAATAGACGATATGCAAGTTACAATTTCATATATGAAACGATCAACACTTCCTCCCTGTGACTTCATCTCTCTCTCATCAAAATTTATCAAATTTATCATTCGATCGTTTGATTGTTGAATTTGATTGTTACCTTTGCTTATGTTTTAACACCTCGTCTAATCTAATACCTTTAAACTAGCAATTCTTGTATATATACAGGGTGGAAAGATCGAATGCCATATTGATGGCAACTACCTTAAATATTGGAAATAGCACATTCTGTGTAAAGGAGACTTTCCTTTATTTTTAAAAACAATAAATTCTGACTCTGACTCGAAACAGTCAAATGCGACAAAAAGTAACATGCCGTATTTTATTATGCAGATCGAAAGGGTTACACTGATAAGGTTCATTTTTCTCTAAATCACAAACACAATCAAAATAACGGAAGACCATGAAAACTAACAGTTACCTTTACCTTTTAATTTTTTTTTCAGCCGTCACGTGAAATGCATCGCAACTACTTTAAATAGTGGAAATAGCAAATTTTACTCAATGGAGACTTACTTTTATTTTAGAGAATAATAAATACTGCAATTATGGATTTTTGAAAAATCTTTTGTCTTAACCGGGAATTAAACCGATCAAATGTGGTAAAAATAACATGCCGTATTTTATGATGCAGATCGAAAGGGTCTTTCATATTGATCGTTTACAACACATAAGTACCATGAATTAAATAAAGACCGTGAAAATTAAGAATTACTAGTATTGTGGTTCAGTATCAGTTAGTAAGTAAGTCTCCATTGAGTACAATGTGCTATTTCCAATAATTAAAGTAGTTGCGGTGCATTTCACGTGACGGGTGAAAACAAAATTAAAAGGTAATTGCTAGTTTTCATGGCTTTCCGTTATTTTGATTGTGTTTGTTATTTAGAGAAAAATTAACCTTATCAGTAACCCTTTCTATCTGCATCATAAAATACGACATGTTATTTTTTGTAGCATTTGACTGGTTCGAGTCAGAGTCAGAATTTATTGTTTTTAAAAATAAAGGAAAATCTCCTTTACACAGAATGAGCTATTTCCAATATTTAAGGTAGTTGCCATCCATGTGGCATTCGATCTTTCCACCCTGTATAATCTGAATCTCGGAAACGGGTCCAACGATTTTCATGAAATTTAGTATGCAGGGGCAATAAATCGATCTAGCTAGGTTTTATTTTTAGAAAATTACCAAAAAAAAATACTGAGCAAAGCTTGGTCATCCAGGTACTGTAATGTGATATGTAATAAATAAATAAAAATAATGAAAGCTGCGAATGTCACCCATGAACAATTCCAATGTCTTGGTTTTAACTGTACTATTAAGCTCCCTTATGATACGATTCAGAGGTGCATTCTGGCCAAGGTTGCACCTGCAAGGCTGATCCACAAGGAAGTTACTTCTTGATGCCCGCGGGAGCTTTACGAGTGCATAGAATGACAACGAATTTAGTATATCCGGGACATCAAGGATGCCATTCGCTAGCCTACTTATAGAGAGACATGAGGTCGTGCACGTCTTCGATCCGACAGAGAACTTTTTAAAAATGATCTAATCTCTCTAAATATTGTAATGTCCTTACTATCTTGGAAATTCCACCGCTAATATTCCTACACGACTGCTTGATGCCAATATAAAAAAAAACTCTAACAATTCACAGCGGCGACAGTAGCGCCACCGCCGAGCACAAGCAAAGTGTACCGCACAGACTACGTCTATAACAGAAAGACTGACGCGTTCTACAAGCTGCATACAGAGACCAGCAACCGGTTCGAGGCAGGGCGCGTGTGCGAGCTAGAGGGCGCCACTCTGATGCTGCCCAGCTCTTTGCAGGACGTGTCCCAGCTGCACGGCATGCTGAAGCAGTTCCCGGACATCGGAAACCATATCTGGGTCGCTGAAGATGGCCAAACGCACGAGTCGGCTGAGGAGCCCGCCATTATCGACTGTGAGTCAATCATTAACCCCTCATCACTATAAATCCCCTTCATAAGTGTTATGTGACGCTTTCACCACCGGTTTGAGGCTAGTTATGTTTGCGGACTAGAAGATTCACGCCTAAGTCGTAGTAGACGATCTGACGCACGAGTCGTCTGGGGAACCCACCATCCGCTAGTATGTTCGGTCGGCTGCCGTAAATATATACAGACACAATAAAATTCAATTGTTTGGAGGCGCGGATCCACGTTGACGGCATACCAGAAGATATTACTGTGGCTTAAACTTGGACATGACATGAATTCTCAGCATAAGCCGATGGTAATCAGTTGATAGATATTGGATTCAGTGAAATTACAAGGCATTAAAGCATATGAACTCTGTTCTTGGATGCCTTCAGAGTTGGCAACGCGCGCGCAATTCTCTTGGAGACAAACGCTTGGTTAGCTTGGAGCGGCCATACGCAGGTCCTGTTTATGTTTGCTGGTCTGCCAGCTCAATAAATCATAAAAAGAATCGTCATACTGTAACTTGCTTTTTTATATTTAATCTGTATTTCAGTGGAGCCAGTGACGGAGTCATACACTCCCACGTGGTCGCGGCCTTGCGACGTGGTGACGCGCGGCGGGGAGATCGAGACGCTGCCGTGCTACCGACCCCTCCCTTTCGTTTGCAAGGTGACCGCCAGTAAAGCGCCTTACGACAGCCAATGCGACATATACGGAACTGGTTAGTACGCGAAATAGTTTTTTTTGTTGTATCATGTTTTACACAGCAATCTGTCATAGACATTGTTAGCGACGCGCTCTCAATTTTGTACCTAACTTAAGTTAGAATAAATATTATTAACGGGATTATTACCATGTTTATTGTCGTGTTTGAGTATCCGATATTTCGGCACAGTTGCATGCGCCATGATCACGGATGTACTGAAGTTATTGCGGGTGGGGTGATTATGAGCAGACAAAACGATCTACCCTCTTCCTTAATCGTTTTTTGCGCTCAATACTCGTACCACTGGCTCCTAAGTCACTATTCACTCGAACTTGTTCTCGACACACTACACTGACCGTATCAGATCGCGAAACGGCACTTTTGTTCTTTTTGCGGTCTTTACATAGGCTAATCACTGGATTCCAGATACGCGACAGTTTAAACCCATCTTCGCGATTGAAATTTTTGTATTTTGTAATTTCAATCGCTTCTCTTACCAATCTTGGTATGTAGTGACGTTCTGTTGAAATTATCTGGGGGTTATAAAACTCAATCCAGTGATTAGGACCCGATTGGATCAAATGTTCAGCAATGGCCGATTTTTGCGTATCGTTATTCTTTACAGCTTTTATATGCTCCTTAATTCGGCAGGCTACTGTACGTTTTGTTTGGCCAATGTAGGAGCTACCGCAGCTGCAATCGATCTTATACACACCGGGCTTTTCTAGGGGAAAGCTGTCTTTTGGTGAACGTAGACATTGAGCTACTTTTTTAAAAGGAGTGAAGATGGTGTTAATTGAGTATTTATTGAATATATTTGCGACCTTATCTGTCACTCCTTTCATATACGGCATAAAAAGCGGTTGCCTTTCTACCCTGAACCTATCGTGTTTGGCTTTGTGTCTAGATGTTAACACCTTCCCCTTGTATCCGTTCTTCTGCAGAACCTGCCGGACATGGGATAACTCCTCGTGCAGTGTTTCATTATCGCACAAGTCGTAAGCCCGGTTGGTTAGCGATGACACTACAGAGTTCAGATGTTTTGGGTGGTGATGAGAGGTTGCATTGAGGTAGCGATCTGTGTGTGTAGCCTTCCTATATACAGAGTGACCAAGTGAACCGTCATCTCGTACTCGCATCTTGATATCAAGGAAAGCCAAACTCCTATCTTCCTCCATTTCGTAGGTGAATTTTATTTTAGGATGGATACCATTTAGAATCGCCAAATAGACCTCAACATCGTGCCGACCACCAACTAGTATACAAAAAATGTCATCGACATACCTTTTCCACAACCTAATGGATACGGGTGCAGCGGCGATGGCCCTTTCTTCGAAATGCTCCATCCAAATATTTGCAACCACTGGAGCCACGGGACTACCCATAGCCACCCCGTCAATCTGAAGGTAGTACTGACCCTGATACACAAAATAGTTAGTCGACAAACAGTGCTTTAATAATTTGACATAGTCCATCGGGATATTGCTATTGTGCAACTTCACTCTGACGACCTCCAGACTACCTTAAGTTTTTGTATGATTATTTTAATATTAGTTAAATATGAGGTAGTTTGAAATCACCTCCGCGCGCCTTTTGTCCGTTGCTTCCAGTAACGTCTATTCAGTCTGCCATGAGCCTCTCTGGAAGTGACACCGTACTACCTCGCGATAGCAATAAAAAACGTGCTTTTGTCTTTCGGCGAATAAAGCGATATTTTGTTCGGAACTTTTGTGTTTCACATTGGCAGTGACCCTAGAACCGCCTACAGACTATTTAGCCTATTTAGCTGCTATTTTGTCTGAACCTTGTTCTGTGTGTTAGGATTTCTATTCTAAGTAGTGAGGGATTCTTATTGATCACACTCACCTATTGTTTGCTGAAGCGATTTACAAGATTTGGAATGCTATTCCTTCTCATCTTGTATAAGTAGCACTTCCGGAACCACTTAACTTCGCAGCTAAAGCATTTACATGTAATGTTAGTTTTTGTTGGTAATTAGGTATGGCTACGAGTCTTGAGTCTTAGGTCATGTAGGATATATTTGTTGTGAATACATTTTGGTATGTTGAACATGGATCGAATAGATTTGGTCTGAAATCTTTCTAGTATTTCTATATTACTCTTACTTGCTGTGCCCCAGAGCTCTATTCCGTATGTCCAAAACGCGAAATAGTAAGGTAAATAACATAAATATGTAACAGAAAGGTGTGGTAAAAATATGCATCGGATAATACGAACCCTCTTTGCCCGACCTAGGAATCGAACTAAGGACCTCTGGGTAACCGGCGCGAACGCTTACACATTCGGCCACCGAAGTGTTTGATTGAGATTAGTGGACCCGGCGGACTTCATACCGCTTTGACAGTTTCCATCAAGTGATTAAATTCTCTTTGGTTTCCATGACAACAAAACAAACAATTAATTTTTTATTGAAAAATTAAATTGTCGTTTTTAGTATCTTTATAGCGTGATTCCCGTGGGATTTTCGGGATAAAAACTATCCTATGTGTTAATATCCAGGTTATAAACTATCTGTGTGCCGAATTTTATCCAAATCCATCCATCCGTTGCAGCGTGAAGAAGCAACAAACATACGAACATACACACAAACTTTCGCATTTATAATATTAGTGTGATTTATTATTATGCAACAAAGTAAGAAAATAATGTAGTGTTTACCGGTTTTTGTATGTCATAGCTACTTATTTAAATCGTAGAAGAAATCATTTTTATACTATTATACTAGCTGACCGGCGGACTTCGTACCGCTTTGACAGTTTCCATGACAACAAAACAAACAAAACGTTGACAGTTTCCATGACAACAAAACAAACAAATCATTCGTCCGCTTAGGAACACCCGTAGGTATACCCCTATAGCAGCGCTACCTACCGGGTCCAATTGTAAATTTAAACCATTCTCGAATCCACTTGAACACACACAGAACATTTCATTCAAATCGGTCCAGCCGTTTAGAAGGAGTTCAGTAACATACACACGCACAAAAGATTTATATATATAAAAAAAATATTTATTTTTTAAACACAACACCTCAAAACTACAAAATACCAAAAAAAAAACTTAAAAAATGCTATTACTAGCCAACTGATTAATGATTGAAGACTCTTTCCTTGCAATTCCAGCATTCTATATGAAATGCATTATCGTGATTTGATGCGCTCATGTCATCCAATCTGATTTCCGCATCAAGTAGAGTCCTTTTTGTCTTTTCTATGGTCAGATCTTCATTCATCGCTTCTAAGGCTGTCTTCCGACATTATTATATTTCCCTGGTAAGGCAAGTAGTAGATGTACCACTTTATCAGACTCCTCCATTTTTGACATTACTTCAATATCACTATACTAATTTGTCAAATTCCAGGTTACAAGGTCGGCCAGAACGTCAGCAGCTGCTACAAGATACCCAGAGTGCCGTACACCTGGGAGCAGGCGTACGCCGAGTGCCGTGCCGAGGGCGCCCACTTGGTGGTCCTAAACTCGCAGACGGAGCACGACTCGGTGATGCACCTTATGAACACCGAGCCCAGGGTCACGGGCGCGCATGCGTCCTGGTTCTACTTCGCTGGCTACAGGGCCGAGATGTGGACTGGCGCCCCGAGGGTGTTCAAAACTATTTTCAGTAAGTATCTTAGCATCTGGCTGCCTAGTTGTTTACTATCCGTATTCATTCCTGCCTGTCGTTTCAAATTGTCATACCCAACAGGGTTCATATGTACTAGACCCACCTGTAACACCTTATTTACTACAGTAAAGTAAAGTAAACAGCCTATATCTGTCTCACCATCATTGAAATCCCTGTGTGGTGCCGGGGATAAAGAATTGCACCACCCCATCTCTTCCCGTGGGTGTCGTAAAAGCCGACTAAGGGACCATTCCAGAAGATGGGCAGCAGCATCTCTCTGAGGTTAAGTTTCAACTTACTGCGATCGCCAACCCGCCTGCCAAGCGTGGCGATTATGGCAAATCCTCTCATGTATCCCTGGGGGAGGCTTTTGTCCAGCAGTGGACGTCTTTTGGCTGAGATGATGATGATGATGATCATTGAAATCAAGTCATCGCTACAATTGATGGGTAATGGGTAATTTGACGACCTCCTTGATCGAGTGGTTTGTACACCGGTTTTCATGGTGTCGCCATCTCTGAGATTCCGGGTTCGATCCCCGTTCGTGTCAATTTAGAAATTATTGTTTTTCTAAATTGTCTCGGGTCTGGGTGTTTTCTATGTATAATAAGTATGTATTTAAGTCTTTTAAGTATAAAAACACAATGTTGAAAAAATTTCCACGAGCAGGATTTGAACCCGCACCCTTCTGACATACCGGGTCAGGTGCTCTTCCAATTGAGCTATCGTGGTTCTAACCAGCCCGCCGAAATTATTCAACACTATTTACTATTTACTTTGAAAGCCAAAGGCGCCCATTCAATGTCAACAACTACCGTCATAATGACGGTGCGGGCGGGACGGACGGGGCTGGTTAGAACCACGATAGCTCAATTGGAAGAGCACCTGACCCGGTACGTCAGAAGGGTGCGGGTTCAAATCCTGCTCGTGGAAATTTTTTCAACATTGTGTTTTTGTAATTTGTTCGCAAAAAAATTTGCGTTAAAAATTATATAAACATTTTTTAAATAGCTTGCCTACTTCTTAACTGATCTTTAGTATTTGTAAAAATATTATGATCAGATTTTAATGACGGTAGTTGTTGACATTGAATGGGCGCCTTTGGCTTTCAAAGTAAATAGTAAATAGTGTTGAATAATTTCGGCGGGCTGGTTAGAACCACGTTAGCTCAATTGGAAGAGCACCTGACCCGGTATGTCAGAAGGGTGCGGGTTCAAATCCTGCTCGTGGAAATTTTTTCAACATTGTGTTTTTGTAATTTGTTCGCAACAAAATTTGCGTTAAAAATTATATAAACATTTTGTTTTAAGTATGTTTATCCGTTGTCTAGTAACCATATAACGAGTTTCATAACGAAGCTTCTCTTTCGCTAGATAATTGGTGTGAGTGTGTAGGAAAGTTTATATTGTGCTATATAAAAGCCTAGGTACATGAACCTATATAAGTAATAAGTAATGGGTTAATCACCACGCTTGCCAAATGCGGGTTGGTGATCACAAACCCGGGATATGCATCGAAAAATCCGAAATACATGTTGCCCGACCTGGGAATTGAACCCGGGACCTTCGGGTATCGGACCGAGCACTCTGCCACTCGGCTACCGAGGCGTTATTTACTATTATTGACAATAAATCTATTGTATTGTATTATATTCGATAACGTTTACGAAAACGCATGTTAGTATGGCATTGAAGGAGCGCCTCCTGGCGACATACGAGAAAAGTTAAAATTTAGTCTTGTTAGGTTAAGGACAGATTCTGTTGAGGTCAGATTCGGTTTTTTTTTTTTGCAACTGCTCCCCGCTTCTTGGCAGGCCTTTTTGTTCTTTTTTGTACTTATTTTCTTTTCTTTTTTAGGGTTAATGATCTGAAGCTTTAGGAGCTCTACTCTGTTTGTTTCTTTTCTTTTATCTTTTTCTCTTTTTTATTTACTTTCTTTTTTATTTTATTTTTTTCTTTCTCTTTACAAAATGGTTCTTATCTCTATTACATTTCTTTCTTATGTTTTACATGTTTTATATTGCTACTTATTTTATTTACATTTCTCTTATTACTACATATTTCTTATAAATTATTTCTTATAGACTATTGGATACATTATTTATTTATTTCTACTTTACATAAGGTCTTTTGTATGTTATGTTTCTATTTATTATTACATTGATTATTTACTTTTATACTTGCATTTTCAATTCACACTTATATCTAATATTGCCTACTAATTTAACATTACTTTCTATATTTATGTATCTATCTATTATTTACATCAAGTTTATAATCTATATTTTGGTTTACTTTACTTTCCTTTCATTTACCATTTTGCTTGTAAATATATTTTCCCTAATAAGAATTTTCCTGCTTTTGTGGTCTTGCTTAAATGTGTTTTCTTTTGTATAATGTGTACCTAACTTATATTCTTATTTTTCCCATTTTGAGTTCTAAAGTCCAGTTGGACTGTATGGTTTGGGATGCCCGTAAAAATTCTTGTTTTGGATAGCTGGGGATGACAATTTGGGATTTCTGCGCGTATTTCCGGCGAATTATTTTTCTTACCCGGGGCTTTATAGGGGGCGAATGGGTTAACTGCTGGGAGATGGTCAGCCTCCACGAATGTTGGGTTGCAAAAGTCATTTTTGTTTCCCACATTCGCTTCGGCTGTCCCTCTGTTCACTCTTTTACGGTCCTTGTTCTCCCCCATTCCATTAAGTTCCAGGTAAGAATTTGTTGCCATTTTGCGCGCCGACTCTTTTAAATTTATGTTCTCACAATCCCCAGCTATCATCAGATCGGTTTTGCATGCTTTTGGAGCTGACGCCATCTTGCCTTTAGCAAGTATATGCCACCTTATCCCTGGCCAGCTGGTCCCACTTGGCCCTTATTGGGCATACTGCGTTAAAAGTGTTGTGGGACTTCTCCTCTAAGCGGGGACTGATCCTCTACTTTGGAGACTCCCCATTGTAGCTGAAGAGTCCCCGCCTCTGTCAGCTGCTGCCATATTGCAGGGGTCACCTTGACCACCATGTGTGCCACGTGCGGATTTCTTGTTTTCTTTTCATATATGACTTCTATGCCTTCATTTCCCTCTTTGGTTTTTATTTTCCAGACCTTCCTCCTTATTGCTTCCTCAGCTTGTTCCTTCTTTCTGTCCCCCCTTACATATCTTATTATTACTAGTGGGTCTTTGTTCTTGGCTTTTTCTATTTTGAGCGTACTTTCTTTTTCCAACCTTTCTTTGAGCAGTTCTACGTCCTTTTCTGTACCACACCCAATTATGACTTTTTGGTCCTTTGCTTTTCGGACTCTCTGAACCTTTATCCACTCCCCGTCGGGATCGACTTCCGCCGTCTTCCTGACCGTTTCCATCACATGCCACGATGAATGAGTGGAGAGTTTTGGGCGTGGTTCTGGGCCGACCTTCCGCGGCTATTACTACGTAGGTTGCCTTCTGCGGCTTTTCTCTGATCTCCTGCTCTTTAGCCATTTCCATTATCTTCTCTGTGATTTTCATGTTTGTATCTTCCTGCAGTCTTTCGCATCGTTCGTTAACTGCTTTGCTTTCCCCTAGTAATATTTCTATCCTCGGTCACATTCGGTTTAGGACAGATTCTGTTTAGGTCAGATTCGGTTTAGGACAGATTCTGTTTAGGTCAGATTCTGTTTAAGACGTAAATACAGTCAAGTTCAAAAGTCAAGCACAATTATTTTTATTAAAGGTATTATTAGTATTTTGTAAGTAGTTTCTGCTCAGAAAATAATAATAATAATGAGCCTTAGCGAAGTTTTATTGTAATAGAAGTTGTAGTCAAAAGTGTTAAATCAATTTCATGGTCCACTATACAATCAATAGAAAAACGTAAGTATACCTATACAACGTAGGTGAAAAACAAGAAAGAAACTCAGCAAGGGCTTTCTTTTCCTTGCAGTGTCAAAATATTAGAAAACCATAAAAGGACACTTTCTATGTATGTATGTATGTATGTTACCCTGGTACATAAAGAAGAACTTTTAATGCCAAATTTTAATCAGACCCTACTTTCTCCTATGTTCTAATCTCCTGGTGTCAGCCTAAATAAATCTAACTAATCGATAAATTTACTTGCCTTACTAGCAATACAAATAAAAAATAAGTCAAGTAGGTACTTATTGTTTCTCGTGACAGTACAAAATCTGTCTTAAACCGAATCTGTCTAAAACAGCATCTATTCTAAACCGAATCTGACCTAAACAGAATCTGTCCTAAACCGAACAAGACAAAATTTTGCCATACAAATTCAGTTAACGTTAACGAATGACGAATGAAACTCGCACTTAGCACCCAGATTCCCTGATCCCAATGCCACGGAGAATTTGGTAGGGGATAGCACAACTTCGTGATGCCATCCCTTCAAGAAACCCTCTGGGGATGATCGATCACACGAATTATTCCCCAGAGATACACTTTCCCCGTAGAGACACTTTTAATAAAACTGCGCTTTTATTCCTGTAAGATATACTTTCGGCTTAAACACCTAAATAGAAATGTTTTTAGATGAAAAAAAAACTAAATAATATTTTTAGTGCACTAGATTTAATATTTCCAACATAAAGTATCTACCAGGCTACCATAACTATGCAGGAGATTGCTTATTAATATAAAAGAATAATATAGTCTTGTAAACACATATTACATATAGCAAAGATTATAATAATATTCTTTTATATTAATAAGCACTCTCCTGCATAGTTATGGTAGCTTGGTACTTTATGTTGGAAATATTAAATGTAGTGCAACATGTATGTAAAAGATTGTTTGTGCCTGTGGTTTAAATACATTCAAATTAATTATCTTCACCAATTATTTTATACACAACAGTACCTAAAAGTGTATCTAAGAGGACAAATTGGTAGGGTTTTAAAAAAGTGTACAGGAATGAAAGCGCAGTTTTATTAAAAGTGTCTCTACGGGGAAAGTGTATCTCTGGGGAATAATTCGATCACACCATGGCTTGAGGAACCTCGAAAAAAGCCGGCAACGCATCTGCGATTCCTCTGGTTTTGCACCTGATGGGAAGCAATCACATGGACAAGCAATCGCATGGACACCCACCCGTCCATGTGTTTTTGCTTCCCATCAGGTGACCCGCCTGCTCGTTTGCCTCCTTCTAATATAAAAAAAACCTTAAAGCTTTCCCGGTAGCATGATGGTTAGTGCAGCCCGGATTGCACAAGACGCAGGTTCGATTTCTGGCTGGGTCCGGTAGGCATTTAATTCTTTCACTATATTTTATAATTACCTATTTAATTCAGCTTTAGTGCAGCATTTAGCACTTAAAAAAATAATAATAATAAAAAAACCTTAAGTTACCGCCAGGCGCCAACAAAAGTACGGTCACGACGTCTATACTAATATTATAAAGACGAAAGCTTTGTATTTTTGTATGTATCTTTGTAACGAATAAACTCAAAAACTACTGGATCGATTTATTCTTTCACCAATAGAATGCTACATTAGCGCTGAGTAACATAGGCTATTTAAAAAAAAATGTCCACCCGTGCGAAGCAGGGACGAGCCGCTACTAAATAAATAAATTTGAAGATTGAGCCGCTACCCATCCATTGTAGCGATGACTTGACTTCAATGATGGAGGCTTTTGCCCAGCTGTGGGACAGTATAAAGGCTTTACCATTACTACAATCTGAAGAGTTGCTCCTCATTAGGTATTGAGGTATTTGAATTGAAATGAAATGAAATATGTTTATTAGAACACAGTACAAACTTATGTAGGTACTTAAAGCAAAACAAACAAATTTTATTAAAAATGTGTGTTCTAAAGGGACTCCACTCAGCATATGTTGCAGTAGTGGACAAAAACTACAACGCTGATCTTCCGTGGAGACCCATTTTGTGTAAATGTGCTCGGCGTCGCGCTGTACATAACATTAATTAAAAGTACAGTGACAATAACATCAATATGAGCACATAGTTACTAGTTATAATACTCGTTACTGTTATTGGAGGTATCCCAACAAATTCAGTTGAATACAACTAAGATAAGATTAAATTAAAACCTAATCCGGTTAAATACCTTTTAAATTACCTAATACCTAATAAATATTTGCGGAACAGGCACGATCGCTGCACGACGATTTCACTCAACGGAGCTCTTCTTCCAGATGAGACCTTGGAAGAAGCTGGCTACAGCACCTGGGCGGACAACGAGCCCAACAACGCGTCTAACAACGAGAACTGCGGCACCCTCTTCAAGAACGACGGCAAACTGAACGATGTGTACTGTCTGCACCTTTATGGGTTTATATGCGAGAAAGAAATATCGCCGAAATGAGTCTGATTAAGTTTTCCGTAAAATTATAATAGTATAATATATTTATATTTCACACATCTCGTTGATGGTAAGTGATAAAAACCGTAGATGGAAGCGCACTTCACCCGGAATTCACAGCCTCTAAAGGGCTGGCTATACTTATCCAGCCCTTTTATCTATATAAATAAAAAATAATCGCTAAATGTGTTGCTAATCGCCAAACTCGAGAACGGCTGAACCGATTTGGCTGATTTCTTTTTTGTTGTGTTTGATGAAGTCTGAGGAAGGTTGTTATGGAGAGAAAAACGTAAAAAATATGAGGAAAATAGTAAAAACAATAATTTTCTTTTCCCATACAAACCACTCACTACTGAACCGATTTAAAAAATTCTTTCACCAGTAGAATGCTTCATTAGCGCTGAGTAACATAGGCTATTTAAAAAAAAAAGTCCACCCTTGCGAAGCAGGGACGGGCTGCTAGTTATATATAAATAGTTATGGCGATAGAACAAGATAAGATGGTAGCTAGTTAGGCACTTTAAGCTTACTGCTAACCAAACTGAGTACAATAGGTACTGAATTTCGAAATTGAAAACAGAATCTCTGGTCCTGTGAGACGGTGTGTGAGAGGTCTTAAATTAGAATTGAATTACTTTCTACGGAAAACGACAAGAGATGTAGCTAAACATAAGAATATAGTTAATAGAGTAGTGTACGAAATTTAATAGGTATCATAATTAGTAAAGGAAATTGAGAGACTGATGTGATTGTTTTCTCTTATCAGTGAAACGTACACTAGATAAGTACTGTAAATTATAAATATGTTCTAAAAAAGAAAAATGAGTTAAGTAAATCAATTGTAGTAATTATATTAGTAATAAATAAATTAATATGAAAAAGTGTAAATCCGAGATTACTGATTATTTACTTACGTTGGATTATGGCATCACTGAGTCGCTTTTACTGACACCAAAATAACCAGACTGTCACTATAACGTCTAAAGTACCTATATATAAGGTCACATTTTATCAACTGCAAATATTTTGAGGATAAATTCAACAACATATATAAACAACTTTTATGAAAAAAACTTAAATTTTTATACGCTAGTTTTCAAGAAAAACGCCAAAAGACATTTCGATTAAAAAGTAAAATAAAGCAATTTCGGTAGTTTCAATTCAAAGGAGCCGAAACAGAGAGGCCGCAATGCCTTCACAGCTTACACATGCCCGTAGTTTCATTCAAAGGAGCCGACACAGAGGCCGCTCTTAAAAATATTACAATTTTTGTGTCAGGAAAAGTAAAAAAAAAAAAGCCTAATTTTTTTAAAATGCTATGGCCTTATTTCTTTGATATAATTAGATGTTTTGTCAAAATATTTGCAGTTGATAAAATGTAACATTATACAGGGTCTAACAAAATCAATAAGCGAACGTTTAAGGGCGGTATCTACACATCATTCTAATTACAATGACAAAAAATGGGCTCCAGTTTTATAGTGATTTTTCAAAGTTATGTTTTCTAACAAACTAAATCAATTAAAATAATGCACATCATGAAACATGCTGTACCTTTATTAACACGCACGCAAGCGTCAATAAAAAGATAGTGTACAGATACACGCACACAATTAAAAAGCCATTGTATGACATTCACAAACACGGCAATTTTTTTGTGCGTGTAGTACAGCTTTGGAAAGGGTGTATTTTTTGATGAATTATGATAATGTTTTGTTGATTATCTCGGTAACGATAACGAGCCTGTAGTTTTGGACCAAATTTGGTAAGCATGCTCAGTGTGATGTATAGATGCTCCCCTTAAACGTTCGCTTATTACCCTATATAATGATAATGTTTATTCATAGTATGCTGTTTGATTTCTACAAAGGAAGTTTTAACTGCCTACGATACAGGTCTTCCTAGTGTAGATAGTTGAGATTGATGGTTGTATCTGCTGTTTTATGAAATAAAGAAATTTATTGATTTGTTTATTTATTTTATTAGAAAAAATCAACTAGCCACAGGAAGCTCGAGTGTGAAATTGAACCCACGACCTTTGGGTAACCGGTCCAATGCTCTGTCCACTGAGCTACCGAGGCCCCAGAAGACTCGTAAAATTTTTCTTGTGCTTTGTGATTTACGCTGTATGCCAGCGGTATAACGTCACTGTGAAGTTACACCCTCACTTTATTATTAAATTAATTATAATAATATCAGATACTTTATATTATAGTTTCGCTTCATCAGTGACATCTTCATGGCGTTTAGGCTTCATCGGCTTTACCGGATAGTGCTGAGAGCCTATGTTTTTCTGGAGTCCCAGTATAATGTGTTGTTTTCTAAAAGAAAAAAATACTTT
The DNA here is from genome assembly GCA_947562085.1 of Eudonia lacustrata. Classification (NCBI taxonomy): domain Eukaryota; kingdom Metazoa; phylum Arthropoda; class Insecta; order Lepidoptera; family Crambidae; genus Eudonia; species Eudonia lacustrata. The sequence continues at coordinate 21,626,211 of OX387314.1, forward strand.
AAAACCTTCACAAGTTTGACATCGCCAATACAAGAGCAATTCTTGTTAGTGAAGCATATATGAACTTCTTGGTGGCCATACACTTTTAAACTTTCGCGTTCCATAGTTAACAAATAAGAAGGGATTTTTACAAAAAACTACATACACATACAACAATAACACTAGTGCATACTACATTTCATCGTCAGTTTCATTTCTCTAGTGGTCCTCTCTATAATAAAGTAAATAAATGTCTAAACATCTACGCGTTTACCTATAAAAAATGTAAAATTTCAGTATCAAAATGGATTCTAGAATTAACTTATGATGAAACAGAAAAGTTGCTTGATTAATAAAAATTAAAATGTTAAATAAACAATAAATGAAAAAAAAATACATTAACTTGCTTGATTAGTCCCCTAACATGCTTAACACACAACACACACACTCACTCACACACACACACCCTCACACACATATACACACACACACACACACACACACACACACACACACACACACACTTTCTTATATACCTAATGTTATTAAAAATGTATACCATAGATAACCTCTGTTATCTAAAGTTATTATGTAAGGATCTGCTGTTATAATGTACCGAACCCTCCTCAGTCTTGGAGGTGGGCGTTGGCAACTGCGACACAGTCATGCGACGAGTGCGGTTGTTATCGTTCACATTAAGTTTATAAATTGAAATGGTGCCAAATAAAGATTTTTATTATTATTATTATTATTATTTTATAATTTTTCTCCATAATCGTAGGTAATGGAAAATGTTACGTTATCAATCCAATACACTATCATGAATAAATGATCAAAATTTTAAAGTAATGAAACGAAAAACTTGGATTGGAGAAAGATTTTTTTATTTCCTGTAAAATATATTGCTAAAAAGTTATGTTGTTTAGGTAAAAATCCCTTCAAACGGTTAATAATTTTAACGCAAACTAACATACTCAGTCGAAACGTTGGGTATAAAGACGGTATGAAACCTTTTGCTAATAAGTTTGCGTTAATAATAATAGCCTTTTAACGTCCTCTAGCTGGCCTTAAACATTACCACATGAACATAGACAGATCGGGCGATGACCCACAACGCTGGTTAACCGGTTGGTTGGTTAGCCATAGCCACTGCCATTTTACGACAAAAACCGGCAACAAAATTTCAGTTCGTTCACCATTCCTGCGAGGGGGCTTTGCAAGAATTACTTAGCTTGTAAAATATCAGTCCGAACGCATAACCCGCTGCGCCGTTGAACTCCTCAAACGACAATGTGATATCACAAGAGTTTTTCTTTAAATTTTTGTACTCCAGTGGCTGTGCTATTTATTTGTGCTAAAATTTACTGAGTTAGCGCAGCGACCCAAAGTGAGGCTTCACTAATAATATCATCATCATGATCAGCTCATTTTATGTCCCCACTGCTGGGGCACGATAGGAAGAACGGGCCATAAACCACCACGCGGGCCCAGTGCCGATTGGTGGTTGTTAACGACTGCTAATGCAGCCGGGACCAACGGCTTTACGTGCCTGTCGAAGCACGGAGGAGCTCGAGATGATCAATTTTTGGTCACCCATCCGATGACCGGCCTTTGCGAAAGTTGCTTAACCTCAACACTGTAAGACCGGGCGCGTTAACCACTGCGCCATCGAGCTTTTCAGCACTAATAGTATACAACAATAAAACTTACTTCATTCTTTCGTGGTCAATCACAAGTGTTTCCTTATCATTTAAGAGTTCATCATCCGTGTGCGCCTTTTCATCGAACATTGGAACCATTTTATCAGCCATCGGCGCCGTCGCCGGCGCATCTTTATTAACCATTACTGATGGCATTTTATCAGATGTAGGTGCCGCTGTTTCGACCTTAGGTGCCGTTATATTGGCCTTAGGTGCCGTTATATCGGCCTTAGGGGCCGTTATGTCGGCCTTAGGTGCCGCTATGTCGGCCTTAGGTGCCATTATGTCGGCCTTAGGTACCGTTATATTGAGTTTAGTTGCTTCATCGGCGAAGGAGGGAGGTGGCGAGAGGGGGGTCTCTTCACTTTTATCACTGACAAGATTCTCTTCGTCATCACGTTTTTTCTCGGCGTTTGCGGCGGCAATGCGGCTACTATTACGAATGCTATCTTGAACGTTCATAGAGCGACGCTACAAAAACAAGGATAAGTATGTTAAAATGCAGGTAAACTTGGCCTTAATCTCACCAGTGGCGGTAGCCAAAGTAACATTAAGAAAACGATAGCAAAGTTCGAAAAGAATAATATGTATGGGATTGACATAAGATTGACCACATGATTTAGCGCGGCCTATGTCAATCCCATACATTTTATTCTTTTCGAATTTCGCTATCGTTTTCTTAATGTTACTTTGGCTAAGTCTACTGATGTTAAGTGATGATAAGGTCGAAGTGGGAAGCGCACTTCACCCAGAATCCCAAACTACATAAGCACTAATTGTCTTATCTCTGGCTGCCGGAACACAACAATGCTACAAACATTGATGTTGTGTCGACATATTTACATAGTAGGTGGTAGCTAGCCAGGCGGACAAACAAGCCTTACAACCAAACCAAGTACACAAACATATACGCTGGGAATCGAACCCGGGGCCTATGGGGCTAAGACCGGTGGGCTAAACCAATAGACCACAGGTTTAGTTATGTTTAATTCAGACCCTTAAGAATAAAATAGGAAGTCGTTCCTAAGTCTTTCTCTCACCCTCACATACACACACACCCACATATATATATGTGTGTGTGTGTGTACATACAACTTAGTTATACTTTCATTATTTTGATTTTGCTATAAAAAATACAAAACTCATGTTGCAAATAAACAGGCATTTATTTTTGTTGGAAATAAAACTTTGATTTGTATTATGGACGGATCGATTTGGGAATCGATTATCGATAATCAATTTATTTAGTGGCATAATGGCCCCCTCACTAATTGTTCTTTTTTTGTTGGTACACTTGTCTCGGGAAGGCAACAATGGCTGGTTTGTGGGTTGTCGTGTGTTGATGGTTGAATAGATTTTGAGCAGTGGTAGGGGCATTTGAAGCCGTGTTACTCTGGTTGAGTGTATTGTGCAACCTGTGTTTTGTGTGTGTGTGCGTCGTGGGCGAATCGCATCGGGAGTGCAATTCGCCATCCGTGTGGATGTCGGCGTCTCCGCTGCTGGAGGGAGCAGGTGTTTCCTCGGGGGAGGGGTGCACTTGGGATGGTCGTTGGGTGTGATTGGGGAACCCGAGAGGACCCGGACTCGGATTCCGGCCCCATCAGACCATATGGATCCCGTTCTGGACGGCGGGAGCGGCATGGAGCTGTGAGTGGATTTTGTAGATTTTAAGGTGTAACCTAATTTTAAACAGTAGCATAGTGTGTGTTGTGGGTTTCCGCAACAACTCATGTCCACTGTACTAGCACTAAATTATACTATATGTCAATAATTATTTTAAGGAGGAGCCTGTATCTCACAACGCGGGGTAAAACCTTATATGAGATCAGTTCACACATGTACTGTATTAAGTGTTTATTTAATAAAGAATATTTGATTTGATTTGAAGTGGCTGATGATTTCGGGCGAATGCCGCTTCTATCCATGCGCTTCATCGTCACTTACCATCGTGAGATCAGAGCCAAGCGCTTCCGTGTTATGGAATAGAATAAAAACTGCAGAAACAAAACGATTTGGGAATCAATACGAATAATAAATAATTACTATACTATACTAACTAAAACAATTATAATAATGCCATGTCATGAAACATGCTGTATCTTTACTAACACGCATGCAAGCGTCATTAAAAAGATAGTGTACGTACAGATACACGCACACAATTGAAAAACCATTGTAATGCATTTATACACACACGGCTATCTTTGAGTGTGTGTAGTACAGCTGTACAGGTTTGGAAAGGGTGTGTTTTTTTAGTGAATTATGATGTTTCGTTAATTATCTCGGTAACGAGCCTGTAGTTTTGGACCAAATTTGGTGAGCATGCTCAGTGTGATGTATAGATGCTCCTCTCGCTTATTGATATTGTTAGATCCTATATAAAGGCTAAGTTAGGTAACCTGCATTATATGAGACGAATTATGCTTACCATACTCTGCCGATGTACACTACTTCTAAGATTATTCAATTTTTCCTTATTTGTTCTTCTAAGGAAACCACACTAAAACAAAATAAAGAGTTTCTTTAGCAGGTATATTTTGGTGTTTGTCACAGTGACACAGTGCATCAATTGTAATTAGTGATATCGTTAAAATTTGAAAAAAGAAAAAAAAATCCACGACGTGGATTCGAACCCGCACTCCATGACATATCTGGTCAGGTGCACTGAACACTTTGTCTTTTTTCAAATTGTAATTTGTTCGCAACAATATTTGCGTAAAATTTTATGTAAGTAATCATTTGACGTTAAAGTTTGCCTATTTTTCTTTGATCAATTATGTACTATATTCTCAATGAGCGCTTGAAAGACGGTAGGCGACTTTGGTGCCGTGGAGCACAATGACGATTTTGCAACCAACCCACTTGCTCCGACAGGGTGTTTTATCACCCCTAAAAGTATTATATAGATGTACCCTAATGTAATACTTTTAGAGTTTTATTTACAACAACACACAAACACTTGGCCGGACTAATTGGGTTTAAGCAGAATAATCTGAAGGTGTTGATGCTATCCAATGTTTTTTTTTAAATATTTTGTAATTCGAAATTCAAATGTATAGGTATGAGCAAACAGGATTACTTTCGAGATGCATTTTTGTTTCCGAATCCTTTATCAAGGACATAATTGATCGAAGCTATTTTTATACTATTTTTCTTTATTTGGCAAACACATCCCACATTTTTAATAGGTTTACAGTATCTGTATTCTAATTTTGTCTGTATCCTGGCTTATGTTGTCCAAAAAAAGAAAAAAATCAATCAAAAATTTTACAAAATGGTTACGTTCGTGAACAGTTTAAGAAGACAAATTATACGACATACTTAATAAAAAACAATAATAACATTAAAACGATAATATGAAACAGACTGAGTATATGTTGCAAACTCTTTTGGTCTTTATTGGGCTACGGAAGATGCTGCACTCTTATCCCCCTCTCTCCTAGGCATGAGAAGCTAAACAGGAGAAGTCTTCTCTGCCACGTAGATAGCTTGCGATCACGAGAGCAAGCACCGAGTTTCCACACTCAGCAATAAAATCACCCTTTTTTTGAAAAAAAGAACGCATTGCGCGTACCATTGCGCTCAAGATGACATAGATAGGTTATGTGGGACTCTCTTCCGTGGGGGTCACCCCGCACGCCCTACCTAGTCCCGAATACCTAATCATCACCATCTCTTTTATGTCCCCACTGCTGGGGCACGAGCTTTCCCTATGGATGGATAGGGAGACGGGCTATAAACCACCACGCGGGCCCAGTGCGTATTGGCGGTTGTTAACGACTGCTAATGCAGCCGGGACCAACGGCTTTACGTGCCTTCTGAAGCACGGAGGAGCCGAGATAATAAAATGTTTGGTCACCCATCCGATTCCCGGCCTTTGCGAAAGCTGCTTAACCTCAGCACTCGCAGACAGGACGCGTTAACCACTCTGCCATCGAGCTCCTCGTAGTGTGGATTGGTGGTTAACAAAAACTAAAGCCGGGACCGACAGCATAACATGTTTTCCGAAGCACGAAGGAGTTTGAGATGACAAATTTTTGGTCTTGCGAAAAGCTGCTTAATTTCGTAGACCGACGAGCGTGTTTACAACTGCATCATCGAGGTCCACCTGCGACGCTTATATTCGTGGAGTAATGTTGGTTTTTAAAACTTGCGAATTGGCTTACCTCGTAAAGAATGAAGGCAATTATGAGCACGATGAAGATGGCGACGATCGCTGCCGCTATAATTACCCACAATGGGACCGCTGCTTGCTTTGCTCTTAGATTGCTTCCCACTATTTCGTTACGGATGTACGCCGACTGATTACTGTAGAGAATATAGAATCTTTATTTTACATAAAAACAATAAATAAATCAAATAAATAAACTTTCCACCACACCAATTATCTAGCCCAAGAGAAGCTTCGTTATGAAACTCGTTAAATGGCTACTAGACAACGGATAAACAAATTAAAATATTTAAATACATTCCTAGTATACATAGAAAACACCCAGACCCGAGACAATTTAGAAAAACAATAATTTCTGAATTGACCCGACCGGGGATCGAACCCGGGACCTCAGAGATGGCGACACCATGAAAACCGGTGTACAAACCACTCGACCAAGGAGGTCGTCAAATGTTATTATTATAATACAGGTTTTTTGTAGTGCACACATTTTTATATTTTGTTCTTAATCAAAAGCTATTAACGTCTTTTCCTTTTTACTGCTTTTTCTACTCGGACTCTACTGAAATACTTTCTTCCTATATATGTACTACCGACAATTATTCTATACAAGATAAGTCTATAATACATTTTTTTACATGAAGTTATAAGATATTTAGGTGTATAATTGTGGTGCTTTTTGTTCTGGATCCCACTTTCAACGGTACAGACGGCTAAAACCGACAAGCGTTATCGTGCCCTGTACGCTAACAACGGCAATGATCAACAGTACTTACAACTGATGCTTCGTAATGGTTTTAATTTATCATAAAGTTGTGTAGTGTATGGTAACGTTTCAAACCTAGAGTAAGGATGGTCTGATTTTATAATAATACATTTTTATAACGCCTTGGTGCTCGGGTGGCAAAGATTAACTATACCTAGTTTACAAAAACACAATAGAGATTGAAATGAAACAACTTTTACGGATCTACTAGCGTTTATTTTACACAAGCTACTAACTAATTATGAGACGACCAACATCTCAGTCTCCCTATGACCACGGACCCTGCAAAGGGTTCGAAACGTCAGGATAAACATTAATTAAAAGTAATGTGTAAAATAAACGCGAGTAGATCCGTAAAAGTTTTTTCATTTCAATGTGTGTTCAGGTAAACATTAGAAAGCCATACAAACTAGAGATATTTGAAATTTTTTAAATCCCTACCCTGAATTTAATGCTTGGCGTACAAAACACGGCGACGCATTTATACTGTGGCCTTCAAATCGTTTTAAAATAACAAAATCAAAATGGAATCCTAATTGTTTATTTAAGAAAGCGACTGCGGTTGACTGTCGGTACGGTAGCCTTCGCAGCTTATTGTCTAATTTCAATCTCTATCACAATACCTTTCAAAGGTTGTTTACGCTTGTCATTTTGCATAGACGATTCCAAATAAATGTCAATTTGACGATGTCGTCCAATTAACTTCGTCGCAATCACTGACACTTGTGAATTAGTTTGAAGTTCTTGAATAGCTTTCAAATGTCAAATTGAAAGGTACCACGATAGATATTAGAGGCATTAGGCCCCCAGATGTAAGGTGGCGGCAATAAACTTAAGGTTCCCCAAGCATGCGCACGTCTTTTTTTTGACATTGGAAAACTCGTCGGCCGAGTATCACCGCGCTCGGGGAGGCGCGGATGGTTATGGTTATGTGGGGTTCTCCCCTTCAGATCCCGCCTAGACCAGACCCGAGGGTCTCGACAGGGATTCGGGACGAGGAGGGGCCTACCCACTAAAAATCACTGTACATCCCCTTCACATGCCGCTAGGATGACTGGGATCTCCGGTTTGGCAGTCACCAGTGTTCACCCTAGGTGTGAGCGTGCTCCAGACGTGCTGAGGCTAGTGGACGGCCAAGGATTCCCCGTCGCTGACCGTCACCTCAATGCGGGAAAATGAGGCGGGCATATTGCCGCCTCCTTCTCCCATTTCGTCTGCGTCAAGCGTAGGTACGCGCCTGCGTACACGCCATACTACCACAAACTGTAAAGTTTCCTTAATAGACCTTGAACTTTATGTAAATGGCACTGAGAGTATATATATGACTGAATATATATTGGAGGAGGAGCTCGATGGTGCAGTGGTACGCGCCCGGTCTGCGAGTGCTGAGGTTAAGCATCGCAGAGGCCGGTCATCGGATGGGTGGCCAAAAATGTATCATCTCCAGTTCCTCCGTGCTACGGAAGGCACGTAAAGCCGTTGGTCCCGGCTGCATTAGCATCAGTCGTTAACAACCACCAACCCGCAGTGGGCCCGCGTGGTGGTTTATGGCCCGTTCTCCCTATCCATCCATAGGGAAGGCTCGTGCCCCAGCAGTGGGGACATAAAAATGAGATGATAATGATGATGATGATGATGATGGTGATGATGAATATTTATTGAAGGAATTTGACAATTTTGAATAGGTTGATGCGAAGGCGTCTGTACCACGCCAGTACAGAGTCTTTTTTTTAAAAAGAGAGTTTGCTGATTGACTCAAACGGCATTTTCAGCTTCACCGGGCTCTTTTGGGGGCAGCGAGAAACTTAAAGGGTTCCTCAAGCCGTGTGAAACGAATCACCTTCGGAGGTTTTCTAGAGGGAACGGCATCACGCACTAGGCGTGCCCCCGTGCCCTACTAGATTCTCCGGGGTTCGGATCAGATCGGGCCAGCCGCGTGTCCCTGTCTACTAGTATCACCGAGGCGTTCGGATGGGAATCGATGTTAAGGCGACGCATCGCTAAACAATTAATCTAATACGGAGTGTTTGCGCCCCGTACCATAAGAAAAACTGTTTTTTTTCCTTCAAATTAAAACTAAAAATTATTAAAAAAAAAATGAAATAGCATATTGAAGTGTGAGTTAAGACTAATCTACTAAGAAAATTAAGATGCTTAAATCGGTCTGGTTTGCCTGTAAGATGCAAATCTATGTTTTAAAAGAGGTTACTTTGATAATTTTTTCTCTGTTATTATAAAAGTTGACAAATCGTGTTTCTGCAACTAGCAAAATGAAGTCAATTAAATGAAAAATCATGTCATCAAATATCACTTTCATATGTTTTGTCATCCCCGCCACGTAAATTTCCAATGCGTCGCCTTAAGTGCTAGTGTCAGCTCAGAACAATAACAAAAGCTATAGAAGGATGGCTAAAATAAAAATCGTGCAACTATGTTTAGTTCCGTTCTATCTTATGGCTAGAAAAGGAGGTTGGAGTGCAACAAATGGTTAACACTTATAGTTTTTATTTTTTGTAATGTTATGTCAAACGGTCATCAGATAATCGGTGATCAAAAAAAATCTTGAGTCCTTTATAATGTCGCTACACTACACTACACTACATTACCTCAAATATGACGTCTCAAATCTGGTGACACCTTTGCTATTTTAGTCCGGTTTCTATAGCTTTAATTATTATTCTGAGAGTGTCAGTGCCTACCTGTGTCTCGGCTCGTGGTTGTCAAAATTAACAGTGACATGGGATGACAGAGTAAGATTTAAATCGTCCAGGCGATCGAGCGATTCTGAAAAAGAAAATCGTTTAAATGTATCGTAGTGGCGCCCAGTGTTCGACATGGTAACCCAGTCTTCGATACCAGTGGCGGTAGCCAAAGTAACATTAAGAAAACGATAGCAAGTAAGTGGTTTATTAAGTTGATTCAAATAGATAATAGATCGCGATCCTATTTTTCGGCTAGTCCAGTGCGAAGGAGGCCACTCCCTCGCATCTGCCGCACCCCGCCAACTTAGCTGGCGGGCATGTAGACGGGCGAGTTTAGTACAGTCTGTAGTGGTGCATACATTTTTCCTCTTGTTGGAACGGCAACTTATGGTTTCTCACTCACTTACGTTTGGACGCTACTTACAACTTACTACTTAATTAATGGAATCAGGCGTTATTTTGCGGAAATCCATAGTACAAAAAAATGTAATTTAAATAATATGTAGTGTTAATTCCGCTAACTCACTCGTTTATACAGCTTGGATGCAGTACGCATGCACCGCCCTCCCGCCCGCAAAAAGTATGCACATGCAGGAGAAACAATGCGTGCAAGCGAAAATGCACACCAACACCGATACCCGACACGTGTTTCGCCCCTCCACGGGGCATCCTCAGGAGCTGTTGACTGGTCGAGAGCTGCGCACCGACTGTTACGGCTACGCAGCTCCCGGCCGCTTTTATAAAGCGCCATCGTTTGACATTTGTGACGTACTACCCGCGACAATACGTAATAATGGGGATGGAACTAAATTTGTTTGGTCATTCAACAGCGCATGACTGTCATTATTATGTTTCATTATTTATAATTGCTCCAACACACACAACCGAAAACTTTTATTACAAACATGCAAAATATTATAGCTGTTATTGTCGCACAAAGAATGGCCGGTATCAATTAGATGTTTTGCGAAATCAAATCCTGTTCGATGAGTTGGTAGTCTGTGCCCCCTCCTTGGTTTCTGCGACAGCTAGCAGTCAGCCCACTGTCACAGTAGATCTGACATGTGATGAAAGTAGAAATAGCAACAACTTTGTAAAGGTTGCTGGCTGTAGCAAAAACAAACTTAAAAAATATATAAAAATTAATAAATATATTACAAAAACACAAAAGTTAGTTAAAAAACATAAATTTTTCATCAAAAATGTAAAATTGAATAGAGAAAGATTATACCTAATAGACAAATTATATACTTATTCATCACAGCTGCATAACAAAAATTTGCAATATAAAAAAGACACACAACTTTTACAAAATAGTATAGAACAATTACAGGACTCTCTTCTTTCCATTACCAAAAAATATGAACTTTCACAAGGACAAATAAAAGAACACATGTTGGCTATGAATGAACTGGTAGAAACGTGTAATGAAAACAATGATAGATTTAATTCATTTACTTGTAACCACACTTGTAAATGTAAGCAATTACCAGGTCGTTTATCGGTAACATGTGATTCTTCCTCTCCATTAAAATTAATTAATACTGATGTACCTAAAGGTTCTCTTAGCCAGTGTAAAATTATAAATACACCACACTTAGTAAAAAATATCAATCAAGAGGATTTAAATTTAGATAATAAGAGTGACACTGTTATATTTAGCGATGAATTTGGTAAAAACATGGGCCGCTTGTTATTTGACTTAGGACATTCAATTACCAATTACAGTATGCCTGGTGCTTCTTATCAAGATATTTTAACAAAAGCAATTGATTATAAATATAAACCTAATAGTACTGTATTAATTTTTGTTGGAAATAGGGGTAAATTGAACAAATCAAGTTTGATTAAGAGTTTAAATAAGTTAAATAATTCAAATGTAGGGAAAATTATACTGTTTACTTTACCCTATTGTAATAGCTTGACACAGGAGGAAAATACTACTAGATATAAGCTTAATTTGACATTACATACATTTTGCAACAATGAAAATTTGCATTTAATTGACACTAACAATTATGTTAGTAATTTTTATTTGACAAAAGATAGTTATTATCTGCCAATTTATTTCAAGCGACAAATAGCTTCATCGCTATCATATTTTTTACACATCTCAGCCAAAAACTTGGCTAAACAAGTTGCTCCTATTGAGCAATGTTTAATAGACATAAATGTCAGTAGTGTTTCTACTGACATTCCAATCAATAATTTAAATTGAATCATAAGACAAAAGAGGAATTCTCTTGCAACATGTTTGGTAATATTTTAAATAAATGTAAAATTAATTCTAAGAAAAGCCCGTCCCAACCTACAATTATTAAAATTGTTCACTCAATTAATATAGTTCACCAGAACATTCAAGGGATGACAGGCAAAGATCTGGAGATTGAATTGTTCATGAACGATAATAAAGTTGATATTTTATGTATTACTGAACACTGGCTTAAAGATCATCAGTTCATGTTCAATTTTAATAATCATTTGGTAGGTAGTTCGTTCAGTCGAGTAAATTCAATTCATGGTGGCTCCTTAATTATAGTTAATAAGAAATTAAAATTAAAGGAACGAAAAGACATAGTGAGCCTCTCGGTTGAGCGAACAATAGAAATAGCTTGTGTGGAGCTGGAGCGACTTGTTGTATTAAGTGTATACAGGCCTCCGTCAGCATTGTATGATTATTTTGAAAAAGTAATGGATGAAGCATTATATAAAATCCGCAATGTAGGTAAAAAGATAGTTATTTGCGGTGATTTTAATATTAATTTGTTAGAAAAGTCTACAGGTTCTATCAAAATTAAAAATTTATTTCAATCGTATAATTTAAATAATTTATTTATGGAGCCAACTAGAATAACTGCCACTTCGGCCACTTGTATTGATAACATATATACCGATCTAGTACCACTGTCTAAACTCATTATTAATAAACTGGACTCTGATCATTGTGGCCAAATGGTCAGCCTTCCACATCAGTGTAAGCAAGTGAAGAAACAGAATATCACTGTTGTACCAAAAACTGCAGGCCGTCTGGAACGGTTTAAAAACAATCTTTATGATAATATATGTTTTTTAAAGTATAATGATAACCCAAATGAATTTTATAATAATTTCTTTCATAAATATTGTACAGAATTTAATAAAACTTTTATTCCAAAAAGGATCTCGGTTAGTGGTACTGTTACTTTTAGTGAATGGGCTACAATTGGTATCCACAAAAGTAGAAAGCGACTTTATGAGCTATATGATGAACGCAACTATAACACCAGTGAAGATTTTAAATTGTATGTCAAAAATTATTCTAAGTTATTTAAAATAGTATGTCGATTAGCAAAGGCAAAGTTCCTGAGTTCAAAGATTAAGCTAAGTGATAACAAAATAAAAATGACATGGAATATTATAAATAGTGAAACTGGAAATGTCAAAAGTCGTAACAATGAGTACAAATTGAGCTACGAAAATCAAACCTTAACTTCCGATGCTGATGTTGCTGCGGCATTTGAGAAGTTTTTTACTGATATTCCAGTTTCAACTACAAAGGCTTTAGACTCCTCCCCCACTGTAGCTGAAGCGGTTCTAAAGGAAAATGTCAAACCTAGTAAAAACTATTTTAGTTTTCAAAAAATTGATTTTAGATATATAATTAAAACTTTTAATACTCTTAATAAAAAGAAGACTGCTGATCTGTGGGGTAATTCCGTCGACGTCACTAAATCCGTTATTGAGACAATAGCTCCAGTTTTAGCTTGCATATTTAATGAATGCATTGACTGTGGTGTTTTTCCTGACCTAATGAAGCACAGTAAAGTAATCCCATTATTCAAATCAGGTAGCACATGTGACCCCTCTAACTTTAGACCAATTTCTGTGTTACCCACATTTAGTAAAATATTTGAAAAGATAATTCTAGACCAAATTCAAGTTCATTTTTATAGAAATAAACTTTTACATTCTAGACAATATGGTTTCACTAGGGGTCGCTCGACTACTGACGCTGGTGTTGAGCTTATTCTTCAAATATTTAATGCCTGGGAGGATTCTCACGATGCCGTAGGGGTTTTTTGTGATTTATCCAAGGCCTTTGATTGTGTTTTACATGAAACCCTGGTCAGGAAGCTCTACCACTATGGAATTAGAGATGCATCACTGAATCTTCTTATCTCATATTTGAGTGATAGGGTTCAGAGGGTTGATGTTAACGGTAAAAGATCTCCGGGATCGGTGGTTACAATGGGTGTTCCACAGGGTTCAATTCTTGGTCCTTTTTATTTTTAATTTATATTAACGACTTGCCTTACTTTGTAAAAGACAAACATGAGATAGTATTGTTTGCAGATGATACCTCACTTTTATTCAAAGTGAAACGACGACAGCCGATTGATGACGATGTGAACAATGCTGTCACAAAGATAGTTCATTGGTTTAGTGTTAACAATTTGCTATTAAATGAACAAAAAACCAAATGTATAAGATTTGTATTACCCAACGTTAAGGAGGTAAAAACCAGTGTAAAAATTAAAGATAAGAATGTGGACCTTGTGGACACCACAGTGTTTCTAGGCATTACGTTGGATGCAAAGCTACAGTGGGGCCCACATATAGATAAATTGTCGAGTAGACTGAGCTCTGCGGCTTATGCAGTAATGAAAATTCGTCAGATCACTGACATTGAAACAGCTAGACTTGTTTACTTTAGTTATTTCCATAGCGTAATGTCGTACGGCATTTTACTGTGGGGCAATGCTGCCGATATTCAAACTATCTTTGTGCTGCAGAAGCGGGCTATTCGAGCAATTTATAATCTAAAAGCTGGTAATTCTCTTAGGGAGAGATTTAAAGATATTAATATAATGACAGTTGCATCACAATATATTTACGAGAACCTAATGTATGTATATAAAAATATTGAAACTTTTTCTAAAAACAGTGATATTCACAATGTAAACACTAGAAATAAAAACAAACTAGCAGTACCTAATACTAGGCTCCACAAAGTAAATAATTCATTTAGAGGCCTGTGTGTACGTTTTTACAATAAAGTTCCAAGTAATATCCAAAAACTAGATATTAATAAATTTAAAATCGCTATTAAAGAAAAGCTTTATAAAAAAGCTTATTATAAAGTGTCTGATTACATTGAAGACAAAACAGCATGGGTTTAAAATGCTCCAATCTATTTCTAATCCAATATATTGTTAAGGTTTTTTAAACTTGTATAACTTGGTAACGTAACGGCATATAATTTTGTAAATGTCGTTACATAATGAATTAAAGCTGTGGAGTTTCTTGCGCCCATTCTTCTCCACAGCTAAAAATAGACGTCCTGAATGGGTAGTAGGTAAAAAAATTATGGACGATTCAAAAGCACTTTTCTAAAGTTTATTTGAATAAAGAATATTTGACTTTGACTTTGACTTTGACTTTGAAATGTTTAATTAAAAATAAGCAGAATAAAAGGGTTCGTTCACTACTTTATGCATGTCCCCCAGAACACATCCACAAATATATAGGTAGTCTGACTTATGTAGGCCCTATTTCAGATAAAATCGCTAATATCCTTAGGAAAAACAAGATCTACGTTACTTTTAGAACAGACCAAAATGTACGTCACCTTTGTAACGGTAAAGATCGTTTAGAAAACTCAAAAAAATCCGGTGTTTATAAATTAATTTGTAACGACTGTGATGGGGTCTATGTAGGTCAGACAGGCCGAAATTTTGACATTAGATATAAGGAACATATTGCCGCGTATAGGAATGGCCATCCAGATAAATCACATTTCGCAAAACATCTAATTTATACCGGCCATTCTTTGTGCGACAATAACAGCTATAATATTTTGCATGTTTGTAATAAAAGTTTTCGGTTGTGTGTGTTGGAGCAATCAGAAATAATGAAACATAATAATGACAGTCATGCGCTGTTGAATGACCAAATAAATTTAGTTCCATCCCCATTATTACGTATTGTCGCGGGTAGTACGTCACAAATGTCAAACGATGGCGCTTTATAAAAGCGGCCGGGAGCTGCGTAGCCGTAACAGTCGGTGCGCAGCTCTCGACCAGTCAACAGCTCCTGAGGATGCCCCGTGGAGGGGCGAAACACGTGTCGGGTATCGGTGTTGGTGTGCATTTTCGCTTGCACGCATTGTTTCTCCTGCATGTGCATACTTTTTGCGGGTGGGAGGGCGGTGCATGCGTACTGCATCCAAGCTGTATAAACGAGTGAGTTAGCGGAATTAACACTACATATTATTTAAATTACATTTTTTTGAACTTACTACTTGTTACTTAACTGACTTATTTCTTAACTCGCCACTGTACTTATCGAAGTGTAAATCGGTCTTAAGGCAGAGTTGAGACATTTACCAAACGATTTATTTAAAAAAAAATCTGTATCTCAAGCTTACGCGCTTACTTCCTTACTTCTTTGTAAAACAAGACGCTTGCCTTCTCTTAAATTTGTTCCATTCAGCTCTAGTTCTAGCGCTTTTGGTTTAAACGACACTTAGTAAGTCCATACTATACGAGACGACCCCTCACTATATTCTTTTTATTGTCTATGCTCGACTCTATGGGCAAGCGGTCATCTTATTGTTATTGTAGCTTCCCCTTTTCTCTTCGCTGCGTAATTAATAGTTCATTTTGTAATGTAAAGTTAAATAGTAATAAACAATTAGTTAAATATAGTCCAGTTTATTTTCTCAGTTAAAGCCATTAATCTTAAAACCTAAACATTTTACCAACCAACTTAGAACCAATACAAACCAGCAAAAGGCAGCCGTCAGTTCTAGGTTCTCCTAAGCCCGGCTGTATCACACATACATACTATGTTCTAACTAGTAATTCCTGGTTGTGTTGATTGTCCTAACAAATAAAGTAAAAAATTGTCAGATAAATAAAATAGTAAGGAGTAGAGTTAATAGCATATTACTGTCCCACTACTGGGCAAAGGCCTCTATCATTTAAATGAAGTCATCGCTACAATTAATGGGTAATGGGTTAATCACCACGCTTGCTAAATGGGGGTTGGTGATCATAAACTCGGGCTATTGCATCGAAAAAACGAAACACACTTTGCCCGACCTGAGAATTGAACCCGGGACCTTCGGGTACCGGGCCGGCTGCTTTGCCACAAGGCCCCCGAAGTGAGGCGAGGAAATAAAATACAATACCTATAGTTTTTGGTTGCAAGCACAGTGACAAGATGATGTCGAACTTGTGGCTTTTCCTCAGCTCAGTAACAGTACATATTGTGTGGTAATGAGTCTCGTTTAAAACGTCACTGCACTTGTAGGAAGCCTTTGTCTCTATCTGTAACAGCATATACAAAAAGTATTTTAGTACCTATATACTAATACGCGTGAACATTATTAACGGGTTCATACGGGGTCATCATCACCAGTTAATTTTATTGTTCCCACTGCTGGGGCACAAGTCATCATTATGGATGGATAGGGAGAACGGGCCGTAAATCACCACGCGGGCCCAGTGCGGCTTGGCGGTTGTTAACGACTGCTAATGCAGGCGGGACCAATGGCTTTACGTGCCTTCCGAACCACTGAGGAGCTCGAGCTGGAAATTATTTGATTTGTGATAAATTGCTGTGGTCATCCATCCGATGACCGGCCTTTGCTAAAGTTACTTAACCTTAGCAATCGCAGACCGGGCGCGTTAACTACTACGATCGAGCTCCTCCTCTAACGGGGTACTACTCAGTAAAGGTATCCTAAGTATATCTACCTTTTTATATTACTTCACATACATCACACACACACACAACCTCACACCCACACACACAACCTCAGACCCACACACACACCCTCACACACAACCACACACACACACCCTCACACACACACACACACCCTCACACCCTCACACACACGCACCCTCACACACAACACACACACACACACACTCACACTCACACACACACCTTCACACACTACAAAAACACACACACACACACACACACACACACACACCCTCTCTCTCTCTCACACACACACACACACACACACACACACACACACACACACACACACACACACACACACACACACACACACACACACACACACACCTCACACACACACACCCTCACACACACACACACCCTCACACACACACACACACACCCACACAAATTGCATAATAAATTCTTATTTTGCGTATAAAAGCCCACATCAGTCCAATGCTGGACATAGGCCTTTCCCAGTGCATGCCAATGAGCCCGATCTTCAGCTATTGTCATCCAACGCAGTGTAGGACGCCCTCTGGCGCAGTGGAGCAACGATACACGCAAAGTATATTCTTATTGGTTTTAAAAAATTTGAACTCTGATATGGCCTACCTATACGTATAACGGCTCTTTTAGTTACTAAAATTATTCAGGACTGGCATGAGAAACTGAAATAGAAATAGAAATTATTTATAACTGCCTTTCACTTACGGTGACAGCCCAATCGCCGAAGTAGGGTTCCTTTTTCACGACAATTGCGCCCATAATATTCGCCCACGTCGCGTTACCCCCGTTGAACACCTGGAAATTAACAAATGGTGTTCCAAATCAAAAGGTACCACAAAATACATACATACACACATATTATTGTACACTCTATTTATTTTGCTTGCGGTAGTTATTTCGTGTTTTGTTCCCGTATCATGTAAACTTCATTCCTATTTCTAAGACACTTTTTATTTGAACTCGTTAAATCATCAATATCAACTGTAAATCACCGGTTTAATAGAAATTCAACCAGATGTCTCTCTCTATTGAGGATCATAATACACAAAAAAACACTGTTTCTCGATTTGTAATAAAGTGAACTTGGATAAAATTGAAAAGAACCTCCAAAATTATGTACGTTATGTACGTACGTTTAAATTACGCTAAATTATGTACGTTTCCAAAAACTCACCATATAGCTATGCATGATACACTTTCCTGTTTCTTCTATATCAGTGTTAGTCAGGTAAACAGTATCTCCAAGGATTGAATACCTAAAAGAGAATTAGAATAACTGTTACTTTAAGTGAAGTTGAAATGATTGGAATATAGGGCTATGACCGGATCCGACATAGTGTGGTTAAAACCATCCACATTCAATATACTTATCAGACGACCTCCTTGGTCGAGTGGCTTGCACACCGGTTTTCATGGTGTCGCCATCTCCGAGGTCCCGGGTTCGATCCCGGTCGGATCAATTTAGAAATACCTGTTTTTCTAAATTGTTTCGGGTCTAGGTGTTTCCTATGTATAATAAGTATGTATTTAAGCATATTAAGTATGTTTCTCCGTTGTCTAGTTAACCATTTCTCGAGTTTCTTAAGGAAGCTTTTCTTGGGGCTAGATAATTGGTGTGAGTGTGGGAAACATTTTTTTTTTTATTTATTTAAAATTATAGAAGTATTCACTTGAACACTCATAAATCGGGCAATCTGTCGCTGCCTCTCGTCTCGACTAAGGCCTGGACATACAGATCATAGAACTCCACCAATGCGTAGACGAGTGGAGAGTAGACATGTCACGTAAAAATGTATTCGTCGAAAAAATGCTAAATAGGTAACAATCACCAACTATAATGTCTTTGCTTTAATTACCTTTTAATTAATTATATACCTTTTATGCCTTTTGCATAATTTGACAATATTTTAAAATAAATAATATTATATTTTTTTTTTATTAAAATAGGCAATTAATATTTTATTTTCACTTTGACTGTATAGTCGGCCATGAAATTGCTTTATCACTTTTGAGAAAAACTTCCATTACAATAAAATTTCGCTAAGGCTCATTGTCAATAATGACAACGTATCTGTCACTTGGTCTTTTAAACAAAAATAGAACTTGTTGTTTTAATAAATGCAAACAAAATTCACTTATAAGGTGGTAAAGCAATTTCATTGTCGACTATACATTTGCCAAATGTACCCAGAAATTGATTGAGTATATTATCTGACCTTCTCAGGATAAAGCCTAAACAAAATCCAATCAACATCGAATCGGTCGTTCTCGGAATTACACATAAGTACCTACTAAGATTCTGAATATGTGATTTTCCGACCTACTCAGAATCCGGCATTATGAGAATCTGAAATGCTAGCAATTTGAGATCTTAATAATCTGACATTTTAAGAAATCAGATTGTTGCAAATAAACAGGCATTTATTTTTGTTGGAAATAAAACTTTGATTTGTATTATGGACGAATCGATTATCGAGATTCAATTTGTTTGGTGGCATAATGGCCCCATCACTAATTGTTCTTTTTTTCTTGTTGGTACACTTGTCTCGGGAAGGCAACAATGGCTGGTTGATAGGTTATCGTGTGTTGATAATTAAATAGATTTTATGTAGTAATAAGGGCATTTGAAGCCGTATTACTTTAATTAAGTGTATTGTGCAACCTGTGTTTTGTGAGTGTGTACGTCATAAGCGAATCGTATCGGGAGTACAATTCGCCGCTGTCGGCGTCACCGCTGCTGGAGTAAACAGGTATTTCCTCGGGGGAAAAAGTGCACTTGGGGTAGTTTGGGTGTGATTAGGGAACCCTAGAAGACCCGGACTCGGATTCGGGCCCCATCAGACCATATGGATCCCGTTCTGGACGGCGGGAGCGGCATGGAACTGTGAGTGGATTTTGGAGATAATTAGTTGTAACCTAATTTTAAACAGTAGCTTAGTGTGTGTTGTGGGTTTCCGCAACACAGATAAATGAGATAATGCTCTATTCATAATCGAACCTACTTAGAATCCAAACTAAATAGAAACTGGCAACCTTAGAGTTGTACTTACTCATACTCTGGCCTAAAACTCAATTGATTTAATACGAATCTGTCCTGCCCATTGACTATGAGTTCTTGTAGCAGTATTATTGCAGTTGTGGAAAAGAGACGCGTGTATATTCGCTGCTACACGCGTCTCGTTTTCACAACTGCATTATTACTCCTATAAGAAGTCGTGGTTACCCCCCTGGCTCGCCTAAAGGATAAGAACGTGTTTCTGTGCTTCCGCTGAGTTCCAAATTGAAATGAAAAATTTCGAAGCATTTTTTGCCGCTGCTTTGTATGAACGTATTCACTTTTATAATATCACTAGCACTTGACTCGTGACTTCGATCGCGTGGAATTGAGATTTTTAAAAACTAACTTTTGTTTTGATAAAATATATATGTTGCCCATGTTACCCGCAAGAAATGTAGCTTCAGATAGAAAGCTGTTAAGTGAAAGATTTTTTCAAATTAGACCAGTAACTCCAGAGTTTATCATCGACATACTAACAAAGTCACAAACGTTACCTCTTTATTAATAGTATAGATACATATGATTGAGGGAACCAATGACCGACCCTTTTTAAAAAAATAGAAGCTGACTTCTATTAAAAAAAAAATTGCTGACCAATTTAATATTTTGGCGACGAAAAGCCAAAATTTTTATTTGGTGACTATCGCTGATGGTGTCACAACGTTACTCTGTTAATTAAAAGTTTTTTTGCATATATTAGGTATGAAATTGGCGTTTTGTATGAAGATTTCATATAAAACTTTATTTTTCATACTAGAGTTTCTTTAATTTTATGCATCTATGTATTTTAACACTATAAAAATTGTAGAGTGGTGTTTGTTTCACTAGCTAAATATAGCAGTCATTAAAAAGAAAATCAAGTCCCTTCAAAGCTACAATAAAACAAAAGAACAATTCCGCGAACAAAAAATTTAGCCAATTTAAAAAAAAATTGGGCGATAAAGACACAAAATTAATAATCATTGTTAATACTGAAGCCTAAGTAACATAGTCCTAATTAAAGGTGTATAATAATATTAACAACCGGTATTGACTTTTAGAAGTAACACACCTATTGATAAGTGAGAAAAAAACGTCAATTTCATAGGTAAGGACCTATTAGACAGACTGGATAGATTGGACATACGGATACTTTTTATCCTGGTAACAGAGTGCCTAGTGCGAGTTTTATTTCACAATCGACTACGTTTACGAAAATGAAAATTAGTATGGCATTGAAGTAACGCCTCCTGGCGACATAGGAGAAGAGTTAACATATTGCCAATACAAATTCTCGTTTTCATTGACGTGATCCAATGTCAAAAATAACTCGCATTATGCGCCCTCGTGTTCCTGAGTAACAGTTAAGTCCTCGCAAACGACAACACGGGTAACAGCTAGTCAAAAAGTAAATAAATACCCTAGCAAGAACAGCTCGGCGGGATTGGTGGTCAAGCGAACGGTTTCGGTGTGGCTATCCAGCGCGGACAGGGGGCGGGCCTTGCACTGCTCGAACAAGTCTGCCGTAAACCTCACGGTCTGGACGTCGCTCCTCAAGCTCTCCATCTCCAGTTCAATGGTTCCCGTGTTCTGTGGAAGTAAGGATAAGAATAAAATCTAGTTTTAGGTCAGCTAAAATTTGTAATATTACACTTTTCTCTGATCTGTTTTGTAGCTTAATTTGTTTTTTGTCAATATCATTAAAAAATATATATAAATAGAATTTTGTTCTTTATGTTTGTCATAAACTTTAACATATATTTTCAAAAGCATTTTATAATTTATTTTAAAACTCTTTACCCTATATTGTTTTCTAAAGTTTACGCGAACAATAGAGAAGATGGTTGGAATCTACCACCAGCCTGGGATCCCATCATACAAAATATTAAATCCCAGCCCCGACACCATACTGCCAGACCAAAAGATACTGTAAGCTCTTTCTGCGTAAAACGGAACGCACCTGATTAAATTTAAATGAAGGTATACAAGCTACCAACTTATTATGGGATGACCAACACCTCAGTCTCCCTGTGACCACGGACCCTACAAAGGGTTCGAAACGTCAGGATAAACATTAAATAAGTAATGTGTAAAATAAACGCGAGTAGATCCGTAAAAGTTTGTTTCACTCTTTACCCTATTCACCTGTCTTTATGTAATGGAGATTTTAACAAATACTTATATCTAGGAACTTAAAATTTTATTAGGCTTTAAATAATAGTAAACAAATCATCTAATACAAACATAGTTAGTTTAAACGTCCCATATGTACCAGATAAACAACAGGAAAGTCCAGAATCACAAATGCTGTAGGTCATTGGGTTATTATGTCGATTATAAATGACCCGCGTATTCATGGTTGAAATAGGAATAGAAATAGAAAAAAAAATTGACTTCTTAAATAGTATAGTACTTTTATAACAAAGTCGCTCCCGCTGTCCGTACGCTTAGATCTTTTAAACTCCTCAATAAACGGACTATTCAACACAAAAATAATTTTTCAATTCGAACTAGTAGTTCCTGAGATTAGCGCGTTCAACCAAACAAACAAACTCTTCAGCTTTATAATATTAGTATAGATGCACATTATATAATTACTAAAATTTAGACAGGACAACGTCTGTCGGGTCAGCTAGTACTATAAAAAATCCCGAATGATGTTTAATTTTGCCCTTTGAGAAATTTAAGACACAGTTAAGGCGACGCACCGCTTAACAATAAATCTCATACGTTTTGATACGAGCGTTTGCGCCCCGTACCATAAGAAAAACTGTTTTTTTTTTCCTTCAAATTAAAACTACAATGTGTTAAGACTAATCTACTAAGAAAATTTAGATGCTTAAATCGGTCTGGTTAGCCTGTAAAATGTAAATCTATGTTTTAAAAGAGGTTACTTTGATATTTTTTTCTCTGTTATAAAAGTTGAAAAATCATGTCATCAAATATCACTTTCATATGTTTTGTAATTGTTGGAAAAAATCAAGATCCCCGCCACGTAAATTACCAATGCGTCGTTTTAAGGAAACGCTTTTAAAATCGGTGAAGTGCGTGTCGGGCACGCGCAGTGTAGTGTTCCGTAGCCCATCTCAATAACGCGGACGCTGAGAAGAGGGCTTTAATGAACATTTATTTAACGATGGCTCATATACTTAAATGTAGATACTACCGGTTTCACACACCTGACAACGTTATTTAAGTAGTTCCCAGTGAGGAATTTGTACTGCGCCAAGTACATTTTATAAGCTGGTCGACTGTTACTCGTAAACTTGTAAAGCCTACTTAACTGTGATAGTTTTCCTTTTAACTTCGTCATAATACAATGTTATTTTTAGTTTATACGAAACCTGAAAACTGTTTGTTCAGAATCAGTGATAGAATCGAATTCAATATTTTTTATACCATGTTACATTTTGACCAAATAATATTTACACAATCTCAAATAAAGTATACCCTACTAACAAAACACAACGGGACAGCACAAAAAGCTTGTAACTTTGTGAGTTTTCAAGATATTATTTTATTTTTTTTTGTACTGATTCTTTAAAGATAAAAAAGATAAAGATAAAGATATTTTTATTTGCAAATATGGGTACATGATTGGTGGTACATTAAAATTAAATTAATTCAGCCATATTTTACCACTAGGCATAAATGAAAATATTTGACCCGTGTTTCGATTTTAGTATAAACTAAAAATAAGGTTGTATACAATTTGGATGTGTTTTAAAAAAACTTTTAATTATTTCGAATCATAGATTTATTTAAAACGATAAGTAATCTAGTAAAAATTGGTATTTAAACCACAGTTTTGATCGCCTATATCAAGAACATTATTTTACTTACTGATTCCAATAATTAGTCTTAAAAAGTAGTGTAGAGCAAAGTGTATATTTTACACTTTACATGTAAAATGTTCTTTTAAACTTTGTAACAATAATAATTAAAAATAATCAACTATTAAACTAAACAAAGTTGAGAGTTCCCTGTGTGGTGCCGGGGATAAAGAATTGCACCACCCTATCTCAACCCGTGGGTGTCGTAAAAGGCGACTAAGGGACCATTCCAGAGGATGGGCAGCAGCATCTCTCTGAGGTTACTTTCAACCTACTGCGATCGCCAACCCGCCTGCCAAGCGTGGCGATTATGGCAAATACCCCCCATCTTGGGGGAGGCCTTTGTCCAGCAGTGGACGTCTTTTGGCTGAGATGATGATGATGATGAAAGTTGAGAATCATATAACTGCAGAGTAACTAACTTTTTCCATTTAAAATGTTAATAATAATACTTAAAAATAATCAACTGCAAAAACTTAAAGTAATGAAAATAATTTCATCTATTTATAATTATTTATCACAAAAGTATAGTAATTAAAATTATCAGTCTTAGTACAATAACTATGGAATAAGTATCAAACTTCTTTTAAACTTTGTAACAATAATATTACAAAATACTTAAGTAATAAAAATTAATACAACTTTACATGCAATGTCACATGCAAAATAATCTTTTTATTATTTTTATAAAATTATGATACGATCTTCCAAGATCGAATCGATATCGGCATCATATCATTCGATATCGGCAAAATATTTGAAACTAGTTTATAATGACCGCGCATAATATATATGTATACAATATATATGTATTTGATATTTTGTTTAGGTTAAGGTACACTTTTGACGTTAACTGTACTAAGTGCAAAAGCACAAAAAAAATTATTCATAAAATTATTAGAATCGGGGGCGTCGACCATGGGTGCGTCCACCACTGGGGGCGTAAGCTACGGACCCCATAAAGCGTCAATTTATAGTGTTGGTACATACATAGTACATAGTGCACAAGTAGGTACGTTATTTTAGAATCAAATGTATTGTAAAGTAAATGTATAGAGATAAAATTAGAACGCTACTGAGATTCAATGTCTTCTGTCTCAATGACGAAAGCCTTTGTCCAGCAGTGGAACAGTATTCTATTTACTTTACAACGAGTACTATATTAGGTATCGTTTATTATCTATATTAATACATCTCACAACAGCTTGACCGATTAGGCTGATTTGTTTTATGTTGTGTCCGTAAAAAATTGTCAGGAAAAAGAAACGAAATCCCGAGCGGGCCCCTAGTTATTTATAATTATCAGGCAGTTAAAAAAATAAAAAAAAGACATTGAAAAGGGTTCTTTACTTACCCAGTTGGTATTGTTCTTGATAGGCTGTTTGGGCGTGCATTCAGCGGTGGTGGCACTCTCGCGCACACAGTTATGGGACCATCGGCGCACGCGCACGTTCTCGACTCGGACGCGCACGCACGCGGTGTAGGCTGGGTCGCCGACGTTGCGCACGGTCACGCTGAGGCTTTCGGTGGGCGACGAGCCGATCACGTAACCGTCGCTGTTTTGATAGGGGTAAAAGTTAGAACCCTTTCGGCACATGCTATCCGTTTCTCAAAATATGCGTTTCCTAAATGATCTGTTTTTTTTATTATTTTTTATTTTTTTTCTAAAATTACTGATGTTTCGAAAAAAGTGCTCGGAAACCGGTGTATTTTCCGTACCGGTTAGAGCCACACTTTGAGAGTTTAACCCATAATAAAGATTACGCTCGCAAGAACATCATTCTAACTCTCGGAGCAAATTCGGATGTTCTGGAAAACGTTTTTTTTAGCTTATGGATGTATTGAGAAACAGTAATTTTGGCATACGGATAATGCGGGAAACGGCTCTAAAAGAACGGATGTTTTGGGAACGGGTGTTTTGGGAAACGGATAGCATGTGCCGAAAGGGTTAGAACCGATACTTATATTATTTTTAATTTTGCATTCACAATGATTTTACTAGAAAAAATCTACCAGCCTCCAATGCTCTGACCACTGAGGTACTGAGGCCCCAGAAGACTCGTTGAATTACTCTAGTAGTTTGTGATTTACGCTGCAAGCCAGCATTTCACTGCACAGCACAGCACATTACTACCCTCACAGTCGAAATAACACTTTTACAAGTATTTTTACAATCGATAAAGAAAGACGTAATTCCTTGAAATATTTATATGAAATTTTCCATTCAAAATGCTACTATAGTTACAAGATAAATTTTTTTCTAGAAAAAATCAACTATCCTCAGGATTTTGATTCCCACACGAGCTTCCTAAAACCGATACTTTTTTTATATCGAAATATTTTTGAGGGTGTATGTATGTAGGTATATTGGAACGCCAAAGGGCAATGGGTAATTTGTATGGATTGTACGATTGGTGGTGGTTTTCAAAATTAGAATAAATATTATTAACGGGATTATTACCATGTTTTTTGTTGTGTTTGAGTATCCGATATTTCGGCACAGTTGCATGCGCCATGATCACGGATGTACTACTGTGCCGAAATATAATAATATTATAATATAATAATATTTATTCTAATGTAAGTGACCATGATAGTTTAAAAAGTTTTCAAAATGGTTGCGCACGACTGGGACTTTTTTTTATATAGACTGATGTCTATTTATAAAAAATGTTACTAGATGATTCTAGCTAGACCAGTGGTTCTTAACCTTTTAGCCGTGAGGGACCATTTCACCAAATATCTGTCTTGCCAGGGACCATCCAGTTGTTTTACATCACGCACGTCAAGGTCGTCAAGTCACTTGTTTAAGGCTTCGCGGACCACTTGGAATGCCTCCAGGGACCACCAGTGGTCCACGGACCACCGCTTAAGAACCACTGAGCTAGACGAACAATTATCGCTATGACAAGATAGCTCGAAAACGTAACCGTTTTAATTTGTAAATTTTTGACAGTGTTTGAAATGAAACAACGGTCAATAAATATTGTGTCTCTGTCCCTTTCTCGCCCTAATGATTTGGAAGATTTGGTCATTTTCCACCTCAATGCACGAAAATACAAGGAAAATGTCAAAGTTACTGGTCGCCACGTGAACCCCCTTTAGTATCTATAGTTTCACTGTAATTAATATTTTATTAGATTTTAGATTAATTAGATTAGTTTTATTAATGATTTAATAAGTCCACTACGCATGCCGTGGCTGTCTTTAATTGAAAACTATACTTAGATAAGGCTGATGTTTGCAACAGTATTATTATTTTTTTGCTAGTATATGTTTTTGTTGACTGTCCAAATAGTAAATAAATAAATAAAAATATTAGTGACAGCATCTGTTTTAAGCTTTGTCTAACTTTAGGCATCGTTTTGTAGTAAAGCAGATAAAGTTTAATTAGTAACTTACGTCATTGATTTAAGTACGCTGAAGGTTAAGCCTGGAACACATTTATTTTCGCCGCCAAGGCAGTCCGCAACCCACAGCTTGTCGGTCAGAGTAAGGGTGCTCAGGTCACTCAAGGTTGCATGGCGCCCACTGTAGGACTCCTTGTCCATGGGCCCGTCCACTTGCGAAGCTGTTACTTGGTATTGTATCTCTGGCTCTTGGCCACCATCCTGTAACAATCCATTTGTTACGGTTTTTGCGGCGGTATTTTTTTTTTTATTTTTTACTTTCTTATACACCATAATAGTATGTTTAGATGACTAAACTGTCATCTTGTTACTCCAAGTTTTTACTGAAATTGTCTCTACCTGCCTTAAGAGCGTTTACGCCGCACACTAGCACCGCCAATGAAAAAAAACATATCTAGTAATTAGAGATAGAAAATCAAATTATGCTCAACAAACTATCTGAATGAAGTAATTTAGCATTTTTAAGTTGAACACCTGACATGTTATGGTTTAGTTAAATATGGCGTTATAGTTAAAAGTGGCCGTAACGTCTTATTTAACTAAACCATAACATGTGAGGTGTTCATTAGGTGAAGTAAAAATGCTAAATTACTTCATTCAAATAGTTTGTTGAACATAATTTGATTTTCTATCTCTAATTACTAGATATGTTTTTTTTTCATTAGTGGCGCTAGTGTGCGGCGTAAACGCTCTTAATACGTAAGATGTAAATAAACTTTGTAAAATTTTGCGTTCTATTTCAACTATTAAAATTGGCTAATGGGTTTAAAAATATGGGATATCGTAAATAGGCTCGTAAGGTTTTGAACCCTCTCGAACCTCAAAGAGAGAAGTTAGCATCGCAGCTAAAAAAAACGTCCTGAATTTGTAGTACGTAAAAATATATTTGGACGATTCTAAAGCAATTTTCATAAGTTTATTTGAATAAAAAAAATAAGTTTGACTTTGCCTTTGATTCTGCTATTTTCAAAATAATACAACCGCGTGTCGGTTAGTGCTAATGCCAAAAATCAATCTATGCACGCTGGTTAAAACCTGGCTCGAAAAATCATGCGGTTTATTGCTGGTGTTAGTTGATAAACGATTTAATTAAATCACTGAGTACAAAATATAATTAATTAAATGTTATTAAGAATGCTATGACTCTCATCGCGATTGATTACTATTCCCGAACTGACTCACAATCATTAACATCGTTAATGTTGGATCTAAAAGTAATACTAATGATACCGGACGGTTGGGTGCATTGCACTGAGCTACGGAGACACTATTGAGACACTACTGAGACACTATTGAGACATTATTGAACTAGCAGACTTGAGGCCAGTGGTCTCGACGGTGTAGCTACTTTATTTTTATTTAATTTTCCTTTGTACGCACCTCATGTATTTCTATGCTGACTACTTCGCAAAATATTTTTTTGTTGTCCATTAACGTCGATATATTGTACGTCATGGAGCCGTCTTTATTTGCGTTCCGTATAGTCGCGTTTTGGTGTTGCAATGTCACTTTCACTTTTATATCTGAAATGATAAGTGTATTTTGTATGACTAATCAACTTGGATCTCAAAACCATTAGATTAGAAGAGTACATAAATGTTGACATCAATATAACAATAATAGTAACATTAATGTTTGTAGCATTGTTTGGAACACATCCGGCAGATAAGATAGCCAGTGCCTTACTGTTGAGGATTCCGGGTGTAGTGCGCTTCCACCAATTGGCCTTATCATCACTTAACATCAGGTGACATCAAGGCACTGTGCTTACTCGCAATATATAAAAAAATATATAAAGGAAGTTACAAAAACAAAGAAAAAATTATTTTTATTGATTAATTCATTCAGTAAAAAACGCAGTTTTTTTTTGTAACACACTCTTATGTTGCGACTTTCTGCACTCCTACTCCATATGAACTTACTCCGTGTGGGCAATATGCTTAAATCGGGGTACAGATTATTTTCTTTGTCAATATTTTGATGATGTTTTTTTTTGGTACACAAACTGAATACAACATTGCGTGTTAAAAATGTTACAAGATAAGTATCAAGGACAGGTTGTAGGTTCCTATGACGAGTGTACGCGGCATGATAAATCTTTAACAAGGCAACATAATCTACTCTGAATTTGATACATTATTAATAAAATATGAATGTAGAAATTATTGAAATATTATAAATAACCGATATTCGAATATAATTCATTCTATACCAAATTAAAATTAAATATGATATACATTAAGTAACTATTAAAATATAATAAACTCACAAATTAATATTAAAAATAAAAAAAATAACTGAAACAGTTAATAGATGTTGTTGTTGTTGTTGTTGTTATTGTTGATGATGATGATGATGATGATGATGAAAATGATGATGGTAATGATAATATATAGCGAGTGAATTTTAGTATGAGAAACTTACTAGCTTCAACAGGGGTCGGTTTTTCAGGATAGACAATCTCGACACACGAATTGTATTCAAATAATGTGCTGTTCCGTCGAGCTCCACGATAACCAGGTTTTTCATTTTCCTTAAACAGAAAGAAAAACTGAATATATTCCACTAGAACGCAAACGCAATAAGACTGTGCACGAACGCCGTTACGTCGACAAATCCGAAATGGGCCTAAACGGGCAGTATTTTAACTAAGTACCGGTAACTGTCAAAGCACATTGGCGAACTGGGTGTCACGTAAATAATTGTGAATTCTAAGCATACTATAAGCAAACTATATGCAATTTGTCGGGCACAATACTAATAATATTTTTCAAGACAAAGTTCTGATAGCTGAATTTCTGTTCGATCGTAAACAATTAATTTGCAAAAACAAAACGCACTTCTCCGTAGTTAAAAAAAAAAAAAAAAAAAAATAACAATAAAAAATAAATAAAAAAATAAATAAATAATAATAGTAAATAAATCGATGTCGATTATCGATCATAGATATCATCAATATTTTATCGATTCACTATAGAATAGAATTTAAACTTTATTTCTATTATAGTATATTGTCGTGTGTTAATATCTGTTTTATATTATACTAGCTGACCCTGCGGACTTCGTACCACTTAGACAGTTTCTATGACAACAAAACCAACAAATCGTATTTCTATTTATTTATCATTATCAGTGTTTCTCTACTATATTATGCATCTATTTATACATATAAACCTCCCTCTTGAATCACTCTATCTATTAAAAAAAACCGCATCAAAATCCGTTGCGTAGTTTTAAAGATCTAAGCATGCATACAAACATAGGGACAGACAGATAGCGGGAAGCGACTTTGTTCTATACTATGTAGTGAAGTATATATAATAGCATTCTTACCTCAAAGTTCCGTACATGTACTACAATTTGGGCCAAACACTTGTAGAGCAACACTACATTGCTAGCTGGAGCGCCAATAGCCACCTCTACCAATCATAAAAAGGTGTATCATTATTGTCATTTCTGCGTACAAGAGTTTATTCAAAGAATCTTTCTAGACTTACGGAAAAAGACAGAGATCTAAATTGTAAGTAGAAAACATAAAAAACGTTTATTCAACCAAATCGCTTTCGACTTATATTGAACTGGTGGCCGCTCGCGGTTTTACCCGCGTGGTTTCCGGTTTTACCCGCGTGGTTCCCGTTCCCGTGGGAATATCGGGATAAAAAGTATCCAATGTGTTAATCCAGGTTATTAACTATCTGTATGCCGAATTTCATCCAAATCCATTCAGCAGTTTTTACGTGAAAGAGTAACAAACATCCAAACAAACTTTCGCGTTTATAATATTAGTAGGATAACTCATGTTTACTTACATAAGGAGTTGCAATAAAATTTTATTGAATATTAAAGTCCAAGACAGTGGAGCAGTTAACGCGCCCGCTCAGAGATTGCTAAGGTTAAGCAACTTTCGCAAAAACCCGTAATCGGATGGGAGATCAAATGTTTGTAATCTCGAGCTCCTTCGTGCTCCAGAAGGCACGTAAAGCCACTACACTAGCAATCGTGAATTAATCCACCAATCAGCACTGGACCTGCTGACCGGCATAGTGATTTATGGCTCGTTCTCCCTATCCATCCATAGGGAAGGCTCGTGCCCCAGCAGTGGGGATATTAAATGAGCTGGTGATGATGAAGATAGATAGAAAGTCTCAAGTCACAAGAATTCACTTGACTATCTATCGTTTTTATAAAACGTTCCTTACTCACTATACATTATCCTCAGCCTAAAGGGGTCTACTCTGCCTCGCGACTTATGAACTTTATGAACGCAGTAAAGAATATATGAACAGTTTCGAGAAAATAGATCGTAAAGTCAGCACCTCAAATATCACAATCACAAACACAGTAAGTTGTACTTACTGCGTTCATAAATTGTGCGGCAGTACTGCTGTACATAAGCCTTTCCAATGGATGCGCACCCCACTCGGTCCTTCACCTTCCACATTCAACCACTTCCCGCCGCTTTCTTGAGTTGGCCTGCCCATATGACGCTTTAAATGCGGTCTCCATTCGAGAAAACGTCTAAACCAATGGCAATCGGTTCTATGACAAATATGCCTCGCCCATTGCCACTTCAGCTTGATAATTCTTCCTACTATGACAGTGGCTTCAGTTCTCCGTCGAAACTCTTCGTTTCGGATCCTATCCTTTAAGGACCCGCGCATAGTTCTCGCCATAGCTCGTTGTGTGACTTGAAACCTAACTTACTATTAAGGTCTCTGCATTTCCTTAAGCAAAGAAAATTTCAAACACACACAAACTATTCCGGGCATTTTCCCTTCTGGCGGCCGATGCAGGAATGGAACTCGGTGCTTCTTGTATGTCCTCTCGAACCATCTCCGTGGCAAATGGGGATCATACAATGGTTTTTTGGTGACCAGAAGACTTTCGGCTCTTCGCTCTCAAAGACATTGTCAAACTTATGGTATCCATCTTTACAGAAGAAGTGTAAAAGTATGGGATTGCATAAAAGATTTCGATGGGTCGAAGTCTAAAGAGGGAAACCTTAGCAGGAAGATAAGGTAGGTTGGTAGGCAGGCAGGCAGATAAGGTAAGATAAGATGGTCTTTAGTGTTTAGGTATCCACTCTCCCATCGAGTTTTACATAACAACCAGAGATTAGTGAGAGTGTAATCATTTTGCCCTAGTCTAAAAAAAGCCTACCGTTGCATCCATTGTCTCCGTAATTCTGCAGAGCAGTCAAACTGAGACCCAAGGTGGAGTACCCCTCTGGTTGAATCCTTTGCAGCCACCTTATCATATCTGGGGGGACGTCTCTGAGAATCTCTGCTGCCGAGTAGATGTACACAACCCCTCGGCCGGAGTTTTCGTAAGGAGCTGATACTGCCACTTCTGGATAAGAACAAAATGTTACAATCAGTCTGTGAAACCACAAAAAAATTTTTTGAAGTAGTTTTTAACCTCTTCTGTGGTAAAAGAAGTTCCAGGTACAACCTGTTCTAAGCACACAGGTCCTGGATTCGACAATCAGGGAACTAACCAACTAAATTTTAAGTTTGTGAGGTCCACTACTAGGTACTACTATTCTGGAGATCTGGAGATTTTGTTACATTTGTTACTTTAAATAAAAGTAACTAAGAATCTAGATTCAATACGTACCATGTTTCTTGTCACCGTTAAGATCTCCGAGACTTATGACGGCGCTTCCAAATTGTCCTCCATTAGCAGTTCCCAAAATAGTCTGTTGGTGCACAACTTTCTGCAAGATATAAATTAGCAATAAATTAACAGTTTATAATTTTTTGCCATACTGACGACTCTGGCTCCATTGTTTACAAATTCAATCGTTTTATTGTCGAATGATAATTCACACAGCTTACTACGTTATAGGTTATCATTAAAACTTTTCCTAAGACATTGTCTAGTGTGCAAATCGCACCAAGTCGTATATAATAAAAAAATAAAAAATTACGCACTTTTTTAGTTGGATCAAACTGGTATACGAAAACTGCTCCGACGTCCACCTGAACGCCCTGGACAAACAGTGGCGCGCCAACCAGCAAGGCTTCTCTCTGTCCTGGCCCTCTTAGCTTTGCTGAGCACATCGAGGCTCCAAATAAGGATCCCACGGGTAGCTTGTAGTCGTATAACCGTTTGCCATTCAGGGGGTTGTCCAAGGTCATTGTTCTTTTAGCATTGGTGATAATGATCTGAGAGAAATGTATGCAAAATGAAAACCAATCTTATTTCTTTTTCAAAATTAAATGCCTATGGCAATCTTACGTGATGTTAAGTGAAAAAATATGGGACTATGATGGAAAATGCTTATCCAGTAAAAACCTATTCGCTCTGCTTGTCATGCCCATGACATAAAGTTAAGGAAACAATACTGGCTGGCAACGAGTTCCGTTCTTTTTTGAGTCCCTGAACTCCACGTAAATTTAGCTTGATTGATAGCGATTCTTCCAGGGTTGAATGGATATGCCTTCCCCTTCATCCAGATAGCTTTTGCGGTGGGAAAGGGAGACGAGAGAGCCACCACGTTAACGTACAGCCCCTCGAGTGACCGGTATCCATAAAAAGGATTCTCTGGATAAAAAAGACTCGAGTTCCACTTCTTAATTGATAAGAAGGAGTTAGCATAGCCCTTTTGTGAGGATAATTAAAATATCAACATCGTAATATGCTTTATGTTCACAAGCGTCTAGTGCCCCTATAGTGAAGGAATGTGATGATATACATTTTAGCCATTCCTCTGAGTTGTATTAAATGAGTATAAAAAACTTATGGACAAGTTACTCTACGGCGGGCGGTGAAAGAAAATTGACAGTTTGGTTTCCTGTGTTACAGCTATGTATAGCAAAACCTAGGCGAGACCTGAGCTCTCTATAAAGAGAAAGTTTAAGACCGTTTGGAATCTTGGTCTTCTCCAATGATCTTCCTATTGTCCCATCCTTCTAGAAACGTCTCATAGTTCTAATTTTACATCGAGGACCTTCTCCCCGATGGTAAGTGACGATAAGGTCGTAAATAGAAATGAACTTCATCTGAAACCCTCAACTACTAAAGCGCCCCAGTAGTTGGTTTACTGCAGCTCACTGGATTTCAGGGAACCCAGGGACCCGACCGCCTAACCTATCGCTTTGACTTCGTGTGTTTATGACGTCATCTTGTCGTTTCGTGCCACATATGAAAGCAATATCGAAAGCTATAGCTTTTGATATTGCTGTCATAGGCGGTGCGAGGTGGCAAGATGACGTCATAAACTATACGCGTAGTCAAAGCGATCGGTTAGGCGGTCGGGGGACAGGTTACCCGGATCCTGGCACCGGAAAATACTAAGATTGCTTAGCAGTCACGATCACATGATAGATGTATAGCGCAAAAGAGGGTAAGTCTGATACTCTTTATATTAAAAATAATTACCTGTCCAGCTCCAAAAGTACCGTATGGCGAGCTTATTGCATAGTAAATATCGTTTTTGTTCGTTGAAATAAATAGGCCGGAAGTAACGCTGTATCCTAGAAAAACAATTATAGTTTATAAATCAGAAGAAACCAGAAAAAGTGGTGATAGAACAAACAGAAGTTGTTGACGTTAAATAAGGCTCTATTGGATTACAAGGTAGAAAGCATATAGCGTTGACATGATTTTCCCCATTTAAAACAATAAAAGGCGTCCCTAGTCTGACTATCTTCAAAACCATATAACCATATAACCATATATGCATTTTTGTTGTATTAAAAATTAAGCTTTTGTCAATGTAAAAATCTTAAAAATTAATTCAGAACTTTATCGTTGTGCACGGAATCCGTATTATATAGAAGGTGCTTGAGTTTGGACCCTAAAAGCTTGTGGCTATCAACTAGTTTACCAAATTAAAATTGGTTTGCTCGCTACATTTTAATACATGTTTAAAATATTACAAGCGGCCTCTCCCGACTTTGTCTGCATAACTCGCATTCCTTACTTTTTATCTACATAAAAAATTCAGCTTAAGCTGGGCGTTATGAGTCAGTTAATCATATCTTATTCAATGTTGGTTTGTACAGGACAAACAGTTGGAGTACTAGCACCTGCTTAAGGTAAAACAACGACTTATAATTCACAGTGTATATTGTCGAATAGCGAATGTCGAATACCTTACCGAAATTGTAATTAATAATCCGATATCCTGTATAGGAAAGTAGCTTCGGTGCAGACATCACATTTGGGTACAGTATTGCTCTGCCTAAAATAAAATATACACTTAATTATACACCGATTGAGTGTTTTATTCTCCGTTCGATGAAAACGAGAAAAAGTAAAGTACAGATATTATTGTAATAATTAAATTTGTTTATTATTTTTGGTCATTATTATTTTTCGAACATTATAATGTTATCGATATTATTATACCGACCCGTTTAAAGTTAGTGACTGTTATTTTTACCTATAATCATTAAAGATAGGTTTCAGCAACCCTTTCAAATTTCAATGAAAATCTATGTTATTTTTTTGGCGACGAAAACTATGTCTAACGCTGGGCTTAAGTTGTTAAACACTGATTTTTTTTTGGGGAATTTGCTCATTGCCTCAGACGGAACTTTCAACTTCGCCAGGCTTTTTTTGGAGGAGGCGAGAAACTTAAAGGGCTCCTCAAGCCGTGTGAAACGACCGGAGGTTTTTGAGGGTACGGCATTACGCACTAGTGCGTGTCCCCGTAACCTACTAGATTCTCCGAGGGTTTCGGATCGGAACGGTCAATCGCTGCTGTTACTACGATACACAAATAAGCTATGAATTCTTTTTTATAAGTTCATATGTAAAGACATACGATGCAGCCTCAACTCCAGAGCCAAGTGAAGAGTCCCTTTTCTGACAGTATAATTAGAAACAGTTTATACATCTTTAACAAAGACAGTAATTAAAGTTGTGTAGACTACCTTTCTGCATAGACTCATACATCTGTAATGTAACAAATTTTACTATTACGTTGTGTGATGCTAAATCAATAGGCGCTGTTTAAAACAATATACTCGTATGCAAACTTTATGTCATTTATATTTTATTAATTCCAGTAGCAGGGTGAACAACCAATGTCATTACTGTTACATATATAAGGTCTAACAATACCAATAAGCGAACGTTCTAGGGGAGCATCTATACATCACACTGAGCATGCTCACCAAATTTGGTCCAAAACTACAGGCTCGTTACCGAGATAATCAACAAAACATTATCATAATTTACCAAAAAATACACCCTGTCCAAACCCGTACAGCTGTACTACACGCATACAAAGATAGCCGTGTGTGTATGAATGTCATACAATGGTTTTTTAATTGTGTGCGTGTATCTGTACACTATCTTTTTATTAACGCTTGCATGCGTGTTAGTAAAGATACAGCATGTTTCATGATGTGCATTATTTTAATTGATTTAGTGTGTTAGAAAACATAACTTTGAAAAATCACTATAAAAGTGGAGCCCATTTTTGTCATTGTACCGCCCTTAAACGTTCGCTTATTGATTTTGTTAGGCCCTGTATATTATGCCTTTTAAATCAAATCCATGGCTCCAAGCATTTCAATAGTTTTTGAGGAGTGCCGAGCGGGGACTCTCCTCAAAGTTTTTGTAGTCATTAAATTAATAGGGTGTATATTAAATAAATTGCCTTGTTACCTGTGTGCATGGCTGGGCCACCGATCAGTATAGAATCGTGTTTGTCAACATGGGACGACCATCCAAACGAATCAAAATACCGTTCTGGAAACAAATAAAACAAATAAGTAGCTTTCAAGTGTTATTATATATGTAAAATACTAGCGGCCCGTCCCTGCTTCGCACTAGTGGATATTTTGTTTAATATAGCCTTTGTTACTTAGGGCTAATGTAGCATTCTAATGGTGAAATATTTTTTTAAATCGGTCCAGTAGTTTTGAGTTTATTCGTTACAAACATACATACAATAATACAAAGCTTTCCTGTATAAAATACTAGCTGTGCTCGCGACTTCGTCCGCGTGGAATAGTGACTTTCGGCAGCATTTTTAATTTTTTAGGCTCTTTTCCCGTTTTTGCAACATTTTTCACTGATGCTTCGCTCCTATTGGTCGCAGCGTGATGTTATATAGCCTAAAGCCTTCCTCGATAAATGGACTATCCAACACAAAAAAAAATATTCAATTCGAACCAGTAGTTCTTGAGATTAGCGCGTTCAAACAAACAAACAAACAAACAAACAAACAAACTCTTCAGCTTTATAATATTAGTATAGATTAGTATACATATACAAATATCATTAGTATACATATACAAATATCATGTCACGTTAATGTGATTTATATTAATCGGAAAAGCTTTATATTAATAGCATAAATCATTAGCATTATAGCGTGCATTATAGTGCCTAAAGTTTAGACTTTTTCATTAATTCACTGGAGTAAACTGACAGATGCTAATGTCACATTGTAAAATTGTGTTGCCACATTTTGTGTACTAGTGATGCGTTTCGTTCATTGTCATTCAGATCACTCAGGTCAGTAGGAACGTTTATTATAAAAAGGTACTTCATCATCATCATCATCGGCCTATATTAGTCCACTGCTGGACATAGGCCTCCCCTAATGAGCGCCAAAAAGGTACTTAATTAATTATAATATAGGTAGGTATATGAATGTCTTTTTGTACCGAGAAATTTCACCTGACAGTTTAGTTGTCAGTGTTTGTTTTGCTTTGGGAGCTGTTATTATTCGAAAATTTTGGAAGTATTTTAATTATTGCAATCTTTACATCATTCATCTTTTTGAAAGAAAAATACAGATTTAACCACTGTGTAGGAGTACCATTTACTGAATAACAATTAAGACAAAACAGAATACTACATTAATAACGTTGAAATGGAGATAACCTCAACAATATAGTACCGTTTTACGTTAATAATCACTCGATCCCGTTCCAAATTGAAAAATCACTCTGACCCGTTCTAAAAACATTTTTATCACTTTCTCACATAGCACTTTCTCTGTCTCCGAGTGAATTTTCACATGGGTTACTTTTACGACAACTAAAACATCAACTATTTACAATTATTTTTAAAAGCATTGTCAAACAGTACAATTATTAAAACGAAATAATGTTATTGTCGCATGCAGCGCGTATCGCGCTCATACCTATTTTGACGCAGACTAGAATAATATACAACAAAATCAAATTTCAAAACGTAAACAAATTACGCCGTCAACTAATAATCATGTAGAAATAAGCCGTAAAAATAATAATGTTACGGTATGACCGTAAGACGTCAAATTGAGGGCGGGCAGACTCCGACTCCGACCGGTGCAACTGTGTCGTTTCCGCACGCGCTGTTCGTAATCTATCTGTTCGCTTTACTCTCCTTCAGTGAAGTGTGAACTAAGTGATATACTTGCTAAGTGGACTAGTCCAATTGAAGGATTCATTCATGAATGACTCATCTCTATGTCTGTCTGACGACGACGAATAAAAATATATCCATTGCATTTTTGTTTAATTTCATATAATTCGAGTAATTCGCCTTTTCTAAGTTATCATTTCTTGACCTTTAAAGGTACCAATGCTAATATTTTTATATCGATTAAACAAAACTGGCCTCGGAGATTTCTTAATAAAGTAAATAAAATGAGTAATGTAATTTGATTCAGAACGTTATGAGAATGAATGAGTGAGTAATTGATGTCAATCTTCTTGTCACAACACTATTTTCTGTTCATCAGAAACTGGGAACACCGTAAACGTCAGATTACTCCAGTGAATTAATGATTAGACTGAGTTTTGTTTACTAATATGGCGTCAAAAAATTCCTCCGCGTCGCTGTCGACTGGTAATGTACCCAAGAGACTGGCGGCATTGCCTCGTTGTATGGCAATGCTTAGCCTCTGGCCAAGGTAAAAGCCAGCCTTTGGGTCATGGGAAGAGTCAACCAGCCGTTTGGAGATTTCATTATACAAAGCATGAGCACTCGAATCCCACGGCCCGAGGGTATCAACCCCAAACGGCTCGAAAATATAATTACCGATAAGGTTATTATACTTTCGCCGCTTGAGGTTTTCTGCAGCCGCAGCAGCAGCACCAGCACAGCACACTGTGCTAGGAAGATGGGACGGCGCAAGAGTATCGACACAAGTTGCATCCCACACTAAAGGCCTACCCACCATCCATGGAAATAAAGACATGCCGTCCGATCTCTTGCCATCGTCGTGTGCCAAGCCATTGGGTTCTAATACAGCTGGAACGCCGACGGTGACAAGAGCACGACGGATGATGTCATTAATGTTCGCGTGCCGGGCTAAGCGGCCCGCACTACGGCAGCAAGACAGGCCGTGGTATTCGAGGCCGTTGACAACTTCGCTACAGTGACAGCGATTGGGAGAACAACAAGGAGCTCCTAGACGCAGGGAAGCAGCGAGGCGAAAAGTAGTGTCGTCGAACAAAGTACCTAAGTTCGACGACGGTAGTGCATGAAGCCAAAGACCCGACTCCCACTTGCCCACAGCCAGCAGGCGCGCACGCTCCGCGGTAGTAGCAGACGTGACAAGTAAATTATTCAATACTACTCTGAAAAGCGGCTCATCCCACCATCTCTGGGAAGATGGACTGTCGGGTGTATCTGAATTCGGGCAAGCGAGTCTCTAGGTATCCATAGCCTCGGTGAAGTACGGCACATCATAATTAATCAGTGTGGGGGCTAGGATTTTCCTGATTAATTTTTCGGTGCCATTGACCGAGGATAAAAAAGCCGGTAAACTAATACTGGAAATTTTGCAGACGCCAAGGCCTCCCAAGCGAATGGGAAGAGTAGCTTTGTGCCCAAGATCGATCGTCCATGGCCACATTTAAAATCGACGTTAATGTATGCCGCATAATTTGGTCCATTTTGTCTAAAAGATGACTGTGCATCCATAAATGGGAAGAGCGAAGGAAATATATTAAATTAGGGCCGAAACAACAGTAACGAATTAAAAATTAGTTAATTAGTTAATTATTAGTTTTAGTTAAGTTTATTTTATTTATTAGGATTCCCACATTTTTGCCTGTATGTTATTAGTAATTAAATCAGAATTTCTTTATTGAACTGAAACAAATAACTAAAATGAAAAGATTATAAATAATAATAAAAATTGTGGCGATGATTTGATTTTAATAACGGATGTCTTCGCCCAGCTGTGGGACAGTATCTAGGTTATTAAATTTTACTATACTTACTTTATGATTCAGACAGTGAGTTTTATCTTTGGAGAAAGATTGCTGATTGCCTCAAACGGCGTTTTCAGCTTCACCGGGCTGTTTTGGGGACGGCGAGAAACTTAAAGGGTTCCTCAAGCCGTGTGAAACGAATCACCTTCGGAGGTTTTCTAGAGGGAACGGCATCACACACTTAAAAGTGCGTGACCCCGTGCCCTACTAGATTCTCCGAAAAGTTCGGATCGGATCGGGGGTTCGGATCAGATCGGGGGTTCGGATCGGATCGGGGGTTCGGATCGAGGGTTCGGATCAGGGGTTCGGATCGGATCGGAGACAGTGAGTGGTTAGTGACAATCGAGAAGTTGCAGACACATACCGTAGGGATTGAGTTCTCCCTTGTCGCTGTATCCTAATGACATCATTGCAGTCACGTTTCCGCCTGAAGCGGGTGACATGTAACACCTGCCGAATGTTCCCCGTTCTAGAAGTTAAAAGATAATAAAAATAAATCTCTATAATTTTTTTATTACTCCACAACGGGTTTGGGATTAGCCTTTCTCTCATCTCACTTGGCTCCCTACATATTAGGTATCTAAGCTTGTCAACTCAACAAATTTTAACAGCCTAGTTGTGTTCCAACAGAAGGAGATATGGCTCCGTCTTAATGGAGTTACACCTTTGTGACACCTTACACCCGCACTTGGCAAGCGTGGTGATTAAGCCATCACCCATCGATTGTAGCGATGACTTGATTTCAATGATGGAGGCCTTTGCCCAGCAGTGGGACAGTTATAGGCTGTTTACTTTTACTACCCTTGTGGGCTACTCCCACTATGACAAACTACAATATAGAAATTTATTTAAAGTAATAAATATCTAATTATTATATAAAAATGCACTGATATAGAATATTAAAACATCTTCAACAATAACATAATGTACACTCACAAAATATAAAAATTATATTTATTATTGAATATTTTGTGTGCCAAATAAGCGTACAGTAGTTTTGCGGTTTCTACGGCGAATGCATGCTTCACAAGCTCGCGCCGCCTACTACGTTTTAAGTGATTTATGTATGCTAGTAGAACTAAGTTTACGCTATAGTGATATAGTTAGTTTAACCATCAGCTTACGTACATAACACAGTGTGCATTAATATATTTTTTAATTGGATGTTGTGTGTTATTGTTCGTCTTCAAGCGACGTCAAATTTACCACAACCGAACAAACAAACTCTAAATGACGATAAATGACGATAATAATGGTCGAAGAAGGTCCGTGCTTCTAGGCAGGCACGTAAAGCCGTTGATCCCGGCTGTATTAGCAGTCGTTGCTGTTGTGTTTCGTTCGGTGAGTGAAAGTACCGGAGGCCCATCTCTCACCCCTCCCCCCTTCCAATTCCTACTCCCTCCTCAAGATCCAACTCCTTCCTCAGGGTTGGTAACGCACCTGCGATAACTTTGGTTTTGCGGGTGTCCATGGGCGGCGGTGATTGCTTTCATCAGGTGACCCGCCTGCTCGTTTGCCTCCTTTTACCATAAAAAAAAAACCACCAATCCGCACTGGGCCCGCGTGGAGGTTTATGGCCCGTTCTCCCTATCCATCCATAGAGAAGGCTGTGCCCCAGCAGTTGAGACATAAAAGGAGCTGATGATGATGATGATGGTGATATTAATTACGAGTGGAGTGCTCCTTTTTATTTTATTTAAAGTCACTGGCAACTTATTTTTAACAACGAAAATTCTCGAACAGTATGTATTTAATAATCAAAATTAAATAATACAATCAACGTTATATTTCATTGCGTATTTCA
This sequence comes from Eudonia lacustrata, assembly GCA_947562085.1. Lineage (NCBI taxonomy): Eukaryota > Metazoa > Arthropoda > Insecta > Lepidoptera > Crambidae > Eudonia > Eudonia lacustrata. The sequence goes on from OX387314.1 coordinate 21,668,531, forward strand.
TGGCACTTTTACTTTCGTGATCAACTGTGAGAATTAAAAATCACCCCCAGGGGGTCCACCCAATCTGATTATATCCAGAAATGTTTAACTTATCAAAAAAACACACAAACTCATTTTCGCATTTATTTATAATATTAGTTAGGATATTATTGTTGATACTTACTTCCGTATTGTGTATTTTGTGTATTAGTGTCATTTTTTATTGTAAATTTAGGGGCACACATCTGAAAAAGAAACCTTTATTATTTACGTATATATACGCTAAATAAATGCATGTGGCAATTTCGTGCCTGTAGTAGTACTCTTTACAAACACAGTATTGTAAATATTTAATTAAATTAAAATAATTTGTTAAATTTAAATAAAACCATTTTACGGATCTACTCGCGTTTATTTTACAAACTAGCTTAAATTAATGTGTATCTTGACGTTTCGAACCCTTTGCAGGGTCCGTGGTAACAGGGAAGACTTCAGAAATCAATGTGTAATATAAATCCGTAAAAGTGTTTTTTTTTCAATGTGTAGTGTTCGCGTAATTTTACAAAAAATAATTTTATAAAACTTAATGTGTTTCAAATAAGCAGCCAGCAATGCTGCAAAGACAGGGTCACCACGACGACACTGGTCTTTTAAGTTATCTGTGAAAAACAACATTGCTACTAAAACTTTTGTAACGGCGATGCCCTTAAATAAGAGGGTGGTAGCTAGGGTTGCCAACCCTACTATATAATATAGTATCCTACTATTTTAGGTGTCTAACTACTATTATTTAAAAAATATATTATAGTAGGCGAAACTACTATATTTTATCTGTAAAGTCGCTAAAATTAGTCTCTTTTTAACCAACTTCAAAAAAAGGAGGAGGTTATCAATTCGACTGTATTTTTTTTTTATGTTTGTTACCTCAGAACTTTCGACTGGGTGAACCGATCTTTATGATTCTTTCTTTATTTGAAAGCTGGTACTTCTCGTGTGGTCCCATTTTAATTTGGTCCAGTTCTGATGATGGAATTCTTAAGGAATTGAGGGAACTCCTCAAATATTGTAGGCATACCTATAGCGATTTTGGTATTTTCAGAAATAAATCAAGCATTTGCATTCAGAAAAAATGATCTGATGAAGTGTAACTGATGAAAAAGACCACAGATTGCCATCGGAACTCCTCAATGAAAAGTATTTCACGGGTGGCGATAAAATAAAAATTTTAACAAAAAAAAACCGACTCTAAATAAGTAGACTGACAAAATTGCACTAAAAAGTAAAAAATAAGCGTTAGACTTATATAGACAATAATTTTATTAGGAAAATATATAGGTACATTTATTGATATTTTGGAGTCGGTGCCAGCCAAGGTAATTTTAATATAAACATTTAACGACATACAATATATTAAAATCATAATAGTACCTACATTCAATCTTATGCATAAAAATTTTGACTACAAACGCGGACTGGCACCGGCTCCAAAAACTTCGTTGGCTGGCACCGGTTCCAAAAATAACATTAATTGTACCTATATTTTCCTAATAAAATTATTGTTTATATAAGTCTAACGCTTATTTTTTACTTTTTAGTGCAATTTTTTTTAATTTTATCTAAAATGGAACACGCCTTTATTATCATAGCATAAATATTTATCTTATTTTATTTCTTAAATATTCATTTAAGATATATAATAAATATTTTTAATATACTACATTTTTTTAATGAATCCTATCTACGATATTTTATGGGTACTAAATCCAAAAACACTATATTTGGTCTAAAAAAATTGGCAATCCATTGGTAGCTAACCACGCGAACTTAAATCAAGACAAACCACTAACCAAACTGGATACGATAGTATGTAGCTCCATCTGTAGCTGGGAATCGAAACCGTTATCTCTGCGTCCGACACCGGTGGTCTAACCGTTGGGCCACAGAGGCGATACACAACAGCATCGACATTTAAAAAGGGTCCTTCATTTTCATCAAAATCAGACCGTGACAGTCCACGGCTGGACATATACCTCTCCTAACGTATGCCGTAGTACGTAGATGTATGTGCATTCAGAGCGGAGACCGCAACTCGGCACTAGTTATATAGGATGCCTTTTGGCTAGGTGAAGCGACTAAAGACCATTGGCTGGCAGCAGTGAAATGAATGAGATGAAAAAAAAAATATTCTGCATAAAATGTGGTACAAAAGGTCTTATGATAAAAAAAAGGTTTCACACAATTTACCAGAAGCTGGCATGCAAAATTTAATTTAAACTTAGTAGGTACGTGAAGAGAAAACTATTTTAATCTTAAAATAATTAAGATTGAGATTGAGATACAACAACGTCAACGTGAATACCTAATTTATTGACAAGAGTAAAAGCAATTTTCGACTAACCAATTTTTAAATTAAATTTGAAAATTAGTAAAAAGGTAGCCATTCAATATCTTCATCCAGTCTATGAAAATTTTTAACTGCACTTGCGTAACTATTCCTGCTATACGATGTGTTTGTAATAGCAGGTAAGTAATATTAATTTATTAGAATATCACCAATTAACAGTAGGATGAGGAGATCCGAAGATTGAGTGCCATGAATGTGGTGCTGCGAAGGGAAACAGGCGATTACACCTTAGCAGTGTGAGGCTGCACAGCGTCACACCCTGACCTCTCTATCCACCATAGTAAAATCTATGCTGGACAGCGAGAGGTCATGGACGGCCATGGCCTCCTTTTGCGAATTTGTGATTTTGTGATTTTGTGATAAGGAGAAAGGCGAATTTGTGATAAGGAGACCGCAGCGAGAATTCGCGAGGAATCAATTCACGTGGACCTGATTCGAAGCCGACGTAGCGGGAAAAGGAGGTGGTTATACTGCCGGCTCCTTTTCTCGCAATGAGGTGACGGTAGGAAAGGGGAGTCCCTAGTTGGCGTAGAGCGCAGAATTTTCTGGAACAGGCCAAACCTCCTCGTATATCCGGAGATCGTCAAATCGATGGTCTCGGATCACCTTAGCAGTAAGGGGTTGTGCTAGGGTTTCTAAGTCGGTATGCCCTTCTTCCAAATCCCCATCGAAGCCATATGGCTTGGGCTATAGGGCGGAAGCTGGGAGAGACGGGAGAGCCCAACATAACCATCCGCATCTCCCCGAACGCGGTGGTATTTATTAATGAGAATTCCCTAGCATATTAAAGAATAGTCAAAGAACAGACTCAGACGCGCAAAGGATCCTTACCACTGTGAAATTGATGCCAGCTGTGACAGTCGCACCCAGCCACATGTCCGTGAGCGCTGCTGATTCTGAACAAGAAAAAGAATCATAAGTATATAAGTAAAGTGACGCCGTCAAAGCCACAGGCACCAAACAACATACAAAATACAGATATAAAAAAATATGAAGGTACCCTTATTAAATGAAATAGTATAGAAATCATTGCAACAAAAATCTTTGAGAATTACTCGCACCGCAGTCGCCGCAGTCGCCGCAGTCGCCGCATTCGAATTCATATATGAAATTCTGTGCAAGTGTGCGACTGCGGCGCGTGTGCGATGCGGCTAGATGTGCGTTCACCTCAAGGCGACGCATCGCTAAACAATAAATCTCATACGTTTTGATACGAGCGTTTGCGCACCGTACCATAAGAAAAACTGTTTTTTTTTCCTTCAAATTAAAACTATAAATTATTTAAAATAATTAACTACAGTTTTTAAGTGTGTGTTAAGACTAATCTACTAAGAAAATTTAGATGTTTAAATCGGTCTGGTTAGCCTGTAAAATGCAAATCTATGTTTAAAAAAGAGGTTACTTTGATATTTTTTTCTCTGTTTTAAAAGTTGACAAATCGTGTTTCTGCAACTAGCAAATTGAAGTCAATTAAATGAAAATTCATGTCATCAAATATCACTTTCATATGTTTTGTAATTGTTGGGAAAAATCAAGATCCCCGCCACGTAAATTACCAATGCATCGCCTTAAGTTGTACGTATAAAATGGTGCCACTATTGTACCTGTCTCGATATTTTCCACGATGATTTTTGTACAATTTTGAGTTTCAATTTTACATTCGAAAACTTGGCCAACCCAGTTCTCGTGCGGGGCGCTAATGACTAAGCTGAAATAAATGTTAAAGAAAGAATTAATATGTATGAATATTATTAATGAAAATTATATATCTGAAGGTAGGTACTTCTCCACCCATTCGATAAATCTCGATCAGCCTTGATGGGCATGTCCAACAGATGACGCAGTGGTTAACGCGCCCGGTCTGCGATTGCTGAAGATAAGCAACTTTCTCAAAGGCCGGGTATCGGATTGGTGAACAAAAATTTAATATCTCGTGTTCCTCCGTGCTTCAGAAGGAACGTTGAGCAACGGCTTAAACCAACGGGTTTAGTTGGCATCGTAAGGTTACATAATCATTGGCCAGCCTGGGACAGGCACGCATGATTAGTCCAAGGCTCGGACGACTTAGTTTACAAGCGAGGATTGGGTTTTCTACTCCCCCGGGTCCCAAGGTTATAAAGCCAGTCAATGTGCTACCAGCCCCTAATAAACCACTAAGGTGTTCAGCTACAAAGGTTTGAGGATCCACCAGCTCTCGTTTTCCGTTTTGGTTACAAGTTTTGGATTTGGATTCTGGGTGAAGTGCGCATCCCACTTCGACCTTATCATCACTTAACATCAGTAGACTTAGCCAAAGTAACATTAAGAAAACGATAGCGAAGTTCGAAAAGAAAAAATGTATGGGATTGACATAAGCCGCGCTAAATCACGTGGTCAATCTTATGTCAATCCCATACATTTTATTCTTTTCGAACTTCGCTATCGTTTTCTTTGTTACTTTGGCTAGTACTGCCACTTAAAACTCAGGATTGGGTAACCTCAATTGCTGTATCAAAGCTTGCCGCCTCCTTTCAAAACCCTTCTCCTCTAGATAATTCTTTACAGTCATAATGCGGAAAGCAGTATGTTATAAAGATATTTTAACCTTTACGGATTTACTAGCTAATTTATTTACTTATTTTATTTTACATATAGATTTTATATTATTTTATTCTGGCGATTTTATCCTGACCCTTTGTAGAGTCACAGAGTCATAGAGGGAGACTGAGGTGTTGATCGTCTCATCATTAATTAGTAACTGTATACCCTCATTTCAATTTAATTGGATGCGTTCCGTTTTCAGAAAGAGCTTATCGCCATTTACTGCCAGACCAAAAGCTACGATAAAGGTCATTCGCGTATCTGGTCTTTCGCGAAAGAAATTCAGGTCATTTGCGTATCGGGTCTATTGCCTATATAAGGTACTTCACGAATGAAAGCATGGTCATGTGCGTATCAGGTAATTTGCGTTTCTGGCAGTATGCGTCGAAATGAAGCACCTCAGTCTCCCTGTGACCACAGAGTAGATCCTAAAAGATGTTATATTTAAATGTGTTGTGTGCGTAAACTTTAGAGAACAATATATTGAGTCTTTCAAAGCTAATTTTCTATACTTACTGCTTAACTGTTGGTTGGTAGGCAATACTGTATCCGAACAACGCGTCTTTTTGAATTGTTGCAGGTGCTTTAAACTCCAGCTTCGATAGCTCGTGGTATACACATTGTACCCTCAGGAACCCGACCACCATCACAACAGTAGCTAGAACTTGGAGACAATGTTAAAGGATAATAACCAGTGATGTTCCTGTGTTTTAAATTTGTATGTGTGATGTATTGTACCAAATACGACCTCCGTAGCCGAGTGGCTTGCTCGCCGGACTTTGGGCGACGCTTACTGAGGTACCGGGGTCGATTCCCGGTCGGGTCAATGTCGAAAACGAACTTTTCGATATTGTGTCGGGTCTGGGTGGTTGCGGTACCGTCTTTGTTTCTGATTTCCATAAAACGAGTGCTTTAGCTACCTACCTTGGGATCAGAACAATGTAGGTACCTATGTGATGTTGTCTAGTCTTTAGATAAATCTTCTGTGCGTGTGTTTGTAATTGAATTCCTTCTAAACGGCTGGACCGATTTGGATGAAATTTTCTGTGTGTGTTCAAGTGGATTCGAGAATGGTTTAAATTTACAATTGGACCCGGTAGGTGGCGCTGCAATAGAGGTGCAACATGGAATACGGGTGTTCTTAGGCGGATGAAGTCGCGAGCGTGCCACTAGTATTTAAATAAAGATTTTCTTCTGTTTTTATGTGATCATCATCGCTTTCTGTACTCAAAATCTGTAAGAATATGCAGAACATATTGATATGAACCACTTAAACGAGCTGTAGAGGAGCAACCCCTGCGGGTCGGCAAGGTGAGACGGCTGGTAAGGCAATCCTGTTCCACTAGGAGACTTTGCATCTGGACTCGCTTCTGCTTATTTCCTTTCAAGAAACGGACCTACACTATCTACATTTTAGGCGCGATTCCCACATGGGAAGTCGAGGCGCGTCGAGGCGCGTCGAGGCGCGGCGCGGCGAGCCGCAGGTGGCTATGCTTCCTTTACACAGTCAACTTCATTGAAGATGTCGTCGTCCGAGGATGAAGACATGCTTGCACTAATACAAGTAATAAATTTATATAAAAGAAGATTTTGGGTTCACCCATATTTGAGAAATTGCGCCAAAAGGGGTTTATTCAAAGCTGTAAAAAACTTAAGAAACTATCCTGATAAGTTTAGCGAGTTTTATGGAATGTCTCAAGAAACGTTCTATTTGCTACTAGAAAAAACAAAGAATGGTTTACAGAAGAAAGACACTCATTGGCGGAAATCAATTTTTATATTTAGATTGTCAGACATATTCACTTTTAACTTCTTGCGTCTAAACACAGACACGACCGAAATGCAATGACAAAAAGGCGACCGCCGCGCCTCGCCGCGCCTCGCCACGCCACGCCGCGCGCCGCCCCGCCGCGACTCCGTATGTGAGCGCACTGCCATTTATTTCTTAAGGAAACCTAGAGGCGGCGCGCCGCTTGTGCGCCCGCGCCTCGACTCGACTCTCATGTGGGCGTCGCGCCTTAGTATACTATTGATACTATCTTATCTTATTTTAGTGGGGCCTGCCGAGGTTTCCACCTCCCAGTAACACTTCGACCCATTGGGGTCTTTTGTGCAACCCCATCCTTTCACTCTTCCTCCTCTGTAAAGATAGATGCCATAAGTCTAGCAACGTCCTTAAGAGCGAAGAGCCTGAAGTTCTCCGGTTTCGGATAGGCTGACCCCAGGAGTCCCATTCTTTTCCTAGCCAGAGAGTCGCAGTCACACAGTAGGTGCTGCATTGACTCGGTTTGCTCTCCACATGCCCTACACAAACTATTTGTTGAATGGTGCATTTTGTGAAGCATTTGTTTTGTGGCATAATGCCCTGTCAAGGCACCGATGGTTAATCGGGCTTGCCTTCTGCTGCCTCCGCATATGAACTTACTCCGTCCTAAGGCGTTTTCGCCTAGGAAGGATTTGGAGTGTTTCATACCCGGCTGCTCTTTCCATTCGATGCCGTGCCTGTTTTTGATGTAATCTTTTAAGGCCTTGATTGAATTGATACTATAGTTTAATATTGATTTTACAAAACGTTAACATAACATTTAACAGGGATAATTGTCTATTATAAACGTAATAAAATAGCTGCTGGTATTTAAATTAGGAAGCCCAGCGCTGTAAGTACACACGGTGGCAGATCAACCTATCCAAAACTGTCAAATTTCTACAATCAATTTTGAACTTTATTCTTTGATTAAAAGGACTAATATTCATTGCACAAATTTGACAGGTTTGGGTAGGTTGATCTGCCGCCATGTGTACCAGCGGCCTTCCGTGTAACAGCTATACATATAGTAAATACACAATTTTAAAACAAAGCTAGGCTAGGACTAGTTTGAATACTATACATCTAAAGTAATATAATTAAGTTGTGTAAGTAAGGCTAGATTCATAATTTATAGTAAAGTAAAGTAAATAGCCTATATCTGTCCCACTACTGGGCAAAAGCTTCCATGATTGAAATCAAGTCATCACTACAATTGATGGGTAGATCTAATCCAATCCAATACCACGAAACTGATACCAATAGTATTAGTTTACTGTCATATTTATTTTGTGTTCCAAACGAATACCACTTTTTCAAACTAACTGGCTTAATCACTTCGCTTTCTAAATGCGGGTTGGTGATCACAAACCTGGGCTATGCACCGAAAAAATCCGAAACACACTTTGCCTGACCAAGAAATTGAACCCGGGACCTTTAAGTACCACCAAGGCGAGACGAGGTACATAAATTACACAAAATGACAAAATTATTTTTTTTGGAAATAGGTATATTATAGCGTTGTGAATGCAAAATTCAAAATAATAAAAATAACTTAATTTATTTATAGGTTTAAATGTGTGAGAATGAGTGTGAGTTTGACTGTGAGTGTGAGTGTGAGTGTGAGTGTGAGTGTGAGTGTGAGTGTGAGTGTGAGTGTGAGTGTGAGTGTGAGTGTGAGTGTGAGTGTGAGTGTGAGTGTGAGTGTGAGTGTGAGTGTGAGTGTGAGTGTGAGTATGAGTGTAAGTGTAACTGTAATTGTGAGTGTGAGTGTGAATGTGAGTGAGTGCGAGTGTAAGTGTGAGTTGACACTCATACTTACACTCGCACTAACTAGTATGAGTGTGAGATTGAGTGTGAATGTGTGTGTGTGTGTGTGAGAGGGTGTGTGAGAGTGTGTGTGTGCGTGTGTGGGAGGGTGAGGGTGTTTGTGGGTGTGTGTGCGTGTGTGAGGGTGTATGTGCGTTAGTAAGCGTGTGTGAGGGAGGGTGTACGTGTGGTTGTGAGGGTGTGAGTGTGTGTGAGGGTGTGAGTGTGTGTGTGTGTAATATTTTAATAAGTATAAGCTGGCTTTTATAACCTGACGTTATTGAAGACAATTAGGGTAATTTACCCTATACTTAAAATGTAAGGTAGATGGCTACGTCAAAAAAATAACAAATCAATGCCCTTCTTAAAAAAATGTAGAAACGATGTGCTGTGTATACTAAATGAAAGAACTTGTAATGAGTGCCAACGAACGAAACAGTAATAAATAAAGTGTATGTTAGGTATAATAATAAAAATGTTATTAATTAGAATTAAGAAAATAAAAATGTACTAGCTTTTAGTATCAAATGTAATAGAAATGGTATAACTTTGTAAGTGCGTGATATTATGCATATATTATGGAATGCATTAATTTGTCGAACTATTGTCAAATCCTGGTTGTCTAATTATAATTATCGAAAAATAAATTGGTTTACTTACAATAAAACATGGTAACGCCTTCATTTATTAATACAAATGACGTATGTGTATTGCAGCGACACCACACAGTAGATTAATGCTGTTTCATTAGACAATGTTTCCTTTACTTGTTTTGGCTCCACGAATGACGAAGGGCGTAAATCAGAAATTCACGATTTCGGTCACCCTCCATCTGAATATAAACAGCGCACAATATTTCAAGAATATAATAATATTCTTAATCATAATTTTCAGACATCAGTGTGTTTCGGATTTTTCGATGCATAGCCCGGGTTCCTGATCACCAACCCGCATTTGTCAAGCGTGGTGATTTAAGGCTTATTGCTAATATTTTTACACGAGCACCCCGCTACACACGACTTTAAAGTTTATACTGACACCCCCCAGCAACCTTACGGTTATAAAGTTAGGTGTCAGACATCCTTGCGCAAGCACAAGGGACCATCTACGTCAGGTCATAACGCCAGATCAGAACGCGCCGGTACGCATCCTTCATCCGGTACTTTAAGACTAGTGTCTCGAGCTAGTTTCCCCGTGGACACGTATAATCCACTTCCTAATATCCAGATAGGTTACCGGAGCTGTAAGCTCGCTCACTTCTCGTTGCACTAAAAGTACAACTCGCAGATTCCACTGCTCGAGTCGTCAACTCTAAAGTCGACTACTAGTGGCGGAGTTGTAAGCCCACTTCTCAGTACCCATCCAGGCACCACCTCAGTTCCAAATTTTTACACAATTACACTCAAAGGGCATACAGTGCTCTGCGTGTTCAATATAATAATGTTTTCAGAATGCTGTTGCGGCTGCCGCGCTTCTTAGCGCGTCCGCGATGTTCGTCGACGCGCGTACAGGTATTTTTAAGCGATCAATCAGGCGCTATCACACTGCTACACACACACTGTAACAGCATTCAGAAGGCAATATCAGTTAAATATGATTGTCCAATACAATCGTTTTTTACAAAATATATTAATGGGGCAGTTAATTAGCTTTTTTATAAATGGTAATTTAATATATAATTTTATTAATATTATTTGTAATTTTCTTATTATTTATTTAATTGTTAACATACTTTATTAAGTGCCCATTGTTACTAACAATAATTGGATCTATTGTTATCTTTTGAAAAATGAATTATTATTATAAGCCAATACCCATCAATTGTAGTGATGACTTGATTTCAATGATGGAGGCCTTTGTCCAGCAGAGGGACAGTATATGAGCTATTTACCTAATGTGGTTTCAAACTATCCTCCCCTCTACTACCTCCACCCACATAGACTAACGCCCAGACGATCCGGGGGCTTATTGTCTAATTTCAACCTCTACCACGATACCTTTCAACGGTTGTGATTTTGCAATTTTACATTTATATTTTATAAAAAAAATCAATTTTTATTTATTTCTATTCATTCCAAAATTTTGAAAATAAACATAAATTGTGATTTGAAAAGTCAATGTGGATTTTCTACTATATTCATACTGGTATGTTGCATCACTACATTGTATAAAACAAAGTCGCTTCCCGCTGTCACAATAATCATTTTTTATTTTTTACTTTTTACGAGAAATAATGGCTTATTTACGAAGCGATTTTAAGAAATACAGCATTAATCCTTATCTAATTAATTACGTACCTTAAATGAATATTTTCGAAGATATTACAGATTTAAAATGCAGGGACATAGCGGTTGCGTGTATCAGCATTGCATCTTGCATTGCATCTATATTCTAAATAAATATAAATTAAAATAATAATTATTAAGGCGACGCATCGCAAAATAATTAATCTAATACGGAGCGTTTGCGCTCCGTACCATAACAAAAATCGTGTTTCTGCAACTAACAAAATGTAGTCAATTAAATGAAAAATCATGTCATCAAATATCACTTTCATATGTTTTGTAATTGTTGGAAAAAATCAAGATCCCCGCCACGTAAATTTCCAATGCGTCGCCTTAAAGGGATTTTGATTTTTGATTACATCCGTGATCATGGCGCATCCAACTGTGCCAATATATCGGATTCTCACATAAAACAAAATACATGGGAATAATCCCATTAATAATAATAATTTAAATGTGTGGCCCACGCTAGTTTAAGAAGTTATATTATTGAAATGAAACAACTTATACGGATCTACTTTTATTTTACACATTACTTTTAAATAATGTTTATCCTGACATTTCGAACCTTTTGCAGGGTCCGTAGTCTATTAAGTTAAGTCTATTAATTAAGTTGAGTATAACTATAAGTTATATTATATATATTTTATATTTGTTAAAGGCCGGCAACGCATCTGCGAACCCTTTGGTTTTGCGGGTGTCCACGGGCGGCGGTGATTGCTTCCCATCAGGTGACCCGCCTGCTCGTTTGCCTCCTTCTAATATAAAAAAAATGTAGATACGTTTCACATAGTAAATAAACATTGCTCTTAGCTATCGACCGTCTCACTAGCTGTTTGATTACACGTTTCCCGAGCTCAAGTTGGCAAATATTGTATCTTTTTAATAAAATTTGTATAAACGTACATGTACCGTTTTATCAAAGAGTAGAAGTATATTTTCCTTATTGATCTGGGAAGTGGTGAGGGTATAGTTTTACGTGAATTTGATTTTTATACCAAATGTTCCGTATAATTGTTTTTACAATTGACATACATACAATAACATGGATTTTTTTGGCAATAATACCTTTTAAGGCGACGACGCATTGGAAATTTACGTGGCGGAGATCCTGATTTTCCCCAACAATTACAAAACATATGAAAGTGATATTTGATGACATGATTTTTCATTTAATTGACTTCATTTTGCTAGTTGCAGAAACACGATTTGTCAACTTTTATAACAGAGAAAAAAATATCAAAGTAACCTCTTTTAAAACATAGATTTGAATTTTACAGGCTAACCAGACCGATTTAAGCATCTAAATTTCCTTAGTAGATTAGTCTTAACACACACTTCAATATTGTAGTTCATTTTTTTAAAATTACTCGAAGTTTTAATTTGAAGGAAAAAAAACAGTTTTTCTTATGGTACGGAGCGCAAACGCTCCGTATGAGATTTATTGTTTAGCAGTGCGTCGCCTTAAGGGATTGGGGAACTAATAGCTGTTCCATTTTTAAATATAATTACTCAATAATATAATATGTATTTATTCATTCGGTTATCGGAGGTCAAATTTTATTACCTAGTACCTACTGTTACCAAATTACTTAGCTATGTGGAATTGGCAAAGCATTTAGTATAATGATGATGATTATATTGAATCATCAATTGACAACATCAACTTATTTTCATAAATTTTTGGTCCAAATATGAAAGTAGGTACATTTGTTTTTGCTTGTTTAATCTTGCAAAAATGCTAGAATGTATAATAAATAATAATATCGAATTTTCGAACTTAAATATAACCAAGGAGTTTTGGTGCCACAATAATAAAACCTACGTAGACGGACAAGTTCTAACAGAGTACAGCATTTTTTCTTTCTGGCCGGCACTGTCATATTTGGACCAAATAGTTGTTTTCGTATAATTAATTATTTTAATAACCCTGATTAGTCATGTCCTGATTGAGTGATGATGAACGAAATAATTATAGACCCTTCCTCACATAATCACATGACAGAAATAATTTAAAAACAACATAAAGTTAATTTGTTTATACATATATTTTTATATTTGAAACATTTATACTAGTATTTTCACGAATCTCCTTCTATGTAAAGAGCTTTTTTTTAAATAAAAAATTCAAGTTATAGCGTCAATTTCAGGTGACTCTTGCAATACTTTACCGTGCTACAAGATATTATCATTTCATTGAATTGTTTTCCTCTTTGTTGTATTATTAAATGTAAAGGAATACTCATTTAACGTTAGGTCTTTTTTAACTGAGTACGTTTTACCTTATAAACATATTAGTATATTCATGTGCAGACCATTGTTTATTTAAATATATGTTAATGTTCAATAGAAGACAGATTTTCAATGACAGAATGTTCAGTAAGTTTTTTCTTTTAATAATTTAACATTTAATATTATAATTTTTTTAAATTATAATTTACATACATAATTATGAATTTAGATTTCTTTCAATTTTAATACGAGATTATAATTAATGTCACCTGTTTTAATTTCTTATATTTATTTAATAGATCTCTAAAATTGCTGAAAAATCATTAACCTTAATATAAACCCAAGTCAAGCCTATAAAGTATGCAAAAAGATCTGCTTATTAAGTTTAGAAAATGTAACAATGAACCTTTAGTGATTCGACATAATACTACTAAAGAATTTAAATAATAAATATTAATTATCTTAATACTTTTTCCAATAATGTGAGTGTTCTATTTTTGTGTCACCTAACTTTACGCCAATCTTTTGACGCACTTACTAATTTACCAGATAGACGGAGTAGTAGGTAGAAGTATGACAGTGTGTTTACTAACTACTTCCGAATTTATCTGGATTTTGAGGGAGACTCAATACCTACCTACCACACACATACCTAGCACACACTACCTACCTATTTTATTTTGTACTACCCATCTGTTCTTTGTTTTTCTGTCTATCTGTTTTTTCTTTTTTCTTTTATTGTTGTATAATTGTTATGTGTGTATGTTAATACATTTTTTTCTATTCTATTCTATTCTATTCAATAAACATTGAAACTATTCCAGCGGCAATAATCATCGTGCTGTGTTTGCGGCGGGCCACAGCATCCAATTACTTCCACGACATCTCTCGAGTAAGGTTAAGGCCGGACCCTATAGGAGACCACGCAAGTTTTGGTTTCTCTTTGGCTTATCAGAATGGATTATTATCAAGTATAGGTAAATATTGGGGTGACCACTTTATTTTTAAACTAAGTATACCGACACGTCTGCACATTAGAACCACTACGAACTGTGTTAAAACTCAACAACAGACTTGGAACTTTATACTCACAAACTTTCGCGTTTATAATATTAAGGGCCGATTTTTCAATACTTAGTTAAGTCCCTAGATAACTAACAGAAGTATAAAATTAACTGGCTGTTTATCAAGCGAATAAATATTTTAAATTTTTCAATCGTCTTTTAACCTAGGAATAGCTATCTATCTGTTGCCTATAGACTTATGTCACTAACTTCACACTAATTATCTACAAGCGAGAAGCACATATACAATCATTGCAATGTTGGAATAAAACAAGACAGATGTTGATGTTTGACAAATTGACATTGACGTTATATGAAAATAACTCCCTTTCATTCCAGGTACTAAAATGATTAGGTCTCTCTTTTACAACTCGGTCTTAGCTTATAATAGAACAGAATAGAATCAGCTCAGCAATCGTGCTCAGGGTTTATATATATTTGAGTATCTGCCTTTCCTCCTTAATTGTTGCGTCGTCAATTTGCTCATAAATATCCATTAGAATGTGTGTGCGTGTGAGATATACAATAAAAAAAAACTATAAATTGAATTGTGTACGGACAAAATACCTACTAACTCTCAAATGACAGACCACATAACCTCAAAATGTCATAGAAAATGCATAGATAAATCTTATCCAGCCCCTCAAGAAGCAGTTAACTTTTTCCTCAGTTAGCGGCTTTATTCGACAGATAACGTCTATCTGACCATTGAAAAATTAAAAATCTTGTTAACCCTTGAATAAACTTTATTCTACAGATAAAGTTCACTAACTGAGGATTGAAAAATCGGCCCTAAGTAGGATAAACATAAATAAATAAACTTTCCTACACTCACACATTGGTGTGAGTGTAGGAAAGTTTATTTATTTCATAGTTTATAGTCAAAGTTTTTTAGTTTCATAACGAAGCTTCTCTTGGACTAGATAATTGTATCTAGTCCAAGAGAAGCTTCGTTATGAAACTCGTTAAAATGGTTACTAGACATCGGATAAACATACTTAAATATATACATACATACTTATTATACATAGAAAACACCCAGACCCGAGACAATTTAGAAAAAAACAATGATTTCTAATTTGACCCGACCGGGGATCAAACCCGAGACCTCAGAGATGGCGACACAATGAAAACCGGTGGACAAACCACTCGACCAAGGAGGTCGTCAAATCTATGCTATAATCTATACTACCTATTTATAAAGAGGTAAAGTTTGTGACTATGTTTGTTTGTTTGTTTGTGGAGGCTAATCTCTGGAACTACTTGGTCCAATTCCAAAAGTTCTTTCACTGATAGAATGCAACATTCCTTGCGGGTAACGTAGGCTATGTTATATTTAAGAGTTTCTTTTTAAAATTTATATTGAAGTGTTAAGTTAGTGTTAAGTGGTAAGACTAATCTACTAAGAAAATTTAGATGCTTAAATCGGTCTGGTTAGCCTGTAAAATGCAAATCTATGTTTTAAAAGAGGTTACTTTGATATTCTTTTCTCTGTTATAAAAGTTGACAAATCGTGTTTCTGCAACTAGCAAATGAAGTCAATCAAATGAAAAATCATGTCATCAAATATCACTTTCATATGTTTTGTAATTGTTGGGAAAAATCAGGATCCCCGCAACGTAAATTACCAATGCGTCGCCTTAACCGAACGAGGGTAAAAATACCGGACCTAAAGGAGAGTTTTCTGACTCTCGCAATATGCAAAAGTTTTTTTTTATATATCTTACGGGTATGCAGTCAAGCACTTGGCCTTCCTCTCACCTAGTGATGATAATGCCGAAGGTGGAAGCGCACTTCACCCGGGATCCTCAACTTCTGAGGCACTGGCTATGTGTACTGGCTGGCTAGCAACCAAACCGAGTACACTGACATGTAAATGAAATGAAAATGAAAATGAAATAAAATACATTTATTGGCACACACTACAAAATTACACGATATTCACAATAACAATACAAAACAAAGACAAACGAAGTGTATGTAATGTAATAATAATAATAATGTACATCATCAGCAAATTTTTTATGTCCCCACTGCTGGGGCACGAGCCTTCCCTATGGATGGATAGGGAGAACGGGCCATAAACCACCACGCGGGTCCAGTGCGGTGCGGTGGTGGTTAACGACTGCTAGTGCTGCCGGAACCAACGGCTTTACGTGCCTTCCGATGCACGGAGAAGCTCGAGATGTTAAATTTTTGGTCACCCATCCAATGACCGGCCTTAGCAAAAGTTGCTTAACCTTTAACTCGCAAATCGGGCGCGTTAACCACAGCGCCATCGAGCTCCTCAAACATGTACCCCCTCTGGGAAAGGCATCCGGGACCTCTGGGTCTAAACCGGTGATCATAGCCACTAGATCACAGAGGCGGTTAAAATTTATTTTAACAGACAGAAAGTAACAACTAGGTATTTGTGAAATAATAAAAAAACAATTGAGGAAGGAAAACCAAACAATAGCTTGACATCTGTATTTAAGGAAATTTAACATATATTTCCTGACAGTTCCTAATCGATATGTTTAATTTTAGTTTGTACCTAAATAAATGCTTGATGATTGATGAATGCCTGTGAAGTCTTTTTTTTAATATATACTAGTGGACCCGGCGGACTTCGTACCGCTTTGACGGTTTCCATCAAGTGATTAAATTCTCTTTTGTTTCCATGACAACAAAACAAACAAATAATTTTTTATTGGAAAATGAAATTGTCGTTTTTAGTATATTTATAGTGTGATTTCCGTGGGAATATCGGGAAAAAACAGGTTATAAACTATCTGTATGCTGAATTTCATCCAAATCCACCCATCCGTTGCAGCGTGAAGAAGCAACAAATATACGAACATACATACGCACAAACTTTCGCATTTATAATATTAGCACAGTGTTAAAAACTACGCTGCGCGGATAAACTTCGTTCTGTCAAAAGTTATTATTAAAATTTAAATAAATATAACGTATTTCCGGGTGATCACGTTATTTATGTCTCAACTAAAAACTTAAAAAAAAAATACACTTCAACTTTTAAAACTTTCCGTAGAGGAAACACTAAGGTCAACTGAATTGAAAAATATGTATGAAAAGTAGACAAAATCAACGTTTCGTAGTCCCCTGATTCCTCCTCCAAAACTAGACCGATTTAATTACTTTTTTCATTAATAAATAAAGAGAGGCTAATATCTTTTTTAATAATTAATTTATGAAAATAAACATAGGGACACAGTCAAAGTCTTTCATTAATTTTTAATGAAAAAAGTATTTAACGTTGATTTTGTCTACTTTTCACACAATTTTTTTTTATCGACCTTAGTATTTCCTTAAGTAACATACGAAAAAATATTTGCCGAATCGGTCGAGCCGTTCTCGAGTTTTGCGCTTAACAACATTCATTTTTAATTATACTTATAGAAGATAGATAGACTTACGCTGTTTTTAATTAAGTATTTGTTGCGCATCATAACTACAAAATACCACCTCCCGATGTATCCACGTAGGTGCTGTATGAGGTACCTAATGAAGGAAAATATATATAAAAATAACATGTCTGGGCGGCAAACAAACGTTACCGCAAAATGCATTTTGTGAAATTACACTTTGTTTACCTACATTTATGGGTGGTTTTTCGAACACATACAGAAAGACAAAGTGTTGAGAGACACATAGGCGTATATAAAATGCATTTAAAATGTGAACACTAGATACTGGTATTTGTTCTCACCAGCTGAGTCCCTAACAACCATATTTGGAATCTCTTCATCAGCCTATCGTTGAAGTTTGTTAAAATGCTTGATAAAACACATTTATTTTTATTTTATTACATAATACTGTGTAAATTTTTTGTAGTGGTACAATTTATTTTCGCCTCCGCCTCAATGACTAAGATATGATCACCAGCTCATGTTATGTCCCCACTGCTGGGGCACGAACCTCCCCTATAGATGGATAGGGAGAACGGGCCGTAAACCACCACGCTTGCCCAGTGCGGGCGGGCGTTGGCCGTGTTTTGTATATTATTATTATTATCTCTCTCTTTATTTTTTTACATATTAATTTACATTTTTAAATATTTTCTAAAAAACAAAACAAACCTTTCAAAATATAAAAAATAGGGGTCCACCGGCATCGGGACCAGGGTCCAAACTACCGGTGATTAGGGCTCCAGAGACAGGAACCTCCTCACAATGCGTGCCGTATCGAGGAGAACTGCCTTCTGAATCAGGCCCTTGATCCAGCCGCCTAACGAGAGCCTCATGAGATGTTGATCGAGGCTCTTGGCCATCAGGCCGTTCGCCGTAACAACAATCGGCACGATGACAGCCGAGTCCACATTCCACATGTCGACAACCTCATGTGCTAAGTCGAGATATTTGATTTGTTTCTCTTTCTCAGCTTTCACGAGGTTCTCGTCATGGGGAATGGTGATAACGACAATCATCGTGCGGCGCGCTAATCGATCTATCACCACAATGTCTGGCTTATTAGCTACAATAGTCCTGTCGGTGATGATAGATCGATCCCAGTACAACGTGACATGATCATTTTCGAGAACTGGGTCGGGCACATACTTGTAGTACGGTACCTCAGAATCCACAAGTTTGTATTTCAAAGCAAGTTGCTGGTGTATAATCTTGGCCACTTGATTATGCCTGTGCAAGTACTCACCGTTAGCCAGACGAGAACAGCCAGAAATAATATGTCTGATAGACTCACCCGGACGGTGACATGCCCGACATATGTCAACCGTCCCGTCCTTCATAATAAATTTCCGGTAGTTATTCGTTAGCATAACTTCGTCCATAATTGCACAGACAAAACCTTCAGTTTCCCCGAAGAGGTCACCGAAACGCAGCCAGGATACGGACGCTAAAAAGTCTACATCGGGTCCGTGGAGGGCCCGATAAAAGCGCCCGTGGAGCTCCTTGCCTTGCCATACCTCCCTGCGGTTATTGGCACTAAGTACTACGGGTTTGTGCCAGTTCTCTTT
Organism: Eudonia lacustrata; assembly: GCA_947562085.1. Classification (NCBI taxonomy): domain Eukaryota; kingdom Metazoa; phylum Arthropoda; class Insecta; order Lepidoptera; family Crambidae; genus Eudonia; species Eudonia lacustrata. The sequence goes on from OX387314.1 coordinate 21,687,669, forward strand.
AGCCAAGGACAGCGGGGTGAGTCCCTTGTCCACTGATACCACATCTCGGTGCATACCCACATCGGCTTTTAGGAAATATTCCCTGAGACTGCACACCTCACGGTTGTGGATGGTCTTAGCATTTAAAAAACCTCGACCCCCGCACTTCCGCGGGATGTACTGCCTCATTACCGACGATCGTGGGTGATGCATCCGATTTGCGGTCAGCAATGTACGGACTCGCCTATCCAGGGCATCCAGTTCTGTCTGAGTCCACTTGAGTATGCCGAAGGAGTACATCAGGACTGGCATGACCCAACCGTTGAAGGCGCGCACCTTATTGCCGCCTGATAAGGAGCTTATGAGCGCCTTTTTCAGGCGACCAAAGAAACGCTCCAGCAACGATTGCTTCATGTCAGCCACACTTATTCCTAACCCCTCTGACATACCCAGGTATTTATATGTATCATTTGCGGAGAGCGATTTCAGGTTTATAGAATCTGAAAGTTGTAATCCCTCAGATTCTACAATCCCGCCTCGCTTTACATGCATAACTGCACATTTGTCTACACCAAATTCCATTCTGATGGAATTACTGAAAGTTTCAGTTACCTTCAGTAACTCCATCAGTCGCAATCTGTTGGGGGCAAACAGTTTCAGGTCATCCATATAAAGCAGGTGGGATATTACCTGACCTCCTCTTCGCAATGAATAGCCAAGTCCCGAATCCTCCAGCAATGTGCTGAGAGGGTTCAGGGCTAAACAAAACCATAGTGGACTCAAACTATCGCCCTGAAATATTCCCCGCTCAATCCTTATAGGATCGTCGTTTCCTTGAATTTGTCGACATCCGGGATAGCGAAGGACTGTCTTCCATTGCCCCATACACGACATCAGGAAGGTACGCAGAGTTGCATTTATTTTGTACAACTCCAGCACCCTCATGAGCCATGTATGTGGTACCGAGTCATAGGCCTTCTTATAATCTATCCAACATGTCGACAGATCCTTTCGGGAACGGCGAACCTGTTGGCTTATGGCCATGTCAATAAGGAGCAGCTCCTTCGTACCGCGGGATCCATTCCTACATCCATTCTGAGAGGTAGACATAATGGAGTTGTTGTCTATGTGGGTAGTAATTTTCGCTCTCAGAATGGATGTAAGAAGTTTATAGACCGTCGACAGACAATTATTATTATTATTATTATATTGCATAACCTGGGTATGTGATTACCTACTTGAATTTTAGCGAAGCCAATACCCACAACGCATTGTAGCGATGACTTGTAGATAATGAGTCCTACATAACCCAACAATTAATTTTACCCAACTGTAAATTTTCCTACTGACCATTATTCAAGTTTTATTTGTTAAAGAGAATACTGTGAACATTCGTTTTCCTGGATCGGTAGTATCCTTAATCAATAATATTTTCATTATACTTATGAACCAAATTGTGAAGAAATAAATAATGTATTTAAAGCAACAAGTTAGAGTTCTAGTTAGGCAACCAGATATATTTCTTCCTTGTCAATATTGCTCATTGTCTGTGGTAGTCAGTAAGACATTACTTTTCTTGCCTGATCTGTTATTATTATATTTTTGTTTCTTTGACAACCTACACAGGATTAGCGTAGCAACTATTTTATTTCACACGAACGAATAAATTTCAAGGTAGTACTCTCGAAGTTGGTTAGGAGTATGTCTACCTCGGGCAAACTCTGCAGTTGGGTAGAAACAACTTCGAGAAAGAGGCCAACAGAAGGATACAGCTAGGCTGGGCAGCATATAGGAAATTACGTCGGATCTTTACGACGGCTATTCCACAAAGCCTAAAGACGAAAGTCTTCAATAGATGCGTCCTACCTGTCATGACATACGGAGCCGAAATATGGACATTCACGGTAGGCCTGATCCACAAATTTAAAGTAGCTCAGCGAGCTATGGAAAGGGCTATGCTTGGAGTTTCTCTGAGAAATCGGATCCGGAACAAGGTGATCCGACAGAGAACTAAAGTCGTCGACATAGCACACAGGATTAGCAAGCTAAAGTGGCAGTGGGCCGGTCATATTAGCCGCAGAACCGATAACCGATGGGGTAAAAGAGTTCTTGGGTGGAGATCGCGTATCGGAAAACGTAGTGCAGGAAGCCCTCAGACTAAGTGGAGCGACGATCTTTGCAAGGTGGCTGGTAAGAGCTGGATGAGAGTAGCCGCGGGTCGTGCTCAGTGGCGTGCACTTGGAGAGGTCCATGCCCAGCAGTGGACGTGTGTAGGCTGATGATGATGAATAAATTTGGAAAATTAATTTTCTGCCGCACCGCAAAAAGGAATGCTTTCCTATCCCACGTATTCCATTCCTCCTAAAAAATGGGTACCTTTAAACGAGGTGTGAAGAAGCCACTTATCATCATCATCAGCTCATTTTATGTCCCCACTGCTGGCACGAGCCTTCCCTATGGATGGATAGGGAGAACGGGCCATAATTCACCACACGGGCCTAGGACGGATTGGTGGTTGTTAACGACTGCTAATGCAGCCGGGACCAACGGCTTTAAAACAACGGCTTCTGAAGCTCGGAAGAGCTCGAGATGGATAAATTTTTTGGTCACCCATCCGAAGACCGGCCTTTGCGAAAGTTGCTTAACCTCAGCACTCGCAGACCGGGCGCGTTAACCATTGCGCCATCGTTCTCCTCAAAGAAGCGCCTTGCGGGTCGGAATGCGGTGCGGACGGCTAAGTGAGGCACAACCCTGCGTCACAAGCTGTCTTCGCGTCTGGACTCCGCTTCTACTAGAGCGGAGTTATTAGCCTCCTCTTTAATAAATAACTTATTATATATACGTGAAGCAAAAACTTTGTACCCCTTTTTTTAAGAAAATTGCGCGGACCGAGTAGTATGAAATTTCGCACACTTATAGTTTTTATAGAGAAGGTTATCCGAAATTGTGCATTAAAATACATTAAATCAATAAAACAAACATTACACACAATACCATGTATTTGACACACACACACAAGTATAAAATGTTTATATAATTTTTAACGCAAATTTTGTTGCGAACAAATTACAAAACACAAATGTTGAAAAAGTTTCCACGAGCAGGATTTGAACCCGCACCATTTTTTTTACACAAGTATATATACTTTTTCAAAAATTTCAAAAATGGAAGAGGAGCGGCCGAAATCTGTCTCCCCGCCCGATCCTCCAAATGACAGCACACATTTACAGAATACACTAAACATGCACACTGTTTTAGGCCCAAGACACCGTACTCGTAGAACAAGGGTACGAAGAACCGGTTCACACGCGCTCTATGCCAGGCACAGTCATGTGCCTGGGAGCTCCTCTCCTCCTCCACGGCCCGGTCTACCCGAGCCGAGGTCCGTGCCTTTAGAGGCGCCCTCGGGTGGTTCCGCTCCCCGATCCGATCCGAACCCTTCGGAGAATCTGGAAGGGCACGGGGACGCGCACTTTTAAGTGTGCGATGCCGTACCCCTCTAGAAATCCTCCGAAGGTGATTCGTTTCAACACGGCTTGAGGTACCCTTTACGTACCTCGCCGCCCCTAAAACAAGCCCGGTGAAGCTGGAAATGCCCCTCGGCAACCAGCAGTCTCTCTCCAAAAAAAAAAAAAAGAAATCTGTCAATGCCAAACTAAACTCACATTCTATCTTTTTAATTTTTCATAGCTTAGGATACAATCCGTGCAGCCTTAATAAAATTACGGTCGAATTTCGACCACTGGTCGACCACTAGTTATTTATAATAAGATAAGGATGAGCCTAACAGTGAGACGTTTTGATCACGACTGATGATAATATACTTACTTACCTACTACGCCGGCTCAGCGATCCGAAGTGGATCTTGATGATAATATAATGTTTAAATATTATTGCTTATTTATTTTCGTTAACGTTTGCAGTGACGGGGGCGCCACATAGTAATTCAATAGGAAAAATATTTAGATGTCCTATCAAGAACTTGTTCGTCAGTAACAATTATTGTGAAGATATTGATATAGACGTTGCTACTCTGGCACCATACGAAAAAGGTTTGTAAACAAGAACTGATTATAATTTCTATTAGAAATTGGAAATTACTTGCTGGCCAATTTTAATCAGTTTGATTAAAATTGGCCAACAAGTCGCAGCATACGTGCTGCTATGGGTATACTGCTTTTTTTACAAATTGTCTATGTCCCAAACCATCCCTAGACTGTCTAGCGGAAGTTTTATACCATTTGATCTAAGCATACATACATACATACATAGGGACAGCGGGAAACGACTTTGTTTTATACTATGTAGTGAAGTAATATCAACTTCTTCTTACAGAACCTTTCCTCAAGCTAAATCTTGGTGCATCTGTAGCTGCCACACCAGATTACGTTTTTGTATGTATAATATTATGAATTTCACTGGGTCTGTAATATTAATTGCACTCAATAATTATAGGGCACAATAAAAAGTTAGAAAACAAAATTATGAATTTTCTTTACAGACATGTGCCCCTTTGTGGCCAGTTATGTTCGAGGAAACTAATTTATTTACGTACGGAACCTGTTTCACATATAACGGCACAGCGCACAGGTACAGTGGAATGCTGGAGAGATATAATAAAAGCTCAGGGAGTGTCCAGCCATTTGGTGAGTATACATCGTAATTTATTGTATACCTACACAAAACTTGAAACTCAAGTAAAATATTATCATTTAAATTTTTCACAAAGGTAAAGTAGTATACGTCTTGTGTTGTAATCCTAAGAAATTGTTTAACTTATAAGTAGCATAATATGTAACTGACAATTATAATTGTGCGACTTTTGTACCGTAAACGATTCCAGGCGTTTAACATTTTATCTACTCTGTGGTATAGGTACGTCCTTGAACGTTCTTAGTCACATGCTGCAGTTGTTCATAGAACATACAGGGTATGAAAAAACCCTTACCGAAGCCGTAATATACGCATAGTGTACATCAAACTAAGAAACATTAAGTAAAAATAAATGCTGGGAAACGACTTTTATTTTTGAGTATCAAAAACAGGTGTTTTATATGACACGCAATGGAACGCGTGCAACTTATGTGCATCATGTGTGCATGTAGCACATGAGTAATATATCCTACAGAGACCAAGCTTCGTAACAACGCGCTAAATTATTATTATTTTGATAGGGCCTGTTGCACGTTAAAAAAATCATGGAGGAAAAATAAAATAAGGTAAACCAGTACTTAATAAAACGTGTATTTCAAACGGTATAAAATAAGGTTTAGTGTAATTTGACACATGGGTCATAATAATATTCAAAATTTTTGTACCATCACAAAAATGAAACAAAAATGAAAAGTGTGACAAAAATAAAAACTGTATCAAAAAAATAACAAAGTAGAACTATTAGGGTCAGTCTCAACAGTTTCAAAACCCGAGTTAAAATTACTAATATTGCATTTTCGCATTCCATCGTCATTCATTTTCAATCCCAATTTTTGTTTGACTGAGCTGTGTAATCTTATTTATTGTATTCGTAAATTATTATACTTACAGCACATGATTTCTTGGTTACGAAAAAAATAAATATCCTTATTTTTTCCGGAATTGTTCACACGGTGCAAGAGTTGGGTATTTCGTAACTAACCCAACTTTGTTTTATATATTTAGATAAAGCACTAATCACCATTAGGCACGGTTTTTCAATCCTTAGATAAGATTTATCCAACGGATAACATTGTCATTGTGACATATATTCTAAAGAGAATCTGTCATTATGTCAAAATTATTCAATGAACAAATTTATGTGTGTATGTGACCCTGTCAGTCATACCGCAACTGAGCCGGCGCAAACCAGTTTTTACCCCGGCGGCGGCACGTCTGTGAACCCGTCGGTGAGAGGTCACGCGGACATCGGCCGCGCTATGTGTGAGTATACCAACAGCGTGCCGCTTATAGGTAGCTTGGAGTCTTGGACTCTGTAGTGAATACATATATCTACTCTACTCTGTGCATGTAGCGTACGATACGAGGCGGCCGGCCGCGAGTCGCTGCATCATTGTGTGCCTTCGAAATTCATTGCGGTTTGTAAATTAAAACGTCTCTTTTTAATTGAAAATGGAAAAAATACTAATGTTCCTATAAAAGAAAATTTACTAATAACCTTTTTAAACAGATTCCGTAAAAAAAAAGTTTTGACTTTGTTCCTCAATAACTTCTTAACTATCAGGTATGGCTCCATACAAGAAAGTAATAGTAATGATAGGAACAATCTGTATTTTTCGTTTTCGTTAAGTTTCTTTTCATACCCTGTATATGTATTTTAAATTAAAATAAAAAAGCCTACTAAGAAACGCTTCGAGTACGATGATTTTAAGGCAAGGGTGAACAGGCATTATCTCGGTACGAATGCTACATCCTAGGCCGAATCATCAATTACCTTGATTTAGAGTAGCTTGGGTGTGTCATGCTCTCTTGTCTCTGCGGTGGTGGCGTGTGCGTCGGGTCGTTACGTTCCCTAAAATATGGTTGAGCGAAGCGATGGCTGATTCGTATGTCATACTCGTGAACAGGTGCCGCCTGTGGAGGCTGGTCTGCTCTCATACTTTTCTGATTTTTATCATTATTAACTATAGTTTAACTTTGTTTTTTCTTAGACAGTTTTTGACTTTTATTAGCACTGTAGGACATTGTGAAAATTTAAACTGCAAACTTAGGTATTTAGTTATTTTTTTTCTCTCTCTTTTGTTTTTTTTACATTTGTGATTGTCCTTTGTATTTTGTGTTTTTATTTGTGATGGAAAGTGTCCTCATTTTCCAATATTTTTGACGCTGTAAGGGAGAAAAGAGCTGGACACTTGCTGAGTTTCTTGCCGATTCTTCTCAGTACAAGGTCTCCGGCCAGAGTAGACTTACAAACCGATGATATAATGACGTTCACAAGAGCTATTTGTAGCCTAAACTGAATAAATTATTTTGAATTTGAATTTCGAATTTTTTGACCATCAGATGAGATCGCGGTCAAATACTTGCCTATATAGAATTAAAAAAAATATGAGAATACTGACGTTGACAAATTTTCAGATGTCATTGAAGGTGGAACTGGTTGGAAGACCTTAATAGACGAAGACAACGACATCTTGCTGCTAGCCAAAGTGGTTTTATATGGAGACATTGTTAGCGTGAAGGCGTCTAACCCCCTTGTTAACGTTAATTCCTTAGTCGCAGCGTCGTCCCCTAGTAAGAGCAACCTCAACAAGGATTATTTATATTCTTCCCATTATAGTAATATAGGTATTGCTATTTTTACTATTTTGTATTTTGTTATATTAACTTAAAAATGCATAGCTCTTGAATCCACTCAGAATTGTTATTTAAGGAATTTGCTTATAAGTAATGTTATTAATCTTAGATGCTGAGCTTCATTTAATATGTATCATAAACCTCTTGATATTCTGTTTAGTTATGACGTATAAAGAAAAGCAAAAAAATATTAATTAATATAAGCTACTTCTTAATTTCTTCTTTGAGAAATCTAACTAGATTGCTTGAGTAGGTAAAGATATTGGTGACTTTTGCTTGGCTAAGAACTCTAGTTTTTGGCGTTTATAACTTCATCGGTTTACTAAAGAATACATTTTTTTACTTAGGCAATTACTTAAGCTTCAGTATGCGCCTTTACTCGTTTATAAATACGGGTGTAAGTGTCCAAAGGTGGATAGAGCTTTGACAAGTCTATTAATTTCGTGTTTCAGGTTATTCAATGACGTCTGGAAAATTCTTTGAAAGAAATCAAACCGTTTATGCGGTCAGTGCAACACGTATAGTAACGGGAGGAACGGTATGTTTTTTTAACTATCAAAACGCACGTAGTATGATTTGCAAGTACCTTGCACTGTGGGCATCTCTCGTGACCGCCACACGCTTGAACTCGTTTATAACAAATCGACGTGTGTGTGTCGTGTAAGACTTGGAAATAAACTCTTATGTCGTCAGTCTCGAGTTCTATAAAATAAAGCTAAGACACAAAATTAGGATTGAAATATTAGGTTGTAGTGTAAAAACGAACTACTCGTTAAAAATTACAAAACGTACTACAGCGCTGTAAGTAAGCGCGCAGAGGAGTGCGATGGCCCGACTATTATTGCACCCTTAGGGTGCGCCGATTTTTTTTTTTGAGAGAGATTGCTGATTGCTTCAAACGGCATTTTCAGCGTTACCAGGCATTTTTGGGAGCGGCGAGGTACGTAAAGGGTACCTCAAGCAAACGAATCACCATCGGAGGTTTTCCATCCATCCATCCACCATCTTAAAAGTGCGTGTCCCCGTGCCCTACTAGATTCTCCGAAGGTTTCGGATAAGTGGATTCGGATTAGTAATAAAAGTGGCCCCAATTTAACCTTTTTACCGCCAACAACTTCTACAGAAGTTCGAGGTTTTCGTGCCGTCCACGCCAGCACTTCTATAGAAGTTCTTCTTTGTACCTACTTTATTAAAATACATTTATACGTTGGCGTACAGCGCGACATCGCGTGCAGGATAGTTGGGCGGTGAAAAGGTTAATGCCCTGAGGTATTTGCTTACATATTTTTTTTAAGTGATACGTACTTATAGAATATATGTAAGCAAGTCGTAGGTTGATATCATTTTTAATAACGCCACGCACGTTTATCTCATGCCATATTAATCTAAAGTAGAATTGTCCAAAAAGTCGAAAACCTTTCGCGCCCTTACTGATATACTTATCTCACAAATTGTATTTTTTCTGTTAAAGCGATTGGTACCTAGGGTTAGGGGTGTTTGGTCATGGTGTCGTTTCGTAATTAAGAAAACTCGGTGGCGTTTCGTCATTGCTATTTAAAATTAATTATTTTTAGTGTCGTTTGGTCATTCGCTTAAAGTACAGTCCGCAATGCAGTTTTATTCTCAAAAAATGCATTAATTTATTTGTATTTTGTTGATTGACTCTCTATTTCTATCTATCGTCTATCTATGTGGTGGTGGTGGCGTGTGCGTCGGGTCGTTACGTTCCCTAAAATATGGTTGAGCGAAGCGATGGCTGATTCATATGTCATGCTCGTGAACGGGTGCCGCCTGTGGAGGCTGGTCTGCTCTTGCATACTTATCTTATTTTTAGTATTAATAACTACCTATAGTTTGACTTTGATATACTTAAACAATTTTTGACTTTTACTAGAGTACTGTAGTGGTACTGTATGACATTGTGGAAATTGAAACTTTTACATAATTATCTGATGTAACATTCTTAACTTAGATTTTTTATTTTGTTTTTTTACATGTTGTGGTTGTCTTCTGTATATTTTTTGTGTTTATTTGTAATGGAAAATGTCCTGCTATGATAGGGCATTTTCCAATATTTTCGACGCTGTAAGGTAGAAAAGAGCTGGACACTTGCTGAGTTTCTTGCCGGTTCTTCTCAGTACAAGATCTCCCAGCCCAGAGTAGACTTACGAACCGATGGCATAATGACATTCACAAGAGCTACTTGTAGCCTAAACTGAATAAATGATTTTGAATTTTGAATATGTCGTCGTATCTATCTATCTATCGTTGTTATACAGGTCGCGGTATGTTTGCACATACGAACGTAACTTGGACACACCGCGGAAAGCAAAGTTCGATTGAGGAACCAATAGCAAACTGGCAAGCATACGGCGCGTGACCCTTCCGCCCCGCACCGCACCGAAAACCACAAAAAATGGTGTATTTGAAAAATCGCCTAATGCGCAGCTTCACCGCCATATGTCCCACTCTATTATCTTTTTCTGACTAGGATAAAGAAGTACAATGTCGATGCAAACCAGAGACCATATAGCCCTATACGCCGCATACGAGAGGAACGTCATTCGCCTAACAGACGTAGGTACTACCGGTACATATGCTAGTGCCCCCAAACACTCGATTCAGTCTTGTTTTGACAACGCTGCATAACAAAAATCTCTTAAAAATATAAATATGTTGTATTGCGCCGTAAAATTGTGTGGAAAGTGTAGCAGAACCTCCAGCTTACAAATAGATAATACTTAGGTATATCATTTCATCGGTAAGTACAATTTTATGAGATAAAACGATAAATGTTTAATTAATGTAACCTTTTCTGGGATTTTTAGTCTTTATTTCTTTAGGAATTAACGTTTCTATAGATAGACATGCCTGTGATTGATTCTGTGATTTTAAAATAAATTGTTAATATAATAAATAAATTTGTTAATTTTAAAGAGTGTTAAATGTTGTTGTATTTTGAATTTTAGCCCTGTATTAGATATAGATACTTAGGTGTATCTGTGATTGATATTGTGATTTCTAATTGTAAATTTTACGGAGTAGTGTGAAACATTATAATATTAAAATTTTTGCCTAATTAAAGAATTGTTGTAAAAATTATACTTATGATTTTCAGACCTGTTCATATTGGTTTCATTTATTTAGTTTGTTGACTGTACAATATTTTAAGAGCACATGTACAAATGACGAAACGACCACCAAATATTTTTAAATTATTTTATTAATGACGAAACACTACTACATCTAAGAAAGTTAAAAACAATGACGAAACTACACCATGACCAACACCCCTAACTCGGTACCCATTGCTCATCAAATAACACACCTTATCATTTGTTTTCTCAGATACTTTTCATATCAGCCTCTTACTCAAACCTCACAGATTTGATGACACTTTCTTTAATGAGGAGCGGCACGAGTCCTGCCCCTGTTTATGTCAAGATTGATGATGACACCGTTGGATCCATGTTCGGAGCCGCATTGGCTTCAGCTGACTTGAACGGTGATGGACTGTCAGATTTACTGGTGGGAGCTCCTGTTCAGGGTGATAGGGAAGGGGGATATGAAAACGGAGCCATACATATCTATTTGGGCGGCGATCTGGTAATTATTTTGTAGAATCTATACTTAAATCTGTATAAAAGTTACGGTAAATGTGATAAATGTGGCTAGTAATAATAATAACCGGTAATTATTAATAATTACCTGATGATTTGGTATATGTGATAAAAACCTATGAAATTCAAAACTTTTACTGGTTATTATTGATGATTCGCTGCAAAGAACTAAAGACATCTACTAAAATTCGGTTGTACAATGTGTATGTGAGATCACCAGTCTGGTCTAGTAAAGCACTTAGAACGTGTACAGAAGCGGCACATATCTTTTCAATCTGGTCATGCTAAGAAGCTGCCCTCGTACACTGACCGACTTCCAAACTACCAAATGATAAGTTTAAAAAACAGACGACAGATTTTCGATCTTCTCTTCTTGCATAAGTTGGTTAGTGGTGATAAAGTGTCAACATTGCAAAAGAGACCAACTAAGAAAGAGCCGAGTTAAAAATGAGACGAGTCGGGAAAGTGTCAAGTTTAAGAAAGAGACCAACTAAGAAAGAGCCGAGTTAAAAAAGAGACAAGTTAGGAAAGTGTCAAGTTTAAGAAAATGACGAAGTCGTCCTGAGCGATCTAGACTGCCCTTGCCTCCTATCACAGCTACAGTTTCATAAAGTCAAAGTCAAATTCAAGTTTATTTTATTCAACATAAACCTTCACAGGCACTTATTGACGTCAAAACTGTAAATAATAAAAAAAAATTAGTTCAGTAGACTAAACTACTGAATCTACCACTAGTTCGGCCTTTGGGAGAGCCTTCGACCGAGAAGAGCTGGCTACAAATTCAGGAGGCTTATTTCTTTTTCTCCATCTTTTCAACCAAATTACAATCATGTAATATATTAAATAAATTTTATACAATTTTGTACACATCAATAATATATTCAAGCCAGTGCAGGCGACTTATTTCCACACGCATTTGTCAGCAATATAGTCATTTACCTTGTAATAAGCTTTCATAATTAAAACATATTTAACGTGCGTTTTGAATTTAATATCTGTCAACGCAGTTATATGATCAGGTATTTCATTATAAAATCGAATTGACCTATAAAGGATTTACTACTCTTGCTGAGTCTGAGCTTCGGTGCACATAATTTTTTCTGATTTCTTGTATTAAATCCGTGAAACTCGTTTTTCTTGGTATAAAAGTGTAAAGGTGTATAAAGGTTTGTTTTTACGCGCATACATAATATTTACAAATATGTTTAATGACGGTAAAGTTAAAATATCTATATCTTTAAATAAATCCTTTTAGGGATCACGTGGCTTTAGCTGGTATATAAACCGGACTGCCCTTTTCTGGAGAATGAAAATACCTATGTCTGCTGCTGATCCCCATAACTATAATCCGTATGACATAATACTATGGAAGTATGCAAAATTAACCAGCCTAGCAGTATCTTGATTAGTTATTTTCCTAATATTTTTAACGGAAAAGGTAGCTAAACTAAGCCTTTTTGTTAGACCCTCAATATGAAAATCCCACTGTAGTCTAAAGTCTATATTTATACCAAGAAAAGAAGTACTATCGACGATTTCTGAGTTTCTCGCATCTAACTCAATATTCAATGGAAAAAATCGTGTATTGGAGGTGAATATCTAAGTAATTTAATTTTTTTTGCATAAGTACTAAGTTGTTAACCGAAAACCATTGAGACACTCTTTTAAGTGTATCGTTAATTTTTTCCTCTCCAGTTTTAGAGTCTATCCTATCTAAAGAAAATATTAAAGAAGTGTCATCAGCGAATAGTGCTATTTCCGATATTTCCTTAACCATGAAAGGAAGATTATTGATATAAACAAGAAACAAAAACGGAACGAGAATAGATCCTTGAGGCACTCCCATCTTTACAACTGAACCCTCTGAAACTACATCATTAATGCCTACTTTTTGATTTCTCTTTCTACTGATTTAATTTGATTAACTCTAGTGCAGTCTCACGAACGCCATATTGAAACTATTTACCAATTAAAGTGAGATGATAAATATTGTTGATATAACGTTTAAAATCATGTAATTCTTATTAAAAAAAATGAAACAGTATACACACCTCTAAAACCATAAATCTGTAGATATACTCGTACTTACAGCTTCATGTCTAAAACAAATGCGTAGCGTACGTAATTTTTGATTACATTTATCATAATGTATATTACACTTATGTATTTTATTAGTTTACAGTGGAGTGAAAATCAAGTTTATTTTTAACTAGTTGTCGCCCGCGACTTCGTTCGCGAAGACTACACTATCCCACAGGAACCTGTTACCGGGATAAAAAGTATCCTATATCCTAGTCCGGGTCATGGTCTGTCTATGTGCAAAGTTTCATCCAAATCCGTTCAGCCATTTTCACGTGATGCGCGGCCAAATAAACAGACAAACAGATAACCAGACAAAAATTCTAAAAACTGTTGGAACGTGTTCTGTTATTGATTATTATTGATATTCATAAAAACTATTTAAGCATTATTTAGTTATTCATTGTTTCTCTCTTTTTCTCAAATTCAAAATGACGTTTGTGTGACGTTGACAAAACAATATTTTACTAATTTAATGCTCAAATAGTTTTTATGAATAAGGGGGTAAGTATCCCCAGCCAACTTTTTTTTATATATCTTCCATGTACAGACTTTCGACCCTCTTTAGCTTTATTATATGTATAGTTTTTAACTCTACTCTATCCATGTTGTGTAGGTATTTGGAAATGCATTGTAGTTTGCTAGTCACTTCAGACTAGCAAATCAATGGTATTATTTAATTTTATATTACAAAATAAATTCACAACAAGTTTCAGTCATTAAATAAAACAATATTTTAATGTTTCTGCACAATTTCTCTTAAAAGCTTGGTTGATCATCAATATTTATTCATCGAGACATGGCGTAGCGTGGACTAATATAGACGTGGGCAAAGTCGAATCAGCGGATCCCCTTTGCTTTCGTTCCCAAGATCTACCCAATAAACCTATCTTACCAAACATGCTTCGACACGACATACCATATCTACTTATGACAGTGAAAAAATATAAATGCGCGGTGGGAGAATATTGAAAAGCATATAAGTAAATAGATTTGAAAAAAGGTTTTATTTTGTAACTTGAGTGATTTCATTTTTTACAAAGTAATATTCTTCGGCTTTTTGCTTTACTGAAGTCTTCTAGTAAGGATTTGTAAATGATTTTTGCAGCTAAATCTGCTTCGATTATTGCTAGTCCTGCTTATACTGTTTCCTAAGAGGCCTATCACAAAATGCGCGCGCTCGCGCTTTTTTAGTACTACAAGCGTCCAACGCATCGCAAAAGTAGCATTTTGTGTAGTTGTTATTACATTTATGTATTTGAAGTTTAATAATTTTTTATCGTTTAAAAAAAGTATATAATTTGAAATCTTATAAACTAACTAGTGAAAATTTTACCTTATAATATTAATGGAGTAAGGAGATATTTACAGCTAATTCTGAACGTTTTATGGCTTAGAATGGGATTTTTTTTTGTAGAAATTCCATTCATATTTTGAAATTCCGAGGCCATTACGAACTTAACCACTATTTAAGAGATGTTATTATATATTTTTAATTTCGTTTGCTTAGTAAAGTAGTTCAATCCATGAGCTTGAAAATTGCCGTCAGCGTATTTAATTGAAAACTAGCTAAAACTAGGAGTTATGTTTTGTTGTTAATTCATTGAAATGAAACAACTTTTACGGATCTACTCGCGTTTTTTGTTAATTCATGTTCAGAAAAGTGACGAATGTGGCCAATATTTTTAAGTTTTTATTTAATTTTAAAAATAAACGGGGATCTTAAGTTTGGTGGCATCGCATTTAAAGAGGCCTCGCGAGGCCCCTTTAAGTGCGAGGCCGTGGGCGAGGGCCCACTTCGCCCACGCCTAGCTACGCCACTGATCGAGACCCCAGAAAAAAACATCACAATGTTGAAAACATGAAAACAAGACTTCCAGGTTAAGTGATGGTCATAATGTCAGTCAATTGAGTCGTATCAGGCGGGTAACCACGAGCTCTTATAGCAGTACTAATGCAGTTGTGGAAACGAGACGCGTGTAGCGGCGAATATATTCGCGTCTCTTTTCCACAACTGCAATAATACTGCTATAAGAGCTCATAGTCAGGGAGCTGGTCAAATAACTTATTGCGGCTTGCCCCAAAATCTTATATTTAGCTTTTGTTTTTATAACCGGTCAACCACACCATGCACTGTGCTGTTTTCAGGAGTCATTGGCAGTAATGGTCGCTAACCTAAAAGTGACCCGGTTGCCATAAACAAAAGTTGAAGTTGAGACTTCAGTTTTATCCTATTTTTTTCTGTCTATTTTAATTAGGTATAAACATCTGACAGAAACACAATGTTGATTTAAGTTGCATTCCGTGCATACCTTAAAATTATGATGCAACTGTATTTTACTACGTTTTAGATATCAATTAATGACGCCGGCAGACATCGCGTAATAATAGGAAGTGAAGAGGGCTCGAGGTTCGGCACGGCAATCGCTTCTAGCGATGTAGATGGGGATCATTATCCTGGTAAGTTTATTTAGTATCAAACAGTCACAGATGTATGAATTTAACGGACCAATTAGCTTTATACTGTGCCAATAGTGCCCAAAGCTTAAACTACTTATAAAAGTTAATATTAATGTAGCTAAGATGGTCGGTCAATGACAACATGGATAGTGAAATTAAGAAGCAAAGTTTTTTGTCGACCCTTCCATACGACGACTATGGGCGGCGCTAACTCTGAGGTTCCGGGTTCGATTCCGGGCGGGTCAATGTCGAAAACGAACTTTTCGATATTGTGTCGGGACTCGTTTAGTTGTGGTTGCTTCGTTGTTTCTGATTTCTATAAAACGAGTGCTTTAGCTACTTACCTTGGGATCAGGTCATTGAATAAGATGTTGTCTAAAGTTAAAATAATAGGTACATTATTAATAAATAAGAGTAAATTAAGTGAATAGAATGCTTTTCAAAAATTGCTTTATTTTAGTGGCGGTAATATTAACTATAGTATCGGTAAATTGTTTGTTACAAATTTGTTTTTTTTTAGAAATATTCGTAAGCGCTCCTTACGGAGACTCCGGAGTGGGTACACTTTATATACTGTCTGGTTACGAACTATATACAACGCTGATAAGCCTTGACAGTTTTAAGGAAATATCCTTGTCTCAACTGAAGTTGTCACAGAAGATACACCATAAGGAATTTAAAACATTTGGATTTAGTTTGCTCAGTATACCTGATGTTAATGATAATGGATGTAATGGTGAGTATGTAGTAGAATTAATTAGCCGATACACGATCCCACAGCTGGGTAAAGGCCTAACATTAAGCTATCACTACAATTGATGGGTGCGCCGTCCGTAAGTGACAATAGTGTCATATATTTTATTTGAAATGCCATGGAAATGTCTTCGTCCATATTTATTTGATGCCGCGCGGCCATACTAATGTTGTATGGGGAATTTAAGGTGCTTAATGAAAAATAATAATTTAAATAACCGCTTCATAAATCGAAAATGTGAGACGGACGATTTGTACTATAGACATTGGTGATTGTTTAGACAAAATTAGAAGTACAATATTTTAGTTAAACTATAAGATATCAACTAAACGCCGCCACTCGTTTTCATGATTTTTGCCCAACTTTAAATGATATTGTAGAAAAACTATAGTGTGTTTTGAATTTATGGATCGGCCTAATTGTAAACACGTTCCCTTTGATACTAAATATGTATTTTGTTTAAGTAATACGATAGTATTTTAAATTATATCAATTTAACCGTGAGTGCACTTTTGACTTTTTTTTGTCGGCACACTCTTAATCATAACGCGGGTCGCCAAATACGGGTTGACAATCAGAAACAAATATTGTCCAAACTAGGAATTGAATTCAGGAAATCCGGATTTTAAGCCGAGTGATCGTGGCACTAGGCCAGCAAGGCCTTTGATGGTGATAATGTAACTAGGAACGTTAATTCTAATGCAGAATGTTTGCCATCTAGGACTTGTTCGGGAACCTTAGCAGCGTCGTTCTGGTCTAGATTTGTGCCCAAAACTAATTTAATTAAATAATATAACTTTTTAAACTATCATGGTCACTTAGACTAGAATAATTATTCACATTAGAATAATATTATTAACGGGATTATTACCATGTTTTTTGTTGTGTTTGAGTATCCGATATTGTTGTGTTTAATCGTTTTGTCTTCTCATAATCACCCACCCGCAATAACTTCAGTACATCCGTGATCATGGCGCATGCAACTGTGCCGAAATATCGGATACTCAAACACTACAATAAACATGGTAATAATCCCGTTAATAATATTTAATTTAATTAAATATCTTACTTAACGACAAAAACTACATTTGTGATATTAAGAGAAAAGCAAAAGTGTATAACCCAATCAAACAAATAGAAAGATAATCGCTTTCATGTTATAGTCTACCATCATCATCATCATCATCATCTCAGCCAATAGATGTCCACTGTTGGACAAAGGCCTCCCCCAAATAATCATGGGGGGTATTTGCCGTAATCGCCACGCTTGGCAGGCGGGTTGGCGATCGCAGTAGGTTGAGGGTAACCTCAGAGAGATGCTGCTGAGGATGGGCCTCTGGAATGGTCCATTAGTCGGCTTTTACGACACCCACGGGAAGAGATGGGGTGGTGCAATTCTTTATCCCCGGCACCACACTAGGAACCATAGTTATAGCGACACTCTTGCGAACCATGCGGTAATTACTGGGCTTATTATATACCTATAATTAGCACATTACCAGTTGAATAATCCAAAACATAACGTCACGGCTGCATAAGCAGTCGTTGACAACCATCAATCCGCACTGGGTTCAAGTGGTGGTTTATGGCTCGTTCTCCCTCTCCATCCGTAGAGAAGGCTCGTGCCCCAGCAGTGGGCACATAAGATGAGCTGATAATGATGACGGTGATTGTTTTTTATTATCATCATCAGCTCATAAAGTCCCCACTGCTGGGGCACGAGCCCTCCCTATGGATGGATAGGGAGAACGGGCCATAAACCACCACGCGGGCCCAGCGCGGATTGATGGTTGTTAACGACTACTAATGCAGCCGGGACCAACGGCTTTACGTGCCTTCCGGAGCACGGAGGAGCTCGAGATGATAAATTTTCGGTCACCCATCCGATGACCAGCCATTGTGAAAGTTGCTTAACCTCAGCAATCGCAGACCGGGCGTGTTAACCACTGCGCCATCGAGCTCCTCCGAGATTGTTTTTTATAGTAAATAGTATTCAAGAGTCTTTTTTAATTTTAGTAAGTTGAGCCTAATTTATTTTAAACATTGTAGAGTTGGCAGTTGGCTCACCAGGAAGCGACGAAATAGTACTGTTGAGGTGCATACCGGCAGTTAAAGTTGATATTTCAGCGAAACTCGTCGGGGAGCAGGTAAAGTACACAAAACCATTTTTTTTTAATATTTCACATGGTGACAGTTTCTCTTTAGAAAATATGTCAAAATAATAATGTTATCCGCTGGATAAAACTTATCTGAGGATAAGTTTATCCTCTTCCTTCCTTTTCTTGTCTGAGGATTGAAAAATCGGGCCTTAATAAGATTATTGGAGCCCCATTTAGATATGAGCTTTTGCTGCTTCTCGGAAAATTTATGTGTGTATGTACGTATGTATGTACCACTCGTATAACTAGATTAATAGTAAGATTATTAACATATAATTTTACGCAAATATTGTTGCGAACAAATTACAATTTGAAAAAGACTGAGTGTTGAAAAAATTCCACGAGCGTGATTTGAACCCGCACCCCATGACATGCCGGGTCAGGTGCATCACCAACTATGCTATCGTGGCTCAATCCTCGCAACTCAACTCGCTGAAATCAAACAACACTAAACTTTGAAGTGCCGTACTACAGGTACACACCTGCGCCGGTTCTCGAAAACGGCCGTGCCACGCTCTATTGGGATCGAGCTGTCATCACGGACAGGACTATTTTAGCTAATAGGCCTGATATCGTGCTGATAGATCGATCGCAACGCCGGGCAATGCTTGTCGATGTCACCATCCACATGATGAGAACCTTGTTAAGGCCGAGAAGGACAAGGTCAGCAAGTACCTTGACTTGGCTCACGAGGTAACCGCCATGTGGGATATTGACTCGACAATCATTGTGCCGATAGTCGTGTCTGCGAACGGTCTGGTAGCGAAGAGTCTCGACCAACCCCTTAAGAAACTCGCTCAATGGTTGGATCAAGGGTCAGATACAGAAGGCGGTACTCTTGGACACGGCGCGGATAGTCCGAAGGTTCCTGTCTCTGCAGCCCTAACCACCGGCAGCATGAGCCCTGCCCTGTTGCCGGCGGTACCCTAGACTAGGTTTTTTATAATATTTTTATGTTTTGTATGTGCTTTTGTATTTTACTTTTATATTAATATTATAACAAACCTAGGCTAAGAAAAAAAGAAATAAAGAGATAATAATAATAATAAATCATTTATTTCAGGCAACACACAATGTACAAGGTGGTAAAAACACAAAGGGGCCCATATAATAAATACCTTACAGACTAACATACATACAATATAAAACAATTTTGTTAGTTATATAACTTATAACTATGTTAGTATATTAAGCACTAGCTTGTGCTGCTCCGGTGGTGTGGACGGGTAATCGTCCGCGGAAACGCCGGTACACCACGCCCTTCGGCCAGAAGTCTTCCCTCATAAAGGTGTCGACCAGCTTGGTTGTCTTGGTTATAAGCCAAAGGAGCCCTATTCAATGTCGACAACTACGTCATCAACATCCGATCTTAATATTAACACTATTACACTACTATAGCATAGTTGGCAGTGCACCTGACCCGGCATGTCATTAAGTGCGGGTTCGAACCCGCTCGTGGAATTTTTTCAACACTTTGTTTGTTTATAGATTAATAATAATTTGAAATCCTATCTTAGACTAGAATACAAACTCCAATAAATTATTACATCTCAATAATTTTCAAATCGGTTACTGTCAACGATAAAACAATGGTACCATTAAGTATGTTTTTAAGTGACAATTATGAGCACTTAACTTATGCTTTTATTGATTTAAATTATATTTTCTTCCCTTCAGTCTGTAAGAGAACAAGATAGTAACTTCACAGTGAAAATTTGTGCAACAGCAAAACATTTAACGGGAAAGAATACTACGCTTGGTAAGTACGTTTTAGAAATATTCTACATTAAGAGCGTTTACGCCGCACACTAGCACCGACAATGAAAAAAAAAGCATATCTAGTAATTAGAGATAGAAAATCAAATTATGCTCAACAAACTATTTGAATGAAGTGATTTAGCATATTTACGTCACCTAATGAACATCTGACATCTTATGGTTTAGTTAAATACAGCGTTATAGTTAAAAGTGGCCGTTTCGTCTTATTTAACTAAACCATAACATGTCAGATGTTCAGATGAAAGGTGATAGAAAAATGCGTATGCGCAATTACTTCATTCAGATAGTTTGTTGAGCATAATTTGATTTTCTATCTCTAATTACTAGATATGTTTTTTTTTATTGGCGGCGCTAGTGTGCCGCGTAAACGCTCTTAACATACAGAATTTCATTTCACAGAAATTTATTCCACGAATTTCAATATATTTATATATTAATAGCGTAAGCCGATTTTTGTCCCAGTGATTATGGGACGATAGGTGCACATACAAAATCGGTTATGGTCTCATTTTGAAGAGCTCCAGCCGTAGATGTGCAGAAAAATAAAGAAACCTGTCATAGTTTTCAAAATTCCTAAAAAATCTGTTGAATAAACGCGAAGTTTTGCGGACGCCCCACTAGTCTTTATGTTAATTCACATTTTAACCAATCAACGCAGTTTCATTTCATCAAAAAAACTTTTATAGTTTGCTTTCGTTACCAGATCAGCTGTAAGTAAGTAAGAAAATAGCCTATTGTCCCACTGCTGGGCAAAGGCCTCCGTCATTGAAATCAAGTCATCATCACAATTGGTGGGTATTGGCATAATCACCACGCTTTCCAAATGTGGGTTGGTGATCATAAACCCGGGCTATGCATCAAAAAATCGGAAACACACTTTGCCGGACCTAGGAATTGAACCCGGTACCGTCGGGTATTAGACCGAGTGCCTTGCCACTCGGCCACTGAGGCGTTTGTATGTGTATTAATTATTTTTATTGATTGCAGAACTGATAATCAACGCCGAAGTGAAGGGCGACGGAGCTTCTATTGATGATCATCTTTGGAATGTTTCATTGGACGTCCGATCCGGTCCTGTCCCGGTCACAGTTTGCCGTGACGCGGTGGTGCATCTACAAAGTGTAATTATGTATTTTTACTATATTTTGTATTTCCCTGTGTGGTGCCGGGGATAAAGAATTGCACCACCCCATCTCTTCCCGTGGGTGTCGTAAAAGCCGACTAAGGGACCATTCCAGAGGATGGGCAGCAGCATCTCTCTGAGGTTACTCTCAACCTACTGCGATCGCCAACCCGCCTGCCAAGCGTGGCGATTACGGCAAATACCCCACATATCCTTGGGGGAGGCCTTTGTCCAGCAGTGGACGTCTTTGGCTGAGATGATGACTATATTTTGAGCCTTACTATGACAATGCCTTTTTCTTCATAATTTATTCCCTAAAGGCTATTTTTTTAATTTTTTTGTTATTTTACGGGTAAGCACAGTGCCTTGATCTCACCTGATGTAAAGTCATGATAAGGCCAATGATGGAAGCGCACTTCACTCGGGAACCTTAACTAGTGAGGCACTGGCTATCTTATCTCTAGCTGCCGGAACACAACAATGCTACAAACATTGATGTTATGGCGACATATTTAGATAAGATGGTGGTAGCTAGCCAGGCGGACTAACAAGCCCTACCACCAAACAAACCGAGTACACAAACATGTACTCCTTGCTGGGAATTGAACCCGGGACCTCTGGGTCTAAACCGGTGGTCTTAGCCACTAGACCACAGAGGCGGTTAAAAATAAAACAAACAAAATTTTTAAAAATCGCCGAATCGTTTGCGTTTTGTGTAAGGTTTTCTTGAAGGTTTCCATTACTTCTTATATGCTTAAGGGTGCGCCGACAAAAAAATGCCAAAAATGCAGTTACGGTTAAGTAGATATAATTGAAAATACTATCGTATTAAATGAACAAAATATATATTTAATATTTTAGGGAACGTGTTTACAATGTGTCAGAACCATAAATTCAAAACACGCTATAGTTTTCTCTACAATATCATTTAAAGTTGGGCAAAAATCATGAAAACGAGTGGCAGCGTTTAGTAGATTTCTTATAGTTTATCTAAATTATTGTACCTCTGATTTTGTCTAAACAATCATCAATGGATAAACTACAAATTGCTAGACTATATTTTCGATTCATCAAGTGGTTATTTAAATAATTATTTTTGATTAAGCACCTTAAATTCCCCATACAAAATTAGTATGGCCGCGCGGCATCAAATAAATATGGAATATAATATTTCAAATAAAACATATGACACTTGTCACTTATGGACGGCGCACCCTTAACCATTGAATAAAATACACTTAATACGTATCTATAAGATATTTTTTATTGCAAGTAAACCACTTTGCAGAATGATAGCGAATCGGAAAAATACTGGTTCACTACAGAATTAAAAATGGATGAAGAGAAAATAATGAATATCAAAGGCAAGTATTCAATCAAAATATCACAGAAAGATAATCACACTAATATTATAAATGCGAAAGTTTGTGTGTATGTGTGTATATTTGTTGCTTCTTCACGCTACAACGGATGGATGGATTTGGATGAAATTCGTCATACAGATAGTTTATAACCTGGATTAACACATAGGATTTTTATCCCGATATTCCCACGGAAATGAAACTCATACCTTTTCTCTGTATTTGGTTCAGACAGGACAACGTCTGTCGAGTCAGCTAGTAATTTAGCTATATAATTTGGCTAATATTTAAGCCAAATTACTAGCTGACCCGACAGACGTTGTCCTGTTATATATTTAAGGCAAAACTTTTAATTTAAACAACCAATCGCGTTTAAATTAGACATTGATTTCATATAATTATATCCTTAAAATTTTGTTAAAACTTAAAAATTTTAGGAAACCACATAAAAACATGTTAAGAAAATCTACCTACTAATTTAAACTTGTTAAAAATATATTCTCTAACAAATTGCTGATACTTGAAATATGCTTCACCTCCATAATCTGTTGTCCGCTAGTGGATAATAAAGTAAATAAATAGTGTAGACAAGTGGCATAACGCTAATAGAATAGAAATGAAAAAATAGATTGATTATTGTATGGGTTTGACATAAATGTCATATTTTGTTTTTTAGTTGATGTTTTCGTGCGATTAGCACTTTTAGCCAGTGTCAAAGTAATTTTTCTTACAAGTAATACATAAATAAACAATATTTCCTTATATGATGATGATGAATGATATTAGAAATGGGAAGTGAGAAATGATATAATACCCCCCAACCCCTCGAGTATCTCAGTAAAGATGTGGCTTTACTAAGTCCTCACGCGAGCTTCTTGAGAGAATTTGAAAAGTAACGTTGCACTGTTTTGTTTCATTTGCCAACACTTATGCACACTCACGAACACTTAATGGTTAATAATCCACCATTATTTCACATAACACAAATTTTAGAATATAAAACAAAACCGCAGGCATGACGCTTCACTTTCCCGCCAAGAAGTCCGTGATGTCATATTAATGACATGACATGACAGTATTTTTTTCCCTTTAGTTGATGGCTTCGTGCGATTAGCACATTTAGCCAGTGTCAAAGTAATTTTCTTACAAGTAATACATAAATATACAATTCCTTCCAGTACATCATGATGATGAATGATAATAGAAATGAGAAGTGAGAAATTATATACCCCCCAACCCCTCGAGTATCTCAGTAAAGATGTGGGGCTTTACTAAGTCCTCGGGCGTACTTCTTGAGAGAATATGAAAAGTGACGTTGCTCTGTTTTGTTTCATTTGCCAACACTCATCCACACTCACGAACAACATAATATTTGACATAACACAAATTTTAGAAAATAAAACAAAACCGCAGACATGACTCTTCACTTTCCCGCCAAGTCCATTTATGTATTAACGTAATATAACGTATCGTTGACTTTTGTCAACCCCGTACAATAATCCTTCTATTTAATTTCTATTCTATTAGCGTTATGCCACATGTCTAAGATTTGGTATTTCTATCAACGTCGCGACGTTATTACCTTTGCTTAAAAGTTTTACGATGAACGGCCCAAAATAATAACTAAAACCAAGAGGTCGCGCGCGCGCCCTCTTGGCGACAACACGTAACCGGACTACTCTTAGATTTTTTTAAATTCCTGGTAATGCAAAAAGTTATCACCCAGTGGTAAAAATTGTATAAACTCAAAGCTACTTCAACAAGAAGTACAGTGCTGAAACTCGTTTGTGAAACTAATAAATAACACGTGAACTACAGACGAAAACAGTTTAAAAATAATTAAGCAACGGTTTATTACCGATCAACAAAGCAAGCTTGTGCAGTAGTGCATGCATCGCATCGCCACTGGCCGCGTTCACCAAGGTCATTGTACATTCGTTCGGACAGAAGACACGTAGCACAGACGCTACGGAAACTACGGATGCTACAATATCTTGCATGCTCCGCTCCATTTGCTACGCATATACGTCACTGTATCGCTACGTGTTGCGGTTATGAGTTACAAGTATCGCGGGTTGGGCGCTGCTTGAATTGCCATCCACCCGGTCATCGAACAGCTAAATTCAAAATTTAACGTTTGGTATCTAGATGATGGGACCCTAGGAGGTGACGCGTCAACTGTCCTTTCAGACTTATGGGTAGATGTGCGTGTGTTGTGTTGTGGTGATAGAAATAAGGTCCAAACTCACGTACACAGGAAACAGTTTATTTGTACGACACAGAAGATTAAAGTTTATACAACACAGTACACAACACCAGATATAATAGGAGTGATAGATAAAAGATAAGGAAATAACAGTCAATAGCGATAGAACACATATAGCAAATAAGCAACGTAAACAAAGCTACGCGAGTACGTGCGGGCGGTAGTCGAGCGCACACACTGGTTTCACGTCTAACATTGGTTTGCGACTGGCGGCGCGCGCGCATCGGTATGCGCAGGCAGATCGCCGCCCCGTTGAGAACAATAGAACAGGTTTGCGGTGCGCTTCTCCAATGGTTTCGACAAGATGCGTGTCGATTTGATGTCGATTACTGATTTTTAAGCTTTTGTATATTGTGTGTTTGTTTAGACATTTATTGTGATTGTTATATTTATTTTAATGTTGTGTATGTATAAAATAGATTATAGTAGTAAGTTTTAATGTTATATATTTTATGTAGTACATAAGTTAATATTAAGTTTGTTGATTTTTGTATATAAATGTAAATAATTAAATTTAGATAAATATGTAGTTAGATTAAAATATATTTATATAAATATAAATATAAATATGTAGAATAAAATATATTTATATAATTGTAAATATAAATATGTAGAATCCCTACAGACTTTTTAACTTTAGCTCGCGAGTTCCGAGCCATAGGCTTGGAGCTTAACTTCGGTAAGTGTGAGCTTTTTCTGTCGGAAAGTTGCGTGGATCACAATGATAAAACCATTACATAAAAAAAATAAGAAAACCGACCCAAATAACTATCGTCCAATAGCTCACCTGCCTTCCATTTCAAAAATTTTTGAAAAAGTTATGTGCAATCGCATCTACAATTTCTGTGAAAAGTACCAAATATTTGACGATTGTCAGAATGGATTTCGTAAAAAAAGTTCGACCGTTCTGGCAGTCTTCAAATACATCCAAGAAATCCTTAACAAAATAAACAACAAAGAATATGCAATTGGTGTTCTATTGGACATGACTAAGGCATATGACAAAGTACAATTTAAAATATTACTTAATAAATTATATGGAATAGGTATCCGGTATTAATAACTTAAAATTAGAAACAGTTAACCAATTTACACTACTGGGCATAATAATAGATACTAATTTAAATTGGAAATCACACATACAAAAAATAAAATCACATTTATCTTCTTTTGCATACGCTCTCCGTGAGGTTAAAAAAAACCACAAACATAGAAGCAGCCCTAACAACATATTACGCATACGCGCATTCGTGGCTCAGCTATGGGATCATCATGTGGGGAAATAGCACAGACGCTCCCAACCTCTTCACTATGCAAAAGAAGCTTATTCGTATAATTTTCAACATTCAAAATACAGAAAGTTGTAAACCGTTCTTTAAAATTTGTAAAAAATTTGTATAAAAACACCCTGAATTTTATAAACGAAGAGAGAAATTAAACTTAAAATATACACTACGATACAAAAATAAATTAACACTTCCTACTCCCTGCCTAAAAATACACGCATCAGGACCTGTAGTAATGTCCATTAAAATATACAATAAATTGCCCGAAACAATAAAAATATGACTATAGAAAAAACTTTTGCAAAACAACTAAAACAATTATTAAATAATAAAAACTACTACTCCCTACGAGAATTTTTAGATGATAAAAACCTCAAATAATAGTTTTATCATATTAATCAATCAATTAGTTAATTTATGTATAAGCTAAATATATAGATTTATCTATACATAATATATATATATATAACATATTGGAGTATATATATTCAAAGGGGGAACGCTGCCAGTATTTTCGGAACCTTGCCTAAAGGGACTCCTTTTAATAATATATTTTAATTATTATATTATATATTTTTTTAAAGGTTTTTAGTTATAGGTTCTTTGTACATAATAATTTGTTCATATGTCATTGTCAGAAATAGATAGTTAATATAGTAAATAAATAAATAGGTATTATTTGTTATCCTGTACAAGGTGACTAAGTAATAAGGACACTATAACATTGTACACCATCTATGTACAGACGCCTGCACATCAACCTATCCAAAACTGTCAAGTTTCCTCAATGCATTTTCAACCATATACATAATGCATAAAGTTCAAAGTCTATTAAGGAAATTTGACAGTTTGTGGTAGGTTGATGCGCAGGCGTGTGTACCACTTAGTTTGCAAATAAGAGTTTAAGTTTGAGTTTGAGTAAGCGCTATTGTTCTGAGATTAACGGTGTCTGATACACGTAGGTATGGGATTGATATAAGCTAATGATACATATAAATTTCAACGTCGAGTTCCACCCGAGTTCATCCCGTAATAACACGTGTTGTGAGACTCCATTTTAATTTCTATCTACCGTACAATAATGTACCCTTACTACCTAATATAAAATAAAAACTTAAAATTGGCTAAATGCTAAACGCGAAGCCATTAATTAATTTGACGACCTCCTTGGTCGAGTGGCTTGCACACCGGTTTTCATGGTGTCGCCATCTCTGGGGTCCCGGGTTCGATCCCCGGTCGGATCAAATTAGAAATACCTGTTTTTCTAAATTGTTTCGGGTCTGGGTGTTTCGTATGTATAATAAGTATGTATTTAAGTATATTAAGTATGTTTATCCGTTGTCTAGTTAACCATTTCTCGAGTTTTTTAAGGAAGCTTTGCTTGGGGCTAGATAATTAGTGTGAGTGTGGGAAACATTTATTTATTATTTAATTAATTACAAAGTCAACATCTTTTTTTTTATTCAATAAACTTTAAAAAAGTGGCGTTTGTATCGTCCAATTTTTTTTTCCCTAATAGTACATTAATGTCAATCCCATACGTTTATCGTTCTTTTCCATTTCTATTCTACTAGCATTATGCTCTTGTCTTGTCTTGTCTAGGCTCTCAGAACTTATTAGTGTGATGTTTATTTATAGGCTGGTGTTAATTATAATTGGAAATATAAGTAAGATATTCTATATGACATCCGTACACTCTTTCCTAAGCCTTATTTTTGGAAAACAGATTTTAACAGCACTTGGGTGACGCTGAGCCCGCTGAGTGAGAAGAATGTGAGCATTGAGATCTCCCGGCAATGCTCTGGGAAGGACTGTGACCCCGAGCTGTCTCTAGAGTTCGATTGGAAAGGAAGGTATAAAACTGTGATGATATTTCTATTTTATAAGCTTAACTGTAACTGTTCGGATTGTGAAATAAAACATAGTAGGTACTTACTTTGTATAAACGAGCGTGTAACAACGATTCAACAAATAGATAGGTTTATTATTTAGAATTTCGCATTCATAATGTTATATTTATAAGGTCACATTTTATCAACTGCAAATATTTTGAGGATAAATTCAACAACACATAAAGTATTTTTATGAAAGAACATTAAATTCCAAAAGACATTTCGATTAAAAAGTAAAATAAATCACTTTCAGTAGTTTCAATTCAAAGGAGCCGAAACAGAGAGGCCGCAATGCCTTTACCGCTTACGTGCCCGTAGTTTCATTCAAAGGACCCGACACAGAGGCCGCTCTTAAAAATATTACAATTTTTGTGTCAGGAAAAGTAAAAAAAAAAACTAGCCTGATTTTTTTTCAAATGATATTTCTCTGAAATAATTAGATGTTTTGTCAAAATATTTGCATTTGATAAAATGTGACCTTACCTTTATAGTTAAAGATAAAATGTTACTGGAAAAATCAATCAGTCTAAGGAAGTTCGAGTGGGAATTGAACCCACGACCTTTGGATAACCGGTCCAACGCTCTGACCACCGAGATCCCGGAACACTCATTGAAGTTTTCTAGTACTTTTGCAAGCCAGTGGTCTTAAATGAATAAATGGTCTCATTGCGCTCGACTAGATGTAGATACCGCCGGCGCCGGCGTTCTTGTTAAATGCGGCAAAAATTCTACACCGAAGTCGGCGTACCCGAGTCAGTCGCCTGCTGTTAGTCGCGTTGCAAACTGTATGTGAGGTGCGCGTACCGAATGTTTTGTTAAATTTTGGTCATAAACCGAAGTAAAATGCCAGTTTGCGTAGATAAACTGTATAAAAATAATACTACAAGAAATGAGAAGGACACCGTTCTTACACACACTACAATATTGAGTTGCCGCATTCACGGAGCTATTGTTTCTAGGTTGCGCGGTATCTAGTCGAGCGCAGCGAGACCAATCTTTCATCTAAGCCAGTGGTATTACGTCTCTGTGAATTTACTACTATCACAGTCGAAATACCACTTTTGCAAGTTTTTAACAATCAATAAAAACGTAATTCGTTATAAGTATTTTTGTTGTTTTGAATTTTGCATTTACAATGCTATATACAGAGTGACTTTTTTATCACCGTCCAAACCTTCTGAGATGACTCCCGTGATACAGACGAACAACTCTTACTATTGGACTAATCCCTAACACGAAAATAAAATTCAGCTCATTCCATACATTTTGGTCGAATGAATATTTATGTTTTGTATGGAACAGCTGTATTTTATTTTCGAGTTAGGGAGTTGGTCCAATAGTAAGAGTTGTTCGTTTATTCAAATTCAAATTCAAAAATCATTTATTCAGTTTAGGCTACAAGTAGCTCTTATGAATGTCGCTATGCCATCGGTTCGTAAGTCTACTCTGGGCGGGAGATCTTGCACTGAGAAGAACCGGCAAGAAACTCAGCAAGTGTCCAGCTCTTTTCTCCCTTACAGCGTCAAAAAAATAAAAATTGGAAAATGCCCTATCATAGCAGGACACTTTCCATTACAAATAAACACAAAAAATATAGAAGACAACCACAACATGTAAAAAAACAAAAAAAATAATCAAATCTAATATATCAAATTTACATCCGGTATAAGTTTCAATTTCCACAATGTCATACAGTACCACTACAGTACTCTAATAAAAGTCAAAAATTGTTTAAGAAAAACAAAGTCAAACTATAGTAATTTATACTAACAATAAGATAAGTATGCAAGAGCAGACCAGCCTCCACAGGCGGCACCCGTTCACGAGTATGACATATGAATCAGCCATCGCTTCGCTCAACCATATTTTAGGGAACGTAACGACCCGACGCACACGCCACCACCGCAGAGACAATAAAGAGAGCATGACACACTCAAGATACTTTAAATAAAAACTTAATGATCTATTTAACGCAACGCTGTTTGTTATCTGTAGGACACTGTTCAAAACTATCATATCAGTATAAAAATTATATAAATTAATTTTATTATGTATATTGATACAAATGTTTATATAATTTTTAACGCAAATTTTGTTGCGAACAAATTACAAAAACACAAATGTTGAAAAAATTTCCACGAGCAGGGTTTGAACCTGCACCCTTCTGACATACCGGGTCAGGTGCTCTTCCAATTGAGCTATCGTGGTTCTAACCAGCCCGCCGAAATTATTCAACACTATTTACTTTTTACTTTGAAAGCCAAAGGCGCCCATTCAATGTTAACAACTACCGTCATTAACATTATATAAACATTTATAAATAGCTTGCCTACTTCTTAACTGATCTTTAGTATTTGTAAAAATATTATGATCGGATGTTAATGACGGTAGTTGTTAACATTGAATGGGCGCCTTTGGCTTTCAAAGTAAAAAGTAAATAGTGTTGAATAATTTCGGCGGGCTGGTTAGAACCACGATAGCTCAATTGGAAGAGCACCTGACCCGGTATGTCAGAAGGGTGCAGGTTCAAACCCTGCTCGTGGAAATTTTTTCAACATTTGTGTTTTTTTTATATTGATACAAATAGAGTATAATGTGTTTTTTATTACAACCAGGCTGTTTTATCATCTAATTATTCTTTGACTTTAATAATAACCTTTTATAAAAAAGTGTAACTACTTACAATGTGAAATAACATGTGCAGGCGAGCAGACTAAGATGACCACACATTCTTATCATTAAAATAATCATCAATTTTATAGTAACCTTTTTCCATTAGACCTTGTTTTATTTCTGTCTTAAACTTGTGTAGTGGCAATTCTGTTAGAGTGAAAGGCATATTACATATTGGCATATTATATCACGGGAGTCATCTCAGACGGTTTGGACGGTGATAAAAACGTGACCCTGTATGTATGTATGTAGTTACAATAGTTAGCACAAATACACCGTGAATTTTAATTCGTTGTTTTGCCTAAAGCAGCTGCTAATACTCACTTTCACTCATCAGATATTCCATACATTATAATAACACAGTCTATCTAGCCATAATGCTTATTCACCCAAAATGTATGGAACAACTGTCTCTTTTTAAAAGATTTTAAAGTTGGTCCATTACAAAAAGTTGTTCCTATTCATAAGTATTAACCCCTACACCTGTATAAAGCACGACGATTTAAAATGTATGGTGCACAGTAACCTAAACGTTAGGTAACCGGCGGACAGGTACAGTGAACGATGGTTTTTGAAAAGTATAGTAATTTTCTTTTACACATATCGCCACCAGCAAGAACTACACCCTGGGTTCTAACGACTCGCTGACCACAAGTCTGGTGGTGAAGAACCGTGGCCACAGCGCCGACCAGGCGTGCGTGTGGGTGACCATGTATGGCGCACCAGACCCTAAGATCGGCTGTGTCGCCCAAGGCGAAAGGTACAAGTGCTTCGTGCAAAGACTGGGGAGGAATCGTGAGGTAAGATTTTTATCCTATTTTACATAAAGGTAGGTACATACAGGTATAGGAGCTCGATGGCGCAGTGGTTAACGCGCCCGGTCTGCGAGTGCTGAGGTTATGCAACTTTCGCAAATGCCGGTCATTGGATGGGTAACCAAAAATTTATCATCTCGAGCTTCTTCGTGCTTCGGAAGGCACGTAAAGCGGTTGGTCCCGGCTGATAGAGGTTTATTTATAAGAAATGTACTTTTATTCTTTAAATAATCGACTTTCATATGTGCACTAGTGTGTACCTATAACCTAAATATATTTTTTTATTTCATTTTCATTTCATTTCATTAGCCGAGCTTAATATTTTTGAAAGTGTAGTTTTTATATAGATATGCGTATTTGCAGCATAACATATCTATCAGTTTCAACATGAGCCAGCCGATCCTGAGCAGTGGATTTAGGGTACAGGCATCGCTCTACGACGTCTGCAGCAACGCAACTGTTGCTAGCAAAGAGCAAGAGCTGAATATTACGTACCTTTTCGACGCTGCACAAGTTACATTGAGGGGGTAAGTATAACACATTCATCGTTGTAATTTACTATTTTATAAATCTATTAAACTTAACCGTACAGCCAAACTTGCAAATATATAAAGGAAGTGACAGAATCATTAGCAAATTTTTAAATTATATATGTTGCAAACCTTTTAATTATAAGCGTACACAGCATTGTTCTTTTAATTCTCGATGACTACTATACAAACTAATACACGATTCCCTATTACACTCATAAACTTGTAAGTGTTTGTGTTAGTACACTGATTAGTCAAAGTATAGTTTCTTCGTTTAAAAAATCGAGCAATACAATGGTAGTAATACAATTCAAACAAATCGAATACAGTTCATCGTCATCATCATCATCATCATATCAGCCAAAAGACGTCCACTGCTGGATAAAAGCCTCCCCCAGGGGTCTCCACAACGACCAGTTTTATGCTGCTCGCATTCAGCTACCAGCCACTCGAGAACTGTTCCGCCCCAGCGGCCATAGAGTTCTGGGGCAATATGCTCAGTTCTATATCTATATAAAAACCGGCCAAGTGCGTGTCGGGCCACGCGCAGTGTAGGGTTCCCTAGCTTATCTCAATAATGCGGATACTACCGGTTTCACACACCTGACAACGTTATTTAAGTAGTTCCCAATGAGGAATTTGTACTGCGCCAAGTATTTTATATTTCCTTTTACTTCGTCATATATACAACTACCGTGAAGGACACTTGACTCTAACAAGATTTTAATTTTCATGCTCTGCTGAAGTCTTCCCTAAAATAAAATGATGCTTACCTGTTTGCGTTAAAAATTGTCCTAGTGCCGCAGAAGTCCTTCATGTTACGAAAGAGTGTACCTGTTACTAATAAAAAAAATCCCAGCACTGCTGTAGTATTTCCTGAATTAAAAAAATGCTTACCTGTTATTCATCCCAGCACCACTGAAGTCTTTCCTGGAATAAAAGAGTGCTTAACTGCCACCAATCCGAAATCCCCTAGCACTGCTAAAAGTCCTACCAAAAATGAAGATTGTTTAGCTGCCATATGTCTAAAATTTCCTAGCACCGCTGATTATCCCTGCAAAAATGTTATTGCTATGGATAACGAATGTAACAGCTCCGAGGAAAATCCTCCTGAGAATAAAGACTTACTTGCTACAGATCAAAACTTTTCCTACACCGCTGAAGATCCGATTAAAAATAAAGTTTGCTTACCTGCTATAAGTCAAAAGTCTCCTAGCACTGCTAAAGTTGCACCTGAAATAAAAAATGCATTCTTGTTATAGATCAGAAATATAGTGCTACTAATGCGGAAGTTAATCCAATTCCAAACAATACTATTACTGAAGCGAGTACTAGCAATAAACCTCAGGAATATATTTCTAGTGAAAAAAGAAGCACGAAAAGAAATCTATCAAGGAAATGTAAAAAGAAACTAAATTTTAATATTAACTTTAAACCTTATCTATAAAAGTCTTTGTATTTAAATGTATTTTTAGCAAATTAACCGGCATAATAACAAAAAAATATCGTTTTTATATTGGAATTAAAGGCAAATATACACAACAGAAAACACCACTATCTTCTTAATTCAATAAAATAAATGCGAGTAACAGAACATAAATTTATACACCAGCAGCGTCACAAACTTCTAAAACAAATAATAATATTAAATTAAACTAAAATCTAATTAGAAAATTAAAAACTAATGACCTATAAATAAAAGATGTCCTCCAACTGTGGGCTCATGGGAACGGTCCCAAGAATGCTGGCAACATTGCCCCTTTGGATTGCCAAACTAATACGCTGGCAGAGGTAGCTGCCAGCCTTCTTGTCACCGGAGGCCTCGATATGGCGAGCACTTAACTCTTTAACTAGATGCTTTGCCTCCGGCCCCCATGGACCCATTGTTTCCACCGCAAACGGAACAAATAAATAATTTCGACCTAGGTTTGCGTATTTGTGCCGTTTGCGATTTTCAGCGCTTACCGCAGCAGCCCCCACATGAAGTGAAGTGGCGCGAACATGCGAGGGAGCCACGGTGTCAGCACAGGTTGCATCCCACACCAACGGCCTGCCAAGCTTCCAGGGCCCAATGGTCATTCCATCAGGTCTCTTGCCATCACTGCGAGAGATACCAGCTGGTTCTAAGACAGCCGGTAAACCAATGGTGGCAAAAGCACTGCGGATGATGCTGTTTAGCGTCGAGTGACGCATCATACGGCCAGCACTACGAGCGCAAGAGAGGCCGTGGTGGCCAAACTCGTCAACAGCCTCCCCACACACACAGCGGTGAGGGTGGACTATTCTGGCGCCTAAACGGAGGCAGACCGCTAGAGTAAGAGACGGCCCGTCCAACAAGGTACCGACATTGGCAGATGGCAATGCCTGGAGCCAGTGGCCTGACTCTCTCTCGGAAACGGCAGTGAGACGAGCGAGTTCGGCCGTGTCAGCCGATGTGGATATAAGCCCTTCCAAAACTTGTTTGCATAACGGCTCGTCCCATTGCTTCTGCGATTGTGGTAATAAAGGTAAGCTAGAATTTTGACAGGCGGATAACCAAGCGTTACTAGCATCTGCCTTGCCCGACAACTCTACGGAACCCAAAGAAGGGTTGATAATCTTCCTGTAAAGATTGTGCGTGCTATGGGCAGAAGACAAAAACGCTGGCAGGGCCACACTGGATAAATTCCTAATTCCTAGACCTCCGAAACATACAGGAAGCGAAGCCTGTAACCAAACGCGGTCGTTCATAGAGCAATTTAAAACTTTAATAAGAGTTTCTCTTAACAAATTATCTATATTGGATAACATTGCTGGAAAAAGCCAAAGTTGGGAGCAACGTAGAACATAAGTAAATTTAGGAACAAAAAGACAAAAACGAATAATAAACAAAGCCATGTGTGGATTAATTTGGAATAACCGGTCTGCAGTAGAATTGAATTTAGTGATCGCATCGTTTATAAAAGCAGGGATGACAGCATCGAGAAGCGGTGCGCCTAATAAAAATAATGAATCATCGCTAAGAATTTTGATGTTGGGAGCCAGGCGACTGAAGTCAGTTACTATTTGTGCTCTACGGTCCGAGGCCACGGAATTCGAAATATATAATTCACATTTAGAAAAATTTTTATCAAAGTTTGTAGGTCCTCGAGAACTAAACCAGAGTTTCCCCCTAAAGTGCCGTCATCGAGATACCAGACATTAAATTTAGAATTTAGATTCGAAATTATTTGGTGTATAGCTAAAGAAAAAATAGCAGGACCCAGAGGGTCACCCTGCTGGCAACCAACGGCAGAATGTAAAAGATTGTTACGGTAAATCAAATTTGTTGGTTCACCGTAACATTGCCATAAATATTTATATAAAATGGGAATTTCCTCTTTCACTTTCGCCAGCAGAGCACCCCTGTCTACGGAGTTGAAGGCGTTCTTCACATCCACCTTCAACAGCACTTCACCACCATCATTCAGCAAGAAGGTGCGAGCTGAGTGAACTGCAGCCTCACTGCCTCCCTTCGAGCCAAACCCGAGCTGAATTGGCTGAAATTTAGAAGAAAGGTCAGACAGGATGTGCTTGACACAAATTTTGGCAACAATGCGCCGGATGGTACACCCTACGGCATTTGGCCTTATGCCGCCATCTTTCTTTTTTAATGCACAAAGGTTAGCGCCGTAGAGTATACCAGTAATGTTCTGTGGAACATTTCCGGCAAGCATGACATTGCAAAGCTGGGTAATTTTGGAAAGAAGAATTCTGCCGGCGTCTCCAGAGGTACCAGAAACCAAATCTTTAAAGTGCTGCGGCGATAGACCATCGAGACCACCGGCAGAGCCATTTTTAAAAGAAAGAATGGATTTGAATACTTCGTCTTCGTTGGTCGAAGGCGAAGCATCCGTAGACTCGGGTGGATCGGGGAGACGAAGTGTTGCTGCAGGAGGTGGGTGCTTAGAGAGTAGAGAGGCCACTGTCTCCTGAGAGTCAGGAGCAATGATATCACTAGAAAAAATCAACTGAGTGGCACCTTTTAAATCACCTAAGTTGATTTTTTCTTCAACCTTGCTAACATTAAATGACGCGAATGGAGATTTTTTATAACTAATGGGTGAACTATTCAAAATTGGTATGGGATTGGAGCAATTGTTTTTAATTTTTTGGGTCAATGTTAAATTTGAATTTTCATCTTTGCGTATATGCAGGATACGATACGCAAAAGTTAAAAATTGTTCCCAACTATGCGATGAATTTTCGCTGATGACACTACTAATGGTTGTTGCGAGTGAATGAGCTACAGAGGTACGAGCTCCTCTCGGAATGCGTTTAATAATGGGTGTATTTTTCTTTAATTTACCTAATATTTGCCAAAATTGTAGGTCTTGTCCAGTAGGAGGGTTAAATGAACTCTGTGAAATGGGTGAATGTGTGATGGGTTGGATAGCTCGAGAGGTTTGACCAGGTCTATGAACTTTACCTATATGAATATTCAAACCTCTCTTGCCTCTGAAAAATTTTTGATGAGAACAGAGCTCGCACCTCACAAATTGCCCATTGCCGGTATCTTGTGCTGAATTGGAGGAATGTTGGGACATCTCACAAATAAATACATTAAAATTATAAAACACCAAAAATAATAATAAACCTTATCTTGATTTTATTGAAGAAGATGATGCTGATACATTAATTCTCAATAAGGCATTTCCGTCAGAAGATACAAGGTGTGCGTTCAGTGATAACGAGTCAACCGATGATTCGGCATCAAGCAGGACAAAAAAATTAGGAACAAGAAAAAGCGAGGCAAGAAACTGAAAAAATAAAGACCAGGAAATGAACACAAAACAAACGAATGAGTTAGAAGAACATAATACATAAAGGCAATTACAATAAGAAGAAAACACCTTAACACCAAAGAAATTTATCAAAAAAGAAAATAAAATTAAAAAAACTCACTTCACTCCAGTCAGACTTACACTACTGAAAAAGGAGGTGAAGTTGCATCTAAATGTATGAAAACTAACCCCTGCAAAGAAGTTATTTGTAAACGAAACTGTGGCGACGTTCCAAATACAAGACGTCTGTTGACGTAGACAAAATATCAATGTAGGTAGACAAACGTTAAAATGTAAAAACAGAAAGACAGAAAGTTAGTAAGTAAAGTAAGTAAGTATTCATGCTTCGGACAAAACAAAAACAAAACTATGTTGAGCATGTTGAGATATGTTTTGACCATTACTGCCAATTTGGAGACAATCCAAATTTAA
The DNA here is from genome assembly GCA_947562085.1 of Eudonia lacustrata. Lineage (NCBI taxonomy): Eukaryota > Metazoa > Arthropoda > Insecta > Lepidoptera > Crambidae > Eudonia > Eudonia lacustrata. Next base: position 21,724,969 of record OX387314.1, read on the forward strand.
AGGGCAAAGACTTTTGGGATTTGACGAGGTTTTAAGCAAGACTTTTAAAAAATCAAAAAATTTAAATTTCAAAGTTATGCATTGCATTGCAACATTTAAAAAGACGAACCCCGATTTTATGTTTATAAAAAATTCTATGCTCTCAGATGCTGAAACTACTTCAGTGCCCTTATGTAGTTTGAACAATACTAAACCAAAGCTTAATTTGTATACAACTACCCCTATTTTGTTAAAGACATTGACTTGCTTGAGAATGTGCTGTAAAGGTTACAAAAATTCCAAGACAACATAAGAAAATGCAGTATAAGGAAAGGTTATAAAGTTCCTAAAAACTACCAGCCTAAAGGATAGAAGAGAACGGGGAGATATGATAGAAACCTTTAAAATCCTTACTGGTCACTATGACATACAGAGATTTGAAGGGATGTTGACCAACACAAAAAATCCGCATTTGAGAGGACACAGTCGTAAACTCACTAAAATAATTTCCCACAACAACCCACATAAGCATTTTTTGAGCAACAGAGTGGTTGATGCCTGGAATATACTTAGAAATTTTAACAACACAAAGTGTCAACCAGTTTTAGAATAAACTAGACCTATACCACAACAAAATGAAATAAGAAACAAATAATTTTAGTTTACATTGTATACAGGCAACTATCAGTTGTTCCAACTACCTGCCTGAATTACCTATAATAATAATAATAACTGAACTCCCTATTTCAATTCAAAAGTTTAACGACCTCAAGAAGTTAGTTGTCAACAAATCATTCCTAAATGTTACTCTCATGAATATTTGCAATTAAAACACGACTAAAAAAATCAAAGATACTCTGGGTGAAATTGATGAAGAAGAGAAGGTATATGTCTGATTGAAGAAGAGAAAGTATAGCAGACTGATTGTTGAAACTAATGAAAAAAGCAGACCTTTTTTTGTCATTACATTCTTTAAATTACAATTACAGCATTAAGTAAAAGATACAGTATTTTATTTTTATAACATCTGTAATTCTGACTGTATTTAAAACATTTTAATTACAGTAACTAATTAAATTAAAACATACATACAGCAAAAGATCATGTTTCGGGTAGTTCATATTTGAAATAAAGCATATCCGTAGCATTTAAACTTGTATCTATTTTAATTTGTCATACATTACACCTTACAGATACAGCATTTCCGCTGCTCGATATTGAAACATAAATTGCTGTAACTAGTAAAAAATCCATGGAGTAGTAACTTTAAGACATTTCAATCAACTGTATCAAATAACGTTTATAATAATAGAAATATGTTCCAAATTTCAACTTTCTATCTTTATTAATTTACGAGTTATGATTTTTTGAAATAGTTTTTTGGCTCTGGTGTAAAATCGTTTTTTTTGAGATACGACAAAATCGCTTTCTGCCGTCAATATATACAAAACAGTTCAATTGTCATTAAAACATTTTAATAAAGAAAAACTGTCGGATTTCTATTTGATTGCCCGTCCGGGTTTAAACCCGCGACTTATGGCATTTAACAATAAATGCCAGAAGGCGCGCGTTTAAACCCGGACCGGTTCGTCCGAACTTACAAAAGTTCGGTACATTGAAGTGTTGAAGTGTTTGTATGAAAACATCATATTAATCATCATAATGATGATTAGTGTTTTTCAATATGTAGTTTTTTTTACTTGTTCGCAATAATATTTGTCATTCACACAACGTTTAGATTGACACTTATTATTAGAGTAACGAACAATTTACGTTTCAGATCGTCTCACGACCAAGTCATTTCTGACGTGGAACTACAGACCAACAACATTATAAACGACGCTCAAGAATATTGGGTAAACAAAGTTATTTTAGTAAACAGTATGAAATTCAACTTTACGTACTTACGAAGGCAAAGTAAAGTAAATGGCCTATATTATACTGAAGGATGCGTACCGGCGTGTTCTGATCTGGCATTATGACCTAACGTAGATGGTCTTTTGTGCTTGCGTAAGGATGTCTGACACCTAACTTGTGTGGCTCACCTTGGCGTGGCCACCATCACCAACTGGAAATCTGACTTTATAGATAATTTGTCGATAATTTGTCAGAATTTGTCGTGAAATCTCAGAATTTGTCGGTCCACCGTTCAAAAGTTATAAGGGGTTCAAGGTGGCCCAGCCAGGATAAGCGCTGATCTTGGCGTGGCCACCTTTTTTTCTCTGAAACCGAAGATCTGATTACACCAATAATTTGTCGATAATTTGTCGGAATTTGTCGTGAAATCTCAGAATTTGTCGGTCCACAGTTCAAAAATTATAAGGGGTTCAAGGTGGCCCCGCCAGGATGAGCGCTCATCCTGGCGTGGCCACCTTGTATCTCTGAAACTACGGATTGTAACGAAGATCTGATTACATCAATAATTTGTGGATAATTTTGTCGGAATTTGTCGACAAACGTCAGAATTTTTCGGTGCTTCTATGAAAAGTAATATCAACTTCTTTTTCCCATACAACAACAACATGTACAGTCGCGTTCATAAGCATTTAATGGTAACGTGAATTAATGAACGAATTAAATGGTGAATAAAGATCGGAACTTTGATATGTGTGTACGTAGGTATGTCCGACTCTTTATCGGATGCACATAATCAATGCATGACGTTAATTTATTGCTTATTATATTATATTATATTATTTATAGATTATTGTACAGCCGTTTTAAAAATGTGTTGTCATCTTGTTGTTTCTTGTATTATAGGGTGACATTTTAATTTGGTTTGGTATCATTCAATCAGCTGGATAAGTTTTATTCAACTGTTGAAAAATCAGTCCATAACTATTGTCCTTAGAGGGTTAGTCAGAGACTAGGCAGTTAGCACCGCTAAAGCTAGTCAGTACTAGCTTTCGCGGTGCTAACTTGGCAGTGCCACAGTCCGTGTTTCACCAAATTACTACTGCACCTGTGCTCGCGTGATAGGTGATGAGCCTGTCGCCGCTATAAGCAGTTGGATGTATGTATGTGCAGTTCTCAGTCCGTTAGTCGCCTTTTACGACATCCAAGTCAAGGAATGGTGTGACAGTAATCTTAAAAGGAGCCGCCACCACACGACTCACAAGCAATTACAAAAAAAAATAATAGATAGGTATTTCTAATTAGGTACCATTTTCCAATTAAGCACCAATGTCGATTAATTGCATTTGTAAGAAGTTTCTTTAAAACATCTTCTCTAAGTAAAAAGTACTTACTTGCTTTTTATCTACCTAAGTAGGTATCGCGCACAATATACCACTAATAAAACTACAAACCAAGTTCAAATACTACTAAATACACCACTGCGAACTGAAGCAGTTCTCTAACCCGCTATTTGTACTTATCCCGATCCGTGCCAAACAATAACAAACATCGCCGTTGATCATTCTGTTTTAGATCATAAAGGTTATTTTGGTATTGAAAATAATGAAACTACTTTTCAGCGCCATCTGTTATCTCTTTGAAAGACTACAAGTGCAGCGAACGCAGTAAAAAACATGTGACAGTTTCAAAAAAGTAGATCGTAATGTCAGCACATCAAATATCACAATTGTAAACAGAGTAAGTGGTACTTACTGCGTTCATAAATATGCGGCGGAATGTTTTGCCTGCTTTTTGTGTAGGTATAAGGTATTGTGAACCTTGTAGCGTATGAAATGTCGTTCAGACTAATGTAAACATGTCGTTCTATCTTCTATCTTTTTACTAAAGTACTTATCTATTTTTCTTAACGATAAATAAAAACATAGGTTCAGTCAATAAACTATGACACTATTAAAAATATTGTGCGAATTTGAATGAGTAACTATGTAGGTACATTGGTGTTATCTGTCACATTATGTAACGCAATAATTAAAGAAATAAAAATAAAAATATAATAAACCTAGTTTAATAAATTACAACTCAGTTTAGAATCCAATAGTTTATTTCCAAACAACTAACACTTATAAAACACTTCTCGCCGTAACACATAGCATCTATATAAAATGTTATAACAATGGCTGGCAGCTAGAGACAACCGCTCAGTCCGAGAGCTCGATACAGAATAATCTCCGATCATGATACCACTTCCCACCTTAACAATTTTCCTTTACAAATGAGTGGAGGTCTCTGATTGGTTGTCGTGCTCGCTTGTGATTGGCGGTTGTTTGCCGACCAATCACGACCGAGCATCTGTGTTGCCACTTAAAAATAATGTTAACACTTTGTGAAAATCAAAACAACAACTCTCTTTCTAATTTAAGTAATTCATGTAGTGAAAATAGTCACACAAACATTAGTAAAATTCATACAAAAATCGATAAAACAACTTTTAACTAAATTAACTAATTTAAATTGATAAAATCATCACACTAGGTACCTAACTATGGTCTTACTAATTACTTAATATTATAAAATTTGCGAATGTTTGGATGTTTGTTACTAAATCACGTTTTACTCGCGTGGTTCCCGTTCCCGTATGAATGCCGAGAGAAAAGTATCCTATGTCCTATTCTGGGTCCTAACCTATTGTAACAAGTTTCATCCCGATCCGTCTAGTGGTTGAAGCATGATTGAGTAACAAACATCCAAACTTCACATTAATAATATTAGTAAGATTTCGTTCAATTTTCATCCATATATGTATCCGATTCACTCTCATATACCTACTTACTTGCACTCTTTATACCTTTCAAGTCGTTTATTCACAATATCAATAAGCTTCATATACGCGATTGTACATTTACTATGGAAAAAAAAGAAGTTGATATAACTTTTCATAGAAGCATCGACGAATTCTGGCGTTTGTCAACAAATTCCGACAAATTATCCACAAATTATTGGTGTAATCAGATCTTCGTTACAACCCGTAGTTTCAGAGATACAAGGTGGCCACACCAGGATGAGCGCTCATCCTGGCGGGGCCACCTTGAACCCCTTATAACTTTTGAACTGTGGACCGACAAATTCTGAGATTTCACGACAAATTCCGACAAATTATCGACAAATTATTGGTGTAATCAGATCTTCGGTTTCAGAGAAAAAAGGTGGCCACGCCAAGATCAGCGCTTATCCTGGCTGGGCCACCTTGAACCCCTTATAACTTTTGAACGGTGGACCGACAATTTCTGAGATTTCACGACAAATTCCGACAAATTATCTATAAAGTCAGATTTACAGTTGGTGATGGTGGCCACGCCAAGATGAGCGACACTTTATAACCGTCGCTGTGTCGCTTTATAACCGTAAGGTTATACCGCGACACGCTTATCACCGCTGAGCCACGATATTTTCTCCAATGGATGCCATTTTAGACGAACACAATGCTTTTGGGTTTGAGTTTAACCGTTAGACATTTTTTTCATGTTAATTCATTTAGGCCCGATTTTTCAATCCTCAGATAAGTTTTATCCTTAGATGCTTTAAGGTTTTATCCTACGTATAATATTGTCATTGTGACATATTTTATAAAATTATTTAATGAGTAAATTTTAACTGACGAATGAAAAATCAGGTAACAAAAGATTTAAATTTCATTTTATTTTCTGTAGTAAATGGTTAATGTTCATTATGATCTTGCTCTTATGACTTAAGCAAATAAAAAAAAATAAAAAAAAAAAATTAAATAAACGTTATTTTCTTTTGTAGGTGTACAATGATGGGCCCGTGATGTTGAAAAACGTCAGTGCATCAATTGCCATTGACAAAAAGCCATTCGTAACGTCTTACAGGGTAAGTCATTATAGAAGCGAAAATTCTTTTCTTTCTTTTATAAAATCATTTATTCAGTTTAGGCTACAAACTGAATAAATAATTTTACATAAAAAGATCGATCAGGAATTGGAGTATCGCTTCTATATACCTACATGTGTATTGAAAATTCAATAAACTTTTTATTAGGCTGCTTTTCCACTAGAGCTGTTCGAGATAGCTAAGAGGTTCGTTGTGCAGCGCTTAGAAAAGGAAGCCTATTGGTGGATTTTTCCTCGCGTACCGTTTAGCTACCAAGCACAGCTCTAGAGAAAAGCCAACTAACAACTCCATGTGTCGACCTCACTATGAGTTATCGATTGGTGATCCTAGTTTGGATAAGTTATTCTCATCTGATGTTAGGTGATGATAAGGCTGAAGATGGAAGCGCTAGGAATTCCCCGTCTTTGACTGTCTCCTCAATGCGGGGAAATAGGGTGGCATACTTCTTCCTTTTCCCACTACGCCTGCTTCAGATCAGGTCAGCATAGATAGATTCCTCGCGGACCCTCGCGGCCTCCTGTGTGAAATACCTCTTTACAGAAGTAGGCCACGGCCACCCACGACCTCTCGCTGTCCAGCATGGATTCAATCATGCTGGACAAGGAGTTGTCACGCCCAACAGAGTGTGCTGTTGCGCAGCCCAATCCCCACACACCGCTAGGGTGTGATCCTCCGTACCACGTTGCGGTCGGTCCTCTCGTGACGATTTTGTGCAAGTACCATTCCTCGGACAGGATTCTTGCCCGGACAGCACTTGAACAAGCAGGTGAGGACACCGTGCTTTGCTTGTGCGAGTCCTTTAGGACTGGCGGAGCTTCTTTAGCGCGTAACTAGAATATGAGCCCTATTGCAAATAATCATCACATAAAAAAATAAATTTTGAATCACTCACTGATTGACTCTTCAACGCCAAGCCCTTAGACCTAAAACCTGAAAATATGCACAGAAATTCCTTTTATGAGGAAATACGCAAACCTTGGTCGAAATTATTTATTTCTTCCATTTGCGGTGGAGACATTGAGTCCATGGGGGACGAAGGCAAGACAGCTTGTCAAAGAGATAAGTGGTCGCCTTGTTGAAGCCTCCGGTGAGAAGAAAGCTGGCAGCTACTTCTGCCAATGTATTATCCTAGTAATCCAAAAAGTTAACGTTGCCAGTATCTTGAGAGAGTTCCCATGAGCCCACAGTTGGAGGACATTTTTTTATTTATTGTTTTTTTTGTATACATATATAAGGTAATGTTTTATTTTAGAGAATTGTAAATAATGTATGTCAATATACAAATTAGCATACACATTTATGTACATATATTGCTTTCCTTTTCAGGTATCTTCACAAAAATGTAGGTTGTCGGGAAGCTCAGCTCACAGCATGATATTCCACTGTATTTTTGACCTGCCTCCTCGATCCTTCTTGATGTTCATAGTATCCAGCGTTATATCGAAGGATAAAATAAGTGCGTTTATCGTAATCTTCTTTAGCTTAAGAGGCTGTAACCTGGATTCTATTGGTCCTTACCTATGAAATTGACGTTTTGTATGAAGATTTTTTATAAAAATATATTTTGCATACTAACGTTTTTTTAATTTTCTTAGCATCTAGTTAACACTATAAAAATTGTAGAGTAGTGTGTTTGTTTCACTAGCTAAATATAGCAGATATTAAAAAGAAAAAAAATCAAGACCAATTGACCAAGGTCAATTCCGCGAACAAAAAAAGGAAGTCAATTAAAAAAAAATTGGGTGACACAAAATGAATAATCATTGTTATTACTGAAGCTTAAGTAACATAGTCCTAATTAAAGGTGTATAATAATATTAGCAACCGGTATTGACGTTTAGAAGGAATACACCTATTAATAAGTGAGAAAAAAACGTCAATTTCATAGGTAAGGACATGTTACTAACTAATTGAACTGTAATCGATGGCAGTGGCGCGGGGAGCAAGACGTTTTAGACCACGCTGCCATGCACTTTTGTTCGTTAATCGCTCGCTTGCGGCGCTATCAGAGCGTTCTACGTTCCGTTATACGAAATACGTGTTTTAGTAGCGATTTGTAAATTGTTGCGATTGCGACTGTCACTTAAGGCGACGCATCGCTAAACAATTAATCTAATTCGGAACGTTTGCGCCCCGTACCATAAGAAAACTGTTTTTTTTCTTTCCAATTAAAACTACAAATAAGTTTTAATAAATGAACAAGCATATTGAAATGTGTGTTAAGACTAATCTACTATGAAAATTTATGCTTAAATCGGTCTGGTTTGTCTGTAAAATGCAAATCTATGTTTTAAAAGAGGTTACTGTGATATTTTTTTCTGTTATAAAAGTTAACAAATCGTGTTTCTGCAACTAGCAAAATGAAGCCAATTAAATGAAAAATCATGTCAACAAATATCACTTTCATATGTTTTGTAATTGTTGGGAAAAATCAAGATCCCTGCCACGTAAATTTCCAATGCGTCGCTTTGTGTTGAATCGCCGCTCCATTTCACCATTTCTGTTTTTTTTTTCTATTTGTTTTTCGTAATTATAACTATTTTGACCTAGTTGGCCAATCAAGTCGATTTTCTTCTTACTGGCGTCTTTAATGGTACGTAGTATGTTGTTTGTGTTTATTGATTACAGTGGACAGTTGGGTAGACAAGAAACTGGAAGTATCGTCAACATTTATATTAAACATTGCTGCAAAAATTAACCGGAAAGAAAAAAGGTACTGAATTTTTATTTGTCATGATCTTGAGTCCTTGAGATGTTGGTCATTTCACGGATGACTGCAAATAGTGAAATATTAACCCATAAGTGCAAGTGGTCAAATATCTTGGTATACAATTTATACAATGATATTTACACAATAAAATGAATTTCTGCTATTTCGGCGTAATTGCAAACTCGGACTCTTTAAATATTCAGTATCTTCTGATACTTATTATCAAGATCAGGGGCCCGACTGCCTAACCGATCGCATTGACTTCGTGTGTGGTTTATGACGTCATCTTGTCGTTTTGTGCCGCCTATGAAAGCAATATCGAAAGCTATAGCCATTAGCTTAAAAAAAAAATTAAGAAAAAAAACATAAAGATAAATAATCATCATCTCAGCCAAAAGACGTCCACTGCTGGACAAAGGCCTCCCCCAAGATGGGGGGTATTTGCCATAATCGCCACGCTTGGCAGGCGGGTTGAATAATTAATAATAATTTACATTTTAAAAACATGAAGACCAAAGTGCCCAACCGTAAGGATTACTAAAGTAGCATACGGTACCTATTTAAGTTCTTTCCGAGATTTCGAGTGTATGTATGTATGTATGTATGTATGTATGTATGTATGTATGTATGTATGTATGTATGTATGTATGTATGTATGTATGTATGTATGTATGTATGTATGTATGTATGTATGTATGTATGTATGTATGTATGTATTTATGTATTTATGTATGTATGTATGTATGTAATCTATTTCTTTGGCACGTCCTACAGCCCAAACGGCATGGTGGAATTTAACTGATAATTGAAATATTTAAGCTACCAAGCTTAAATATTTAGAAATTATAAAAAAATATTACCAAATTTAAATATTGTTTTTCAATTAAAAAATGTTCTAAAATGTTGATTTTATATTATACATACACTTTATTTAAAAATATGTTTTAATGTTATCCTTCAGGTTGGCAACAGTGTTCACATGGCAAAAAGAACGTTCTCTGGGACAAAACCAGAAATTGATTATCTTCTTGGCTATTCTTGGAGCTGTTATTGCCTTAGCTGTTTTCATATTCGTTCTTCATAAGGTAATACTTTTATTGAGAGAAACACGTATTAATGATGAGCAAACTTCTCAAATTACAAAAAAAAACACACACATTAATACCGATTCGAGTTTTAGTAAGGTCATTGTGATAGTGTGATGAACATGAGAAACGATTTCATCGATGTTAAAATGTGTATTATTTATTTCTTAATTTTTCATCCGCAGCTAGCGCCATAAACAAAGCATATCATAAGCACCTTTCGCAAAGGCCGGTCATCGGATAGGTGACCAAAAGTTTATTTTTTAACTTTTTATTACCTACAGGTGAGCACTTGGCCTTCACGCACCTGATGTTAAGTGACGATAAAGCTGAAGCTCACTTCACCGAGAAACCTTAACTGCTGAGGCACTGGCTATCTTATCTCTATTTGCCAGAGCCCAACAATGCTAATAACATTGATGTTATGGCAACATATTTAGACAAGATGGTGGTAGCTAGCCAGGTGGACAAATAAATAAAAAAAATCCGTGCTTCAAAAGGCACGTAAAGCCGTGGTGGTTTACGCTCCCTCTATCCATCCGGATCGGGAGAACGGGCCGTAAACCACCACCCTAACCATCCATAGGGAAGGCTCGTGCACCAGCAGTGGGGACATAAAATTAACTGGCGATGGTGATGACGATGGACTCTTAAAAATCTCATATACAAATCATGCAGATTAAAGAGAGAGAGAGAGAGAGAGAGAGAGAGAGAGAGAAACATTTCTTGACCACACACACACATACATAAAACATAAACAAACACACAAAATACATAACACATTTGAAAAATTCGCTATTGTATTATTGAATATTTTTATTACAATTAAAATGTCTTTGAATAATGTTTTTACCGAAAATAAGACATGGAAATGGCTGAATAGCTGCAAGGCTGTTCACTTCAAAAATGTAAGTGGCAATCACCATGTTCCAGATGGAGTTTTTCAAGAGGAAAGAGAAAACAAAGCTAGAGGAAAAGAAAGAAGATTACAAACGGAAGCAGAGTGTCGTAAGTGCTCTCATCTTATGCTTTGTCTTACTTAGTAGAGCGGTGTTTAATTTTATGCAATTTACATTAATTAAGACCGTGCGTTGCATTAAGATTTTTTTAAATACAACGTAATATAACAAACAATTATCATATTTGGTTGATATAATTTAGGTTGTTCTTCTAGAGGCGACTTCTATGGTATCTCATTACTAGGTTTGGTTTCCAAAGAGCCAAGACATGCTGCTTCGAGACTTTATAAAATAAGTTTAAATTCAAGTTTATTGAAACGCAGTTTTATAAATTAAAACATTAATGAATTTAAAATCAAATTCAAATAACAATCACAGATACATTGTTTTGACTTAGATAAGACTTAAATAATAAAAAAAATAAAAAAAATGTTTTCTTATAATTGTAAATCAGTGAGATCCTTGAGAGGCTTTTCTTTCCAATAGTGGACGCCTTTTGGCCGGGATGATAAGATTGTGAGATCTATCAAAGTAATATTTAGTACTAATAATTATTATCAATTAGTATTTCTCCTTAAATAAGGTAAAAAAAGCGCTTTAATAGATCAGTGCATTGACAGCTGTTTGACAATCTATTTCTGATTTTGGTATATGCGGCTCCGGGCAAGGTGACCAATCTTGTTTTATAAAGATTTCGGTTCTATTGTTTTCAAAGCTCTGAGCCTTCGATAAGCGTGGACACGTGAACTTATAGTATCGATGTCTCGTCTCGAGTCTGGAGCTAGAAGTCCCGGATACAAAAACTCGGAAAAAGTCCCAAAACCAAACCCTAACAAACACTACTCATGACTAATTTACCTAAAGTTGGCGTTAAAAAGCGGTGTGGTTCAAACCACTAAAATGTCATTGTTTTTCGGGTCGTTTCTTCTCGTCAACTTTAGGGAAATTAGCTCTTAGCTCTACCAATTCTCATGACGGTGACGATTGTCACAAATCCTTATAAGATCACTTCTGACAATATACATAAAACGCAAGTGATGAAGCCACCAGCAAAACAAGAACACTGATTGTAGTAAAAAAACACAGGCACATTTGTTAGGGATATAAATTTTTTATTCACGACGAATTAGCTCATAACATCCAGCGTACTCATAGTTTACAGGAAAAAGTGGCACAAGTAAAAAATAAAAAAATATTTTAAAAATCACATTCAGGAAACAAGAACACAGCTGACAGGACAGTAGGGATGGGTATTCAATATTTAGAAATGACTTCAAGAAGGGTCGGAGTATTTGATTTTCTCTATCAACTTAGCCACTCCAATTTGGAAGCTTAATTGCTCTCTGGGTGTCATGGCTTTCACTTGCGGTGCTAAGCTCAGGAGATACAATTCCGAATGATCCCTGTTTATTTCAGCTTCTTCTAGTCTGTTCTTCCTGTCATTAAGATTGTCGATCATACATTGGTATAAATCCGACAAATCCCGTTTATTGTTCTGTTGGTTCGAAGTAGTTGGAGGTGTGTATTTAGCTTCCATTGGTTCTATCTTTGGAAATACTGCGTTTTGCTGTTGGTCATTGTTATTAACTAAACATTCTGCAGCGGCAAATGGGTTATTAGAAAAGTAATTAAAAAAATCATCAGGAGCTCTGATCTTTATAAAAGGCCTTAAAAATTGAAGGTACGGCGACAGATAGTAATCCTTTACAGCGATGTTACCACTCTTGGCTTTGATGTTTAAGCTGCGTGTGTAATTGCACCGTATAGATTTCCATTTGCTCTTGCAGTAGAAGCCTGAAAAAGAAATTTGCACTTCAGTATTTTTTTTAATAAAACCTAATTGATAGAAATGTGCTGTTAGCTCATTTATTATGGTTTTGTTAACCCCTCCAGAAAGATATGTTTAGTAGGTCCATTAAGATTTAACTGAAGAAAAACTGCATTTCCTATAAAACAATACCATAAGAAAATTCAAGAATTCAAGACAACAAAAAAACAAGAGAAAACGAGACAAAAGTATTTCGTTCACAGTCTTCCGCGATTTAACGATGTGACATCCGTTAATATGCAGATTAACTAGGTAAACTGAAAATATCTGCTACTTTAAGTCAAAGGAGATGTTCCATTTTTGTATGGAGGCTGGGCCCCCTAATTCTTGCAGTGATGAAATTATATTTTATGAAAAGAGCACAAAATAAGGAACCTTTCCATGTATTAATATACTAGCTGTGCTCGCGACTTCGTCCGCGTGGAATAGTGACTTTCGGCAGCATTTTTAATTTTTTAGGCTCTTTTCCCGTTTTTGCAACATTTTTCACTGATGCTTCGCTCCTATTGGTCGCAGCGTGATGTTATATAGCCTAAAGCCTTCCTCGATAAATGGACTATCCAACACAAAAAGAATTATTCAATTCGAACCAGTAGTTCCTGAGATTAGCGCGTTCAAACAAACAAACAAACAAACAAACTCTTCAGCTTTATAATATTAGTATAGATTTTTTAAACATACCCAAACATTGATAACATAATATAAAAGGTCAGATAATAAAAATTCATAAGATGCAACCCTAAACTTTTTCTACCTTGGCAACTTTGCTTTTCTAATGTAATATTGTATGTATTTAAAAATATAACTTATTTTTAAAATTAGTAATGCAATGGTACTATCTATTACAGCCAGCAACCGCATGGTTCCATTTTCAGAAAATTGCATTGAAACCTTAAAATACTTTTTAGAATGTATAAATAAGTTCAGCAATATACAATAAACACTTAAAACTTTCATTATAACCCAAAAATAATAAGAAAAGCTTGATGAAGAAAACAAGATTTCAAGTTTTTAAATATTTTTTAAATTATGTTGGGGCCTTTTTATATTTTTTTTCTTTTTGGAAACATCATCTCAGAAGGCAGATCTATCAGAAAAGCATCACTTCAAAACTGTAATAAAATAAGGGCCCAAAAACGAACATCTCCTTTCACACTTTAACGGATCGTACCCGGCAATTTGCAGATTAAATACTTAGGTATTGTGCATATACGTATTCCGTATTCTAACGGTAATATAAATAGCTTAAACGATTAGAAACAAGGCTTGTTTGTATTTAACGACGCATTAGTCGCCAAGATGAATTCGCTAAAGCGAAAATCATTGGACGTATTCCGTTTTTATCTAGATGGCATGGGTATTATTCAATACTTACTTATTAGTTATATTTAAGACAAGTAGGTACAATTGTATGGTGCAAACAATTTACAACAAATTCCGGAAATGCTGAACGGAGCGGGGCAGCGCAGCGGCGCGGAGCGGGGTGGAGCAGAGTTAAAACAAAGGGATTCTATTGGTTGATTTCCACATAGCTTTGCTCCGCTCAGCTTCGCCAACCTCAGCTCCGCCTCAATGAAGTGCCTTAAGGCTCATTAAAAAGAAGAAATTTGTGTGGTTATTTAGTTCAATCGATAAGGTGTCGTGACGTGTTTTTCCCTTATTGACAATAATAAACAGATCAGTAATTTCACTAATTCATTTCCCTCCGTAGCTTGAATTTTAATTTGTTTTGTGTATCCTATGTATATATGTATGTATGTATGTATGTATGTATGTATGTATGTATGTATGTATGTATGTATGTATGTATGTATGTATGTATGTATGTATGTATGTATGTATGTATGTATGTATGTATGTATGTATGTATGTATGTATGTATGTATGTATGTATGTATGTATGTATGTATGTATGTAGATAGATAGATAGATAGATAATACTTTTATTGCAACACTATAAAACATAATCATGAACAGAAAAAAAATTAAATTACAAAGTTACAATTTGGCGGTCTTATCGCTATGTATGTATGTATGTATGTATGTATTTAACTAAGATCAACTATTTACAACGGCTTCTGTATACTCTCAAGCCGTTGTGTACTACCACTAATAAACAATATACTTGACATCTTGTTTTGCGGAGTGAGACGCCAAATGTGCTTAATGTTGGTTGTATCTCTGCAACCAATTTATTAGCAGACGTGTAGCTTATTTACCCCTGTCGATTACAAACTTGCCCTCAAAATAGCCCGGGTAAGTGCCACCTTTCATTATTCACAATTGAGTCGTATATAATTAATACGCGTAACGTCGAGTTTCGCTTGCACTTACCTGTCTCTCCGAACTTGAGCCCGATGTTGAACCAAACGCCATCTGTGTGTCGCCTGTCGCTGTAATCTTGGTGATGGTGGTCGTAGAGGCAGATATTCTGCTCGACCTCTTTGATGATGGCGATGTGAAACTGGACAGAATCCTTCATAGTGAAGTGCAGCGGGCGGGCAGTGTCGATGACGCAGCGAGGCGACTGCGTCCTCCCGTCGCAAATGCATCGTCGCGCCTGTGTGCGCCTGTCTAGGGTCGGGACTTAAGCTGTATCGGGACTTCTGTCTGACTACGAGGGCCTGTTTAGTGCGTATAATGGGTAGCTGTGTCAGTTATAAGAGTTATTTTACATACAAGAGTCTAAAGTAAGAAATTTAAATTCTCTTAAAATCAGTTGAACAAACGTTTTTAAATGTTTTCTTTTAAGCATCTCTGTATTTCGATTAAACATAAAAAATTTAATTAAATTGACTTATTTTAAGATTCAGGATTTCTGTTTAGTGCTTTTAATGGCAAGCTGTGTCACCTTATCGTAGATATTCTTAGCTATAGCTTCTTTACATTCGGCGTTGTAATATTTGCGCGAGCTTGTTTATTTTAAGATTTAGATGGGATCGAAGCGCCACCTAGTTATAATAACTAGTGGTCGCCCAGTGGTCGAAATTCGACCGTAATTTAAAAAATAAATAAAAAGAATGTGCGTTTGGATTGGCATTGACAGATTTCGGTCGCTCCTCTTCCATTTTTGAAACTTTTTAAAAGAGTATTTATGCGTGTGTGTCTCAAACATGGTAGTGTGTGTTATGTTTGTTTTATTGATATAATGTATTTTTTATGCATAATATAAAAAAAATATTAACATTCTGTACTCTTTCTCTATATAAACTATAAGTGTGCGAAATTTCATACTCCTCCGTCCGCGCAATTTTCGTAAAAAGGGATACCTACAAAGTTTTTGCTTAACGTATTAATATATAGATATTGCGATAAAACTAACAAGTAACTAACTTATTTTTGTAGTTAGCTTTAACTCGATCAATAGTGAGAGGAGCTCGCACTGCCTCCTGATTGCATTTGTATTGTAATGAGTACCAGCTGGTCGCCCGCAAAACTTCGCGTTTATTCAACAGATTTTTTAGGAATTTTAAAACCTATGACCGGTTTCTTTATTTTTCTGCACATCTACGGCTGGGGCTCTTCAAAATGAGACCATAACCGTTTTTTTGTGTGCAGCTATCGTCCTATAATCACTGGGACAAAACTCGGCTTACGCTATTAATATATAAGATTACGGTTTGTCACAAACAAACAATTGTCTTCCACTTTTCCATTATGTGTGTTACAATCAAGAGTCATAGGAGTTTGTGCCCTTTCTGACAACAAAACACTTTTGAACGCCTTTACGGAGTCACTTGATGTTTATGTAGAGTGAGATAGTGAGATCATTGCGATGATCTCAAGTCAAGATAGCTGGCAAGCCTTAGTTGCGTTGTTGAGTGAAATTATAGACCGTAGATTGGGACAATCTTTATTTATTTCATATATACATACGTACGCAATAGTGTTGTCAAATGTATTGGTTCGGTTCGCTATATAACATGCTTTTTTTACTTACAAAGAATTCATGTACTGTTTTGAAGTGCAAGAGCCTTTCATCTCACCCGTTCCAAAATAAAGTTTTTGGCGTTGCTCGAAATCCGGTTAACCATATTTTTTAACAGGCGCATCGAATAATTGTTGAATACTATTATTATGTAAGTGATGACTGCCCCACTCGTGTTCAGAGGTTTAGTTTAGACAGGGAACAGAGCAGGGTACCTTCAAAATAATCGCCAGCCCGTTAGTCAGTTTTAGTCACCACAAGGTGACCATGGCGTCGGTTCTGGTGTTTTTAATATGTCTAAATGTGTCTTAAAAGTCTAACTTTGACACTTGGACTATAATTAATGGAATCAGGCGTTATTTTGCGGAAATCCATAGTACAAAAAAATGTAATTTAAATAATATGTAAAGCGCCATCGTTTGACATTTATAAAGGGGCCGGGAGCTGCGTAACCGTAACAGTCGGTGCGCAGCTCTCGACCAGTCAACAGCGCCTGAGGATGCCCCGTGGAGGGGCGAAACACGTGTCGGGTATCGGTGTTGGTGTGCATTTTCGCTTGCACGCATTGTTTCTCCTGCATGTGCATACTTTTTGCGGGCGGGAGGGCGGTGCATGCGTACAGCATCCAAGCTGTATAAACGAGTGAGTTAGCGGAATTAACACTACATATTATTTAAATAACATTTTTTTGCACTTGGACTATGTTTCTGAATAAGGATAGTGGAAATTTTAAAATAGCAGTTCCGACGCCATTTTACAAACTAGTTAATGGTAACTATGCAAATTTATGTGTGGTTGTGATAAAAGGGGCAAGAGGCAACCCTGAATTCGCCTATGCGCAGTTTGATGCGCGTTAAATGAATTCAGATTGAGAGCACACAGGTACGATTTGTGTGTTACAAGTATACATCATGCTATCAGTGTTGTACCAGACATGATTTATTGATTGTCACTCGTTTTAGGGTGTGCATTTTGGGATGAATTGGCAATATAACAGCAGCGCTGTCTTTAGCTATTTGTAGATATTAGACGTTTGGATTGGTTTAATGCTTCTATTGTTTCAGTATATAATTATTAATAGGTGTATGATATGTTTAGCATGTTCCTCTGATGATGGGCAACTATACCTAATGGTAGATCGTGCTATACCAAACTGGTTGGTAAGGTGGCGGAATTTAACGACTGCTAGCTTACGACAGCAGCCGGGGCCAACGGCTTAACGTGCTTTCCGAAACAAGGATTTTTAAAGTTACTTATCAGACGTATAAACTTTTATATATTAGGTTGGGGAAAAAGTCTTTTCGCTTATAGTATGTATGAACTTGTAATAAAATCTGTTTGGCTATACTTTTTGTATCTGGCTGGTTTTGGTATCATTAAAAGTTTAAATTTTAAAGAAGACAATTCCAAATTCAAATTAGGAAAATGTGTGATTTTCATTCGTTTTTCTTACTGTCAAGATGAGTGAATCTAATGAAGAAATTCGATAAATTTTAAAATTTTACTACAAAAAAGGTAAAAATGCAACGCAAGCCGCGAAAAAAGTTTGCGATGTTTATGGACCTAAAGCAGTGTCTGTGAGAGTAGCTCAAGTTTGGTTTAAGCGTTTTCAATCCGGAAATTTGATGTCAAAGATGCACGTCGCTCTGGTCGTGGTAAAATGGATGCCATTTTTGAAAAAGTGGAGCAAGATCGGCATATATATCAGTAGTTACGATGTAGCTGAAGAATTAGGAATTGACCACAAAACAAATTTGGCGCATTTGAAAAAAACTGGGTACCTACACAAAAAAGCTCGATATTTGGGTACCTCACGAGCTCAATGAAAGAAACCTAATAAACCGTGTACTCATTTGTGATTCTTTATTACGACGTAATGAAACCGAACCATTTTTGAAGAAGCTGATAACTGATGATGAAAAGTGGATCACGTACGACAAGAACGTGCGAAAAAAGTCGTGGTCAAAGGCCGGTCAGGCTTCACAGACTGTGGCGAAACCCGGGTTAACTCGCAACAAAGTGATGCTGTGTGTGTGGTGGGATTGGAAGGGCATTATTTATTATGAGCTGTTAGCACCAGCTAGAACCATTGATTCTGAACTCTACACAAGTGATGAGATTAAAGCAAGAAAGTGAGGGAAAGCGACCGGAATTAATAACAGAAGGGGTGTGGATTTTCATTATGATAACCCTAGACCTCACACATCTGTAGCCACTCAGCAAAAATTAAGAGAGTTTGGCTAAGAGGCGTTAATGCATCCGCCGTATAGTCCTGACCTTGCACCTTCAGATTTCCACCTGTTTCGGTCTCTTCAGAATTCTTTAGGCAGTGTCAGGTTAACATAACGAGATGACTGCCAAAATCACTTGTCGCGGTATTTTGATCAGAAGCCCCAAAATTTCTATAGCAATGAGATATGTCCCTACCTACAAGATGGCAAAAAGTTATTAGTTAAATGTAAATAAACTATATTAAAAAATGTTTTGAATTTTCTTAAAAAATGCGAAAAACCTTTTTCCCCAACCTATTATTTACCCTAACTTGAGTACTGTTAAAAAGTAATTGTGATTGACTCTTAAGTTTATTGAAGATTATGGAAGTCATGTAGAGCTTTGTTTAGTAGGTGTCGAATGTATCACAAAAAAATATTATTGTGTATTAAACAATTAATTTAAATTACCTTGTTACAGAAACGACCAACATCCGTAAGCGCTGAAAGAGAAAGGGCCGATTACGATAATGAATGTGTAAGTACAACAAATACTTTTTTATTAAGATTAATTTTATATAAACGAGCTGAAGACTAATCTTTATCAAAATAAAATATAGCATATGTTACCTGCAAGGTATGTAGCAATCTATCAGTGAAATAATTTTTGAAATCGGACCAACTATTTGATTGAAGTAATTTAGCATTTTTACGTCACCTAATTAACATCTGACATGTTATGGTTTAATTAAATACGGCGTAATAGTTAAAAGTGGCGTTTTTAGCTGTAACGTCTTATTAACTAAACCATAACATGTCAGATGTTCATTAGGTGACGTAAAAATGCTTAATTACTTCATTCAAATAGTTTGTTGAGCATAATTTGATTTTCTATCTCTAATTACTAGATATGTTTTTTTTAATGGCGGTGCTAGTGTGCTGCGTAAACGCTCTTAATTATGACTACTCTTTTTTGTTACACTTTGTCGAAGGCATATTGTGCCGACCCCAAGTTTAGAAATAGGACAGGCGAATCATATTTTTTTTTAAAACGTATGTATCATATAAACAAGTAAAATAAATTATATTGCTTTTATTTGCAGTTGCATATGGAGATTATAGAAGATTCTCCATTAGAAATGGAGGAAATGACGAATCCAATTATTGAGCAAGAAAAAAATACGTAGTTTTTATGGAAGATTGGGCGTGTCCTGTCAGACTTTTCCCCCCAATTGTACATTTTTTTAATAATATTAGCTTGTAATGGACGAATAAAAGAAACTGTAGCTACTTCACCTACGTTGAAATCTTTATTAGTAAAATCACTTGCCGCATGTACTTAAGTCAGCATCACTGAGAACGGCTCGACCGATTAGGCTGATTTATTTTTGTTGTGTTCGTTTATTGTAACTACAAGGCATGTATAAAAAAAGATTTCGAGCTGGTAAAACCATCATTTCAACCATAATTCCATTCTAACAAGGTGGACCGACGATTTGGTGAAGGTCGCGGGAAGCCGCTGGATGCGAGCAGCACAAAATCGGTCGTTGTGGAGATCCTTGGGGGAGGCCTTTGTCCAGCAGTGGACGTCCTTTGGTCGAGATGATGATGATGTTGATGATAAATACCATCACGGGATACGGGTATTCACGCGAACAGTCTTTGTCCGAGCGCTAGTTTCAGTATTTAAACAGATTTATAATTAATTCCGAAACATTTTAATAACACGTTTGGAAACGTTTGCAATTTATTGTTATTTCATGAAGATCTTGTCATGAAATCGAATCATGATGGAGCCATTACAGTACAGTTTCGGGAAAGCGTTGAAAAAAATCCAAAAGCGGGTTTGGGGGTATGACAGAGGGTGCGAGTTAAAACCCCGTTTGTTCGAGGCATCGTGATAATAATACCAGGCTGGTGACTCACATATTTTTAATTATAGCTGAGGTATTAAAAAGGTACATTGCCTAAGTTTCTATGTACATACATTCAATACGTTGCTTGTGCTTATAGCATGAACATTTGTAGAAATACACCCGTCATCCTTGTGCACACCAAAATTTGCATAAAATTATACTATAAGTATACCTAAAGGTAAAACTACTCACAATTGTATACCATTTGTTAAAATATTCACCGGTAATTTCGAATGCCAGTGGAAGGGATCACTGGTAATTAATATTATATTGTTAGAATTTTCGTCACCACCCGGTCCAAAGAAAGCATTTTATTTTTAATTGAGTGACTCATTAAGTGCATGTTGTTATAAAAAGTTGTATCAAAAAAATTATAAACAATACGAAAATACGATGTTACGACGGACGCTTACGACGTGAATATTTTGGTGTAAAAATATTATTCTTACAATATAAAATTTGACTAGAAAAAGTCAACCAGTCCCAGGAAGCTCGAATGGGTGTCGAACCCACGAAATTCAACGAGCCTTCTGGGATCTCGGTAGCTCAGCGATCAGAGCATTGGACCGGTTATGCAAAGGTAGTGGGTTCGATTTCTACTCCAGTTTCCTGAGACTAGTTACTGTTGATATTTTTCAAGTTAAATCTATATTCTCGTGTCACATGTGGGTTGTCATGAACTAATGAGTTCACGAGGATCCCCTGGGGGATCAGGCTAGGGGATCCTGGTGGACGAAACGCTCCGAAACGGCTCGATCGATTTTTATGAATTTTTTAAGTATGTTCGGTAGGTCTGACAATCGGTCGTAATCTATTTTTTATACCCCTGAGTGATAAGAGTGGTCCACCCCGAACATTTTTTTAGTTTTTGGATTTTTTTCCAATACAAAATGATTTGTTTGTTTTGTTGTCATGGAAACTGTCAAAGCGGTACGAAGTCCGCCGGGTCAGCTAGTAGGTATATAATAAAATAATAATAATAATTTAATATTATCTTGTATCTATATAAAGCATTGTAAATTCAAAATTCAAAATAGTAAAAATATAATTGGTAAGTAAGTATTTCTTTTGGAGTTTGGCACCGATTGGACAGAACCATGATAGCGTAATTGGAAGCTTACCTGACCTGGTATGTCAGAGTATGTGCGGGTTCGAATCCTGTCCTGCTTGCTGAAATTCTCTCAATACTTTTCGAAATTGTAATTTGTTCGTAACAATATTTGCGTAAAATTTTCATCACCACCAGTTTATTTTATTGTCCCCACTGCTGGGGCACGAGCCTTTTATATGTATGGGTAGGGAGAACAGGAAGAGAACAATAAACCACCACGCGGGCCCAGTGCGGATTGGTGGTTGTTAACGACTGCTAATGCAGCCGGGACCAACGGCTTTAAGTACGTGCCTTCCGAAGCAAGGAGGAGCTCTAGATGATAAATTTTTGGTCACCCGTCCGATGACCCGCCTTTGCGAAAGGGGCGCGTTATCCACTGCACCATCGAGCTCCTAACCTAAGATTATATAAACTCTTAGTTATAAAAAAAAACTGTAAGTTAATTTTTATTGTTGAATTTGGTTTTTTTTGTAGTCTATACACAATTTTGTTTGTAAACTTAATATGTTTAATGTGGCCCTTTTGCCCCACACCGTTCCGTTACACATAATTATTTTAAAATTAAGATGTTCAATAAAATATAATTAAAAAGTTTGACATGACATGACAAAAAAAACAAAAGATGAAGCTGTTTTTAAGAGAAAGTCTTAAAAACTTCTTCACCTTTTGCTTTTTTTTTTGCATTTCATTTCTAAGTGTAAAAACACACTATGCCGAAGGTACGCGACCGAAGTTCCGCGGCTGATTTTACGTTCCGACGTATTCGGCTGATATGACACACCATAAATGCCGAACTTACGCCCCGCCCCCGGATCTTTGTAGGCAATCTTAACGAACTTCGGTCGCGTATTATGTGTGCTCTATAGAATAAGTTGCCGCTGAACTTACGCCCGACCGAAGTTAGGCTGTACGCTATAACGCAACGTAATTTCGGTATTATGTGTCGTCAGTAATTCAAATAGCATTGCAGGCGTAATCATGCCGAACTTCAGTCGCGTAATTTCGGCATAGTATGTTCCTACACTAAAAGATTACTTTGCTAAAAGATCTGGACGTACGAGTACGAAGTACGAGTTTTATTCGCCGTTCGATCACGTTAACGAAAACGAGAATATGTGTGACAAATTTTTATCGCACCTCGTATTCCACCAGGAGACGTTGCTTTCCCTCTGTGGCAGTAGTACAAATGACACACACTTGTTTTAATGCCATACAAAATGTCGCACTAGACACCCTGAACACAACTCAAAACATGTACACTAAAGCCTGCTTCACAAACAAAAACAGGTGTTACTTAATGTTGATATAAGTACAGTCATCGGCAGATCAACCTACCCAAATCTGTCAAATTTCTCCAATGAATATTGATCCTTATAACCAAAAGATAAAGTTCAAAATTGATTGTAGAATTTTGGCAGTTTTGGGTAGGTTGATCTGCCGCCGTGTGTACTGTAAGGTATAGGGAATCCTTCTAGGATATAAAATCAGAATAACAGTAGCACTTAACTTTGTGTATTATAATAAAGACATTACTGTATATTAAATCGATCTCCGAGCACCTCGGCTCTTAGCCGGGATGTAGCTCCTGTCCCCGACTGTGTCAAACCGTTGCAAACCTTTTTAATTTTACATGTTCGATGATTCAAATATTCATTCAGATTAAGGAGGCTTACATACAAATACAATAAACTAACTTTTACTTTGAGCTGCATCTAACCTTTTTACACAATTCCCTCCTCCATTTTTTTTATTATCTTAATTTTTTTTTTCAAGGTAATAACTCAACTAATATAAAAAATTTCAATCACATATGAGGTACGAATCCCCAACAATATAAACCTAGCTACACTTAAGGTGTAGACCTTACCAAAAAAATAAATCTCCTGTCTACATTCTACTTAATAAGAAACCTATCAGAGATCTTACAATACATCAAAGACTTAAAACTAAACCTGCCTAAAGTCAGAGAAACAAAAAAATTCATAGACCATAGGAGAATTAAATTGAATCCAACTAAGATTTTATCATACAAAAAACTTTCTGGCAAAAGTTCTGACCCAAAAATTTTACAGACAATAATTAACATCCTCCCATTAGATTAACATTAGCACAACTTTAATATTTGCTTATTAAAATCATTCATATCATCATATAATACACTATTTCCATTAAATAGAAATATTCAAAAGTGTCTGTTCACGTAAACATTAACGCAAACATCGCTCCCGTTATTTTGTTTTCCAAAAAAATCTTTAAACCATTGAAATTTCTAAAAATTCGTTACCATTATAGAAGAGAAACAAAGTTTTTCGTAAAAAAAGTGTTATCAAAGTGATCACCTCAAAGTAACTAGTAAAAACAGTGGAAAACAAAATGTAACGTAAACACGGTTATTTCAAATTCACAACAAATATCAAGCAAATGTTTAGTGTACTGCATTATGATGATATTAATAACAAAAAGCAAAAAACAGTGAGTACAGAAAATATACTGTTATTTATAGACAACTAGCGGCCGCTCGCGCTTTCACCCGTGTGGTTCCCGTTCCCGTGGAAATATCTGGATAAAAAGTATCCTATGTTTATTCCAGGTTATAAACTATCTGTATACCGAATTTTATCCAAATCCATCCATCCGTTGCAGCGTGAAGAACGAAAAGCAACAAATATACGAACATACATACGCACAAACTTTCGCATTTTTAATATTAGTAGGATTTTAACCTCATTGTTATTGGGCATAAATAAACAAAACTTATAGCGACATCTATCCTAGAGTAGTGTAACTAAAAATAAAGCACTACAGAATTAAGATTGTAAAGTGCATCAACATTTCGCAAGATGGCGCCTGCATGCAAAAAATGTGAAAAGGATATTTTAAACCGGCAATATCTGACTTTTTGTACAGGAAAATTTCATATAGATTGTTTAAATGTCTCTGTAATTTATTTTTACCTAATGGAAATAGAAAAGAAAAAACCATGGAAATGTTTCATATGTGTTAAACCAACTCCACAGTCTACGAGTATTGTGTCTCCAGTTTCAAACAATAGTGTTACGCTCAGAGCAAGATACTGCAGATCAATTATACATTTTAATAACTCCTTTGACTCTTTAAATATTGAGTCTGATGAAGAAAACACGGAAAACTTGTCTTTTCAATCCATTAACGAAGTGAATAAGAAACTGTAAAGAAAAAATTAAGGAACTGGAAAGTATTATTTTAAACCTACAAAAAAAATTACTTTCATCCGAAAGCAAAATAGATACTCTTATAGAAGAAAATAGCTCTCTAAAGAAGAAGACAGCCAGCAATGTTACAGATAGACACACACCGGAAAAATTGGAAACGGGAAACAAACCGAAAAATCCGAATAAACTGAAACTGAAAGTAAAATTAACATTACTAAAAAAATATCGCCTTTTAAACAGGTGGCAAAGTCTTCAAATAAAACGCAAATATTATGTACCATAATATGCGATCAGGATACTAGAAATAACCCAGCAATCCCAACACCGCCGGCGCCGCTAGGAAAAAAATCAGACCCTATTAAGAAAACTATGCACACCCCCTCTACTTCATTACAAAAACAGAAGAATAAAGTTATCATAATTGGTGATCAGCAAGGTAATAAACTTAGCTTCTTCTCTAATTTTAAAACGAGTACATTATAAAAATCCCAAAGAGTATGTTATACGAGGAGTCATTTGCTCAAATGCTCCAACTAATTATTAATTAATAAGTCAAACTTAATGAAAATGGATCTCATAGAGGATGATTGGATTATTTTATGCACTGGCTCAAATGATTCGAATCCTACAATGTTTTTTGCTGAGATGTGTGCCTTGTTAAAATGTTTAACTAAACCTTAATTGCTATGACTAGTGTATTATTTAATAATTATCTAAATACAGATAAATTAAATGATAAGCTAAAATCTCTACAATATTGTTTCAAAAATTGTATATATGTTGAATTAAATCCCAAAAATGCAAATGTGTAACATTTGTGTAACACATACAACAATTCCATGGTTTCAATTATTACCAAACCTTTTGATCAGAAAGATTATGATACTTACTACTTACAGATATCTAAAAATAAACACAAACAATCAGTAAAAAATACTTATCTTAGACCTGGCACTATTCCATATATCTATAATAAAACGACAGTTTTGTCAAACTGTTCACTAACCAATACGAATACTGGAAAGGACGAACTCCAAAAATAATTACAGGTCCTATCTCTTAAGCAAGGAAACATATCTATTTATTTTAAGAAAACTGTTACGCAGTTAAATAAAACAGATAATTCAAATGTCTAGTTATTTCTTGCCTAAAGATAATAACTATACACTTAACAAATGGCGACTTTCTTTTGTAGAAACAAATTGAGAGGTGGTGTCTGTATATATATAAAAAATAATATTAACTTTATAGTACTGGAATGTAAAACTCATTACATTAACAATGGAATTGAATTTTGAATGTTGTGCCATACTACATATTGCCCGAATTAAACTTCATCATTAAATGTTTGTACAGAATACCAAATTCAAATGTTGATTTATTTTTTAAACATTAGAATTATTGTTATAGAGTTACTCTTCGTACAAGGTATGCTAAAAAAAATTATTTTAACTTGTGATTTTAACTTTAACATTCTTGAAAATAGCCAAAAAAGTAAACTATTTAAAAATAGTCTGTTAAAGTACAATATGACTTTGACGATTCAAGAACCTACTAGAATTACCCTTTATTAAAAAACATGCATAGATAATATTTTGGTTAATTTTAAAAGTTATAAGTCAAAATTATCTTGGTTTGTCAGATCATTCAAGTAAAATTATTGAAGTACCATGCAGTCAAAGTTTTAATGAAAAATATTGGTACATATATAAAAGAAATGTAGATAAATATGTAAGATATATTCCTATATTACCTATCCTAGTTGAGCTTTTCCGAAGTTTTCTTGCAAAATACTGTTGACTTAACTTATTCAGAGTTTATAAATTTATTTAAAGTGTTGTATGATATATTAGGTTGGGGAAAAGTCTTTTCGCATATAGTATGTATGAACTTGTAATAAAATCTCTTTGGCTATACTATTTGTATCTGGCTGGTTTTGGTATAATTAAAAGTTTTTAATTTTAAAGAAGATAATCTCAAATTCAAATTAGGAAAATGTGTGATTTTCATTTGTTTTTGTTACGTCCAGATTTTCATTTGTTTTTCTTACTGTCAAGATGAGTGAATCTAATGAAGAAATTCAATATATTTTAAAAGTTTATTACAAAAAAGGCAAAAATGCAACACAAGGCGCGAAAAAAATTTGCGATCTTTATGGACCTAGTCTGTGAGAGTAGCACTTTGGTTTAAGCGTTTTCAATCCGGAAATTTTAATGTCAAAGATGCACGTCGCTCTGGTCGCCCTCTTACGGATAAAATGGATGCCATTTTTGAAAAAGTGGAGCAAGATCGGCATATCAGTAGTTACGACGTAGCTGAAGAAATGGGAATTGACCACAAAACAGTTTTGGCGCATTTGAAAAAACTGGGTACACAAAAAAGCTCGATATTTGGGTACCTCACGAAAGAAACTCACTGAAAGAAACCTAATGAACCGTGTACTCATTTGTGATTCTTTATTACGACGTAATTAAAACGAACCATTTTAGAAGAAGCTGATAACTGGTGATGAAAAGTGGATCACGTACGACGAGAACGTGCGAAAAAGGTCGTGGTCAAAGGCCGGTCAGGCTTCACAGACTGTGGCGAAACCCGGGTTAACTCGCAACAAGGTGACGCTGTGTGTGGTGGGATCGGAAGGGCATTATTCATTATGAGCTGTTACCACCAGGCAGGACCATCGATTCTGAACTCTATTGCGAACAACTGATGAGATTAAAGCAAGAAGTTGAGAGAAGGCGGCCGGAATTAATCAACAGAAGGGATGTGTTTTTTCATCATGATAACGCTAGACCTCACACATCTTTAGCCACTCAGCAAAAATTAAGAGAAATTGGCTGGGAGGTGTTAATACATCCGCCGTATAGTCCTGACCTTGCACCTTCAGATTTCCACCTGTTTCGATCTCTACAGAATTCTTTAGGCAGACTTCACGAGAGGACTGCCAAAACCTTTTGTCGCGGTATTTTGATCAGAAGCCCCAAAATTTCTATATACATGCAATGGTATCATGTCCCTACCTTCAAGATGGCAAAAAGTTATCGAACAAAATGGCACCTACATACTTTAGGTAAATGTAAATAAACTATATTAAAAAATGTTTTAAATTTTCTTAAAAAATGCGAAAAACTTTTTAGGTTTAAAGACATTTATTCTAATAAGAACTATACAATGTTCACTTAAAATGAGATAAGTAATATTATCATACAAAACTTAAAATTATACCTATCCAAACGCAGCGCAAAGAACTGCATTCTTAAAATTAGACTTAAATTTAAACAAGTGAAACACAAATCTTAACTTTGTGCGATCACACCGCACGTTTTTTTGCGACACTCATTAGCGAAACCGGTCTTCGGTCCTTTTTTACTAACCTATTGTGTACCATTAGAGAAAATAAGAGTTACATATAATAGAAAAGCAATTGGCAAACTATGGGTAAACATCAAGCAAGCAAAATAAAAAGAACATTGCATCAACAAATATTAAAAAAAAATAAAAAAATATCTTATTCCATATTATAAAAAATACTGTAAAATTTTAGAGACCGTAACACTTTTAGTAAAGAAAAAATCAAATATTACTTATATAAGCCAATGCACTAACAAAAGCAAAGCTACTTGGAACTTAATAAAAAAACAAACCACCCCTTCAAATACATATAAGGAAACAATAAATACCTAATATTTATGTTGATAGAAATACTATTACAGTGATGTTAATACTATTGCTGAAGCTTTTAACAACCACTTTCTGAACATAAACACATGTAACTTACCTAAAAACAGCTATCAAGCAAGTACTACTTTGAATTAAAAAAGTATATTTTTGTCACCTGTTGATCCATATGAGTTATACAAATCTGTAATGAGCTTGAATAACAAAGAGCTGTGGTTTTGATAATATACCTATTCAAGTAATCAAGCATTCCCTGCAATATATAAATGAACATCTCGTACACATATTGAATTTAATGATTGAAACTGGTGATTCTCCGAATGAACTAAAAAAAGCAAAAATCAAACAATTATTTTAAAAAAGGCTAAAAAAATGACATTTCAGACTACCGACCCATAGATTTTTTAACTAGTTTTTCTAAAATATTTGAGAAAATAATTTTTAATAGACTTCTCCAATTTTTAAATAAAAATGAATTACTTAACAAAAATCAATTTGGTTTTCAAGGAAAAGTCCACGGCTCTTGCCATATTTAAAGTGCTGAAGCAAATATGGGAAGCTTCAAATAATAAGATACCGAACATTGGCGTGTTTCTGATATGTCAAGGGCATTCGACTGCGTCGTACATGACACACTTTTGATTCAGCTGGAAAATTTAGGTATACGCGGCATAGCATTAACACTATTATAAAACTACTTAAAAACAGAGAACAATATACTGCTATTGACACGTTTAATAAGAGTAATAAAACCTTTGAAGAAACAATTTCAGATTCAAATAAAATTACTCTAGGTGTACCTCAAGGGAGTATACTGGGTCTCCTGTATCCTTTTTCTTATTTACGTTAATGAACTTCCAAAATACTTGGATCATTTATGTGTAATGTTTGCTGATGATGCAACAATTTTTATATCGGACACTTACAGTGACAGAGCTGCTTTTGAAAGTGAAATTAACAAAACTTTAAAAAAAACTGTTCATTGGTTAAAATTCATTAACTTAAATGTAAATCGTAAAAAAAACAAAATTATTCAATTAAGAAATTATAAAACAAATTCATATTATTTAAATATCTCTGAATCAAGCACTAAAATAAACGAAGACAATGAAATAAACTTTCTTGGTGTTACAATAGATGCCTATCTAAATTGGAAATCTCATTTATCTAAAATAAAAAAATAAAATGTCTAGTTGCTGCTATGCTTTATTAAAACTCACTGAAACCACTTCAGTACAAGTAGCACGAGCTTCGTATTTTGGTCAAGTTTACCCACTCCTGGTCCTGACATACAGTATTATTTTTTGGGGTAACTCTGTAGATGTTGAGTCAGCATTTATTTTGCAGAAAAGATGTTTGCGCATTATATATAGCTTGTTTTCCGATGAAACTGTTCGAAATATTTTTAGAGAAAAAGGTTATCTTACTTTAGTCAGTATTTATATTCTTGAAATATCTAGCTTTATTATTATTAAGAATAATATGGAGTATTTTAAAAATAAGATGTCTGATCGTCAAATACTCGTAGCAGATATAGACTTATCAGAAGTATACCAATGATCAATAACAATATGTATTACAAAAGTGCATTTGTTACAGGAATAAAAGTTTTTAATCATTTACCCTAGAACTGAAAGGACTAAACTCCAAATTGTTTAAAATCAAATTAAAAACGTGGTTGATGGGAAAAGCCTTCTATAATTTAACAGAATATTTTGACCCATATTTCACGTAATGTTTAGACTTTTCATAATTTATATTGTTAATGTTAATTTAAGTAAATTGCAATACCTGAAAAGGGTAATTAAGTTTATAAGCCACCTACATTTTACCTAGAATAATATACAAATATACAAAGATTAAAGAAAAAAAATATCATTTGCAAAAGATGAATACACTAACTATATTACCGGGATAAATATAACTATACCAAACACTTAAATTCTTCAAATAAAATCTTTGAGAGACTAAAGAATGAGGGCAGCAACATCATCCTACGAATATATCATATTAAATCAACCTTTAAATACGATAAAACGATTTATTTATTTATTTATTTATTTTATTCCATTACATGCCAGCTAACAGACTATATGTCCAATACACAGGCAAGTTACACATTATAATACAAAATACAAAAAACAGTTCACCAATAGGAATAAATAAAAAAAAAAAAAAAACAATACACAATAAAAAATAATTACATTTAGAAAATTAGAAAATTAAATTATATGAAAATTAGGAAATTAAATTAATTAAAAATAAATTACATAAACATATGAAATTCACGTAAAATACCTAATGACAATAAAAAAAATAAAAAAAAAAATAATCTTCTTACATAATCCTTTCATGAAATCATCAGTTACTGCCAAAGTTCCATGATAACTATCGTGAGCTCAACCAATTATCCAAGGTAAAATACTACAAAAGAATTCCGAGTGTTCATAGAATATAGATACGTGAATTCTTTCCCTCCTTATTGCTTTCTCATATGTACAAAAGGTCTTAAATTATAAAATTAGTAACAATACGGACCCTGTCGGGCACTGCAAAAGTTAGGCGAGAGTAGGACGTTATGTTCATAGAAATAGAGTTGCATCTTTTACTGGTACTTTTAGTTCTTTAAATATAAGTATATATACATATATATGCATACATATTCAAAACTTACACTTACCTTACAATTACTTACAATATCGTCTCAATTCCATTGTTTTAAATGCGTGGGACCCAACTCAGTACCCCCTGACAAATAACTTTATTGCCTTATCATGTTACACTCAAAAAGCAAAACTACACAAACTAACAAATATTTCTCATACAATATCAGACAACCACGGAAATTCTAGTATGTTAAAAAATTTCACTTGGGCTTGGTTATTCGCACGTCTCAGTATGCGCCTAACATTGGCCTCACTCTGCAGCTATCTCAATGTTCTTTTTTCACAATATTTTTTCACTCGAACGCATGAAAAACAAATATATCTATTAATAACAAATTATAACAACAACACAACACCTACACTATTATATAACAGTACATCAGGCAACCTTCGTGCAATACCACTTAACATCTTAATGACATCTTAATGAAGCACCGGAGCTCGAGATGACAAATTTATGGTCACCCATCCGATGTCCGACCTTTGCGAAAATGGCTTAATTTAAACAATCGCAGACCGAGCCCGTTAAGCACTGCGCCATCGAGTTCCTCAGCCATAGTCGGCCCGAGGCAATTGTAGCCGAGCCGTGGATTCATTCAACATTCTAAACAATTGCTAGAGTTTCATCTGGAGCGACACAATTACGCGACACCCGCCCGCCTTGAAAAATAAAGGGTAAGGATGTGGTTTGGCATTAAGCGAGGAATAGCCGAGTTGTATAATAGGCTAGACAGCACTCCATTTTAATAGAACTCATTTTTAACGTCTCTGTTGTTTAGTTGTAGGGATCTACACCTGCGTTTGTTGCCAGAAGGCTAGATGAGCAACTTAATTATAGAAGTCGGTATAAATGGAATGCAGAAAGCCCAAGGCTGGAAAGGATGGCGTGCAAATGAGTGATTATAAGCTAAAGAAGAAGAAGTAGTCGTTTCCCAGGGGGTACATAATATTGTACTCGGTTTACCGACTTGATGGTAGGCATGCTTCAAGTCATAAAATATTTAACTAAGAAGATTTAATAATACTTAATTGATTACTTTTTAAAGTATGTTAGACACTCCTGGCCTCTACAGATAAAGATATGTGTATGAAGTGCTAGTATGAAGATCTTAATGCTTATTGTTTTTAAAGTTTACGTAAACACTACACATTGATACCACAGACCCTGTCGGTTAGAAACGTCAGGATAAAATGAAATAAAATTAATGTGTAAAATAAATGCGAGTAGATCCGTGCAAGTTGTTTCATTTCAAATTTATGCTTATTCAATTAGTAACCTAGTTGGTTGTCCACATTTAAACTAAATTACATGTTGAATAGCCAGTAAGTCATAAATTTAGAATATCAAAATTGTGACAACGGCGTAGCAGAGTTGGCATCTTAATAATTTGCTGACATTGACATGATATAAAAAGATGAAGCCAAAAAAAATATAAAATAAACTCCACGCTTGGTGAAAAGCCGCAGCCGGACGTCGAAGTAGTTAAGGAGATACTACACAACCTTAATACATACGTAAGTTACATGTTACGAGACAGAAGTCGTTCCGACGAAGATGGATCGTTGCCTTTTCCTTACAAAAATTAAGCCCGGACTGAAAAGCTCAATATTTATTTTTCCTTGGATTAAATTTAATTTTAGCTTTTGCTGACGAGAGTTGGGGCTTATGTTTAGAAAGTTTTTTTGAAGCTGAGTTTATTTATGCGTACGTCTACAATGTTAATTTTAAAATAAACAAATAAATACATATTTGGCTTATACAGATGAATTAAAAAGCTAAATAGCAAGTATGTTGGTGTATTGTTAATTTTGAGGTATTATAGTTTCAGTATTGTGAGTTGTTTGAAACAAATTTTGGTACCCAATTGTGCCCATACAGGGTGCAAAACTCAAGTGGATAAGTACCTAAAAAATTAAGATGGTTTTCTAGCTTCCTCAGTAGGCGTTCCCAGCAAGTTGACATCCATAAAATTAAAAAAAAATTCAAAATTCATAATCATTTATTCAGTTTAGGCTACAAATAGCTCTTATGGACGTCATTTTATGCCATAGTGACCACGGCATGGTTAATCTTTTTCATAGCAATTTTGTACTCAAACAAATATATTAATTACTTTCAATAGTGATTATATAAGAACATTAAACTTATCAACATTATAATATGTTTGTTTTGGAATATATTAATAATTTTCATATTCACGTGTGTATAACATATATTTGGCAATATATATACGCACGATGAAAACACTAACTAAGTACACTGTGCTGTGTGTGTTCTAATATATATTTATAATAGCCCGCTCTCAACTTGTCCGTGTGTGTTCTAACATATATTTATACTAATGGCCCGCTCTCAACTTGTCCGCTTGAGAACACCCGTATCCAATTATGGTTCAAAAAAACCTTAAACCTCTATTGCAATCCAATTGTGAATCGAAACCGTCTAGAGATCCACTCAAACACACACAATTTTTTTATCAAAATTGGCACAGCCGTGTAGAAGTTCAGTCACACACAAATTATACAGGGTGTTTGGTAGAGGGTTGGACATACGTAAATGTCGGATAGCAGGGGTATTCTGCTACCCAGCAAACTTCAGTAACATCGCATTGGTTTGCTATTTGTTTTTTTTTTATTTTGTTTTAATAAATATCCTATTTAATTACTTTACTCGTACTAAAAATGGCTAAAATTGCTAACAACAGATAATAGATAAAATACAAAAAAAACTTGCAATTTTAGCCATTTTTAGTATATTTACACGAGTTTAAGTAATTAATTCGGATATTTTTTAACCAAAATTAAAAAATAAAAAGCGAGGCCAATGCAATGTTACTGGGGCCGGCTGGTAGCAGAATACCCCTGCTATCCGACATTTACGTATGTCCAACCCTCTACCAAACACCCTGTATATTTGTGTGTGACTGAACTTCTACACGGTGTGATAGTGTAGTGTAGTATAGTAGTATATGTGTAGTGATATAAATATATAGTACACACAAATTATATATATAAATCACTTAACAAATTATTCGACTTACCTTAGCTTTGACCTAAGCAATACAATATTGGTTGAAGGACGTCTACGTCTAATCATTTATTTAATCAACAATTTAAATTAAAAAATCGAGTAACTTATAAGTTTCTATTCTTTCTAGCTAGGCAATAAAAAATCCGCTCAAAATTAAGTAATGTTCTCTTGTACAGCAAATCAAAGGTGACATACCGACAGCAGCGCCACCTATCGGGTTCATTGTGTTTTCAAACCATCCAGGAACCCATGAACCCATGTAAAGCATCGAAGTTCTTACCCGATCCGATCCGAACCCCTTGAGGTATCTAGTAGAGCACGGGGACACGCACTAGTGCGTGATGCCGTTCCCTCTAGAAAATCTCTGAGAGTGCTTTGTTTCACACGGCTTGAGGAACCCTTTAAGTTTCTCGTCGCCTCCAAAGAAGCCCGGCGAAGCTGAAAATTCCCAGTGGGAATCGGCAAACACTCTTAAATAAAACTGAAGTTCGATTGAACGATTTTTGTAATACCCCCCAGGTCGTTATCATTTTACTTGTCGATTCTTAACGCCTTAAGGAAAGGATTTGCTGGTAACAAAGGTTTAGGCTGAGATCGCGGGCTTAATCGCGAGTTTGAGTGTGGAGGCGACGGGGATTACCCTGGATCACTTTCACGTTCGCTGTTTCTACAGAATAGGATTAGAAAGTGCTATTGTCTATGTGGTGCATCGGTACAGGTTTAAATTTGAAAGTTCCCGAGTTCGAAAAATTGGCATTTCTCAACAACTCTCTACCGCCGCCAAGACACGTAGCTTGGCATTACATTCTGTGAAACAAATAATGCGAACTTCCCACCGGCGGCAAAGAAATCTCTACTTAAAAGCCGGGGACTTAGGGGCAACTTTCAAGAGTTATTAATGACAATCGGGCTTGACCGTAGAGCCCGCTGGGTAAAAATTCAGCAAATTTTACGGTCCAAAGTTGAGACCGCAATTTGGGCATATTGTGGTGGTTACATAATAAAGGGACTTGCTAATTCCAAAATCAAGAAGTTTGCCGAAGGTCGTCAGCATTTCGGTTGACTTATGTTGTTATCTAAAACAACGTTGTAACTTGGGATCTGAAAGCTTACTCAGTGTTTTCGGACTTTCTTCAGAAAATATTATTTAATAGTGGTATAGGATTATACCAATACACTGCAAGATACACTTGGACAAACATATCGACCACATCACTAGTAAAACCTTTCAGTTCTACGGATTTGTAATGCAACAGCAAAGGTAACTGTTGATTGGTCAACTTTCAAAATATGAAATCAATATGAAAATCAAAACTTTTTTAACGCATATCGAAAAACCTTCGAGTGTCTACTAGTACCTGCAGACTTTGACTGTAGTTATATAGAAAATATAGCGGTATAACCATACATACCCGTCGGGGCGACCTGTACGGAAGAGGTATCAGAAACCTTGGAGCCCAAATAGCCCCTGAAAGCTCTGGTGCAGAAGGCAACGGGAAACCACTGCACTAATTTCCCACGAGAGTTATGAAAAGGTCGAATAAGAGTAAACGTGTGCCTAGCGACCCGAGTAGCGACCGGCGCCCTGAGTTGTCCGGGAATCAGGGTGTGAAGTTGGTTACCGGCCATGAGGTAGCAGGCGACCAGGTGCCCCATGGAAACTATGCCACTGGAAGAACAAAACTCCAACTGCGTAACGACATCAGCATTGGGACATGGAACGTAAGAGGCCTCATCGACGAAGGAAAGCTCCATGTATTAGACCACGAACTCGAACGCTGTAATAGCGTCATTACCGGACTGAGTGAGACGCATTGGAAAGAGAGCGGGCACAGAAACTTGGAGAAACACACTATTTTCTTCTCAGGAAACGAATCATCCAGCTTCGCTGGAGTGGCTATAGCGATACCTACACTCTGGGCTGGGTCTGTCCTTGGCTATCACCCTGTAAATGAGAGGATTTATTACCATAAAACTCAGTGCCTCACCATGCATATTGAATATAATCCAGGTATACGCCCCAACAAGCACCGCTACTGAGGAAAAAATTGAGGAGTTCTATAACCAGCTTGAGGTCTGTATTAACAACATCCCAAAAAGAGAAATACTGATGATTATCGGGGATTTCAATGCTAAGGTAGGAGCCACGGTTCTGGATGTGGGTTTGCGAAATATAGTGGGTCTCTATGGTCTTGGTTGCAGGAACAGCAGAGGAGAGCGGTTAATTCAGTTTGCAGCAGATAACAACTTTACTGTAATGAATACTGTCTTCAAACATCACCCCAGAAGGCTGTATACCTGGACCTCCCCAAATGGAGAGCACCGCAACCAGATCGACTACATATTGATCAGAACAAGATGGAGGAGCTCGATAACCAACGCACATACACTGCCGGGAGCCGACGTCATGTCTGACCATCAGCTACTATTATGTAACATGAGAATTAGACTCCGTAGACCCATAGTCAGGAAAACGGCTAAACGCGTGGAAGTCGTCGATAAAGACTCGTTTGTCAAGTCACTTCAAGACAAAGAACAGTCCTGGTACAAAAACTGTAACAACGAAGAAGGCGTCGATCACCTCTGGAAGTCAACGGTGAAACTTATAAAAGATGCTGTGCACGAATCACAACCCAAAATAAGATCCAATAAGAGGCAGCACTGGATGTCGACTGATACATGGGACTTGATCGGAAAACGTAGAGAACTCAAAGCTAGCGGTGCCAAGATACAAGAACTGAATGCCATGAATTCAGTCATACAAGCCGCTTGCCGTAGAGACCGTAATACCGCGCTACAGTCCGTATGTGATGAGGTTGAACGTCATTCTCAAAAGTCAGAAACAAAAGATCTACACATGAAAATTAGACTTATAACCCGTCAGTTCAAACCGAACACTTGGGCCATTGAGAATGCGGCTGGTGACACCGTCACAGAGATCAACGAGATAGTCAACGTATGGAAAGACTACTGTGAGTCTCTTTTCACTGACACAGCAACAAACATCCCAAAGACCTACGACGAAACCTTAGAGCCAGAACCAACACCACTAAGAGACGAGGTGCGAGCAGCTATTAAACATCTAAAGCGGAACAAAGCTGTAGGGTCTGACCGGATTCCGATCGAGACGATAAAGGCTATGGGAGAGATTGGAGTAGACATGCTGCACACCATCTGTTGTCGAATATGGGACACTGGAGTTTGGCCAAGCGATTGGTCACATTCTATATTCATGCCACTGCACAAAAAGGGGTCAACAAAAAAATGCAGTAACTACAGGCTCATCTCTCTCGTATCCCACGCCGGTAAAATCTTGTTGCATATCATCAACACGAGACTTCAAGCTTACCTGTCCCGAGAGATTGCCTCCGAACAGGCTGGATTTGTAAAAGGTCGCGGTACAAGAGAACAGCTCCTTATAATGCGTCAAATCGTAGAAAAGGCCAGAGAATTTAACATCAGCCTGTATGTGTGTTTCGTTGACTTCAGAAAAGCTTTCGATACCGTCAAGTGGTGGAAGCTATGGTCAGTCCTGACGGAAATGGGGGTACCACAACATCTTATACACCTCATCAGGCGCCTGTACGAAGATGGTACTGCTGCTGTCAGAGTTGACGGTATCGACTCCGAACGCTTTAAAACGAAAGCTGGCGTTAGGCAGGGGTGTATACTGTCCCCTCTGCTTTTCAACATATATACTGAGTATGTAATGCGTGTGGTTCTCGAGGGCTGTGATAAGGGAATATCCGTAGGAGGTCGGAAAATATCAAATTTAAGATACGCAGACGACACTACCCTCCTAGCGTCAACTAGAGACGATATCGAGTCTCTTCTTCGACGTCTGGAGACCACAGCGTTGGATTTTGGACTCGCAATCAATCACGATAAGACCAAAATGATGATTGTAGATCGTGCCGACAACAACCAACCGGACGTCCAAAATGTAGCGGGATGTGAGGTAGTCCAAAGCTACATATATCTGGGCTCCACTATTACCAATGCTGGAGGCTGCGAGGATGAGATTCGAAGACGTTGCGCCGTGACTAGATCCGCAGTAGAGAGACTGGCAAAGATTTGGAAAGACCGCAGAATAACCAGGAACACTAAGGTTCGACTCATGAGATGCTTGGTCTTTCCAATCTTCTTATATGGAGCTGAGACGTGGACGCTGAGGATGCAGGACCGGCGCAAGATTGACGCGCTGGAAATGTGGTGTTGGAGACGTCTGCTGAGAATCCCGTGGACCGCGCACCGCACCAACGTCTCGATCCTAAAAGATCTTAACATCAAAGAGAGATTATCGTCGACTGTGCAAATACGAATCCTCAAGTTCTTCGGACACATCACCCGTAACGAAGACTCCATGGAACGGCTGGTGGTGCAGGGGAAAGTTAAGGGCAAGAGACCTCGCGGGCGCTCTCCGACACGGTGGACAGACCTCATTAAATCTGTAACGAACTCAAATATTAACGTTTGCTCTCACTCTGCCAAGCATCGGGACACATGGCGACGCATCGCGAGGGAAGCGGTGAACGGGGAAGTGACCAAGACGTGACCACGACCACTCTGTCAAGAGTGAACGACTGGGAAGATATAGAAAATACCGACTTACACTATCGAAACTTAATTTTGAAATCTAGTAAACATTATCTATCTGCTGTTGGCTGTACCTCTATAAGGCGTTTGTCAGGTCTCAGTTCGAGTACGCTTAATGAATATTTGGAATCCTTACAATAAAAAATATAGTGACCAACTGGAAGCAGTACAACGCAAATTTCTACGTACACATTACAAATGTTTTCGCTTTCGCAAATCATATAGCCACGTATTAGACAAGTTTAAAATAAACACCCTTAAGGTTAGAAGATCTTTATTGGATTGTATTTCTATATAAACTACTGCATAACAGTTTTGATGCCACAGACTTAATTAATCAATTTTAATATCGCGTACCTAGTAGATCTCAGCGAATTAGGGATGTGCGACCTCATCGTCTTTTTATGCCACACTTTTCCAAATCTAATACAGGGCAGCGCATCCCTCTTTCGCGTATTGTTCACTCATGTAACAACAATATAAATGACTAGCTGTGCTGGCGACTTCGTCCGCGTGGAATAGTGACTTTCGGCAGCATTTTTAATTTTTTAGGCTCTTTTCCCGTTTTTGCAACATTTTTCACTGATGCTTCGCTCCTATTGGTCGCAGCGTGATGTTATATAGCCTAAAGCCTTCCTCGATAAATGGACTATCCAACACAAAAAGAATTATTCAATTCGAACCAGTAGTTCTTGAGATTAGCGCGTTCAAACAAACAAACAAACAAACAAACAAACTCTTCAGCTTTATAATATTAGTATAGATTTGGACATTTGTCTTCTCACCCCTAGTCAGTTTAAAAAACATACCTTACAGGCACTTGTTGAATAGTTTTACTTATAGTAGTTTTAATCATATACAAATTCGTACTGTTTATATACAATTCTTTACATAAAGCACAATTTAAATGTATTGTAGATTTATTTTATATTTTTTATGCAAGTCTTTTCATGTTGCATTTTAATGTCTGTCTTAATTGTAGTTGTTTTTTTATCTCTGTTTTGGACAATGTCGCTGGTTGCACAATGATTCCATTTGGTTATAACTATGTATGACATAATATGTTATTGTGTAATTGTTTATTGTCTTGAATAAAAAATAAAAAATAAAAAAATAAAATTGAAGGTCGGCAATTTGAGCTAGGCAAACTTCGCATGTTTAGATTTACTCGAGATAATTATTTGTGTTGTTTTATTTTCTTTAATTATTACTTTTTATGCTTCTGAGCCGACAAACGAGAATTTCCTGAAGCTTGTATTTATTTTGAAAGGCTGAGCCCACAAGTGGGACGTTTAAAGGCTGTTTGATAATGATAATGACATAAAAGTGTGGGATTAATGTAAATTGTTAATAAAGTAACTATTTACTTGTGTACATCTTTTATAATCAACTTTAAATAATTTCATGCGGCTGAAGTAGGTAGGTAGTAGATGAAAGAAAAGGAATTAATAAATAAAAATAAATAAGTACAAAGTTTTCATATTATTTTTGAATTTTGCATTCACAATGTTAAATATAGTTACAAGATAAGTTCTCAGAGCATTGGACCGGTTATCCAAAGGTCGTGGGTTCGATTCCCAACCGAGCTGCCTCTTTGAGGCTGGTTGATTTTTTCTAGTACAAATTTTATATTGTAATACATAGTTTTTATTTTTCATAACTGTTTATTTTTGTACCATATTGCATGTTGATGACTTTAAAAGTATGCAGGGAAGCCGATGGTATGGTATCACGTCGGGTCACCACTGTAGGTAGCCAATGGTTGGTAGAATGCCACACTGAGGAAGGCCAAAGGGAAGATCTTTCTCCGAGCTGGATGGTATAGCTCGGGGACCGAGGTCCAACGGATGTTAGGTGGAGGTACTATCTAAAGCGAAGGAGATGGTGAAATTTTCGCTACCGCGATGCAGGCTTCCCATACTATTTTATCATCGTAGTATGGCGACGTCGTTGGCATGCGTTTGTGGCGCCATCTGTTGACACGATTGAAAAGGTGTTTGCTTCGTGTCGAATAATGTGCGACGTATGCGGTAGGTGGCGCCGCCACAAGAATGTGCAGAAGTAAATACATAATTGATGAAATGAAAAGAGAAGTAATAAAATAAGATAAACTATTAAAAATTAATAATGAGTTGGTATACAGGCTTGTAAATATCCTCACTTGACTCAATAAAACTCAAAGAAACCTATTGTTTTCTAAAGTTTACGCGAACACTACACATTGAAATTAAACAACTTTTACGGACCTACTTGCGTTTATCTTACACATTACTTTATTATTAATACCCCAACACCATACTGCCAGACAAAAAAATAATGTAAGCTCTTTCTGCGTAAAACAGAACGCACCTGATTAAATTTAAATGAGGGTGTACAAGTTACTAACTAATTATGAGACGACCAACACCTCAGTCGCCCTGTAACCACGGACCCTGCAAAGGGTTCGAAACGTCAGGATAAACATTAAATAAAGTAGTTTAAAATAAACGCGAGTAGGTCCGTAAAAGTTGTTTCATTTCAAAGAAACCTGCTCTATGAGTATTGGGTAACTATTCACACCACTAGAGACAGCTAAGAACACTACGGACACCCATTTAATTGCTTCTTCACATCACTTTTAAGAACCCATGCACCCATGTTCTAAGAAGGATCAAAATCGTGTGCTGGAAGGGAATTCCATTTTTTGGTGGTGGGTGCCACAAAACTCATGCAGGAACATGCACCTTTTTTATAAAAGAAGGAGACAAACGAGCAGGCAAGTCATCTGATGAAGAGTAATCACCGCCGCCCATGGACCTCCACCTATGAGGAGCTCCTTCGCGACGTCCAGGCGTCGCTAGAGAAGGCCCTGGCGCAAGGCGGTTCGGCGGCGACCATAGAGGCCGTCCGGATCAAAAGAAAAGAGATCCGGGAGAGGATGCGGGGGGTCCGCCAAAACCAGAGGAATCGCAAACGCTTTGCCGGCCTTTAAGGAAGGAATAGGCTCGTTTCTTGAAGATCCCTAAGTCGTAACGGTCTAGAAATACCGCCGCCGAGAGCTGGTTCCACAACACTGTAGTCCGATACGATCCGAACCCTTCGGAGAATCTAGTAGGGCACGGGGACACGCACTAGTGCGTGATGCCGTTCCCTCTAGAAAACCTCCGAAGGTGATTCGTTTCACACGGCTTGAGGAACCCTTTAAGTTTCTCGCCTAAACAAACCCGGTGATGCTGAAAAACCGTTTGAGGCAATCAGCGAACTCTCTCAAAAAAAAAGAAACACGGTAGTTCGAGGCAAGGAATTTCGTGAAAAACGCACAGTAGTAGACCGATCAAAGAGATTTAATATTGTTGGTAATTTTGTCAAATCTATTCGCACACAAACACGACTTCACTAAAGGGCGTATCACATCAAACTTAAAACGTAGCGATTACTTGCTCAGTGATCAAACTGAGCGACTTGTTACCACTTGGTAATTAGTTGTGGATTACAGTTTCGATCTCTATGTTCGACAGAACATTTTTTTCATATAATACATACAAGTATTATATGAAAAAAATGTAAAAAGTAAGTAGTTAAATTCCTTTGCTTTACATTGACATGAACAAGCTCAAACTGGTTAGATACAGAAGTTTAATGCGTCGGATTTGGTGGTCTTCAAAACGGTATCAAAACATTGCGTTGCTTGGACCACTCACAAAGCTAACTTAGTTACATTGTTCGTTGTAGCAAACAAGTAAACCATTAAAAACAAAAGAAAACGAACTATTAAAAAATAACTTTTTAAAAACAAGCTTTTTTTTAGTTATTAATAAAAAAAATAACTAAAAAGTAAAAAATAATTTAAACCTGAAAATAAGAAAAAAATTCTTTATAAATAAAAGCGTGTTACATTTTGATGGAACATTAAATAACGTTTACAACCTTAGAATTACACAGATATAAATTATTTTGAAGTTTTTAGTTATTTTTTTTATTAACAAGTAAGAAAAGCTTGTTTTTAAAAAGTTTTTTTTCTTTTAATTTAATTTTAAACTTTTTAGTATTTTTGTATGGAGATAAGGGCTTCAGTAAACCAGGGTTCGGCCTGGTACCCTGAGGCGTAACGTTAACAATATGGCATGTTTATACACCCTCATACCATTCAGCCCTCGACACGTGCTCACCTTGGCATTGGGTCATCCATCTAATCCATCTAATCAAAGCCATAATCCACATTCATAACAAACGGAACGAACGAACTTATTTTCCCGAGTTCCTATGGCCATCTTCCAGCTCCATCATCAGACCCTGGTTACCATCTAGCACCAAAGTACTCGTCAAGACGGAACAAACGAGTCCAAACTAGATGGGGTTGTGCCGTTTAATTACCGAGTTCCTATGGCCATCTTCCAGCTCCATCATCAGACCCTGGTTACCATCTAGCTCCAAAGTACTTGTCAAGACGAATAATAAGAGCCCAAACTCGATGGGGTTGTGTCGTTTAATTACCGAGTTTCTATGGCCACCTTCCGGTTCCATCATCAGACCCTGGTTACCATATAGCACCAAAGTAGGATGGGGTTGTGTCGTTTAATTACCAAGTTCTTATGGCCATCTTCCAGCTCTATCATCAGATCAGCTCCATGTCATAATAATTTTGCATTGTCATCCGATTTACACAAGCATTCAGAATTTCAGCTCAATAGGTAACCGGGAAGTGGATCAAATTTAACTTGCTAGATTTGATTACAGACAAACAAACAAACAACGGGACAGGTGAAACTAAATAAAAGCTTGTAATAAAAAGACAAAACCTTTATAATCATTATAACTTTTTTTTTGATTGGAATAAACGCCCTATGTACTAATGAACTAATTTAATTTACTCAGTAAAAGAAAGAAGAAAGAAAGAAAGAAAAAACACTTAATGACTCTCACATATGATTAAAAATAGAAAAAATAATAAAAAAGACATAAAATACAAAACAAAAAAAAACAAATAAATTAATAACAAAGACAACAGTGTGACGAGCCAATCAGGATCCTACCTCAGCATATGCCGATACGTAGTAAAAAAAATTTACTTCATAAATTAAGGGATATAATTTTTTAAACATTAATGGAATGATTATTATATTTTGAATTCAATTAAGTGATGATAAGGCCGAAGATGGAAGCACACTTCACCCGGAATCCTCAACTACTGAGGCACTGGCTATCTTATCTGTTGCTCTCGGAATGCTACTCGGAAAACTAACATTAAAAAAAAACATAACATTGATGTTATGCCGACATAAATGGTGGTAGCTAGCCAGACGGACAAACAACCCCTACCACCAACCAAACCGAGTACACGAAAATGTACCCCCGCTGGGAATCAACCGCCACTAGACCACAGAGGCGGTTAAAAGTTGCATACTTCCTGATAATTTTTAACAAAAAAATACCGACTTCAAAAAGGAAACTAAAAAATAAGTATACAAAAACAGCTCTGAAAAGCAAGAAATAATATTGGAATCATATTATTAATTACCTAGATACGTACGTAGGTATATCAGTTTAAAAAAATGTCTATTGAAGTCGAGTGGTTGGTGGTCAGCTGGGGGACAATTTTGTTATATTTAGGGCTGATTTTTCAATCGTCAGTTAAAGCTTATTCATTGAATAATGTGACATAATGACAGATTCTCTTTAGAAAATAGGTATGTCACAATGACAATCTTATTCTTTGAATAAAACTTATCTGGGGATTGAAAAATCGGGCCTTAAACTTTTATAGTTGTTCCCGTAAATAAATGATTTGTCTCGCGCGCTGC
The DNA here is from genome assembly GCA_947562085.1 of Eudonia lacustrata. Classification (NCBI taxonomy): domain Eukaryota; kingdom Metazoa; phylum Arthropoda; class Insecta; order Lepidoptera; family Crambidae; genus Eudonia; species Eudonia lacustrata. The sequence continues at coordinate 21,769,403 of OX387314.1, forward strand.
GCGTGAGACCAATCATCTATCTAATTGTTCCATTATCTCCACTTTTTTATTGTAAAAGCTCCACCCGACTTCAGTAGACATTTTTTTAAACTGACATGCGTATCTAGGTAATTTTAATAATATGATTTCAATATTATTTCTTGCTTTTTAAAGCTGTTTTTACTTTTTTAAGTTACCTGTTTTTTTAAAGTCGGTTTCTTTTTGTTAAAAAATATTTTATTTTACGTTTTTTGGTGATGGGTGGGCCTAACAAGGATGCTTCTCGGACGAGGAAACGACGGCCTAGTAGGTAGTGGTATTCCTATGTAAAACTTCAATCTTAATTAGGTATTATTTTTGTACGAACTGAACATTTTGGCATATTGAACCGTATGAAGTAAGTCCAAGAAAAGGTAACTGCTGTACATCGTTGAGGAATTCCCTCGACTGTCTGTGGTCTCCAGTATCAGACCTGTAAGTGCACTTATAACCCATATGGGTACAAAGTTCTCATCAATAGAAATGAATCAAGTCCAAACAAAAGATAGCTACTGTAAAACATTGAGGAGTTCCCTAGACTGTCTTTCAGCTCCATCATCAGATCGACTCCAGACCTTCATTAAATAGTAGTGCTTTAAAATACTTATGAAAAAAATTAACAAACGCACTAGTTGCCACTACGATTTTCGAAGGTTCCCCTCGATTTCTCTGGGATGCTATCATCAGATCCTGGTTTCCTAATTATGGTATCACCCTTGGGATATCTCCTTTCCAACAAAAAGAGAATTATCAAAATCGGTTCATAAACGACGAAGTTATCCGCGAACACACATACATAAAAAATATATATATATACGGTCGAATTGAGAAACATCCTTCTTTTTTGAAGCCAGTTAAAAATAAATTAAGCAGTTCACTTTACCAACTCATTTTAACAGCACTTGAGATCATACAAAGGCTTATTAAGGGCTAACGCAATCAGTCTACAACTGGAGGTGCCGCCAGTACTCAATTTATTCCCAGCCATTTGCCCAGGCTTGGCCGCAATATATTTGCCACATTTGTCTCCGCGCGAGCGCTATTCGTACCTTGTCACCAGCGAATTTATCCTGTACATTATGTGTGAAGATACATTGCGTTATTGTTATGAAAAACCCCGTACGATTTGTGGTTGTTTCAGGCAGTTTTTTATGTTGTTAACATCTCGGCGTCTGTGCGGCCAGTGACAAGTGTGAAAGGATCCTCTTACATTTAGATTGTTGTTTGAAAAGCTCTCGGGTGTTTATCCAACTGGTGATAAGGTATGTGAAGGTGGTTGGCGAATACTATACGAATTAGGCTGTTTTTATCTCTAACTTTAATGTTTGGATCACAATACTGTATTGTTATTGACTACTTATTGCGACTAATTATGGATAAGATAGCATTTCTTAGCAATAGCTAATTGCAAATAATAATTTGCATTAACAATGCTATTATTTGAATCAAAGGCAAACCGTAATTTTAAAGATTACAAGTAGTAATAGTAATAGTAAAATTTAAAACACTTCTTACAATACATGTTATGATACATCATACTTATTCTAGGCTATGAACATTAATTCGTGCAGCTAGCTTAAACTGGGAAAACCCATTAGTAGTAATAGTAATAGAAATAGTAATAATAGTAACGTCTGATATTCACTTAAGGCAAGTTTTCCTTAAGAGCGTTTACGTCGCACACTATGAAAAAAAAACATATCTAGTAATTAGAGATAGAAAATCAAATTATGCTCAACAAACTATCTGAATGAAGTAATTTAGCATTTAGTTTAGTTAAATATGGCGTTATGGTTAAAAGTGGCCGTAACGTCTTATTTAACTAAACCATAACATGTGAGGTGTTCATTAGGTGCCGTAAAAATGCTAAATTACTTCATTCAAATAGTTTGTTGAGCATAATTTTATTTTCTATCTCCAATTACTAGATATGTTTTTTTTTTCATTAGTGGGGCTAGTGTGCGGCGTAAACGCTCTTCTAGCCCGAGTGAATAGGCTATTTCTGGGCAAGCTTGTTCCATCGTCAGCCTCTTCTTAGCCCTAGGGATTAGAATGAGGCCAAGAGCAAGCCCATCTCTCAATAAAAAATAAAAAAAAGTGGATATCAAACGTTTGCAACCCGGGATTCAGCTTTTCCAACTGAGCTACCGGCACCAGGTTGGTGGCCGGTGAATGAACTGGGCTGGAACACGGACCAGTAGGCTTAGCCAAAGTAAAAGTTCGAAAAGATTAAAATGTATGGCATTGACCTAAGATTGACCACGTGATTTAGCGCGGCTTATGTCAATCCCATACATTTTATTCTTTTCGAACTTCGCTATCGTTTTCTTAATGTTACTTTGGCTACCGCCACTGGACCATCACCGAATAGGTAATTTAAGTAAAATTATAGTCGTAAATAGTTTTTTTTTTTTAGTTTAGTGTAAAAGTTACAAAAATAATATCCATAAGAGAAAAAGCCCGCTGACTGGAGGTTTCTTTTCAGCTTAATTGTGGCTGAAATAAGGACGTTAGAAGAATGTTTTTTGTTTTGGTAAACAGAACAATTACAGATCTAAAAGTAAATACCAATTTATAGTTCATCAGACGTAACTTTGGTGAATACCCCGCTGGCTGGAGGTCGGTTAGAAAAGTTTATATTTCCGTTTATTATACGGAACAAATTCTGTTTTTAGCATAATTCAGTAGAACATATCCAGATCTAATTCTCTGCATCACTCATAAGTCTCCCAGACATGGGACCCTGCTGGGTGTAGACACATACCAGCGCGTGGTATCTCACAGTTTTAACACTTGTAACGCGGTAATAGCTATCAGATGACCAAAATGGAGATCTCCTCTAAGCGCGAGCGGCCATCTTTTCAAAACTCTGTCGTTGCACTAATTTGCGATTGCAGCCGCAGCGAGCTCGTCGGCGTGCGGCGTTCTATACTGCGGTCTCGCTGTTGTGCGAGAAAGCTTTAGTCCGGTCAATCTAGACATTCGAAGGTACATAAATTCGCATCAAGCTGAAAATTGGTAGAATTGTTAAAAATGTGATTATAAATAAAACTTAAAAGTTCCCCATCATTCCCGTGTATGGAAAAAAATTTACTCGAGGTCAAAGGTCAAAAAAATGAGTTATTCGCGATTTTCAGCGAAACGGTAAGTCTTATTATAAAAATATATAAGACAAAATTTGTAGGTCATCATATTATCTATCAAAAATGTATCAGTGCTTTTTTTTCTACGAGCCACCCTTTCTGGGATATAACGATTCAAAAAGTTGTTCAAGTTGTTATGGGCATAATATGCACACGTTTCCACGCCACCTATGAGGGAGTGTACCTAGCGCGTTTTTTTAAACGTGGTTTCCCCAGTAGGCCTACTCTACGGGTCAGTTGTGATCCTGTTTAATTTAAAACTATTGCAAAATTACGGAAATTTGTAAGTATTGTAAAAGATAAAAAGCGATGTAAATTAAAAAAGTGGTGAATTTTATTCGTCTGAATTGGAACCGTCAAACTCTTCTCGTTCTTCTTGTTCTTGTTCTCGTTCTTCTTCTTCTTTTTCTTCTTCTTGTTCTTGTTCTTCTTTATCTTCATTCTGCGTGCAAGTAAATTGCGTCAATAGTGATGTATCCTCGTTGGAATCAAACGAATCCTCTTGTTAGTGATGCAACATTGGAGCACGACCGGCCTTGACAGTTTGTACATGCCAAAAAGCAGAACAGTCCGACTTTTTTGCAAACCCCATTTAGCACTGCATCCCTTTTTGCAGTTGCAAAAAATGGTGTTTAGCAGTTTTTCCGGTGCAGGTGGGAGTAAAGTTTGAACTGGCTCCAATGTATTGTCGACCATTTGACCTGATACTCTTATAGTTATGTATATTTTATATTTTAAGTATAAGTTACAATCACCGATAGAAAAATATTTCAACATATACAAGGTGGCCGGAAGATTGACGTCCAAAAGAAAAAATTAGGTCTCTCGTGTCGTGGGGTATCCGAATCACCCCCATGTATGTTCCGCGATTTTTCACGGTTTTCGAGTTATGAATTTTTTTCTAAATTTTTGAGAATTTTCGAGCGATCAACTTAAAAAATTTCTAGAAAAAAAAGTAGAAGACTTTTTTGTATTTTTTTTTTGCAACGAAATTTTCATAAGTTGTACTTTTATGCATAAAACAATTAGCTTCGTAACTTTGATGAAAATTTGGAAATGCAGGTCTCAAGAATAAAAAATACGATTATTGAATTATGACTAGAACATTAAGATTAAAATTAAAAATCTAAACAGATGACTGCATGGTTTTTTAGTGATCCTAAAACATGCGACATACTCTCAGCTTTCATAATCATTAAAAAAAAGTAGTACTTAATGAGCTACTTTTCCTAGAATCGGCCTTCAAAGACAGCCACGTGGCATTTAAAAAAAAAATCCATGTGATTAAAACAAAAAGTCTTGCTATTTTATGGTTCTTAATGTTAAATTGGTTTGTTGACTAACCAAAAATTGCCGCAAAAAAGCTAAGATTAGATAACAATTTGAGTTTTTAATTTTAAGGTTGTCAATTTGCTGATAATTAAAAATTCTTAAGAGATTAGTTAACATACGTTTTAAGTAAGAGGTGGTTTTGTTAATAAATCAGAGATGGTAATCAGAAAGAAAATTTATTTTTTAAATTCACAAAAGGTTTTCAAAGTGGCCACCTCCAGCAGCAATGCACATTCTACACCTTCGTAAAAAATTGCCTTTTAATCGTCTAAAAGCTTCCCTATTATCTCTCACAACACGTTCGGCTTCTGTAATCTTTTCTCTAAGTTCTTGTTCACTCGAACATTCTCGGGCGTAAGCGATTTCCTTGTAATAGCCTTACACAAAGAAGTCGATTGGGTTTAGGGTCAGGTGAGCGTGGAGGCCATCTGATTGGTCCGCTGCGTCCGATCCATCTGTTGGGGTAAGTTTCATTTAAGTGGTTTCGGACTTGCGTTGCGTAGTGACACGGGGCGCCATCATTTTGAAAAACCATGGTGCGTCGAAGCTGAAGATTCACATCTAGCAGCAGCAATGGTAGTTCATTTTCTAAAAAGTTTTTGTAAATTTCTCCATTAAGTCTGGATGGCAATTCAAACGGGCCAATAAGTTCGCCGTTGAGGATACCCGACCACATGTTAACACTAAACCGGTGTTGAAAAGATGAATCTCTCGTTTCGTGTGGATTCTCGATTGCCCACGAGTGGTAATTATGAATATTGAATATTCCAAATCGCTCAAATCGTGACTCATCGGTCCACAAAACTTTATCGAAATATCCAGGATCTTCTTGCTGTTTTCGTAACATGGTTTGGCAAAACTCAACTCGCAATGGGTAGTCTGCAGGTAGCAAAGCTTGAACTCGTCGGATATGGAAAGAGTGATATCCTTCATCGTGAAGTATGGCTTGAATAGACGTTCTTGGGATGCCCAGAGCACGAGCCATTCTTCTTGTACTCGTGGACGGATTTCGCTGAACTTCTTCGAGCACTCTTTCTCTGCGATCTGGATCGACTCGAGGGATTCCTTCACGACCACCGCGTTGACCAGGAATGTGGCCTGCCATCAACGTGTTGCACATTATCCCGACCATCGTGTTAATAAAAACACGATGGTCGGGATAATGTGCAGGTTGCGGCCCACCACGTCGTTGAAGTTGTTCGCGATACAATCGCGCTGCTTCACGGCCGTTGCCTTGTGCAACTCCATAAAAATAATGCATTTCTGCATATTCACTTAATGTGTAACTCATCTCTTTCACTTCCAAGTAAACAAAGTCCAAATCAGAAGGCAAAACAGTCCAGTAAACGAGCAAAGTAGTCAAAAAAGTAGGGCAAGCAAATTTGGGGTGGCGACACGAGTAGCAGTAAACACAAAGTGAGTACGACTGAGATAACATTTTGGCGTTGGCTTGGGTTGTCGCCCGCGCTACTGAGAGTGAGAGAGATGGCAATTATTCCGTCTCTATCCTCGCGGTCGACCTATTGTTATTGCAGGTAAAATAATCGCTTTCACTTTTACAACCCATGATTCGCAAGAATACAACGCGCAGAATTGATAAAATTTAAAACTAAAATTAAACAAAATGTCAATTTTTTAGGCATTTTTTGGTTAGTCAACAAACCAATTTAACATTAGGAACCATAAAATAGCAAGACTTTTTGTTTTAATCACATGGATTATTTAAAAAAAATACCACGTGGCTGTCTTTGAAGGCCGATTCTAGGAAAAGTAGCTCATTAAGTACTACTTTTTTTTAATGATTATGAAAGCTGAGAGTATGTCGCATGTTTTAGGATCACTAAAAAACCATGCAGTCATCTGTTTAGATTTTTTATTTTAATCTTAATGTTCTAGTCATAATTCAATAATCGTATTTTTTATTCTTGAGACCTGCATTTCCAAATTTTCATCAAAGTTACGAAGCTAATTGTTTTATGCATAAAAGTACAACTTATGAAGATTTTGTTGCAAAAAAAAAATACAAAAAAGTTTTCTACTTTTTTTTCTAGAAATTTTTTAAGTTGATCGCTCGAAAATTCTCAAAAATTTAGAAAAAAATTCATAACTCGAAAACCGTGAAAAATCGCGGAACATACATGGGGGTGATTCGGATACCCCACGACACGAGAGACCTAATTTTTTCTTTTGGACGTCAATCTTCCGGCCACCTTGTATAACAACTCTAGATAAGAGATGTATATACGTGGCGCACTCATGCATATTATGCCCATAACAACTTGAACAACTTTTTGAATCGTTATATCCCAGAAAGGGTGGCTCGTAGAAAAAAAAGCACTGATACATTTTTGACAGATAATATGATGACCTACAATTTTTGTCTTATATATTTTTATAATAAGACTTACCGTTTCGCTGAAAATCGCGAAAAACTCATTTTTTTGACCTTTGACCTTGAGTAAATTTTTTTCCATACACGGGAATGATGGGGAACTTTTAAGTTTTATTTATAATCACATTTTTAACGATTCTACCAATTTTCAGCTTGATGCGAATTTATGTACCTTCGCTCTCATTTTTATGTTTAAATTGACCGGACTACTATGTATTAGAGGGAGATGGGTAAAGGAAGCTAGTAAAGCAACAATCAAACTACTTTTATCAAATATGAAAAGTCGCGACAAATGCATGTAACCAATTTTGCGCGGCAAAGGAGATCACCCAAGTTGGGCTATTTTCAAAAGTACCGCCCAAAAAAAAGCCTAATATTTTATTAGACCATAACTTAATGAACATTTTTTATTAAGACACCAAAGTTGTAAGTCCAGTCTTTGAATTATTATTCAACCGCTAATTAATTTATATTCTGTCAGTGTAATAAAAATTATGAACTATTTTTTTTTCCAGCAAGCGCGTGTTACAGGCGTTCGAAAGTGACAAAACAAACATCTGAATAACGCATTTAAATATTTTTATAAACTTTGTAAAAATATTATCTTTGAACCTCATTTAACAATACAAAAAATAATCCAACAGGTTGGGTTCCATAGTAACAAATGAATAGAATAATATAAGTTAATAAAATATAATAATATTTTTGATTGGCCGGCACTTTTAGAATTAGCCCAAAAATGTATGGACGGTGAATGATGTCCTATAAAAGTCACCAACTGGCGCAACCAATAATACTTTGGCAAAGAAAACTGGTGTTGAACATTGGATTACTGTGTCGAAGACTGGTGCCACTACGACGCCAAAACAAAAAAAAAACATTACGTCACTACTACAACTAAATTTAAAAAAAAAATGTTGTTAACGAAAGAGTTTGCAACAAAAAGTATATTTTTGTCACAACAAGACATTGTAAGAAACCACTAAGGTTCGTTAACAATGTCAACTTCGTTCTCACCAAGTCGGTAAATAAGTCCTAGAGACAGTGTTAAACACAAGTTACTTACTTACTTAGCCTCTTCACCTTTATGTGTAGGTGTGAAAGGTCTTTACTATTTTTGTATCATATTATTAATATAACATTGTTTTCTAAAGTCTAAGCGAACACTACATATTCATATGAAATAGTTTACTGATCTATTCGACTTTATTTCACTGAATATATGTATTATACGCATATTAAAAATGACAATAAACAATTTGTCCCTTTATCAAGATAAATTACTTTACAGTAGAAGTTCCTCACAACTTTTTTTCAATCACTTCAGATTGAGAATAATTTAAATTATTACAAACTAAAATTATGTCGATGGTTGATCGTCAAGTCAACCCTTAACCCTAAACTTGGCAGAGTTTTTTTGTGGAATTATATTTATTTTTTGTGTTGTATAAAACTTGTTATTTTTTCACTACTCGAATTATTTTGTAACTTAAGTGTCTTAAATAATCTACTATGCCAAGAATAGGGTTAACATTATCACAGTATAAGGAAGGATACTTCTTCCTTATACTGTGGCTCTTTAACCGCCTGTGGTTAAGACCAACGGTTTAGTCCCAGAGATCCCGAGTTCGATTCCCAGCGGAAGGTACGTTTGTGTACTTGGTTTGGTTAGTGGTAAAGCTTGTTTACCCGCCTGGCCAGCTATCACCATCTTGTCTAACTATATCGCCATGACATCAAGGTTTGTAGCATTGTAGTGTTCCGGCTGCAAGAGATAAGTTAGCCGGTGCCTCAGTAGTTAAGGATTCCAGGTGAAGTGCGTTTCCACCTTCGGCCTTATCGTCACTTAATATCAGGTGAGATGAAGAGATGAAGTGCTTACATGTAAGATAAAAAAAATAAAATTATTCTGTGGCATTATCGATTATGTTTTATAATAGTTTTTATTTCATACTAACAATGGCGAAAAAGGTTTCTCAAATTCAATCCCTATTGATTTTTTTGAATTTCATGGTCGACTATACTTAAAATAAATATTCTATTGCCATTTAACACATATTGCTAGATGAATGTTTATTCCAATCGTACGTATGTCGCTGTATGTGCCAATACAGAGTGAAAACACTCTGTATTGGCACATGCACCGTTTTCGATGTGCGTTATAAGTAATTTTATTTTTTTATTCATTTTAGGGTTTATGTCTGAATAGTCTAGTGTGTGTACACAGTATCTACGTACTGCCTATGTTCTTGAGTTTATGTATATAGATGGTCTGTGATGAGATGAAGTACCAAAAACATTATTTATCTCTCCATCTGTCTGTCTATCAAAGCGGGTTTGTGTTTTAACGACTGCGATCTCTTGCTGAGCAGAATCCACCTCTCAAGTAGCCTCGTTACTCTGTAACGGCATAGGAAGAGCAACATTTATTTTTGTGTAATGAATTTAGTTTTTTTCTGCTCCAACACCTATACAGGTTGTTTCGAAACGGCGATAGGAACCCGAAAGGGGATGAAAATCAAATCTACTTTTACTATGGAACCAACTAAGAAGGCGATAACTATGTCTCATACATAATTACAAAATTTAAAATTGTTACCTATTAACCAAAATGTATGGAACAACAGATTTTTTATGTATGTATATCAATATAATTCGCATGGCATTCCTAAGTTGTTACACTGTTTTCCAACCAACCTGTACCACATAAATGACTAACATTTCTCATAACCGTAATTCCCATCGCAGTCTTCTAGTAAACAACTCGAGCTAGCATTACATTGTAATGTTATGAAATATGATACCAGTCGTGTTTCATAAACCTTAGAGACTTTATATTATAGCAAGTGTAATTTAAATCTTTTAGAAAGAGATTTAGTATGTCATCAGCAATCTTATCACGTCCTTATCTTTTTTTATTTGAGGTCATTGCAAAACTCTTATTTGCTATACGAGTATAACTCTTTTTACATTGTGTAATATGATAATTATGATATTGAAATGTACCTAGGTTTAAGTGAGCAAATGCGGCCATTTTCGTGATATATTTTTGTTTCGGATCTTAAATCTATTTAATACTTTTACATATCGAAGGATAGGAATATAAGCCATTAATATTTTTAGAGCCTTCATACACGAGCAATATAGAAATTGTTACTAGGATTATAACTATTTGGTTGCATGTGCCATGAGCAGGGGCGTAGATACTGAAGTTATTGTAGGTGGATACTTGTATAGACAGAGACTTGTTGGAGACTTGTTGTTAGCATAGCCATATTTATTAATAGTTAAGTCACTTGACTATTATGCTATAAGACTCCCGAATACAAATAAATCAATAAATAAATAAATAAACAAGCAGTTTCGACCCTAGGTCTTAGAGCAGCCAGCAGCATACACGGGCAGCTTGAAACAGTCAGGATGTGTGTTCGGCTGTTTATTGCTCGAGACCATAGATGGCGCTCCGCACCTACCTAAATCGCGTTGGTCGCGATATGTCATTTAAAAATTGTAAAATCAGTTAGGTACTCATTGTCAGCCATTCAAGTTGGAGTTTTTGATACAGATTTATCTAATTTAATCGGTGTTTTATTGAAAAGGACCTCTTCGGTAGTAGCTCGGTGACCAATGCGACTGCTTAAAGCTGTGACTGCATAGTGAACTACAGTCTTCTATTTACAAACAGCGTAGTTCACTATGCAGTCGCAGCTTGGAGCAGTCGACCCTGACTCCTTCAAGCTGCCCGTGTATGGCCGACCTCAGACGTTTTATCTAGAGATAGCTTCTGGATACTCCTGTTTTAGGGTTATTTCAAATATAACTAAAGCTAAATACGAGTACTCGGGCGCCCATGGTAACCACAGTTACCATAAATAATTATTCAAAATGATAAAATGACAAATGATGAATGATAAATGATAAACCGTTAAAAAGTTTTACCTATAATAACAAAATAGTATTTTTCCTGTAGAATAGTAACTACGTGGTAGTAAGTTTTAAAAAATAAATTATAATACTAAATTATTCCAAGTTGAAAAATTATATTGCGTTAAACTAAATCATTTCTAAGCAGTTAAAATAACTTGTTTTGACGAACGCGTCTCATGTCTGACATTGAGATTTAGAAGGGACTTAAATATTAACTTGCTACGTACTGACAACTCATTTGCAAAGTTTACAAAATTAAGACAGAAGTGAAAAGAGCCAAACACATCTTGCGGAGTACGTGATGACATCGATTTGGGTTTAATCAAAAGCGAAATTTCATTTCAGTCGAGTTTTGCGAGTAACTAAAGAAAACCCGCTGGAGCTTAACAACTTTCCTTTTAGGAGTCCCTTTGATTTCAGACATGAGAATATCGAACATTTCGAAACTTAAATGCTTCGAGTGTTACAAAAAAGGAAAACGTTTTCTCATAAACAATCTTTGGTCGCCCATTAATTTTCAATCAGTATACGGTAAAAATAAAAAGAAATAAGCATTGAAATGAAACACTGGATCACAAACGTTTTTTTATTCTTATTTATTTGATAAAATTCTAAGTAATACAATAGTTTACATAGTAGTAGTTTCATCATCATCATCATCATCTCAGCCAAAAGACGTCCACTGCTGGACAAAGGCCTCCCCCAAGGATCTCCACAACGACCGTTTTTGTAGTAGTTTAAAATTTTTCTTTTATAGCTAGATTATTTATTCACATATTATTTTATTATGTATGAGGTACCGAACCCTTCGGGCCCGTGGAGACTGGAACAATTCGTCGTTCTCAAATTCATCAACAATTTCTAATCGGTTGGGTCCCATTTCACTGGCAGATAACATAACGAATTATCTTTTGGCTGGCCTCATCATCATCAGCTCATTTTTCTCCCCACTGCTGGGGCACGAACCTTCCCTATGGATGGATAGGGAGAACGGGCCATAAACCACCACGCGGGCCCAGTGGGGATTAGTGGTAGTTAACGACTGCTAATGGAGCCGGGAGCAACGGCTTTACGTGCCTTCCGAAGCTCGAGATGATAAATTTTTGGTCACCCATCCGATGACCGGCCTTTGCGAAAGTTGCTTAACTTCAGCAATCGCAGACCGAGCGCGTTAACCACTGCGCCATCGAGTTCCTTGGCTGGCCTATCTATGAAGTTATCAGCACTCCCATTAACATCACCATCATCAGCTTATTTTATGTTAATTCCCACGCGGGCTCAATGCGGTTTGGTAGCTATCGACTACTAATGCAGCCGGGACCAACAGCTTTACTATTACGGCTTGCCTGTCTGGGTGCCAAGTACGAGTTTATTCGCCATTCGTTAACGTTTACGTAAACGAGAATTTGTATGGCAAAATGTTAACTCTTCTCGTATGCCGCCAGGAGGTGCTGCTTCAATGCCATACTGATTTTCGTTTTCGTAAACGTATTCGAATGAATACGGATAGTAAACAAAACTCACACTACACCCTAAAACACGGAGGAGCTCGATATGACAAAAATGTTTGGTTACCCATCTTCGGTCGGTCTTTGTTAAAGTTGCTTACCCAAATAGTCCAGCCAGGCGTTGGTGTGTTGTTGTAAATGAAACTCTAAAAGTATTATATTAGGGTATATCTAAATGTTTATATAATTTTTAACGCAAATTTTGTTGCGGACAAATTACAAAAACACAAATTTTGAAAAAAAAAAATTTGATCGCAACAAAATTTGCGTTAAAAATTATATAAACATTTATAAATAGCTTGCCTACTTCTTAACTGATCTTTAGTATTTGTAAAAATATTATGATCAGATGTTGATGACGGTAGTTGTTGACATTGGCCATTGGCTTTCAAAGTAAAAAGTAAATAGTGTTGAATAATTTCGGCGGGCTGGTTAGAACCACGATAGCTCAATTGGGAGAGCACCTGACCCGGTATGTCAGAAGGGTGCGGGTTCAAATCCTGCTCGTGGAAATTTTTTCAACATGTGTTTTTGTAATTTATTCGCAACAAAATTTGCGATAAAATTTATATAAACATTTTATAAATAGTTTGCCTACTTCTTAACCGGTGCGTCTCACTTGATATAACAACATTTGATATAATTGAACTTTAATAACGTTCATTTTACATAATAATCATTTGTTATAACAACACTTAACATAATTTTATTTATCATAACGTTTACTTTACATAATGTTCATTTTATATAATACCATTTCGTATAATGTATTTATTTACATACATTACACCTTAACTTATAACTAAGAGAAGTTAAAAAATATATATATATATATAGAAATTTACACAAACTGTATAATGTTAATAACGAATAATGCCATTTGAAATAAAACTCAATTAATATATCGTTAATTTCATATAATTTTGTTTGATATACGCGACATTTTATATAACCATTATTTAAGATAATAACGTTTCAAATAATGATTTATTGACAAAACCTTCACTTGGTATAACAATCAATTGACATAATAATCTGTTGGTATACAGTGTCAGTGGACGTCTGTTGGCTGAGATGATGATGATGATGATACAGTGTCAGTGACAGAAACGAATCGCTGCAAAACCGACTCCACGTAGTCTTGTCTGCCCTACCCCTAGAGTGCAATTTAAGCCCGCGTAGGCGCGGATGGGCGAGGCAGCCCGCGAGCTGAGGAGCAGGTGGTGAGCGAAAACCATCTGCGACGATAAGCTCGCGTGGGACCGCCAGAGCCCCGCAGCGCCAGAGCCGTGACAGAAACTATGTTTGCTGCATGCTTGCTTGCTTAATTGCATTATGCATGCTTGCTTGCATACTGCAAGCTTGCCTGCATGCATGCTTGTCTGCATGCTTGCTTGCTTGCATTCTGCATGCTTGCTTGCATGCTGCATGCTTGCTTGTAAGTAATGTTAAGTTTTTATATTTTAAATTACTTATTTTATGTTAATTGTCTTTATATTAAATGATTTTATATTAAGTAATCATTATATGTTTTAAGTATTATACAAAAATAGTGTTATCGTAAATGAATGTTATACTAAATGTTCATAAACTAGATAAACGTTATGTGTTTTAATTATTATATCATGTAAATGTTATATTAAACGGCTGTTATATTAAATGAGTTTAGCTCAATCGTTTGTTATACGTTTCAAAATTATGTATTTTAAAATTATATTATCATTCCATCATTATATTTAATAAGTGTTATATTAAACAAAACTATATCATTTGATTGTATATGTTTTGATCATTATACGATATGTTGTTATATTATACATTACACACCCCTTCTTAACTGATCCTTAGTATTTGTAAAAATATTATGATCAGATGTTAATGACAGTTACCTTGTGTTAAATGAAAAGGTAAACATAAGTAATATTAATTAAAATAACATATAAACCTAATTATATTAACCGTATTACATTTGTAAAGTTATATTTGCTAACTAATCATATAAAATACAAAATGAGACTTCTGTCCGTAACAGTTATAAAATATTTTAGTCTTCCTTTAGTGCACTAACCTCAGACAGTATTGTTTGTTAGTATCCTTCACTTGTCTGGCAGAAAGCATTATAAGTGCACTCCAACGCAGATATTTAAACGCAATTGAGTAACTATCTCAAGTACACAAGATTATAATTGAATAGCCAAACAAGTCGGTATCAACAGTTATTAAGAGTGAGACATCATCTTAAAATATTTAGGGTTTTAACAAATAGGTGAAAAATACCCACATTTTAGGGTAAAAATGTTTTAATCTCCTTATTATTATATAAATTATGACTATCTTGTAAGATTTTGATTACTAAATAAACAAAGGTAGTAATCTTTCCAAGGAGTAATAGTGATTATTTTTCCGTTTATTAATGTACTACCTACTTATTATAAAAATATCATGAAGAAATGCTGTGTCTACCATCATATCTTTAATAGGCGCATGTATTTATTTAAGAAAGAACTATGACTTTGTTTATAATCTGCTATATTGGAATAAGGAGTTGGTACATGTATTGCAAAAAAATAAATGATATAGTTACTGTTTGTATTGTGATATTTATGCTGTTAAGAAATATAGATAAACACCATTGATATAATGGTTATAATCATTCAAACAAATTTTTGCTTGTGATTGCTACTGTACACAAATATTGACTGTGCACAGTAGCGAATGTGGTGAAATACTATTGTGTGGAATTCAGATTGTGCATAATTACGAATAGGAAGAAACGATATTGGCATGAACGTCGAATAATTCCATTGTTTAATGTGATGAGTTATATCTATCAATCAATCATCAATTTATACTATAATAAAGAGGTAACGATAGTGACTTTTTTGTTTGTTTGTATGTCTATTTATTATTTATTAAAAATATATATTATTATTTTTAAAAAAATACTTATTTTAAAATTTCAAGATAGACTTGTTGGCTGCTTTAACTTTAAAATCAAACAACGACACAGTCACGGGTAAACTGCTGGTACTATGAATAAAGAGGTAACGTTTGAAACAATGTTTGTATGTCTGCGAGTGCAGAGCAAGCAACAGAGTAAGCAACTTTCGCAAAGGCCGGTCATTGAATGGGTGACCAAAAATTTATCATCTCGAGCTCCTCCGTGCTTCGGAAGGTACGTAAAACCATTGGTCCCGGCTGCACTAGCAGTCGTTAACAACCACCAATCCGCACTGGACCCAAGTGGTGGTTTATGGCCCGTTCTCCCTTTTCATCCATAGGGAAGGATCGTGCCCCAGCAGTGGGGACATAAAAATGAGCTGATGATGATGATGATATTAATTTTATTTAAATAAAAGCTTATTTTTAAATCTTAAATCCACGAGGCCTAAGTCGCGAGTAAAGTGCTAGTAACAACGTAATAAGATTCAAGTTTTAAAACTCGTTATGCAAAAGTCTTTATTTTAAATTATTTAAAGTTGAGTCGTATTATAAATGTGTTACCCAATATTGAACAAAGTTACCGGCAAAAGTAGGTAAGGAACATATAGGGCACATCCTTACTGATACAAAAATATGTAAGTGCATACTCGTGTTATCGTCAGCATAATTTATCCCTCAAGTATAAATACTACTAGAGCGTGATTACTATCGTCATTGCGTTTAGTCATTGCTACAAAAATGATTTCAATGTATTTGTTACTTGTGCTCTCTTTGATAAATTTTTCTTGCTCGTATAGTATTAACGAATATAAAACCTACAAAGATTATAAGTTTTACAAAGTGGAAGGCGATCAGGATGGAATACAGAATTTAATAAATATCATGAACGACTTGGCTGTAAGTAACAAAATACCTATGTGTTTTCATCTTTTATTATTTTAAATAGAGAATTTCAAATACATTTACATACTATTTCATAATAACATAACTTACTATATTAAAGAAAAAATTAAATAAGATAACTAAAGACAAAATAAAACCTATAAATAAAAAATGTCCTCCAGCTGTGGGCTCATGGGAACGGTTCCAAGAATGCTGGCAACATTACCTCTTTGGATTGCCAAGCTAATACGTTGGCAGAGGTAGCTGCCAGCCTTCTTTTCGCCGGAGGCTTCAATAAGGCGAGCACTCAACTCTTTAACAAGCTGCTTGGCCTCCGGCCCCCATGGACCCAATGTCTCCACCGCAAACGGAACAAATAAATAATTTGGACCCAGATTTGCGTATTTGTGCCGTTTGCGATTTTCAGCACTTACCGCAGCAGCCCCTACATGAAGAGAGGTGGCGCGTACATGTGAGGGAGCCACGGTGTCAGCACAGGTTGCATCCCACACCAACGGCCTGCCAAGCTTCCAGGGCCCAATGGTCATCCCGTCAGGTCTCTTGCCATCGCTGCGAGATATACCAGCTGGCTCTAAGACAGCCGGTATACAAACGGTGACAAAAGCACTGCGGATGATTCTGTTTATAGTGGAGTGACGCAGCATACGCCCAGCACTGCGAGCACAAGATAGGCCGTGGTGGCCAAGCTCGTCAACAGCTTCTCCACATACGCAGCGGTGAGGGTGGACTACTCTGGCGCCTAGACGAAGACAGACCGCTAGAGTGAGAGACGTCCAACAAGGTACCGACATTGGCAGATGGTAATGCCTGGAGCCAGTGGCCTGACTCTCTCTGGGAGACGACAGTAA
This sequence comes from Eudonia lacustrata, assembly GCA_947562085.1. Classification (NCBI taxonomy): domain Eukaryota; kingdom Metazoa; phylum Arthropoda; class Insecta; order Lepidoptera; family Crambidae; genus Eudonia; species Eudonia lacustrata. Next base: position 21,786,417 of record OX387314.1, read on the forward strand.
GACGAGCGAGTTCTGACATATCACTCGAAGTGGATAAAAGCCCCTCCAGAACTTGCTTGCACAGTGGCTCGTCCCATTGCCTCTGAGATTGTGGTAATAATGGTAAGTTAGAATTTGGACAGGCGGATAACCAGGCGTTACTCGCATCAGCTTTACACGACAACTCTACGGAACCCAAAGATGGGTTGATAATTTTCCTGTAGAGATTGTACGTGCTATGAGCAGAAGACAAAAACGCTGGCAGGGCCACACTGGATAAATTTCTTATTCCTAGGCCTCCGAAGCGTACAGGAAGCGAAGCCTGTAACCAAACGCGGTCGTTTAATGTACAATTTAAAATTTCAATAAGAGTTTCTCTTAACAAATTATCTAAACTGGATAACATTGCTGGAAAAAGCCAAAGTTGAGAGCAACGTAGAACATATGTAAATTTAGGCACAAAAAGACAAAAACGAATGATAAATAAGGCCATGTGAGGATTAATTTGGAATAACCGGTCTGCAGTTGAATTGAATTTAGAGATCGCATCGTTTACAAAAGCGGGAATGGCAGCGTCGAGAAGCGGTGCGCCTAATAAAAATAAAGAGTCACCGTTGAGAATTTTGATACTGGGGGCCAGGCGACTGAAGTCAGTAACTATTTGAGCTCTACGGTCCGAGGCCACGGAATTCGAAATGTATAATTCACATTTGGAAAAATTTAGCTCCAAACCTATAGTGCCAAACTGGTTTATCAAAGTTTGTAGGTCCTCGAGAACTAAACCAGAGTTTCCCCTTAAAGTGCCGTCATCGAGATACCAGACATTGAATTTAGAATTTAGATTCGAAATTGTTTGGTGAATTGCCAAAGAGAAAATAGCAGGACCCAGAGGGTCACCCTGCTGGCAACCAACGGCAGAATGGAGAAGATTGTTTCGATGAACCAATTTTGTTGGTTCACTGTAACATTGCCACAAAAATTTATAAAATTGAGGTATATTCTCTTTTACTTTTGCCAGTAGAGCACCCCTGTCTACGGAGTTAAATGCGTTCTTTACATCCACCTTTAGCAACACTTCGCCACCATCATTCAGTAATAAGGTGCGAGCTGAATGAACTGCGGCCTTACAGCCACCCTTCGAACCAAACCCGAGCTGCACTGGCTGAAATTTTGAAGAAAGGTCAGAAAGGATGTACTTTACACAAATTTTGGAAACAATGCGCCGGATTGTACACCCTACGGCGATTGGCCTTATGCCACCATCTTTCTTTTTTAAAGCACAAAGATTAGCGCCGTAGAGTATACCGGTGATATTCTGAGGTACATTTCCGGCAAGCAAAAGATTACAAAGGTTGGTAATTTTGGTGAGAAGAACTCTGCGGGCGTCTCCAGAGGTACCAGATACCAAATCTTTTAAATGTTGTGGCGACAAACCATCAAGGCCACCGGCAGAGCCATTTTTGAAAGAAAGAATAGAATTGTACACTTCGTCTTCGTTGGTCGAAGGCGAAGCATCTGTAGACTCAGGTGGATCGGGGAGGCGAAATGTTGCTGCAGGAGGTGGGTGTTTAGAGACTAAAGAGGCCACTGTCTCTTGACAGTCAGGAGCAATGATATCACTAGAAAAAATCAACTGGGTGGCACCTTTTAAATCACCTTCGTTGATTTTTTCTTCAACCTTGCCTACATTAAATGAAGTGATTGGTGTTTTTTTGGATCTAATGACTGAACGTTGTAAATAAGGTAATGGGTTGGTGCAATTATTTTTAATTTTTTGTGTTAGAGTTATACTAGAATTTTCATCTCTGCGAACATGCAGGACGCGATAAGCAAAAGTAAATAGTAGTTCCCAATTGTATGATGAGTTTTCATGAATGACCCTATCGATGGTTTGAGCTAGAGAATGTGCTACTGAGGTGCGAGCTCCTCTCGGAATGCGTTTGATAATTGGTGTACCACTCTTTAGTTTTCCAAGTAAATTCCAAAATTCGATGTTTTGAGGAGATTGAGAGTCGATAGAACGTGAGGGTGACTGAGGTATGGGCTGTGTGGCTTGGGAGGTTTGTGTTGGTCTGTGAATTTTACCAATATGAATATTTAAACCTCTTGTTCCTCTAAAAAATTTTGGTTGAGTACAGAGTTCGCACCTCACAAATTGCCCATTGCCGGTAACTAAGGCTGAATGCGTGGAAAGCTGGGACATTTCACTAAGAAATTCATTAAAAATTATTTAAAATATAACAATAACAATTAATTAGAAAAGAAAATAGAAAAATAAACAATTATGATGACGTTGACAGCTACAATCGGCGCAGGCGTGATTATGGCTGCAGCACGGAAAGTCACGTCGCTAATTGGTCAGAACTAGCGAGCAAAACGCTTATTGGGCGTTGTCAAGGCGACCAACAAAGAGCAGCGTGATGTTTGTATCCGATGACACTGTCTTTTTTCGTCTTGAATTTTAAAAGGTGCTCCACTGGCCTCAGCGGAGGCGCACAAAGCCGCCAACAATAGCGCAGGCGTGGGCACAAAACGGGACCGGAAAACTCACGTCATTTAAAAAAAAATATGCATCATATCTTTTATTACAAAAAATTTAAACGACAGTAAATGTCACCAATGTAAATGTCAAAAGTCTTTTATTTATACTAATACTTCAATACGTGTGTATGTCACTGAACTGATATTGATAAATTTTTTTGTGTGTTCTTGAGTTGGTCTCTGGATGAATTCCACTAATGTTATTATATTGTGTTGTGACGGTTCACATACGAAGAAACGCGACATTATAAATAATTTTAATATTTTGATTAAACTGCAATCAGATACGAATTGCAGGTTAATAGTTAGTGCTTTTCCCTATTGTACAAATTTAACCTGGGAACAAAATAAGCGCATTTATGACTTAAATTTATTACTTTTTAATTTAATTTGTCGTCATAGTGACACTATTTTATATTTCGATATAAATAAATTTATTAAAAACTTTAGTTTGACGTCAGATACTATGTATCTTTCTAAGAAATGTAGGACTCAGATAGCTAATTTGTTAGCTTTTAATATACATGATACAGTTATAGGTGGTATAACTAAGTCTTTTCATGATAATAACTTAATCATTAGTAGTTCTACTAATGCACCTTTTACATCTAGTAATAAGGTTACAACCTCAGGTTTAAACTGAGGTCTAAGACAAAAGCCAAGCCCACATCCATTACTATTATACATCAAAATATTCAGGGTTTGGCTGGCAAGGACTTAGAATTAGAATTATTAGCAAAAAGTCAGGTAATTCATGTATTTTGTATAACTGAGCATTGGCTAAAAAGTCATGACACATCGTTCCATGTAAATAACTTCCAACTAGCAAGCGCGTACGTGCGAAGCTCAGCTATTCACGGCGGTTCTCTAATATTAGTAAGAAGCAATATTAAATACAAAAATCGCAACGATATTGTAGACCTATCAGTGGAGCGTAACATTGAACTATCGTGTGTGGAGTTCAATAGTTTTGTAATAGTGTGTGTATACCGACCCCCCTCGGGCAATTTCAATATTTTTGAAACAGTAATGGAAGACGTACTTAGAAAATTAAAACTAAAAAAGAAATTTGTTTTAGTATGTGGAGATTTTAATATAAATATTTTAGAAAACACTCCAACGAGTGTTCGTCTTCTTGCCTTATTTAAATGTTTTAATCTTTTGAATCTATTTCTCGAACCCACTAGAATAACTTCACATTCGGCCACTTGTCTCGATAATATTTTTACAGACTATGACCCTGTTTCTAAGTCACTCATTAATAATCTTACGTCTGACCATTGCGGTTTGAAGGTGACCTATGATTTTGATATTAGGGATGAACCAATAATAGTGAACTGTAAACCAGTTACAAAAGAGCGAGTGGAGTGTTTCAAAAATAGTATAGCTTGTAAAATAGATGCATTGCCTTTTGTACAAGATGATCCAGATGTGCTTTATAGTAATCTTTTTAACTTAATCAAGACCGAATATAACCAGGTGTTTACACCAAAAACAATAAAAATTACTCATAAACTTAAGTTCTGTGACTGGGCCACGACTGGTATATATAAAAGTAGAAATAAATTGTATGATTTATATAGTTTAAAACAATATAACCAAAATGTTAATTTTACGGAATATGTAAAGAATTATTCGAAAATGTTTAAGAAAGTGTGCATAGTAGCAAAATCTAATTACATTAAAGAAAAAATTAAAAAGTCTAACAATAAAATCAAAGCCACTTGGGACATCATAAACCGTGAAACAGGTAAATTTAAACCACGGGATAATACTTTCACTTTAAAAGTAAACGACAACTTGGTCAATTCAGATTCACAAATTGCTAATATTTTTGATGATTTTTTTGTAAATATACCTGTAATAACAACATCAAATTTAGATTCATCACCGGAAGCTGCACAAACTTTACTCCAAAAATATGTACCAAAATGTAATCTTTCCTTTCATTTTAAATACATTGATTCAATGAATATTATTAAAACATTCAAATCACTTAAAATGAAAAACACGAGTGATTTGTGGGGTATATCTATTAAAGTAATTAAGAATATTATTTATTCTATTGCACCGTATCTTGCTGAAATTTTTAATAACTGTGTCGATAAGGGAATCTTTCCTGATCTTATGAAGTTTAGTAAAGTTATACCTTTATTCAAATCAGGAAACAAAGAAGACCCCAGTAACTATCGGCCCATTTCAATATTACCAGCGCTAAGTAAAATTTATGAAAAAATTATACTCGAACAGTTGATGTCATATTTTAACACAAACAACCTTTTACATAGTAAGCAATATGGTTTTACTAAGGGTCGTTCTACTACTGATGCAGGCGTTGCTCTAATAAAACATATATTTGATGCCTGGGAGAAGTCTCAAAATGCTCTTGGAGTTTTTTGCGACTTGTCCAAGGCTTTTGATTGCGTTGAGCACCGGACTCTGGTGTTGAAGCTACATTATTACGGTCTCGAAGATTTTGCACTAAATTTAATACAGTCATATCTCAGCTCTAGAACTCAAACTGTCGATATAAATGGTACTAAATCATCTGGTTCTCATGTAAAAATGGGAGTTCCACAAGGGTCGATTCTTGGTCCTTTTCTGTTCTTGATTTATATTAATGACTTACCATTCTTTGTAGAGAATTTCTGTGAAATTGTATTATTTGCAGATGATACTTCACTCATTTTTAATGTGACTAGGTGTAGGACTAATTATGAAAATGTAAATAAAGCTCTTTCAGAGGTACTCCATTGGTTTACTATTAATAATTTACAGCTTAACGCTAAGAAAACAAAATGTATTAAATTTATATTACCAAATGTCAGAAATGAACCAACCAATATTAGAATAAACGGTGATCAATTAGATTTGGTAGATTCTACAGTCTTTTTAGGCATTACCCTTGACTCAAAACTTCAATGGAATCCTCATATATCGAAATTGGCCGGTAAACTCAGTTCTGCTGCTTATGCCATTAGAAAAATTAGGCAGTTAACAGACGTTGAAACTGCTAGAACAGTTTATTTTAGGTATTTTCATAGTGTCATGTCGTATGGCGTCCTACTGTGGGGAACAGCGGCTGATATTGAAACTATATTCATTTTACAGAAACGAGCAATAAGAGCAATCTATAAACTAGGATCACGAACTTCCCTAAGAAATCTTTTTAAGGAGATTGATGTCCTGACAGTTGCATCTCAATATATTTATAATTGTATAGTTTTTGTACGTTGCAACATCAACTCCTTTACTAAACACGGTGACGTACACAATTTCAATACTAGAAATAAGACAAAACTTGTAATGCCACTGTTCAGGTTACAGAAGGTACTTGGTTCTTTCTTGGGGCAAGGTATACACTATTACAATAAAATACCAAATTCTGTACTAGATTTACCTTTAGATAAGTTTAAAAAACATGTGAAGTCTTTATTACTTATAAAAGGTTATTATACAGTCAAAGAATATTTAGATGATAAAACAGCCTGGTTATAATAAAAATCACATATTATATTTGAATCAATTTATTAAAATTATTTTTTATACTTTTTATACTGATATGACAGCCTTTATCAGCATTGTCCTACAGATAACAAACAGCGTTGCGTTAAATAGATCATTAAGTTTTTATTTAGAGTATCTTGAGTGTGTCATGCTCTCTTTACTGTCTCTGCGGTGGTGGCGTGTGCGTCGGGTCGTTACGTTCCCTAAAATATGGTTGAGCGAAGCGATGGCTGATTCATACGTCATGCTCGTGAACGGGTGCCGCCTGTGGAGGCTGGTCTGCTCTTGCATACTTATCTTATTTTTAGTATTATTAATTATAGTTTGACTTTGTTTTACCTAAACAATTTTTGACTTTTACTAGAGTACTGTAGTGGTGCTGTATGACATTGTGGAAATTGAAACTTTTACATAATTATCTGATGTAAATTTGTTAACTTACATTTTTTATTTTAACAGCATTGTCCTACAGATAATAAACAGCGTTGCGTTAAATACATCATTAAGTTTTTATTTAGAGTATCTTGAGTGTGTCATGCTCTCTTTACTGTCTCTGCGGTGGTGGCATGTGCGTCGGGTCGTTACGTTCCCTAAAATATGGTTGAGCGAAGCGATGGCTGATTCATATGTCATGCTCGTGAACGGGTGCCGCCTGTGGAGGCTGGTCTGCTCTTGCATACTTATCTTATTTTTAGTATTATTAATTATAGTTTGACTTTGTTTTACCTAAACAATTTTTGACTTTTACTAGAGTACTGTAGTGGTGCTGTATGACATTGTGGAAATTGAAACCTTTACATAATTATCTGATGTAAATTTGTTAACTTACATTTTTTATTTTGTTTTTTTACATGTTGTAATTGTCTTATATATATTTTTTGTGTTTATTTGTAATGGAAAGTGTTCTGCTATGATAGGGCATTTTCCAATATTTTTGACGCTGTAAGGGAGAAAAGAGCTGGACACTTGCTGAGTTTCTTGCCGGTTCTTCTCAGTACAAGATCTCCCGCCCAGAGTAGATTTACGAACCGATGGCATAATGACATTCACAAGAGCTACTTGTAGCCTAAACTGAATAAATGATTTTGAATTTTGAATTTTGAATTTTGAATTTTGAATTCGATTCATATTTGGACCCGGTAGGTGGCGCTTTAATAGGGGTTCAAGGATTTCAAAAACCATAATGGGTTACGGTTACGGGTGTTCTCAAGCGTACCAAGTCGCGAACGGGCAACTGGTATCTTGTATAACATAAATAAAATTGAAAGCTGTTCCTTGGTAAGCGCATTACATGAAAACGGGTGAACAGATGAAGTTTTGCACATAGTGAGACCACGACCAGGGGGCTTATTGTCTAATTTTAACCTATATCACGATACCTTTCAAAGGTATTTACGTTTGTAATTTTGCATAGACAGTAGATAGATAAGAGAATATGATTATTTATATATAATTTTACGCAAACATCGTTGCGAACAAATTACAATTTGAAAAGAGACATTGTTGAAAAAAAAACGATAGCATAGTGCACCTGACCCGGCATGTCATGGGGTGTGGGTTCAAATTCCGATCGTAGAGAGAATATATTTTAAATAAATGTCGAATTGACGTCATACATTTAAAAAAATATTTCGACGAATTGAGAAACAACAACGAAAAGTAGACGTAATGAGACATTAATACACATAATCAACATCTAATGGACTTAATGAAAGCCATTTCTATGGAGATAAAAGTATCACGTTTTCAATAATCACTGGCTAAAAATATTTCATTCGTTTTTGTTATTATTAAATTAGATACAGCTTCATTTACACTCGCAGAGAATGTTTTACCCGCAACTAAATTAATCAGCAAAAAATAATTGGAAAGGAAAGGAAACTTTAGTCCTAACGAGGGCGGAAGACAGGCAAGCAAGTTTTAGTTTGACTGCGAAGTTGGCTCCCTAGAGCACCGCGGATATTATCTGCCTAGCCACAAAACTATGCTGAAAGTTAGGCAATGTCTGAAACAGATGGTGTCACTTTTTCGCTAATACTTTTAGACAGGGACAGCAGTATGTTAAAAAAAATTTCTTTGTCGCACCACTAACATATGGAATGCTGGACTTCTTGGCGGGAAAATGAGACTCATGTCTGCGGTTTGGTTTTATTCTCTAAAATTTGTGTAATGTCGAATATTAATGTGAAATAATGGTGGACTATTAACCGATAAGTGTTCGAGAGTATGAGTGTTGGCAAAACAAACAAAACAGTGCAACGTCACTTTTCAAATTCTCTCAAGAAGTCCGCGTGAGGACTTAGTAAAGCCCCATATCTTTACTGGGATACTGGAAGGGTTGGGGGTTTTATAATTCTCTCACTTCTCATTTCTATTACCATTCATCACCATCATCATACAAGAAGGAAATATTGTTTATTTATGTATTATTTGTAAGAAAAATTACGTTGACACTGGCTAAATGTGCAAATCGCACTAAGCCATCAACTAAAGATAAAAAATAAATGAAATGCTTTTTCAGCACACGTATTTCCTCCTTCCTACAACATGGGTCCTTCAAACAGGTGAAGAAGCTACTTGCAACTTGCTAGTGAGGCACAATTCTGATCCAATGGCTGTCTTCACATATAGACTCTGCTTCTGCTTAAGTTCAGATAGAGCGGAGTTTTGTCAACTCTTCTATAGTAAAAAAACCTTTTTAGCAATGTCCATTATTTACGGGACACAATACGACAGTAGTATAAAAAGTTACGACCAAATAAAGTCTATTTCCTTGTCAATTGTAGCTTGTGTTAGAAATTTACTGTCGACTTTGTTTTGCCAACATATTATATAAGAGGAAAAGTATGTAACACTTATATGGAAAAGTATTTGATACATACCAATGCAACAGGCACAGACACAATATTATTTGCTTATTTCATTTGGAAAACAATACAGTAACGAAAAATATAATTTTTTATCATATTTGGTATTTATATCGTTGCCCGCCTTAGTTGTGTATATATTTTTGGTAAACTGTATGCGTCAGTTAATTACTTAATTCTGAGTCAACCAAGGCGCAGACACGCTAAAAGACGTCCACTGCTGGACAAAGGCCTCCCCAAGGATCTCCACAACGACCGGTTTTGAGCTTGTCACATCCAGCTACCCGCGACCTTCACCAAATCGTTCGGCCCAACTTGTTGGAGGCCTGCTTACATTGCGTCTTCCGGTGCGCAGTCGCTACTCGAGAACTGTTCAATTAGTCCTGCGAGCGATATGCCCTTTCCACTGCCATTTGAGCATAGCTGTAATTTTTTTATAAACATATTTTTTAATATTATATATAATATGTGTTTAGTCTTTTTAGTTAGTTCGTTGTTATAATAGAGCTACAAATTATTCATTTTAGTAAAAATAATATTGTTGGATAGTTTATAAATTGTATCACAGACGAGATGATACATAAAACTACTATGCTTTTTGATTTGTACACACATAATGATGTATGTCAATTGAAATTATGACAATGAACATTTACTGCTTTACCACAAAACGACAAGTGGCTAAAGTTAGACACTGCTGAAGGCGACGCATTGGAAATTTACGTGGCGGGGATCTTGATTTTTCCCAACAATTACAAAACATATGAAAGTGATATTTGAAGACATGATTTTTCATATAATTGACTTTAATTGGCGAGTTGCAGAAACACGATTTGTCAACTTTTATAACAGAGAAAAAAATATCAAAATAACCTCTTTTAAAACATAGATTTGCATTTTACAAGCAAACCAGACCGATTTAAGCATCAAAATTTTCTTAGTATATTAGCTTTAACACACAATTCAATATGCTAGTTCATTTTTTAAAAATAATTTGTAATTTTAATTTAAAGGAAAAAAAACAGTTTTTCTTATGATACGGGGCGCAAACGCTCCGTATTAGATTAACTCCCTTATTCATAAAAAACTATTTATGTATTATTTAGTTAAATATTGTTTTCTCAACGTCACACAAACGTCATTTTGAATTTGAGAAAAAGAGACAAAACAATGGTTAACTAAATAATGCTTAAATAGTTTTTATGAATATGGTTACAATTGTTTAGCGGTGTGTCACCATAAAACATACACTGTCACTTTTTAGCTAATACTTTTAGAGAGAGACACAATATTTTGAACACGTATTTAGCCATTGTTTAACTTAACGCTGTTTTGTAGTAAGAGGGTAATATTTAAATAAATTATTAATATTCCGAATGCTCTTATAATAGTCGTTAGAATGAAAACAATAACGTTTTATAGTGAGCCGTGTTTATGTGTATTTATTACAAATTTATGTGTATTACTATATTAAATTTTATACTTATTTTATAAAGTAAAATACAATTATGTCATATTTTGCAGGAAATGCCATTTCACAACGTCCGAGGCTCCACGGCGCACATACTGATTGCTCCCGAATTGGTGCAAATATTTGAGGAGGCTGTTCGCTTGCAGAAATTACACGCTAATGTCGAGGTCGACGATTATTCAGAGTACGGACTTTTCTTATAAAGCTTAACAGAATTGTTGTTTTTAATCAATATAATTTATTAGTTAATTTATTTATTCATATCATACGGGTTAGCAAATAATCAATAAAAGCATGTAATCCTCAACTAGTGAGGCACTGGCTATCTTATCTCTTGCTGCCAGAACACAACAATGCTTCAAACATTGATGTTATGGCGACATATTTACATAAGATGGTGGTAGCTAGCCAAGCGGACCAACAAACAAACTGAGTACTAAACTGGGAATCGAATCCAAGACCTTAGAGTCTTAACCGGTGGTCTTAACCACTAGACCACAGAGGTGGTTAAGATAATATGTTCTATGTTCATCATCATCATCTCAGCCGAAGACGTCCACTGCTGGACAAAGGCCTCCCCCAAGGATATGAGGGGTATTTGCCGTAATCGCCACGCTTGGCAGGCGGGTTGGCGATCGCAGTAGGTTGAGGGTAACCTCTGACAGATGCTGCTGCCAATCCTCTGGAATGGTCCCTTAGTCGGCTTTTACGACACCCACAGGAAGAGATGGGGTGGTGCAATTCTTTATCCCCGGCACCACACAGGGAACTATGTTCTATGTTACCAATTCAAAACTATTTCGAACTCCTCTGGGCTTTAGATGGTACGTTAAGCCGTTGGTCATTGGTCTTGGTTGTTGTCGTGGATCACCAGCTCATGTGATGTCCCCATTGCAGGGGCACGAGCCTTTCCTATAGATATATAAGGAAAACGGGCCATAAATCACCAATGCAGGGTGCAGGCCCAGTCCGGATTGGTGGTTGTTAACGACTGCTAATGCCGCCGAGACCTGTTGGTCTTGGCGGCATTAGCAGTCGTTGCTCGTAAGCTGTTGCTTTACGTGCCTTCTGAAGCACGGAGGAGCTCGAGATGATAACTGCTTGGTCACCCATCCGATGACCGGCCTTTGTGAAAGTTGCTTAACCTTAGCAATTGCAGGCCGAGCGCGTTAACCACTGCGCCATCGAGCTCCTCTTGTCTTAATAGCAGTCCTTTAAACCCACCAGCCCATTTAGTTAGTTGGTTAATTTTTACTTTTTATTTTCAAGTGCTAATTGCTGCACTGAAGCTAAATTAAATATTTATAAAATTAGTGAAGATTTACTATAGCGTTGTGTCTTCAAAGTGGTATTTCATCTGCGAAGATGAATCTGCATAGCCATCGGTTGCAATGACCGTTGGATAGATGGCCACTGTGCCGCTATTAGCACTCAAAAATTAAAAAGCACAGTGACAAAATTCAGCGCTTACGTCAACCTTTCCGGTAGTATAGCGGTCAGTGCAGGGCGGATTGCGGAAGACCCAGGTTCGATTCCTGGTTGGGTCGGGTGGGCGTTTAATTTTTTTACTGTATTTTATAAATTTTATAAATATTTAGTAGCTGGTTATCTAGTTAGTACTCATATTGGTTAATATAGTCAGAAAATGATCAAAAGTGTTGAACAAAATTTTTATTTTATTGAGTCTGATGCTTGATGCGGATAGTGCATGACCTCTGTCTGAATAGTGAATCCTCGGGAAGTCAATTCATTTTGATGCAGCACGTTTCGTAGGAAAAGCAAAGTTATCGACAACCTCCTTGGTCGAGTGGTTTGTACAATTAAGTACACCGGTTTTCATGGTGTCGCCATCTCTGAGGTCCCGGGTTCGATCCCCGGTCGGGTCAATTTAGAAATTATTGTTTTTCTAAATTGTCTCGGGTCTGGGTGTTTTCTATATGTAATATGTATGTATTTAAGTATTTTAAGTATGTTTATCCGTTGTCTAGTAACCATTTAACGAGTTTCATAACGAAGCTTCTGTTGGGCTAGATAATTGGTGTGAGTGTAGGAAAGTTTATTTATTTATTTATAATTATAATTTGCAAAAAGACAAAGGATTCGAACCCCACTTTAGCACAGTTGGCAGTGCACCTGACCCGGCATGTCATAAGGTGCGGGTTCGAATCACGCTCGTGGAATTTTTTTCAACACCTTGTCTTTTTGTAAATTGTTTTAGTTCGCAACAAAATTTGCGTTAAAATAAATATGTAAATAATTATAATTATAAGCCAACAAGTTATGTAAATATTTTTATTATTTTGAATTTTGCATTCACAACGCTATTTAAAGTTACAAGATAAAATTTAACTTGAAAAAATCAACCAGCTTCAGTTCGAATGGGAATCGAACCCACGACCTTTAGATAACCGCTCCAATGCTCTAACCGCAAGTTAGGTAAAGTTACCTAAGTAAGAAGCCAATAACAGAGGTTAAATTTTTAAAGGTCTTAGGTAAATAATACTTAAGTTATATGCCAATTTAAGTGAGCCTATTAATTTTGAGCTTACATAAATTAATGTTTTTTTTTAATAATTTTAGAATAATTCGTTTGGAGAAATCAGGTGATCGAGCTGACAAAGGCTTCTCGTGGACAGCTTATTACGACGTAGATGCAGTGAGTTTAATTATTTCATTTATTTTTATTAAATTATTTTACAACGTTTTCCGTTGTAAATTCCGCTTTAGTGGTTTTTGGTTGGTATGATGGCAACAGCAAGATATTAATTATTAAGTAAAGTAAATAGCCTATGACTATCCCACTGCTGGGCAAAGGCCTCCATAATTGAAATCAAGTCATCACTACAATTGATGGGTAATGGCTTAATCACCACGCTTGCCAAATGCGGGTTGGTGATCACAAACCCGGGCTATGCATCGAAAAATTTCGAAATACACTTTTGCCCGACCTGGGAATTGAACCCGGGACCTTCGGGTATCGGGCCGAGCGCTTTGCTACTCAGCCACCGAAGCGAGGAAGATATTAATATCCTAACAAAAAAAAAAGAGTTTTTTTCATATTAGGCATTTGAGCCCTTTTGAATGTCACTACGCCATCGGGTCAAGAACTGGCAAGAAGCTCAGCGAAGACATAAATTTAAGTTTATCTTAAATTAAGTTATTATTTAATACGTTTTTGTTTTGCACAAACTTCTCCTTTTTGAAGTGTCAATACAATATACATTTCGCTATGTTATTTCATAAATAGATGTGGGTACTATGAATAACCGCAAATAGCAATTGCCATCGTTATCATACACGTTTGCCACAGCTGTGGGTATTGAATAACTGTATATTTAACATTTACTTTTGACAAACGTTAGATTATATAGATGGTTTGATAAAGTGCCAAAGCGATGAGCTACTTTTGCCTAACACCAAATAACTCTATTATAACAACTTAGGTAAGTAAGTTCAACAGACAAGGCATAACGCTTATAGAATAGAAATGGAATAGAATGATAAACGTATGGGATTGATATAAAGCCAATCAAATGTAATTTGTACGTATCGTTGGCTTCATCATCATCATCATCTCAGTCAAAAGAGTCCACTGCTGGACAAAGGCCTCCCCCAATGATTTGCACAACGATCGGTTTTGTGCTGCTCGCATCCAGCGGCTTCCCACGATCTTCACCAGATCGTCGGTCCACCTTCCGGTTTCCGGTACGTGGTCGCCACTCAAGGACTATTCCGCCCCAGTGGCCATGACCATGAGTCCTGCGAGCAATGTGCCCTGCCCACTGCCACTTGAGCTTAGCAACTCTTCGGGCTATGTCGGTTAACTTTGTTCTTCTGCGGATCTCCTCATTTCTGATTCGATCACGCAGAGAAACCCCGAGCATAGCCCTCTCCATTGCTCTTGGCATCGTTGTCTTAATATGTCAATCCCATACCATAACTGTTCTATTTCTATTCTACGAGTCATCGATGTCATCAATACCTGTCACCTTGAAATGTGAGTAGTACAATTGAGTTTAATCCCTCAGTGGATCAGAGTTTGGGATTAAGTGGTCATAATACTACTATATTCGGACTTTTTAAAACTTAATATCAGGTGAAATTATGGTTTGGTCTTAACTTCTCCCTGTCATCTAAAAAAACAATAAATATCCCTATCAAATAATTGAAATTGGGACAAACGCAAACTAATTGGTAAAATGCATCATATTTTTTTGGCGTCGGGTACAAAGTTAAAAATTCCCGTAATTCATTGATAACTATGGAACACGAAAGTTAAAAAGTGTATATGAATATCCCTGTTTATTTAGTATACTTATAGAAGGCTTAGCAATTCAAGGGATCAAGATTAAGAATCCGTACGTATAAAAAGAAAGGAAAAGGAATAAAAACTTTTGGTTTTATTTTTCATTTTCAAGCTAAAATCAACTTGTAGCCTTCAGCCTAGAAGCACCGTTTACGATGGTGTCGAATGACTTCCAGAGAAATGTTTATAAGTTCCTTCATTACGTTTCTAATGACGATCCTCTAAAGCAGGGTTGCCAGATGAGATTTCTCGAATTTCCCCTGATTCAAAATTATTTTTCCCCAAAATGATACTTTTTTTAGAAAAATTCCCCAAACCTGATTTGATGCAATTTACAAATAAAAATAGCATTCATATATTATTTATATACAAAACTTTTCAGTCAAACCGGATCAAACAAATTTAATGACTAACGAAACGAACGACGCTTTCAACTATCAATCAACAAACAATTTCCACTTTGTTTAGACTTGACTCCGTTGAGTTATTCGTTCGGAAATAGTCAATTTCAAAGTTGAAATTACTTCCCCAAAAATTTCCCCAAGAATATAATTTCCCCAAAACTTCTCCAAATGCCAATTTTTTCCCCAAAATGGGGAAAAAAACCCCCAATCTGACAACGCTGCTCTAAAGGGTAAACAAATTATACTATGGTGTATTTTTAACTATTACGAGAGTTATTATCAACGGAGTAATTACTATGATTTTCTTGTCTCTAGACTCCCGATATTTCGGCACAAGATTTCATCACGAATGAACTCAATTTAAAACAACATTTATTTTATTCTGTTCCAAAACGGAAAAGTTCTAGACCGACATCATAACTGAGACTACTTAAAAGGTGGAGTCGCAATTTACTTTATTTTTTACTGAGGCACTGGTTATATTATTCACTAGTGGACCCGGCGGACTTCATACCGCTTTGACAGTTTCCATCAAGTGATTAAATTCTCTTTGGTTTCCATGACAACAAAACAAAGAAATAATTTTGTATTGGAAAATTAAATTGTCGTTTTTAGTGTATTTGTAGTGTGATTCCCGTGGAAATATCTTGATAAAAACTATCCTTTGTGTTAATCCAGGTTATAAACTATCTGTATGCCGAATTTCATCCAAATCCGTTGCAGCGTGAAGAAGGAACAAATATACAGACATACACACAAACTTTCGTATTTATAATATTAGTGTGACAACAGCTGTCGGGACACAACAAATGCTTCTTACTTGTTGTTATAGCGACTGACGCAGATGAGAAGGTGGTAGCCAGCCAGGCGAATTCAAAGCCAGTCTACCAACCAATCCATGTGCAATATGTTCCCCCACTAGAGACGGGTCCCGAACCTCTGGCTCTGACACCGGTGTACTTACTTATCACAAGACCAAAAAGGCGATTAGATAACAGACACGATGCTAAAATCGTTGATTATTCTAGAACTTCGTGTTTTACAGATCTATGCGTATTTGCAAAACTTGAGCAAAGCTTATCCGGATACTACTGAAGTCATTGTAGGGGGAGAGAGCTATGAAGGCCGGCAGCTCCTCGGCCTGCGCATCAACACCCCCACACAAAAACAGGAGAGTAAACCTGTAGTGTTCATTGAGTCAGGTAACTTGAAAATTTAAATACTTTACTTTAGCGTTGTGTTATCAAATATGTGGTATTTCATCTGCAAAGATGAATCTGCATAGCCATCGGTTGCAATGACCGTTGGATAGATGGCGCACTGTGCCGCTATTAGCACAAAACATTAAAAAAGCAGTGACAAAATTCAGCGCTTACGTCGTCAGCCTTTCTGGTAGCATAGCGGTCAGTGCAGCCGCTCGGATTGCGGAAGTGGGTCTTCCGGTTCGATTACTGGCTGGGTAAGGTAGGCGTTTAATTTTTTCACTGGTTTTTTCTAAATTTTATAAATATTTAATTTAGCTTCAGTGCAGCAATTAGCACTTAAAAATAAAAAGTTAAAAAAATTTACTTAATTATTTTTCTATTGAGCCTTCAAAATCTTAAAGGCGTACATTTTTTATTATACCACACTGGTAAACACTTGGCCTTCTTCTCACCCGACCCTAAGCGGTGATGAGGCCTAAGATGGAAGCGCACTTCAACCGGAACACTCAATTACGGCACTGACTATCTTATCTCGAGCTGCTCGAGCACAACTATCCTGCTAACATTGATATTATGTTGAGATACTTAAATAAGATGATGGTACCAAAAAATGTAATTGAATTAGGTAATATGTAGTGAAATGAAACAACTTTTACGGATCTACTCGCGTTTATTTTACACATTACTTATTTAATGTTTATCGTGACGTTTCGAACCCTTTGCAGGGTCCGTGGTCACAGGGAAACGTCAGGATAAACATTAAATAAGTAATGTGTAAAATAAACGCGAGTAGACCCGTAAAAGTTGTTTCATTTCAATGTGTAGTGTTCGCGTAAACTTTAGAAAACAATATAATATGTAGTGTTAATTCCGCTAAGTCACTCGTTTATCCAGCTTGGATGCAGTACTCATGCACCGCCTTCCCACCCGCAAAATGTATGCACATACAGAAACAATGGCTGCAAGCGAACATGCACACCAATATCCGAAACGTGTTTCGCCCCTTCACAGGCATCTTCAGGTGCCGGTCGACCAGTCAACAGCTCCTGAGGATACCATGGATTTCCGCAAAATAACGCCTGATTTCATTAATTTATTACGATGGTGGTAGCCGGGCGGACAAACATACCCTTCCACCAACCAAACCGAGTACACAAACATGTACCCTCCTCCTGGGAATCGAATCCCCCCCTGACCCCCCTCTGTGTCTAGACCGGTCTTAATCACTAGACCCCAGAGCCGGTAAAAACTTGAAATTGAAACGAACACATCCTTTCAAATAACTTTAATTTTGTTTACAAGACATGCTGTGGACGACCTCCTTGGTCGAGTGGCTTGCACACCGGTTTTCATGGTGTCGCCATCTCTGAGGTCCCGGGTTCGATCCCCGGTCGGATCAATTTAGAAATACCTTTTCTTCGAAATTGTTTCGGGTCTGGGTGTTTCCTATGTATAATAAGTATGCATTAAAGTATATTAAGTATATTTATCCGTTGTCTAGTTAACCATTTCTCGAGTTTCTTAAGGAAGCTTTTCTTGGGGCTAGATAATTGGTGTGAGTGTGGGAAACATTTATTTATTTATATGTTTACTAGAGCCAACAACAGTGGAACTTAACATGCCTCCCAAAACTAGAAGAAGCTGGAGATATTATTTTATTTTAGTTACCCACCCAGATACTCGGTATTGTGAATGTTGCTTAATTTGCAAGATCGAAAGACAAACACGCTAGCCATACCGCATTTTTCCTACTCTTGAGTTTTAATTTCTAACTGCAAGGTAATATTTGAATTCTGCTAACCAGGTATTCACGCAAGGGAGTGGATCACACCTGCCACCACTACGTACTTCATCAACCAGCTCATGACCAGCCAGGATACTAACATCACCAGTTTGAGGGATCAGTTTGACTGGCGCATCTTCCCTACAGTCAACCCTGATGGATATACTTACAGCTTTAATAGGGTAACTATGATTATTTCCCCATTCAAGAGAATAAATTGCTTAATGTTCCTGTGGACGAGGTATGAGTGGTTGTGATGATGGAGGGTTCCATTGCGATGGTAAATAACGGCTGCGTCTCTTTATGTGATGTTGTATATTTACAGTGACTACATTGTGACTGACTTATTATCTCAACCTTAGACTATTTATACAATTTAAACTATGTAGATGTTGGAGGGAGGATTGCCGTGTCTTATCTTTATTAGATCTACACCCGATTAGGAATGCGTTTACAAACTCTTTCACCATACGTGAGGATAAGAAATTATGTGGCGACCGCAGGCCGCTACACTAACAAGGAGTGCTGATGGTAGTTTAGTCGAAGTTAAAAGATGATGGCAATTAGGTCCAGATTCTAATGATACCCTGTTAAAGGACATCAATAAAAACATTTCATTTTTGTGTTAAAGTAAAGTAGCAGAGCTCACATAAGTAAAATTTATTCAACTATTGACAATGTATTAGTATACTAATATACATACGATTAGTTTCTTCCCGGTAACTTCGACCCAATCGTCCATTCACAAACCATAAGCTCTGACCTTCATATTAAGCTTAAGTGTATTATAACTTTGAACGAGTTTAATCATACACCTGGCTTCAAATGGACTACAGAGTTGTTTACTAGAAAGCATACTTAATTTGAGAAGCATACTCTGACAAGTCGTTGTAGGAAATTTCGGTGCTTGCCGTTCGTTGCCCCAAGCCATCCCTGTGGCAGAAGGTAGAGAAGGCATAGTAAATAGGTTTTTAGAAAGAAAGAAAGAAAATACACTTAATTTTACTACAAAACAATAAAATGTATACACGCCTGCACATCAACCTACCACGAACTGTCAAATTTCCTCAATAGATTTTGAACTGTATGCCTAAACGTTTCGGTTGAAAATGTATTGAAGAAATTTGACAGTTTTGGATAAGTTGATGTGCTGGCGTCTGTACAACATATTGGCTATTAAAAAAATATTAGAGCAGTGTTATCTTATTTATTTGACTCAAAACTTCAATGGAATCTTCATATATCGAAATATAGTTAATACAATTATAGTTATTAATAGTTAATAAAATATAGTTTAACTTTATTTTTTTCTTAGACAATTTTTGACCTTTATTAGTAGGTACTGTATGACATTGTGAAAATTTTAACTGGTAACTGATGTGAATTTGCAGACTTAGATATTATTATTATTTTTTCTCTTTTGTCTTTTTTAACATGTGATTGTCCTTAATATTTTGTGTTTTTATTAGTGATGGAAAGTGTCCTTTTATGATAGGGCATTTTCCAATATTTTTGATGCTGTAAGGGAGAAAAGTGCTTGACATTTGCCGAGTTTCTTGACGGTACTTCTCAGTACAAGGTCTCCCGCCCAGAGTAACTTACGAACTGATGGCATAATGACGTTCATAAGAGCTATTTGTAGCCTAAACTGAATAAATGATTTTGAATTTTGAATTTTTTGAATTTATTTAGGTATTAATCCTTTATAATCGAAAATTGTTCTAGAACTTAAAAATCAATGCTCTCTGTTAGAGTTAACGTATATATATGTTAGAGTTTAGTAGCTACCTACTAAATTATCAATGTTATTTAAATTAAGTACTCAAATTAATATTACTAAAAGCTTTCAGTTTCATTAGATTATATGGCTTCTAAACGTTCGTTCGCTAACGTTTAATTTGCCGAGATAGTTCATTTTTGTTTTTAGCAACTTATTTACGAATACATTCAAGAAAAACATGATTGTTTTTTTTTTATTCCATCTTAAGCATCTTATAAGTTCGCTGATAGTAAATGACTTAATTGTATTCCACACCGTTATCCTAGAGCTATGTTGTTATCTATCTATACTATTAATAAAGAGGTACCTAAAGTTTGTGACTTTATTTGTTTGTATGTGGGGGCTAATATCTGGAACTACGGGTTCAATTCCAAAAACTCTTTCACTGATAGAATGGGACATTCCTTGGCAGTAACTTAAGGTTTATTTAAAAAAAAAATGTTTATTTTTAACCGACTTCAAAAAAGGAGGAGGTCACTCAATTCGACTCGTATATATTTTTTTATGTGTGTTCGCGGATAACTTCGTCGTTTATGAACCAATTTTGATGAATCTTTTTAGTTGGAAAGGAGGTATCCCAAGGGTGGTACCATGATAAGGAAACCTG
The DNA here is from genome assembly GCA_947562085.1 of Eudonia lacustrata. Taxonomy (NCBI): domain Eukaryota; kingdom Metazoa; phylum Arthropoda; class Insecta; order Lepidoptera; family Crambidae; genus Eudonia; species Eudonia lacustrata. Next base: position 21,806,867 of record OX387314.1, read on the forward strand.
GATCTGATGATGGCATCCCAGAGAAATCGAGAAGAACCTTCGAAAATCTTAGTGGCGACTAGTGCGTTTGTTAATGTTTTCATTAAGTATTTTAAAGCACTACTATTTAATGAAGGTCTGGAGTCGATCTGATGATGGAGCCGAAAGACAATCGAGGGAACTCCTCAAAGATTTACAGCAATTACATGGTGTTTGGGCTTGATTAATTTGTATTAATGAGAACTTTACACCTAGATGGGTTGTGACTGTTATTAAGGGTCTAATGATGAAGACGAAGGACAGTCAAGGAAACTCCTAAACGTTTTACAGTAGCTACCTTGTGTTTTATCTTAATTCATTTCTATTTATTCATTTCTATTATTTCGATAAGAACTTTGCACCCATATGGGTTATAAGTGCTATTACAGGTCTGATGATGGAGACCATAGACAGGGAATTCCTCAACGAATTACAGCAGTTATCTTTTGTTGAACTTACTTCATACGGTTCAATATGCCAAAATGTTTAGTTTTTACAGAAATAATACCTAATTAAGATTGAAGTTTTACATAGGAATACCACTACCTAGTACCTACTAGGCCGTCGTTTCCTCACCCGAGAAGCATCCTTGTTAAGTCTTTCACTATACATCACTATAAATCGTAATAAAAATAATTTTTAACAAAAAAAACCGACTTCAAAAAATAGGTAACTTAAAAAGTAAAAACAGCTCTAAAAAGCAAGAAATAATGTTGAAATCATATTATTACCTAGATACGCATGTCAGTTTTAAAAAATGCCTACTGAAGTCGGGTGGGGCTTTTACAATAAAAAAGTGGAGATAATGGAACAATTATAAAAGTTGAAATGAAACAAAATTGTCCCCCAGCCGACCACCAACCACCCGACTTCAATAGACATTTTTTAAAACTGACATGCGTATCTAGATAATTAATAATATAATTTCAATATTATTTCTTGCTTTTTAGAGCTGTTTTTACTTTTTTAAGTTTCCTGTTTATTGAAGTCAGTTTTTTTTTGTTAAAAATTATTAAGTCTCAAATCCATGCGGACGAAGTCACAAGTAAAGTGCTAGTGATGATATGAAAAGAAATGGATTGAAAAATGAAATGAAATTAAATGAAATACATTTATTGACACACACTACAAAATTACACGATATTTGAAATAACAATACAAAACAAAAGACAAAGTGTGGCCAACTAGGCCCCAGCCTCAGCACGTGCTACAGCGACATAAAATTGTTATGTCTTTGTTTGTTTATGTTATTAGGACCGCATGTGGAGGAAGACGCGATCCAAATCAAGCAGTCTGATCTGCTATGGAACCGATGCCAACCGCAACTGGGATTACAACTGGCTCCGTAAGTCCAATGCCAATTTATTATATTCCAAAGCGCTTGGCCTAGGGTGCCTATATCTAGTAGTAAACCAGCGGCTTGTAAGCCGGTAGTTACTGAAATCAGCGGCTAGAAACGAATAACCAACCGCTTGATACCGGGTAGATACCCGACTTGAGCATCGAAAAAATTGATTTTTATTACATTTTTATTGTTAAACTCTTATTTTTTTTATACAGTAGCACTTATTATGTTCTGCTATTTTTTTTTAATAAATAAACACCGAAGACACCGTTTATACCTTCTAATTTACTTAATTCAGAGACGAACTGGAAACTATGAAACGACGTTTGTGTTTAGGTGGTGGTGTATGAAAATTATAAGAATAAAGGTAGCAATTAAGGCGCACAGGCTTTAACGCATTGAAGAAATACAACTAAATGCTTACTACGAGTATTACTAGGTACCTGTCCACAATTATTTCATGGAGAAATACCTATTCCAAACCATTTCTCACAAATAAATTATTAAAATAGCCCTATTCCACTGCTGTGTCACATTTTGTATGAGAATTTGTATTGTATTATTAAAAATTGTATTGAGTTTTTAACACATAATACAGATGCAAATGTCATTGTTTATGTCTGTTTATGTTAAATGTATCCTATAGTGAATAAAACAGAAGAGAATCAACAAAAAAACAACTAAATCATACAATCATATCAATGAAATATAAGCAGCCGTTTCCAGCCGCTAGTTATCGCTAGAAATGATAATAAGCCAAATAAGCCGTTTCTAGCCGCTAGGCTAGAAATGTTAGTAACCAGCTTCATATCTATAAGGGTGCTCAATTCGAGTTTTATTTGCCATTCAATCTTTATAAACAAAACGAGAAATCGAATGGCAACATTTTAAACTCTCCACGATTGTCAATTGATGTTATTAATAGTTACTGTAAACATAGACGACCTCAAGCTTTAAGCTGAGAAGTCAATAGAGCTTAGTCAGATTTAATGAATTACTGAACGTTTATTGGTATCCACACAACACACACAAAAAGTTACTTTGACAAAGAAAGGGAAGCTAAAAAATGACAAAAGTGATATCTTAGTTAGAATAACATATATGTCGGCGGTGAGGCTGGTTTGCAGTAGAACGGTCGAGCAAACTCGTATTCGTTGATAACAGAGTTCATCTTGGATCTTCAAAATAAAGACGCAGTCGTATTCCTTACAGTCACTTTAATGTTATTTTAATATCACAATTACAATATTTAGAAACAGTTTCCTGATGCAAATGGATTTTAGAAACGAAGTGAGTTCTGCGCGTGCGTACTCTCCGGCCGCTCCCGTTCGAATGTTTCCAGTCCGTTGTCGCGCCAACTGACGTTGACGTTTCGCGTACCATAGAGCATAGGCTGCGCAGACCACACTAAGTATAGACTATACTTGTCGTTTCTAAGCGATGCTAGCGCCACGTCTCCGACACGGCCATCCTGATGGAAACACGTCCTCGTATTTTTCTCTGTAACAAAAGATAACCAAGCACAGTATTTCCCGTTCGGTCTATCCTGACCAAACAACAATTGACTCTTAACATTTGGCTCTACATTATGCACTACAATAGGCTCCACAGTAGGCTCTACATAAGGTTCTACAGTAGGCTCTCCATAAGACTACATAAGGCTTCACATAAGGCCTCACATAAGGCCCCACATAAGGCCCCACATAAGGCCTCACATAAGGCTTCACATAAGGCCCCACATAAGGCCCCACATAAGGCCTCACATAAGGCTCCACATAAGGCTCCACATAAGGCTCCACATAAGGCTCCACATAAGGCTCCACATAAGTATCTACATAAGTCTCTACATAAGTCTCGACATAAGTCTCTACATAAGTCTCTACATAAGTTTCTACATAAGACTCTACATAAGACTCTACATAAGACTCTACATAAGACTCTACATAAGACTACATAAGATGACTAAAAACTGAAAACTGAACCCTTTTCGACATAGAAAGATAATAAATCAAATGTAGCATAACAAAAAAAAATTAATTAGGTAACCAGGGTCATGAACCATTCGTCGTCACGGTCATTCTGACTATCGCTTGTCCTCGAGCGTACAGTTTATAACTTGACTTGCTGGTCTAGATCGTCATTTCAAAATAAATGAGATCTCTACAGCAGATCTTTGCTGGACTATATAGACCGTCACCCACATTAGTAGGTGTGGCCCCCACAGCAGGCTATTGCTGGACTAGACCTTCACCCACAAAAGCAGGTAAGATCCCTACAGCAACCATTCGCTCCACAAATCAAAAGTCACTATTTACAAGTTATGTAAGCTCTAAAATCACCTCGAGTTAGTCTTCTATTGCCACGGCTCTGACAGCTGCACAGCGATCCCAGTTGCTAACGCGCGTCCATCTCAGTGGAACCCTGCGCACGTGTGCATCACCCTCTGACTACACACTACGCCACTACGGTTATTAGAGCACTAACTCGAGTTCACACAACAACTTTACTCATTATCAATCGGGGCACAATGTACCTCCACCTCAACCTCGACTGGTACATGACCTTCTGGCATCCTTCTTAATCTATCGTGTGCGTATTTGTAAGTTCGCTTAGAATTTATTGCTTTCAACGTATCATAATCATGAGCTCTCATGACACAACTCATCATTTAATAAACTACTGGCTCTCTTTATCAAAGTAAACTCAGTAGCAATAGTGCGAACACAAAACCCGTTATTTAAAATCTCACGGCCTAGCAAAATTTTTTTTTTTTTTATATAAGCATCTGGCAAAACTTGAAATAAAATCTCGGTCGCAAAATTATTAATTTCTACCTGACATAATATTTACAAGGTACAGTTTACATTTGCATTGCCAATACCAATTAATGATATCAAATTATTAATTCGTTTGGCTCTAAATTTATTATCTAACTTGGTTTGGTTTCGTTCACTATTTAAATAAAATCACCTGTAATCAGAATAGAAAATAACCAAACATTATCATCTCTCTCATTTTAACTTTCAGTCACGAATAAAACGAACCAACCTCAAACACTGTATACAAGTCCACATTAAAGCTCTCTCATCATAAAATCTCATTTCAATTACTTTTCACGAACGCAACAACACAGGTATCGATTAACACTGGCCACAGCTCCGCACCATGTGCCGGGGACCGACACGCATAATATAGCGCGCGGCAGGCCAGCGGCTTGCGGCCAGCAGCGAGATGTTACTTTATGTACAGTCAACACCACACTCGGAGTCAGCTGGTTCCACGACCACTGCTTCATTATCATCCTCACAGTGCACCTGCACCACAGTTTCACCCACAACTACATCACCTGGTGGTCGGCTAGTCCCTTGGACTACCGGAACACCATCCTCGGTCATTACGGCCTTCACTTAATGCGTCAACTTCACTTAGCGTTCGGCTAGTCCCGTGGACTACCGGAACCCTACCCTCACTCAACCGATGTACAGCTGCGCACATGTTGAAACAGTAACTCCTTCAACAAAACCAGTACTACCTTCACTAATTTCATCGTAAAACTTTCTAAGCATCATAATCATAATGAAACATGAAAACATCACCAGAAACAGTCAGCTGTCCAGCAGGGTTGCCGATGCAACACAGGTTTCTCTTTCCGATGACGCTGGTTGTCGTTGCTCGCCACGCCGGCGGTGTCGGTGTCGCTGCTGCCGGTTGCACCACAGTTGCTAGTAGCGCCCTTCCTCGCGCCCCGCACTGATGGTATGAGCACGTGGGCACTTGTTTGCAAAGGGATCCGTGCCTCCATATCTGAAACATAACACCAGGAGCGTTTGGTCGATGTTTGACAAAATAATTAGCACTAAAAATAACGGAACGATTACATGACCTTTAATTATCGTTGGAGAGGCAATCGGTGCTGCGATGTCCCAGTTTCCCACACATGAAGCATCTCGTGGGACCAGGAGGTCCAGCAGGCATAGGTCCATGTAGAATGTAGCAATCTATACGTCGACAGTAGCTACGCACGCGTATAAACTCCAGTAAATGAATCTCCTCATATCGGTGCTTTATAAATTTCAAGTAACGCCATACAATTCTGATATTGCTGTTCCAACATCCGTTGTCATTTACGATAAAACTTGGCATCGTTTTCTTCTAGTGGTTCGCGTCGGTTACATCCCACTTCTGATGTCGGCGGTGAGGCTGGTTTGCAGTAGAACGGTCGAGCAAACTCGTATTCGTTGATAACAGAGTTCATCTTGGATCTTCAAAATAAAGACGCAGTCGTATTCCTTACAGTCACTTTAATATCACAATTACAATATTTAGAAACAGTTTCCTGATGCAAATGGATTTTAGAAACGAAGTGAGTTCTGCGCGTGCGTACTCTCCGGCCGCTCCCGTTCGAATGTTTCCAGTCCGTTGTCGCGCCAACTGACGTTGACGTTTCGCGTACCATAGAGCATAGGCTGCGCAGACCACACTAAGTATAGACTATACTTGTCGTTTCTAAGCGATGCTAGCGCCACGTCTCTGACATATATAAATCGATCGATTGTACTATTCTATCGTTACCCGAAGGTCCCGGGTTCAGTCCGGGCAAAGTGTGTTAAAATGTTCGATGCATAGCCCGGGTTTGTGATCATCCCAGCCAAAAGACGTCCACTGCTGGACAAAAGCCTCCCCCAAGAATGAGGGGAATTTGCCATAATCACCACGCTTGGTAGGCGGGTTGGCGATCGCAGTAGGTGAAAGTAAACACAGAGAGATGCTGCTGCCCATCCTCTGGAATGGTCCCTTAGTCGCCTTCTACGACACCCACGGGGAGAGATGGGGTGGTGCAATTCTTTATACCCGGCACCACCGGACAACGGACGGTTTGTGATCACCAACCCGCATTTGGCAAGCGTGGAGATTAAGCCATTACCCATCAATTGTAGTGCTTTCAATGATGGAGGCGGCTCAGCTGTGGGACTGTCATAGGCTATTCATTATTTACGGTACTATTCACTGAATTCTTTTCAGAGCACGGCGCCACAAGCAACCCGTGCGACTACCAGACGTATGGTGGTCCCAAGCCGTTCTCAGAGAAGGAGACCAGCACCCTGTCAAAGTACATCTCAGGCTTGGAGAACCTCCTGGCCTACGTAGCTTTCCACTCGGACGCTCAGATGCTGCTGGCCCCGTACTCAGACTCTGTTGAGCACGTGGACAATTATGATGACTTGGTATGCGCTTATTTTATAATTATGCATTCAAGAGACGAATCCTCGATAATCAAAAATTGTTTTAGAACTGGTTATAACCAAGTGGTGAGGAGCTGGTCATCGAATGGGTAACCAAAAATGTATCATCTCAAGCTCTTGCGTGCTTTGGAAGGCACGTTGGTCCCGGCTGCATTAGCAGTCGTTAACAACCACCAATCCGCACTGGACCCGCGTGGTGGTTTATGGCCCGTTCTCCCTATCCACCCATAGGAAAGGGGCACGCCCCAGCAGTGGGGACATTAAATGAGCTGGTAATAACCAAATAGTTATGTCCTTTAAACATCAATGCCCTCTGTCAGCTATTAGCTACTAAAATAAAATAAAATATATCAATGTCGTTTGAAAGTTCAATTTGAACAGTGATTTTCTTGAAATACCTACAAATTAAGTTCTCAAATTAATCTTCAAGAACCTCCTGGCCTACATAGCTTTCCACTCGGACGCTCAGATGCTGCTGGCCTCGTGCTCGGACTCTATTGAACACGTGGACAATTATTATGACTTAGTACGAGTATGTGCTTATATATTATGAAGCTTTCCATTTAATCGGTTTCAGAGAACTCCTTCCCAGAGAAGTCAATTGAATTAGTAACTTATTTTATGTTTTTATTAAAAGTTATTTTAGAAAAATATTTAGTTACTGGCTGATTAAATTATCAAAAATTTTATAATTCTTCCATAGGGCAGACTAAGGCCCTTCGCACACGAGTCGTAAGCGTAGTCGTATCGTAAGCGTATTATTCTACAAACGAATCGTCGAGTAGATGTCCCGTTTTGTAAGATCTGTTGAAATCATGGCGTCAACGGTACTTATAGTCGACAATGAAATTGCTTTACCACCTTAGAAGTGAATTTTGTTTGCATATAATAAAACAACAAGTTCTATTTTTGTTTAAAAGACCAAGTGACAGATACGTTGTCATCATTGACAATGAGCCTTAGCGAAATTTTATTGTAATGAAAGTTTTTGTCAAAAGTGATAAAGCAATTTCATGATCGACTATACATACCAGATGTATTGGGTGAATTTATAGACTATCTTACATTCTCTTCACACATTAGAAATAATTACAAGAAAAGATTCACGAATTCAATCACTTTTTCAGTCATATTGAAATTAAAAGTGGTCGGAAGTTAAAAAAATTCAAATTCAGTTAAATTTTTATTGAAATTAATGAATAGTTAATCTTTTACGCTTGCTGTTTTACGCCAGTACGCTACGACTAGCGTAATGATAATAAACATCTCCTACGATTCGCTGCAGCACCGCTTCGTGTGCGGACTTGTTTGAAAATGTACGCGCTCGTATTGCTCTCGTCCTGCGCGTGTATTACGATACGCTTACGATACGACGCCGTGGTTGAAGGCTCTTAGGGAAACATTTTTGCTTGAAGTTTGTAACACAGATAAACACTGAAAATTTTCCAACTGTCAAGACTAAAGGAAGTATGCGGAAGTGTAATTGTTTCAGTGAACACTCGTAATATACCAATATCTCTTTTTAAACATGTTTTACATTTAACCAAATTGTTTTGAATTTATGTTTTTGATTTGACTGACTATTTCTAGATTCAAATTGGAAAAACTTCTTTGGAATACGGGCAACGAGTCAATGGTGAAAAGTACGACGGTCCAGGAACGGCAGCCGAACTACTTTGTAAGTTCTTTCCATTTTTTGTTACTTTGACCCTGTGGTCTAGGGGCACATGAGTAAACGAACATGTGCTAGGGGTAAGGCCGCCTCAGTCTCAGACCCAAACATACTGGGTACCATACCTTTTATGGTCCTAGATTTATTAAATATATTTTTATTTTTAAAATTGTTGCATTCACTATGGTAGTCATTCACAATGCTATAGTCTATACTAAGATTATAAAGAGGAAAGCTTTGTATTTTTGTATAAATTAAATTAATGTTTCCCACACTCACACCAATTATCTAGCCCCAAGAAAAGCTTCCTTAAGAAACTCGAGAAATGGTTAACTAGACAACGGATAAACATATTTATTATACTTAAATACATACTTATTATACATAGGAAACACCCAGACCCGAAACAATTTAGAAAAACAGGTATTTCTAAATTGATCCGACCGGGGTCGAACCCGGGACCTCAGAGATGGCGACACCATGAAAACCGGTGTGTAAGCCACTCGACCAAGGAGGTCGTCAATGTATGTATGTTTGTAACAAATAAACACAAAACTACTGGACCGATTTAAAAAATTCTTTCACCATTAGAATGCTACATTAGCGCAGAGTAACATAGGTTATATTTAAAAAAAAATTTTCATCCGTGCGAAGCCGGGATGGGCCGCTAGTTACAAGATAAAACTTTACTAGAAATAATCATCCAGTCTCAAGAAGCTCGAGTGGGAATTGAACCCACGACCTTTGGGTAACCGGTTCAATGCTCTGTCCGCTGAGCTACCGAGGCCCCAGAAGACACTATTCACTATTTGAATTTTTCTAGTACCTACTCTGTGATTTACGCTGCAAGCCAGCGGTATTACGTCACTGTGAATTTACCCTCACAGTCGAAAGATCACTTTTGCAAGTACTTAACAATCGATAAAGATAACATTTCTTATCTCAGCCCCCCTAAACAAGTGGCATAACGCTAATAGAATAGAAATGAAATAGAATGATTATTGTATGGGATTGACATAAACGTCATTTATACTTTTTTTTTGTGTATTGTTTTACGGCTCCGGATGAAATCCATCAAGCCTTATCGTTCGTTTTAGACACTTCTTGTCTGTCTAGTTTCTTAATTTCATTAGTATTCTTTCCTTCATGTATGATGATGAATGAGAACTAAGAAATGATAGACCCCCCAACCACTCGAGTATCTCAGTAAAGCTGTGGGGCTTTACTAAGTCCTCACGCGGACTTCTTGAAAGAGCTTGAAAAGTGACGTTGAACTGTTTTGTTTCATTTGCCAACGCTCATGCACACTCACGAAAACTTAACGGTTAATAATCCACCATTATTTCACATTAATATTCGACATAACACAAATTTTAGAAAATAAAACAAAACCGCAGACATGACTCTCACTTTCCCGCCAAGAAGTCGTCATTTATTCTAACTTATCGTTGACTTATGTTAACCCCGTGCAATTATCGTTCTATTTCATATCTATTCTATTAGCGTTATGCCACTTGTCTAGGGGGGCAGTAACTGCATTCAAAAGCAACGATGTAGTTAGTCTACAGAGTATTGTACTTAGCATTGTTATTGATTGTTTCAGCATCTAGGGTATATATATCACCTTATTTACCACTGAGATCATTAATATCCGGTATCTTCGACGCTATCATAAGTAGGTCACGACAGCCTCCAACTAACTCGAGTCCAACATTTCGCTAAACTTTCCTTGTTTAAGATCTAACTGATGTACCGAATTACACGAGGATTTGTTGTTTTATTCGTTAGAAGGGAGCGCTTGGCCTTAACCTCATTTGTCAATGTGTGACGATAAGGCCGAAGATACGACGATACGACCCGGAATCCTCAACCTTTGAGGCACTGGCAATCTTATCTCTATCTGTCGAAACACATAATGCTACTAGCTTTGTTGTTATTGGGACAGATTTAAAAAGATTTAAGTAGGTACTTACAATAGTAACTCCGTGGGATTCGAACCAGAGTCCTCTGGATTTTAGACCAGCGTTCTAAGAGCGTAAGTACATACAAACTGCAAAGTTCCATTTTCTAGCAACTTGCTATTCTAAAGGTTTATTGATAGATATAAATAGTAAGTGTAAAACACTAAGTATTTTTTTATTTTACTGTAATTTATTAATTTTAATATATTTATTTGTCTACGGAATACCAACAGCACGCGAAACATACATACATTCAGATATAGGTAAATGATGGCCATTAACAGGTCTCCACGTTTAAAAACAGATTAATTAACAAGGTTTTTGTGGACAATAGAACATAAAATAATTGAAAAAATATTAAAAATCAAAATAAAAACTAAGGTGGAATATAAAGTTCACTTAATCAAATATTTACTAAAGAAATCTTGACTTAATAGCCGCCTTGCTGTTGCTATGCTAGAATTGAATAAATCAAAGTTGTTTGTTTTAGAAAACTCATTTAGACTTTTGCTAGCTCGCCAAAGAAATTCGTTCTGACGTTCTAATTAAAATTTTTACTTTTTCATTTTCAAGTGCTAATTGCTGCACTGGAGCTAAATTAAATCTAATATATAAAATTCTCGTGTCACAGTTTTCGTTGCCATACTCCTCCGAAACGGCTTGACCGATTTTGATGAAATTTTTTGTGCTTATCCGGTATCTATGAGAATCGGCCAACATCTATTTTTCATCCCCCTAAATGTTAGGGGTAGTCCACCCCTAAAATTTTTTAATTATTTATATGGCAAAACAACGTTTGCCGGGTCAGCTAGTCTAATATATAAAATTCTCGTGTCACAGTTTTCGTTGCCATACTCCTCCGAAACGGCTTGACCGATTTTGATGAAATTTTTTGTGCTTATCCGGTATCTATGAGAATCGGCCAACATCTATTTTTCATCCCCCTAAATGTTAGGAGTAGTCCACCCCTAATTTTTTTTAATTATTTATATGGCAAAACAACGTTTGCCGGGTCAGCTAGTAATTTATAAAATACAGTAAAAAATTAAAGTTCTTTGTAGAAAGTGTCATCAAATTTGGCTTAAGGCGACGCACCGCTAAACAATAAATCTCATACGGAGCGTTTGCGCCCCGTACCATAAGAAAAACTGGTTTTTTTCCCCTTCAAATTAAAACTACAAATTATTAAAAAAAAATGAACTACAATATTGAAGTGTGTGTTAAGACTAATCTACTTAGAAAATTTAGATGCTTAAATCGGTCTGGTTAGCCTGTAATTATATATTTTTTTCTCTGTTATAAAAGTTAACAAATCGTGTTTCTGCAACTAGCAAAATTAAGTCAATTAAATGAAAAATCATGTCATCAAACATCACTTATGTTTTGTAATTGTTGGGAAAAATCAAGACCCCCGCCACGTAAATTTCTAATGCGTCGCCTTAATAGTTCGTAAAAGTAACAACTTTGTAGTTTGTATCAGATATCGAAACGTATAAACGCTATTAACATCACATCACCGCCAGCTTAGTTCATGTTCCCACAGCTGGGACACGAGCCTTTCCAAAGGGTGGAAACATCACAGGGAGAAGATCTATAAACCGCCACCAGCCAGGTCTTCATAGCCCTTTTTAGGGCAAAAGACGAACCCCAGGGATTTTTTACCGAGGTCTGTCTTAATCCACCTTAGAGGTGGACAAGGCAAATCCAGGATCCTATGCTAGGAATCTGCGAGCAGATTTTTCACCCTGGGCCAAAAAAAAAACGACGGGTTGCACTCCGGGAGTGCCGGCAGAAGTGAAAACTTGAATATTAACGTTGTGCATTTTTGATATTTTGGAATGGTTAGGGAATAATTTTGCACGAATTGCTTCAATTATCAGTATAAAAGTACTATCATTTATGTGGTAGAATACAATATTTATTTATTGCGCTATCGTACACAAACATGACAATTTATTTACGTTAAAAAGCACTCAAACATTCGAGCAAGCGCTCTGCGCCGCCTAAACGTAACAGCACGCATACATTTTCGCCGCGCCGTAGAAAGAGAGGGGGATACTTCCTCTCCTACGCCGCGCCGGCTGTCATCCGTCTTACGAATTTTCGATCAGGCCACGTGTCCTGACGCGAAATTAACATTTTTTACCCATTACAAAAAAATGTACAACGCCGCTAAAGAAGTTTTCACTTCAAAAAAAAAAATGCGGATTAGTGGTTGTTAGCGACTGTAAATGCAACCGGGCTTTACATGCCTTCTGAAGTACGAAGAAACTTGTTTATTTATTTATTCATCTATTTATTTAAGGATAGGTTAGCTATCCTAAAATAAATATATAAATAAATAAATGAATAAATAGGCTTGCAATTGTAAAAAAAAATAACAACAAGAATTATAACTAAGCTATTGACAAGCTACCACATCTAAGATATCTACTTACAGTAATAGTAAAACTAAACTTTACTTAATAAAATTAATTTTAAATCTTGAAAAAAATCCACAAGCAGGATTTGAACCTGCACCCTTCTGACATACCGGGTCAGGTGCTCTCCCAATTGAGTTATCGTGGTTCTAACCAGCCCGCCGAAATTATTCAACACTATTTCCTTTTTACTTTGAAAGCGAAAGGTGCCCATTCAATGTCAACAACTACCGTCATTAACATCCGATCATAATATTTTTACAAATACTAAAGATCAGTTAAGAAGTAGGCAAGCTATTTATAAAATGTATTTGTTTTGTTTATTTATATAATTTGGACTCAATTGGGAGAGCACCTGACCCAGTATGTCAGAAGGGTGCAGGTTCAAATCCTGCTCGTGGAAATTTTTTCAACATTTGTGTTATTGTAATTTGTTCGCAACAAAATTTGCGTTAAAAATTATATAAACAAAACAAATACATTTTATCTCTTTTAATCTCCAGACAAAGCATCAGGCGGCAGCATGGACTGGGTCCGCAACGCGCTCGGCACCCAACTCGTGTACACGTACGAGTTACGCGGGACCTACTTCCACTGGCCGCCGGGCAGGATCCACGAGCAGGGAGACGAGGTCACCCAGATGCTGCTGGGGCTTTTCACAGAAGCGAAGAGCCTGGGGTACTTCTGAGTTTGTCAGACACTTTATCGGGCAGTCTGTGGTACGTTCTTAACGAAAGTAGCTGCCACTTTAGTAGCTGTCATTAACACTTTAGAACTATAATGGATCTATTGAATTAAGTGTGACATTGATGACAGGCATAGATAATAATATAAGATGATATAAGTAAATGCTAAATGGGTGTCCCTTGCATTCTTAGCTGTCTCTAGTGACTACCTCTTAGTCATAAAATAGGTTTCGTTGAGTTTTATTAAATCAAGTGCGAATATTTATAAGCGGATAACAACACATAAAATAATATGTTTTTTTATATTTTATTTTGTTACCTTTTATTTTATTTACATCTGTATATATATTCTTTTAAAGTCATCAGTATGCAATAGGTAAGTACATAAATAAACAATAATTAAAAATGGAAGCTATGAATTTTTGTATTCATTACATAACCCTTTCCCTTCCTTATAGTAGGTACTTACTTTTTACTCATCTTACCAATATTTTACAATAATCTTACAGTTTTGTCTCATTAAAACACAAACGTCCCACTAGTGGTGTAATGATGCCTTCCCACATAAACACAATCACATGGAGAAATAGAGGCGTTAAAATTGAAACTTCAGAAAGTTCTCGTTTGCCGGCGAAGAAGCATAAAAAAGTCATCGTATCCTGTCATTATTAAAGAAAACAAAACAACGCTAATCATCCATCTCGAGTGAGCCTTAACATTGCGAAGTTTGCCTAGCTCAAATTGCCGAACTTCAATTTTATATTTTCTGAAGAAAGTCCGAAAACACTGAGTAAGTTTTCAGATCCCAAGTTCCAACGTTGTATTAGATAACAACATCAGTCAACCGGAATGCTGACTTTGTCTGCTATTTACTCGGCAAATTCTTCGCGTTTGCGCCGACGACCTTCGACAAACTTCTTGATTTGGGAATTAGCAAGTCCCTTTATTATGTAACCACCACAATATGCCTAAATTGCGGTCTCAACTTTGGACCGTAAAATTTGCTGAATTTTTACCCAGCGGGCTCTACGGTCAAGCCCGATTGTCATTAATAACTCTTAAAAGTTGCCCCTAAGTCCCCGGCTTTTAAGTAGAGATTTCTTTGCCGCCGGTGGGAAGTTCGCGTTATTTGTTTTGCAGAATTTAGTGCCAAGCTACGTGTCTTGGCGGCGGTAGAGATTTGTTGAGAAATGCCAATTTTTACGAGTTCACTTAAGAGCGCTAACTTACTTTGGAGCGTTCTAGAACTAAATTTCTTTTAAACTGTGTCTAAGTTGATGGTTTCGTTGTTTCAACCCTATTCTTAGCATAGTGTATTATTTGAGACAAAAAAAAAACTTACATAAAATTTCGAGTAATAAAAAAAACACATTTTATACAAAAAATATATACAACGTGTAACAGAAAGGTGTGGTCAAAATGATAGGGTCAAAAGTGTATCCGATCTAGATCTTGTAAGTATAGTTACTTACACATAATTATTAACTTTAATTTGTTATGCAATTTTTAAATAAATATTTGAATCGTGACGTTACAATCAAAATAAACAAGTTACATCCCTAGTGGCTTAGGAACCTCTGTGTACTTACATTCATGATCACTGCTGCTTGCTTATGTGCGCCTGACGCGCATGATTTCACTAATGTAAGTATTTAATTTACAATTACATAATAAACTAAAGTTAATAATTATGTCTCAGTAACTCTGCATACAAGATCTAGATCGGATACACTTTAGATCTTTTCATTTTGACCACCTTTCTGTTACACGTTGTATAATTCCACAAAAAAAAGAAATCTGCCAAGTATATGGTAAATAGTTAGATAGAGATTGATAGTTTCATTTTGCGTATTTGATCTAATTATAATGCAGTTTTACTTAAAATGTTATGGGGCTTATTGGCTCATCCACCGGTTTCAGGCCTAAAGATACCAGGTCCGATTGCCTAAGGGGGTATTCAAAATTGTAGGTATGTATTGTGATTTACATATCATACCAACAAAATCTCTTTTGTGTCCTGGCATGTTCAGGACATTTGTGACAAAATTCACGTGTGAGCCCGCGATTTCAGCCTAAGGCTGATACTCCACCAAAGCGGAGATGTGCGAGCGGAGACGAGATATTTTTTCAATAACCAATAGAATTCTAAAAAAAACAAAAAAAATAAAAACGTCTCTTCTCGTCTTCGCTTCAGACATCTCCGCACATCTCCTCCGCTTTGGTGGAGTCTCAGCCTAAACCTTTGTTACCAGCAGATCCTTGTGTGTTTGGGTGTGTGTGTGTTTGTACTTTGAGTTTAATTCCCAGGTAAAGTTTGTTTCGTATTTTTTGAAACATTACACGGGTGTGTGATCATCAACCCACATTTGGCAAGCGTGAGACTTGATTTCGATAGATGGAGGTTTTTGTCCAGCAGTAGGGTATAATACAGTCGATTATTATTTATCAAAAAACACGACACAATCTTTTCCAATCCAAAGGTTTCTGAAACGAAATAGATAAAATCAACCTACTCAGTTAAGGTGAAAACCTTTTAAAGCCTTAAATTCATCAGATGATTTCAAATTAAATGGCGACTGAATTTGAACGACTCTTTCCAATATAACGAGCAAACTCTTGCTCTGTGCTTTGTTTTTATAAAAAAAAATGTGTTTTGAAGAATTCAAGTTAAGTTTACTTCCACTTACTAAGCTACACACACAAATACAAGCAAACACGCTCGCACACATGATAGAAACACACTTTTTTATTAGACTTTGTCGAACCTAAAATCTATAAATAAAAAATACACAATGAGTCATACACGTCAGAAGCACAAGACTGTGGATTTATGTTATTCTTTAATTTTATTTATAATAGTATTCTGGTTTCGATCATCGACTGTTGCCGTTGACTGTACGGACTCTTTGCATAATTCGTCCAATCGAATGCGTCTCATGGGAGCACCCAGTTTCTTGTTTCGCCGCAGCGCGAAATAAATGTTTACGTCTTAAACTTTACCCTGAATTATGTTTTCTCGTTCCCTTATTGTATTCGGAGCGAGAATAAGAGCACGCGCCGCGCTTAACAATATACTTTAAAGAGTCGCAGGAAAAGTTGCAAAATTAGATATATGTCAATTATTTATTCTGTGTCTCTGTAAAGTGTTTTTACTTGGGATTTAATACAATCTCGTTATAAATGTACAAGATTATCTAAGAATAGCTTAGAATAGCTTTTATTCGTGATTAAAAATCACTCAAAGAGAAAACAACATCTCTATCGTTAGTCTATAAGCGGCCCACTGCTGGGCTCATGGCTTTTCACATTAACAATAGAGCAAAACATATCTATCATTAGTCTATAGGCGTCCCACTGCTGAGCTCATGCCTTTTCACATTAACAATAGAGCATGAGGAAAGTAAACCAAAACCCACTGTTTACTGTACAATTAAATAAAATCTCCTTATTTGTCCTATGCCTCAAAGGTTGCCTGGAAGAGACCGCTTTAACCGCTAAGACCGCCCTTCCCTTCTTTTGTATTTACATTTTCTGTTATTTGGTTTATGTGTATAGCGTAAGCAATAAATTCAAAATTTAAAACAAATCAAAATCATTTATTCAGTTTGTGAATGTCATTATGCCATCGGTTCGTAATCTGCACCATCTACACAGGGCGGGAGTTCTTGTATTGATAAGAACCGGCAAGAAACTCAGCAAGTGTCAAGCTCTTTTCTGTACACACAAAATATAAAAGAAAACAACAACATGTAAAAAACAAATTAAATAAAAAAATTTTTTAAAAACAATGTTTTATTACTTGTTAATAATAAGAACTAAAATTTGATAAAATTAAAAGAAATAAAAGAAAAATAAAGTTAAAAACCGTTTATTACTTGTTAATAAAAAAAGAACTAAAAAGTTTAAAATAATTTAAACCCTCTCCAATGTCGGGCGACCAATATTGGTTACTTTCAAAATATCCCACACTGTCGAGCGACCAATATTGGTCACTTTTTCCTCTTCGTCTTTATACTTCGACAGTTACGTGAATACTATGCCGTTTCCGTTCTAATTTATACAGAATGTTGTTAGTAGAACAAGGATGGGAAATAATATCACTTGCGTCTCAAAAAACACCATTTCATGTCATATTGATTTTTTTATCAGTGGTCAAGCAAGGCAAAGGTGCGCGCTTTACACATGCGTTGTGTTTAAGTGTTTTGATTTGTGTTGTGCTCTGATTTATTCATGAAAGTAGTGTATGAGGTAGTAAATGAAGGAAACATATTTGAAATAGAGGATTTTATTGATTTTATCATATTTTTTTGATAAATTAATTGGAAAAAACTTTCACTTTACTTTCACTTTTTCAGTTTTTAATCTAGTGAAGGTAAAACTGTACATATTTTTAGATAAGTTTTTAGCTTAGTTAATAACGATTCCTACAACATAAGTTATACATCTCTACAATACGTAATTCCTAAGATATAGTCATTTCAATGACGCGGCACTTTCTCTTTGAACCGCGCGACACCTGCGCGATACCTGCCCGACAGCCGCGCGTTTTTTGTCAAAATCGCTCCGACGATGTAAAAAAAATAAAAATAAAAGCGTGTTACATTGTGATTGCAAAAGAAAATTAATGAAGGTGTAATATGCTAAATTGTAATATTCTTTAATGTTCCATCAACATGTAACACGCTTTTATTTATAATAATATTTTTTCTTATTATCAGGTTTAAATTATTTTAAACTCTTTAGTTAATTTTTTTAATTAAGTAAATAAGTAAATGATTTATTTCACAAGTTAACATACAAATTTACAATATACAATCCTCCATACTAGGCGTGCACTTGGAAAAGGCCTATGTCCAGCAGTGGACGTGTGTAGGCTGATGATGATGATACTAGGCGTAGCCCGTCCTATGGGGGAAGTAGACGATTTGTAACAGCATGTTGTAGTTTACGGCCAAAGTACAAACAGTAGTTATTCTAATTTAGTAAAATAAAAAATAAAGAAATATGTAAAAATAAAAAAAAATAAAAAAGAAAATAAAAAAAGAAAACAACGCTAGTAAAATTAACAAGTAATAAACGCTTTTTAAATTTCATTTTTCTTTTATTTCTTTTAATTCTATAAACTTCTTAGTTATTATTATTAACAAGTAATAAAAGCTTGTTTTTAAAAAGGTTTTTTCTTTTAATTTTACTTTTAACTTTTTAGTATTTTTGATGCGGGATTGATTACGGCCGGCGTCGTAGCAGTGTTTTTCCGTTATGTTTTGTAGTACGCTCACAATTTGTTGTTTTGAACACTTAAAGCATCTTCAGACCCTGGTTACCAACTAGCACCAAAGTACTCGTCAAGACGAATCATACGAGCCCAAACTCGATGGAGTTGTGTCGTTTAATTACCGAGTTCCTATTGCCATTAATTTCCACAATGTCATAAAGTATCACTACAGTAGGTACTCTAGTAAAAGTCAAACTAAAGTGAATAATACTTAATACTAAAAATAAGATAGGTATGCAAGAGCAGACTAGCCTCTACAGGCGTAGGCGGCACCCGTTTACGAGTATGACATATGAATCAGCCATTCGCTTCGCTCAACCATATTTTAGGGAATGTAACGACGAATAAAGTGTTGTATATACAATTTGTCCAGGGATGTAGTAATAAAACTTTAGGAGCAGTATCTGCAATATATTTCATCGACGAAAATACCAAAAAAATACATAAATAAATAAATAAAATAAAATAAAAATAAAATAAAAAAATAAAAATAATAATAAAATACATAAATACATTCAATTGACAGAATAGTTGTCTCTTTCTAACTCCCTAAAAAAAATCCGTATCTGCTCACACAACGCAACAAAAGACGAGGATCGCTTACCTGCACGTGCACTCGCGACAAAGGGGTCTTTTTAAACAACAATAGCTCTTAAACTATTAGACCGAGAATAGTGATTGCTGCATCAATTTTTTATGTAACTCAAATACTATTAAGTGATTATAAAAAAAAGGTATGTCAATGGTCTCGTTTTAGTACTATTTTTTGATAAAGTGCCCGAATGCGCACAAAAACTGTAAAAAAAATACTTTCTCCTTTCGGCAATTAAAAAAAAAGTTGTTTGATAGCGTGTTTTTATTGCACTAGCTAGCCTACACCTTTGCCTTTAAAAAAACACCAAAATCGAGCTCCTGCACGACGTAGAACTCAAACCGCCGTTAATTTTATGAGTTAAGCGAGTTTTGGTAAAATAAAACCAATAGTCTCTGCAGTTTTGTGGGGTTTTGGAATTGACCCCCCATAAGGGGTATTTTCGTCGATGAAATATATTGCAGATACTGCTCCTAAAGTTTTATTACTACATCCCTGGACAAACTGTATATCTATCTTAATAATCTTTGCCACCTCGATTTGTCGAAAGAATGTCATAGTTTCTTCAAGGTACTGTAAAAAAATTATTTAATTAATCATTACAATAAAACGTGTCGATAGAAATATAATATGTTTCACTGCCCCTGTGATCTAGTGGTTCCAGCATTAACTCCGACAGCATAAAAATATTAAACTATATTTTATTATGGAGTCTAAATGTTTATTTGATCGATCAATTTCCTAAATTCGGGAACCTATCTCTTGAAGTGATAAATAATTACGATCTTTTTCCGTTTAAAATTATGCAGGCGGAATCTCTTTTGATCACACAATTTCAAGGTATACGGAAACCCTTTGACCCTTTATACTAGGCCCGAAGATAAAGCCCTTAGTGACGCTAATTGAACACGATATTAAATCTGCACAAGAGAAATGGTACACAACAGTCATGTTGTAAACAAAGGAGACGGTAAAAGCGAGTTCTATATATTTTTTATTTTTTATATCTTCAGGCTATATCGTCCCATTGCAGGGACTTTGCTTTTTTCCAATATTCACGGTCTGTAGCTTTCTGGGCTCAATCCTTCAAAAATGAGTCCAACTCGTCCCGCCATCTTCGTCTAGGTCGGCCGCGATGTCGTTTTCGGCCTTGTGGGACCCAAATTGTGGTAGACTTCGCCAACAACTCGTTCGACATGCGGCTTACGTGGCCGGCCTTGTCCCACCTGCGTCTTGGAGCGTAATATCTCGTATCTCACGAGATCCGTAAGTTTTATTCCTAAGATACTACGCTCCATGGTTCGCTAGCATACCCCGAGTGTGGACTTCTGACGTTTTGTCAATGATCAAGTTAGCGCGCCGTATGTGAGGGTGGGGAGGATGCACATATCCAATATCCATGAGTTTACGCTTTAAGGGTGCGCCGACAAAAAAATGCCAAAAATGCAGTTACGGTTAAGTAGATATAATTGAAAATACTATCGTATTAAATGAACAAAACGGTCTTGCGTGGAGTATTGCTCGCACATCTGGGACGGCGGTTCCGCTAAGTACCTTCTCGATGCTTTGGACAGATTGCAGCGTCGCGCTGAACGCATTATCGGCAATGCAGAAGTGGTAAATACTCTCGAATCTCTGCAATTGCGTAGAGACGTTGCGTCACTCAGCGTGTTTTACCGCTTATACCATAGCGAGTGCTCTGAAGAGCTCTTTGACCTCATCCTACCTTCTCCCTTTCTTCATAGGAGTACACGTGCTGCTCTTCGGAGTCACCGATTCACTGTCAAGTATCCCATCACGCACAAAGAAATTTAGTGACTCGTTTCTTTGTCGCACCTCCAAAAGATGGAATAGGCTACCAGCACACGTTTTCCCTCCTTCCTATGATATGGGGTCCTTCAAGAGAGGCGTGAAGAAGCACCTTGTGGGCCGGCAGAGTGAAGTTAACTGATGCTACGTTTGTTTCCACGCTGCACCAGTTGTCTTCGCGTCTGGACTTCATTTCCACTTAACATCAGGTGGGATGGAGTCATTTGCCGTGCTAAGTATAAAAAAAAATATATATATATATACTTAGTATCATAGGGAACGTGTTTACAATTTGTCAGAACCATAAATTCATAACACGCTATAGTTTTTTCTACAATATCATTTAAAGTTGGGCAAAAATCATGAAAACGAGTGGCGGCGTTTAGTAGATTTCTTATAGTTTATCTAAATTATTGTACCTCTGATTTTGTCTAAACAATCATCAACGGATAAACTACAAATTGCTAGACTACATTTTCGATTCATCAAGTGGTTATTTAAATAATTATTTTTTATTAAGCACCTTAAATTCCCCATACAAAATTAGTATGGCCGTGCGGCATCAAACAAATATGGACGACGACATTTCAAATAAAACATATGACACTTGTCACTTATGGACGGCGCACCCTTAAGGAAAGTGGTAAAGTTCCTTTCATTAGACCTTTCATGGACCAAAAGTTCCTCCAGGCGTTTTCGATGCGTCGAGCCACTTCTCTGTATTGTCTCGCCTGGAATGAGACAATTTGGCCTAAATAAACATACTCATGGACATATTCCACTTCCACACCCCCAACATATAGTCTGCGCTCGGTGCTGTTGGTCATCAGTTTCATTTCCGTCATATTCATCCCACTCAAACGTCAGGAGACACTCTAGTGTCTCCTAGTGTCCCCTATCGGAAGTTGATGAAAAAACCTTATCTGTGGCTATGAAAAGCACAGTAGCACCTGTGTCGTGCGTATTTAGTACAGGGAACAAAATGAAGATGGCGTTACAATATCAAACGTACATTTGTTATTTGAAGCTGCACCTCTACCTCTAATACCGATCTTTAAGAGACAGTCGCAATCGCGACAATTTACAATATATCGCTGCCAAAACACATATTCGTATTACGGAACGTAGAACGCTGCGATAGCGCCACAAGCGAACGAATGACGAACTAAAAGTCCATGACAGCGCTCTAAAACCAACCGACCGATTGTAGCAACTGCAACTAGTAGCAATCGCGTTGCCATAGCAACTAATTATTTTTGATGTGTTACATCTTTCCGCTCGCCTTCTATATATACAATTTGTGGGAGTGATTTCGTAGAAAAGGGACGGAAGTAGGGTCGTAACAGTGTGATCCTGTAACTGTTACGTGTTAGTCGGGGAGGGGAAGCCACCAGTGATCGCCACTTTAAGCCCAATGTCCGTTGTAGGTCGTAATATTTGTGGAAGTGATTTCGTAGAAATGTGATCGTAACAGTGTAACATGTTAACAGTGTGACATGTGTTCTAATGAGTATTTACTGCATTCTCTTTATGATTTGTAAATTTATATTCTATTTTCTATTGTAATATTGATTTCAAAAGGTGAGATGTCAAATGTTACACATCTTATGCGACTACTGCGAGGCTCGTTCGTTTTTTTTTTTTTGTAATAATCCAGCCGGCTGTTTCACGATTGTTGTCAAACCACTTCCTTACCCTTTTTTAAAGGCAGGTATCGCGTTATTGTGTCGCTCCATAGGAAACTCTCGCTAATTTTAAATAGCTCGATTAGGATTTAATTTCATGACAAGATCTTTCTGAAATAACAATTGTGAACACAGCGGCGGTTAAACTAACGTTTATTAAATGATCAATCGCCTGCACCTGCCCCTAAAAACAGCGGAACCGCTGTCCTGATCACCTTGTAGTAACTAAGACTGACTACCGCCCTGCTCGGTTCCCTTGAAGATACAATTCAAGAAATCTTACTTCTGAAAAGAAGTAGGAAAATCGTCACTTACATGATAACACAATTTAACAATTTAATATAAAATAATAAAATTTTTGGTCACTTATCCGATGACCGTCCTTTGTGAAAGTTGCTTAACCTTAGCAATCTTAGACCTAAATCTTAGAACAGTGGCGGGTTAACCACTGCGCCATCGAGCTCTTAAAAAAGAAGCTCAAGGTGCACTAAAGAAGCAGCGTAGTCAGAAGTCCCGATTTTTTTAATAAGTCAATTTAATTAAACTTAATATAACAACAACAATTTCGGCGGGCTGGTTAGAACCACGATAGCTCAATTGGAAGAGCATCTGACCCGGTATGTCAGAAGGGTGCGGGTTCAAAACCTGCTCGTGGAAATTTTTTCAACATTTGTGTTTTTGTAATTTGTTCGCAACAAAATTTGCGTTAAAAATTATATAAACATTTTAAACTTAATATGCTAAATACATAGATGTCTAACAGAAAACTTATGAGGATAGATGGCTTCTTTTTACATCGCCTTCATCAAAGAGGTCGAGCAGAACATCTGCCTCTAACACCACCATCATCAAGATCACAGCGACGGGCGACACACAGAAGGCATTTAGGCTCACATCAGGCAAAATGCAAAGACAACAACAACAAAGACAAGACAAATGCAAGCGAAATGCGACGTTACACATATCAGTGAGGAGC
The DNA here is from genome assembly GCA_947562085.1 of Eudonia lacustrata. Taxonomy (NCBI): domain Eukaryota; kingdom Metazoa; phylum Arthropoda; class Insecta; order Lepidoptera; family Crambidae; genus Eudonia; species Eudonia lacustrata. The sequence goes on from OX387314.1 coordinate 21,830,549, forward strand.
TCGATGGCGCAGTGGTTAACGCGCCCGGTCTGCGAGTGCTGAGGTAAAGCAACTTTGGCAAAGGTCGGTCATCGGATGGGTGACCAAAAATATATCATCTCGAGCTCCTCGTGCTTCGGAAGGCACGTAAAGTCGTTGGTCCCGGCTGCATTAGCAGTCGTTAACAACCACCAATCTGCACTGGGCCCGCGTGGTGGTTTATGGCCCGTTCTCCCTATCATCCATCCATAGAGAAGGCTCGTGCCCTAGTAGTAGGGACATAAAAACAAATGAGCTGATGATGATGAAATATCAGTTATAGGGACCAATTGTAAGTTAGGAAAGGTGGCATTTTGAGGGCAAGATTGTAATCGACAGGGGTTGAGGGTAAATACGCTAAACATTCTGCTAACGAATTAGTAGAGTTAAACAATAAGCCCATTTGGCGTCTCACTCCGCAGAATTAGATGTCAAGTTTGTTTATTATTGTTTATTTGTTTATAGTGACGTCTCGGACGAGAGTGACGTCTCGGACGACATACCGTAAACATATACTGTGCTCCTTTTTATTTAAAATATTCGTAAAAACACCTTTGTTTGTGCCGTAATCGTGTTCGTCTGAAAGTTGTTGTGTCAGTGAAGCTGTGCAAGTGTGTGCTTCATCTGTGTCGTTGTCTAATTCGAGATAATTAGCTTTTTACAATCAGCTATTTGTCTTTTTTAATCATTACAAGGGTATTCCGGAAATTAAACCAAAAACATTCGCCCTCTTTTTGACTTTTTTATCAGCGCCACCTTGCGGGGAGTAGTGTCACCATATATCAACTTCATGACTGCTGCCATCTAGCGGCGATACCTTGCATCCTGCGATCGTGCTTCAGTGAGGTTGGAGCGCCGCAGTGCCATCTGTTATCGTGTTGCCGACCTACTTGATATAGCCAAATAATGCTTAATTGTGGTGCTTGTGGAAAATTTCTGTCGCCGGCAGGTGCCGCCTCTTGTAGCGTCTGCCCTTCTAAATATCACAGGGCTTGCCTGGCATTAACAGACAAATCCCAAATCAGTAAAGATTGGGTTTGCCCTAACTGCAAGAAGAACGCACGCAGGAGCGACAACAGCCAGACACCAGTGAAGGGCATTTGTGGAACTTTGGTCTCTGAGGCGCCGCCGTCAACACAGCCCGACGCCGGCCGCTCCACTGTGGCTGCGCAGCGGGACGCCGCGGCTGAGCAGACGGTTGTCGCCGGTGTACATGAGTTCCGTCGTGAGTTCGCCGAATGCATGGCCGAAATGCGAGAATTCCGAAGAGAGATGGCGCACTTGCGCGATTCCTTCACGGCCATAGCATCACGTTTGGATGGCGTGGAACAGAGGCTGGAGGCGCTGGAGCAGCGGCAAACGGAGGAGGGACCCTCCAGGGTCACGGAGCTGGAACGCACCATTTCGGAACTCAAGCTAGAGCTCAACGACCGCGATCAAGAGGCTCTACTCGCGGACCTGGAGATCGGCCACCTCCCGGAGGAGAAGGGGGAGAGCGTGTTCCACGCCGTGGCCGTGCTCGCCGGGCAGCTGGGCATGAGGCTCGAGGAGCGGGACGTGGTGTTCGCAGAGCGCGTGGGCGCGCCGCCGGCGGAGGCGGGAGGCCGCGCGCGCCGCGTCGTAGTGCGCCTGGCGCGCCGCCACCTGCGCGACGAGTTGCTGCAGGCCGCGCGCGTGCGCCGCACTCAAGTAGTCAATAATTTAATAACGCATAATTTTTTGAACAACATGTATATTCATAAAATTTCTCAGCCACCTAACATCAATCATTGTCTTATTGTCAACTATACTTTGCACTCTAGGCCAAAAAAGTACTTAATTTATTTAATTTTTAATTTTCACTTTGACATTTTTTTATACTTATATATAAATAAAAGAAAAAAATAATAAGCATCTCAAAGTTGGTTTATTTAACGCAGGGTCACTATGCACAAGACATGAAGAGTTCATTGTGGCCGTAGAGGGGTTGGCCTTAGACATCATGGCCATAAACGAGACGTGGTTAGGGACAGGACAGGCCTTATACTGCTGGGAGATTTTAATATTGACCTTCTTGACACCGTAAGTAGTAGATCTAAGCTATTTGCTCAATTCTTATATAGCATAAATTTAAATCAAATTGTTGAGGAGCCAACTCATTTCACAGACCATAGTCATACTTTGATAGACGTGATTTGTACTGACACGCGGGCCCTCCATGTTGAGGTGAGACATTCCCCGGACCTGGGAGGCCATGCTATGTTAGTAGCTGATTTTAAAATAAAAAAGGGGAAATCAAATCCGCGCTATGTTACCTATAGACCATTTAAAGATATCATTTTGGATCAATTCAATAAAGACCTTAACGCTGTCCAATGGAATGGTCTCAGTCAGACAGATAACGTCAATATCATGGTTAAGTCATTTACTGCTTGTATTAAAACTTTATTTGATTTGCATGCCCCGATAAAAAAACATAAGTTTACGCACCCACCTCATCCATGGATAACAGACACAGTAAAATCTATGATGCATATCAGGGATAGTTACCACAAAAAATACAAACTACTTAACACTGAAGCCTTTAAAGAATGCTACAAAACAATGAAGAAGGTTGTAGTTTGTGCCATTGAAAGTGAAAAAAGATGTTTCTTCGACAAGCATATAAACAATAATATAAATAACTCCAAAAAGCTGTGGCAGAATCTAAAAAACACTGTACTACCAGACAAGAAGAGAACATCAGAGCTCCCTCAGATTTTTGATGACCCTAACAAAATAAACGCTTATTTTCTTAGCGTGCCTGGTGCTGACAGTGTGTCGATTTCTCTGCAGACCTACTTTGAACATCACAGGCACAGTACGACAACTTTCTCACTTAAACCTGTCAATGAAGATTTGGTGTTCAAAATTATCAGAGGGCTTAAGTCAAATGCTCAGGGGGACGATGGCATATCCTTGGACATGTTGCTGCTCACTTTGCCACAAACGCTGAACACTGTGACCTCTATTATAAACCGGTCTATAGAGGAATGTACATTTCCTGAGAACTGGAAGACGGCTGTTGTGAAGCCTCTTCCAAAAAACAGTCAGCCGACATCGATGAAAGACCTTCGACCTATTAGTCTTCTCCCATGCATTTTTAAGGTCTTGGAGAGAGTGGTTTGTGATCAGCTTACCGGTTACCTTGAAGAGAACAACATTCTGCCTCAACTCCAGTCTGGCTTTCGTAAGGGCTATGGTACGGCGACTGCTCTGTCTGATGTCGTTGACAACTTGCTTGCTGCCCAGGACCGGGGCATGATAAGCATCATGCTGCTGCTGGATTTCTCTCGTGCATTTGACTCAATCAATACAACTCTCCTCCTTTCAAAATTGTCTTACTATGGAGTTGATGCTGGCACCCTAAAATGGTTTCACAGTTACTTAACGCACAGGCAACAGTACGTAGAATTGACAAAGTTGGATGGGGGGAAATTATGCTCAGCCCCACTCCCCGTAACACGAGGTGTGCCTCAGGGGTCTATCCTTGGGCCTATCCTCTACATATTATACAGTGCGGACATCATAGGCAGCATCATACATTGCCATCATCATTTATATGCTGATGATCTGCAGCTTTATTTATCATTTCCACTTCTGACTATATCAAAGCTGTAGGTGAAATTAATGAGGAATTGGCTCGCATTTCTACTTGGTGTGGGTCAAACTGTCTTGTCCTTAACCCCTCAAAGTCTAAACTTATTATATTTTTATTTTTCTAGCTACCTTAGTGAAAGAACTCAAGCTGTAAAAATAGACAGCTTCATCAGTGATGAAAAAGCAGTTAAATATGGTGTTCCGCAGGGGAGTGTCCTTGGCCCGACGCTCTTTTTACTATACATCAATGAATTATGTAATTTGCAGGATGTCGGGGGAAGGATACTCTCGTATGCGGACGACACTGCAATCGTTTTTACTGCCAAAACTTGGGGTTCTGTTCACGAGGTGGCTGCGCTTGGTTTGATGCGTGTGTCGAACTGGTTAAGGGAAAACCTTTTAACCTTAAATATTAAAAAAACAAACTACATTTGCTTTGCTCCTTATACATCATCACAGCCAGGTAATCACTTGCACATCAAGATCCACTGCTGCCCAAACCCCGAAAATTCCTCATGTGATTGTCCCGTTGTGAATAAGGTGAGTCAAACGAAATATCTCGGTATCATCGTTGATCAGAGGCTTAATTGGCACTCACAGCTGGAAAATGTCATAAATCGGATCAGAAAACTAATCTGGGTGTTTAAATCACTAAGGACAGTAATGTCTAGCTCTCTCTTAAATAAAATTTACATAGCCCTAGCACAATCGATAATCTCCTATTGTATCCCAATCTGGGGAGGTACTAATAAGACTAACTTTCTAGACTTGGAGAGGGCTCAGAGAGCTCTTATAAAGGTCATGTATTTCAAACCTTACAGATTCGCTACAAATACCCTGTATCAAACCAGTAAACTTCTTTCAGTTCGGAAGTTATATATACTTAACTTGACCCTAAAATGTCATAAATCCTTACCGTTCAAAGAATCAATTCAAAGGAAAAGGAGAAATTATATTGTTGCCCGTTTACCCACTGCACGTACTAACTTTGCTAGTAGACAATACCCATCCCAATCTGCATTTGTATATAATAAACTTAATAAAATACTCAAAATATATCCTATGCCTCTGTATACGTGCAAAAAAAGTCTGACGCAGTGGTTAGGGGCACTAACTTATGTAGAAGTCGAAAATCTTTTAACTAGAATTGTCTAACCAGCTAAAAGAACCCAATATGAACTTTGACGAACTTGTACGAACTTGAGGCTTGCTCAAACTCACACACACACACGCATAGGCTCACACACACACACGCATAGGCTCACACACACCCACACACACACACACACACACGCACACACACACACACACACACACGCACACACTCACACACACACATTCACACATACACACACAAAAAATGCTTATTTTCTTTTGTAATCTACTGTTATCCATAGGGGAAGTAGCGGGTCATTCCCAATACAAATATCTATCGATTACTTAATGGGATGTCTCAGCAATGTGTTGTATCTAAGATTACTGAAATAAACGCATTTTTATTTATTTTATTTTATATTTGGTTCAGAAAAGAAACTACATGAACTCAATAACATATCTTCTTCCTTAAACATTACTCTAAACGGAGAGATAATTGAGCGTTTTGATAGGGTCAGGAATCTGGGGTTGACCATCGATGACCGCCTTAACTTCGAAAGTCATATCATTGAATGCGCTAGGAACTGTTTTTATCGTTTGAGACTTTTATATAAAAATAAGTTTTATATAAAGTTAAGTTAAGACATTCTAATAAAAATAAGTTTTGACACGTACTTAAAAGTCTTATGGTTTTATGTACATTTTAATTTTAATTAATGAGTAATGTTGATAGTGACAGTCGAAACACACTTTAATAACATAGGTTTTCTTAATATTATTACTGCAGTTACATAACTTAGGTTCTTGAAAAACAACATTAATTTATTACCAAAAAAACTGATTAAGTAATTAGAGTACTTTGTCATTATAATTAATTTGAATTCGTGCTGTGCTTATATAATTTAATTGTATTGTAATTTAAATTGAGCCTGCAGATTGATTTAACTTGCTTTTCATACGAATTGTTAATTGGAAAATGTCTAAATTAATCTATAAAGGTACCTACGTCGCCGAATTATTTTGAACTCTGTTGTAAATTGTTTGCACTGTATTCATGAACGCTGAATCCATGCAGATAAAACGGAATACATCTATTGACATTCGTTTTAGCTACTTCATCTTGTCGACTTTGCGTAAATACAAACAAGCCTTATTTCCAATCGTTTACGCTATAGATATGAGCGTACGAGAGACCGCACTCAATAGCACCGCTTCCAGATATTTCATCCCTACCAAGAATTTCGACAAACGCACAAAGCATTCGCACCATCATTCACAGGGCGTTCGTTTAAGCGGAATACTTTCGGAACCCGTGTTTTCTGATACGGCATTATAGACAGGCTCTTTTGTCGGTAGATTTAACTAGAATTGTGTGAGTAGCACATTGCAATGCAGATTATTATACCTACACCATAACATTAATGACTTAAGTAAATAACATAAAAAAAAAACTCGTGGCTCTCGTGGAAATTTTTTCAACATTTGTGTTTTTGTAATTTGTTCGCAACAAAATTTGCGTTAAAAATTATATAAACATTTATAAGTAAATAAAAAACTTGAGAGGTGTCAAGGGACACCCGGATGGAACGAAGTTCCTTTCGATTAATTAGTGAAGGAATTGTAATAAAATTTTATTTTTTTTAAGTTATAATAATATTTTTTTTATTATTAACAAATATAATTTTATATAAACTTTATCAGTAGGTTTTGTTTTTTTTTTGTTTTTTTTGTCTTTTTTTGTTTTTTTTTTGTTTTTTTTTTTGTTTTTTTTTTGTTTTTTTTTTAGGTTATAGTGCGTACTTGCTAAAAATACAAAAGCATTTATTATTATCTGTATATAATCTCTACTTACCTAACTCCATCAGCAATATCCGGAACTTGTGCAGAAACACTGTCAGGATTCATTATTATTATTATTTTTTATTATTTATTATTTACAAAAAACCTGTATACACTCAACAAAAATAATCGTCGAAATAGAAATGAAAATATCTGGCTTGCTTTCTATAAGAGAGAGAGAGACAGACAGAGAAACATTTTGACAGACAAAGAAACAGTTTGCACTGAAACCCTTGCAAGCTATTGTAAGCTGTGCGGCGACGCCGCACAGCTTACAATAGCTTACTATAGCAAAAATGAAACTCATTTTGAAAATACTGTATATTATTATTACAAAATATTAAATCAACGTAAAAAATAAAAATAAATAAATAATTTACAAATAAAATTAACAAAATAATATTTCGACCGTCACAGGACTCGAACCTGCAATCTTCGGATCCGAAGATCCGAAGACCGTGTGGCCTTATCCATTAGGCCACACGGTCTTGTGATAACAATGGCGAAATTAACGTACACTTCTATTGATAAAAAAAAGTGTCGTGACAACTTTTTTTCGTAAGAATTTTTTCCGTCCAGCCCCCTTTCACAACGCGCGATAAGGAACTTCGTTCCAACATGTTAAGGTGTAATTATTATAGTCATGTAAAAATAACAATAAAAAACTTAGACTTAGGTGGTTAAACTAACTATTAAATTATACTATATATCAGCCTAAACAGTCCTCTGCTGGACACAGGCCTCTCCAAGGGCTCGCCACTGAGAAAAATCCGCGGCTCCTCTCATCCAGGCTACAGTTGTTATGCTACATACTAATATACTTTTCTCGTACACACAAAGAAAAGAGTAAGGTTTTAAAGAAACACAATCGTATTGTGCCCCCGAGTGGTGCCGGGGATAAAGAATTGCACTACCCCATCTCTTTCCGTGGGTGTCGTAGAAGGCGACTAAGGGACCATTCCAGAAGATGGGCAGCAGCGTCTCTCTGTGATTATTCTTACCCTACTGCGATCGCCAACGCCGCCAACCAAGCGTGGCGATTATGGCAAATTCCCCTCAAAGTGATTTATCCTTGAGGGAGGCCTTTGTCCAGCAGTGGACGTCTTTTTGGCTGAGATGATGATGATGATGATGATGAATCGTATTGTAATCGATGCCAGAACATGACACTAGCACAGCCGGTTAGCCGGTTAACCATGGAAGTTTTTTTTTACCTTATATTATTTATTATTCTGTATTTTATTTTATTCTATTATAATTTTCTATGTTACATATGGAGAGACAACGCCCCCTTACAATGCCTGCCGATATGTAGCGTTGCACAGCCCAAGCTCCACACAGCTATCGTCAACATCATCATCATCAGATCATTTTTATGTCCCCACGCTGGGTCACGAGCCTTCCCTATGGATGGATGGGAGAATGGGCCATAAACCATCACACGGGCCCAGTGCGGATTGGTGTTAACAACTGCAAATGCAGCCGGGCCAACGGCTTTACGTGCCTTCCGAAGCATAGAGGAGTTCGAGATGATACATTTTTGCTCACCCATCCGATGACCGACCTTTGCGAAAGTTGCTTAACCTTAGCAATCACAGACCGGGCGCGATAACCACTGCGCCATCGAGCACATACAGTGCTAGGGTGTAATTGGCGGTGTCCTCCGCATCACCACATTCATGGCACTCCATATTCGTATCTCATCCAACACAAAGCTATTTTTACTACACAACAACATAACATTGGTGGTTGTTAACGACTGCTAACGCAGCTGGGACCAAAGGCTTTACGTGCCTTCCGAAGCACGGAGGAGCTCGAGATGATACATTTTTGGTCACCCATTCGATGACCGGCGTTTGTAAAAGTTGCTTAACCTTAGCATCGCAGACCGGGCGCTTAACCTCTGCGCCATCGAGGTCCACTCCTCCTCCTCGAGTAGAATACTGTATACTTATTCAATACTGTGCTTACTGATGACTGCTTTTCTTAGCTTTCAATTCAAGCACACGGAGTGGATGAGAGCAAGTGAGAGTATTGTTGGCGCAAATTAAGTGTGCATTGGAGGGAGGCTGGTTTTGGCACTCGCTGAGAGCACTCCGTCGGTTGACGTAGGCCCTCATAAGTGCTTGCTTAGGATTTGAGTGAATTCTTTGGCACTTGTTAATCATAATACAGTTTGAGTGTGTGAGGCTTTTTGTTAAAAATATTATCATTCTTTGCTGGGTTATTTTTGGACCGGTCAAATTTAATTGGACCTTTTGTTATCCAAAGACTATCGGGGTTGTTCCGTAAAAATAGATTTCCTACAGACTAACATATACACATTCTACTTATCACGTATCACGGCGAAGTCTGACGCAGGGTAGCTAGTCGACCTTGGAATCGCCGGAAAATGACACTTGGTTAATAGCCTTCTTTCATGAAAGTCCCATTAGCTCATATTATTTAATAGACACCGTTAACATCGCATACATTGCTCTGACTTTAAAGACATGAAGACATTGACCGTAGTAGATATTAAAATTATAATACCTTTCGGTCAATAGTCTTCTACCCTCTGAAAGGTCTCATTAACTCATAAGTAGACAATCATGTTGTTTTAAAATTACCTCTTTGGTACCTACTTTAATATTAACTTTTTGCGCCCACTTCCCAACTGTGGGGTCCAATGGGCAGTAAAACAACAACAACTGTCTACTCGCCGGCAATTGTAACGTTTGCACCGGCAATGGCGGCCAAAGTTAGATTGGTTCAACTATCGTGGGAGGTTAACGGGCCACGTGTGTTAATGCGGTCGGACTACATATTAAAGTTGCTGGTATTTTGTGGAAGTATCTACAAAGTTTTTGAAATTACTAAATAGTTATCGACTTTCTTAAATAATGTATTTGTTGTACTCGTACGAAGGTGACGACAGGTGGACCAGAAAGCTGACTGAGTGTGGCCGAGAGACGGTTACAGAAAAAGGCGACCTCCAGCGGCGGGATGGGTCGACGATATAACCAATACCGTGGGTTGCACGTGGCCCAGACTAGCGCAGGATCGAGGCGAATGGCATAAGCAAAGAGAGATCTATGGCCAGCAGTGGGTCGAGAGGGGCTGATGACGATGTACGAAGGTCGCGGATTTTTGGTACCGTGTCATAATAACATCATTATAGGTTGACTTTTTCACCGGACTTGTTTGGAATTAAACAAACGCGGCATGCAACTTAAAGGTTTCTTATCCTATCGAAACACCGTCCGGCATTTGTTGACAAACATTACTGACCCCTACTACTTACTTATTATTTCTTTTATCTTATCTTATTATATATCATTAAAATAGTACTTGAAAAAGGACGACTGGTTCAGGTGAGACTGAACCAACGACCTTTCGCGAACCATTCAAACAGGTCTTCCATCTGAGCTACCGACGTAATGCTGGGTTTCGCAGTCGAATTTTGCAAGTGTTTATTTTGATAAACAAAATACAATGTTAGTCAGCGTTGCTTTAACAAAGTTAAAGAATTAGGTACACCTTGTTATTATAAAGCAGTTAAGTATAAACATTAATTTTTTTGCTTTTAAAATTATTCGAAACAACTCGGGAATTCACAGTACAGTTTCACACTGGTGATCCTACCGCAAAGGTCGTATGTCAAACGCGTTTCTTCATTAGCAATTATAACTGAAAACAAAATAGTGTTGAATAATTTCGGTGGGCTGGTTAGAACCACGATTGGAAGAGCACCTGACCCGGTATGTCAGAAGGGTGCGGGTTCAAATCCAGCTCATGGAATTTTTTTCAACATTTGTGTTTTTGAAAACAATATTTCCACAAAGTCCAAAGTGCATACGAAATGTTTTAAACCACTAAATGATTAGCATCGTTCATTTCTTCGCAAACGTACACTCGTATTTAATTGAATTCGCGTTGTTCAATGTTGATATGTCTCAGGGCACCGCAAACAAAAGTTAGATTAGTTTGCTTGCACCCACTCAAAGAATTTTAATGCTAACGCTGTTTAGATTAAGGAATTTGCGTTGCTAATTAAACAGTTTATGTGTTTAGAGGCACCTATTGGTTTAGGCTTGGCAGCGAGTTGCGCTAAAGGTGTATGCGGTTGCCATCTTTGTTGCGCGCCGCTTATTTGTGGTCTAGTAGACCACCGGCCTTAGAGTAGTTTTGTTTTCTAATGTAGTTTATTTATTTTGTAAGGGAGTACGTTGGAATACCCGTTGGAAGGGTAAATGCAAAGGGTAGTCTTTTTTAGGGTTCCGTACCTCAAAAGAAAAAAACGGAACCTTTATAGGATCACTTTGTTGTCCGTCTTTCCGTCTGTCAAGACCCTTTATCTCCAAAACGTGTGGAGGTATCGAGTTAAAATTAAAACCATATACTTAAGTCTGCGGTCCCTTAAAGCTGTGAAAAAATTAAACTCTTAAGTTAACGAAAAAAAAAGATATGGCTGTTTATGTCGCAAAAAAAGTATATTTCGACACTCTCAAGGGAATCAAAATTCATAGTGTACTTGCTGTTGACCTAGAACTATGAAATTGGGCAAGTAATATCGTCATATAATACAATGACAGGGAAAAATCTGAAAACTATACGTATTTAATTAAATCACAAAAAAACAGGGTCTTTATGCAATGAACGGGGGTCCAAATTTTGATGTAAGTTTACTGTGTCATATGGGATATCGTATGAAAGGGCTTCATTTACACAAGCTTAAACAGATTTTTATTATTTTTATGACGTATAGTTTTCGATTTATGACGAAGAATTAAAAAGAAGTACCTTGAAAACTGAATTTTGGGTAATTTTCAAGACTCGATTCCTGAACTATATAATATGTACTTACCCATAAAGGAGATGTTTAATTTTTTGCCAGGACCATGTACACCTACTCAAAAAATAGTATAAAATACATGTATTTAGTTGATATATTTAATATTCCTATATGCTTTACCATTTTTGCGTAAGAATAAAAAAATGAAACATAATTTTTAATAACCTGGCAACTTGAGATGTCTTTCTGAGATTAAACACAAGTGTCCAAAGCTGTAAAGAACGTAATTAAAAGTGCAACTGTCACCATGATTTAAAAAAAACCGGTGTTTTGTTTTCATTCCGTTTTTACGTGGATTCTGAGTCGTTGTGTTTTTGTGCTGTGCTGTTTTTAAATTCTGATTTGGACCGATTACCTGCTACCGTTTACTGCCTCACTTGTTGACTTCTGCCTGCTATCCTGGACTTCCGTTTGCTGCCTCACTTGTTGACTTCTGCCTGCTATCCCGGACTTCGATTTGCATTTGACCCTGCTACTGTTGATACCATTGCATTGTTGCTACTACATTCGTTGTTTTCAGGTGAGTTTTTCGTATTTTAATTAGGCATTTACCAGAGAATTAATAAAATGCTTTAAACACTTCTTTTCGAGGAAATAGATTCCGAACCAACTCAATTATCTATGACAGTAATGGAATTGATCTCAAATATTTACAGTGCTCTATTGAAATAACTATAATCAAAGTAAAATACAATAAACTAAATAAAATATCTATTTCAGCCAACAAACAATGTCTTCTTTTTGTGTGATGTGTGATGGACAGATAGATGTGTGTTCGGAAAACCATTATCTCGCATCTAATCTGGGGATAGAATTACTAATGATCTTGGAACAACATGTTGGACATGAGGTTAGTTGTTATTGCATGTAGTATTTATGTAAAACTATTTTTGTTACATTTTTATTTTCCTAATAATTAGAACCTAACACATTCTTCACAAGAAGACAAAATAAATATAGGAAATAGATTCCGAACCAACTCAATTATCTATGACAGTAATGGAATTGATCTCAAATATTTACTAATTAATAATAATATATAATATTAATAATAATATTTATTAATTTTTATTTAATTTTTTTATTTTATATTAGTTTAAAACAAACTTTTGTATTTTAGGTTGACACTGATGGCATAGTTTGTCATCCATGTTTCGCAATACTAGAAGTAGGAATGTCATCAACTGAAAATGAAGCTTCTAGCCACCGAGAACATGTTTGCGTTTGGTGCAGATCAGCATTGTTTCAAAGACGAACACGTTCTATCTCAGAAGGACCTCAGAGAGAACTTATTGCTGCTAGAATTTATCCTAGACAGGTATTGATTAACTTTTAATACATAATACAAATTCATGTTGAAGTAATAATTAAAGTGAAGATTTTTTTATGAATTACTGATTTGAATTACAATCTTTTTTGTAGATTCCTGAAGGAGGATTAGTATGTTATGCATGCTGGGTCTACTTTAGTGGCCTCGTTAGTCAAAATGAGGGTCCAAATCCCAGGCCTCCTAGAATTTTGGCATCACAGGACTCAAATGCCTGTGTATGGTGCAGAAGGTCTTTAATTCAGAGAAGATCACATGCATTGTCAGAAGGTCCCGAAAGAAATGAAATCGCGAGAAGAATTAGTCCAAGACAGGTATCTTTTCATAGTTTTATTATCAAGAAATACAAGTGAGTGATCTAATTTAAAAAAATTACTTTACATTTTATGATTTCTTTGTTAACAGATACCTAATAATGGACGTGTTTGCTATGCTTGTTGGGTTGCTGCTCAGCGAAATATTCGCAGACAAGCTGCAAACAATGCTGTGAGGCAAATAGAGGAAGGAATTGTTGATAGGAGCGAGGATGAAGCAATCACGTATAATAGAAATGTTTGCGTGTGGTGCAGATCATCTTTGCTTCACAGACGGACACATATTCTGGGAGATGGTCCTGAGAGAAATATAATCTCAGAAAGAATGTTTTCAAGAGAAGTAAGTAGTTTCATTTATCAAAATTCTTTTTATATAATTGCCTTGTTACACTATGGGCCATATCTTCGTTCTAATATACGGGTGACAAAAATATCGTTTTTAGCTCAGAATCCACTAAATAGTCGATCCCTATTAGTTTTTCGAAAATATCTTCAGTGTTTTATAATAGTATAGATAGATATGGTAATAATTTTGTGTTTTCAGATTCCAGCGGATGCATTAGTTTGTATGGGGTGCTGGAGAATGGTCCAGGAGTTACGAGAGAACCCCAATATTATCGCAGTACCAGAAACAACTATGCAATTAGATGAGTTCACTCATACGACACATTCAAGTGCACACTGCTTTGTACCAGGTTGCACAGAACCAGAACGATTGAATGTGCCTCTATGTTTAAAGAAGAGAATCCTCCAATCGAAAAAAGTGTTTGTAACAGAAGATGCAAAGATCTGTCAAATGCATAGCACAGTATATGACTGGGACATTTTAGACCAATTCGAATTAAGTGACTCCTTTACTAAAAATGAAGTGCAATCTTTACTGAGACTATCCACAGAGGCAGAGGATGCCAGTGGAATACCAATTAACTTTAAAAATTATAGATTGGTTCACGACAATATTTTTCATTTTTGGACTGGAGTCACGAAATCCAATTATGAATCAATATTAAGACAAATACCTAGTTTACAAGAATCATGTAAGCGTCCACATTTGGCACTAGGGCTTTACCTAATTAAGTCTCGAACAGGGGAGTCACACGACAGAATAGCTTCTCTGTTTCAAATAAGTAAAGCTCTAGTGACAATATTATTAAAAAAAGCTAGAGAAGCTTTAAAAAATGACTTTGTACCGTTACATTTAGGTATTAACCACATAAGTAGAGGTGACCTTATAAATCGAAATCTTTTGATACCCGAAGGGTTATTCGGAAATCCTAGTGCAGAGAGAAAACCAATTGTCATCTGTGATGGTACATATATATACGTCCAAAAGTCGTCTAATTATCTCTTTCAAAAAAAAACTTACAGTATACACAAGTATAGAAACTTGGTTAAACCATTTTTAATTGTCGCTACTGACGGATATATAATAGATGCTTTGGGGCCATATCCAGCAACAACATCAGATGCAGACATCACGAAAGCCCTTTTCCAAGATGAAAATGCGGAATTAAGAAACTTTTTCAGACCTCAAGATATTTTCATTTTAGACCGGGGCTTTCGTGATGCTCTGCCTCTGCTGGAATCACTAAATTATGCAGTGTATAAGCCAGAAACATTAGAAGAAGGAGAAAACCAATTATCCACCCTTATAGCAAACAAATCAAGATGTGTGACGTTATGTAGATGGGTAGTTGAAGTGGTAAATGGCAGATTTAAACGAGACTTTAGATTATTACGTAATGAATATTTTAATGTGGCTTCAAGGCATCTAATGGACGACTTTAGGATTAGTGCCGCAATAATAAATGCTTTCCATAAAGTGCTTGTGAACCGGCCAGATGCTCAAATAATTTTGGACAGAGCAAAAACCAGAATTTTGTTGCCTAATTATTTAGCAGAATATATAATCTTAAATAATGTTAACCGTCGGCGGGCACATTTTTACAGAATAAATGAAGAAAATGAGCAATTAAGTATCTTCCCACGAATGACCATGAGTGATCTCACACTATTTGCTCTGGGTATCTACCAAATAAAACAAGCGAGATCGTATTATGGCGAACATTTGAGACAACATGGATCATTCGTGGTGGAGATATCAACTGATTTAGAAGTTACTAACATACCAGAATTGTCCTCACATGAGACTGTGTTGCTAAGAGGACGTATAAAATCTCGCCATTTTAGTCAAAAAATATATTACACATATATCCTCTTAGCAACACAAGGTAATGAATGGGAAGATGTAATAAAAGGGTATTACTGTAGTTGCATATGTGGTAAAAGAACTGTTGGAACATGCGCTCATGTTATGACAATTATTTGGTTTCTGGGATGGGCCCGTCACGAAGAAAATATAACAGCTCCAGCAACATTTTTAGATGGCATTCTTGTGAATGACATCTAAAAATGTTGCTGGAGCGAGAGAATGAAGTCAAATTGAAATAAATAAAAATATAAAACTTCATAAAACTGTTTTATTTCATCACTACCAGTTACCTTCCCTACCTACTTAAGTGTGTTTACTAGGTAGTTGATTATTCACTGCATGTTACTACAATAGGACGAGTATGTTGTGTGTTTTCTCTAATGTACATTAAGATTTGATTTGATGTAAGTACATAGAGTTCAATCGAGGTTAGCTGCTGTTCTGTTATGTGTAGGTGCAGCAGTAGGTAATACATACATATAATCACGACTATTATCCCCGAAGGGTTTGTCATTGTCAGACACTAGGCAATGAGGACATCAAAAGCAGTCCTCTGCCATAGTCCACTTTTCACCAAATAGCGACTGCACATGTTCTCAGCGTGCACCGCTCTATGATGTTGGATGTATGTGCAGTCTTTAGTCCGTTAGTCGCCTTTTATGACGCCTAACTAAGGAAGGAGAGTGGGTGGTAGTATTCTTTCACAGCTATGCGACATGGCAGTAGGTAATAAAAAGCTGAAATCTAGCACTTAATAGCTTAAGTTTAACTCTACTCTACCTACAAGTTATAAAAGTAATAGCCAGAAGTAAGTTAATTTATTAACATTAACAATTTTCATTCATACGGTAAGTACTTTTGTTATGACAGCTACTTGACATGACATGACATTGACAGAATACCACCATTACCCCCTGCGATCACGAAACTTGCCATTATTTGTTATTTAAAATACTTCTTACGTAAAAACTATTCATTTATTTGAAGAAAATCATTTTGAATAAGCTTATTCCATGCATAAGCTACATTTTGGTATTATGTACAAGGTGTTGGCATTTTCTCCATACAAAATTAAACATCTCCTTTGTACGGAACCCTCGGTGGGCGAGTCCGACTCGCACTTGTCCGGTTTTTTATTAAGGGTAAGCTTTTATCTCACCGATGTTAAGTGACGATAAGGTCGAATGGAAGCGCACTTCACTTGGAACTCTCAACTACTGTAAACTGGCTGTAACTGTAATCTTATCTCTAGCTGCCGGAACACAAGAACGCTCCAAACATAGAGATGTTATGGCGACATATTTAGATAAGAAGTTTATAGGTAGCCATGCGAACTTCAACAACCGCTACCAACAACCAAAGCGCGTACAAATTTGTACGGGATCTGAATCGACAACGAAAACGAAACCTTTGGGTTCGGTAAAACAAAAAAAAGTTTGGGTTAATGTGATTTAGATTGGCAGATAAGAATTTTCGAAACGCATAATTTACGAAACAATGCGTTGAACAGTTCTTCTAATGCTAACAAATGAGTTTTCAGCTATATCCCTTAGTAAAGTTCACTTTTATGTTCCCAATGAAACAGTGCTATCGGTTTGAACTCACTTCCAGGCACTGCAAACAAAAGTTAGATTACTTTCGGCGCTCTCACTCCGCGCTGCTTGAAGTAAGTAGGTGGAAGTTTGTCGCTTAGCAGCTGATTAAGAACTAGCTGTGCCCCGCTGTTTCACCCGCGTTCTATTAGTCATAGTGTGATGTAATATAGCTTATAGCCTTCCTCAATAAAAGGACTATTCAACACAAAAATATTTTTTCAATTCGAACCAGTAGTTCCTGAGATTAGCGCGTTCAACCAAACAAACAAACAAACTCTTCAGCTTTATAATATTAGTATGTTTTAACAAAACTATTGTTACCTTCTAGTAGCCAAACAAAAGTAGGTACATAACTAATTAATTAATAAATTAATTAATTAATTTTCATACACTCACACCAATTATCTAGCCCAAGAGAAGTTTCGTTATGAAATTCGTTATATGGTTACTAGACAACGGATAAACATACTTAAAATACTTAAATACATACTTATTATACATAGAAAACACCCAGACCCGATACAATTTAGAAAAACAATAATTTCTAAATTGACCCGACACCATAAAAAACCGGTGTACAAACCACTCAACCAAGGAGGTCAGGAATAGTTATGTAGTACTCACTTCAAATTTTATTACTGTTAACTTTTTCTTGGATCATTACTGTGTGAAATTTGTAATTGAGACAATAGTTTTATCATGAAATTTAGGTCATGTTTTATGTATTGGGCCATTTGAACTGTATATTGTGCTTTAATAAATAAATGTCCGCCTGATGTTAAGCGATCACCGCAATGAAATTAAAGATAGAGCCAAATTAAAAATACATAAGTATTTTTTTTAAACATTTAACATATTTAATTAGTTGTAACTTAATGAGTACCTAGTATTTATAATGTTGTCTCTATTAAAGGACTGACACAGAAATACCATCCGAGTGGGCGAAGTTGGAACTTGTAATACGTAGCGTTAGTAAAACTTGCGTGTCGTACAATGTACAGTCACGACCGTAAATTTATATGCACCAGTAAAGTATTTAACAATTTCTGTCTGCAAGATATTAGCTAAAGTACATAAAAACTAATAGGTAACTTTTAAGCCACCGACCAAATACCTCTTTTCTATTTAGCTGAAGCAAACTCATTTTTATGATTAATAAAGATGAATACATACAGTTTTAGATATTCAGCTATCACGGAATAAAAAATAATCGAGCAGATGCGCTTGTTTTCTTTTTAAATCGACAAAACTTGTACGTTTCGGTTAACATTTTATACTCATGACTATACATTGTGAACTTCTGGTATTTATGTAAGCTAATACTGTACTTATGTTTACAACCCAAAAGTATTCTGGGTTAGTGGGAGGTATTAACAATTGCCATAACTTCGATAGCACCCGGGCGGAACCCTAGCGTACCTTTCCGAAGCCCGACGATTTGGGGCTTGCAAACTTTCTGTCCCCGTCGGGAGTCGAACTGTAATTACTTACTCAACTATCGGACGGCTGATGAATTCATCATCGGCACAAATTGGTATTAGCGGCCGTAATTTGCATGAACATCCCTTAAGTATTTACATGAACATTTGAATGGGTTTCGAATTCCAAATGTTGCAGATTAAAAAAAATACTAAGTAGTAAAAATCATAAAGGATACAACAAGGCCGCACAAAAACCGCCTCTGATCTAGTGGTTAAGATGGTCTTGATTCTCAGTGGGGATACAGTTAACAGCAAAAGTAGATGATGTTTACTAGATTTCAAAATTAAGTTTCGATAGTGTAAGTCGGTATGTTCTACATAACTACAGTCAAAGTCTGCAGGTACTAGTAGACACTCGAAGGTTTTTCGATATGCGTTTAAAAAGTTTTGATTTTCTAACTGATTTCATATTTTGCAACTTGACCAATCATCAGTTACCTTTGCTGTTGACTATACATGTTTGCGTAATCGGTTTGGTTGGTAGTAGGGCTTAGATAGATAGATAGAAAGATAAACACTTAATTGCTTTTACAATTATACATAAAACAAATAATAGTTTTTTTTTAAATAAAAGTAGGCAATGGCGGTCTTATCGCTTAAGGCGACGCATCGCTAAACAATAAATCTCATACGTTTTGATACGAGCGTTTGCGCCCCGTACTATAAGGAAAACTGTTTTTTTTTCCTTCAAATTAAAACTACAAATTATTTAAAAAAATGAACTACAATTTTAAAGTGTGTGTTAAGACTAATCTACTAAGAAAGTTTTGATTCTGGTTAGCCTGTAAAATGTGAATCTATGTTTTAAAAGAGGTTACTTTGATATTTTTTTCTCTGTTATAAAAGTTGAAAAATCGTGTTTCTGCAACTAACAAAATTTTAACAAAAAAAAAAACCGACTCCAAAAAATTTTACTGATAAAATTGCACTAAAAAGTAAAAAAATAAGCGTTGACTTACATAAACAATAACTTTATTAAGAAAAAATATAGGTACAATTATTGTTATTTTTGGGGCCGGTGCCAGCCAACGAAGTTTTTAAAGCCGGTACCAGTCCGCGTTTGTAGTCAAAATTTCATGCATAAGATTGAATGTACTATTATGATTATAATATAGTATGTTGGCACCGACTCCAAAAGTAACAATAATTGTACCTATATTTTTTCTTAATAAAGTTATTGTTTATGTAAGTCAACGCTTATTTTTTTACTTTTTAGTGCAATTTTATCAGTAAAATTTTTTGGAGTCGGTTTTTTTTTTGTTAAAATTTTTGTTTATTTCTCGCTTTTTAGTGATTCGTTTCGATCTATTTATCAAAAGCGAATATGGGTAGACCTACTAAACATGCTGCTCGTATGAGACAGCGCCGTTTAAATGAGACAAGCGAAGAAAACGAGAAACGCCTATCTCAAAGTAGAAATCAAAAACTGAGTTCCGATGCCTGTCTTCTTTTGCTTCGTCATAGTCGCTTAACTATCTTAATCGAGATATTTTATCGCCACCCGTGAAATACTTATCATTGAGGAGTTCCGATGGCAATCTGTGGTCTTTTCCATCAGTTACACTTCATCAAATGATACTTTCTGAATGTAAATGCTTGACTTATTTCTAAAAATATCAAAATCGCGATAGGTATACGTACAATATTCGAGGAGTTCCCTCAATTCCTTGAGGATCCCATCATCAGAACTGGACCAAATTAAAATGGGACCACACGGGAAGCACCAGCTTTCAACTAAAGAAAGAATCATCAAAATCGATTCACTCAGTCGAAAGTTCTGAGGTAACAAACATAAAAAAAAAAAAAAAAATACAGTCGAATTGATAACCTCCTCCTTTTTTTGAAGTCGGTTAAAAATGAAGTCAATTAAATGAAAAATCATGTCATCAAATATCACTTTCATATGTTTTGTAATTGTTGAGAAAAATCAAGATCCCCGCCACGTAAATTACCAATGCGTCGTCTTAAAGCGATCTCTTCCAGACAACCTTTGCGGCATAGGACAGATTAGGAGGCAATGAGAGGTAGTGTACCGGCGGGCTTATTTGTCTGCCTAGCTATCTACCACTATCTTATCTAAATATGACGCCATAACATCAATGTTTGCAGCATTGTTGTGTTCCGGTAGCTAGAGGTAAAATAGCCAGTGCCTCAGTAGTTGAGGAAGTGCGCTTCTACCATCACTTAACATCAGCTGATATGAAGGCAGTTTGTTTACCCGTAAGGTATTAAAAATAAAATAAAATAATAAAAACTTTCCTACACTCACACCAAATATCTAACCCAAGAGAAGCTTAGTTATGAAACTCGTTAAATGGTTTATTATACATCTTATCTTCTTATCTTAGTGGGGCCTGCCAAGGTTTCCACCTCCCAGTAACACTTCGACCCATTGGGATCTTTTGTGCAACCCCATCCTTTCACTCTTCCTCCTCTGTAAAGATAGATGCCATAAGTCTGGCAACGTCCTTAAGAGCGAAGAGCCTGAAGTCCTCCGGTTTCGGATAGGCCGACCCCAGGAGTCCCATTCTTTTCGTAGCCAGAGAGTCGCAGTCGCACAGTAGGTGCTGCATTGACTCGGTTTGCTCTCCACATGCCCTACACAAACTATTTGTTGAAAGGTGCATTCTGTGAAGCATTTGTTTTGTGGCATAATGCCCTGTCAAGGCACCGATGGTTAATCGGGCCTGCCTTCTGCTGCCTCCGCATATGAACTTACTCCGTCCTAAGGCGTTTTCGCCTAGGAAGGATTTGGAGTGTTTCATACCCGGCTGCTCTTTCCATTCGATGCCGTGCCTGTTTTTGATGTAATCTTTTAAGGCCTTGTTGATGGTACTTTGTGCAAGTGCCACACATTCAAGTGCCACATAATTTGAGCTGGTGATATAGCTTGCTTTTTATATAATAATACTTTTTGACTATTGATTAATTAATTGATATTGTTGAGTATGCACAGAACTTAATAACGAGAATGCTTTTATAACAAAAACTTCTTTAACAAAGAGCGCTGAGCGTACGTCGAAATGAAACTGAAACTGTATATTATTGTGGAATATAATTATTCTGGAGCAAGTTGCTTTTGTTAGAAATATACAAGAGTAAGCCTTCGAATAATAGACGTGACTATAAGTATTACAGAGATTAGCAACCATTGTACGTGAGTATTCAAAACGAGGGCAATGGTCGTTATTATGTTAATATGGAGCATGTTGTACCTACTTGTAAGGATAAGAAAAGCAAAAATAGCCCTTGCCGAGTTACTAGCTGCTTTGCTGTATCTGACGCAAAGATTGCTAAGCTTTGTTGCTTCAAAGTTTCGAGTACAATACAAAGTACAACATGAATAGTTTAATAATACCCAATCAAACGAAAATACAAGACGAGACAAGAAATAACATTTCATTTTCAAAACTTCCGTATACTTGTTGAGAATTAAGGAAATGGTAAACACGCCAAGCTGGAAACGGATAACAGGCCAGCCTCACAGGTTGTTATCGGAAAAATCTCTTCAAATTATGGAAATATAATATGGAAGCCAACCTTCCATGTTGTTTTGAACAATTAATTTATTAATTATCAACATGTTTACGTGTTTCTATTTTTAGAAACTTATTGATATGTTAGTGACTCACTGCAATAAGTATTTAATACGAGTACTAAAAAGTAAAACTAAAAATATGGTATAAAAATAATACGTATATAGGTATTACGTAGATTGCAGATTGTAGGTATTACAATTATTTCAAAAAAACAAAAATTTATTTATGTTAAACACAACTAAACATAACAAGGCGCTTCACTTTTTCACCAAGGCACTTCACTTTTCTACCAAGGAAGTACAGCTAGCACTAACTAACCGATTACAAAAGTTTTTTTCTCAATTTTCTAAGACCCTGTTAACAGAATGTACCTATACTCAAGAAATGCAAGTTTTAGCGACGTGAACAAAAACTTGGTTTTAACTTCAATCAGCAGTTGGTCAATTCCTCACCCCAAGAAAGTTTCTAATGCCCAAGGATATCTGTTAGATCCTAAGGCTATTCTAATTGATGAATCCACAAATGGACGGAAATGCCGAAATACGTGAGGATTGTGACCTCCAAATTCGGGTCGGCTAACCGCCTATCGAATAACATTTAATACCTCCTCACTTCATAAATATGTAAATCCATGCAATACCCCATCTATTATTCTAACATTGTTCTAGTGTGAAATTCCCTAAATTTCTCTTTCGTACAAGTTTTGCGAATAAATTAACGATATTTTGCGTACCCTGTTTGTTGGTTTTGAGAATTCGTAGTTCTGTAATTTGGTCGCAGTTCAGTGGTTTTAACTAATAAAGCGTGACGCACTTTGTCTTTTTCTAAGTCTTTTATAGATTTAAAAGGTTTAAGATGTGTTATTAATTGTTGGCCATCTCTCCTGATAGTTATTACTACTACTAAAGCAGCCTTTTTTCGGAATCCTAAAATTGCTGTCATTATTTGCTACTTGCAAAAGAGTTATTTCTAGATGGCTTCAAACCCCAGATTATGATGAAACCGAACAGTTCCTGCTCCCCGCATCTTAATTTCTCTCTCACTCTTTCATCGTGCAGTTAAGAAGCCCACTCAATCTCATCTACATTCTTACACACTTACTCACGCCCGCACTTACACTCCCACTCACCCACAACACCGTATGTACCGTCAGTCATATAATGTTGTTGTCAAATTGTTGTTGTCTATCAAATCAAATACATAGTTGTTGGTCTAAATTTAACCATTTTTATTGTTTTTTTTGTTATGTTATCTTTATTTCTGTGTTTTTCTTTATTTTCTGATAATTAGATCCTAGTTTCTCTATACCTGTAACCATAATACATGTACATAGTTATCTAAAACCGGAGTAGCGGGGGCATTGGTGACCTGTAAAACGGGTTTTTTACAAAAAACCTATCTCAGGCTCCAGTCTCTCACATAATGGTTCTAATATTATGTTACATTTGTATTGTACTCACTTATTGTATCACCTTTATGTGAAAGAGAAATAAATGACTTCTTCTTATCTTATTATTTTAAGTTTAAATTAATTAATCTCATGTAAAATATCCTATAATTTTTTTTAAGCTTATACAAACTGCATATTGTTTTTAAATATAATATATTCGTGTTAGTTTTACAAGCTATTTTCTCTCAATAACTATTTTATCCGCACTCTTGGTCGCCGACCAAGCCGAGAAAGCTAAGAAGGCTGCTATTGCGGTAATGTCAATCTTGCTGTGACCCTTTTCTATTGTGCAGAGGAACAATGACTGTTTCGCATCAATCACTTGACATTTTGCTTTGTTTAAAAATACAGATTTGTATAATTTGTGTTTCTGGAAACTATGTAGTTAGTGCATTTCACGTTTAAAGAGTCGGGGAACGTAAGATGATTGTTCAGCGGTGGAGAAGGTTCGGCGTGACGTGCCCCCCACGACGTGCTTCTTGCCTCGGCCGGAGATGGAAAGGAGAATTGAAGACTTTGAAGAATTTGAAGGATTCTCCAAGAGGCTCGCAGGTTATAATAAAACTTCTTTAAGAGGCTCACAGTTTCAAATAACACATCTTAAGAAACTTAAGTGAACACTTAAATTGTGGTTGAAATATATCAATAGTCGGTGCATACTAATAAGTCGATATTAAATATCAGTCTCGCGTGGTTTGTATTAGAAGTTAAGAAAGAAATGGTAGCAGTCCAGTATAGAAATATAGCATGCATTTAACTTCAAGTAATGCATGTTAAACGTGGCGAAAACTGAAAAAAAAATATAAATTAAGTAGTTCCTTTTTAAATTAAGAAGTATAATAACAAAATAATAAAACCCACAGACTTCGACAGTCGTTCACGGTATACGTAGATGACTTGGTGGGTTACAAATAATTCAATTTTTTAATTTTTTTTTTTTTTTTTTGGGAACGCTGCCAGTATTTTCGGAACCTTGCCTAAAGGGACTCCTTTTAATAATATATTTTAATTAATAAATTATATTTTTTTTTTAAGGTTTATAGTTATGTGTTGTAAAAACGTTCAACTAGTAATAATGTAACACCATGTTATAAATAAATTTTTGAAATTCAATTTTTTTATGTAAGCTTCCATTACCGCCTATCAAAATCGTCAGTCATCGCATCACGCATGACTCATACTAATCCGAAACGATCTTCAACAACTTCGTTAGCATGTAATTGTACTTTGGCCATGAGTTTCCATAAGGTAATCCTTTGATACATAGGTACACGAATATAACTATGTAGACTCGAGTCCCGAGACACTAGTTCGCGAGGCTGTTTGATATCACTTTGATCCCCGTTTTAATTACTTTCAATTGTTAATTAATGAGAAACTTATCAGGTGTGTGTAGGAGTAATTACTCGACATATGCCGTAATGTACGAGTAGTAGTGATAAATTACAACTAATCCCTTTCATGACAGAAATTGGTATTGCCAAATAGAACCTCTTCAAAATTTTGTTGCTTGTGGGTTCGTCAATTACTGTTACTTTAAAAGTTTATTGCGTTGTTGTATATACTCTGACAGTGAGGGGTTAGATATTGATGAGGAGATAAATTCTGAGATAATATTTAAACCCTTTTTGCATACAGGAGAAAATGCATCATTCCAACCACCCCGCGTCGATCCAGACGCAGATGGCTATGTGGGACTCTCCCCCCCTCAATGGGGAAGGAGGGTATTATCATCGTCCTCTGCTGGTCTCACCTACAGGTCTCCACAACGACCGGTTTGTGCTGGTCGCATCCAGCGGCTACCCGCAACCTTCACCTGATCGTCGGTCCACCTTCTTGGAGAATGTACCCGCTAAAATCTTCTGTACTTTTCCTCCGTTCCGCCATGATAGTCCGGGACTGTTATAAATAACCACCATAGTAATATGTGAACACCTGACAGGAATAGTATGTGAAGATAAGTAAAACTGTATATAAAATATGAACATTTTATTGATAAATTATGTGAATATTACAATGTAAAATGACGCATAGCGTCAGGATTACAGGAAGCCACGTGTTGGTCATGGATTTGGTACTGCCTCCCTGGTGCAGTTCTGCGAGGCTCTCACCTGGTGTACAAAAAAAATATTATTAATCTTTAATTTTTATTAACATCATCGCCAGCTAATTTTATGTCCTGTCACGAGCCTACCCTATGGATGAATAGGGTGAACGGGCCATAAACCACAACTGTTTGGTGATTGTCAACGACTGCTAATGCAGCTTGCACCAACGGCTTTAGGTGCCTTCCGAAGCACGGAGGAGCTCGTGATGATACATTTTTGGTCATCCATCCGATGACCGGCCTTTGCGACCTTTGCGGCCTTGGCTTGACCTCAGCAATCGCAGAACGGGCGCGTTAACAACTGCGCAATCGAGCTTCTCAATGCATCCGTGGTTCGGTAGTAGAATGCTTGCTTGCCCAAAGCAATACATGGTAGTAAATTATTGTATTCATTTAACATTTTTTTTGAATGCTGATATCAAACATTATCAATCAAAAATAAAAAGAAGTGATGCAAAAAATTCCGCGAACGGGATTCGAACCCGCACCTCGCAATTGCTGTAACAAGGTACACAAAATAAAACATGTAACCATTGTGTGCTATAAAAAGTATTGGATTTTAACCTTTTTTTTTACCAAAATTTTATCTAACTGATTTAGCGTGCGACGTCGACGACCTAAAATATGTTGACCCAAAACCTTTTTTCGCGGGGCAAATGTCTACGGCATCCGACCTTTGAAACGGCCTATTTATGCCTTTTTGCATGCGAAATTTCTTTTTATTAAATAATCCGCAATAGGACGGTTTAATGATTTAAAAAATTGGGTTGGTGTACAGTTACACTCATTTCAATTAATACAACGTGTGTGCGATAGGTGTGGTCATAATAAAAATACCCAAAGTGTATCCGATTTAGATCTTGTATGCAGAGTTCATCAACATCAGCTCATTTTCAATGCATTTATTATTATTATACTTTTAATTTATTCTCTTTCTTAAAACTAGATTTTAACAATATTTTAATATACTCGTAAAAAAACAATAAAACATTATAAAAACCTAATCCTAGAGTACCGCCAGCAGCGGGGCAGGGCCCAAGCTACCGGTGGTCAGGGCTGCAGAGTGAGGGACCTCCTGACAATACGTGCCGTGTCAAGCAGTACTGCCTTTTGCATCTGACCCTTGACCCAACTTTTCAGCGAGAGCCTCTCTAGGTGTTGATCGAGGCTCTTGGCTAAAAGACCGTTTTCCGAAACGACTATCGGTACAATAATGGTTGAATCCACATCCCGCATGGCGGTAACCTCGTGAGCCATGTCAAGGTACTTACTGAGCTTGTCCTTCTCGGCTTTCACGAGGTTCTCATCATGAGGCATACCTCATGATGAGAACCTCGTAAAAAAGAGGTACCAATACTGGTTGATACCATAGTATCAACCAGTATTGCCCGGCGCTGGGATCGGTCGCCCACCACGATATCAGGCTTATTGGCGACCGTAATGATAGATCAATCCCAGTAGTAGTATGACCATTTTCGAGTACTGGCGCAGGTGCGTATTTATAGTACGGCACCTCCGATTCAACAAGGCCATATCTAAGAGCAAGTTATTATTATTATTATTATTATTTTTGTCGCCACTGCTGGGGCACAAGCATGGATAGGGAGAACGGGCAGTAAACCACTACGCGGGCCCAGTGCGGATTGGTGTTGGTTAACAACTGCTAATGTAGCCTGGACCAACGGGCCTTCCGAAGCACAGCGGAGCTCGAGGTAAAAAATTTTTGGTCACCCATCCGATGACCGGCCTTTGCGAAAGTTGCTTAACCTCAGCACTCGCTGACTATTAACTACTGCGCCATCGTGCTCCTCTTTTTATTTTGACAACACATCAAAATAAACAAGTTACAGCACCAGAGGTTCAGTAACCTTAGTAGTATTTACATTTATAAAATAAATGATCACTGCTGCTGGCGGTATGCGTGCCTGACGCGCATGGAGTCGCTAATATAAATATTTAATTAACAATGGCATGACAAAATTAAAGTTAATAATTATGTCTAAGTAACTCTCGATCGGATACACTTTGGGTATTTTTATTATGACCACACCTATGTGATAAATGTGTATAAGTATTCTCGTTTTCGCAGTAAATATACATTGAAAAATGCATTCTGACGACTAGACTCTATCTAGAGATTGAAGACCAACAACAGATTGTAGATCTGGAGTCAAACCTGTTTCTAACACCAAGCAGTATGTCGCATTGTTATGTTTCGCTTTAAAATGTTATACTGAGCCAAAGAATAAGCATACCACCTGCCTGGTGGTAGCCTAAACTGAGTAGGTAATTTTTTTAAATTTTGATGGAAGCCGACGCTTGCGACGCCAAGAGCTAAGTGCAGGCAGCTATCCTAAAGATTTAGTTCTTATGAATCTATGCCCTATCTAAATCCAGTAACATTAAAAAACTGTAAAATGTAGTTGTTTTAGGCAGAGATAGGGTTGGGGTATAGTTGCCATCCAGGATCTCTCGGATTCTTGGATAAATCTTACCAGTATTTATTTATTTATTTATTTTATTTTAGGAAGACCAACAGCTATTATATAAGCAACGACACTCACAAACAACAGCGCGACAGCGACAACAACAACCATACAGCACAAAGACAAATATAAGACATCACAGGAGAAGGACACATCAGCCGTCCTTTGGTCATCTGGGGTGCTTATAAATAAACATTTAAATACTCGTAGCTACGGAAAGCCATTAACAGGTCCTCACAAGTAAAATGTAGATAGATGGACCTTAACATTGTCTTTGATGTACTGGCAGTAGTGAGTTGGCATCTCTAGTACTAACTGAATTCTGCAGCTCTACATGCTGATACCACGATGTATCATTAGGTACCTTTTATGAATTTTTCGCACTAATGTCACAAGCAACACGCCGTTGTTTGCGCCGTTCGCGCCAAACTCGATGAGAGCACTGTGGAACCGGTTGAGATGGAGTATTACCTTTGATGATGATGCAGTATGCCGTGCACGGAGGGCAGCGAGGGCGTTGGCACGTGTGTAAAGGTGCATGGCTGCATGTGTGTTCCGGCCAGCGTTCGTCTTCGCCGAACTCGGTTCAGGGACTGTGGAATCGGTTGTGATGGAGCATCACCTTTGATGACGTGCAGTATGACGTGCGCGGGGGGCAGCGAGGGCGGGGGCGCGCGTGCTACGGTGCATGTGTACCGGCCAGCGTCGTTATTGCGCACGCGCGCCACACGCAGTACGGAGTTCGCGCCGTTCGCGCCGAACTCGGTGCGGACACTGTGGAATCGGTTAGGTTGAGATTGTTGCGTTCGTCAGACGCTGACAAAAACAAAATATAAAACTATACGCAATTAAATCTTAAATGGTTCACAAATCGTCTGACAAGCAAATATTTGGAAAATAAAAAGATATAAGTTATTGTTTTATCGCTTCACGTATTAAGCAGCTTCTTCAGAAACTTTGATACCTTCATACATAGGTAAATCCAGAGTAGAAAAAACTAGAAAGTGTTAATATCAGTTTTAAAAGTCTGATACCTAAGACAAGCTGAGGCACCAACCTTATCCCTCCTCTGGTCGTGTCATCATTGAGCAAAGCTTCCCTTCTGTACCACAGCAGCGACGGCCCTCCCTCCATCTTCATTCCCCGGACCTCGCACCGCAGGGCGACGGTGCTGCCGATTTCGCAGACCTGCTCAGCCACCTCCGCCCCCGCCCCGTCCACGATCCGTACCGATACCTCTGTGAATAATCACGGTTCTGATATACTTTTGTTATTTTACTGAGTTGGGTTTAGGCGGCAAACGAGCATACGATTTTCTTGAAAGCAGCCATCAGCAGCCAATCTATAGACGCTTCCTACACCAAGGACATTACGCGGCTGATGCCGACCCTAAATCTTCAGCTCATATTATGTATCTTAGGCTTTAGGGTTTTAAGGTTTTAGAGTAGTCACCATCTAGTCAGATTCTGGGCAGAATCCTACCAATGCTACTGCGCGGGCGCTGCATACCGTTTTCTAGGGAATAGTGAATTTGATACTGAGTTGGGCTGTAGTCCGTTGCTTTGTATGAATGGGAGGCGCTCGGAGATACTAGAATCATCACATCATGTGATAGCCGTAAAACGAGGCAGCTAACTACGCGGCTGCAATAATAGAGCTACGTCTGATTAGGTTAAAGAATGCGTCAGAAACAAAGATATTTATTAAAAACATAATAATTGATGAAACGCGTTGGCTACGATTATTGGTTTAGTAGGACCCTTGTTAAATTCAGGGAATCAGAACTCGTCAATTGAAAGAGCAGTTCTGCTCACATTGAAAAGGGTCAAGTCTTATAGGAGGCAGTGGCTTCCTTTAAATGTTTTAACATTTTTGAAAGAAAGTTGATTACTCTTTACTAATGCTTGTTTCCTATGCTCGACTGGAACAAGCAACCTAGCGTGCTCAATACCACTGTCTGTCTTACGCCACCTCTATGGTCTAGCGATAAGAACAACGGTCTCATACCCAAAGGTCTTGGGTTAGGCTAGGATTCGATTTCCAGCGGGGTCTACATATGACTTATCACCCTAAGCTCATTTGCATATTTAAATATAGTTCTTAAAAATAATATTGTAATAGTATTTATATCAAATGAAATTGTTCAAAACAGCTTACCAGGTACGTGTAAAGTGAGACGGGCTGTTCTCGGTGGATGTGCGGACAGCTGGCAGTCGTAGTGGGCTGCGTCTGAGGGTCTGACTTCCTTCACCTCTAGCCTCCAGATGTCAGGTGGGATGAAGCGTGCTGAGTACCTAATTAAATGTGAAGCAAATCAGTCTTCCACTCACACTGTGTGGCAAAATTCCCATGAGACAAGAACTACGAGTATGGCCCCTTGATGTGCATGACTGTTAAGTAATAATAAAATGTCGTTGGTACGAATCGCCTACTTCAAAAAGGGGCATAAGTTGTTCATACCGTGGTACGACCAGCTCGTGGTACGAGTGACCTAACGACCCGACCTAATGAGCATGTCATTATCAAACAGAACTTGTACTACACTACAGTGTAAAGTTTTGATCTGAAACATCAGTAACTAGTATTGCTTTATAAAGTTTACACAAATACTAATACATATTCATATGAAACATATATGAATCTACTCGTTTCGAACATCTTGCAGGGGTCGTGGTCATAGGGGAAATATAAACGCGAATGGATCTGTATTAAGTGTGTAATTTTCACTACTTATAGTAACAAGATAATTTTATGTAATATCTCGATGGCGAATCGTCTTGCGCGTTTGTGTTTGTGCCAATTTACGCAACTCCCGGGTCACCGGAAATTAAAAAATGTCTAGATGCACCGTTCTTCGGAAGGCACGTAAATCTGTTTACCCAAGCTGTTGTCGTTAGATGGCATTCGTTATGCCTTTATGCAGCCGCAGCCACATCAGCCCGTGTGGTTGCTTATGATCTCTTTATAATATATAGTATATAGTATATAGTATACATATATAGTATATAATATATAGTATATAGTATATATATATAGTATATAGTATATATATATAGTATATAGTATAAATATACTAGCAACCACCCGCAATATCGTCTTCTAAAATATCTGCTATCTGTGACCCTATAGGAAGCTCTGTAGGCTTAGCCAAAGTAACATTAAGAAAACGATAGCGAAGTTCGAAAATAATAAAATGTATGGGATTGACATAAGCCGCGCTAAATCACG
This sequence comes from Eudonia lacustrata, assembly GCA_947562085.1. Taxonomy (NCBI): domain Eukaryota; kingdom Metazoa; phylum Arthropoda; class Insecta; order Lepidoptera; family Crambidae; genus Eudonia; species Eudonia lacustrata. The sequence goes on from OX387314.1 coordinate 21,861,692, forward strand.
TGGTCAATCTTATGTCAATCCCATACATTTTATTCTTTTCGAACTTCGCTATCGTTTTCCTAATGTTACTTTGGCTACCGCCACTGATTATTCTGTATTATTCCTGTATGTCATTATAAAAACGTCTGTTGCTTTGAAGCTTCCAGCTAGCAGCTAGCAGCCTTCTAGATCCAAAAGTCTGGGATGAGCGTTGATGGGTCGACAGTGTGTAAATTATATATTTTATTTTTATACGTATAGTTATATGATCTAGCTCTCTATGTATTTATTTTACGACATCCCAGCAATGTGTTTAGTTATTATGTTTATAGGTTGATGATAAGACAATATTAAACGGTATTCCTATTTAATGGCATTTTAATCTATATATTAATACGTGAAGAGAAAAATTCTGAGTGAGATTTAGTAAAGTTAAAGTAGATATTATTATCATAATAATATGGAGAAGGAGTCCCGAAATATAAAATATTTGTAAAATAATAAGTGTTACATTACAAAGTAAAAACATTGTATATTTTGTAAACTACGGTCGCATTTCGAAATAAAACACAGTTGAAGATAAGAGAAGCGTTTATGTGATTTGTTTTATTTACCTGTCATCAGCAGTGTATTGCTGAGTCCCAGTTGTGAGAAGCTCCATAGGTTCTTCATCACTTTTCCTACGGACCCAGGACACCTTGATTTGAATAGAAAATGCTTCATTAATTCACACATGATAATATTTTTCTACACGGCTAAAAGGATAGATTGAAACAAGAGAAACGGATCGTTTTTGCAAAGCAATAGAAGCCTTATTTTTTTAATGTCAATTTAAACATAAGGGAGTTCAAGTTTTGTTCACCAATCGATCACGTTAATGATTTAACGAGAAATTTCATGTCATTGACGCAGCGCTTCCTAGTGACAGACGAGCTGAGTTGTAATTTTGCCATACAATGGTTATGTTAATATTAACTTTACGCAAATTTTGTTGCGAACCAATTACAATTTGAAAAAAGTGTTAGATTTGAAACTGCTTTTTTTTGAGAGAGATTGCTGATTGCCTCAAACGGCATTTTCAGCGTCACCGAGCTTTTTTGGGGGTGGCGATGTACGTAAAGGGTAGCATCACCTTCGGAAGTTTTCTAGAGAGAACGGCATCACACACTTAAAAGTGCGTGTCCCCGTGCCCTACTAGATTCTCCGAAGGGTTCCGATCGGATCGGATGCGAACCTGCACCCCATGGTTCTGTCCAACTCACAGAAACTATCAACACTATCTTAGAAAAAAACGTTAAATATGAGTTATAGAGCGTTAATACATATTGGTATTTTAAGAAAACCACAAATTTCCAAATTTTAAGTCTAAAAGGTCTATTAGTAGTCAAAGCAGTAGCTGAGACAGAAAGACTGAAGTCAAGAGCCAATTATTCAAAAACAAATGAACATACTTATTACCAGTTTATCATGAAGGCTGTCCACTTTGCAGTCCAGGTGAGCTGTGGATCCCACCAAAGCTTCGAGTTCTGGAGCAGCTGCTGCATATATGCTGTTCCCGGGGCTAACCCTGGATAAACGATATATTTTTATAAATGCAAGTCTAACATTTATAAGAACCGTAGAATGAAGTTACATTTGAATGAAGTGTAACATTAATTGCAAGTAGCTGCCGAAGTTCTAGGCGTCTCTAGAGTGATTACCTCCAGAATCACGCCGTTGAACTACATGCAGAAGACCACTTAAGAGAAAAGGAGCTATGATCAATGTCACACTTGATGCAAAAGTTACCCCGTTCTAAATGTTTTACTAGACACTTCATTAACATGCTCTAAGCATTCTTTAGGCGAACGACTGAAGATTTCAACTAGTTATTTTAGAAAAAGTGTTGAAATAATTTCCTCAAGTCAGACTTGAACCCAGACCTGGAAATTATTACAACACTAGTACAAAGTAAGAATCCCGTTAATACTTACTCTAGTGCAAGTGACCACGATAGTTTAAATAGTTATAACACTAGTACAGGCACGAGCATTAACATATTTACACTTTTGACTAGCTTTGAATCTTATTCCATTGTATTAAGAGTTATAATTGTTTACAGCATCAACATGCTCGTGACTATACGAAGCTCTGATTGTATTCGACTCGGTGCCAACTTAGTCAACACTATCGACTTACTTTGTAAGCAAAAGCGAGTCTAGTTCAATATCAGCAACTACGTCATCGATATCCGATCTCAACATTTTTCCAAATATAGAGGAACAGTTAAGAATAGGCACGCAGTTTTATTTATAAATAATTGTCAAAAATTATTATGGTGAAAAACTTCGATAAAAAATCAGAACACACTTAGATTAAAAGTTGTACACATAATAACGATTTATTTAAATATCTACTTTCAGGTAGCGCTCTTGAAAGCTAAGATTCTTTCACAATGTCGGGTCACCAAATGGTTCAAAATATTTCGAGCTCCCTTGTGCTACAGAAGGAACAGACGTTAAGATCGCATCACAAAACGCTGGCCCAATGCAGGATTGCAGGCCAGCGTTACTAGTTATGGCTCGATATGTCTGGCCATGTAGGAAGGTTTTACCAAACAATGGGATATTAACGATGATCTATCTTATACTTTTAATACTTCAAATGTGTCAAAAAGAAACTCACTTGCCATTCCTGTGCTGATGTGTATTAGTATACGTGTCAAAAATGTAGTTCAACAGTGGTGCGTTTGAGCCGGTCTCTCCTGGTCTTCTCCGCCTTTCTATTGTAAAGGCTGGACTGACCAACGATGCGGCTGTACTCACTCCGTTCTCTTTCACACTAGCCACATTGAATTCACTTTTCTGTTCCATATTCACTACTCTCTTTATTCTATCGCTTTTGTCTTTGACTTGGTTTTCTTTATTAACTGTAGCACCTTCGGGTATACCTACTAAGTTCACTTTAGAAATAAAATCACAACATTTTTCGTCTTTCACATCATCATTATTGACATTCAAAACGTTAGAACCAAAGTCTGCTTCGGTATGATTGTACTCGTTACCGTGTAACATTTGATACACTATGTTGATGGTAGGTTGAATTCCACTTTCTTGATTGTAAATTTCATCTGGAAACCTTGAGGCAGTGTCTGCGTCTATACCTTCAAATGAGAAAGACATTATTAAATTCGATATTCCTCAAAGATAATTTAAGCTGGCACGAGTGAAACTCTTAAGACATGAACAACAATACAACTTTGATGTAAGCACATCAAGGCCATCTTATCTGAAATAATGTTTACGTTATTACAGAAGTCTGTCACCAAATATTGTTGTATGTATATTCGCACATTTCCGACAGATGTAATTATTTGGATAATTATTTTTTGTGTGAGTTTTATTGACCAAGGTCCGGCCTCAATTCTAAACGCCCATAATTTGTGTGTCGGTGGCCTGACTTTAACCATTTTCCCACGATCCTTATGTTAAAATTAGGATACCTACATACTTATAAGACGTTATTAGATTAGATTCAGGCCTCAGCTTCAATGTTCAATCATTTAAAGTTTTTCAAACCTCAATAAAATAATAATATTCAAAATGAGCTTTAAAAAATTTTTTTATGGGTATTTCATGTTAATAGTTGATCTAAGATTTCACACTAACCATTTCTCAAAATTTGAACAGCCACAAGATAACAAAGACTTCTGGAGCGAGAAATAAATAAGGGCGGCTCGCTTCGCTCTATTTAAATCCCTTCTCGAATTAAAATATAATAAGGAGTCTTAAGGAATACCAGCCGGGTAGAGCCTTTCAGAGCTTGCAATTTAATTTGTGAGAAGAACGTTTGTGTTAATAGGAAAATATTTTTAAATGGCCTACCGTTTACACGGCTCCTAAGAGCGTCCCTTCAGAAATGCTAACCTAGAGTAAACAGTTTCAAGGATTGTGGATAAATATTTGTTCTCGATCCCTGTAATTTGGGTGAGCGTTTAAAACACTTTCTATGGAAAGAAATTAATTCTTCACTTTCATTAAGATTCTCTTGTTTCTTTCCTTCTTCATAATTTAGGCCTTTGCTTCTGTTTGAACACTTATGTTTACGAAGCTCATTATTAACAAGAATCTAATTTCCGACGGTACCTACTTAATTAGTAGAACAGAAATTTTATTATTTTGGGGCTCAATATTTTTGTAACTTTACATCATCATGTTTATCTTGTTACCTAATTAGGAGTTGTATTTATAAAATACAGTGACAAAAATGAAATGCCTACCCGACCCAGCCAGGATTCGAACCTGGGTCTTCCGCAATCCGGGCGGCTGCACTGACCGTTATGCTACCGGGAAGGCTGACGTAAGCACTTAATTTTTACACTGCTTTGATTTTTGACTGCTTTTTAGCGGCAGCAGTGCCATCTATCCAACGGTTATTGCAACCGATGACTATGCAGATTCATCTTTACAGATGAAATACCACAAAAGAGATGTTTAATTTTATGCCAAGATACTGTACATTTACTAAAAAAATGTAACAAATATATTTAGTTAAAGTAAGTAATACTTATACGCTTTATCGTTTTTATGTAAAAATGTAAAAGAAACCGAAAGACATACGTACGTTGTTTTGACAGCTAGGTATAGTCGACGGCAGATCAACCTACCCAAATCTGTCAAATTTCTCCAATGAATATTGATCCTTATAACCAAACTATAAAGTTCAAAATTGATTGTAGAAATTTGACAGTTTTTTTTATTAGACAACAGAAAGCAAAATTTACCAAAAAGAAACTTTTTCTGTTGTCTAATATAAAAAATAACCTCGAAATTCAATTCAATTCATTTCCTATCACGTGACCTACAGGAGTAGGGCAGCTAGTATCCTCAATCATTTTCTCAACTTACTTATTATTTTGAACTTATACATTGTAAACTTGTACATTTTGATTGTATGTATTTGGACGATTATGGATTATGAACTTTATGGATTTTGGTTATTAGTTGTTCTAACCATTATATTTTTTGATTTTAGGTATTTTGAACTTATGCATTGTAAACTTAGATATTTTATACATTATGATACGTACCCCTGCTTAGGCACTGACCTTCCCTATGGATGAAATTACCACATCGAGAACGGATTTTCAACCACCACGCGGGCCCAGTGCAGATTGGTTTGGTAGTTGTTAACGACTGCTAATGCAGCAGGGACCAACGGTTTTAAGTGCCTTCCGCGAAGCAGCTCGAGATGATACATTTTTGGTATTATAAGTTATTATATATTTTGGTTTGTTACAGACTTTGAAGAATAAAGATTCTTTTAACTTCGGGGAAGTCTCATAATACCTAATATGTGAAAATGAATAGCTTTCGTGTCAGAGCAAATGAGAGACATGAGAAGGAAAGTGATATTCGAATAAACATTTTGACTTAACTACATAATCAAGTCATGAAAAATGTACACAAGGAAATTGGAAAAAAAAAATTAATTAAATGTTTATATAATTTTTAACGCAAATTTTGTTGCGAACAAATTACAAAAACACAAATGTTGAAAAAATTTTTTTTAAATAAATATATATAAAATATATACATATATATAAATATATATATATATATATGGTAAATAGTGTTGAATAATTTCGGCGGGCTGGTTGGAACCACGATGGCTCAATTGGAGGAGCGCCTGACCCGGTATGTCAGAAGGGTGCAGGTTCAAACCCTGCTCGTGGAAATTTTTTCAACATTTGTGTTTTTGTAAAAAAATAATTATTAAAAAAATTACAAATTGCTATTTTCAAATATTTGAAACATTTTCATAAGAATACCTAATAAAAATAAGTACCTAATAATTATATTCCCATATATTTATTATTTTCTTAACTCCATGCAATGAGTTATGTTGTGGCTTGTGCACAGTGCCTTGATCTCACCTGATGTTAAGTGATGATAAGGCCAATGATGGAAGCGCACTTCACCCGGGATCCTCAACTAGTGAGGCACTGGCTATCTTATCTCTAGCTGCCGGAACTCAACAATGCTACAAACATTGATGTTATGGCGACATATTTAGATAAGATGGTGGTAGCTAGCCAGGCGGACATACAAGCTTTACCACCAACTAAACCGAGTACACAAACATGTACCCCCGCTGAGAATCGAACCTGGGACCTCTGGGTCTAAACCGGTGGTCTTAGTCACTAGACCACAGAGGCGGTAGGTATTATTATATTATAATTTTACATTATTGAATGATTGTTCGTTCAAGTCTATGGTATGTTATGCAACACTGCCAAAGCCACGATCAAAAAGCTAAAAGCTTTCTTGGTGAGGATCAAGATGTATACAGTAGTAAACACGCTCGGTCTGCGATCGCTAAAGTTAAGTAATTTTCGCAAAGACCGGTTTCCCGATGGGTGACCAATAAGCTTCGATTAGTAGGCACATAGAGTCGATGGGCCCGGCTGCATTATTACCTCACATTTGGCCGAGAGCTAAGAACACCAAATGATAACGAAAATGATCTGAGGGCATTTGTGTCATCTGAAAATTTCATCCCTGAAATATCACCCAAATTATTAATGTTAGCTGATATGCTAAAACGTGCTAAAGATATTCAGGAAGGTAAAGAAGAAAAACGAAAAGAATACACTGATAAAAGCCGTCGGCTAAGTCGTAAATATCAAACAGGGGATCACGTTTTGGTTAACCTGCATCCGATTAGTAATGCTGCTCAAGGGTTCAGTGCAAAATTTTCACCGCGAAGAGATGGACCTTATGTAATCATGAAGCAACACGGCCCAGCCTCTTATGTTATAGCTAATCCTATAGCACTTGATAAGCCAGTGGGGACATACCATGCATCTGCTCTAGCTCCTTTCTATGGATCGGAGGCTTCACTCCCCGCGCCAGTGCAACCTTTAAGAAAAAGAGGGAGACCAAAAAAGAATTGACCATCTTCCTCGTCGGGTCGCCGTCGGAACCTGAAGGGGGAGCCTGTAGCACAACATAATAATTGTAAACATAATCAACGTAGGAAACAAACATTGTACACATATAAAGTTCCTATGTCTGTTACTAGATGGCGCTGCGCGGCACTGTCCTGAATCACGCTATCGTTTCGTTTTCCCGATACCATAAATAGCGGGCTTGACTTTTGGTTTGTATCGAATCTTCTACGCAGCTAATGCGGATTAACACTAGCTTTTGCACTGGACTTCGTGCTTAGACCAGCTTTTGCTATCGGTCTGAGCCGTGCCGAGCCTAGTCTTTGGCCGGTTTAATCGCCAATAGCTTTACCTGCCTGTTGTACTGTATGTACCGTTGGATGGAAATAAACGACAATCGATCATTTCCCTTCTTTTCTTCCGAATCGTCGTACCCGGGAACCTCCTCCCATTACAATACGAAATTCATCATCGTTGAACAAATTATTTAATGGATTTTCTATAATCAATGTATTTTTACATTTCCCGCACTTTGTTATGACATTTAATTAATCTGAAAAATCACATTAAATAAAATACGTATACGTTACAATCAATTTAAAACCACAACTAGGTTATTCCGACCTTAAACAAGGGTTGGGGTCGGAATAACGCTGACATGGAGAGTTACGCCGACGTTCTGCCCGATGTAAGTTATTCCGAGTTAGTAGTTAGTAGAAATTTTGCTTATTTTTAGGTTACGCTGAGAATAACTTCATTCCGTGTTTATTTGTAAGTCGGTTAGTATTTTGTATGTCTCAAGTTCAGTAAACTCACATTTTTGGCAAGTGTAGTGAATGATGAAAGCCAATATCCATAAATGTTAGCGATAAATTGATTTTAATGATGCAGGCCTTTGTCCAGCAGTGGTATAGTAATTCGGTTATTTTAAATACAGTACCTACCTACACTTCGACCAATTACAAATTGACTGTACATTAATAACATGAATTGCCAACATATTTTTTAAAACGGAACTATTTTTAAAATGTCACGTACGTTGAATTTTTGTTCTCAATTTTTTGTATTACAGTTTACAACATTGTTATGTTCAGCCTAAGGCATGCTTAACCCTCTGTGTCTGACGTGGCTCAATTTTTATAATTCCGACAGCAAATGTTTTTATAGATTTAAATTATGCAGCTATTTAAATTACATTTATTAAATTCTTAGCATATCACATTTTTAATCAAAGTTAACATTAAATAAAAACAATTCGTGTTTTTAAAGTTAAACACTGTTTATTGACTTCACACAAATCAGTCTTATGAATACCATAAGGGTGCGCCGTCCATAAGTGACAAGTGTCATATGTTTTATTTGAAATGTCGTCGTCCATATTTATTTGATGCCGCGCGGCCATACTAATTTTGTATGGGGAATTTAAGGTGCTTAATAAAAAAATATTATTTAAATAACCACTTGATGAATCGGAAATGTAGTCTAGCAATTTGTAGTTTATCCATTGATGATTGCTTAGACAAAATCAGAGGTAAAATAATTTAGATAAACTATAAGAAATCTACTAAACGCCGCCACTCGTTTTCATGATTTTGCCCAACTTTAAATGATATTGTAGAAAAAACTATAGCGTGTTATGAATTTATGGTTCTGACAAATTGTAAACACGTTCCCTATGATACTTAATATATATTTTGTTCATTTAATACGATAATATTTTCAATTATATCTACTTAACCGTAACTGCATTTTTGGCATTTTTTGTCGACGCACCCTTAACTTAAAATGACATAGAAAAATTATCAAAATCAACTTTTTTTAAATTTAACTTTAGACATTTAAAAAACTAACATTTTTAATAATCAGTCTAGAAAACGTGAGATATATTCATTGGTTGACTTAAACATTAGATAGCTTCAAAATCACAGCTTTGTTTGACAATTTTTACATAGTGGCTTAGAACACTGAAGGCAAATTGGTTTCGAACAATCACAGTACACTGACCACGCGCGGGGTCACTGTAGTAAGGTACTGAGAGCGGCGACACTCAAAATTAAAAGTTAACGGTAATAAACTGGATGTTCTATTTGCCTGTGTCTGTTGGACTACCACGTCAGCCGCAGAGGGTTAAACAGGTTGGCAAGTAATTTACAATGTTGCTAGTTCACGACACCCGTGTAATAAGATTCGAACTACTCAATACAAACTACTAATGGATCCCTGGTAACTTGTTGATAAATTTTGTCAGTTACCGGTGAACACGCTTGACTATGTTGGTGCTAGTTGATAACTGTGGATGTTCAGTTAATCCTGATAACTTTGGTTACCAAAGTCAACATGTAACCGGATTAAGCCAGCGCCGAATTGGTGGAAGCGACACAATGAATCGAAAATATATTTTTTTATTTATAAAGTTTTATCGCGAATAATTGGTTCAAAAAGTTGTTTTTAGAATTTATTACAGTAGCCTCCCTGTGTCCGTCTAGATAAGGTGCTCTACCAGTGCTTACCAACCAGTGCATTAGAAGATGGTTGGAATTTACCACTGGCCAGGGATCCCATCATACAAGCTGTTAAATCCCAGCACGAACGACACGATAAGCTGAAACCTATAATCGTTCTAAAAGATCAGTGACATCATCGGCTCATTATACAGAGCAGCCTAAATAGAGCGAAAATGCATGGAATAAGCATTCCTCCAATTCCCACACACTGGTATTGTAGTTTTAAACGTGGTGCCCAGTACGTCTGTACAGTACAATCATTTAGAATCACTTCTTTATTTGAATGTTTGTATTCACAGTGCTATATAAGCCTCAGGAAGCTTGAAGTCGATTCCCATTCGAGCTTCCTGAGCTGAGGCTATAATATAATATATAAAGTATATATATATAATATATATACTTTATTTACAATTGCATGTCAAATTAAGGTTGATAATTATGTCAAAGTCAGTCTACGTCAAAGATATTTATTGCATATATATAGTACCAGATTGAACATACTGTTACCTCGGCAAGGCAGCGCGGCGAGCGCAGCAAGCAGCATCGCGGCTGCGGCCGGCGCGCGCATCCCTGCTACATCCTCTCCTGCGCTGGAACAAGGATACAGTTTTTCGATCATCCTCATCCGCTTATGAACATTACACTAAATACTTAAATACTTTTTTTTCACCGTCCAAACCTTCTGAGATGACTCCCGTGATACAAACGAACAACTCTTACTAATGAACCAACTTCCTAACTCGAAAATAAAATTCAGTTGTTCCATACAAAACATCAATATTCGTTCGACCAAAATGTATATAGAACAGCTGAATTTTATTTTTAAGTTAGGGAGTTGGTCCAATAGTAAGAGTTATTTGTTTGGATCACGGGAGTCATCTCAGAAGTTTTGGACGGTAATAAAAAAAGTCAACCTGTTAATGATATCAAAATAATTTTGAATCCCAAAACTCTAAATCATGAAAAATCGCATTGCTTGCGATCCTGCACTTGATCAATCTAATGAACCTATGATTGAAAATCACGAATTATATCAATTAAATCAAAAAAGTTTTGAAATATAAAATTGGGATTGATGAAAATCGGAATAATTAAATTAGGTATAAATATTACGGAGTAATTGGGTGTTCCCCATTTCAGTTATAGGTTTAGGCATTTATTACTTTATTATTTATTTTATTAATAGTTTATTGCGGATAAACAATCCATAATTAATATTGTATTACAATCAACATTAAAATAAAAATCCAAATCAAAATAACAAAATTAAAAACAAAATACAAATTAAAAATCAAAATAAATTAAAAACGGATTAATAGATTAATAAAAAAAAATACATAAAATTAAAACTTTGGATTCATAAATAAAAATTAAACTAAATGTACAATATTTTAACGAAACATAATTACAACATTAAAATAAAATTTCTTCTTTCTTTTTTTAAATTATTTTTTGTCTAAATTTGGTTGATAATAATGCGAACCCGGTGGTCTAGAACTACGAGTACACAAGTGAATGTGAACCCAATGCTTAACAAACGGATTATCCGTTTTACAGGTTAATGCCTTCAGAATACCGTTAGAGCTCCCACGCATCCTGTTCATCATAGATGAGGTTCTTTTTCTCATGATGGCATAAAAATCGTCAACATGAACCTCCGCAAACATTTGTGATGCGCTACAGTATCGTGGGCGCCCCATCAACACTCTGAAGGCATTATTATATTGTACGCGTAAATCGTTGTAGGCTCGCTGCGTATACTTAACCCACAGGCTGCACGTGTAGAAGGTTTGGCAGTAAGCCTTAAAAAGAGTGACCTTCGCTTCTTTTGTACAGCGTGCAAACCTACTGGCCAGCATATTGCAGCGAACCGCCAACGCTCTGCGCTCTCGTTCTATATCCTTATTATCAGATAAGTCCTGCGTGACCAGGTGTCCTAAATACTTAAACTCTTCCACCATTTTAAGGGGAGTTCCATTTAAGTTCACAGGAGGGACATAATCTAATGATATTCCCTTAGTCTTAAAAACCAGCAACTCACTTTTTTTTACATTATAAGTGAGTCCATGCAGGGCAGCGTATGACTCACACATTCCCATCAGCTTTCGAAGCGCACTGATCGAAGGACTCTGCAAAACCATATCGTCTGCGTAACATAGATTATTTATAAAAGTTCCATCTATCGAGCAGCCGACATTAGCCCTGCCGAGCTCATCAATCAGCTGGTCAATGTATAGGTTAAAAAGGAGTGAAGATGTTAAGCCACCCTGTCTCACCCCATACTCCAACCTGTAGGCGTCAGAGAATGTATCAGCCCATCTGACACGGTTTTGCTGTGAGCTGTACCAAAACCTCAGCATGTCAACTATCTCCCCTGGTACATTACGGCTGTATAATTTAGTCCACAGCTTTTCATAGCAAACAAGGTCGAAAGCCTTGGAGAGATCGAGAAAAGCTGCATACATCGGTGTCTTCCTATCCGTGTAATACTTGACCGTCTGCTTGAGCGCCAGAATAGCGCTTTCAGTCGACAATCCGCTTCTAAAACCGAATTGAGCGTCGTTTAACTTTATATGGCTCTTAAGCTGGCGCTCAAGCAGCCCGTCAAGTACCTTGCCAATTATAGTTGCAAGAGAAATTGGTCTGTAGTTGTTTACATCCGCTATATAGTCAGTTTTATTTTTAACTACAGGTACAACTACACTATCCATTAGGTCCATAGGCAAATATGTATGTCTTACACAGAATGTGTACAGCATCGCAAGCACACGGTAAATATGCGGGCCCGCATGCAGAATATGCTCGACAGTGAGACCATCGTGTCCCGGAGATTTACCACCTGACAATCCCTTTACCGCTTTCTTTACCTCTTTAGCGGTAAAGCCAAGAGGCGAACCCGAAAAAGTAGTCTCACCCCCTAGCACCTTCTGCCCCTGACTAACAAGAGATTGCACCCTAAAGTGATTTTTAAAAACATTTGCTATTCTGTTTGTGTCAGTCTCTCCACTAACACTTACAGGAAGTCCCACCTTAAGATTTAATTTATTTGTCTGTTTCCAAAATTTAATAAAATTCTTTCTTTTGTGTTGTTCAGCTATTATGTCCATGCGTATTTGATCCTTGTGATTTTGACAAAACCTCAACTTATTTTTAATTGCATTGCGGTGTTTAACTTGTATTCTATATTATAAAATGTTCAGAAGGTTACTCGCCAAATTTTGTGGGCGTGTAAAGCATTAAGAGAATCGGGAGGTATTTAAAACATGTTACTTTATCTGCACTCTGAACCTGGGGCTACCCGAATAAAATGACGAATTCAATTCCTCCCCTCGCAAGTGTCAATATCCTCGGCAGTTGCTCAGTTAATTTTCGAAGGCAGCGATGCGAATTTCAATTTAAAAATTAACAGTATTATTTAGACAGTAAATTGCAATTCCAATGCTGTGTTATTCTATTTGACTTAACCATACAGCCATTTATCATAAAATCCATTTAAAAACCCTTCACGACGAAGCTACCTTAAGGTTTATACAGTTAACGTATACTTTTCAATATTTGATAAATATAAATAGAAAAAAACATGTGCCTCTTATTTAATTTTAACTCAACTAGTTTAGTTTCTATTCCAGAATTATAAAGCCGTGTTTAGTCAGTTCTCAGCAGAAATTGAAAATTAAGTTTTGTATGAACTGTCACTGTAAAACAGATCAGGACTTGGTAAAGGACAGGATAAACTTTTTGAAAGAGAAACAACACCTTCACAATCACTATGTCTGTCGATAAATTATTTTATTTTAATTTTATTTTATTATGTAAACATACAGCTTTATATCACACATATAAACAATTAAAAAATATAATACAGTAGCATTTAAAGTTTCCACAGCTAACTTGTACAAAAATAACGGTTTGTTGAACAACAGTGCGAAAGAAAAAGGAAAATCAAATACATCGATACATAAACACAATTCTAATATCAAAATCAGGTTGAAAATTAAATTAAACTTAGGTTTCTCTTAACAGTCTACGAAAACGCGAAATGTTTTCGTGAAATACGTCGATGTGATTAGAAGTACTATAGAATTAATTAAGGGCTCTTATAATATAACTATTACGTCTATAATTTGACTTACAAATTGGTACAAAAAAAGTGTGCTTGTGGCGAGCGCTCAGTCTGGTACATCTAAAAGCAATTTTACTTAACAAATAAGGTGAATCTACGCTTCTATTTTATGATCTTATAGAGCAGAACTTGATTTTTATATGAACGTCGACTTGACAAGGATTCATGTTCATCAATGTCAAAAAAAAAATGTTTAAAACGATATCTTAAACGTTTCTTGAACTTATTTTGAATACCCTCCAGTAGGTTAATATATTTTAAATATAAGGGATTCCACATGCTGGATGCATACTCCAGTTGGGATCTAACGTTCGCATTGTATAACAAAATCAGCGTGTTCACATTCTTAAAATCAACACTGACGGAAAATGAAGCCTAGCAACTTGTTTGCCTTCCCAATAATTTTAATAATATGAGACTCGAAATACAATCCAGTATCAAGATGAACTCCTAGCTAAATTAATAGTAGTCTCGAGCATGAACATGTTGACCATGTAAGTCAAAACTAATCATCAAAAACCGAGCCTGAGTGCAAGTTTCTTCGATATTCTATCAAGTTATAATAGTTCACAATAATTTATTTAGTATGAGATCGATCACATCCCTAAATACCTCGCTACTTAGCGACGAACTTGTGGAATCCATTGAGTTTTATCGGTGGCGGTAGCCAAAGTATAATTAAGAAAACGATAGCGAAAATAATAAAATGTATGGGATTGACATAAGATTGACCACGTGATTTAGCGCGGCTTATGTCAATCCCATACATTTTATTATTTTTGAACTTCGCTATCGTTTTCTTAATGTTACTTTGGCTACCGCCACTGATCACTTAAAATTTGTAAGGCTTAAAAGCAATGCCTTCTGGTGAATAGGAGACTTAAAATTATGCCGTACAAAATCTCGATAACGTTATCGAATAGCATTTAAAACTCGCACTAGGCTTCCTGGTAACTAGTGCCGCTCCAAATTCACAAGTAAGAAAAAAAACGACGGGTTGCACTCCGGGAGTGCCGGCAGAAGTGAAAACTTGAATATTAACGTTGCGCATTTTTGATATTTTGGAATGGTTAGGGAATAATTTTGCACGAATTGCTTCAATTATCAGTATAAAAGTACTATCATTTATGTGGTAGAATACAAGATTAATTTATTGCGCTATCGTACACAACCATGGCAATTTATTCGCGCAAGCGCCCTGCGCCGCCTAAACGAAACAGCAGGCATACATTTTCGCCGCGACGTAGAAAGAGAGGGGGATATTTCCTCTCCTACGCCGCGCCGGCTGTCTCTCCATCCGTCTTACGAATTTTCAATCAGGCCATGTGTCCTGACGCGAATTTAACATTTTTTACCCATTACAAAAAAAGAATACAACGCCGCTAAAGAAGTTTTCACTTCAAAAACTCGCAATAGTGCAACTAACACACCGATGACTGCGAGTTATATTATATTGTCTCAGAGGTAGCGTTTAGAGACTTAATAAAAATCTGTAAAAACACCATAATACAGCACTTAAAAGAGAGTGCTTCATAAGGCAGCTCTCCAGGTTTTAGGTAGTTTTCGTTATAAATAAATCATTGAGAATGCAAAAGGAAAGCAATTTTATACGAAAACGAAATCCAATGTTGATTAAAACCCGTCTTATTCAAAATTTTGAGCAAACACTCCACGACAGTCCGTATAAAACAAAAGTTGAGTGGCGCTCAATCCATTTCAAATGCAAAACCCACGTTGTTCCGGATTAACGTTTATTACCTGAATCAAATCGGGGGGAGACGGATTTCGCCACCTAAATTGTGTTTATTCAGTTATTTGGCCTTAAAGAGGTTTTGCTGAGCGAAGATCGTCAATTGTCTTTTGCGCGATGGCTGTCTGAAACATTAATTGAAGTATTGAAAGTGAAATTGTAATGATGAAGTTGAACTCGCAAACAATAAGCATTGCTGCTAATTATTTTTCGTATTATTGTGGCATTTTAACCTCAGGCCGATTTCGATTCAAACTATTTTAGTCAAAGGTACTAGGACAATAGAGTCGTTAGAAAATAACAACGGAAGTATTGTTACGACTCGTTAACATTGCATTTTTGTAAAAGAGTTTATCTTTCCTCATTCAGTCGGTTTATCGTGGTTTGTCAAATTTGTCAGTCACTTTACATAATTATCATTACTTTGTGAAAAATTGCTATTTATTTGCGTTGTTATTTAATTATCAATATGGATTTCTTTTAATGAGGCTACATAACAAACGTAGTTTATTTCGGCGAGTGTGATATGCAAGGGCAGATGAAGGAATGCATAGTTGCCGCTTTTCGCACTGTGTAAATGTAATGATGCCGTGTATGTCTCAGTGAAATATTTTATTAATACAAAGTGAAATGAAAGTTACAGTATTATTGTTCATATTACAAAGTGAAATGAAAGTTACAGTGTTATTCATTGAGAAGCATAAATTGGTGAACTTTGCGTTGTCCAAGCTGCCATGCGGCCGCCTGTTCTCGCCATCGTGTGCCGAGCGAACCGGGCGGGTGGGCGGTGCGGTGCTAACTAACATTCTGTGCTTTGAGTACTAGGCGCGCATAGGCAAGTAGGATTGTAAGTACACAGAGTTCACTGACCCACTAGTGATGGGGGACTTGTTTATTTTGATATGACGTTACTAATAAAATCACACTAATATTATAAATGCGAAAATTGTGTGTGTGTGTATATTTGTTGCTTCTTCACGCTGCAACGGATGGATGGATTTGGATGAAATTCGGCATACAGATAGTTTATAACCTGGATTAAAACATAGTATAATTTTTATCACGATATTCCTACAGGAACGGGAACCACGCGGGTGAAACCGCGAGCGGCCGCTTGTAGTAAATAAAAATAGCATGGCAAATTATTATAAGTGCCTGTATTCTGCTATACACCACTAGTTATCATATTATCTTTTATTTTAATTTATTGAGAATATATTTGTCAAGTCTGTTTTTAAATTGGTTCAAGTTTTGGGCTGAGACCACTTCTTCCGGGAGCTTCCACGTACTCACTACACGATTGCTCAGAAAATATTTGTGAGGGTTATTATTTGAGAAACTGGTACATAATTTAAAGTGGTGGCCTCTTAGATGGGTATTGTCGTTTCGGATAAATAATTTGTCCAAGTTCTGAAGATAATAATGTCTGTTTAAAATGCTAGCTGTCTTTATTTTCCATTTCCTAAAAAATAAAAAAATAAAAAATAAAATCAAAAATAAAAAAAAATAAAAAAATAATATAAAAAATAAAAATAAAATAATAGTAATAATAATAATTTAAAATCTTAAATGTCTCAATCAGATCTCCACTATTAGAATTAAAGTTAATAATTGCCTCTGCATATAAGATCTAGATCGGATACACTTTGGATCTATTTATTTATTTATTGCATATCACATTACATTAGACGAGGTGTTAAAAACATAAGCAAAGGTATACATGTGACGCCCTGCTAGGGCACAGCAAATAAGAGGGCTAACTATTTTTAAAATCTAGGTCATTCATTATATAATATAAATAACGCCATTTTGACCAGCATGCATTACAATAATAACAATAGCAGTACAGTACAATACAATCTATATTTATCATTAGAATTTAGATCTTTTCATTTTGACCACGCCTTTTTGTTACACCTTGTCTATTCCTGATATGCGCTTCCAAAACAATATAGAAAATTAAACCACCATACTCTTATGTGGTCTTATTTCAAATTAGGAAGGTCGATCACAGTATTGTATGACCTTTCTATTCGAGAACTAAAGTTTATAAAAAGCTGTTGATGCTATGAAACCTTTTTTAGATTATGTTATGATCATCATCATCATCAGCTCATTTTTATGTCCCCACTGCTGGGGCACAAGCCTTCCCTATAGATGGATAGAGAGAACGGGCCATAAACGACCACGCGGGCCGGATTGGCAGTGCGGATTGGTGATTGTTAACGACTGGTAATGCAGCCGGGACCAACGATTTTACGTGCCTTCTGAAGCATGGAGGAGCTCGAGATGATACGTTTTTGGTCACCCATCCGATGACCGGCCTTTGCGAAAGTTTCTTAACCTCAGCACTCGCAGACCGGGCGCGTTATCCCTGCGCCATCGAGCTCTTCATGTTATAATAACATAAGATATTTAGATATTTATTGTGCAAACGCGGCCACTTTCATGATGCATTTTTGTTCCGTATTCTTAATCTAGTAGTTTCAATGACTAAAGCTTTTTAATATTGAAATATTTACTTCAATACTAGCTTCTTGCTAGCTTGTAGCTTGTAATTGTGTTTGACCGAAATAAAAAGCAGCCTTTGACACTGTCGGGAGCTCCCACTATTTCAGTTCAAAAAATCATGTAGACCCGTTGATCCGTACTGATATCACCACCATGTATGTTATAAAACGGGAAACTTATATGGCTCGAAACGGGGTAATTTTACATGTTATTAGAGGTACTGACTTTTCAAACATTTTGTAAAGGGTTGTAGGGTCTCTAAAGTGAACAATAATATTTTTACATAAGTTTAAGGACAGTAACTTAATTTTTATTTTTTATTTTTTGACTTTGACTTTGCCTTTGACTTTACAAGTTCCAATGGGAAAAATGATGTGCCTATATCAATGAAAAATGATACATATCCAGCAAACAGTTACTATATCTCAATTCTCATTATCCACTTAGATCTTGGAGTCAATATTGATGTTAGGTAACATAAGTTTCGCTATAATATTTTCCCTCTTTGTTTTTGTACTTGAGTGCACAAAGGAAACAGGATAATATGAGCGTTCCCATCTAGAGGTTGCGAAGATATTATCCTATGTTTACCTCGAGGCTATTACTGGAGGCTTTGATGGTCCAATACTCAAAGTTATGAGGACCGAGTTTGTTAGGCATGCAAAAGTAGTTTTTCTTGCAGTTTACCCACAGCTTTATGATTGGCTTGGCTCGTTCATTCTTTTCTCGACAGTAGGTATATCACTTTTTATATGGTTTTTGAGATGGTTGGATTTTACCACCTTTCTGACATCACATCATACGCCAGCCAGCACCACTACTATATACGACGGTACCTTAACTGTAAAACGGAGCCACCCGACTGAAAAAATAACATTAACAAATAAATAAAATATTTTAAAAAAAACAGCAGCATACGGGTTTTTAGAATGAGAGTTTGGATACGACAGAAATTTATTTCACGATTAATGTTGTGATGGTAAATGAAATCGTATTTATTGACAAAAGCATGTTTAAATAACAACGATAAAGATATTAATAATGTTTGGGTATATTGCATTCACGCCAAACATATCACTGATGCCAAATGTAACTAAGTTTTTCGAACGCGGGACTGCTTTTCCAATTATGCTTGAAAAACCCGGAAGTTGGTTTCCCTCAGTCAGTCCTAATGATTAGTCCTTAAGCTTACGCCATCATTGCCCCATCAATGTTTACGCAATACACTTTGAATTTCCGAAAAAACTGAAAATTTATTCATGAACCTATCACAATAGTACATGGAGGGTCAGATCCTTTTATACGAAGGATCTATTCTATACACTATTCTATTCCATACACCATAAGGTGTAAACGAGAATTTTACTGAGAAATAATAATTTCCTCCGTAATATTAATTTCCTCTTTGTGTAAATGTAAATTATTGCAAATCAAATAACACATCTTGCCGTTTCTGTTTGGTTTCTTCTGTGCTGTCAAATGTCACTCATACGTCACCCTTAATGCAAACTTCAGTTTTTTTTTTTTGTTTTTTTTTTCTGCTTTAAGCACGGGAAGGCAGGCAGGCGGCCAGGATGGTGCTGAGACCTATTAATTGTTTTTTGTTTTTTTTGTGTGTTTAAGCGTTTTACTATTTTATTGTCTATGTTGGTTCCTCTTTGTTTTGTAGACACGTCACCAATTTAGACCCCTCCAGAATACCAGCGTTGCAGCGGCTCTATGTCGCTGTAGCATGTGCTGAGGCTGGGGCCTAGTTGGCCACACTTCGTTTGTCTTTGTTTTGTATTGTTATTGTGAATATCGTGTAATTTTGTAGTGTGTGCCAATAAATGTGTTTCATTTTCATTTTTCATTTTCATATTCAAATAAGCTAGGTCCAAACAGGCTTATACCATTACTCCAAAAGTAATTTAGTTTGGGCAGACAACTCAAAACAGGAGCGGAGAAAACTCTTTCAATATTTATTATAATTATAAAATAAAGAACCAACTTTATTTAGATAAACGAAAATAAAGGTCGGCCGGCTCAAAAGATAATAAAAGTACCAAAACTAATCACACTAATATTATAAATGCGAACTTTGTGTGTATGTGTGTGTGTATATTTGTTGCTTCTTCACGCTGCAGCAACGGATAGATGGATTTGGATGAAATTCGGCATACAGATAGTTTATAACCTGGATTAACACATAGGATACTTTTTATCTAGATATTCCCACGGGAACGGGAGCCACGCGGGTGAAACCGCGAGCGGCCGCTAGTATAATTATAAAAAAAGGTGTTAATATGTAGAATAGACAATAATACAAAATAAATCTTCATAACCACCTAAGCTAGCTATTATTACCAACTACTTAGAACTGGTGGTATTAAAATTGTTCTCCACTCAGCAAAATGTCGGGATACCTGCATAGACAAAGATTTTATTTTCAATGGAATTTCCACATAACATTACTTGAATAACGAAATTACTATAAAACTTACCTACTTCGAAATCATAAGAACTATGGAAACAACTAATAAAATCAAATAATTGTTATCTGAAGACCAATCTTCTTCTTGGTTCGGTAGTTTAGGTACTAGCAATAACATAACTTGATAGGACGCCTCCATGTGCGAAGGGCGTCGAGTGCTCTTATTTCGCACCAATTGATATTTCATTTATTGCAGGCATCATTTCTCGGTTATTTTGGTAGGTCTATTATAGAAATCGATGATCGTAAAATTCGCAGAAACACACGTTGGAACAACGCGTGCTATAGCTTAAGAAACCATCATCTGACAACAGAAATGAATGTACAAAATTTATAGGAAGTATTTAATTTTGGAAGAGGTTGGAAAAGGGAAAATAAAATTTTCTAAAACCAGTACCTACAATGATTTGTCTGTAATAAAATCAGAATAAGTAATATTGAAACATAAAGTTATTTCATAGTAAAATAAAAACCAATTTGAAATCAGTGAAGTATCAAATAGTTTATCGTACACCCAACGAGAGAATCACTGACTATGACAGACGCTTCAGTGACTGTGCCGAATCATAACTTTTGCACACGATCATGAGATCAGAGTGTAAAACTTTGTCATCCACCTGAATTGTGGAGCTTTTAAAGAAGCGCTATAGGCTTTATTACTTTTTTATGAGATATGTGAATAATATGTGAATGTCTACGCCAATAAAAAGTCAAATATTATACTTCCCGATTGGCCTTATTACAGCCAGCAGTGGAGTCTATATTCTCAAGATCATCTTTTAAAACGAATGGCATAAAATTATCTCTAAATAACTCTAATACTATGGCCATGAAGCTTATATTTATGTATTTTATTTATTTTTCTCGAGACACGTTGCGGCGACGCCGCCGCCGACACGTTGCCCCACGCCGACACGTTGCGGCGATGTCGCGCGAAACGACTAGTTTCGTTCGCTTAAACATCCTTTTCTGAAACACACATTGTGTAATGAATGGAATTAATGAATGCAGTAATTCCAAAAGCAAAAGTTACCTCGTCATCCTGCTCTTTAGTTCATTCACCACATGTCTCCACAGCATGTGGTCTTGTGTATAATGTTTTAATAATGATCGCTGACAAAGGACGGGGCGTGGAAAATGCCGACCATTTTGTGTGAGCACCCTATTCAGGGTTGCCTCCTGCCGTCGTGGATCCTTCATAAGATGACATCAATAATACATAATCATTATTGATGTGTCGAGGTCAATAATATGAAGGAGTATAATAACTTGTCGGCTTATGCGGTACGCAATGATAATGATGTAATGGTCAGTCGTAGGGTGGGTACTTAAAGGAGATAATATTTATATTCCAGCTGCTAGAGACAAGAAGTGACTGTCATTAGAATCATTGATGATTCCGGATGAAGTACGCTTCACTTTTTGGTCTTATCGTAATTTACTGTAAGGTGACAAAAAGGTCAGGTACTTCACAAAACTTATTTGCTTTGGAAGTCACGTTTAACCAAAAGTTGTTGTTATGTAACGCGATAGTGTTTTGTTTATTATGGATCTGTTTGCATTTATTTTACTTATTTGCTAATGGTGCTTTGATTATGATATTTTTCCCATAGCTACGCCACGATGTTGATAGATGCAATTTTAAGCCAACCTGTTGTAATTAGACTTGTAGATGTAGCAGGATCGAAGGCAGCCATTGAAGAATTCTTAGTAAATAATAAAATACTCAAAGTAGTAATTTGGCGCAAAGCAATTAAATAGCGTAGGGACGTAAAATGTTTCGTAGTTAAATACATTAAACAAAATACGCTTCAATTAGAAATAGCGTGCTTTAGCTATTTATCGCTGGAATATTATGTACGATTCGACATTATCTTGACTTTCCATCAAGACAGATTGAGTGGGTTGGGTTATATCCTAAAAAATGTAAGACCTGAACGTTTTTTCTAGCTACCTGAAACAGGTATAGTTTTATTATTTTATTGCATGTTTATCAAAAACGGTATAATGAAATTATTTTTCTAAAATATTCAATATTTTTTTGAAATAAAACAATACAATCCACTTACTGTAATTATTCACATTTCATTAGAAACAACAATAGTTTAGTAGTTTTGTAAAACAATAGTTTTATGCTAGTCACAATGTTTAGAGTTATTGTTATATATACACTGTTTTAGAGTTACCTCGGCAATGTCAGTGGGACAGTGGGCTATTTACTATCATTGAGAATTCTCAAAGATAATAAATAATGCACAGTTCAACTATTATTACCCATATATCTTAACATCATGTCAATAATAACTTGCAATAAAAGTGCCCATATCAGAAAGAAAATATAATTTGTCTATAAAGGTACATGTTCTGGACTGGAGCGTGTGTTTTATCCCAATACAGAGATTTACGGCTATTCAGTTTAGCGAAAAGCTCAAAGTTCTGTTGCGCAAAAGTAACAGAAAAAAGGAAATCAACCAATCAGCGTCCTTCCCGCGTGCGTCTCATAAAAGTCAGCTGTCAGTAATAGCCGGGACCTTGGCCTCCACAATACAGAGAATATAAAACGGATTGTGTTCGAGGGTTCGAATCGGATCCGTAAAAAATACTTTAGTAAATCCATACGATAGTCCCGCAATATGTTGGCGTTGAATTTTTTCTGCCCAACTTTATTTGGTAAAAAAAGCATAGTAAAGATGTTCATAGCGTTCCTTTGTGTTGACACTTTGATGAATGATTGTGGGAAAAGGACCAAGCCGTATTAGGAGCATAAATATCCAATAATTTCCTAAAAGACAAAAAATGCAAGAATACTTACGTAAACTTAGGAAATTTTACTAGGATCTTTGGAAATTTAGGTTTTCTAGATATGATAATTTTAAAAAAATGTTAAAGAATTTAATTTTCAATTATTTTATTACATAAGTACTTAACATGCACTTTATCATAAAAAAATGAAATGTCTTGTGGTTCAGTGGTTATACTAAACCATTAGACTCGAACCGCATTAGGTTTAACGATTTATTTAGAGTGACATGGTACGAAAACTGGAACTATGATAAGTTCACTATAATCAGTACGGTACATTTGTTATAGAGATATGTCGTGAATGGGTGTCGCAATGTGTCACTGCTAGGGTTTCCACAAATCTTAGAAAAATTGTTTGCTTCAATTAAATTATTTTGACGACCTCCTTGGTCGAGTGGTTTGTACACCGGTTTTCATGGTGTCGCTTTCTCTGAGGTCCCGGGTTCGATCCCCGGTCGGGTCAATTTAGAAATAAGTACCTGTTTTTCTAAATTGTTTATGGTCTGGGTGTTTCCTATGTTTAAGTATGTTTTTAAGCATATTAAGTATGTTCATCAGTTGTCTAGTTAACCATTTCTCGAGTTTCTTAAGGAAGCTTTTCTTGGGGCTAGATAATTGGTGTGAGTGTGGCAAAACATTTTTTTTTATTTTTTATTTGTTCTCCCTGTTGTTTTCATTCATAGGGAAGGCTCGTGCCCAGCAGTGGGGAGATTAAATGGGCTGGTGATGATAATGATGACAAAAAACCGGCCAAGTGCGAGTCAGACTCGCGCACGAAGGGTTCCGTACCATTATTTATAAAAATATTTCAAGGTTCTACCTGTTATCGTTATTAAGACCGAGAAAAACAATTGGAAAAAAATCGCGTTTGTTGTATAGGAGCCTAGAATATTTGTTTTCGTCATCAGCTCATTTTATGTCCTCACTGTTGGGGCACGAGCCTTCCCTATGGATGGATAGGGAGAACGGGCCATAAACCACCACACGGGCCCAGTGCGGATTGGTGATTGTTAACGTCTGCTAATGCAGCCGGGACCAACGGCTTAACGTGCCTTCCGAAGCACAGAGGAGCTCGAGATGATAAATTTTTGGTCACCTATCCGATGACCGGCCTTTTCGAAAGTTGCTTAATTTCAGCAATCGCAGGCCGAGCGCGTTAACCACTGCGCCATCGAGCTCAATATTTGTTTTATTTTAATTTAATTATTTATTTTAAAAGTGAATATAGAACTTAATATTCTGTGAATATTTCAAGCGTCTACCTGTTGCCGTCTTGCCGATATCAATATCGTACAAAAACGAGCAAAAAAAATCACGTTTGTTGTATGGGAGCCCCCTTAAATATTTATTCTATTCTGTTTTTTTTAGTATTTGTTGTTAGATAGAAACAGAAACAGAAATACATCATCTGTGAAAATTTCAACTGTCTAACTATCACGGTTCATGAGATACAGCCTGGTGACAGACGGACAGACAGACAGATGGACGGATGACGAAGTCTTAGTAATAGGGTTACGTTTTACCCTTTGGGTACGGAACCCTAAAAAAAGTTATTTTGCCAAGCTGATCGAGCTGTGATTTTTTCTGACGGTGAACTCCACAGACTTCGTTTAGTAAGGTAGGAACGTTTCGTAGAAGCAACAATAGTGGAAAGTCAAGTATGTTTGTATAACGAAATAAAAGGTTTTGATTGTAGTATGTATGCAAATGAGGTAGCTCAGAATCAAGTGTAGATAATTGAGTTGTAGGACATTTACGCTCATATAAAAAAAATGCCAGAAAATAATTTAATTTATGAAAACAAGTCATGTTAGTCATCGAAATAAAGAAAACATCAAACTGTACCAGCTGATTACATTACTACTGTTCATCTATTATGGAGAATAAACAAAAATATATAAAAAAAAACACAAATGTTGAAAAAATTTCCACGAGCAGGGTTAGAACCCGCACCCTTCTGACATACCATAATTTGTTCGCAACAAAATTTGCGTTAAAAATTATATAAACATTTTATAAATAGCTTGCCTACATCTTAACTGATCTTTAGTATTTGTAAAAATATTATGACCAGATGTTAATGACGGTAGTTGTTGATATTTAATGAGCGCCTTTGGCTTTCAAAGTAAAAAGTAAATAGTGTTGAATAATTTCGGCGGGCTGGTTAGAACCACGATAGCTCAATTGGGAGAGCACCTGACCCTGTATGTCAGAAGGGTGCGGGTTCCAACTCTGCTCGTGGAATTTTTTTCAACATTTGTGTTTTTGTAATTTGTTCGCAACAAAATTTTGCGTTAAAAATTAATAAACATTTTATAAAAAAATATAATAAAATAAAATAAAATAAAATAATTAATTATTTATTGATGGATGTATTTATTATTGATGATATCTTTTACCGCCTCTGTGGTCTAGTGCTTAAGACCACCTGTCTCAGACCAAGAGGTCCCGGGTTCGATTCCAAGCGTACATGTTTGTATGCTCGGTTTGGTTGGTGGTAGGGCTTGTTTGTTCACCTGGCTAGCTGTCACCATCTTATCTAAACATGTCAACATAACATCAATGTTTGTTGCATTATTGTGTTCCGGCAGCTAGAGATTAGATAGCCAGTGCTTCAGTAAGATTTCCAGATGAAGTGAGCTTCCACCCTCGGCCTTATCATCACTTAACACCAGGTGAGGTCCCAAGCCATATGGGAATCCATTGCAATGAGATGGCGGATGCACTTGCCAGAAAGGGCTCGGAGACCCAGCTCATTGGTACTGAGCCGTTCGTGGCACTTGCACCAAGTATTATTAAACAAGGCCTTAAAAGATCACATCGTAAACAGGCACAGCATCTAATGGAAAGAGCAACCGAGTATGAAACCCTCCAAATCCTTCTTAGGCGAAAACGCCTTAGGACGGAGTACTTAAGTTCATTTCATATGCGGAGGCAGTAGAAGACAGGCCCGATTAATCATCGGTGCCTTGACAGGGCACTATGCCACAAAACAAATGCTTCACAGAATGCATCTATCAACAAATAGCTTGTGTAGGGCATGTGGAGAGGAATCGGAGTCAATGCATCACCTACTGTGTGACTGCCATTCTCTGGCTAGGAAAAGAACGGGACTCCTGGGGTCAGCCTATCCGAAACCGGAGGACTTCAGGCTCTTCGCTCTTAAGGACGTTGCCAAGCTTATGGCATTTATCTTTACAGAGGATGAAGAGTGAAAGGATGAGGTTGCACAAAAGATCCCGATGGGTCGAAGTGCGAGAGGGAAACCTCGGCAGGCCCCACTAAGATAAGATAAGATAACACCAGGTGAAATGAAGGCCAAGTCCTAACCCGTAAGATATAAAAAAATATGTATTCGTGGCTTTTTAATGCGCCAATTACATTTTACGAAAGCTGTGTAATCTTTTTGAATGTTACTTTGAAACTTGGGCTAATTGGAGTCAAATCCGCTAAAAAGCGATAGTGTGGCTACCCTTACAATGGGACAGATGTGGAGGTCAAATTTTAATCAAGCGACAAATTGAGCCCCCGCCTTTATGCGGAGATAGAGAACTGAATGACTAGGTGGGCGTACAACAATATCTAGTTTGTATTAAACTTAATTAAAAATATAATTGATCACATCCACAATGCTTAATTTATATCGAATCTGAAGGTAGCAGTTGGAGAAAGACGACTACCTTGACTCAAGATGCCTAGCAAGTCGTGTTTAATTGCATCTAATGCCTGCAAATCAACCATCATTTAAAATAATATTTATTAAATAAATTCGATAAGGGATGTTGTTGTTTGAATGTTTCGGTAGCTAAGCTGCACAGTTCGAAGATACACTTATAATCTAATATGTATAATATCGAGGAATTCAGTATCTTGCATGAAAACAACATATTATATGAACTTATGAAGGTTTAACAAAGTGTTTAAACTAAGAGTTAAAACTTTAATGACTCCAGAAGTAAGTTAAAATCTAAAATAATTAGCAAAGTCATGGGTGATTCTTGACTGTATTGTAACAGCATATGAAAAAAGCAGAAATATTAATTATGAAATGTAATTTGTTCTCATTTACTCATTACGGTCATCAGAAAACTTAAGCCTTAAAACACCCCCACACAGCACCACCTTTTATGATTATTCTTTTACCGTCCAAGCTGTTCGTCACTGGAATTCGCTTCCAGTTGCGATCAGGCGTGCGAAATTCATTCACATATTTAAAGAGCCCGTAAAAAAATATACTTTTCCGATTAACCCTGTCCTTGCTATAAAACTGCCATATCCGCTACTTTCCTACCTGACACTACTATTATGTTTAAGTAGGTTTATTTATTTAGATGGTACTTACATAAGTATAGTATAACATGTTTAATAATATTATTATTATATTATCATTATTATTTTGCTTCATTTATAAAATTCACATTATTCTAGTATGTTTTCATAGTTTCACCTCTGATCTTAAAGTTAATTAGCTCTCTCCACCCGACTGGTTGTCTGGAAGACTTCGTGACATTTATTTTGACAGCTTTTAGTTTGACGTTTATTGTAGACGTCACGTCGTGTCGTCCTTCGGGTCCTTCGTTAGTAGTTTTGTACTCTTTCTCTTGCTTGCTATTCTTTTTCTATTGCAAAAACGAACAATTTTGCGTGTTTCTGCAGAAATACTCTATTTTAATAATATCAAAATGTTAATAAACACTTTAAAGTCACTTTATAAACTGAACAATATATCGATAAATCTTAAACGAGTCTTAACTCCAAAACTCAATATTAGCTGAAAGTACTGTATACATTAAAGTTAACAAACAATGTAAACATAATGGTAACAGCCGAAGTTTCGTAATACTCCATCAAATTGAATAAATTTACTTTTTATCGAATAACGTTTATTTGAAGGGTTCGTTGGCTCAGGGAATGTTAAATGGAAGTTAATTAAAAGACGGTTGGATGGTTTATTAGCGTATACAATTTTGATTACGCTTTAGAACACTTCAAAAATTAAGATCTAAGACGACATAGAAAAAAAAATATATAATATCTTAAACATAGTATCATTATGTTGGTTCGAGTACCATATAATATATACATAATTATATTTACAGGTAAACAAAGAAAACTGTAAGTAACTACAAATCAGAGAAAAAAATATATAATTAGAAAAGTAGGTAAAAAGGTGTTTACGTATGTGTTTTAAACCCGAATCTTTTGACAAAGCGGGTCAAGTGCCCTAGGTACCTACTGTAGTGATCGAGACTACTTGGTTGGGCGAGCTTACTGGCAGCCGTCGCGTTCTGCGTATGAACGTAGTTGAAGGAAGACACGCATAGAAAGAAACAGAAGAGGTTAGAGATTCGACGTCAGCCCGCCGCGTCTATTGATTATATAAATAAAATATTATTATGATTCTTGCTGCGTTTCCTTTTATAAATAGGGATTGAATTCATAATAGTACCAATAAGACTAATGACAACATTCGAGCCGGGTAAATACACTGGCCTGCAAAAATAAGTACTACACTTTTAATATTTATTTATTTTCTAAACTATAGAAGTTAGAGATTTTTAAATAAAAAACGTTTTGCAGCAATTTTTATCAGCTTTCTTTAAAACTAAAGTAAATTATACATTAGTAACATTTTTCCTTTTTGTTTCGAAAATATATCTTGTGTACTTAAAAAGTTATTGCAATTTTAAAAGTGTGATACTTAATTTTGCAGGCCAGTATATATATCCACTTTTTCTCATTTATGTACGAAAGACTACACACAGTAAATTTTTATCTACAATTAAAAGGGTAGTTCCTGCCCATTATTTTGCAAGACTTAATAGGGGACTAACTCTGAAATCGTGAAAGCAAATCAGCTGTTTCATACATTTTTATTGAGTTAGGCTAGTTAGTTAGGTATAATAATCAGCTGATCGTTTTGCCTTAAACATTTTCTGGAAGATAAAATTAACGGTATACGGATTAGTTAAATAGTTCCAATTTTCTTTAGGTTTTATTTAATGTAAATATATTAAAAAACCTAAAAAAAAGCCGAATATTATTACTGCATATGTTATACATATAATTACTGTGTATTAATACAATATATAATAAAATGAATGATGATATTTTAATAATATAATTTATTTCCTCTTAAAATATGTCATGCCCGATTTGGGCCCTTAACAATCTAACCAATATTATAATAATATTATTATATATTATTATAATAATATGGCACCATTATATATAAAATAATATGTATGTATATGCCAACAATTATATTATAACAACTATGCACTACTCAACAATAAATGATTGAATTGGATTGAATTATATAAAACAGACTCTATACTCAAATGTAACGTTTTTTGTTTTTTTTTTACGCAGCAGTGCATTGGCATTTAAATGAACATAAAGTCCCTATGCCCAGGTTACTTCTGGACTCTTGTATGCGTAATCAAAGGATACCTTTACAAAAGCGTTTGATTAAAGCTCCGCTGCCGTTCAGCATTGAAGCAAATTTAATTTTGAATACGTAAATTTAACTACCTATGTGATGAATAAAGTAGTGTGCAATTTTAGTCAAATGCACATGCTGGTTCTGTTTGCCGAAAAGACAAGTCTCCTAAAGTATATTTAGATTGCAAGCTCTATCTAAAATCTAGTAAAACAGATGCAGAAATGTCTACATTGTCGGCTTACAAGTGGACTAGTTCTGGGGCATGCAAAACTCCGGCAGACGCTAGACGGCCTAAAGATAAGGCTTGAATAGGAATACTAACAACTTGACAACTGCCTGTCTGTGTTTGCTATTTTATGTTTATGTTTTATAGTGTTGCAATAAAAGTATTATCTATCTATGTTAATAAACGACAATTTCGTGACAAATCTTTTATTTCTCATTTTTATAGATGTCAAAACTAATAAAAATTCTAATATTTAGTTTAAACTAAATATTGAATCGACCACCAGTTCGACTTTTGAAATGAAATCTTGTACCCGCGAAGAACTGACGAGAAATTTGGGAGGCCTTCTTCTCTTCATCTTTTCAACCAAATTATAATATAGTTTATACACTACAGACTGTTGCCAATGCAACAAAAGGTTACAATTATGTTAAAATTAATTATAAAAAAAACTTTTTTTTTATACGTAGCACGGCAAATGACTCCATTTCACCGGATGTTAAGTGAATATGGAGTTCAAATGCGACGACAAGTGGTGCAGCGTGAAAACAACGCAGCATCAGTTACCCTCACCCTGCCGGCCCACAAGGTGCCTCTTCACGCCTCGTTTGAAAGACCCATATCATAGGAAGGGGGGAAAACGTGTGCTGGCAAACTATTCCATGTTTTGGAGGTGCGACGAAGAAACGAGTCACCAAATTTCTTAGTGCGCAATGGAATATTTGAGACAGTGAAGCGGTGACTCTGCAGAGCAGCACGTGTACTCCTATGGACTTATTTGTAAGTTGTAATTTTCAAAACGAGTGTTTTTTTTTCGTATTACCAGGCTTCTGTGATGGGTAACCTTTATCCCTATCTCTATGTCTTCTCTAAAACAGTGGTAACTAACATTCCCGTGCACAATAAAGAATTCTGAACATTGTATCAAAGTTATTGGACAGCTGATCTCCGACTTTACTGACACAAGGATATGCCTACTCTCCGCGTCGAACTTGTCGAAACTTTGCGTCGACTTGTCGCAGCATCAACAACCGAGGCCTTTTTAGCGCCTCGTGGCTGTCGTCATACGTCGATTAACAGCTTGACAGGAGTGAAAGTATGCCAAAGTTGTCTTAGAAGGAAACTTTGTTGCGTAAATATTAATGGGGATAAAGTTTATGTGTAACAAGTATTCGCTTCCGTTTTCGACTTAAACATGAAGCGAGTTATTTGGAACAGTACAAGTAATTGTAATTCTTTAGTATTGTCAAGTATAGTTATCTCACACTCATAGCATTATTCATTGTAATAAAATTCTGATTTTATTAAATTTATTACTAGCACTAATTACGCCCAAAATGCAGCGATGGCCAGAATAGCACAACAACAAAATATATAGTAAAATCGACCTATTCATAGGATTTTTTTTAAATAAAGTGAAAAAAGTTATAGCGCATTAATTTTTGTTAATTATGTTTTATCTAATTATGTATATTTTATGTATATATAATAATAATTCATAATTAATCCTTTATTGCACATATAAAACACACATTAAAACAGATGTTATACAATAATATATAATATGGCTGGAAGAGATCTCTTCCAGCCAACCCTAGCTGTGGTGTGGAATGAGAGTTTGCGGGACTATTCTACGAACTAATTACTGATAAATATACATACTTAAACTATATAACCATAATGTAATAAACATACATACACATACACAATATACATATAATAAGTTAAATGTATAATTTGATATGACGTTACTGATTACCAGTGATCTTTCAACTTATGTTTAAATGATTCTACCGATGGACTCTCACGAATGTCGGAAGGCAATTTATTCCACAATTTGGCTGCATGGACAGTGAAAGAATTGTGGAAAAATTTGGAATTGGATTGAGGACAGTTAAGGGTTCTTGTGTCACAGGAACGCTTGGGACGGGAAGTGGCAGGAAAGTGAGTAAACCGGGAACGTAGATAGTGAGGGAGCTGAGAAAAAGAAATAAACGAAAAAGGCTACAACTAATAAAGCGTCTGAAAGGAAAAGACCTGTCGGAATATATTCCGTCAGTTAAAGGTTATATAGCCAGCCTCAGTGAGGATTCCGAGTAAAGTGCTGTGGGTTCCAAATATGGTTGTATCGTCAGATGAGTATAATGGTGAAGTGCGTCTACGTTGTAAAAACAAGTTATAAGGAAGGTAATGATACAAATTACCAATTCGTCAAAGATTGTAGGGACATTCTTTGACGCACATTCATTCGTAGACTCGTAGTATTACATTAATAACTTATTAAACGAAATAAGAAAGCCGCTGGATGCGAGCAGCACAAAACCGGTCGTTGTGGAGATCCTCCCCCAAGGATTGCCTTTGTCCAGCAGTGGACGTCTTTTGGCTGAGATGATGATGATGATGATGAAACGAAATAACTAACGAAGAAGTTACAAATGTTACAATCGATACTTGTTGTTCCTTAATTTATTTACGACGTGGCCTATTAAAACCAGCGTCGTTGCTTCAATTCCGTATGTAAATAGACATCCATTTGGTAAAACTAACAGGGAATTAGCCCAAATTAATTCACAAGTCGTTACTGTACTTAACGATGGTGAAATTGTTGGTACACGAGTCGTTTAACTTAAACCAGCTTTAACTACAAATACTACGAAGCAGTTGGCTGCAAATAAAGTTTAGGGTTACAATTAAAAGCCCTTTGAAGTCTATAAATTATGCACTGGCGCAGGGAAAGGCTCCTCCAAATTACATATAATCATCATGAATTAATATTTGGAGAATCTTGTTCCTTTATCGGCCTAAATTCAAATTCTTGTTATTACACAGTTTGGCCATTAGATACAGTTGGTTGTAAAACTCTTCTCCATAGTTAAAACGTTTTAACGTTTGATTTACACTTCTTCACTTAATAGTTATTTGTTTTCGATTTATTAAAATCAAATCAAATCAAAATATTTATTCAGTTTCAAATTAAAAGTAATTAGGTAATAAGTAAGTATTATGTATTAATTATTTAAGTAATTATTAGTTATTATTATTTTTTTACTTTTTATTTTCAAGTGCTAATTGCTGTACTGAAGCTAAATTTATTATTTCATTTAGCTTCAGTCCGGCAATGAACACTTGAAAATAAAAAGTAATAAATAATTACTACTTATAGCGTTGTGTTATCAAATTTGTAATATTTCATCTGCAAAGATGAATCTGCATAGCCATCGGTTGCAATAACCGTTGGATAGATCTGTGCCGCTATTAGCACTCAAAAAATCAAAAAAGCAGTGACAAAACTCAGCGCTTACGTCAGCCTTCCCGGTAGCATAGCGGTCAGTGCAGCCGCCCGGATTGCGGAAGACCCAGGTTCGATTCCTGGCTGGGTCGGGTAGGCGTGTAATTTTTTCACTGTATTTTATAAATTTTCTAAATATTTAGTTATTATTTTGTTAATTATTACTTATTTATTGTTTATTATGATTGTTACAAGTTAAAATTTTACTAGAAAAATCAACCAGCCTCAGAAAGCTCGAGTGAGAATCGAATCCACGACCTTTGCATAACCAGTTATCCGGAAATTTTATCTTGTTACTTTAACAGCCGGTTGCACCAAAACTTTCATTTTACGAATTTGTAAAAAGTAACGTAAAAAGTAAACGTATAATGTAAAACGTTGTTGTACCACGCTTTGCGAAACGTTTTACGGTTACATTATACGGTTACTTTTTACGGAGCTCAAACCTTGCTCATAACGTAAAAGTATAATATTATGACAGTTCGTTCGTGTTTGCAATTCGTATTGGAGGTTAGAAAACGCTCTATTTATTTAAAGATACGTGCTCTGAGAGAATAAATCACTATAATATCTTCTACAATTTCTGACCACCAACCACCCGACTTCAGTAGACATTTTTTTAAACTGATATTCGTATCTAGTAATTAATAATATGATTTCAATATTATTTCTTGCTTTTTAGAGCTGTTTTTACTTTTTTAAGTTTCCTGTTTTTGAAGTCGGTTTTTTTTTGTTAAAAATTATTTTATTTTACGATTTTTAGTGATGGGTAGACGTAGACCTAACAAGGATGCTTCTCGGATGAGGAAACGACCGCCTAGTAGGTAGTTGTATTCCTATGAAAAACTTTAATCTTAATTAGGTATTATTTTTGTACGAACTAAACATTTTGGCATATTGAACCGTATGAAGTAAGCCCAACAAAAGGTAACTGCTGTAAATCGTTGAGGAATTTCCTCGA
The DNA here is from genome assembly GCA_947562085.1 of Eudonia lacustrata. Classification (NCBI taxonomy): domain Eukaryota; kingdom Metazoa; phylum Arthropoda; class Insecta; order Lepidoptera; family Crambidae; genus Eudonia; species Eudonia lacustrata. Next base: position 21,895,683 of record OX387314.1, read on the forward strand.
CAGTCTATGGTCTCCATCGTCAGACCTGTAATGGCACTTATAACCCATATGGGGGTGCAAAGTTCTTATCAATAGAAATGAATTAAGACCAAACACAAGGTAGCTACTGTAAAACGTTGAGGACTTCCCTTGACTGACCTTCGTCTTCATCATCAGACCCCTAATGACAGTCACAACCCATCTAGGTGTAAAGTTCTCATCAATACAAATTAATCAAGTCCAAACACCATGTAATTGCTGTAAATCGTTGAGGAGTTCCCTCAACTGTCTTTCGGCTCCATCATTAGATCGACTCCAGACCTTCATTAAATAGTAGTGCTTCAAAATACTTAACGAAAACATTAATAAGCGCACTAGTCGCTACTACGATTTTCGAAGGTTCCCCTCGATTTCTCTGGGATGCTATCATCAGATCCTTGTTTCCTTATTATGGTAACACCCTTGGAATATCTCCTTTCCAAAAAAAAAATCATCAAAATCGGTTCATAAACGTCGAAGTTATCCGCGAACACATAAAAAAATATAAAAAAAATATTGTATATGCGAGTCGTATTGAGAAACCTCCTCCTTTTTTGAAGTCGGTTAAAAACTACCATGGTAGTAAAAAACTACTGAGGTAAACTGGTAAAATTAACGCTCTATTTGTGTAGCAAGTAATTTTACTGATACTTTTACTCGTATTTTGTTGGTGCAACGTACATTTACGAATTCGTGAACGTAACGGAATAGTATAAGTAAAACGTAAAAATGAATTTGTAAATGTATATCAATTTTGGTGCAACCGGCTGCATTGAAAATGCAAAATTCTAAATCTATACTAATATTATAAAGCTGAAGAGTTTGTTTGTTTGTTTGTTTGTTTGTTTGTTTGTTTGAACGCGCTAATCTCAGGAACTACTGGTTCGAATTGAATAATTCTTTCTGTGTTGGATAGTCCATTTATCGAGGAAGGCTTTAGGCTATATAACATCACGCTGCAACCAATAGGAGCGAAGCATCAGTGAAAAATGTTGCAAAAACGGGAAAAGAGCCTAAAAAAATAAAAATGCTGCCGAAAGTCACTATTCCACGCGGACGAAGTCGCGAGCACAGCTAGTACCTAATAAAAATATTATGATTGTCTTATTTATCCACTTTTATCTTACATAAGACACACAACAAAAAACATGGTAATAATCCCATTCATAATTTATATATTAATACGTGAAGCAAAAACTTTGTACACCTTTTTACGAAAATTGCGCGGACGGAGGAGTATGAAATTTCGCACACTTATTGTTTATATAGAGATGGAGTACAGAATGTTATTTTTTCTTTAATTATGCATAAAAAATACATTAAATCAATAAAACAAACATTACACACACTACCATGTATTTGACACACACGCATATATTATTATACTCTATTCAAAAATTTCAAAAATGGAAGAGGAGCGGTCGAAATCTGTCAATGCCAATCCAAACTCACATTCTATATTTTTAAATTTTTCATTGCTTAGGTCACAATCCGTGTAGCCTTATTAAAATTACGGTCGAATTTCGACCACTGAGCGACCACTACTTGCACTAATTCTCGTTTTCGATAACGCGACCAAAGGACAAATAGGTAAAACTCGCACACGTGAAACTGTATTGTGAGAGGCAACTGCTAAAAAAAAGTCTGTCTTTGTTACATGAGTCTGTTAAAGCATTTCAAATATTATTATTAAATTCATTTATTCAGATAAGTGCACATCCAATTCATTATAGCATTTGACAAAACACAGAAACATATAATTAAAATCAAAAATTTACAATATAAAATTTATAATTTAAATTTTACTAGTGGCCAGCGGGACATACAAAGAAAAAAAATTATTTTTTTATCTCCCGCCGGAGGAATAATAATTGTGAGGCACTGGTGCATGCAAAGACATCCAGTGCCCCATGAAATCCATCCATCCATCCATGCTACCCGCAATTAACCTCAGGAGACTGTTCCGCCGCCCGCTGGCCCGCGACCACCGCGCCCTCTTACGCATGATGGTGTGGAAACCATCCAGGCGGGCTTCCGCGAATATTTCGGTATAAATCCGGTTCAAATATAAAAAATCAATCAATCAGGTAATCTCATAAAAAATCAGTTCTTTCTCAATTGATTTAGTTATAAATTTAAATCTCTATTAGTCGACCCATCTGTCAGTAAGTAGGTTCTCAATCAATCATCTTATGAAAGATACGGGTATTATCAACATTAATTATTTGCTAAGTCTCAGATTGGCTACTTGAGCTAAAGTCCGTATAACTTTGAAGTCCGCATTTTACGATTGGCCCGGAGTTCATGCAAATGGGATCGGCCGGTGTCCGCTGACGGCGGCTCCGAGGGAGCTCATTACCGTCCACTTTGATTGCACTCCCTCAAATTTTTCCAGATGTTATTTGCATGAAGCACGGGAAATAATATTCAGCCCCTTAATATTTCCTTGATTGGTATGATAAATTTGAATTTCGACTTTAGATGGTACGCGGGAGAAGCGCAATTTGTATAGCTAAATTTGGGCATGGTTAGTATTGCGTTCTACAAGTAACTCCTTTTTATCGAGTGGTCAATCGATTGTTTAATCAAACAGAATTTTCATGTCAGTGGCATCTATTTCAATGTTGGGTATTTTTATTTTGAAAGGAAGAAAGATAAAAGATTAGTCAAACATTTTTAAAATCAAAATAAATCTTAAAACTTATAATAAACATTAGCCAAAATATTACCATATTTGACGTGGACTCCTTAATATGAATGGATAACAATATTAATGTGAAGCTATGAAGAATAATTGAAATGCAACAACTTTTGACAACTGTAACTTTTCACAAACTTTTCTTTTTTCCTCTATGGCATGGACTACCATAGAGAAGTGAAGTTTACAAGCTCCACAGATTATAAGTTAGGCCGCTGCGCTGTGGTTATAATATTGTTTTGACATATTTTTGAATAGGGACAATTTTTAGTAATTAATTTTGTATTTTTATTATAATGTAATTTAATTGGTTTTTGACATTTTGGAGTATTAATTTTGTATTTTTATGTGTATGTAATTAATTGGAATATTTAGTCATTGTCATTTAAAGTTATTTGCATGCTACATTGTCAGCTGAGAAAGAGAAGAAAACTAGAATAAGACCAAAAATGTACCTTTCTCAAGCGCAAATTAAATATATTTCATTTCATTTCATTTCATTTACAAGTTTTTATACATATTGCGATAATAGTGATTACTAATAAGTTGGCAGAGGTAGCTGCCAGCCTTCTTGGCTTCAACAAGGCGAGCACTCAACTGTTTAACAAGCTGCTTGGCCTCCGTCCCCCATGGACCCAATGTCTCCACCGCAATCGGAACAAATAAAAAAAATCGATGAGGCCTGGAGTTAAACCAGATTACCGTGACACCAAAATCGCGTACTTAGAAAAAATACTTGCAATACTTCTAAATCCGACCTATAATGTCAAAAGCGAGGAAGTCAAGCTATCTTAATCTCGCATTTATCATTTCGTGCGCCCGCCCTCGTTTTGTATTTCGTCACAAAGAACCGTCTCAGCGATTCCAGTGCGACAAACACTTAATAATGACGAAGAGTTTACGACGCAGTAGCCTTCTTAATAACGACGTCATCAAACTTAATATCTCCCTTAATACATAGTCGTTGCCGTCTTACAAAAGTAATAAATCCAAAATTTTATTAATGATATTTCAACAACAATACAAAATCTTTTTTCAATAAAGATTATATTTGAAGTTTAAGACTTATCCTACTAATATTATAAATGCGAAAGTTTGTGTGTATGTATGTTCGTATATTTGTTGCGACTTCACGCTGCAACGGATGGATGGATTTAGATGAAATTCGGCATACAGATAGTTTATAACCTGAAACAACACATAGGATACTTTTATCCAGATATTCCCACGGGAACGGGAACCACGCGCGGGGAACCGCGAGCGGCCGCTAGTGTAGTTATATAAGCTAGCTACTACTTAGATAAGCTGGCTGAGGGTATGCCAGCAACATAAGCTGGCATACCCTCAGCGAGGCGACTAGTAAGTAATCCTTTCTTTTTAAAGCAAGCTGTTTAACATAGTGACTGTAGCGCATCACATGTTGCTGTGTGTTTATATTGTAAGTACTAGGTTTGTTAATGTTTTTACTAAAAATTAGATCTATATTGTGTTGTATAAGCGAAGACCTATTATTGGCTATCAGTGTTTATAATGTTATTGTATTAAATTTTATAAAGCTGTTGGTTTTCCAAATAAAATAAAATAACAGTTCCTTATCAACAACGTTAGAATGACTGTTGTTTTCCGATATTAAAGATTTAGGGTGACGGAGTAGAATGAACTTAGTTTTTTCATAAGCATGCCGCCGAAGTATGTATATTCGTACATAAATTATATGGCAGAAACAACCTTCTGGATTATCACTATCTCTATCGATAAGTGTTCAATAGCTTTCTTTATACTATGTTATGCTATGAGTTTCTCATGTATGTAAAAAATGATCACTATTAGGTATGCTTATCGATAGATTGTACGGCTGAGAAATGGTAGATGGATTAAGATGGATACTTCATCTTAAATGACAGATGTTCTCAATTGTTTCATACACGTCATCAATACCTAAAACTTTGTTAATGCAACAAATATTAATCATCTCCATCATCAGTCAGACTATGGTCGTTATAGGCTAGATCAGGCCTTCCCACATTAACATGGAGAGATTGTGCCAAAACCTACTTTTTTACTACAACAACCGAAACCAACGGTTTGATCTACGAACCACGGAGCTCATGATATTTTTAATTTGAACACCCTATTATACTGTGACTCGGTTTTTTCCTAACAACAAATTCGCAATTCGAAAACGCATGATGTTTGCACTATGAAACTATACTCCAAGAAAATACTTAATACATGTGTGTTTATACTGAGGTTAAACCCTATGTTTTATTTTAAGACATTTAAGTATTACTGTACAAGTCGAGGACAAACGAACGTGACTGAGAAACAGACGTGTGACAAAACCACAACGTTTAGGTAACGCATTACGTCCATCACAGCTAGGCCTAGAGACTGATACATATCTTAAAAACACTAAAATTACAAGATAAACAAATTATTAAAATAAAACAAAAAACCCGACAGCTAGAACAACTAGGTACTTATATCAAAAGTAACTGCAGAGAGAAAAAACTTAAAAGAAAAAAACAAGCTCTAAGATCCCAGAATTCAACTTGATACCTATCTTAAAAACACTAAAATTACAAGATAAACAAATTATTAAAATAAAACAAAAAACCCGACTGCTAAAACAACTGGGTACTTATATCAAAAATAACTGCAGAGAGAGAAAAACTGAAACGAAAAAAAACAAGCTCTAAGTTCCCAGAATTCAACTTGAGCAATGTTGAATGCAACGTGAAATATTTTTAAATACATTGAATATTGATAGTTGTCGCAAGCGGGGACAATCACCAACCAAAGAGAGTGCGGATTTAATGGAGCTAGCCACGGCCGCTTGGTTGATGATTGTCCCCGTCTGCGACACTAAGTATCAATATTCAATGTATTTAGAAATAGTTCACGTTGCATTCAATATTGACAACGTTGCAACAACGTTTTTTTTGCAACATTTGCAAGGCCGGATCCTAGGATTACGACAAAATTTAAATATTTTTATCTACACGCTTCGAAGGACACGTCATTTTAGTTGCTACCTTATACCATATATTTTTCATAAAAAGCAGTCGCTATAAAATCCACCAACACGCATTAAGCAGCGAGTGTGGTAGGTTAAGGCTCGAGCTTCTAATGTGCTCTTATCCTTAGAGGCTTTATTCAAAGCTGTGCAGTTTCTTGCGCATTAACTATATCACATCTAAAAGACATCTTAACAGTAGAAAGAAATTTATGCTTAAATTAGATACTGTCACTTTTTAGCTAATATTTTTAGACAGAGACATAATATTAGGTCTTTACCTATGAAATTTCAGATTTGTATGAAGATTTTTTATAAAATTTTATTTTTCAGTCTAACGTTTTTTTTTTAAATTTCTAAGCATCTATTTATTTTAACTCTATAAAATTGTAGAGTTGTAGATTGTGTGTGTTTGTTTCACAAGCTAAATATAGCAGACATTAAAAAGAAAAAAAATCAAGTCCCTTCAAAGCTACAATGAAATAAAAGGACAATTGATGGACTTTTGAGTGGTACAACGCATTTCGTGCTGCAACGCAGCGCACAGAATATCGGCGTGAAACAACGGCACTCTTTGCTGTTGTGTTTCGTCCGGTGAGTGAAAGTACCGGAGGCCCATCTCTTACCCTCCCTCCTCCCAATTCCTACTCCTCAAGATCCAACTCCTTCCTCAAGGTCGGCAACGCATCCGCGGTTACTTTGGTTTTGCGGGTGTCCATGGGCGGCGGTGATTGCTTTCCATCAGGTGACCCGCCTGCTCGTTTGCCTCCTTTTAACATAAAAAAAAACAATTCCGCGAACAAAAAAGTTTGTCAATTTATAAAAAAAAATTGGGCGATAAAGACACAAAACTAATAATCATTGTTTTTACTGAAGCCTAAGTAACATAGTCCTAATTAAAGGTGTATAATAATATTAACAACCGGTGTTGACTTTTAGAAGTAATGCACCCATTAATAAGTAAGAAAAAAACTTCAATTTCATTGGTAGGAACCTATTATTTTAAAGTCGTATTTAGCCATTGTTTAACTTTAAACACTTTTGTAGTACCTACAAGGAAAAACGCCCAGCTGATTCGTGCAAACGCTTAGCGCCCGCCCGTTAAAAGTTCCTGCTGAGACGACGCGGACGATCCCCTAGCCTATTCTAGACATAGTGCGGTATGACAACGCTATTCGTGTCCCCGTCACGAAACCGTTACGGCAACAGCGTGACTAATACCAGTGATAAAACTGCTTCTGCTCCGCAATGTCATCTGATACAAGGTGCCGCGCTGAATAGGAATCTCCGCAGATCTGTGCGCAAGTTAAATTAGATTTCTGGCGTTCGGGTGATACGCGTAGTGATTCGGGGGTGCGTACGCAGACTAGTTATTGTGTAGATTAGTGGCGTTACGGAAATGTAAGCTCCCAAATAGGATAACCGTAATGCAGCGTAGCATTGTTAAATTGCTATTTAATTTGTGCGTTTCGTCAGTGAAGTCTAAAAGGAGTGGACCAGGAAAATACATGAAAATAAGATTTGTTTACAAAGATACAGATATTTATGTTGTTGTTTTAAGTCTTTAATTAAAGACCTAATTAGTGACCCACGAAAACTAGGTAGGCCCAGACCGACAGCAGAGGATAGTTAGTTAGGGGAGGAAACAGATCCTTAGCAGATCCCCAGATGGAACATTAAAAAATATATAAATAGTCCTTTTTGTTTCAAACCTCGATGCCCTCCAAACATTTGAAAATGTTACGCTAACAGGATAAGTACCTGCAAATTTATCATTCACCTTTTACTCGTACCTATATCTATATAAGGCTTTGTTATTTTAGAAGCAGAATTTCTCTCACTGTCTTAATGATTAGAAAACGGTAGGACAAATTTTCAATTTTAAAACAAACCGCAGGAGAGGTGTTCATTAAGGGCACGTCAAACGCTTTGTACAATCTGCTCGAAAATGGCGAAAATGCCGGAGTGAGGTAACTCATTTAACGATTGTTCAATTCAAAAGTATTTCGAAAGAACGGTTTATTGAAAACAAAAACAATTCAGCTTTCATTCGGTACTAACTTTTCTTAATAGTTTGCTAAATGTAATTTATTAGATGGTGCTGTATTAAATAGCAAGTTGTTCGTTAAGTATTGACGTACCTGTCTTATATTAGCAGCCGTCCAAGGGTTAGTCCATCTAGTTATACTATTAGTTATACAATATAACAGAATGGACAAAAATAGTCTTATTTGTTATACCGCTCAATGTAACTTATTGGATTCGAAAAAAATAATAGAGGTTTGCCCATGTAGTTATACCTACATTTATACAACAACAAAATCCATAATTCAAAAGAGTTCTAGTCGAAATCAGCTATGAGATTTATATAGATCATAGTTTTTTAACACAGCGCTTGCTACTGAGGACTTCGACAAGTGAAATAACGCTAGTAGAATAGAAATGATGAATTGTGGGATTGACATAATTATGCTGATCAAACGTCATTTATACTCGTACGTTGGCTTATGTCACGTTATTCATTCTATTCCATTTCTTCTATTGGCACTAAGCCGCCATGTTATTTCTAAGCATTATGATAGTGAGGGCTCTTTCAATTTTGCATGATGTTTTTGTCTGACGATTGCCGTACGGTAGCACAGTGCAACCGTGGAACACAGTGCGACTTGCATTGCGTTACATATTAAAACACAAACACAGCGAAGCTGTAGTCGTGAGCTTATGTTGAAGGCGCTCAGTAGAGAGAGCAACTTTGAAGTCCTTGTTGCTGCAACAGGCAACTCGCGACTATCTGTTGCCATATAACTTAAAGAAACTACAGTTACGCAGACATAGCAACTCTAGTTGTGAGTTTCGATGATCGACAACAGTTTTCAATTGCTGCAACTAGCAATTGCCTAATCTTTACTAGCTGTGTCAAGCTGCTGGTTTCCCTAACTGACAAACACTGACTATTCATCATGGATTTGATGAGGTTATTTCTGATCGCGACAACCGTACACCTTTAACGAAAACTTTAAAAAAATTGATAGTATTTTCAACTAAGTTGATTATATCTGACACTAAAGTTAAGTCTGCAGGAAATTAGCAGTTTTACAGTAAACGGTTTAATTAAAAAAGCCTGAGATAAAGGCACTTAAAACGCTCTTCACCCGAAACCGTCAAGCACTGAGGAATTAGCTATCTTGTCTCTAACTATTATCGGATCACAATTTATACTACTAACATTGTTGTTGATGCTACGGACTTAGATAAGATGGTTGTAGCTAGCCAGGCGGAGTTAGAGCATGCCCTACAATCTATTTATTTATTTATAGAAATTATCACCAACATATACCTTTAACATAATTAATTTCTTAAACAAAACATTACTAAAATAGATTTTAGCTTGATGTAAATACACTTAGAGGTAAAGACTGCATGCAATTACATAAATAAAATTTACAGAAAAATCTTTAAATATATAAATTTTCTGTGCGTGTGTTTGTAATTGAACTCCTTCTAAACGGCTGGACCGATTTTGATGAAAGTAATAATAATAGAATTTCATTAAAATTTTACCAGATGAAAGCTAAAAAGCACCACTGGTTCCTGTCGGATACTGATGGTGCCACTACCCTACGTCATTAGTATGTTTGATTTATTTAATACTAAATGACCCGGTGAACTTCGTATCACCTACATGTATTGGTGAAAAATATAGTCAAAACTTAAACATTATCGGCTGGGGTGGGAAATTACTCTAAACATTTCTTGGCCAACATCCAAAAATTATAACAATTGCTTTCAAATGACGTCGTTTGACGCAACGCATATTGTGCAGGAAAATTTCATGCCCACTTTCAAGTCAAAGTCAAAGTCAAATATTATTTATTCAAATAAACTTTAGAAAAGTGCTTTTGAATCGTCCATAATTTTTTTACCTACTACCCATTCAGGACGTCTATATTTTAGCTGTGGAGAAGAATGGGCGCAAGAAACTCCACAGCTTTAATTCAATATGTAACGACATTTACAAAATTATATGCCGTTACGTTACCAAGTTATACAAGTTTAGAAAAAAAAATCTTAAAATTATTTTGGATTAGAAATAGATTGGAGCATTTTAAACCCATGCTGTTTTGTCTTCAATGTAATCAGACACTTTATAATAAGCTTTTTTATAAAGCTTTTCTTTAATAGCGATTTTAAAGGACAATGCCCATCTGTGTCCCAGGAGTGCCCAGAAATAGTAAAATATCAGAATATCTTAAATAATTATAATTTAATTTATGATATTATTTAGAAGTCCGATAAAGCACTAGATTAAAAATAATAATAATAAGACTTTGAATTTATTCTATTAAAGATATTAACACTAGACATCATTCAATGTTTCATTCATTCTTTGTATTAGTGTAGATCGGGAAGAATTCGATTAATAATCGATAACCTACCTTATATTTATTTGAGAAGCTAGAAGGAATTAAAGGAAGTATTTACGTAAAATATACGGACGGACACATGGACATATTTATCAATCTCCCATCTGTAAAATATTGGAAATGATGGATGTTTCTTTAATTATATCTATAAAATAAATAATCGACTACCACTTGTGTGGTAAAAACTTCTATGGCAGTCGTAATCGATTATTGTTCGTCTATCGTATCGTAATATACTTTCGCGTTGTGTAAAAGCAAAATACTATTTATGAAGTTATATACGCACAGTTCTTGACGTTTGTCATACTTTGACTTGACTGAAATGCACCTTGTGCCAACAGATGGCGCGCCATACATCGCACGATTTTGACACAATACAATTAAAATGACGACTATAAAATCAAAGCTTTTAAATAGTTCACCTCGCGCCCGCCGCGCCGCGCCGCCGCCATAGTGTTTGCCGTGGTGTCGCTAGTGTCGCTTTATGTCCCGAATTTTCCCGAACCTGTGCGTAATATAGCCTTTTTATTTTTATAAAAATCTGATCAATCTGGCAGGGCTTGGCTCCAATGTGTTCGGGTTAACTCGACTTCTTTGATTTTAGCTGAACGAGACGTATCTAGTACAAGCGACTCGTAGGTATTTTATTATGGTACTAGTGTAAAAATGTTCAATATGGTAGTTGACTCGATTCGGTGCATTGTAGTATGCATGTTTGTATTCTATGATGATGTATTAATAATCCTATAAACTTAAGATCAGTTTTGTAGTCTTTTTTTAAGAACACAAATTAAATCGATTATGAATCAATATTCTGTTGGACACTATCAAATCTTTACATTTTATTTTCAAGTGCTAATTGCTGCACTGAAGCTAAATTAAATATTTATAAAATTTTCAAAATACAGTGAAAAAATTAAACGCCTACCCGACCCAGCCAGGAATCGAACCTGGGTCTTCCGCAATCCGGGCGGCTGCACTGACCGCTATGCTACCGGAAAGGCTGACGTAGACGCTGAATTTTGTCACTGCTTTTGTAATTTTTAGAGTGCTAATAGCGGCACAGCGCGCCATCTATCCAACGGCCATTGCAACCGTTGGCTATGCAGATTCATCTTTGCAGATGAAATACTACAAATTTGAAAAAAAAAAAAAATTTTTTTTTCACTGTATTTTGAAAATTTTATAAATATTTAATTTAGCTTCAGTGCAGCAATTAGCACTTGAAAATAAAAGTAAAAAATTTACTATAGCGTTGTGTTATCAAATTTGTAGTATTTCATCTGCAAAGATGTTTAGTCACATTGTGTCGATGGGTTGTCGAAGTAGTAAACGGACGGTTCAAAAGGGACTACAAACTATTTCGTCAGGAGTTTTTAACAAAGCTCATGCTTATTTAATGCAAGATTTTAAAATTGCTGCTGCACTAATTAATAGGTTTCATCCTACAATACAAGACCATTCAGATGCTCACCTTATAATAGAAAGAGCCATGCGCTATTTAAATACACCAAATTACTTATCACAATTTGTATCAGATTACAATTTAAATAGACGTTCAGTCATGTTTAGACGAATTGATGCTGGCTTTCCACAGTTGAATTTTTTCCCTGTATTTAATTATTCAGATTTAATTCTTTTCGCTTTGGGCCCATATCAGGTGAAGCAAGCTCGATCATATTATGGTGAGCATATTCGACAAAACGGCTTATATGAAATAGAATTGTGTCCCGAACTGGAGCACTCGGAAGAAATGGTTGCGGCCGTTGGGGGCAATAGACCTTATTTGTTAAGAGGTCGAATAAAGTCGCGCCATGTTGGTCGTCGTAAATATTTTACGTACATATTGATAGACGTCCAACCATCCAGCAATCATTGCTTAGACAGCATATTAGGGTATTGCTGTAATTGCATTGTGGGCAACAGAACAGTAGGGTGCTGTTGCCATGTTATGGCGACAATATGGTATTTGGGTTGGGCTAGACACCAGAGCAATATTTCAGCTCCAGCGTCATTTCTAGATAATGTTTTACTTGTTATTGATGAGTAAAAATTATTATAAAACACTTGTTTTTTTTATACCTGTTCCACATCCCTCCATTACATCAACAGAGATCTTTAAAATAAATGATTAAAGATATGGCTATAAACTGATAAAGATCAAAGATCAAACCGACTTTTGTTTTTCTAATCTTAAAAAATACTATTAAACATCTTGCAAAATCTTTGTTAAGTATATATAGTATAAGTATATATATATAAGCTTTTATTCATTTTATCAAATATGCCTCTTTATTTTAATATACATTTATTATGTCATGACATTTGCAGCAAAAAAAAGGTAATAAGTACTTTTAAAGTAGCCTGACTTTTAACAATAAACAAAAGCAGACAAAGCTAAATCTTTACATTCACTCTGATTTTCTAGCCAACAATCTGCACTTGGCCCTCGAGGAGGGTCATGTCATGGCCCATTCTCCCTATGGTGTTTACTTTCTGCTATAGGGAAGGCGTACACATGCAGTGCAGTGCAGTGTAGATTGCAATTATTTGTAGCTATCGTAAAGAAACAAATTAATTCAAGTGCCTATTTAATAATTAATAGCAATGATATCTGCAAATGCAAGCTGTAAAATGAAATTAAAAAACAATAGGCACTAATAGCTTATCGCCTATAACTTTTCAACCGGTGCTTTACATGACATTAAATCTAGATATAATAAAACTACCACTAAAAAGCTATTGTATGACATAGACCTGCATTCTGGGCGTTTCTGGGGTTGAGCTCCATACTAATTTGGGCATTGTCCTTTATTAATATCTAGTTTTTGGATATTACTTGGAATTTTATTGCAAAAACGTACACACAGGCCTCTAAATGAATTATTTACTTTGTGGAGCCTAGTATTAGGTACTGCTAGTTTGTTTTTATTTCTAGTGTTTACATTGTGAATATCACTGTTTTTAGAAAAAGTTTCAATATTTTTATATACATACATTAGGTTCTCGTAAATATATTGTGATGCAACTGTCATTATATTATTATCTTTAAATCTCTCCCTAAGAGAATTACCAGCTTTTAGATTATAAATTGCTCGAATAGCCCGCTTCTGCAGCACAAAGATAGTTTGAATATCGGCAGCATTGCCCCACAGTAAAATGCCGTACGACATTACGCTATGGAAATAACTAAAGTAAACAAGTCTAGCTGTTTCAATGTCAGTGATCTGACGAATTTTCATTACTGCATAAGCCGCAAAGCTCAGTCTACTCGACAATTTATCTATATGTGGGCCCCACTGTAGCTTTGGATCCAACGTAATGCCTAGAAACACTGTGGTGTCCACAAGGTCCACACTCTTATCTTTAATTCTTACACTGGTTTTTACCTCCTTAACGTTGGGTAATACAAATCTTATACATTTGGTTTTTTGTTCATTTAATAGCAAATTGTTAACACTAAACCAATGAACTATCTTTGAGACAGCATTGTTCACATCGTCATCAATCGGCTGTCGTCGTTTCACTTTGAATAAAAGTGAGGTATCATCTGCAAACAATACTATCTCATGTTTGTTTTTTACAAAGTAAGGCAAGTCGTTAATATAAATTAAAAATAAGAAAGGACCAAGAATTGAACCTTGTGGAACTCCCATTGTAACCACCGATCCCGGAGATCTTTTACCGTTAACATCAACCCTCTGAACCCTATCACTCAAATATGAGATAAGAAGATTCAGTGATGCATCTCTAATTCCATAGTGGTAGAGCTTCCTGACCAGGGTTTCATGTAAAACACAATCGAAGGCCTTGGATAAATCACAAAAAACCCCTACGGCATCGTGTGAATCTTCCCAGGCATTAAATATTTGAAGTAAAAGCTCAACACCAGCGTCAGTAGTCGAGCGACCCCTAGTGAAACCATATTGTCTAGAATGTAAAAGTTTATTTCTATAAAAATGAACTTGAATTTGGTCTAGAATTATCTTTTCAAATATTTTACTAAATGTGGGTAACACAGAAATTGGTCTAAAGTTAGAGGGGTCACATTTGCTACCTGATTTGAATAATGGGATTACTTTACTGTGCTTCATTAGGTTAGGAAAAACACCACAGTCAATGCATTCATTAAATATGCAAGCTAAAACTGGAGCTATTGTCTCAATAACGGATTTAGTGACGTCGACGGAATTACCCCACAGATCAGCAGTCTTCTTTTTATTAAGAGTATTAAAAGTTTTAATTATATCTCTAAAATCAATTTTTTGAAAACTAAAATAGTTTTCACTAGGTTTGACATTTTCCTTTAGAACCGCTTCAGCTACAGTGGGGGAGGAGTCCAAAGCCTTTGTAGTTGAAACTGGAATATCAGTAAAAAACTTCTCAAATGCCGCAGCAACATCAGCATCGGAAGTTAAGGTTTGATTTTCGTAGCTCAATTTGTACTCATTGTTACGACTTTTGACATTTCCAGTTTCACTATTTATAATATTCCATGTCATTTTTATTTTGTTATCACTTAGCTTAATCTTTGAACTCAGGAACTTTGCCTTTGCTAATCGACATACTATTTTAAATAACTTAGAATAATTTTTGACATACAATTTAAAATCTTCACTGGTGTTATAGTTGCGTTCATCATATAGCTCATAAAGTCGCTTTCTACTTTTGTGGATACCAATTGTAGCCCATTCACTAAAAGTAACAGTACCACTAACCGAGATCCTTTTTGGAATAAAAGTTTTATTAAATTCTGTACAATATTTATGAAAGAAATCATTATAAAATTCATTTGGGTTATCATTATACTTTAAAAAACATCATCATCATAATCATCTCAGCCAAAAGACGTCCACTGCTGGACAAAGGCCTCCCCCAAGGATCTCCACAACGACCGGTTTTGTGCTGCTTGCATCCAGCGGCTTCCCGCGACCTTCACCAGATCGTCGGTCCACCTTGTTGGAGGCCTGCCCACACTGCGCTTTCCGGTACGCGGTCGCCACTCCAGGACTATCCCGCCCCAGCGGCCATCAGTCCTGCGAGCAATGTGACCTGCCCACTGCCACTTGAGCTTAGCAACTCTTCGGGCTATGTCGGTTACCTTTGTTCTTCTGCGGATCTCCTCATTTCTGATTCGATCACGCAGAGAAACCCCGAGCATAGCCCTCTCCATTGCTCTTTGAATGACCTTGAGCCTTTTTATGAGGCCCATAGTGAGCGACCACGTCTCAGTCCCGTATGTCATCACTGGCAACACACACTGGTCAAAGACTTTCGTCTTGAGACACTGCGGTATATCGGACGAGAAGATATTTCGTAGCTTACCGAACGCTGCCCAGCCTAATTGGATTCGACGATTGACCTCTTTGCTGAAGTTGGACCTACCTAGCTGGACCGTTTGTCCCAGGTAAACATAATTGTCCACAACTTCAAGGGCAGAGTCCCCAACCTTCAGAGGAGTGGGTACGACACGTGAGTTCGACATAACTTTCGTCTTCTCCATGTTCATTTTAAGACCCACTTGTTGAGAGACTCTGTTGAGGTCACCGAGCATTGCGCCGAGGTCTTCCAGGGTCTCAGCCATGACCACTATATCGTCAGCAAACCGAAGGTGAGTGATGTATACGCCGTTGACGTTGATGCCGAGTCCTTTCCAGTCCAGAAGCTTAAAAACATCTTCCAGTGCAGCAGTGAACAGTTTCGGAGAAATCACATCTCCCTGTCTCACTCCTCGCTGCAACTGTATAGGTTTCGAGCTCTGGTCCTGAAGACGGACTGACATAGTGGCGCTTTCATACAAACACCTCAACACTTCGATGTACCGATAGTCAATTTGGCACCGCTGGAGAGACTGTAGCACGGCCCATGTCTCAATCGAATCGAAGGCTTTTTCATAGTCCACAAACGCTAAGCAAAGAGGCTGGTTATACTCTTCGGTCTTCTGTATAACCTGCCGCAGCGTATGTATGTGGTCTATGGTGCTGAAGCCTTTTCGGAAACCGGCTTGTTCGATAGGCTGGAAGTCATCAAACCTGCGTGCGAGACGATTCGTTATGACTCTCGAAAACAGCTTGTAGACGTGGCTTAGAAGTGAGATGGGCCTGTAGTTCTTCAGCAGGGTTTTATCGCCCTTTTTGAAAAACAGTACCACCATACCTTCGTGCCACGTCTCTGGCGTTCTGCCCCCTAGTACGACGGAATTAAATAGCTTCTGAAGAGCTACGAGTACCGGTCTTCCGCCTGCTTTCAGAAGCTCGGCCGTAATTCCGTCAACACCTGGTGCCCTGCCGTTTTTGAGCTGTTTGAGAGCCATACTAATCTCGTATAGGCTGATGTCCGGGATGTCTTCGGTATAGTGCCGGGTTAAGTTAGCTCTAGGGTCTCTAGCTAAGCGTACAGATGGCCGTGTGGATGTGTAAAGCTGTCCATAGAACTTCTCGACCTCTCCCATAACATCGGACCTGGTCGTGACAGTTCTGCCGTCATCGGTTTTCAGCGTCGTCAGTTGGCACTGCCCAATACCCAGATCTCTTGCGAACACTTTTGAGCCTTTGTTCCGCTCAATGGCCTCTTTAATACGGTTAGTATTAAATTGGCGCGTGTCGCGAGTCATAGACTTCGAGATCTGCCTATTTAGCCGCCGAAACTGAGACGCATCACCTGAGGAAAGCAGAACCATTGCGCGCCGCTCTTCCATTAGTTTGAGAGTATGGTCTGAGAACTTTTTGGTTCCTTTTGCACGGTGGGTTTTAAAGAACTTGGACCCAACCGTTTGGACAGTTTCCACAAACCTGTTGTTGTATTCGTCCACATTTTCGCAATCATTTAGGCGCTCGAAGCGATTCTGCAATTCGAGCTGAAAGCTTTCGGGGTTTTGGATTTGGATGGGTGCAGGACGGAGCGTAGACCTTACCAATCGACGTCTTTCCAGCTTAACGTTGATATTCAATGTGCCTCTTACCAACCGGTGATCGCTGCCAGTTTTAAACGCATTGATCACAGTGACATCATTGAATATATGCTTCCTCGTCGACATGATAAAGTCAATCTCGTTTTTGGTTGCACCATCGAGACTCATCCAGGTCCACTTGCGGTGTTCAGCTTTCCTGAAAAAGGAGTTCATCATAAAGAGGCCCTCCCTCTCAAGAAAGTCCGCCAGCAGTTGGCCCCGGGAGTTCCGATTACCAACCCCAAATCGTCCCACTCTCATCTCATCGCCGCTTCGTTTGCCCAGTTTTGCGTTAAAGTCTCCCATGACAACGGTGTAATGAGTTTTGGAGGCTTGTATGGCTCTAGAGATGTCCTCATACGTAGCTTCCACCTCATCGTCAGGGTGTGTCGTAGTAGGAGCATAAACCTGTATGACCTTCAACGAATACCGTTTGGTTATTCTGAGTATAAGGTACGCTACCCTAGGCGACATACTCCCGGTCTCGACAACGTTGTTCACGAGGGACTTGTGGACGATGAACCCGACACCACCTTGGGACAGTTGTTCGCCCTCCCGGAAATAGAGCAAGTTTACCGGACTTGAGGATTATCGAGTCCTCCCCCTCTCTTCGGACTTCAGATAATCCAGTTGGACATAGTTATGTCCCACCGTATCTTGCTCAATTCTTCCTCCAGTTCGTGAATCTTCTCGTCAGTCCGTAATGTGCGCGTGTTAAATGTTGCCAGGGCCAGAGTTCGTTGTTAGCGGTAGCCAGGTCTCTGCCGGAGATTCTTAGCACCCCCTGCCCCGTCGCTGCCTTGGCCGC
This sequence comes from Eudonia lacustrata, assembly GCA_947562085.1. NCBI lineage: Eukaryota > Metazoa > Arthropoda > Insecta > Lepidoptera > Crambidae > Eudonia > Eudonia lacustrata. The sequence continues at coordinate 21,913,596 of OX387314.1, forward strand.
TACCGTAGCTAGGGCGAGCGGGGCCGCCGGGGACTAGGGGCCGGTTTTTGCTGTTGTGCATGTCATGGGGGGGTATTTGCCATAATCGCCACGCTTGGCAGGCGGGTTGGCGATCGCAGTAGGTTGAAGGTAACCTCAGAGAGATGCTGCTGCCCATCCTCTGGAATGGTCCCTTAGTCGCCTTTTACGACACCCACGGGTTGAGATCGGGTGGTGCAATTCTTTATCTCCGGCACCACACGGGGAAAAAAACATATATTATCATAAAGATTGTTTTTAAACCGTTCTAGACGACCTGCAGTTTTTGGTTCAACAGTGATATTCTGTTTCTTCACTTGCTTACACTGATGTGGAAGGCTGACCATTTGGCCACAATGATCAGAGTCCAGTTTATTAATAATGAGTTTAGACAGTGGTACTAGATCGGTATATATGTTATCAATACAAGTGGCCGAAGTGGCAGTTATTCTAGTTGGCTCCAAAAATAAATTATTTAAATTATGCGATTGAAATAAATTTTTAATTTTGATAGAACCTGTAGACTTTTCTAACAAATTAATATTAAAATCACCGCAAATAACTATCTTTTTACCTACATTGCGGGTTTTATATAATACTTCATCCATTACTTTTTCAAAATAATCATACAATGCTGACGGAGGCCTGTATACACTTAATACAACAAGTCGCTCCAGCTCCACACAAGCTATTTCTATTGTTCGCTCAACCGAGAGGCTCACTATGTCTTTTCGTTCCTTTAATTTTAATTTTTTATTAACTATAATTAAGGAGCCACCATGAATTGAATTTACTCGACTGAACGAACTACCTACCAAATGATTATTAAAATTGAACATGAACTGATGATCTTTAAGCCAGTGTTCAGTAATACATAAAATATCAACTTTATTATCGTTCATGAACAATTCAATCTCCAGATCTTTGCCCGTCATCCCTTGAATGTTCTGGTGAACTATATTAATCGAGTGAACATTTTTAATAATTGTAGGTTGGGATGGGCTGTTCTTAGAATTAATTTTACATTTATTTAAAATATTACCAAACATTTTGCAAGAGAATTCCTCTTTTGTCTTATGATTTAATTTAAATTATTGATTGGAATGTCAGTAGAAACACTACTGACATTTATGTCTATTAAACATTGCTCAATAGGAGCAACTTGTTTAGCCAAGTTTTTGGCTGAGATGTGTATAAAATATGATAGCGATGAAGCTATTTGTCGCTTGAAATAAATTGGCAGATAATAACTATCTTTTGTCAAATAAAAATTACTAACATAATTGTTAGTGTCAATTATATGCAAATTTTCATTGTTGCAAAATGTATGTAATGTCAAATTAAGCTTATATCTAGTAGTATTTTCCTCCTGTGGCAAGCTATTACAATAGGGTAAAGTAAACAGTATAATTTTCCCTACATTTAAATTATTTAACTTATTTAAACTCTTAATCAAACTTGATTTGTTCAATTTACCCCTATTTCCAACAAAAATTAATACAGTACTATTAGGTTTATATTTATAATCAATTGCTTTTGTTAAAATATCTTGATAAGAAGCACCAGGCATACAGTAATTGGTAATTGAATGTCCTAAGTCAAATAACAAGCGGCCCATGTTTTTACCAAATTCATCGCTAAATATAACAGTGTCACTCTTATTATCTAAATTTAAATCCTCTTGATTGATATTTTTTACTAAGTGTGGTGTATTTATAATTTTACACTGGCTAGGGGAACCTTTAGGTAAATCAGTATTAATTAATTTTAATGGAGAGGAAGAATCACATGTCACCGATAAACGACCTGGTAATTGCTTACATTTACAAGTGTGGTTACAAGTAAATGAATTAAATCTATCATTGTTTTATCACGTTTCTACCAGCTCATTCATAGCCAACATGTGTTCTTTTATTTGTCCTTGTGAAAGTTCATATTTTTTGGTAATGGAAAGAAGAGAGTCCTGTAATTGTTCTATACTATTTTGTAAAAGTTGTGTGTCTTTTTTATATTGCAAATTTTTGTTATGCAGCTGTGATGAATAAGTATATAATTTGTCTATTAGGTATAATCTTTCTCTATTCAATTTTACATTTTTGATGAAAAATTTATGTTTTTTAACTAACTTATCTACAAGGTAGTATACCATAATTATTGATTTTGATAAATCATTAATTTCCCACCCCAGAAACTAATGAGCGTAATGGATGTGGTGGTGGGACCAATTGTGGCAATTTTACTTTACCACCAGCACAACATAATCCAGTAGATTCACCGCTGATTTTAACGCTTTACAGTATTGACAAATGGTTGTCATTTGATTTCCCCAATTGTTACGGCACAATAATTTATTTCCGGGTCGTAGTGGAATGCTACTCGTTCCAGGTTTTAGGAACACTGCGTCTGCGGAATCGCTCTATTTCATTGTGTCGTGCTTGCTGTTGTTGTGTTTGGTGTGCCCGAACTCGTTCCAAGCCTATCTACTTCATTATTATTCACTGTGGAACGCAATTCTGCCATACAAACGAATGTTATCTTTATCTGTCTCTCGCTGGTCGTCAGTGCGGTTTGCACGTGAGTTAGCTCGTCGCACATTTGATTGACTTCGACAACCTAAGTCAGGTCCTCTTTTCCTTGGCATTTTAAAACAATAACAGTAAATAAAGTTTTCGCGCACTGACAAACTGATGATAGATTTTAATAATTATCTTGAATTTTATTTATTTATTTTCTTTTTACGACAACCAACTGACACTTTTACACATTTTTTATTTCTGAAACAGAACTGTTTTGTATTCCAAACAGACCAAAGAGATCGGACTTTGACAACCAACCAAGTGACAAAACACATCAAATGTTTCACAGTTATGAACATTTTGTTGTACGTACCGCTTTGACAGTAAACAAATAATTTTGTATTGGAAAATTAAATTGTCGTTTTTAGTATTTTCCGTTCCCTATTATGTATGTATCTCACGGCTTAAACCTTCCCTAAACTTCCACAAGTATTTTAAAATCAAAATTAGCCAAATCGGTCTAGCCATTCTCGAGTTTTAGCGAGACAAACGGACAGCAATTGATTTTTATATATAGACTAGAGGCCCCGCTCGTGACTTCGTCCGCTTGGAAACACCCACATCTCATGATATCACTATTGCAGCGCCACCTACCGGGTCCAATTGTAAATCTAAACCATTCTCGAATCCACTTGAATACACAGAGGTCCAGCCGTTTAGAAGGGGTTCAGTGACATACACACGCACTGATGATTTATAGATAAAGATGTAAATGATCTGTAGTACAGTACGTCACGTATGTACAAACGAGTAAACGTAAGATTTTTTCTACAATGAACACTGGAAGTCGACTTTAAGAAGCATTCGTGGGAGGTAACCGTTCCACTATGGAATCAATAAGCGTGTTTGAAGTAGATAGATAGATAGATAGATAAACACTTTATTGCTTATACAATTATACACAAAACAAATAACAGGAAATTTTAAAATAATAGCAGGCAAAGGCGGTCTTATCGCTTAAAGCGATCTCTTCCAGACAACCTTTGTGGCATAGGACAGCTTAGGAAACAATGAGAGGTAGTGCACCGGCAACTAGCAAAAATACAAAAAAAAGATTTTTTTTAATGAAATAGGTAATATAAGATATATACATAATACCTACTAATATATATTGTTGTATTGAAGTAGGATTGTATTACACATTTATTTATTCACTGGCAAATAACGGCGCTGCGTCTCTTCCGGACTTACTTCTGGATCTCTATTTTGTTACATAAAACAATACCTAGTAATATTTTTTATTGGTTTTAGTTAACATAGTCTGTTTTATTCGATATGGTATGATTCGGAAGCTCGGAGCTCGATGCTCGAGCGCAGTGGTTAACGCGCCTGGTCTGGTAACTTTCGCAAAGGCCGGTCATCGGATGGGTGACAAAAAATATATCATCTCGAGCTCCTCCGTGCTTCGGGAGGCACGTAAAGTCGTTGGTCCCGGCTGCATTAGCAGTCGTTAACAACCACCAATCCGCACTGGACCCGCGTGGTGGTTTATGGTCTGTGCTCCCTATCCATCCGTAGGGAAGGCTTGTGCCCCAGCAGTGGGGACATAATATTAGCTGGTGATGAGTATATTTGCCATTAATATAATATCGTAATGACACCAGGTGTTCGATACAGTTTTCGTGGCCAAAAAATAACATTATATTAATTACTAGCGGCCCGTCCAGGCTTCGCACGGGTGAAGATTTCTTTTTTAATAAACCTATGTTACTCAGCGCTAATGTAGCATTGTAATGGTGAAAGAATTTTTTAAATCGGTCCAGTAGTTTTTGAGTTTATTCGTTGCAAACATACAAAAATACAAAGCTTTCCTCTTTATAATATACTAGCGACCCGCCCCGGCTTCGCACGGGTGCATTGCTGATACTAAAAACCTTCCTCTTGAATCACTCTATCTATTTAAAAAAACCGCATCAAAATCCGTTGCGTAGTTTTAAATATCTAAGCATACATTCATACATAGGGACAGGCAGACAGAGGGAAGCGACTTTGTTTTATACTATGTAGTGAAGTATAGATAGTATGACTTAATATATTTGCCATTCATATAATATCGTAGTGTTACCAGTGTTCGATACAGTTTCCATAAAATAATATTAAAGTATTTTTATTATTTTGAATGTTTTATTCACAATGCTATTTATAGTTACAAGATTAAATTTTACTTTAATTTAAGTAACTATTTTTTTTTTTGTAAAATTTTATTACCATTCGACCATGATGACCTCCGTGGTCGAGTGGTTAGCGCGCCGGGTCTGGCGTCGCGACATCTCTGAGGTCCCGGGTTCAATTTCCGGTCGGGTCATTATAGAGAAAACTGTTTTTCTCAATTGATTTCGGGTCTAGGTTTTTTCTATGTTCATTATAACCGTTATCTAGTTTAACCATATTAACGAGTTTCAATAAAAGCTTATCTTGGCCTAGATAATTGGTGTGAGCATAAACAAAAAAAAATTTGATATTGAAATTTTACGGAACGACAAATAGGAAACAGGTGGTCTGTAGACTATCATCAATCAGCTGATCCCTATTTTCAATGATTAAGGAAAAATGTCGATTAGTGCCTGTTGAACATTGCCACCACCCTATGTTCAAAATGTATATCCCTTTTTGGCAACAGACTCAACAATTTTATAAATTGCAACATTAGTTTTTACTGCGAAAATAATTCTCAAAGGATGTGAAAATAAGCAGAAAGGAAAAAAGGAACAAAAAAGAATAAGTTAGTAAGCGGTTTAAGTCGAGTTTTCCAATTTGAAAAAAAAACTCAAATTATACACAGTACCTCTTTAAGATACTTTGGCATTTTTTGTTTGTTATTCTAAATCTGTCTGATAACATGCCTAGCATCACGTAAACGAAGTCGCGGGCTCAGTTAGCTTTTGGTTTCGCCAATAGTCTACAGCTGAGAGCGGTTGGCCGTTCTGGAAAATACCGGTTTATGCTGATTTATTGGCAGACCTTTGCAGGCTTTGCCCAGCTCCTATCATGCCCCGCGGTATGCTTAAAATGATCAAAAAACATTTTATGATTTACGGCTGTACAGACTTATGTATTTACACGTGAACATAGGTATATTCGCGAACATGTACACATTCTCTTTTAGTAGTATGTGGCTCTTATGTCTCTGTGCTGAAAGTCCACAATTAAAAGTGTATCTACGTTCACACTTGTGATTGTTCAATGTACTAAACGGAATTGAGATAAAGTATTGAGGGTTTTTTTGTCATACATGTTTATCGCTTCACATATGAGTAAGGTAGCGCTGCGTCTAAGACAGCTTTCGATTACTTATTTCATATATTTTACGGCTAAACATCTGGCTTTCATCTCATCTAATGTTAAGTGATGATAAGGCCAAAGGAGGAAGCGAATCACACCCGGAATCCGAAACTACTGAGGCGCTGGCTATCTTATCTCTAGATGTCGCAACACAACAATACTAACAACATTGATGTTATGGCGACTAATTTAGATAAGACGGTGGTAGCTAGTCAAGCGGACAAACAAGCCTTACCATCTATCATACCGAGTACACAAACATGTACCCACCGCTGGAAATCAAATCTGGGACCTCTATGACAGACCGGTGGTATATGACGGGTATTTACTGGATAGGTTACCAAATTCAAATACCTATCGTATTACCAGCGTCTATGGACTGCTGTGGCCTTCTATCTGATTGACTTTATGCTCGATAATCTAAATAAAATAAAACAAATTATCTAAAACTGTATATATTTATTTTAAAAAATACCTAGTGTTTCTCCAATCAACGATAAAGCTAACGAATATTATTGGAGCAACGACACACCTACTTAACTGTTAAGTAGGTGTGTCCAATCATTTATTAACTCTTAATTAGTTCGTAATTCATTAAATTAGCAGTTCGTTAAATATAAAATGTCTGGCGTTATAAATAAAAATGCAATGTCAATAAATCATTACAGATTTGTGATTTTGATTATTATGATTAACTTATGTTGTAATGAAATTAATTATAAAACTCATTTAATGTGATATTGCGAAAAATCAAGTTTGCGAAATTAAAAATGCAATTAATTTTAATAATGTCAACCAATGTCGAGAGCAGATGTTAATTGCTGAAAGTAATTGGCTATCATTTGTTTGGGATATGAGTTTAATATTTACCTGTGTTACATTATTAGTGTATTCGCCACAGTAATCCAATGTTGAACATCAGTTTTCGTCGCTAAAAAAAACATAAAAGGAGGTCACTACATCCAAACAATCCATACAAGGAGGTCCATACATCTTTGGCCATGTTTGTATCTTGAGGTGTACATAGATACCAAAATGTAGAGAAAAATTCGAGGATTCCGAAAAACGTATCATTTTGCTTTTATATTCAGATAAAATAAAACTAGATAATAAATTAATAAAGTTGTTAATTACTTGTAACACATTTTTATCATGTGGTAACATTGGATGTTCAATTGCGTTTAGTGTCAGACTTCTCCAAAACCTATAGTGTTAATTTTTTTTTTATTTGCTGTTAACTATTGCTAATGCGTCTACTTGTCGTCCATTGTTATCAATACATAATTTAATGGGAGTAAAACAATAAAAAATAGAAAATAATTATATTAAAATCAGCAAACACTTTTCTCTCTGCAAGTAACAAAACGCTACAAAATGTCAAAATACAACAAATGTCATAAATGTCATTCCGTTCGTTTCGGCGTTTCGGGGTACTTCGCTGTTTTCGTTTGCGGTTGCGTATATTTATTTAATAACTTGGTTATTCCCTGTGGTATCCCGTTTTTCTTCGTGATTTGGTTCCTGTTAATAATTGTATCACAACAGATTATTTAACATAGACAGGGTCTAAAATGACGTACCTATTTTTTCAAACCAAAATTATTATTTTTGTCTTTTTCAAATAACTAACAAGCAAAGTATATATTATTTAGCGTTTCGTAGAGTATTTTTTCCATAATGTCTACCTCGGTACATTAACTGGCCAGATTAGTATAACGATTTAGTAGAGATTTAACGAAGGTCCCAAATCAAGACATTTTAGTGAGTGGACCTTTTGACACTGGACGTTTTAGGACATGACGTTGTGAAACACTAGACTTTTTAGTAAGTGGACCTTTTGATACTGGACGTTTTGGGACACTGGGCATTGTGAGACTGGACGTAGTTGGACACTGGACTCTTTAGCATATTGGATTTTGTAGGAGACTAGACATTGTCAGCCGGAGCGATTTTAGTGACCTCCTTTCAATGAAGGTTTATTGAATGACAGCAAGAAAGCAGGTTTTCAAACATGGTTTCCTTAGATGAATGATTGGTCTCGCTGCGCTGCGAGAACAATCATTAATCTAAGCATGGTTTCATTAGGTGGTCTGTTTTCAATTGTTGCTAAGCCAAACATCAGTTGCGGTCCCCTAGTTTTAATGATTAGAGGAAACAAATGTCGATAACTGGATCCTGTCAAACGCTGGGGCCACTACCTAATAAAAAATTGAGGAACATTTTTTGAGTAACACGAATATGTAATAATATGAATTTTTCCCTGATTACTATAATAAATAAAAATAATAAAAACGTTTATTTTCTCTTCACAATAAGAAGATACAAAGGCTTAAAATATACTATTAAGATACATAGCATCCTATCATTTGTGAGAGACTGGTGCCTGAAATAGGTTTCTTAAAGCGACGCATTGGAAATTTACGTGGCGGGGATCTTGATTTTTCCCAATAATTACAAAACATATGAAAGTGATATTTGATGACATGATTTTTCATTTAAATGACTTCATTTTGCTAGTTGCAGAAACACGATTTGTCAACTTTTATAACAGAGAAAAAAATATCAAAGTAACCTCTTTTATTAAACATAGATTTGCATTTTACAGGCTAACCAGACCGATTTAAGCATCTAAATTTTCTTAGTAGATTAATCTTAACACAAACTTCAATATTGTAGTTCATTTTTTTTAAATAATTTGTAGTTTTATTTTGAAGGAAAAAAAACCGTTTTTCTTATGGTACGGGGCGCAAACGCTCCGTATGAGATTTATTGTTTAGCGGTGCGTTGCCTTAAGAAACCTGCAAATACAGGTCACCAGGACCCCCTCGCGGACATAGACAGTATATAACTATAATATATAGCAACATGAGTAAGATTTATAAGGCGAAAAAGAACCAAGATATAGATAATTTAGGATCCAGTAGCCCTGACCACAACAAAGGCAGAAAATAAGTCAAACCCTAAATTGACTATTGATAAAAAAAATTGTAAAAACTAAGTAAAAACTAAATATAACTATCCTACTAATATTATAAACGCGAAAGTTTGTAAGTATGAATGTTTGTTACTCTTTCACGTAAAAACTACTGAATGGATTTGGATGAAATTCGGCATACAGATAGTTTATAACCGGGAATAACACATAGAATACTTTTTATCCAGATATTCCCACGGGAACGGGAACCACGCGGGTGAAACCGCGAGCGGCCGCTAGTCAATCTATAATATGTAATACTATCTATTGTTACTCTTGCCACGTTATTAATAAACGAAAGATATAGTTAAACCGGGTTTAAAACTGATAATGTTCTCTCTATTTGTTTCGGAACCAAATCGAGACGGATTGGTTTTGAACCAGTTAACATTTTGTTTAAGAAATTTCTACATTCAGAACCCATCTACATTAACCTCATACCTATTTGTGTCGCCAACTAGCGGTGTCATGCATTGCTATATCCAGATTTGAACGGAATGGCATTTAGTAAAATTACTCAGCGATTAGGTTTAAATATGGGCCTAGCACAAACTACTATTGAAATCGTAAAGTCATGCTAGCTAATGTCATATAAATTCTTTAAAAATATTTTAGATTTCATATCTGTCAATTGTTAGTTAAATTAAGACTCCTATTGCATGGCTACGAGCGAGGTAGGTATACCCATGGTGTTGCAGGCGTTTTAGGCTGCGGTGACCCAAAGCTGGTTAGCCAACTTAGTTGATTAAAAAAACAGCTCAGCTCAGCTCTTGCAAAGCCCACAGGCATATACCGACTTCTTTCATCTCGGGGATAAAATCGGGAATAGATGGTTTTCTATTCTATTATTTTCTTTTCGTTTCTATTATATTCTATCTATTAACTTCGATTCCAATATAATCTATTCTTCTATCTATTCTTATAAGGACAACTAGTATAGTAACTTAGATAAATAGGCTACCTAACGCGTTCGAAGTTTAAAACCAGTCGTAACCATTATAACCCGCATATATGGTATCCTTATGGTATCCATAAAATATTAAGTATTAATCATAAACTAGTCTACCTAATGCATAAGAAGTTTAAAACCCGTTCAATAATACCAGCATCTAAGAACCATTTGTCCATATAGTAACATAATAAGTATTGATCTTAAGCTAGGCTACCTAACGCGTACGAACTTTAAAACCCGTTCGGGGTCGAAAAGCGGTCAACGAGACAGCTGTTATGTTGAAGTGCCACTCCGAGACGCTCGCGCGAGCCGAAGAGCCCTCTATAAATGGAATACCCACGGCTCCAATATTAAAATCGAAAACCTAACTTTAGAACCAGTTAACTTAGAAATCTACATTCGAAATTGACCAATTTAAATTGGGTTCCGTTAAATATAACATTAAAATAATATTGTTTAGTTTAAAGTCATTATTTGTAAGAGCAGCGTACTGGTAGCTAGCGTGTTCAAGTTACGATCGTTAAAGCCAAGCGTTTTTGTAATGCAAGATTCTAAGATGGGTGACTGATTTTCATTCTGGGTTCGATCGAGCTCCATGCTGGGATCAAGTCTTCCCACATGGACAGACAGCGCATGGGTAGATTAGACCACAAGCCACCACCACGCCGACCCAACGCGTGTTGGTGGGTTTTAACGACAGTCATTTATTACGATATTCACTGGAACCAATTTCTGAACGTGCCCGTTTTAAACCATTCGCAAATACGAAAATTAAATGAAAAAAAAAAATGAAATGAAAATGAAAAATGTTTATTTCAACAAAAATAGGATAATAAGGATTATACAGTGTACCTTATAGCCTACATCCTACTTTGTTGTAAAGATATATGAACGGTTTACCTGTGACATCAACACTAAAAGATTTTGTTTCGTGGATGCCAGTACGATTAACCAGAAAATAGCCTCATCTTATCTTAGTTACATAAAATTAAGTTAATTATATTATCATCATCATCATCATCATCTGCCTACACACGTCCACTGCTGGACATAGGCCTCTCCAAGTGCACGCAATTATATTATACTATATTGTTTATATTCCGACTGTTGGTGAAAAATTTATAGGTACATAAATAAAATATATATAATAGATGTGAATTGGCATAACGCAGATTTGTCAAAATGTATGTGATGAATATGTACATATATATGATATATTTGTAAAATAGAAATGATAGATATCAAATGAAATATAGTTTATGAAATTTATATAGAATATTTAATTTAGTAATTTGGAATTACGACACCATTACAAATATTTATTCTGTGGAATCTTAAGTAAGGGTTGAGAGCCATTTTGCTACGACTATTTTGGCGTCATATAATGTAGCAGATTTCAGATTACAAAAAGAAACAGCTTTGTTGTAAATCATACGATTTATAAAAGGAGGAAAACGTTGGGCGAAAGAGGTATTAATTGGGAGAACTGGAATTTTAAATACTCTCTTTAATAGTAATTGGTTGTAGTTTTCTAATTGAACAGTTATTTTATGGGTAATAAATATAGTTGATCTTAGGACAAATAACTGTCGAACGGTTATGACTGAACTGTCCTTATACAAATCTACTGTTGGATACCTGTATGGTTTATACAACATTGTTTTTAATACTGATCTTTGGGCTCTTTCAATTATAATCATTACACTTTTTGAGCAACCATCCCAGCTCATTATGCAGTAAGAAATGAGAGATTTACATAAAGCCCGGTAGACAGATCTGAGTAGTTCGAAGTTGGCTACGTTACGGAGTCTCCTCATTATATGCGTGGTTTTGCAAACCTTCTCTGACAAATTACTTATTGAAAGGGATACTAAAGAGTTGGAAGGTGCCGAGGCTAATGTTTTATGAAAACAGATGAATTTAGATTTGTTCGGGTTTATTGTTAAAAGATTTCATTGTAACCATTTAGTTTTTATTGACATTCCTTCTTCGGCGCATTTTAGAGTTACTTCTCAAGAGGCACCATGGAATAAAATTGACGTATCGTCAGCATAACATATTATGTCAGCATTTGAGGCTAAGGTCGTGGATGCCATTCATATAAATAATAAAAACCGTAGGGCCGAGAATACTTCTTTGAGGCACGCCATAATCAGCAGAATTAAGAATACTGGCAAAGCCGCCAACGCTAACTCATTGTTTACGCCCCTGCAGATGGCTCTCGAACCATGCAAGGGAGATGCCACGGATACCCAAGTATTCAAGTTTCTTTAGAAGTATCAGGGTGGAAACAGTATCAAACGCCTTGGCAAGATCTAAAAATACTCCAATGCATTTATTGTTACAGTCAAGATGTTCAGCCGTTGTATTAACCACAAGAGAAACTGCCCCATGAGTCGACTTATTTTGACGGAAACCGAATTGATTATCTGATAAGAAGCTGAAAGATTCAATGTATTTAATAAGGCGCTTATTGACAAGTTGAAAGGAACATGTAATAGATTTAAAAATAATGATCAAAAGTAAAGATAAAACAATCAATTAGACTGAAAAAAAAAGGACTGAATAAATCGGAAATAAAAAAGGGAAAAAGGGTAGCGAAAATAAACCCTTTACATGACCCGCGATAACAAAGACACTAATGGGACAGTGATCAATTAAAATGTTGACGTTAGAACATGTCTGTTTGTAAGTGTATTGATTAATTTTGTTTATGTTAAATAAAATAGATAGAAATAAAAACAGAGTAATCTTCGTGAGTTTTCGTATTGAACTTAAGTAAATAAAATAGTATAACAATGTCTTGTTTTTTGTAAGAGGTAAATATACTTGATGTGTTATCTTGTTTATGTAAAATAAAAACAGAAATAGAGGAAGCCTTTAGTCTTAAACGGAACTGAATAAATAAATAAAATACTACAACAATGTTTTCTATTAGTTAGTAATTTCTTTGATGAAAGTGTGTGTTTTTATATTCTCTTTGTCAGTCGCTTACGACGTAAACAGCCGTCTGCTTTCACTGCGGCTTACGAGTGCCAAAATATTATTTCGCTTTCCTCTGAACAAGATTGTTATCTAAGCTCATAAAAATTCAAATAATAATAATGGAATTCTGATGATAAGCATAACGATAATGTTATTCGTCTTAGCGTATTGGCAAGCGAATGAACGATCGCTTATATTTTTATTTCGAATCGTAATGGTAGAGTCTTTTTCGAAAAAAGATATCGACTTCAACTAATGTTATGTGGAATGGAGTCCAGAAGCGAAGACAACTGGTGTAGCGTGAAAACGTAGCAGCATCAGTCACCTCCACCCTGCCGACCCACAAAGATCCTCTTCATGCCTAGTTTGAAGCCTCTGTGGTCTAGTGGTAAAAAACACCGGTGTCAGACCCAAGGTCCCGGTTTAGATCCCCAGCGGGGGTACATGATTGTGTACTTAGTTTGGTTTGTGGTAGGGCTGTTTGGTTTGCCTGGCTAGCTACCACCATCTTATCTAAATATGTCGCCATAACATGAATGTTTGAAGTATTGTTGTAGTATTCCGGCAGCGAGAGATAACATAGCCAGTACCTCAGTAGCAGATTCCGGGCGAAATGCGCTTCCGCCTTTGGTCTTTCATCACGTGACATAAATGCCAAGTGCTAATCCGTAAGAAAAATAAAAAGTTTGAATTTATTTTAAACTTCGCGTTCCATAGTTAAACGAATTCAAACGGGGATTAACATATAATTAGTAAAAAGTAAAATATAAGTATTAGTAAAATAATGTGACGGTGGATGAAGACTCTGTTGCGCAAACGGAGGCTCAACATCGCGACAGCAGTCAGCCCGTGACCACGGCCGGCCGTTGTAACTCGGTCGAAACGTCGGTATAAAGAAGGTATGTTTATGTTTAATGGAAGTATTTCATGTTTTTTTACTGTATTTTATTTTATTTTATTCAATACTATTTCAATTTATTTTATTTTCAATAGCGGTATTAAAAATTTTTGTTGCGTATGTTTATTGTCAATTAAGTTTTCGTCCTAATGTGATTCTAATGTTTTAATTTATAAATGTTGAAAATTTGAATTTTAGATTAAGTGTTTAATGTGCAATATTTGCATCTAGTTTTCTTTTTTTTATGCTTGTCCCCATGTTTTTCTGATATAATATACGTTGGTGTTCTAAATAAATAAATAAGTAAATTAGTTTGCGTTAGTCCCCGTTTAAATTTGTTTAAGTTTTTTTTTTTGAGAGAGATTGCAGATTGCCTCTAACGGCATTTTCAGCGTCACCGGGGTTTATGGGGGCGGCGAGGTACGAAAAGGATACCTCAAGCCGTGTTGAAACGAATCACCTTCGGAGGATATCTAGAGGAAACGGCATCGCACACTTAAAAGTGCGCGTCCCGTGCCCTACCAGAGTCTCCGAAGGGTTCGGATCGGATCGTTTGTTTAAGTATGAATTTGTTCTATATAGTGTTAGCAAATGTTGCTAAGACAATTAATAAAAAAAAAGAATATAATATCTCCACGGCGCCAACCACCGCAAACTAGTCCTGCCGGACCTTTGGTATAGTATGTCACTCTCGCATCATTATGTTATATCACCGAAACAATGTCTCCCAGACACTATGCCATAAATCGTCCGCCATACACGCAAGGGCCTTTGATTGATTGTCTCGTACGTTGATAGCTTCATGAATAATTTAATTGATCTTGTTAATTATTAAAGGCACTATGTAACATGGTTATAATAATAATGATATAATATTACTATATGTTAGTAGACTATGATAGATTACTTAGTTACTAGTGGTCGCCCAGTGGTCGAAATTCGACCGTAATTTTATTAAGGCTGCACGTATTGTATCCAATGAAAAAGTATAAACGATAGAATGTGAGTTTGGATCGGCATTGACGGATTTCGGCCGCTCCTCTTCCATTTTTGAAATTTTTGAAAGAGTATTTATTTATGCGTGTATGTCAAATACATGGTAGTGTGTATAATGTTTGTTTTATTGATTTTATGTATTATAAAATACATAAAAACTTTATATATTTAAAAAAAATATTAACATTTGGATAACCTTCTCTGTATAAACCATAAGTGTACGAAATTTCATACTCTTCCGTCCGCGCAATTTTCGTAAAAAAGGGGTACAAAATTTTTCAGTGTTCACGTATTAATATATAGATAAAGACCGATGGCTACGTCTATTTGGTATATACGAGTAGGTATATCGCCAAATTTTGCGACATGGTTATTTAATATAGTTGGTAATTTTGACTACAAATTTCCTATAGATTCCTTGTATATCAGACCCATTGTTTTAATTATAATATTAAAATCTTGGTGGATTATTAACCGTTAAGTGTTCATGAGTGTGCATACGTGACATTGAAATGAAAGAAAACAGTGCAACATCACTTTTCAAATTCTCTTAAGAAGTCTGCCTGAGGTAAAGTAAAGCTCCCCATTTTTAATGAGATACTCAAGGGGTTGGGAGGTATATCTTTCTCACTTTTCATTTCTATTATCGTTCATCATCGTCAGGAAGGAAATATTGTTTATTTATATGTATAACTTGTAAGAAAAAATACTTTGACAATTGCTAAATGTGCTAATCGCACGAAGCCATCAAATAAAGAAACAAATAAATCTTTTTCTATGTCGACAGCGTTTTGTTTTCCTTCCAACGAAAGCGTTCGAAAGTGGTATTGACTACAAAATTATTTAATACTAGTTGTCGCCCGCGACTTCATTCGCGAAGACAACACTATCCCACAGGAACCTGTTACCGGTATAAAAAGTATCCTATATCCTAGTTCGGGTCATGGTCTGGCTATGAGCAAAGTTTCATTCAAATCCGTTCAGCCATTTTCACGTGATGCGCGGTCAAATAAACAGACAAACAGATAAACAGACAAAAATTCTAAAAACTGTTGGAACGTGTTCTGTTATCGATTCTAAGTATCCCCTGCCAACTTTTTTTCGAATATCTTTCATGCACAGACTTACGACCCTCTTTAGCTTTATTATATGTATAGATTCTGTTCTCAATATCGTTAAAGTTAATTAGTAATTTAATTAAAAGAAAATTGTTAAGTATAGGTATAAAATAAGTGACAGCGTTCTTAATAGCTGTAATTTTAATAATCTTTTGCAGCCCACGCAAATATGTAGTTCACTTGCCAAGCTAACATTAACCAAACCGAGTACACGAATGTGTACTCTGCGCTGGGAATGACACCGGGAACAAAACAAAACACACAAATCTCAGTAAATATTGTCCTGCATTAATAGTGTACGAGTATACTGTATTTATAGTATTCATAGTCATATACTCAACAGTGGGTGATGACGGGCTGTGAAAGTTAAGGATGTTAACTTACATACACACTTACATATTAGTAGGTAGTGATAAAAATAATTTAATTAAATAAAAATGTTGTTACTAAATACTTAGCCGGATGACGTCATTCTTGCTAATACACTTTTTTTAGGTTGCCCAAGCCGATCCGTCATGGTGACGTCGAAACGATGTTCTATGATACGCGCTGTTCTATTTCTGATTTATTATTACAAAAAAATGAGGAGCTCGATGGCGCAGCGGTTAACGCGCCCGGTCTGCGATTGCTGTGGTTAAGCAACTTTCGCAAAGGCCGGTCATCGGATGGGTGACCAAAAATTTCCCATCTCGAGCTCCTCCGTGCTTCGGGAGGTACGTAAAGCCGTTGGTCCCGGCTGCATTAGCAGTCGTTAACAACCACCAATCTACACTGGGCCCGCGTGGTGGTTTATGGCCCATTCTCCCTGTCCATCCATAGGGAAGGCTAGTGCCCCAGCTGTGGGAAGATAGAATGAGCTGGTGATGACGATGATGATGATGATGATGTTTTCTAAAAATTAGGCTTTACGTAAATGTAAACTAAGGGAAATTACCTAAATTCATTACACGAACACAAGTAGATGCTCTTATTTCACTCGGCAAATATAATTACAGCTCGCCTGATAAGCGGTCACCGGAGGCTATTGCTATTAATATCTAATTATGCTATAGGTATATCGTCATTAAAATTTAATAGGTAATTCGTTTAATTTTGATATCGATAGGTATTTGAGGTTCGTTCAGATAGCTGCTGACAAAATGCCATTATAATAAAAAACTGTTAAACCTTTTTGAATTTATAAGCTTTTTGTAGACTTCTTGGCGGGAAAGCGAGTCATGTCTGCGGTTTTGTTTTATTTTATAAAATTTGTGTCATTTCTAATATTAATGTAAAATCATGGTGGATTATTAACCGTTAAGTGTTCGTGAGCGTGCATGAGTGTTGGCAAATGACACAAGACAGTGCAACATCACTTTTCAAACCCCACATTTTTACGGAGATACTCAAGGGGTTTGGGAGGTATATAATTTTTCACTTTTCATTTCTATTATCATTCATCATCATCAGGAAGGAAATATTGTTTATTTATATGTATAACTTGTAAGAAAACATACTTTGACAATGGCTAAATGTGCTAATCGCACAAAGCCATCAAATAAAGAAACAAACAAATCTTTTTCTATCTCGACAGCGTTTTGTTTTCCTTCCAACGAAAGCGCTCGCAAATGGTGTTGACTACAAAATATTTAATATTCTGTCCTCAATATCGTTAAAGTTAATTAGTAATTTAATTAAAAGAAAATTGTTAAGTAAATAAAATAAGTGACAGCGTTCTTAAGTGCGTTTACGCCGCACACTAGCGCCGCCAATGAAAAAAAAACATATCTAGTAATTAGAGATAGAAAATCATATTATGTGACGTAAAAATGCTAAATTACTTCATTTAAATAGTTTATTGAGCATAATTTGATTTTCTATCTCTAATTACTAGATATGTTTTTTTTCCATTAGTGGCGCTAGTGTGCGGCGTAAACGCTCTTAATAGCTGTATTTTCAATAAACTTTTGCAGCCCACGCAAATATGTAGTTCACTTCCCAAACTAACACTAACCAAACCGAGTACACGAACATGTAGGTACCCCGCGCTGGGAATTGACACCGGGATCTCTGGGTCTGAGACCGCAGGTCTTAACCACTAAACTCAAATTGTAGCCTACATGGAATAGAAATATATTAGGTCTTACCATACCTGCCTACAACTGAATTAGTATAGTTCTTACCTTCAATAACATAATAATATTAGGTTGGGGAAAAAATATTTTCGCATATACTCGTAGTACCTATGCATATAATACTATTTGTATCTGGCTAGTTTTGGTATCATTAAAAGTTTAAATTTTAAAGAAGATAATTCGAATTTCAAATTAGAAAAATGTATGATTTTCATTTGTTTTTCTTACTGTTAAGATGAGTGAATCTAATGAAGAAATTCGATACATTTTAAAATTTTACTACAAAAAACGTAAAAATGCAACGCAAGCCGCGAAAAAAATTTGCGATGTTTATGGACCTGGTGCAGTGTCTGTGAGAGTAGCATAATTTTGGTTAAAGCTTTTTCAATCCGGAAATTTTGATGTCAAAGATGCACGTCGCTCTGGTCGCCCTATAACGGATAAAATGGATGCCATTTTTGAAAAAGTGTAGCAAGATCGGCATATCAGTAGTTACGACGTAGCTGAAGAACTGGGAATTGACTACAAAACAGTTTTGGCGCATTTGAAAAAAACTGGGTACACAAAAAAGCTCGATATTTAGGTACCTCACGAGCTCAAGCTTGAAAAAAACCTGTAATGAACCGTGTACTCATTTGTGATTACGACGTAATGAATCCGAACCATTTTTGAAGAACCTCATAACTGGTGATGAAAAGTGGATCACGTACGACAAGAACGTGCGAAAAAAGTCGTGGTCAAAGGCTGGTCAGGCTTCACAGACTGTGGCGAAACCTGGGTTAACTCGCAACAAGGTAATGCTGTGTGTGTGGTGGGATTGGAAGGGCATATTTCATTATGAGCTATACTAAACAACTACCAGGCAAGACCATCGATTCTGAACTCTACTGCGAACAACTGATGAGATTAAAGCAAGAAGTTGAGAGAAAGCGCCCGGAATTAATCAACAGAAGGGGTGTGGCTTTTCATCATGATAACGCTAGACCTTACACATCTTTAGCCACTCATTAAAAATTAAGAGAGTTTGGCTGGGAGGTGTTAATGCATCCGCCGTATAGTCTTGACCTTGCACCTTCAGATTTTCACCTGTTTCGGTCTCTTCATAATGGCAGTGTCAGGTTAACATCACGAGAGGACTGCCAAAAC
Source organism: Eudonia lacustrata (assembly GCA_947562085.1). Classification (NCBI taxonomy): domain Eukaryota; kingdom Metazoa; phylum Arthropoda; class Insecta; order Lepidoptera; family Crambidae; genus Eudonia; species Eudonia lacustrata. The sequence continues at coordinate 21,932,655 of OX387314.1, forward strand.
CACTTGTCGCGGTATTTTGATCAGAAGCTCTAAAAAAAAGACACCTACATACTTTAGTTAAATTTAAATAAACAATATTAAAAATGTTTTGAATTTTCTTAAAAAATGCGAAGAAACTTTTTCCTCAACCTATTGATGATACATTGATGTTGATGCATTAATCAATCTATATATAAGTATAATTTATCATAATACTCGGAATGAAGGTAATATGATACATTATATGTGCATAATGTACATGTATATATACTAGGTATATATGTATGTACTACCTATATCTTCGCAAGGTGGCTGGCAATTAAGAGCTGGATGGTAATAGCTGCAGATCGTGTTCAGTGGAGTGCAATTGGAGAGGCCTATGTCTAGCCAATGCCGGACCAATATAGACTGATCATGATGATATGAAATATCTTCTAATATATAAAATTCTCGTGTCACAGTTTTCGTTGCCATACTCCTCCGAAACGGCTTGACCGATTTTGATGAAATTTTTTGTGCTTATCCGGTATCTATGAGAATCGGCCAACATCTATTTTTCATCCCCCTAAATGATAGGGGTAGTCCACCCCTAAATTTTTTTAATTATTTATATGGCAAAACAACGTTTGCCGGGTCAGCTAGTACCTATATATATTTTCTTGGATATTAGTAGGTATGTAATATGAATCTAAGGCAAAAATGGTTTTACTTTTCCATTTTTATTTTGACTAAAAAAGTTTGTATTACCTAAAAAAATAAAAAGCTTTTATACACTCACATCAATTATCTAGCCCAAGAGAAGCTTCGTTATAAAACTCGTTAAATGGTTACTAGGCAACAGATAAACATACTTAAAATACTTAAATACATACTTATTATACATAGAAAACACCCAGACCCGAGACAATTTAGAAAAACAATAATTTCTAAATTGACCCGACCGGGGATCGAACCCGGTACCTTAGAGATGGCGACACCATGAAAACCGGTGTACAAACCACTCGACCAAGGAGGTCGTCAATACCTACCTACTTGTTTAAAGTCGAACTAGTTTAGACTATTACAGCTAGCTAGCTAAACTTTTTATATTTACAATTAAATATTGTATTATTATGATCCGCCACATTTTCCACCAACTTTAATAAATACTAGCGTTTTCATCCGAGTATTACCCGTATCCCGTGAGCTCAGATGAAATTTGTATTAGAAAAAAGCGGATGTGGATATTATAACAATAATTTCAATTAACCTTCTTGCCAAATTTGAAAATAGGACGCCTATATTGATCCTACACTTATCCTACATTTATCCAACAATTATTGATTACACGATTATTTAGTATGAATTATTTATAATATAAAGGTTAATTGTTGCTATTACTAAAAACAATAAAAAAATAACATAACAATTACTTTATACAAACACAAAGCAACCCTCAATTTTTATTAAGCACACTTAAAAAGCAGCTGCCTCTGGATGGATTCTAACTCCCGAATTGAAAATGTTGGGAACCAGTGTCTCGTAAATTAATTGGTAGAGAAATCGCGAATACAGAATGACGTGAATATTTGTGGGTCCGGGTTGCTCTTCAGGTATTTTTAAGTGTGGCCATAATTAGAGCATCACTGTTAGCCATACACATGACTTAAAAATAATGAAAAATCATTGGTTTGAAAACTTAAAACTACTTAAGATTTGCATTACACCATTTAATGAAGGAGTCTGCTAAAGTAGTAGTTACATAAATTTTTAAGTTGTACTTAAGTACACATTAAGTATAAAAACCATTTTTACACTGTTTGAAAACACTATAGAACCATAGTGATATAATTTATTTAACCACTTACCTTCAAATAAAATACACTGGCACTTTGGAGTTGGCACTATCACTTGTCACTTGAGCTTGGCGCTACACACGCTACGAAGTTTCGTAGCAAATGGCTATGATGCGAGCGCTACGGCCCGCGGTTAGTCTGCGACTGCCGTAGCGGCTACGCGCACTCGGACTTGAATGGCGGTTAAATTAATTAAATACTCTTTGGTTAATTATAATCGCTAGTTGTAGTTGTGATTGTTGTTAAACATTGGTTGTAAGCAAAAGTCTATTATAGGAATCTTATATTGTCATATTTTAAGATTCAAGATGTTGAATAAACTACACATCTTATTACGAAAGGGACGTTTAGAATGTTTTTCAAGTTGCAAAAAGGATCTTTCCCATTCATTTACTATTGATCTTACCAGTGCGTTATATAAATCGCATATATAAATAATGTTTCTATACATTCTTTAATTTTAATCTTATCATTATCATAATCAGCCCATATGGCATTGGTCACGAGCACGAGCGTCTTGCGACCCGCTAGCAAATTTCTGGTTCAATGCGCGTTATAGACAGCGGTCTTCTTCAAAGGTAATAGAAGACATACAATGAACAGAGAAATCACGTACTGTGTCGCAATACGCTAGGCCGGGACGTAAGTTGGGATTAGGCCTTCCTTTATGGACAAAATATTGACAAAAGCACATAGGGATCTAGAAAATAACTTAGTGTGCATACTGTTCATAGAAACAAAACACAACGTTCTTAGAGACACATTTTCTTTTTGTAATCTAAGCATTTGACCGCAATATCAGCTGATACTAAGTGAAGATGTGGCCTACGGTCGATCATGTTTACCTAGAAATAGCATATTTACCCGATCTAGAATCTATATATAGCAGATCTAGCCTTATACAAAGAGGCCCAAAGTTATAACTGTGTATGGGTTCCGCACCATATGTAGCTCTTCGTATTATTGAAGAATAAAGGCATTGTGTGGATGTCTCTAAGCTGAATAGTATCTTCTTAAACTTTGCGCCTAAAAGTAGTAAAACGCCTAAAGTTTTAATTTCATGTCTGTAATCTAAATGGTAAAAAATATTATCCAAGTTTTCTTGTATTCAACTCGAATATCTCCAAGTATAACTAGAAACATACATCTTAATAGAACCTTAGCCTTTTCAGTGGTACTCACACCTCATTTAGCACACTTCAAGAAAGCTTGTTGGCACTCGTATTTTTGAGTGAACGTTTGATCAGTGAAACACTTCATTTAGTAGGTACAACGAAGAAAATTAATGACGTCTACATATTTGACGAAAACGTATCGCTGTATTTTATTTTGAGAAAATTTAATATGTTTTTTAAATATCTACCTTATACAAAACCTAACTAGAACAGAGCAGTTAACAAACAATTGATTTCATCATGTTTATAAAAAATATACTTAAAACTCAAATAAAATTAAATTTATTTTAATACAAAATTTACCGCCTTGGTTTTTGTTTTAAGCCTCCATCGCGCTGAAATGGCTGAACGGATTTGGTTGACGATTTAATACCTATTTAGCATATTCTGGAATGACATATTAAATACCTTTAATTACGGAAACATGGTGATTACTAAGGAATTTGCACTTTGTGGTACATCAAGTAGACACAGAATTTCCCATTGTGAGCAAGGAAAGCCGCGGGCAGCCGTTAGTGTGTAAAAAATTTAAAAGAGTAGGTCCCGAGAATCAATACCAAAGTTCCTTTTAACACTCCTATAAAATTCGTTGCATCTTTCAAAACGTCCACGAGTTAGACCTCCAGTATATCACGCAAAGCTTGTTACTCCAAGGGAAGCTCTTGATAAATGTGCCCTTTTTTATTCAATTCTGACCCGTACGCCTGTCAAGATAAGGGCATCCGGTTAGTAGCGCTTTTTTCGCTAATCCAGACGTGATAGGTAGCGGGCGCTGCCTTTATCCGGCCACCTTTTGATGCCGGATTTTCAAGTTTTTGTGCTTAAATTTTGTTAGGGGTATCTTGGAAATTTTATCGTTATACGTCGAAAAGGTGCAGGGCTAAGGCGGTCAGTTAGGCAAAGGAAACTTTTAGAGGCCAAATAACTAAATTATTTTATATTTTGCAAATGTAAAAAAGTAATATCAGGGTGGCTTTTAACAAAATCTTACGATGAAACAGAAAAAATTTTGCAACACATGTTCTGATTAAAGTTATTTAATTAATATCAAATAACAATAATTATAAATAATAAATAATAAAACAATCACAAATATTTTATACACATTTTGGTTATAAACTATCGCCCTCACACACCCTCACACACACCATCACACACACACACACACACACACACACACACACGCATGTTTACTAAAAGATTATTTTAGTAAATATTATGAATTATTAATTTCTTTTTGTAATAAACTCAATTATACATTATATTAGTAAGCTAAGGAAGAGCGGGGACTCCTAATACAGGTATCTTGTATACTTAACAGGTTGGTCCCAACCACTTGTAAAATTGAAAACCAATGTAAATTGAATAAAAATATTTTTCATTTTTTTTTTCATTTTGGCAAAGCACTGCTTAACGGCATTGTAGTGCGTTGGAAATGTGTTTTGGAAATTTTCATATCTTACAGGTAAGCACTTAATGTTAGGTGATAATGCCGAAGGAGAAAGCGCACCCGGACATTCCTCAAACACTGAGGAGCTGTTTCTTATTAAAATTTTATCTCCAACTGTCAGAGCACAACATTGATATTAACATAATTGTTGTGGTAGCGACATATCTACGTAAAACCAGGTCGATTTGAAACAAGCCTTACTAACCACACTAAGTATAATTATGCGCAAAGAAATAGCTTTTTTGATGCGGCGAATACGGGACTAACATCAGGTAAGATCAAGGCACTGTGCTTACCCGTAATATATAAAAAAAAGCGAGCCTTAAAGTAGTCGCATATGATGTAACATTTGACATCTCACCTTAGTAATAAGCAATTTTAACATTATATTCTGAAAAAAATGGGTCAGGTATTATTTGAAATGATTTTTCATAACAAATAATAGTTATTTTAATGTAATGCAATACCGCGCGCTCATTCATCAAATCAAATGGCGTGCGCATCCCGATTGGTTGGAACTCTACCACCGCGCGCTCATTCGTCAAATGAAATAGCGCGCGCTCGCGCGCATCCCCGACTTCCTGTTACACACTTCCGTCCCATCTCACGAAATCACTCCCATAAATTGCAAGAAAGCGAGAGAAAAAGCTGTTACACATCAAAAAACAACACTTCTATTTCGTGCTTCGTTATCCTCATTGCTGAGGGTCATGACCTCCTCCACCATGTACGTGGTGACTCCACTTCTGCTTCACATCAGGTGGAGAAGAGTCATATGCCTATCATCATCATCATAATCACCAGCTCATTTGTACATCACTTGTGTCTCCACTGCTGGGGCACGAGCCTTCCCTACACATGGAAACATCATAGGGAGAACGGGCCATGAACCACCACCAAGTGCGGATTGGTGGTTGTTAACGACCGCTAATGCAGCCGGGACCAACGTCTTTACGTGCTTTCAGAAGCAAGGAAAAGGTCGAGATGATAAGTTTTTGGTCACCCATCCGATGACCGGCTGTTGCGGAAATCGCTTAACTTTAACAATGGCAAACCAAGCGCGTTGACTCCTTCCCTGGCATTTGCCTACTCAAAGAAAGAAAAAGAAAAAAAAGCGAATAATATTGACGTCCGTTCTTTTTGTGTTCATGATTACGGTTCATTGACTCAGGGTCTCAATTAAGCGAGGGAATAAACTTGTAAAAGGTAATGAGTCATTTGATGTAAGGTACTTACTTCGTGTATTATTATAGAGCAATGTAGCTAGCAATTAATCGGTTTACTTTGTTGATTGAATGTCACTCTCCCGTTAAAAACGATCGGCTTACTGCAAAAACTCATTAAATACATGTATATAAATACATTAATGTGCAATAGTGAAATTGTCCCGATGAGATTTATTATACGAGTATAGATGGTAGTACTTTTATATGGCAGTATATAACCACTTACGTTTTTTAAATTTTCCTTGAAAGTTGAACATTAACACACTCCAAACAATATAATACAATTTAACATTAAATTATAACTCGGTATGTCAGACGGTGTAGGTTGGAGCAATATACTCGTACAAAAATGCTTTTACACTTTTTTCTTTGCTTACTTTAAATGTATTTAATACTCAGCCTTACATCATCATCATCATCATCAGCTCATTTTATGTCTCCACTGCTGGAGCACGAGCCTTCCCTATGGATGGATAGGGAGAACGGGCCGTAACGGTTGTGGTACACGTGGAGCCAGTGCGGATTGGTAGTTGTTACCGACTGCTAATGCAGCCGGGACCTACGGCTTAACGTGCCTTCTAAAGAACGGAGCTCGAGGTGATAAATTTTTGGTCACCCATCTAATGACCTGCCTTTGCAAAAGTTGCTTAAATCGCAGACCGAGCGAGCGGCCTTAAATAACACAGTGTAAAGTTCGTGTTTCGTAAAGATATCTTAAATTAACTGCCATTGATAATTCAGACTAATTTTATTATCGCGAAAGGCTTTCCTCGAGTTTTGTCTCAGTATAAATGTGCGTCGTATCTAATTCAATCAGCTAGACCCTGTAGATGAGTTCATTTACAATTGGAAATCGAGAAGGAAATTGTCCAAGCGTTATTTATTTAACTGGTGAGCAGGCTTAAGGAATTAAGACTGTTAGTGAAACAAGTTGAGAGTAAAAGTTGTATTGAAATATTGTTTGGCAAAAAGGTGTAATTTGTTTACCTATAGGTATTTTTAATACTATCAAAGGAATAGGTATGTAACGCTGGTGAAAATGTTATTTTGTAATGTTTTTTTAAATGAACACTACCCAATTTACAATGAAACGCTTTACGCTTTAAACATATCTCAAGCCGAGAAGATTTATTCATTGAAATGAAACAACTTTTACGGATCTACTCGCGTTTATTTTATACATTACTTTTAATTAATGTTTATCCTGACATTTCGAACCCTTTGCAGGGTCCGTGGTCACACGAAGACTGAGGTGTTGGTCATCTCATAATTAGTTGGTAGCTTGTATACCCTCATTTAAATTTAATCAGGTGCGTTCCGTTTTACGCAGAAAGAGCTTACAGTATCTTTTGGTCTGGCAGTATGGTGTTGGGGCTGGGATTTAATATTTTGTATGATGGGATCCAAGGCTGATGATAAATTCCAACCATCTTCTCTATTTAAATTAGGATGTTTTTAATTTCAATAGCCTCGCGTATCATCCTAGGGATGAATCGTTGTTCTCTATCGACTATTTTACCACCAGCCTGGGATCCCATCATACAAAATATTAAATCTCTCTGTATCTCGCAAATACATATTATATATTAATAATAATAATAATATTTATTTATTAAAAGACAACAAAGATCCATGTGTTAGTATACAAATAACTTATTATGCAATATTAGTAAATAATATTAAAAAGATACTAATTCTAAAAACTAATTGGCCAATTAGTGGACAGCCTCCAAAATTAGCTATACGCTTCATGCCACTGTTGCGGCTGCCCCGAACCCGTCGCGGCAGAGAACCTGCTTTTTTGCGCAGTATAGCCGAGAAACTGTCGACCTGCGCATCCGCAAACATTCTTGAGGCACTACAATGTCGAGGCAGCCACAACATATGTGCTCCAAATTTCATAAACACACCAAAAATCGTCATTTTTATCACTGACTGACTGACTCACTGACTGATCTATAGATAGATAAAAACTCTAACCCAGTCCCAGATGACCTAGAAAGCTCAAATTTGGCATCCAGATAGGTAGTTGAATACAAAGGAATAAATCAGAGACAATAATTTTTTTATCAATTTATTGTATTTTTCAATTAATTGATTCTATTAGGAACACTTACTTATAGATGCCTTATAACTAAGAGTATAGACGACTTTCATATTTATTACGTTATTATTAACTGGAATTTAGTATTAATTATTATTTCAAAAATAAGCGCACATCAATAGTGTAAGATTTACAACTTTAATTTAATTTAGTGTTAATTTTGTTGGTTGTCCTATTAAATAAAATAAATAAATAAGATCATTACTTATAAATAATTAAATAATAGCGTGGGGAGTAATAGGTGGGGAGCGGTGCGATAATGTTATTATGAACTAGCGGCCGCTGGCGTTTTCACCCGCGTGGTTCCCGTTCCCGTGGGAATATCGGATAAAAAGTATCCTATGTTTCAATCCAGATTATAAACTATCTGTACGCTGAATTTCATCCAAATCCATCCATCCGTTGCAGCGTGAACAAGCAACAAATATACACACTTAAACACAAACCTTCGCATTTATAATATTAGTGTGATAAGTACCTACTAATAATCTATACTAATTGTTGCAAATAAACAGGCATTTATTTTTGTTGAAAATAAACTTTGATTTGTATTATGGACGAATCGATTATCGAGATTCAATTTTGTTTGGTGGCATAATGGCCCCATCACTAGTTGTTCTTTTTTTATATTCTTGTCTCTGGAAAGACAATATGGCTGGTTGATAGGTTATCGTGTGTTGATAATTAAATAGTTTTGTGTAGTAATAAGGGCATTTGGAGCCGTATTGCTCTAATTAAGTATATTGTGCAACCTGTGTTGTGTGTGTGTGTGTCGTGAGCGAATCGCATCGGGAGTACAATTCGCCGTCCGTGTTTGGATGTCGGCTACCACGCTACTGAAGTGAACCAGGTATTTCCTCGGGGGAGAGTGCACTTTGGGGTAGTTTGGGTGTGTTTAGGGAACCTTCGAAGACCCGGACTCGGATTCGGGCCCCATCGGACTATATGGATCCCGTTCAGGACGGCGGGAGCGGTATTGAACTGTGAGTGGATTTTTCTATTTTAGTGTAATCTTAAACCTAATTTTAAGCAATAGCATAGTGTGTGTTGTGGGTTTCCGCAACATTTTGGTAGCAGAGCGTGGTTAATACCGGACCTCTAGGTTAATCGGTGTAATTCTGTGTATTTTTTTTAGTTCGTAATAGGTTAAGCTCATTTCGTGTAAAATCGCACTTCCGGGACAGGTGCGGTTGAATTGTAAGGTTGGTAGTACCGTTGTTTTTGTTCGTTCATTCATTTGGGCTGGGACATTTCTCGGAACGTTAATTGTTATTTAATTTCGTTCAATTGAAAGCATCGAGTCGATTCGGGATAATCGATTCCGTGTTTTCATTGACTCGTTTTAATTTTGTGTTTAGGTTTATTTAGTTTAAATTATTTATAATGACAGCGTCACGGCAGGAGTTGGCTCAGCAGCTCCGGTGGTTCACCGGGCTGCTTGCATTAGTAGATCGGCCTAACCGGGAGGACGCCTTGGAGACGCGTTCGAAAGAAATGCAGGCTCGTTTCTTGTTGGCCGAGCGGTCGGTAACCGCTCTATTGTCAACCGACCCGGTCGGGGAGAAGGAGCTGGCCCTCCACGCCCAATATGTCAAGGATCTGGAGCACATCCAAGACATCTACGACGAGGTCCTTCAGCGGGTGAAGGACATCGAGCGACTGCGGGAGGGGAAGCCTGTTGCGCGCCCCGCTTCGCTCCACACCTCTGGACCCAGCGCCATGGGAAGATTGGGTGCCCTGGAGGTCCCGCATTTCACCGGATGTATGCGGGACTGGGCTGGATTCCGGAACATGTTTTTGGCCTTGGTGGATACTCGGAAGGATTTCACCAAGGCCGAAAAGCTGGCATATCTCCGTTCCTTCCTAGATGGAGAACCCAGACAGCTCGTACAGCATCTGGAGTTGCAGGATGCGAGCTACGACACCGCCATGCAGCTGCTGGAGAAGCGGTACGAGAAGCCGCGTCTTCAGGCGGACGCGCACGTGACCCATCTGCTGGGATTGCCGAGGGTCAACCATAGGGCTCAGCTGAGGGCGCAGCTGATCACCCCGCTCACCGTGTCCTTAAACGGGTTAAGGACGCTCGGACTGCCCGTCGACCAGTGGTCCTTCCTTCTTCTGCACATCGTTCTGGCCAAGTTGTCGCAGGAGATGAGGGACAAGTTCGAGCGGAATCGACTGGTCCACAAGGATCTCGGCAGCGTTCTGCCCTCGATAGGGGAACTTCTGGAGTTCCTGGAAGAGGAGGCTGGCCTGCTGGAAAACCAGCTAGCCTCCCAGGAGGCTCCGACAAGTGCGCCGGCCCGCACTTCCGGAGTCTACGGCGCCCAGCCGCCACGCAACCCAGGGAAGGGTCGCGGCAGGCTGGTGGCTGCGGCCGCCATCAACCCCGGTTCTGGATGCCGGGTTTGCGGACAGCAGCACGTGGAACAGCTATGTCCAGCAATTCTCGGGCTGCCCACAAAAGAGCGCCGAAACCTCGTTCGGACACGAGGATTGTGTTATGCCTGCCTGGGAGGACATAGGTATAATGAGTGTCCCCAGGCGAGGCCTTGCGATGTGTGCGGCGGACCGCACCATCGCTTACTGTGCACCCGTAGTGCTGAGGGCTCAGCACCGGTTCGGGAGAGGGGGTCTCCCACGGGTGGCGGTTTGGGGCCGGGGTCAACTCCGCCTCCGGAAAGACGGAGTCCGCCACGGCCGCCACACTACAACCCCTCGTACACCCCGGCTCAGGTGAGTTGGGGACCGCCGGAACGGAGCCAGGTTCTGGCTACAACCCGGCACCCGGCGCGACCAACACCAGGAGTTGGTGCCTCTAAGGGCCACTGGGTACAGGGAGCCCCACCTCCGGACCCATTACCCGGATACTCGTACGCGTATCCTCCGCCGCCGTTACCGGAACAACAACGACGTGAGAACCGTCAACAGTTCTCACCGGTACTGCACGAGTACCCGAGGTTGGAATACCACCCACCCTATCACCGGTATGGTAGGGCACCTGGATACGCACCACCCCGGATGGTGGCCTGCACGCGTCCGACTTACTGGCCGAGTCATCACGGTTCGACAGGGTCGGCTGCTGGCTCTGACGCGTGACTAGCCTGTGGTCGGGCTACGTCGGAACCGAGGACGGTTCTTTTGCCCATCGCGCAGGTACGCGTTTGGGGACCTAGGGGGGGCTTCGTCCGGATACGAGCCCTCCTAGACACTGGGGCACAGGGCTGCTTAATTACTACGAGGGTAGCGAGGCGCCTACGTCTGGAGTGCGCGCCTCCCTCAGTTCCGATTCGGGGAGTCGGAGATACAGAAGTGGGGGGTCTGTCCGGTCAGACCCACATTTCCTTCTCTCTTGTGCATTCCGCTTCGATACGGATTGCGGCGGCCGCGATCGTACTCGACAATCTGCTGGGTTGGCATCCACCGACAGACATTCCGCGGGACGCAATGCCTGACACATCAGGTCTCATGCTGGCAGACCCTCATTTCGAGGAGCCGGCTCCGGTGGACCTCATATTGGGAGCGGATGTACTGGGCTGGATCCTTTTAGGGCCTCAGCGGAGTCTGGGCCGCTCTTCGTTGGTAGCTATACCTACCATCTTTGGACACGTTTTAATGGGACCGGTTTTCGACCAGGAGACGCGGGATGTCTCACCTGTCGTCGCTACTACCTCCATCGCTAGAACGATGCAAAAATTCTGGGAACTGGAAGAGCCTCCCATGGTCTCCCGTCTGGATCCGGAGCATGTGGAGTGCGAAACCTTTTATAAGGATCACACACGCCGGATGGCGTCGGGTAGGATCGAAACTCGACTGCCTTTTATCGACTGTCCCCCTCTCTTGGGAAAATCGAGGGCGTTGGCAGAGAAACGACTCTTGTCCATGGAGCGTCGTATGTCTCGCGATCCGGTACTTCGGGAAAAGTATATCGAGTTCATGCGAGAATACGAGGCCTTGGGGCATATGTCGCGGGCGACTGTCGACTGGACAACGACAGATCATTTTTTCTTGCCTCACCACGCGGTGTTGAAGGCCTCATCTGGAAAACTACGGACTGTTTTTGACGGATCGGCACCGTCGTCGACTGGAGTTTCACTGAACCAATGTCTCCATTCTGGTCCGAAGTTACATCGGGACATTGTCGACATCATTTTAAATTTCCGAAGACACCAGGTGGTGTTCGGTGCGGACATCCGGATGATGTTCCGCCAAACAGTAATACATCCTGCGGACAGGAGGTTTCAGTTAATACTCTGGAGGGAACATTCGGAGGATCCCATAACCGTCTACGAGCTCAACACCAACACGTACGGCCTGAAGTCGAGTCCCTTCATTGCCATCCGGTCACTGCTGGAACTGGCGGAGCAGGAACGGGCTCGCTTTCCTCGGGCAGCCGCTGTACTGACACGTGACGTGTTCGTAGATGATATCTGCACAGGGGCAGCCTCTCTGGAGGAGGCGCTCATCATCAGGAATGAGCTGATCGGACTCCTCGCGGCTGGTGGTTATGAGTTGAGAAAATGGTTATCCAACGAGCCACAGCTTCTGGTTGGGATTCCGGAAGATCACCAACAGAATCCTCAGCTATTCGAGGACGCAGGGGACCCGAACTCTATCGCCGTTTTGGGAATTAAATATCAGCCGGTTCACGATATTTTCACATTCCGGGTAGAACTGGAAACTACAAGAGTTTGGTCGAAAAGGACGGTCCTTTCCACCATCGCTCGGATGTTTGATCCAAATGGATGGATCAGCCCGTGCATTTTTATGGCGAAGTGCTTATTGCAAACACTGTGGACACTCGGAGTCTCGTGGGATGAGCCACTGGTAGGGCTCTCACTCGACACTTGGCTCGCTCTGATCTCTACGATCGAGGCGATTAATCAGGTGGCGTTGCCGCGGCGGATCTTGCCGCGGGGCAAATACAGGGCAAGCCTACATGGCTTCTGCGATGCGTCAGAACGAGGGTATGCCGCAGTGGTGTATCTGCGAACGGTGGACTCGAAGGGTCGAGTCGCCGTCTCCTTGCTTCTGGCTAAAAGCAAGGTGGCTCCCCTCAAAACTAGGCTGACAATCCCGAAGCTGGAGCTTTGCGGGGCGCATCTATTGGCCAAACTGTTGTGCCACGTGCACAAGGAACTGACGTCTGCGGTGGACATCCAGAATGTCTACGCCTGGTCTGACAGTCAGGTAGCTCTGGCATGGCTACGCGGGGCACCCCACGTATTGGAAACGTTTGTGGCCAATCGGGTATCTCAGGTACAGAACTCGGGCCTCGAAATTTGTTGGAGGCACGTTCCCGGCCCCTGGAATCCTGCCGATTGTGCCTCTCGGGGCTGCACCGCGCCGGAATTGGTGCAGCATGCCCTCTGGTTGGGGTCCAGAGTGGTTAAAGGAGGGTGAGTCATCATGGCCGGTCACCATGATCGATGGCTCTCTAGGGATGCTCCCTGGAATAAAGGTTTTGGTGACAACAAACGAGTCAAGGCCAGATCCGAATTGGTTGACGGCTCGATACAGCAAACTGGACAAATTGCTAGGTGTAACTTGCTGGATCCGGAGATTTCTACATAACTGCCGCCATCCAGACAAGAGGCAGTTATCACCCGTGGCGGGTGCTGAGGAACGCAGGAGTTCACTGTTGGCCCTGATACGGCTGGTTCAAGCTGACCGGTTCGAGGACGAACTGAAGAGTTTGCGCGTCGGTCGCGCAAAGCTCAAGGGAGCGATCTCTCGGCTCAACCCATTTCTGGATGCGGATGGACTGTTACGCGTTGGAGGTCGCCTCAAAAATGCCGACCTGCCCTTCGGTAGCCGTCATCCTCTGCTACTCCCCAAAGGAGGACCTTTGGTAGAACTGGTGGTCTCGGATAGACACCTGAAAAACGCTCACGCGGGCTGTAATGCGTTACTGGCGATATTACAGAGGGAGTTCTGGATTTTGTCCTCTCGGAGAGTGGTTCGCAGCGTGTTATTTAAGTGCGTGGCTTGTTATCGGGTGAAGGCCTCCACTATGCAGCCACAGATGGGGGATCTCCCTTCTGACCGGGTTTGTCAGACTACTAGGCCGTTCGACGGGGTCGGTACGGATTTTGCTGGACCGTTTCTGGTGAAAACCACAGCCTATCGTAACACTAGGGTCACGAAAGCATACCTGTGCGTTTTTGTCTGCCTGGCCACTAAGGCCGTCCACCTGGAAGTGGTTTCGGCTCTGTCTACGGAAGCCTTTGTCGCCACGCTGGATCGTTTTGTTTCGCGACGGGGTTTACCTTCTCTCATTCGGTCCGACAACGGTACCAACTACAGAGGCACTGCCAACTACTTAAAAGATGTGAACGATTTTCTGGATAAAAATTGTAATAGCATAAGTCAAGCTCTCGCACAGCGGGGAATCACATGGCGATTTAGTGTGCCAGCCTGTCCCCACTGGGGCGGGATATTTGAAGCCGCGGTAAAATCGGCAAAAACCCACTTGCGCCGGGTAGTCGGGGAAACTACCCTCACGTATGAGGAACTTACAACTGTGTTTTGTAAGGTTGAGGCGGTTCTCAACTCGCGTCCGCTTTGTCCACTCTCCTCTGACGCAAATGACATGGAAGTCCTGACCCCTGGTCATTTTTTGGTCGGTCAGCCACTCACTGCCCTGCCTGAGTATCCCTGGAAGGATGAACGCAGACACCGGATGTCTCGTTTTCAAATGATACAACAAATGAGTCAGGACTTGTGGCGTCGTTGGTCACTGGAGTATCTGCATTTATTGCAGCAGCGTGTAAAGTGGACAGACCGGACGTCGCCCCCTTCGGAGGGGGATCTGGTTTTATTAAAAGAGGCTTTTTTTGCCATCGTTATTTTGGAGACGAGGTCGCATTTTAAAGTTAATCTGGGGCGCGGACGGGACTCCGCGTGTGGCGCAAGTGTTGGTTGATGGATCGGTGCTAAATCGCGCAGTCGCGACCTTAGCTCGATTACCGGTTGACTAGTTTAGGATTTCAGGCTAGAAAGCGGTACGTCCGCTTTGGGTGGCGGGATGTTGCAAATAAACAGGCATTTATTTTTGTTGAAAATAAACTTTGATTTGTATTATGGACGAATCGATTATCGAGATTCAATTTTGTTTGGTGGCATAATGGCCCCATCACTAGTTGTTCTTTTTTTATATTCTTGTCTCTGGAAAGACAATATGGCTGGTTGATAGGTTATCGTGTGTTGATAATTAAATAGTTTTGTGTAGTAATAAGGGCATTTGGAGCCGTATTGCTCTAATTAAGTATATTGTGCAACCTGTGTTGTGTGTGTGTGTGTCGTGAGCGAATCGCATCGGGAGTACAATTCGCCGTCCGTGTTTGGATGTCGGCTACCACGCTACTGAAGTGAACCAGGTATTTCCTCGGGGGAGAGTGCACTTTGGGGTAGTTTGGGTGTGTTTAGGGAACCTTCGAAGACCCGGACTCGGATTCGGGCCCCATCGGACTATATGGATCCCGTTCAGGACGGCGGGAGCGGTATTGAACTGTGAGTGGATTTTTCTATTTTAGTGTAATCTTAAACCTAATTTTAAGCAATAGCATAGTGTGTGTTGTGGGTTTCCGCAACACTAATATTATAAAGCTGAAGAGTTTGTTTGTTTGTTTGTTTGTTTGTTTGTTTGTTTGAACGCGCTAATCTCAGGAACTACTGGTTCGAATTGAATAATTCTTTTTGTGTTGGATAGTCCATTTATCGAGGAAGGCTTTAGGCTATATAACATCACGCTGCGACCAATAGGAGCGAAGCATCAGTGAAAAATGTTGCAAAAACGGGAAAAGAGCCTAAAAAATTAAAAATGCTGCCGAAAGTCACTATTCCACGCGGACGAAGTCGCGAGCACAGCTAGTTTTTGTATAAAAAGTAATGGTATCCCATCAAAAACATAAATGTGAAATGAGAGCCAAGTTCAATATTTATGATATATGCCTTGGTTGTTGACTTCAACGACAAAAGAAGTGAGATCTAAATGGGTGCTATGCCTAGTTCAATGGTCAGTCCTGAAGTTTATTTACATCAACAAAAAATGTTTTATAACAACTTAAAATATCATTTCCTCTTATAACTTAGTATAATATATTGAAGCCTAAGGTCTGACTTAGCTAGTTCTCATATACGAATTATTATAAACCTACATACCTACTAATACAGTCATGGAAGAGCCCTATGTTCGATGGCTAGTTTCTACCATAATATAATTCGTATATGAAAACTAGCCAAGTCACAATCGCTAAGCAAAGAGGCTGGTTATCATCATCATCATCATCTCAGCCAAAAGACGTCCATTGCTGGACAAAGGCCTCCCCCAAGGATATGAGGGGTATTTGTATATTTGGGCTGGTTATACCATAAAGTTAATATAATGGGTTATACCTACTCTTCAGCTTTTAGTTTTGTAGAGCCTTAGAAGTTTTCGCTTGCAGTGCGCCCGATCGTGATCGCCCTGAGCCGGGCCAAACCATTTTTCTTAACGTCGTAACTTTTAAAATATTTGTCCAAATTACGTAGTGTAAAAGACAATGTTTATCGAAACTAAATATCAGAAGCGAAAAAGGTATTTATTTTGATAAGAACCAGTTTGTTACTACAAAATGTGCACTGGAAAATATCATCATCATCATCATCATCATCGTCCTATCTTAGTCCACTGCTGGACATAGGCCTCCCCTAAAAAAAATAACTCACTGGAAAATATACCTAGTATCAAATTTGATTGTGTTTATGGCTCACTGTTTAGGCAATAATGGCTTACTAAAAGATTGATTGATTGATAGATTGATTGATGAGCAGCATAAGCTGCTGAGGACTTCTTTGTAGAATAATTAAGGAGACACGTTTCCACCATAGGGATATTCTTATAACTCGTACGGTTTTTGCAGCGCACGCCAAAATGGCTCGCAAATGGCAGTTTTTTGTTTGTAACTCTTAATAATAATAAGATATCCTTATAAATTATAGCCAATATGGTATTCTCGAGTAAGAACTATGTTTTGAAAAAAGACGGTGTTGCAAAAATTCCACGAGCGGGATTCGAACCCGCACCCCATGACATGCCGGGTTAGGTGCACTGCCAACTTTGCTATCGTGGCAATTAATAATAATATAATATCTTGGATTTTTTTCAAAACTTTGTCTTTTTCAAATTGTAATTTGTTCGCACGAATATTTGCGTAAAATTATGTTTATTACAAGAACTATATTATTGTAAAGTTTTATGAAAATCCATTCAGTAGTTTTTGCGTGAAAGAATTACAAACATCCATCCTCACAAACTTTCGCATTTATAATATAAGTAGTGATCATGATACAACAACTGAAAAAATTATATTTTATAATTACATATTAAATTGTTCAATCAATCAATTTAATTGTTTACAATTAAATTGATTTCGTGGTCACAAAGAGATTAGAATTGAACTTTCAAAAATACGAAAACCATTTTGTATACATATATACATAAGGTCACATTTTATCAATTGCAAATATTTTGAGGATACATTCAACAACATATATGAAAAATCCTTAAATTATTATACACTAGTTTTCAAGAAAAACGCCAAAAGACATTTCGATTAAAAGTAAAAAAAAGCACTTTCGGTAGTTTCAATTCAAAGGAGCCGAAATAGAGAGGCCGCAATGCCTTCACCGCTTACACGACACGTGCCCGCAGTTTCATTCAAAGAAGTCGACAGAGAGGCCGCTCTTAAAAACATTACAATTTTTGTGTCAGGATAAGTAAAAAAAAACTAACCTGATTTTTTTTTAAATGATAGGGCCTTATTTCTCTGATATAATTAGATGTTTTGTCAAAATATTTGCAGTAAATAAAATGTGATCTTTTATATAATATTATTATAATAAACATTCAGATAATGTGCAAGTTTATTACGTTAAATAAAAGCTAAATATGTTATACCTACTAACCTAATAGCTGGTATTAAGGCGACGCACCGCTAAACAATAAATCTCATACGTTTTGATACGAGCGTTTGCGCCCCTTACCATAAGAAAAACTGGTTTTTTTCCTTCAAATTAAAACTACAAATTATTTAAAAAAATGAACTACAATTTTAAAGTGTGTGTTACTAATCTACTAAAAAAATTTAGATGCTTAAATCGGTCTGGTTAGCCTGTAAAATGTGAATCTATGTTTTAAAAGAGGTTACTTTGATATTTTTTTCTCTGTTATAAAAGTTGAAAAATCATGTTTCTGCAACTAACAAAGTGAAGTCAATTAAATGAAAAATCATGTCATCGAATATCACTTTCATATGTTTTGTAATTGTTGAGAAAAATCAAGATCCCCGCCACGTAAGTTACCAATGCGTCGTCTTAACAATGGAGGTATAATCGGAAACTTTATGTGCGCCTTAATTTAAAATGAGTTTGAAATATGAAGGATCTTCTATGATTTCTTATATACAACGCTCAATTTGCTCCCTGATTTCACGGCTAAATAACTTTTTGATCAAAACACCGTCTGTTCCTAGGATAAGAAAGAGACTGCGAGCGAAAAGCCAACAAGTTTGTGTACCCATAAAAATTAAATTAGACGAACGTTGTTTTAGTAGTGGAGTCAAGGGGTGGAGCGGCCCTCGGGTACTCAAACCTTTGCCGAGACCTGCAAATACTTTTTTTTTGCTCTCGTTATTTGATGATATCCAGTACAGTCGACGTAGAAAACGCTTTGAAACATCAAAAGCAGCGCTCAGTCATCTTATTATTGTTTACTTTTTTTTTTCGTTATTTGTACCTTCTTCGTCTTCTTTAGTTTTGTATTTTTATATTCAAATATAAAATATTTCTTTATAAAAATTGTATCGTTTTAATTGGCTTGTAACTTTGAAGATTATATTTTAAGTACATAAAGACGTTGTTTGGGTAGACAAGTAAATTTATATTATGCCTAAATGGAACTTTATTAACAATAAAAAGGCTGTCGATCAACTTGTAAAGTTAGTCTAGAATAAAACCTTTACTGAGAAGTTTTCGTTAAACCCTGCTAAACATTTTTATGATATACAATATATATACAGAGTATAAGCTTGGAATTCCGAATTTGGTTACCATTAATGGCTTTTTGTTGCTGGTTTTATGTTTCTATTATGTTTTGTAGCTGTTGGTTATCCAAATAACTAAATAAATATCAGTAAGTAAGTAAGTAAGTAGGTACTTAGTAAATAAACCTATATATACTATCCCATTGTTGGCCTACATCATTGAAATGAAGTCATTGCTATATATATAACACTCGAAGCTTTATACTCTGTATATTAGTACGGGGTAAAAGTTTATTCAAATGAGCGTAACTGAAACCGTTGAAAAACGTCTCTTATATGCAAATTTTTATGGCACGTTATCAGCACGCTGTCGAATTCCGCAGTCCGCTATGTGTTTTAGTATCTGCTATTTAAATAAATTGATATAAGTAATAAAAAATGTCTTTGCTAGGAAAAGTAAGAAAAACATTATTGTTAACTTATTCATGTGTATCTGACGGCTACTTCTTAAATCGATTAATGTTAAAAACATTTTATACGATGGCTCATAAATACATATAATCCTTTTATTCTTACTTCTAGATAAAATAAATAGTATGTATATATCTGAACTTGGTATATTTACTAATTATAACATGGCAACACCATAACTTAAAATAATTGAAAACCATGTTACAATTAAGCTGTTCTATTTCCTTTATTCTATGTTTCTACAGGATAATTTTTTTACCAGTGCGCAAATTTTTTGGAACGACTCAGAATCGGTAAGTAAACAATTTTCTCATAGTAACATGGGTTGAAATATGTCAAAAATTTTAAGACTCTTCATACAAATCAGGCTAATCAAGTGTTCGCTAAAGTATGGGAAGTCCAAAATTTTTTGACATATTTCAACCCATGTTACTCTGAGAATGTTGTTTACTTACGATCCTGAGTCACTCGAGAAAATTCGCGCACTGGTAAAAAAAATAATTAACGGCAAAGTACATACAAAAAAATAAGATTAAACAGAACCTTTACTAGATTTAATACTGCTTTAAAGCTCTGGCCCGAAAAGTTTATTATCAAGAAGGAGTATAGGTATCTACTTTAGTATAGTTTAAATATTATTATTTTAGAACTCATTGTGAATTTAGTTGAAATTTACCATTTGCCTGGGATCTTAGTCTTTAACGGGCCTTTATGAGCCTACAATAATTATTTTGGTAACGTTATTCCACTTAACCTTAGGTTATTGGATATCACAGTTAGTTATCAGTTACTACGAGTATAACAGACTTATAAACCTTTATGATAAACTAAAAACATAAGTAACAGCTAAAAAGCTCGTTAAATATTCAAAACGGTTCGAAACGTGAGGATTGGACAATATATGTATAAAAATCGCGAGTAGATCCATGTACAGTCTTTAATTCAATTCATTAAATGGAGTCTAATGAAAAACATAAAATGTCTGGTCCGACTCCTAAATTAATAACATATACTCGTAATAATGACAGTGCCCAATTATATTCGTAACATAAACTTTTGCCCCTTGTGGGATTCAAAGCCGGGACCATGGATTTCACAGGTAGGATCGGTAACCGCTACACTAGAGAAAGTAAATATTGTGATCATCGATTTGTTCCGCCAACTATACCGTATTCTAAATCTTACAATACCTTAGAGGGTCTAGGGAATTGGCTGTGGGGTTTACAAGGAGTAGCTATGTCGTGTTTGTGTTCCTAACACAATTCACCGGGTCAACACTGAATAGATGGGAGTAATAGAAGCATACTCAAAAAACATTGCCTTGCATTCCATACGTAAGGTAGTAAGTATATTTTATGTGTTTAAAGAATGGCTTGTTGCCATTCTTTAAATTAAATTAAATTCTTCTTAATGAATAAAGTGTCGCAATATGTGTAAAACCAGTAAAAGCTTGTATGCTACAAGTACTATTATCTCTTCTGTGTGTGTAAGTGGTATCACTTAAAAACACACAAGTAAAATAATTAAGGATCAATTTTAATATTTGTGTTTTGTATTCATTCCTTTATTATTTTTCGTTCGCGAATCATCTGAAAGTCAAAATGGCATGACGATTTTAATTAATAACACGACACCCCGAGTGTTATTCGTTATGTCGGTATGAAAATCATTATTTCACTAATCAGTAATCGATATACGGAAGGGTCTCCAGAGGACAATGAGGCCGAAGGGTGAATCTTTAACATTGAAGAACTGGCTTTTCTAAGGATCTTTCCCCTTAGCCAAAACTGAACTTAACTGTCAAATTAGATATCAATTGAACCAAGTACGAATTGCTAAGTCGACCTGTAACTTAGACGTTCCCAGATCTAAATATTAGTGGCCTTGGAGGTGTATTAAAGGACCATTCTTACCATTAGTCGTATCACTATAAGACCAAAGACCAAGGCCACTGATGCTATGCCAGATCTGAATATAAGTGGCCAGGGCCTATATATTTAGATCTGAGATCGTCTACTTTAAAACAGGAACAGAACTGAACAGTTTGCCAGGAATCTACTGAGATTCCTGTCAATCTAACAATTTGTACTCGGTTGAATCGTCTAATAACTACAAGCAATTTCTAGTCGGGTTATGAAAATAGTTGTCGTGCCTAAAGAGTAAGCTTAGAGTGGTCCCATTTCGTTCCTACATAATTATGGTTTCTTGGTTTTACTTGGTGCAAGTCTGTTGAGAATTCACGCTTCGTCATGACGAAGAATGATGCATAGAGCATCGCTCCGAGAAAATCAAGTACATAATCATCTGACCGTAAGACCACAGAGGTCTATAAAACTTCGGACACTTGAGACGAAGATCATTAGCCGGATCTTTATAACACAACTCCTACGTATACTTCAAAAGCAGACCGTTTTTGCCAGGGCGCTGAAGCTCTCCAAGTATTATTTCTCCGTAAGTATTTTGCGAGGGCGCAACTTTGACCCAACTTGGCGGTTATTCAAGTCAAGCATTTGTGCGACTGATATATGACCACTAAATTCTCCACCAACAATAAGTATTGGCAAGTTTACGCGCATTTTTAGCTATGTTATGGCGCATAAACATGCTTAGTGGTTTATTAAATGAGTCAGCTGCGTTTGTAATACAGATGAGAATGGACCAAGAATATGTATAGATATGCTAACATTTTTCTTATTTCATATATAAAATGGTCTGGTGGCCGGGTAAGAATAAATATTATGTCGTCATAACAATAATGTCAGTAGCATTGTTGTGTTGGGCCTGTGGAGGCTGGTCTGCTCTTGCATACTTGTCTTATTTTTATTATTATTAATAATAAATAAATAAACTTTCCTACACTTACACCAATTATCGCCCAAGAAAAGCTTCGTTATGAAAATCGACGGATAAACATACTTAAAATACATACTTATTATACATAGAAAACACCCAGACCCGAGACAATTTAGAAAGACAATAATTTCTAAATTGACACAACCGGGGATCGAACCCAGGACCTCAGAAATGGCGACACCATGAAAACCGGTGTACAACCCACTCAACCAAGGAGGTCGTTAAAAAAAATAAAAAAAAATAAATTAACTATAGTTTAATATTGTTTTTCTTAGACAGTTTTGACTTTTATTAGTACTGTAGGACATTGTGAAAATTTAAACTGGTAACTGACGTATTTTTGGGAATAGTGTTATGGTGCTTATTCAGAACTAAAGACACTTGCAAAGATATTAACAAAAGTCGTAGTATTCCGTCAAGTCGGAAGCTTGATAATAATAACTGAATAAGTTTTGGAATTGTATTGTAATGGTAAATTTTATATTTACGAGTTCTTCTTCGATTTACATTATCTTGTCATATTTCGACACATATTCTCTTGACCTGCTCGTAATTATTCACTTCTACAAAGAACTTCGTACAAACGCAGAAACGTATTAAATAATATTGTATAGGTATTGATTAAAAACCTCTTTTCTATTAAGCTTGTATACCTACTCTTGAGAATAATAAATGCAATTTTGTACTCATATGTTTTTGGTAAGCAAAGTAAAAGCAAATGGCATATAACTATCCCACTGTTGGGCGAAGGCCTTCATCATTGTAATCAAGTCATCACTACAATAGATAGGTAATGGCTTAATCACCACGATAGCCAAATGCGGGTTTGTGATCACAAACCCGGGTTATCCATCGAAAAATCCGAACACACACTCTTCTTTACCTGGGAATTGAACCCGGACCGAGTATCAGGCCGAGCGTTTTGCCTGTCTGCCACCGAAGAGCTTTTATGTTTTCGTTAAAGACAAAAAAGATACTACGTGGCATAAACTCTGTCGTAGCAGACAACTAGATAGTACAAGACTAATATTACAGAGTAAATATCCTTGTACCCACCAATAATATCCAACCGTCCGTTAAGGGATGTAGGCTATTTCTTGGGGTTAATTGCCGAGACGGGCCGATATAGATATAACATAGTATATTTTCATAAGACATACTGCTTTATAACTGATAGCTCAGCTGGAAACATATCATAGTGTGAATGAAACAATTAATTCACTGGAATTAGTTTGTGCCGCAACCCTAAAAGCGGAACGGTATGGAAGCAAAAATGTTACATATTGTTATGATTTAAATAAATAAATAAACTAAATAAACTTTCCTACACTCACACCAATTATCTAGCCCAAGAGAAGCTTCGTTATGAAACTCGTTAAATGGTTACTAGACAACGGATAAACATACTTAAAATACTTATATACATACTTATTATACATAGAAAACACCCAGACCCGAGACAATTTAGACAACCCGGGACCTCAGAGATGGCGACACCATGAAAACCGGTGTACAAACCACTCTACCAAGGAGGTCGTCAAAATTAATCAGCCTTAAACGTTTTACTTTTACGCTCATACCATTCAACACAAACTGAAATAGCATAGGTATGGACAGATCGGGCCATTATCAATCACGCTAGTGAATTGCGGCTTGATCTTACGACAACATCCAGGACCGACGGCTTAACGTGCCTTCTGAAATGTGCAATCGGTAATCTGTTAAGTGTTGTAATAAATAAATAAAAACGACGGGTTGCACTCCGGGAGTGCCGGCAGAAGTGAAAACTTGAATATTAAAGTTGTGCATTTTTGATATTTTGGAATGGTTAGGGAATAATTTTGCACGAATTGCTTCAATTATCAGTATAAAAGTACTATCATTTATGTGGTAGAATACAATGTTTATTTATTGCGCTATTATACACAAATATGACAATTTATATTACATTAAAAAGCACTCGAACATTTGCGCAAGCGCCCTGCGCCGCCTAAACAAAACAGCAGGCATACATTTTTGCCGCGCCGTAGAAAGAGAGGGGGATACTTCCTCTCCTACGCCGCGCCGGCTGTCATCCGTCTAGGAATTTTCGATCAGGCCACGTGTCCTGACGGTCACGTGTCTTGACGCGAATTTAATATTTTTTACCCATTACAAAAAAAGTGTACAACGCCGCTAAAGAAGTTTTCACTTCAAAATATACAAAACCGCAGCGCGCTAGATATCCTCGTATATTAAAAAAGCAACCAACTAATCTACCACTTTCAAGTCAAAATCGAATACTTGAAATAATAGTAAATGTGTGATTAATGAATAAACTTGTCTGCTAGGCATTGAAAGCAAGACCTCTGTTCTAAAAACGGTACCTTAACTAGACCACAAAGGTGGTCAAAAAGACCTCTAAGGATCGTAGTTTGATCGTTTAGAGAATGAGCTTAAAAATCCTTAAGTGAAGGAAAGTTGGATTAATTTTCTTAAATTATTCAAATTAAATGAAGGTGTAAGCAAAACCCGCCACTCTTTACCTATTTCCGAAGTTTGTTATAATAAATTGAAAGAGTTGAATCTGACGACAGGTAATCAATACGTTCTTGACTCTCCGCGACGGAGCTTTAAACTCAAACAGATAGCTATGTTTCACTGTCTCACTCGGCTCGAATCACGAGTTACGGGTGTTTTAGCGGACGAGGACGAAATGGGTGGTCGCTAGTATTTGACATTAATATAATTATGAGCCTGTGATATTTTGATCACCACACTTTTGGTGATCGGGCATGCGAAAGCAGAGCTTAACACTTGCCATCATGCGCAGGAAGTCATCGTCGTTAGTGGGCAAGGTTAGAGGAAGCAGCAACACGATCCTGAAGATGATAGCTGACAGGATGGATGCAGCTGTCTTCCGGAGGTTCACTGAATTGCATGTTTTACATGTGAGCCAGTGAGTCTTCGGATTGTTTTTGCGTTGTGTTTGTTATTTTAGTTACTAACATAGTTGTAAGTCTGTTTGTTACTAACATAATCTACTTTATTTTATTTTTATTTATGTAATGGAATTATAATGCAATTTTAATAATATAATGTAATTAATAATTTTTAATTTTATTGTTTTTGAATTTTTTGGTAATTTGTGAATATGGACCATGGTCTGAAATAAAAGTATTTTATTTATTTAACTTGCATTTACATGTGTTACTACTTTTCAGAACCTTTAATAATAAAACTTTGACGACCTCCTTGGTCGAGTGGTCTGTACACCGGTTTTCATGATGTCGCCATCTCTGAGGTCCCGGGTTCGATCCCCGGTCGGGTCAATTTTAGAAATTGTTTTTTTCTAAATTGTCTCGGGTCTGGGTGTTTTCTATGTAAAATAAGTATGTATTTAAGTATTTTAAGTATGTTTATTCGTTGTCTAGTAACTATATAACGAGTTTCATAACGAAGCTTCTCTTGGGCTAGATAATTGGTGTGAGTGTAAGGAAGATAGTTAGTTAAGTTAACTCTTTCATTTTTTTTGACTAAAATGTAATCTGTCACCAACTAACGAAATATTTCGCTTTTTGCAGAATCAGGTACTTAAGTATAATTTCTTAAGAAACCACTTTCATATATGTATATTAGGTAATTCTGAACAGTATGATCTTTCATTTATCGTACATCGCATATTTGAGACTCCATTTCTCCAGTATAGTAAATTCGTTAGCATCTTTTTGCCAAACGTATTCGTAAGAGAAAAGATAGAATTCGCAACGCGAACGAATGGGAATAGACATCCGATAACGACATTTCCATTTCCAAACGTGGTGGCCCTAAAATAGTAGGTAAGATATTCATGAAACATGCACGGCAGCCTTTAGTGCATACAATAACATTTCTACATGACTTTTACTTTTTCTTACGTGGCTTGAAAGGAGATATCATGTAGCCTCTGTGGTCTAGCGATCCTAGCGACCTAGAGATCCTGGGATCGATTCCCAGCGGGTGTTACATGTGTATTCGGTTTCGGGCTTATTTGTCCTCCTGGCTAGCTACCACCAACCACTATGTTATCTAAAAATGTCGCCATAACATCAATGTTAGTGTTCAGCAGCTAGAGATAAGATGGCCAGCGCCTCAGTAGTTGAGGGTTGCGGGTGAAGTGCGCTTCCATCTTCGGCCTTGTCGTCACTTAACTTGGGTGTGATGAAGGTCAAGAGCTTACTCGTAAGTAATATAAAAAATGCGAGTAGGTGATCACAAACCCAAACTATGCATTGAAAAATCCGAAACGTATTTTGTCTGTCTGGATATCCAACCGAGCGCTTTGACACCGAACGTCTCAACAGCTTCGGTAATACAATAATCCTCATCTTCGTACGGGAAAGTTTTTAACGGAAAGAATACTTGTAGCACATAGGAAGATCGGGCTGTAATCTACCACTTACAGCAACCGAGATCAACAATCTAACTTGACGACCATGGCACGGAGAAGCTCGAGATATTGCGCGACTTAACATTCAAGGTTGACGTGAGACGTAAGACTAATTTCCCATAGATCTTATTGCACTTGCACATAGAGTACTATACTAGTATGTAGTTTAAATAGTTATATAGAATACTAGCGGCCGCTCGCGGTTTCACCCGCGTGGTTCCCGTTCCCGTGGGAATATCTGGATAAAAAGTATCCTATGTGTTATTCCAGGTTATGCCGAATTTCATCCAAATCCATCCATCCGTTGCAGCGTGAAGAAGCAACAAATATACGAACATACACACAAACTTTCGCATTTATAATATTCGTAGGATTTAGATGCTCCAAACCCCAACATGCAAGTCACTGCGCCACTGAGCACCTCAGCTTGTACTCCATATAGCGAAAGAAAATCTAAATATGCTAAAGGGCGAACGGATGGTAGCATCCGACCAAACTAAGTGGAGCCCTACCCAATATTAGGTGACAACAAGAAAAATATTAATACAAATTCATTTTTGAGTGACAGCACCAGTACGTACAACGGCGCTCTCCTGATTTATATTCGGGTGGGGGACGTAATTGAAAAACACTCCGCTCGAGATGAGTTTTGGTGGGCCGATACGCGCAACTGGCGCGAGCAGGCACGCCCAGGCTACGACAATGGAGCGGTAAACAGGGAATATTGATGTCGGCACAATACTGGCGGCAAATGTCGCGGTGGCCGCATTCTCATGGCCAATTTTTTAAAGGGAAGTGTGGTCTTGAGTTTAGGCCCATTATTCTGTGGTGCACATAGTTAACAAGATTGAAAGCGTCATTTGTAGAGCGACAGCATAATAATTATACGAACGGGTGTCGTTTTCTAGATATTTGCTGTTGTTGGCAGTTAGCAAGGTGTCTTGAAACTTTAAGTTAATTTTTGGATAATAACGGCATGCAGTCTTAGAATAATATGGCACAGCCTATCGACGCTTGCCACACTATGAGTAGGTATTTCTCATGTGATAAAAGACAGTGTTGAAAAAATCCACGAGCGGGATTCGAACCCGCACCTTATGATATGCCGGGTCACTGCCAACTATGTTGCGTGGCTCAATCCAACTCGCCGAAATTAATCAAGTGTTGATCTACTTTTACTTTATAAGCCAAAGGAGCCCTATTCAATGTCGACAACTGCGTTGTCAACATCCGATCTTGATATTTTTACAAATATTGAAAGATCAGTTAAGAATGAGGCAAGCTATATTTATGATTATTTACATATAATTTTACGCAAATATTGTTGCGAGCCAATAATAATTATAAAAGACAATGTGTTTAAAAAAAATCATCATACATAGTTATAATTTTGCGGTCTTATTTCGCCTTTTTTTTCGGTCTTTTTTCGGTTCGCTTTATAGCGCCTTCCAGACAACCAGTAGGTAAGTAAGTAATATTAGGTCCTTACTTATGAAATTGACGTTTTGTATGAAGATTTTTATAAAATTATATTTTTCATACCAACGTTTTTTTAATTTTCTTAGCATCTATTTATGTTAACACTATAAAATTTATATAATAAATGTATGAAATATATATTATTATATAAATATAGCAGATTAAAAAGAAAAAAAATCAAGACCCTTCAAAGCTACAATCAAACAAAAGGTCAATTCCGCGAAAAAAAAAAGAAGTCAATTAAAAAAAAATTGGGCGATAAAGATACATAATGAATAATCATTGTTATTACTGAA
This sequence comes from Eudonia lacustrata, assembly GCA_947562085.1. Taxonomy (NCBI): domain Eukaryota; kingdom Metazoa; phylum Arthropoda; class Insecta; order Lepidoptera; family Crambidae; genus Eudonia; species Eudonia lacustrata. The sequence goes on from OX387314.1 coordinate 21,960,955, forward strand.
GCCTAGGTAACAGATTCGTAATTAAATGTGTAAATAATATTTACAACCAGTATTAACTTTTAGAAGTCATACCTACCTATTAATAAGTGAAAAAAAAGTCAATTTCATAGGTAAGGACCCAATAGATCTATGTGTCTGCTGAAATAAATATCTGTATTATTAGCCACAGCCTACTGACGCACATTACGCGTATTATTTTTTATACCACTTACGTTAACAGGACATGTCAGTAATTTCCATGTTAGCCATGTTGGTTTCAGCTTGACGCGCACCATTTGCGCGTTTGCTTCGTGAAACGGCAAAAATATCTGTGCCATCCTCATTACTTAATGGAACACATGCTTGGAAGTTTCCAGGGATAACGCAATTACGCGAAGGGACATCTGTGTAACATGTATTGGGTACAGAGCCTACTTTTATGACGCTGACACGTAAATTGCTCGCAACCCCGACGCGGTTCGAGGAAGGCTGAGTTCCTAGTGCGAGTTATTCAATATTCGAATACCATTCCATTCTTGTATGGATCCTGGAACACACAAACAAAATCTAGATCGTATACACTTTGGATCTTTTTATTTTGACCACACCATTCTGTTACACGTTGTATAGATACTTGCGAAATATTTTTCTGTTTGACATGGAACACTTCAAGTTTTGTTTTAGCATTCCATTTAAGCCTTCCGTTTCCGGTAATGACGCCGCTGACGAACTGGCCAAAAGAGGATCGATGGCAGCAGTTTATGGACCGGAACCACTGCTGCCCATACCTCAGGCCCAGATAAAAACGTGGCTGCGCAAATTAACCGAAGAAGAACATCTAACAGAATGGAGAAACAGTGTAGGTAGCAGGCAAACCAAGAATGCAGTTCCGGTGGCATCAAAAAAGCTTGCCCGCAACCTCCTTATATTAAACAGGGACAGGATCCGTAAAATCATCGGTATTATTACTGGTCATTGTCCCTTAAACAAGCACCTATTTACGATAGGTGTGACCGACAGCCCTCTATGCAGAGGATGCATGGAGGCGGAAGAAACGCCACAACACGTGCTCATGGAGTGCAGGAGTGTGGCAGCCGAACGGGCACGGTTTCTCCAAACACCCAGAACGCTTGCGGAAGCCTGCAGCAGCCTGAAAAGGCTGCAAGCCTTCTGGGATAATCTGGGTTGGTTGGAGTAGGCAGAAGGTACAATACGTACAATGGCCAAATCGAATGGCTAAGTGCGGATACAGCCCAGTAAAACTAACTAACTAACTAACTAAGCCTTCCGTTTCCAACTCTGTTATTTCTTAACTAAGAGTCGTTTTCGCCTGGACCTACCATTGTCACGTAGTTTTTGCCGCAGTACGAAGGATGTGTTCAAATAGCGTGGCATTAGTGTGCAACTTGACGTGTAATATTATTCACGATTTTCCCTTAAATTTCTACTAAACTGCACGTTATGTTTAATTAGTTGAAGTAAAAGCAATCTAACGACATTCTTGAACACACATAAAGTAAGTGATAGGACGAATCAACTTAAATTTTAAAATTATCTACTACCCTTCTATACAACGTTATTTTTAGTTTATACGAAACCTGAAAACTGTTTGTTTAGAATCAGTAATAGAATCGATTTAAATATTTTTATACCATGTTACATTTTGACAAAATAATATTTACAAAACCTCAAATAAAGTATACCCTACTAAAAAAACACAACGGGACAGCACAAAAAGCTTGTAAATTCGTAAGTTTTCAAGATATTATTTTAATTTCTTTTTGTACTGATTCTATAAATGAAAATATTTGACCCGTGTTTCGATTTTCGTATAAACTAAAAATAAAATTGTATATAGGTACGAAGGGACTAAATAAATGTGGGTTTGAGTCCTGCTCGTGGAAACCACATCAACACTGAATTATAATTTTAGACAATAATATTTGCGTAAAATATATATAAATATTTATTCATAAAAAGTGTCAATCTAACTTAATCCTTACTTCGATCATGTGTACCGACGTGTATAATATGTCATTTACATATCAAAGTTTAATAAGTCGTTGTTAGAATAACATACTTAAATATAATTAAAGTTGCGTAGGTATTTCAAACATCTCAATTACTTCATTTATATTGTTATCACAAATTATGTGTATTGCCTATCGACATCAAGCTATAATAACGCATTGAAACGCGACTCCATTTTACTGTAATTATTTGATACCAATATAATGAGCAACAACGGACCAATTAACAAGCGCAGATAATATTCAAATATCAGTTGTGTTATCGCAAGCCCAACCGGCAATTCGACATTATTAAACATAGTTTTGCCTATCTAATTCTAACAAGCCGGGTGGCGTAAAGCCAATATCTATGAATGAAGCAGCTTTTAGGAGTGTGTGTGTTAGTGTTTGTAAGTTTGTGTCCTCTGTAGTCTAGTGGTTTAGACCACCGGCTTAGACCCAGAGGGCCCTGGTTCGATTCCCAGCGGAGTGCACATGTTTGTGTACTCTGTTTGGTTGGTGGTAGGGCTTGTTTGTCCACCTGGCTAGCTACCACCGTCTTACCTAAATATGTCGCCATAATATCAATGCTTGTAGCATCGTTACGTTCCGGCAGCTAAAGATAGCCCACTGGCTATCACTCCTATATATAGGCTATATATAGGCACTCCTTACTGAGTTAAGGATTCCCGGTGAAGTGCACTTCCAGCAATTGGCCTTATCATCACGAGATCGAGGCACTGCTTACCCGATAAATATAAAAAAGTATGTGTCCTATTTATATATAAGGCTTTCTACCTACTTACACATGGACTCTTTTCGTTTAAGTACTCATTTCTTATTCGTTGTTTGTTCGTGTCTCGTTGGTTTTTTTAGCGGACAATCATGTATCTAGAAAAATGTTGTATACGAGCATAGTTTGTGCATCTTTAATCCTTATCCTTTGCATCTTTATCCTTTGCACTATTTTACAAGGGATAATCATGTTGTAGTTCAGCGCATGCGATTGTTTCATGCATGCATCATTGCATACGGTTCAGCACATCACATTGCGATTGTTTAAAAAAAAATGAATGCAAACTTAATTTGCACATTTCTTTAAGGGTGCGCCTAATATTACATACAATTTTACATACATCAGTATGTAAAATGACAAGTGTCATAATATTTTATTTGAAATGTCTTCGTCCATATTTATTTGATGCCGCGCGGCCATACTAATTTTGTATAGGGAATTTAACGTGTTTATTTTGATAAATTATAATTTAAAAAACCGCTCGATAAATCGAAAATGTGAGACGGATGATTTGTAGTTTAGATCATTGGTGATTGTTTAGACAGAATCAGAGGTACAATAATTTAGATAAACTATAGGATATCAACTAAACGCCGCCACTCGTTTTCAGATTTATATCCAACTTTAAATGATATTGTAGAAAAAACTATAGTGTGTTATGAATTTATGGATCAGACTAATTGTAAACACGTTCCCTTTGATACTAAATATATATTTTGTTTATTTAATACTATAGTATTTTCAATTATATCCACTGAACCGTGACTGCATTTTTGGCATTTTTTGGGTGGCGCACCCTTAAATTACAAACTCTGTTGCATATAAAACATTAGTTAATGCACGCATGGTCAAAGCCTTAGAGCATTAAATGCTTTAAGGTCAAAGCAGATTATGTTTGAATGTTTGCTTGTCAAAAAACACGGGTCATTGTCTCTACTTAGCCCCCGCAGGAGTAGGGCAGTCCACCTCAAAATAAGGAGACTATTGAGACGTGACGTCAGCTCGTTGTGTGTGTTGTACCGCCTGTATAATAGAGAATGCTCTGAGGAACTTTTTGATTTGGTGCCCACTTCCTCCTTCTACCATCACATCGCTCCCCATCGGATCTTCTGCAGTCTCCTTATTTTGTCAGTCCACAGACATTGACTTTACGCAGTCTGGTGGTGTGTCACGTGCGGCGGTGATATATAGCGATTGTCGCAACACATGCCGTTTGTTCAAAAAAGAAATATTTATCGCTCTCGGTACTAAACAGTCGAGTTGACTAATATCTCCGTAATATTGACTTCCGGAAGGTCTTGCGTTGCCATGTTTCCCTAAGTAGGTTTGTTAATCATGTTGTAACGTTGTTGTTGCAATTTACTCAACGTTATATTTTTTATACTATGCATTTTATCTTGGTAGTTTTAAAAACTATCTGTCAAATTTATATGCACGGTTCTGAAAAAGAATACATTGAATGTCATTTCTTGTCATGGAATTTTATTGTATTTTTGATATGATCGTCTTTGAAAATTCCTCAGTATAATAACATTGTTTTATAGTAACATCGATTGTGCAATAGTTATTGTTTAAAATGTGATTTGTGAAAACCTGTATCTATAAAAAGGCTTTTTTTGCTAAATTATAAATTTTACCTACATAAATATTTACTGTGTATCTCCTGAGTTTTTAAATGGACTTCAGGCTACAATGTTCCGATATGTAACAAAATAGTGTTATTGTTTGATTGTTTAAAAACAATTTATTATTTTGACTTGAAAACACTTTTGTGCTATTTATGCTTATTTAAACTTATCTTCAAATACGAGTAGGTATTTTGAAGCAATCGCGTTAAGATAATTGAATAGTCATAGAATAGTATAGTAAGCACTTACATAAACAGTACTTTGGAGATGTGTTTGCCTGCGGTGTGCACTATCTATGCGAATTTTCCCTGACAGGTGGCTCCAAGAGAGCGAAAAATCCCGTTATACGGACTGGCGAAAATCTGTATTTTGTTTGAGTTTTATTCTCGTTATTTTGTTTTCTTACTTTGAAATAGATTGATATTGTTTTAATGATAATATAAATAAATAAATAAACTTTCCTACACTCACAGCAATTATCTAGCCCAATAGAAGCTTCGTTATGAAACTCGTTAAATGGTTACTAGACAACGTCAACGTTACAAGAAATAGGTAGTACAGAACCTTTTTGACAAAAACGACAATTATGACACAACCATGTTTTACCATTACCTATGTGCCTAATTGAGAAGACATGCCACCTTCTCAATGTAGGCCGGACTTAAAATATTCAAAGCATTTTTTCATTTACATTGCTTTATAAAGTCATGGACAAAAGCCACCCTTCACTCTCTCCACCTCCACAAGAAACATCTAGTGTAGTGAAACTGTTTTCAGAAACTGTAATTAAACCTAAAATAAATCGAAATCAGATAAACACTTTCAACAAAGATTACAAAGCAAACAAATTAAGCTAAAAAATTAAATGTCATGAATAAATGCAGTAACAATACTAACAATTTTGAAAAAAAAATCTACGAACTGAGCTCGAACCCGCTTCTCAGACCTTCAAGCAAATCAGGCCAAATTGTAGCAAGGCATAATTCTTCAATTTTGACTTCAAGTTTTGTGGGAAACAATTTTTCACTGGCTAAATAAAACAAGTACGAAGCCAACAATTAAAAAAAATACCATGTCAAACCAGCGAGTGTTTCGTTCCGACTTTTTGTTTTATACACGATTACTGAAAAAACGAGGAGCGTTACGATTGCCGGGTTCATGTAGGTATTGTATATTGTACATTAATTTTCGGTCACCCATTTGATGATCGGCCTTTGCGAAAATTGCTTAACGTCAGCAAACGCCATCAAGCTCCTCGTAGGTACAATAAAATGTGCTTAATTTAAATATTTTAATCGTATCACGTGCCAAGTTCTGGTTTTGTCCTAATGACTCGTAATGGGCTTAATGCGCTACGTGAATTGAATGCGTTGTTACTTTTAATTTATTTTATTGTAGGATTCTTGGTTGGAGCTCGTTCGCTGGCGGCTGGCGGTCGGCGGTCGGCCGATCGTGCTAAGCAACTTTCCCATTGCTGGATGTTGGAAAGAGGGAATTGGAAAGTCCTTTGTTTAGGTTATGCTGAGTTCTTTTTAAAAGTGAACAGTTTTCTGTAGTACTTACTAATAGATTGAGACTGGATTGTAAGTTCATACTTATTAGGTAATTCAATTGCTAGGTATACATTGTTATGTTTTAGTTGCTATGGAACCAATATCATCTTATCAGTGTAGTGACTCTAGCAAAATACGAAAGTATTAACGAGTACTTACAAACACAATTATATAAAGTTAACGTATTGATTTATCACCTTTCATACCTTTAATTTTCAGAAACCCAAAATACATTTGTTGCTTATAAAAAGTAGTAAGACCACCGAACACAATAGTGATCACAGACCGATTCCGATTTCGATTATCTGTGCGGTCCAATTAGCTACCACCATATCATCTAAGTCAGTCGCCATGACGACAATGTTAGTAGATTTGTTGGGTTGGTATCATAACGACTACATTGTGAAGACGACCAAATCCTCATAAGGTCCAGATCTCAGAAGGACCATCTCTGCAGAAAGCCTATATCTCCGAATGACTTTGTAGCAAAACGACCGTTAATAGGCCACATCTCAAATAGACCGGGTAGCAAAACGACTGGTTCTCAAAAAGACCACATCTTTAATCAGACCACATCTCAAATAGACCGGGTAGGAAAATGACTTCTTGAATTATTATGTTCCGATTGTTAGAGATATAGATAGCCAGGTGATTCAGTATCCCGGGTAAAGTGTTCTTTCATCTTAGTCCTTACTTGTCATTCTACGATAAATCTTTTACGATCCATGCTGCTCGTCTGTGGATTGCTTTGCATGCAAAATCTCTGACTTAACTTATCAAAGGTCATTGTAATTCCACTGCTAGTCCATTATTTATTTATTTTGCACTGAAATAGTATGTATATGTTTGTCATAATAATATGGTTGTAAGTATGTCGGTATGTGTGTCATATAATTATTATTATCGGTGTTTAAGTTTATGTTATATACTAATACTGTACACTTTTTGTAACGCATGCATCATATTTAATATCGATCCTCTCCATCCTTAGGTTGCATGGACGATATCGATTTTAGTAATACGGCCAACCTTTGTACGACTCCTTATAAATAATAATAAATAATAAATAAATTTTCTATACTCACACCAATTATCTAGCCCAAGAGTTATAAAACTCGTTATATGGTTACTAGACAACGGATAAACATACTTAAAATACTTAAATACATACTTATTATACATAGAAAACACCCAGACCCGAGACAATTTAAAAAAAACAATAATTCCTAAATTGACCCGACCGGGGATCGAACCCCGGTTCTCAGAGATGGCGACACCATGAAAACTGGTGTACAAACCACTCGACCAAGGAGGTCGTCAAGGTCTATCGACTATAAATTCTATTTTGACGTGTGTATTTTTGTTTTTTATGTACGATAACGTGATTTACTCTATTATATTCTACCATAACCTGATCTCAGCCGATGGTCTTCCATCTGCAGGCCAAGGGCTTCCCTACTTATGGAATAATAAATAAGATATATCACATACTATGCGTATTGCGCGTATCATTTCTCATACAGCGTCGTAATTAGATACATTTGATTCGAAAACCCAAATTTATTCATGAAAGGAGGTATTCCATCCCAGCTCCTATAATAGTCAAGATACAAGGATCCTTTGCGGAATGAAATGACGGTATTCCGATTTAATTATTCAACTTGTTGTCAGTAGGAGACCGGTTTTAATTAAACGCTTATACAATCAGATGGGTTGCTTTTGTAAAGACCTGTATATAGGGAGACTTGGGATATGTGAGCAGAACTGTGGAGCAGACTTACTGACTGTTATATCTAATGAGCTTTTTGCTGATCAAACTTAAACATACTTTAGTTCAGCGTACCTGCTCTACCTAGGTACTCTATTAAATTTTTAAGATATTGCAGTATCTTTAAAATGTAACTAAGTGGCAGAACTAAATATCTTTAGGACCTATAAGTACACATAATAGGCAATAAATAACTTTAATTTTGACTGCTTTCCTAACTATTATGAACTATTATGAAGATTAACTTTTGATTTTCTATAATTATTTTGCTATGTTGTAAATCGTTTGTTTTATGTACACGTTCATCCTACACTAGAAACATTATCCTGTTTTACATCACTACTGTAACTGAGTTAAGAAAAGTTAGTACTGATCACGTCTCCCAAGTCTGCGTGTTCATGAAATATTTTGTACAGTGTTCTGTTTTCAGGATAGACGAAAAATTAATCTTAAAAAATAAGGTCAATGCGGCAAAGACCATTCGCACGTTACGAGCCGTATCGTCATAAATAATTTATTAGCCACTCATTTGTTTTTGTAGCTGCGCCTTTGTACAAAAGGTGTTGTTTCTGGTGGTAAAGATCGCCTTTTGCAATTTTCTGTGATGATTATCTCATCAAAACACTTTTAAATTAATATTTTAGATACTTTAAAAAATAATATTATACTGGTCACGGTGATCGGTGAAAAGGTCTCGTTTTTATGCCCCGATTGTTGAAGCACGAGCTTTTCTTTACGCCTATGTCCAGCAGTGGACGTGTATAGGCTGATGATGGTGATGATGATGATGAGCTTTTCCTTTAAATGATAACACCACAGGGGCCATAAACCACCACGGTTGTTAACGACTGCTGATGCAGCCGGGACCAACGGCTACACGTGCCTTTAGAAACACAGTGAAAACAACAAAATGTAAACTATGCGCAGACGAAATGAATAAATACGTAATTTTTACTTGTTTTAAGGTAGTTTAATACTGCTGTCCTGATGGAAAGTAGTCACTTTTGACTTTAGATGCTTGAAACAGCAGTGAACTGAGTTTGAGTTGTTATTATATTCGATCGGGATAAGTAAGACCTTTCTTACTTAATACAATACAAAATCCAAAGTCAAATTATTTCCAAACTAATATAGCAATTTGTGAGAAAACTTTTAAAGGCGACGCATCGCTAAACAATTAATTTAATACGGAGCGTTTGCGCCCCGTACTATAAGAAAATCTGTTTTTTTTCTCTTTTCAATCACAACTACAAATAAATTTTAAAAATGAACTAGCATATTGAAGTCTGTTTAAGACTAATCTACTAAGAAAATTTAGATGCTTTAATCGGTCTGGTTTGCCTGTAAAATGCAAATCTATGTTTTAAAAGAGGTTACTTTGATATTTTTTTCTTTGTTATAAAAGTTAACAAATCGTGTTTCTGCAACGAGCAAAACGAAGTCAATTAAATGAAAAATCATGTCAACAAATATCACTTTCATATATTTTGTAATTGCAGGGAAAAATCAAGATCCCCGCCACGTAAATTTCCAATGCGTCGCCTTAAGAAAAACTAACAGCCGGTTGCACCAAAATTGATATACATTTACAAATTCATTTTTACGTTTTACTTATACTATTCCGTTACTTTCACGAATTCGTAAATGTACGTTGCACCAACAAAATACGAGTAAAAGTATCAGTAAAATTACTTGCTACACAAATAGAGCGTTAATTTTACCAGTTTACCTTAGTAGTTTTTTACTACCATGGTAGTTTTTAACCGACTTCAAAAAAGGAGGAGGTTTCTCAATACGACTCGCATATACAATATTTTTTTTATGTGTTCGCGGATAACTTCGTCGTTTATGAACCGATTTTGATGATTTTTTTTTTTGGAAAGGAGATATCCCAAGGGTGGTACCATAATAAAAAAACCAGGATCTGATGACGGTATCCCAGAGAAATCGAGGGGAACCTTCGAAAATCGTAGTAGCAACTAGTGTGCTTATTAATGTTTTCGTTAAGTATTTTAAAGCACTACTATTTAATGAAGGTCTGGAGTCGATCTAATGATGGAGCCGAAAGACAGTCGAGGGAACTCCTCAACGATTTACAGCAATTACATGCTGTTTGGGCTTGATTAATTTGTATTGAAGAGAACTTTACACCTAGATGGGTTGTGACTGTCATTAAGGGTCTGATGATGAAGACGAAGGTCAGTCAAGGGAACTCCTCAACGTTTTACAGTAGCTACCTTGTGTTTGGTCTTAATTCATTTCTATTGATAAGAACTTTACACCCCCATATGGGTTATAAGTGCCATTACAGGTCTGATGATGGAGACCATAGACTGTCGAGGAAATTCCTCAACGATTTACAGCAGTTACCTTTTGTTGGGCTTACTTCATACGGTTCAATATGCCAAAATGTTTAGTTCGTACAAAAATATTACCTAATTAAGATTGAAATTTTTCATAGGAATACAACTACCTACTAGGCGGTCGTTTCCGCATCCGAGAAGCATCCTTGTTAGATCTACGTCTACCCATCACTAAAAATCGTAAAATAAAATAATTTTTAACAAAAAAAAACCGACTTCAAAAACAGGAAACTTAAAAAGTAAAAACAGCTCTAAAAAGCAAGAAATATTATTGAAATCATATTATTAATTACCTAGATACGAATATCAGATTAAAAAAATGTCTACTGAAGTCGGTCGGTTGGTGGTCAGAAATTGTAGAAGATATTATAGTGATTTATTCTCTCAGAGCACGTATCTTTAAATAAATAGAGCGTTTTCTAACCTCCAACACGAATTGCAAACAAGAACGAACTGTCATAATCTTATACTTTTACGTTATGAGCAAGGTTTGAGCTTCGTAAAAAGTAACCGTATAATGTAACCGTAAAACGTATCGCAAATCTTGGTACAACAACGTTTTACATTATACGTTTACTTTTTACGTTACTTTTTACAAATTCGTAAAATGAAAGTTTTGGTGCAACCGGCTGTAAGAGATTTATAAAATTAGTAAACAAGATAATTAAAGCAAAAACATTTATTCAACGGAATTGAGGCGATCTAAAATCCAATAAGGGACGTTTGAAATGGCAAAAATTCAGTTGAGTAGGTAAACATTTGTTTTATATGCTATGCTGTAACTAGATCTTGGTATTTTCCTTAAGCGTAGAAAGAAGATCAACCAAAATGGTACAGAATCGTACAATTGTAGTACGATCATATTTTTATTAAGCGCAGCATTAAGTAGTAGCATTAGATAGTATTAAGAGATAAAACAGGGAGCCGTAGCAAGCGATAAAGTCTAAAAATATTGTAAAAAAAAATGTAAATTAATTGGTTCTTTTTGTGATTTTCAGTATTTTTATGTTTTTATCCTTGAAGCTGATACTTGCTCGCTATCACACTAATATTATAAACGCGAAAGTTTGTGTGTGTTATACACTCACACAAATGTGTATATTTGTTTTTATTTTTTTATTTGTTGCTTCTTCACGCTGCAACGGATGGATAGATTTAAATGAAATTCGGCACACAGATAGTTTATAACCTGGATTAAAACAAAGAATACTTTTTATCCCTATATTCCCACGGGAACGGGAACTACGCGGGTGAAACCGCGAGCGGCCGCTAGTTAAGTTATAAATCCCTTTTTCTAACAAACCTTTTATTTTCCGTAGTGACATATTAGACATTAATAGTTCAAAAAACAAAGAGGTTTAATGTGTCGGCAACAGTGCTTGTGTGCAAATATTTAAATTTGAAGTCTATTGAACTTGTATATAAATAACACTAATTGTGACACTGAACCAGATAAATTCAAGATCAGATAAGTTTCTCGGTTTCTTCTCGGCAGGAGGTCTCAACTATAGGATTTACGAAATGTAGTTAAGATTTGATTTTCAAAAAATATTCGGTAAAAAGGTAATTTTGCATATAAATATTTTTATTTTGTGAAGGAACGGAGGACAGAGTATGGTGGGAATCCATTGGAAAGGCCTAGTGGATCTCTGTAGGCTGATGATAATGATAAAGATGATTTAGATTACTTTTTTTTTATTTTCAAGTGTTAATTGCTGTCCCTGTGTGTTGCCGGGGATAAAGAATTGCACCACCCCATCTCTTCCCGTGGGTGTCGTAAAAGCCGACTAAGGGACCATTCCAGAGGATGGGCAGCAGCATCTCTCTGAGGTTACCCTCAACCTACTGCGATCGCCAACCCGCCTGCCAAGCGTGGCGATTACGGCAAATACCCCTCATATCCTTGGGGGAGGCCTTTGTCCAGCAGTGGACGTCTTTTGGCTGAGATGAAGATGAAGATGAAGTTAATTGCTGCACTGAAGCTAATTTAAATATTCATAAAATTTATAAAATACAGTGAAAAAATTAAACGCCTACCCGACTCAGCCCGAAATCTAAACTGGGTCTTCCACTGAATTTTATTGTATTTGGGTTTTTTCACTGTATTTTATAAATATAGATAATAATGATGAAGAAACTGCAACGTAATATGAAGTGTCGCAAAGTAAAATACAAATTGTTTGGGATCGAAGAAGCGCTGTCTAGTGTCCAAAACATCCTCAGTAGTTTAGGATTCCGGGTGAAGTGCGCTTCCACGCTATATCATCATCATCATCAGCTCATTTTATTTCCCCACCTGCTGGGGCACGACCCTTCCCTATGGATGGATAGGGAGAACGGGCACTATACCATTAGGTAAAATTAAAGCTAAGTGCTTAGCTAGAACGTATTAAAAGAAAATTTGATTACACAAGAAACTCACATACAGTACTCAAGGGTATCTATCAATCGCAAGTTGCCGACCTTTATAGTAGTATAAGTTAATATTAAGTTGCTTCAAAAGTTCATTTATATATTTATAATTGAAGTTAAGAATAGCAGCGACGCGACCGACGCGACGTGACGATCCGCACGTGCGAAACTTTTTGACACTTCTGCCATAATTTATTTGTTATATTAAGTTACCTTGGTAGGTACATGAGGAACTGACATGACGTTGCAGGGGACCGGAAGATGTGGACAACAGTGGAAAGATCTTTGCCCAGTATTGGGATGCTTAGATATGGCTGAAAAAATAATTTAAAAAAATAATTTAATAAATAAAATATTTAGTAGCAAAGCTTAGTCAGTTCTTGAAAGCCTTGTCTATTCTTCTTCTTCAGCCTATAGTCACCCACTGCTCAGTGTAGGCTTCCTCATATGTACTCCATCTTGTCCAGTCAAAAAACATATCTAAAACATTACATATTCTATCGCATATCTATTAAAGACAAGGCTCCAGGCACTTTCGAAATAAAAAAGAGATACGTTCAATAGGTACAGGCAGCACCAAAGTTTTTGCCCAAAGCAACAAAACAATTTAACAGGCACTTGATAACTTGTATTAAAGATATTATGACACTGTACTAAAAAGTGGTCAGCTACTTCCAACTCTGACTGTACCTAGTTTTATACGAGTATTTCTTGACACAGCTGGCGGTCGAGCTCGCCAACAGTCGACAAGCGACGCTCTTGGGAAATTTTGGCACTCGAAATACTATTGCTTCATATTCCATTTGCAAAAATGAAATAAAAAGTAGCAACAAAAAATACATGTTTTTATTTCGTGAACGGCTCGGAAGCCGAGTGGCATAGCGCTCGGCAAGATATTTGAACGTCCAAGATTCAATTTCTAGATCAGGCAATGTGTGTTCGAATTTTTTAATGCATAGCCAATAGGTTTAGGAACACCTATCCGTATTTGGCAAGCGTTATGATAAAGCCAAATACCCAACAGTGGTGGCGATGAATTAATGTTAATGATGGGGCTTTTGCCCAGCTTTGGGCTGTCTCAACTGTCCAACTGTCCAATACTGTTATACTTAATGAGTGGTTTTTGTAAGTAAGTGAAGTAAGGAAACAGCCTACTGTCCCACTGCTGGGCAAAGGCCTCCATCATTGAAATTAAGTCATCACTACAATTGATGGGAATAACCCGCTTGCCAAAATTAATGCAGGTTGGTGATCACAAACCCGGGCTATGCATCGAAAAATATTGGTTTTGTAATTAATATTATTTTGCGTGATTTTGTGTATGTGTTACAGTTACAATAAACGTCTCATCTACCAATTGCACTTTACAGATTAAGGTGTTTCGCAGACAGAGCAACTTTAATCTCCCGTATTGCGGCAACAGGTAACTCGCAAGTAGCTGTTTCTAATTTAGCCCAAAGAAAACTGCACAGACATAAAAACTCACCAATGAGTTTCGATGATCGAGAACAGTTTTCAGTTGCTGCACACGATTCACTTTTCAGTTTTAAATTGACGCAACTAGCAACTGTCTATTTTGTACATTATCTGTCCCTTATTCTGTCCTCAATCCAATTCCAAATTTTTCCACAATTCTTTCACCGTCCATGCAGCCAAATTGTGGAATAAATTGCCTGCCGACATTAGTGAGAGTCCATCGGTGGAATCATTTAAACATAAATTGAAAGATCACTACCTTTCCAACACTGGTAATCAGTAACGTCATATCATACTATATATTAAAATTATTATATGTATATTATGTATGTGTATGTACGAGTATGTATATACATTATGGTTATATAGTTTAAGTATGTATATGTATCAATAATTAGTTCGTAGAAGAGTCCCGCAAACTCTCGTTCCACACCACAGCTAGGGTTGGCTGGAAGAGATCTCTTCTAGAGATAAGCTCACATTTGTATATGTCTTGTATAACGTTTGTTTTATATGTGCAATAAAGGATTAAATACATTTGTTGCTTGTCTGTTTCCTCAACTGACCAACACTGACTATTGACAATGTATTTAAAAAGTTTATTTAAAATCACGGGAACCGTAAACTGGGTCTTTTTGTTAGAGCAACTGGCAACCTGTAACAAAAACTTAAAAAAAATATACTATAACTAGTTCCTTCAACTAAGTTGATAGTTTCTGCAACTAACAACTTTCCGTGGCTCTGTCTACGGAGGGCCTAACACTTTAACTGCGACTTTTTTTATATCGTTGCCTTTTACAACAACACCGCAGTTCAGTATTGAAATTATAATCAGAACGCGTTAACAATGACAAATCCCCACAATTTTACGAGCTAACTCGCTTGAAGGCGTCGTTCGCGTAGGCATTGGTTAATTAACATTCGCATTAAGAACGGGAATATTCGTGGGAACACTGGGAACGTTGGATACGTTCTCTCTCGAGAGGACCATTTATTATACCCCTTTTCTTGTAGCGTTCAACAATAAATCCCAACGAAGTTTCGACAATTCTCACTGTTTGACTTTTTAGCCTATCATTTGTGGCACCACTTATACTAAACACTGTGATATCCAATGTCTTGTTTAGGCGATTGTCAACTTTCTAGTAATGGCCCGAAGACATATTGTTGTGATCCAGAATTTCCTTTGTGTGTAATGTGGATAAAACTATAGTTGTCCTAGTAACTTTGCTGGAAGCTTTGACCAAATCGCTTTTTGTATTCAAAGCGGTTAGTCTATTTATACCAAAAATAGTAGCAAGACCTAGCAAACTAATAAACCATACATGTACGTAGGTACAAAATGGAATAAAAAATAACATAAAAAAATAACTTTGCTGGAAGCTTTGACTAAATCGCTTGTTGTATTCAAAGCGGTTAGTCTATACCAAACATAGTAGCATGACCTAGCAAATTAATAAACCACACATGTACGTAGGTACAAAATGCCATAAAAAGTGTTATTTTAAGAAAGGGATATATATTTTTCAAAGAATTACTTGGCCTTCATCATAATTATCTGGGTCTCAATTCTTCTATTTTAAAATATTAATAATCGTGCTTCAGTAGCCTGATTCTGCCATTTTTCCCATATTACAAACGTCAATACTACATAGAAGCAACTGACATACTAGAAGTGAAAGTCATAATTATATTTTTTTATTATTTTTTTTTATTTTTTTATTTTACGGGTAAGCACATTGCCTTGATCTCACTTGATGTAAAGTGATGATAAGGCCAATTATGGAAGCGCACTTCACCCGAGAATCTCAACTAGTGAGGCACTGGCTATCTTATCTCTAGCTGCCGGAACACAACAATGCTACAAACATTGATGTTATGGCGACATATTTAGATAAGATGGTGGTAGCTAGCCAGGCAGACTAACAAGCCCTACCACCAACCAAACCGAGTACACAAACATGTACCCCCCGCTGGGAATCGGACCCGGGACCTCTGGGTCTAAACTGGTGGTCTTAGCCATTAGACCACAGAGGCGGTTGAAAGCAAAGTTTGATGGTATAGAAGTGACGTGACTGCTGAAAGTGAAAACTCACTTCACAATCAAGTAGTAGACTAGTTAGTCAATAGATAAACTTTTTTTTTTCCTTTAGTTGATGGCTTCGTGCGATAAGCACATTTAGCCAGTGCCAAAGTAATTTTTCTTACAAGTAATATATAAATAAACAATATTTCCTTCTTGTATAGATGATGATTAATGATAATAGAAATGAGAACTGAGAAATGATATACCCTCCAACCCCTCGAGTATCTCAGTAAAGATGAGGGGCTTTACTAAGTCCTCGGGCGGAATTCTTGAGAGAATTTGAAAAGTGAAGTTGCACTGTTTTGTTTCATTTGTCAACACTCATGCGCACTTACGAACACTTAACGGTTAATAATCCACCATTATTTCACATTAATATTCGACTTAACACACATTTTAGAAAATAAAACAAAACCGCAGACATGACTCTTTACTTTCCCGCCAAGAAGTCCAATAGATAAACTTTTTAACAACTGATAAACGATTTTTTTTCAATAGAAAATGTGTAAAAGGAAAACTATGACGTCAACTTTTGTTCCGTCGATTGAGTGTTTATTAATAACAGTTAGGATCCGTATTGAAGAGTTCCTCAATAGTTGAGGAACTAGCTATAAAGAAAGTTAAAAGAGAAAAATGCTCACATTGCTTTTATGGCAACAGAAATAGATTGTATGGACGTGACATTAGCCGTCTGTATACCGAATTTCATCCAAATCCATTCAGTAGTTTCGTGGTTCCCGTTCCCGTAGGAATATCGGGATAAAAGGTACCCTATGTGTTATTCCTGGTTATAAACTATCTGTATTCCGAATTTCATCCAAATCCATTCAGTAGTTTTTACGTGAAAGAGTAACAAACATCTAAACAAACTTTCGCGTTTATAATATTAATAGGATGGGAATCGAAGCCAGGGCCTCTAGGTCTGAGACAGGTGGCGGTTTAACCACTACACCTATTTGAGTGTATTAAAGTGGGTCTCCTACTCAGATAAACCTTGGATTTCGTATTGGGACTATGTAATGTGAGATAAGAGTAAAATAAATATATCCGTGCGGCGACGGAGAAATAATACAATTCGCCGCCCCTCTCCTCTCCTCCGGTGGGTGTCGTAAGAGGCGACTAACGGATTTTCGAGCTTCCATATGCTCTACTGCGTGGTAGGGCTTGGCCCGTCTGGTTAGTGACCACCGTACGCATGGTGTAAAACTCGTCAAGTGACCGCTTGTCGGTCGCGTTTCGGGATCAGCCAGCGTATAACCAGAGCTCGAGTGGATGTTGCTGCGATGCATTTGGTCTGTGGAGGCTTCCGTCAAACCAGTGCCAGGAGGACTTTGTTAACCCGCCGGCCAGGGAGACCCGTAGAAACGGCTGTCCCGCTGGCCGCCCGTGGCACAGTACAGGGGCCCAAGCGAGCCTAACCAGCTCGTGAGGCTGCCTCACCATGCCACGCATAATCTCGGGGTGTTCCGTCGTGCCGGTTGGTGACCGGAAGGTGGGGTCCCGGCGGCCATTCCCGGGGGGGTTCGGGGGCCCTTCCGTTCGGCGGGTTAGTGAAACTCTTTTGTAGGCAGTTCCCTGGTGAGACATGTCGCCACTCTTTGACCATTTGCAAAGCAGCAGCATTTCCTCGATTCACGCCTCCCTCCTTTCTTACAACATGACAGCGCATAACATTAGAACTGGTAATTCAGCGGTGCACACCCCCACCACAACCTTACCGTTTGAGGTCGAGTTCGCTAACATCCGCGGACTCCATGCAAACCTCAATGCCGTCCATCACCATCTTGAGACGGCACGGCCAGCAATGCTATTCTTGACGGAGACGCAAATAATCTGTCCGGCTGACACCACTTACCTGCACTATCCGGGCTTTGTGCTTGAAGAATCCTTCAAAGCCAAAGCCGGAGTTTGCTTGTTCGTTCGGACGGATGTTTGCTGTCGCCGTCTGCGCTGTCTGGAAGACCCTTCCTTTTCCCTCCTTGTGGTACACGTCGACTTGGGCTCTCATAACCGTGTCTACGTCTGCGTCTACCGATCCCATAATGGCGACATGGAGACAACTCGACTTATTGAACACCTTAGTCGGGTGGCAGATAAAGCGCAGGAGCGGTTTCCATCGGCGGAATTGGTGTTTTTGGGGGACTTCAATGCTCACCACGAGTTGTGGTTAAGTTCCTCCAAAACTGACCATGCTGGTAGAACTGCCCACGCGTTCGCTCTCACGCACGACCTGACTCAACTGGTGAACCAGCCCACCAGGATCCCAGACGTAGTCGTTCACGCGCCCTCTTTGTTGGACCTTTTGCTGACGAGTCGCCCAGCTGGCTACCGAGTGGAGGTTCGAGCTCCTTTGGGATCTTCGGATCACTGCTTGGTATCCAGTAAAGTGCCTCTGGTCCCGCTACCGCCTTTAGCGGTATCGAAACGCCAGATTTGGCACTACTCGTCGGCAGATTGGGATGGTATGCGGGACTATTTCGCATCCGTTCCTTGGGGGCAGCGCTGCTTCAGTGGGAAGGACCCGACAGCTAGTGCGACTGCAGTTGCTGATGAGATAGTTTAAGGGATGGAATACTATATTCCGCACTCCTATCTCATCAGCAAAGGCAGGCGCAACCGATGGTTCAACCGCGAGTGTGCCAACGCTGTTGATAACAAGCAGGCGGCATACCGCGCTTGGATCAGGGGTAAAGCTGTTGGGGATCCCGAAACCCGCCCGCTGAAAGCAGCCTATAATTATGCCACCAAGTCCTGCAAAAGAGCTTACATTAGAGCGGATTCCCAGCGTGTTGCACGAGTCGGCCAAGAACTACTGACGCATCCTACGGGCAGCCGTAGCTACTGGCGTCTGGCCAAAGCCGTGCAATCAAACTTCTGCCAACCCTCGCTGCCACCATTGAGATGTCCTGACGGAACTTTAGCTCACAAGCCGCAGGAGAAGGTCGATCTCCTGGCCAAACTCTTTGCGGCTAACTCCCGAGTCGATGATTGCAATGCACAGCCACCTACAATCTCTCACTGTGGCCACACAATGGCCGATTTAAAAATCAGGCAGTGTGACGTCCGTGCGGAGCTGCAGTCAATCGATGTCCGGAAAGCTAATGGCCCTGATGGCATCCCTCCAGTAGTACTAAAAATGTGTGCAGCGGAGTTGTCCCCCGTATTAACGCGCCTTTACCGTCTCTCGCTCTCTTCAGGTTGTGTGCCGGAATCTTGGAGAGAGGCTAATGTGCAACCGGTCCCCAAAAAAGGTGATCGGTCAGATCCATCGAATTACCGCCCCATAGCCGTAACTTCAGTTTTGTGCAAAGTAATGGAGCGCATTTTAAATAAACAACTTGTCCACTACCTGGAAGAACACTCCATCATTCACGATCGCCAATACGGGTTTCGGCCGAAGCGGTCAACGGGTGATCTTCTAGCGTACGTCGCACATCTCTGGGGTGAGGCTATTGACAAGCGTGGTGAGTCGGTGGCTGTTAGCCTCGACATAGCCAAGGCATTTGATCAAGTCTGGCACAAAGCTCTTCTCTCCAAGCTCCCGGCATACGGTCTGCCTGCACAGTTCTGCAACTGGGTCGCTGGCTTCCTGCACGAGCGTAGAATTCGTGTCTTGTCTGATGGATGCGCTTCGCGGCTCAAGTCCGTGAACGCTGGTGTCCCTCAGGGTTCCGTTCTGTCACCCACGTTGTTTCTTCTGCATATCAATGATATGCTTCCACTTGGAAATATTCATTGCTATGCAGATGATAGTACAGTGCACGGTGGGTATAACGGTCACCCTGCGGCTGGGCGAGTCGAAACTGAAGAGAAACGAGTGAATCTTGTCATTGAGCTCAATCGGGTATTGGACCTCATATCTAATTGGGGCTCCAATAATCCTGTTGAGTTTAATGCCAAGAAAACACAGGTATGTGCGTTTACGGCCAAGAAGTCACCATTCCTTCCCCTTCCAACTCTTCAGGGCACATCTCTAAGCCTGCAGAGCAATATCAACATGCTCGGTATGACGATTCGCTGTGATCTGAATCAAAAGGACTACATCGAAGCCGTGATCAAAACTGCCTCACGAAAACTCAGTGTCCTGAACAGAGTGCGGTGATTCTTTACGCCTGACCAGTTGTGTCTTTTGTACAAGACTCAGGTATGGTCTTGCGTGGAGTATTGCTCGCACATCTGGGACGGTTCCGCAAAGTACCTTCTCGATGCCTTAGACAGATTGCAGCGTCGCGCTGTACGCATTATCGGCAATGCAGAGGTCACTAATACTCTCGAACCCCTACAATTGCGTAGAGATATAGCGTCACTCAGCGTTTTCTATCGCTTGTACCACGGCGAGTGCTCTGAAGAACTCTTTGACCTTATCCCACCTTCTCCCTTCCTCCATAGAAGTACACGTGCTGCTCTCCGGAGTCATCGCTTTACTGTCACACATATCCCATCGCGCACAAAGAAATTTGGTGACTCGTTTCTTTGTCGCACATCCAAAAGATGGAATAGTCTACCAGCACACGTTTTTCCTCCTTCCTATGATATTGGGTCCTTCAAACGAGGCGTGAAGAAGCACCTTGTGGGCCGGCAGAGTGAGGTTGACTGATGCTGCGTTGTTTTCACGCTGCACCAGTTGTCTTCGCGTCTGGACTCCATTTCCACTTAACATCAGGTGGTATGGAGTCATTTGCCGTGCTAAGTATAAAAAAAAAAAAAAAAAAAAAAATAAGATAAGATGTGATCAATATACTTTATTGTTTACAAGAAAATAAAACATTTGACAAAAAACTACAAAGGGCGGCAAATGTATGTTGTACGTAACAATAAAACATAAACCTCCTTACAATGTAGTGAAACGAAATAAAAATTATAGTTCGATATCCATTTGACATAGCAGGAGAATGTAATAGATAAATAGAGCCTTCTTGGACTTGAATATAAAGGAGGTTCATTACTTTGTGCTCTCATTCATAGCGAGCCGTGCAGATAATAAATATTATTGGCCTGTCCAGACATTATTATGTACAGATCAGACTATCCAAAACTTACAAATTTCTTCAATAAATATTCAACCATAAACCAATGGTATAAAGTTGAAAGAATATTGAGAAAACTTGACAGCTTGTGGTAGTCTCATTTATGTTCTGCCTTATGTATCGGCAACTAGTCTACTAGTCTAGTCTTTTTTTAGTCTACTAGTTTCTGCCCTTTTTTTATTAATCACTTGGTGGCGCTTTCGACGAATCAACGTATTTTTATAAGTATAAAAATATTTTTTAACATTTAAAGCAATAGTAAAAATAGAATAGTCTAAATTAAAATTTAATTACTTATATTCATTTACTAGCTAAAGCAGCTTACCAACAATGCAGACCAAGCATGCAGCAATTTGTTGTCGACGTACCAGTTATTGCTTTCATTTGTTTCGACTGTTTACGATGAGTTACTGCTATTCACATAATTTTAATTTTATTAGAAAAAAATACCTCGATATAAAAATTGTTTCGAAAGTCGATTCTTAACAAACTTGGTTTAAAGTAAACTCGGGGTTTGCGTTTCTTATGTGACGTATTGTACTTTTTCCCACTGTTGGGCAAATGCCTCTATTATTCTTTTTGTTATGTGCCTATGTTAAGGTGTTTTGTAAAAATGTGTTTGTTATGTGATTCCACTAAGTGATTTTTCTATGTTTCTTTCATCATTAAAATCAAATCATCGCTAAATACGGGTTAGCGATCACAAACACCTATATCATAAAAACCGAAACACACTTCGACCGTCATAGGAATTGAGTCCAGGATTTCCGGATATCTAAGACTTTCTAATTCTTTCCCTGTAATTCATGTGGGAAGGACCTGAAGGCCGCAGTGGGAGATCGGATATCCCATCACGCTGATCTTATGCGGAGTGGTGTCGTAATAAATATAGTACCTGCTTATACGAGTATATTATAATGATGAAATGTTTCGTTACAGTTAGGTATAATAACAAAAAGGAATAATAAAAAGAATCAGTGAACCTTACAGTAGTCCCATATGATGTAACATTTAACATCTCACCATAGTATTATGCAATTTTAACATTATATTCTGAAAAATATTCGTATGGGTAGTTTAATTTTTACAACTATAAAATAAATGCAGTAAATACTCAAAAGAAGACATTTGACATATCAAAATGACCTTTGATAGTCAAATGACACAATATGTCATATATAATAATAATATGTCATGTTCTTAGTATCGATTCCAAATTTACAAAATGGCGCGCGCTTGCGCGCTTCCCCGACTTCCTGTCACACTGTTACACCTACTTCCGTCACATTTCACGAAATCACTCCCACAAATTGTATATATAGAATGCGAGCTGAAAGATGTTACACATCAATAATCTAATGTGTCTTTAATGTCGTGATTTGCAAACCAAGTATTTGTTACAAATAATGTTGTGGTGACATTCCAATTCAACGCGAATGATTACAATAATAACAATAATTTGTTAGTTCCATTACGGGCGAAATGTTATGCATTAAAATCCGACACGGAAAAGTAACGCAAATAAAAGTGTTCTCATATCAAAATGTTTTCACGGTGCTTTAGGAATGCACTTTCAGTGTGGAGACTGAGTTTCGTGCACGGCAACGGCAACACACGGACTAATGGACGCAAACCGCTTAAAAAAAACAACAAAACTCTTTACCCGCGTGATTCTGTGCAAAACTATTTTGGTTAATGGCATGCGGTGGTTACGTATAAGAGCGGGACGTTGAGATTCATTAAGTTTAATTTTCAAGGGGTTTAACGCAAACTTCTTAGTAACTATCATTATTTAATATAGGTGTCTAACTGCCGCACTCATAGACGTCAATTTATTCTAAATGATTACTTAGCACCTAAAATTGTCTATTGTAAAATAGTCTCTAACAGTGTCGTTATAAGCACATTTTCGACTGAACAATTGCAGGTGCTAAGTAATCATTAATGATAATTGACGTCTATGAGTACGGCAGATAGACATGCCTTTTTTAACACGGTGCTTGATGTTCGTGTTCCCGAACCATTCGCGTGGCAAAAGAGGGATGTTACTCGATTTTTAGTGGTACCTACCTAACCGTCGATCTATTCGTGGCGAGACGACAAAAAAAGAAGAGAGTTCCACATAACCCTTGGGTCACCCCTGGCCCCGGTGTATGCGTAAGACAGAATAACAGATACTTTAAAAAAGTCATTATTTCAACACATTTCTGCGGTTATTTGAGCGTTTAATCTTGGCTTCGTAGTAGGGTGATATCTAAGTTTATATATCCGCAAAGTTCGCTTTTACATTTGGCCTTTGATTTTAATGCATCTCAAAGCTACAGAAAATAATTTAGTAAGCTAAATACAGTCATTTCATTCTGTATTAAGCTTTTCATTCACCACGGTAACGTGTTAAAGCAACGGCCGTAAAAGTACGGAACTGAATACATTATTGTGGGAGGTCGTATGGCAAAAATAATAAAACTTGCACTATGATTTATGTCTTGTATTTCTATGACGATATTCGTAATCACACCCTAAAAGTAATATGACAGACCGTTCTTCTGTTTTCTACTGACACAGACAAATAAAAGACAATATTATTTTCTAACCTTAATTACAAACAAATATTAAGTTTACTAATTTGCCTCGGTGTCCGAGAAGTAAAATTTCAAATTCAATTTCATTCCATCGCGTACAAAGAAATTTAGTGACTCGTTTCTTTGTCGCACTTCCAAAAGATGGAATAGTCTACCAGCACACGTTTTCACTCCTTCTTAAGACATGGGGTCCTTCAAACGAGGCGTAAAGAGGCACTTTGTGGGCCGGCAGGATGAGGGTGACTGATGCTGCGTTGTTTTCGCGCTGCACCAGTTCTGTTATCCTTGCGTCTGTACTCCGTTTCCACTTAACATCAGGTGGAGTGGAATCATTTGCCAAGCAATGAATAAAAAAAAAATATACAGTTCAGGTTACAAAAATTAATTTAAAGGGATTTCTTGCAGCGTCAAAATATTTACAGAAAATGTTCCTATCACAGGCTACGCTGCCTGATATCCGTAGATCTGGGTTCAATTCCAAGATCGAGCAAAGTGTGTTTCAAATTATTCGATACATAGCTCAGAGTGCCAAGTACGAGATTCATTCACCATACGATCACATTCACGAAAACGAGAATTTGTATTGCAAATAACTGTTCTCGTATGTCGCCAGGAGGCGCTGCTTAAATGCTATATACTTTCATTATTGGGTAAGTATAGGGCGTAGTGACGGCAAAGCAAAATTTCGTTGTGGTCTGGATGAATACTTTTATTAAAGTGAGAAACGTCAGTTGACGCAACGTTTTTTTTTTTTTGTTGATGGCTTTGTGCGATTAGCACATTTAGCCAGTCTCAAAGTAATTTTTCTTACAAGTAATACATAAATAAACAACTTATATGATGATAATGAATGATATTAGAAATGGGAAGTGAGAAATGATATACCCCCCAACCCCTCGAGTATCTCAGTAAAGATGTGGGGCTTTACTAAGTCCTCACGCGAGCTTCTTGAGAGAATTTGAAAAATAAAGTTGCACTGTTTTGTTTCATTTGCCAACACTTATGCACACTCACGAACACTTAACTGTTAATAATCAACCATTATTTCACATTAATATTCGACATAACACAAACTTTAGAAAATAAAACAAAACCGCAGATATGACGCTTCACTTTCCTGCCAAGAACTCCGACGCAACGCTTTTAAAAGCATCAGTTAAAGGAGTGAATGAACGAATGAGTGATTAGTGATCGAGTTATTTTAATAGATAACTAATTTTATACTATGAGAAGATCGAATGATGTTGAGTATTTTTGTATATTCCAACATTCATTTTTGTAAACGTAGGTAATCGAATGAATACGGATAGTAAAGAAAACTCACACTAAGCACTCAGGTTTGTGATCACCGCATTCGGCAAACGTGGTGGCACTACTATCCATACATTGTAGTGATGATTTGATTTCAATGATGGACGCCTTTGTCCAACAGTGGTACAGCATATTAGCAGGTTATATTCTGCTACTACTTCTAATAACTAGTACTAGTGGTCGCCCAGTGTCGTAATTTTATTAAGGCTGCACGGATTGTATCCTAAGCAATGAAAAATTAAAAAGATAGAATGTGAGTTTGGATTGGCATTGACAGATTTCGGCCGCTCCTCTTCCATTTTTGAAATTTTTGAAAAGAGTATTTATACGTGTGGTACAAATACATATGCGTGTGTGTCAAATACATGGTAGTGTGTGTAATGTTTGTTTTATTGATTTAATGTATTTTTATGCATATTTTAAAAAATATTAACATTTAACCTTCTATATATATAAAACTAAGAGTGTGCGAAATTTCATACTCCTCTGTCCGCGCAATTTTCGTAAAAAAGGGGTACAAAGTTTTTGCTTCACGTATTAATTTAAAGATATCTTTCATTCATCATACTATCAACGTATTTACATCACCCTCACACATATACTTTCCGTTTCCCATATCAACAATAGTAGGTTATGGCAGTGTTCGTATTTTATTGTGACGATAAAACATTAACGTCGGCGAACTACCACGTTTAATGTCTTTATTGTTATATTAACTATTTAATAGTCGCGTGCTACCAACATTTTTGATTTTTATTTTAGCATTTAAGTATCGTTATTCGTAATACCCCTACAATAAAGTCCAAAATTCATAAAACTTGGTTTAAATAGAAATAGGACTGTTTTTTTTTCTATCAACGTTATAAATGCATTTATATTACTTATCAACATTACAGGTTATAACAAAGTGTAGGTACAGTGAGCATCGAGTTGATAAAAGCAATATGTTGACGAGCTGATGATAATAATAATTATGGCATATTTTTGTAAATATGAGGAAGGTTTCACTAGAAAAAATACAAAATACATGCTTTGCACAGAAGTCTCATCCAAGTTTTTATAATCTTTCATGACTGTTATAATTGTAGCCATTGCTGTACCGGCAAGACTTGGTCCAATAAATCTCTCGCCTAACGCGACTCTAAGCTGTTTAGAAATCGCACATTTACTAGAGTAACGCGCATAGAAACTTTACAAGGGTGCTCAGAAACTTAGCAAGTGTTGCCAGAGAAACGCTATATGCAGTATCTCGACCTCTCAAATTGGGTATCTGTATTTTTCATAGTGTTTAGTAAAACATTTTAAAACATTGGAAGAGTTTTAATTAATAATGAATGAAAACATTGATTAGCACTCACTATTTTAAGGAAAGCAGAAGAGGTGCCATCATAGACCAGACTTGGCGAATCATGCGAAATATATTTTCGGAAGATTTAATCTAGCTTATTTGATATATGAAAACTACTAGCGGAACCGATTTTTAAAACATTCTATTAAAGGTGATTTTTTTAGTCTTGACGTCATATATATCTACCTATTTTTTTTTTACTGAACTTTTTATGTCCGATTTTCGAATAATTCGCACATACATAAGTACATAATTTATTGGTAGGTGATTAACTTTTTTTTAAAAGCCTTGTTTCAAAGACTTTATAGGAATGGCCGCTTCCGTGGTTCTCTGGTTGTTTTTTTTTAATATAAGACAACATCGCATACTTGTTCTAATCCCAAGGTAAGTAGCTAAAGCACTCGTTTTATGGAAATCAGAAACAATGACGATATCACAACCACCCAGACCCGACTTAATATCGAAATGTTCGTTTTCGACATTGACCCGACCAGGAATCGTACCCGGGACCTCAGAGTTAGCGCCGAAGTCCGGCGTCAAGCCACTCGGCTACAGAGGTCGTCGTATCTGCCCAAATGCATAAGATGGCTACAGTAACTATAAAAATGTTCTTTAGAGTAGGCCGAGGTCTTCTGACTTGGTGTGGAATTCTTAACTACACACACACACACATCTGTCATTTCTAAAAAGTTCAAAATATTTTAAAATGAAACGAAGTAAGCTCCAATGAAAACTTATAAGCCTCCGCAAAAACCCGAATACCGGCGCCGTAAGCGAAAAGAGCGCCAAAGCAAAATAATAAAAGACAATATCGCTGTCGCAAAATGAAATCACAATCTGTTCTTGCGCCAACATTCTACAAAAGAAACTTGACGCGCCATCAAAGAGAGATATATAGTAATCCGTTCTTTATAACGAGATACTGAAGCCTATATGAGAGCATTTATCTTTGCCATTCAATGTAACATAACTCAATATCCCGCATCCGCATCCGAACATTTCATAACAGTGCTTAAACTCAGAGGCGGCATTTTATACAGATGTGGCAAAAGTAACTTAAAAGTAAGCTAACAATAAATAAACTAAGTTTAACAATTTTTTATTTAGTGTGTATTATTATCGTGTTATAATGTGAGTCTGAAGTAAGTGAATGATTGCCTAACAGCACATTCATAATGTAAGCCTGTGTAGTTATTTGTGAATGTTGTTATTATACTATCTTCTAAATTTATATGTATCGTAGCTATATACATAAAAAGTAAAATGATACTCTTACTTCGTTAATGAAGTTTTAAACGTATACAACAGTTGAATGTTTAGATGAAAGAATTGTACAAATAATTAAGGATCAAACCTTAATGATGTTTTGAAAGGGATTCGTATCTCGTCTGTACAACAAGCTCATCAAAGATATACCCGATCCTGAAATACACTTTGATATTTCGTCAACCAATTTGTAAACAAATTCAAACTCGTTGACGTATTATATATTGAACTCAGCCACCCATGTGACATTCATATTTTTTGTTTTTATATTTTTTTTATAACACAACGAATTATTTGGTTGCTTATAAATAAGAACAGTTAGCTAAACACTTTAAATTTGACTAATAATGTAATTTAATAATGCTGCTTCTGATGTTGGCGACCAAAACAAGTAAAACCAGAGCCACATATAAATAAATCTTTACATTATACATGGCGTGGCCTTTAAGACCTGCAGTCATAATCATCTCAGCCAAAAGAAGCCCACTGCTGGACAAAGGCCTCCCCCAAGGATATGAGGGTATTGCCGTAATCGCCACGCTTGGCAGGCGGGTTGGCGATCGCAGTAGGTTGAGGGTAACCTCAGAGAGATGCTGCTGCCCATCCTCTGGAATGGTCCCTTAGTCGGCTTTTACGACACCCACGGGAAGAGATGGGGTGGTGCAATTCTTTATCCCCGGCACCACACTGGGAACCAGACCTGCAGTAATACAATATAAATAAATAGTGCCCGAACAAAAGAGCTGCATTGCCAGATTTATTCACTGGCCGCCGTCATAAAACAGAGGACTCGATACTGCACCGTGCGACACAATTTATTGTAAATAAATTACGTGTCCAGCATACTCTAATAATACCTAAGAGCTATTTGATTAACAACAGGCTTACCTTAATCGTACTTATAAACAGAGTAGGTATAAGCTTCCAATGTTTTCTGTACTCTTTGATTAAACGATGCTTACATGACTGAAACAAAAAACACAGAATATGTATTCTTAGCTTATATACTCGTATGTGTTTATAATTTGTTTATTAGTAAGTTCCTAACGGTGAAAATAACGATTAACTGTACAAATAACGATAAACGGTACAAATAGTAATATATAGTAACAACACTAACTAAAAGTTATAACACGAATTTCTGCAATCTAATAAATTGTTAATAGACATTAAATATTGATGGGCAACTTTGACGTCATAGTTCGCTATTTACTTACAATTTTATGAAAGGGCTGTGTTTTAATAATCGTTAAAACTTTTTCTACTAATTTGTCGAATCATAAGGTGGCAAACTTAGCATAAACTGGCGAAACTAGCATAAGGTGGCGAAAACCGCAATAAAATTCAAAAACGACAGTAAGTAATAATGTGAAGTTGGCAATAATTAACACAAAACCAACTACAGCGGCGAAACTGTAAAGCGTTTCAACAACTCACTCCTCGCCTACGCCAACGTGCGGGCATCAGTATTCACAGGGCGAGGCGGTGCGGCTCAAAAAACACCTGTTCTAACTAATTGAACTTTTCCCGGTACTAATACGTGAGAGCGGCTTTTGTGGCCCGTCTGCCTGGCTATGACATGCGAACGCGATGTTAAAAAATAAAAGTCAAAGTCAAAATATCTATTA
Source organism: Eudonia lacustrata (assembly GCA_947562085.1). NCBI lineage: Eukaryota > Metazoa > Arthropoda > Insecta > Lepidoptera > Crambidae > Eudonia > Eudonia lacustrata. The sequence goes on from OX387314.1 coordinate 21,990,187, forward strand.
ACATAATACAAATGTTTTACTTATAACAACCCATTCAGGACGTATTTTAGCAATAAAGAAGAATGGTTGCTAGAAATTTCCACTGATATCAAGTCATTGTCGATTATTCACTTAAGATATTTTACCCCATGTGTGACTACATAATTGTCTAGAGTAGCGGGTAGTGCCTTGGGTAGTGCTGAAGTTTGATTTCCAGCGGGTAGTGCATACTACCCTACCACCAACCAAAACGAGCACACAAACATGTACCTCGTTGCGAATCAAACTCGGGACTTCTGGGTCCGAGATCGGAGATCTTAACCACTAGACCACAGAGGATGTTATCTTCGTGTGCCGTTCAAAACCATTTTTAGCTGCGTTTTAGCAGTATTATTGTGTTCTTATTCGTACATAAGATAGCTTATTCATTCGTTGCTGAGGAGTTCGGGTGTAGTGCGATCGCTTCCATCTTCGGCCTTTTAATCACTTATCATCAGGTGAGATATTGAGTCGAGAAGTTCCTCTGCGCAGAATACAAAACACATAAAATTTCTTATAAGTATCATCCAACGCTCGACAGAGTCCATAATTTACAATAATGTTTCATAACACTGTCCTTTTTATAACACATAATGGCTGCCAATAATTTGAGTATTAAGTAAGCTTTGAAGCATCGTTAAAGCAAGATTTTATCTAGCGTGACCGTTTAGGAAGCCAAAAGAACCCTCAAATTTCAGTGCGAGCCAAAGCGAAGTCTAGAGTGTCTCGTTAATCCACAGGTTCTTTTAAAACTTTCTTCGGCGCCTTAATTAAATTTAGTCTCGGCTACAAGGAATTGCCATTACTCCGGATTTTAAGTGAAACTAAGAAAGCCGCCATATAAAAAATAAAGTTCTAGCAATTACTTTTTAAGTTTGGAACACGCAATGCGGTATCTTTTGTTCCTGGTTATGTTGTCGGCAATCTGTTTAATCAAGTATACAAATACGAGTACAAATACAAAAAGTTTATTGTTTAAAAGTAAAAATATAATTTGTATACATACAACAAATATTTAGAAAATATGTAGAACAGGGGGGTACATTTGCGATAATATCAACTATATTTGCTCTCACTACCGCAAACTCGTCACAACAGCATGGCTACCAGTCTTGGGCAAAAAGTAATCAGATTAATGATTAAGGATTACGATTACAATGTGTAATCTTCAATCATGATTACAGATTAAAGAAATTAATCAAAAATGTAATCATGTCGGTGATTAATGATTTTATAATCATCATCTGTAATTGTAATCTTGATTACTTTTATGATTGATTAATAAAACCAACAGTCGGAGCGTTAAAAATAAAAAAAACACATTGTATAGCAATAAATAATCTTTATTTTTTTATCAGTCTCATACACTGTGCTTTTAGGATAATTATTTTACGCAAAAAATCTACTGGATTGGCACTATCAGAATGTTATTTATGATGTGCGATTCAAATTAGATTTCAATAGCACCCTCTTTTCAAACATTTCATCTGAAAGTCTGTGTGATTTTGGTGAATTGGTCATTGTTGCATATGAGAAAAGCCTTTCAACTGGACCCGATGACGGTAGAGGTGTATTATATTTCTTAAAAACATTTTTGTTTTTAGGATATCTATTTAACATGGATATATCTTTATCTTGATCCGCTAAATAATGAGAAATAATGACATATGCCTTAGATCGTTAGACTTGGTGAATATCTCCTGTTGAATCAGTTTCTATGAATCAGTGTAAAACTCGAAATAACTTTCTTAAAAAATCTATTATTTGGGGTATCTTGAAAAGTTTCAGGTGCTTCATGAATTTCCTTGATAACAGCTCCCTTGAAAACTGATTTGATTCTGGGATGATATTCTATATTTATACAAGCCATCCATTTGTCCTTGAACCTGGGATAAAAAATTGCAGCAACTACCGCATTTTGAGCAACCTTCGAGGAGACATCAAAAAACTCAGAAAATCGCGTTTCCACACTTTCCAAATACTTTTCTGCCAACTTTTTGCAAAAAACAAGTGATTCTCTGTTGAGTTTTTGCATTTTTTTTTCGCAGTAATTTATAGTACAATAAAGCCAACTACTCAATTTCTAGATGCATACAAATTGTGATAATTAATGGCAACTCAATAAAAAATAAATTACCTAGATATTTATTAATTCCTAAACCATAATTCATATAAACTTAGTTGAGAATAATCATGTAATCTAGATTACTGACTACTGTAATCAAGATTAAAGATTACATGTTCAATCTTGATTAAAAGTAATCACGACTACTTTAATCTGATTAAAATTAATCATGATTACTTTCAATCAGATTATTAATCTGATTAAAAAAGTAGTTGATTACGCCCATCTCTGATGGCTACACAGCAGAGCGGCCAGAGCAACGGAGGTTGAGTTGCGTTGTTGAAGTTGGTATAGAACACCTAAGCATACCAACATAAGCATGAAATATAATTTATTTCATACTTTGCCTAGACACTCTGTTGTACCAATCTTTGTATTCTGTTGTTGTTGTGTTCAGCCGGCAATGTGTTGCATACGTGGTCAGCGGAATGGCGAGATGACTTTTAGGTCTAGGTCTAGGTTTTGGTTAAGCCTTTAGGTCTTGGGAGATTGCGAGGGAAGCAAAGAACGTTAGGTGCAGCCGAGTACATAACCCACCCGCGCAATGTTATTTTGCTTGCATGTCTCTTGATTGCGGAATTAAACGAATATAATCAAACTAATAAAATTCTTATTTCATATTGAGATCGAACAAATTAGCTGCCAAGCTGAGAAATGAAGCGATTTATCAAAGAACCAACGTACGTAATAAACTACAGCATATTAATTTATGCTAGAGTTCCTCGATACTCATCAATCTTGCAAATTTGTTTGATGTTAATTCAATTTCACAAACTGGCTGCCAAGTGCCAATATAGAGATGTGAGTTTTGAACAAGTGGCAATACATTATTTACTTATTATCACTTACGTACGGGTGAACACTTGGCCTTCATTAAGTGCTGTTAAGACTGCACTTCACCCGGAGTCTCATATACTGAAGAACTCCAACAGCCGCACTCATAGACGTCATTATCATTAATGATTACTTAGCACCTAAAATTGATGATCAAACGAACTTCTTAAAGTGAAGTTCGATCGATATTATATTAGTTGCTTCATTCGAGGATATATTTATTATTAACCATGTAGTCCTTTTAACTTACTAGGCATAATCGCACGCAGTTTAAAGAGAATCGATTACTCGATTTCCTTTGCCTTTTTTTTTTGTTTGGCTCCATCTTTCTGTCATACGTAATAATAATAATAATAATAATAATAATATAATATAAACTTTATTTCAGACAGTGAGTATCCATACATGTGTTAGTTAATACAAAAAAAGTATTTTTTTTTTTTTTTTTTTTTTTTTTGTAATCAGACGCTTCATTTATTTAGAGTCTTCGCCTTATTAAATATTCTCTAGTATAATATCGGGCTTAGGGAGGGAGGGTCTTTTATATCCTCGAATGAAGCAACTAATATCGATAATATCGATCGAACTTCACTTTAAGAAGTTCGTTTGATCATCAATTATATTTCGTTGCTTCATTCTTCGGATATATTTATTATTAACCATGTAGATGTTTAGAGACAGCTGAATCTAAAGTACATATAGGTATAAATGACACATCATATTCAATAGAAAACCATTTAATAAGGAAACCAAACAACGTATTCTTTCTTTATAATCAACTTCATCATAGTTATGATGTTACAAATTTTAATTTAACTTTATTAATTCGCTTGATTAACATTATTATTGTTAATTACTTTATCAGTGGAACATACCGCAATTGCGAATGTTTCTTCGTTATTTAGAGGACGATTATAAAATCTGGCAAATACTGAAGAAGAGCTGGTCCAGCCAGCCGTCTTCCTAATTATGTTTATATCAACTCCGGCGGAAGCAGCGGCCGACGTGGATGCATGACGCGTGCTATGCGCTCCAAACACATTCACGTCGACGCCGCTTTCTGAAAGTACCTGTCTAATGCATCTACTGATGGTTTGGGACGTAGCCTTTTTGTGTGTTCTCTTAAAAGTCAACAGTAAGTTGTCAACATCTGTTGGTCTTAAGTTTGCAGTTACAGTTAGGTAATCGTCCATGGTTGAGGCTGGACAAATTTTTACATTGTCCGTAAAGTAAGGTAATTGAAGCACGGGTGGCTCGCGCCCCGCTGCTGAGGTTTTGATGATGTCAGATATCAAAATTCTTAACCCTGAAGGAGACCTAGCGATATGAGAAATCTTTATAAGGGGCAGGGTCTGTATCCGCTGTCCAGTACAAAGTGCTAACAAAATAGTTAACTTTTTGGTTATCCTTTCCAAGCTAAGTGATCTGTTTGGGTACCATTCGGAAACTAAATTTAAAACTATTTGCGGATCCCATGTATTAGAATATTTCGGACGTGGGGGTCTTTGTTTGTACATGCCCTTTAGGAGCCGCTTTATTAGCTCGTCTAACCCTAAATTATTCCCTAAGAGTAACGATAGGGCAGATCGGTGACTATTGATAGATCCGTAGGAAACCCCTTTTTGGAAAACGTCTACTAAAAAGGTTACTATAGAGTCTATTGGAGGACTCAATACTTCTATGCTGTTCTGTGAACAGAACTGCCACCATAACTTATATGAAACCTCATACTGTTTCATGGTACTTTTCGAGATAGATGCTAATATGAGATCAAGTGCAACGGGTGGGACTTTTCGTCTTATAAACGCCGTCCTGAGAGCGTCGCGGCCCCCAGGGTAAGTCGGTGGTGCAGTGGGTGTTCTGACCTGAAACGAGAACGTAAAAGGTCTCTGTTAGGCTTAAAAAATATGACTTCAGAAGTGATCATGCTTTTAAGTAAAGGGAACCATGGTTGGCCCGGCCAATAAGGGAATACTAATATACCCGTTGCTTTTTCATCCAGAATCTTACGTAAACATTTGAGTATTAACGAAAATGGTGGAAAGGCATAAATAAAAGAAGTTACTTTGCCAATTCACGGTAAAAGCATCGACTGTTATTGCTTCTGGATCCGGCTTCCAGGAGATATAAAATTGACACTTAGCATTGGTGCGTGTAGCAAATAGGTCAATATTAGGTTGACCCAGAGTATGAACTATGGATTTGAATGCATTGTCGGATAGTTCCCACTCTGTATCAACGTTGATTTTTCTGGATTCTTCATCCGCTTCAACATTATCATGAGTATTGATGTAAGAAGCGAACAGGAAAATAAGTCGCAGTTCGCACCACTGCCAAATTTCTCTAGCTAGGTCGTTAAGGTGAGGAAACTGGATACCTCCGAAGCGATTTATATATCTTATCGCGGTGGTATTATCAATACGGAGTAATATCGTGCAATTTGATAAGTTCTTTGCAAAACATTTTAATCCCATAAACACGGCGAGTAACTCTAAAAAGTTTATGTGAAAGGATAGTTCATCTTTTTTCCAAGTACCGTTTGCCGTTTGATCAACCGAGAAAAATCTCTAATAGTACACCTGGGGAGCAAACAAAACCTTTTTATTAATTGCAGGATGCTACTTCGTTTATCTTTCGGCAAGCCTAACGTTAAGTCAATGGTTTGGTAGATAAAACCCAAGTATTTACACGTTTGTTGTGGTATTAAAACGCTTTTCTTATAATTTATTATGAACCCGAGGCATTTCAACGATTGTAATGTTGCCTCGACGTTCTGACGGCATTCTAGAAGAGAATTTCCTATGCAAAGAATATCGTCTAAATATATTACGGATTTGTGACCTTTACATCTTAAGTAATTAATGACCTCTCTCATTAGCTTTGTAAAAACTCTAGGAGCGACAGATAGGCCATAGGGCATGGCGGTAAACTCATAGAAATGGCCGAAATAAAAGCGCAAGTATTTGCGATGTTTTTCAGCAATGGGAACTAAAAGATATGATTCTTTCAGGTCAATGGTTGCTAAAAATCCTGCTTGTGGAATGAGTTTAGCAGCTGTTCTATGGTCTTCCACGGGTCCACTTGGTTGAGGCGCTTACGGGAACCAGACCGTTCCCGTAAGCGCCTCAACCAGTGTGGCGACGAAACCAGTGGGGAAGGCAGGTCCGAGGGCTGAGAAATTAAAAAGACAGGGCACTGATCCGGAGGAGCGGACGCAGCAGCGTCCACCGAAGCGACATCGTCAGAGCCCGGGCACCCGCAACGAGCCGGGAGGCTGGAGTCTGGCAACTGCCCAGAATCCGGACTTCGCTGTGGTAATCGAGCGGGTGGACGGGGCGGCGGTGGACGAAGCTACGGCTGCCGTGATTAGGAGCAAGCTCACGAAGGAGATAGGGGCTGCCATCAAGAGCGGCGTACGAGGCCGCAACCTGGCATTTGACGCCTCGGGCCTAGTCGCTGAGGGGTACTTCCTCGTGACAGCGGCCACCGAGGAGTCAATGACATGGTTGCTGAACTGTGGCCTCGGCGACCGGGAGGGCATTCCCCTAAAAGTCAAGAGGCTCGAGAGACACCGGATGTCAGTCTGGCTCCCGGGCAGCACGGAGGACCTACTGGTGGACCCATTGGAGTTCATCAAGGTCCAAAATGAGTATAGGGAAGAGCTACGGATGCCAGAGTGGACACTCGTCCGCAGGGAGGTGTTACCCCTAGGGGTAAGACTGGTAGTGGGTGTCCCCCAGGAGGTGGCCGCAATAGGCGGAGTAGCTCTTCACTACCAGGCCACAAGAGTGCACGCCCGCACTATCGGGAAGAGCCCAGCACAGACAGAGAGGAAGTGCACCTGCAAAGGATGCCCAGTACACGACTCAAAGACGCGGGGTGGGGAGCCTGCCGTGAACCGGTCGACCAACCAGCCTGGAGCCACTATGGGAAGCCAGGCGGAAGGGAGCAAGACGGTGCAGGGAGGCTCACACCTGAACAGCACACAACAGGCGCACTACACAAAGAAGGAGCGGCCCATAGGCGGGGGGGGCGACAATCAGTCAGGCACCCCGAAGGAGGGCACCACTGAGACTCGGAGGCCCTGCCTTTTGGGCCCGCCCCCACAGCATCACACGACACACCCTCCCCCTGTAACGACGAAGCCGAAGGACCGGACACCCCCACCGAGCGTTGCACAGTTGCAGCCGCACTGGTGCGGGGGGTCGATACCGGAGGCGGAGCCCAAATAGGGAGGGGACAGGTACACTAACACACAAACAAACACACACTCATACACTTACATATGAACACAAACAGTAACACACCACAAATAAACACACAAAAAATAAAGATAGTTCAAGTGAATCTTCACCACTGTGTCGAAGCCATGACGGAGCTTCGTAGATACGTGGTGGAAGAGACAATAGACATAGCCCTGCTGCAAGAGCCATACGTCTTAAACGGACGTGTGGCAGGGCTCGGCTCTATGGGGAAGGACATCATATACCATGAGGATGGTGAGTTAACCCCAAGAGCATGTATATATGCCAGCAGCAGAGCAAGAACACTAGGATTAATAAAAGCAGATTGTTACAGCGACCTCGCAAGTGTTGTAGTAACAATACAGACAGGTGCAGGGAAAGAAGAAAGGGTGCTCCTAGTCTCCGCATACCTGCCCAGCGAGGGGGACTTTGAGCCGCCATCCCGAGAAATGGAAGAAACTGTAAGGAAATACCAAGGTAAGAATATTCCTATTATTTTAGGGTGCGATGCCAACGCACATCATGTGGTGTGGGGTAGCACTAACTGTAATAAAAAGGGTGACTTACTTTTAGAATTCATAAGCGAAACAGGCCTGGAGATATTGAACGTGGGTAACACGCCCACATTCGTCACCAGGTCAAGACGAGAAGTGCTGGACATCACGATCGCTACAGATAAGATAAGCCGACATATTAGAGACTGGAAAACGGACGAAAGTGACTCTATGTCAGACCATAGACGTATCACCTTCAGTCTGGAGGCCAAGACTGAAAAGATTCTAATAAGAAATGCGAGGAAAACAAACTGGGACACGTACCAGCACCATCTGGAGAAGTGGGTCCCAGGAGGAGACACTCCACTAGTAGACGCTTTGGAAATAGAAAAGGAAGCCAACAGACTGGACGAAGCTCTAAGGGATGCCTATCACAAGGCATGTCCCCTAAGAGAGATAAGACCAGATAGAGGACAACCCTGGTGGACAAAAGCACTGGGGAAACAGAGGAAAAAGACAAGGCGGGCTCTCAACAAGGCCTTAAAGAAGGACGACGATGGGAGCTGGCAAATATATAGAGAAGAAAGAAACCTATATAAGAAAGAATGTAGAAGGGAGAACAAGAATAACTGGAAGGCGTTCTGCGCAGGAGTTGAAAGATACCCTGAAGCGGCGCGACTGGTAAAAACGTTCTCCAAGGCCAACACGCGTAGGCTAGAAAGTATTAAGAACGGAGAAGAACTAATAACGGATCCGGAAAAGATATTGGAAGTTATGACGAAGACGCACTTCCCAGATAGTGAAGAATACACAGATGATGATATACTAATCCCCCCAGGTCCCAAAGTGGACCGGGAACCAAAGATAATCATCACTGAGGAGCTTTTACTGTGGAGCATTCGATCCTTTCAGCCATACAAGGCAGGGGGTCCGGATGAAATCTTCCCGAAAATGCTACAAACAGCTATTAAGTATATAAGTAAGGACCTGCTGGCCTTATACAACGGCAGCATCAGCACTAAGCATATACCGAGCAAATGGAGGGAGGTGAAGGCAGTATTCATTCCAAAACCTGGCAGGGCATCCTATCAGGAAGCTAAAGCCTTCCGATGCATCAGCCTCTCCTCATTCCTACTAAAGACACTGGAGAAAATTTTAGACAGAATAATCAGAGAACAAATTGAGAAAAGCGGATCTCCACTACACCAGAATCAACATGCATACATGGAGGGCAAATCCACCGAAACGGCCCTCCACAACCTGGTGATAAGAGTACAAAGATCAGTTAGTAACGCAGAATACGCAATGGGCTGCTTCTTTGACGTGGAGGGTGCATTTGACAGAGCGACCCCGGACTCAATAGAGGCTACCCTCAGCCGCGAAGGAATAGACAGTGACATATCAGAATGGGTAAAAAACATGCTGAGACACCGACTGATAAGCACAGAGATAGCAGGAACAACACGCACGGTGGTGGCGAAAAGAGGATTCCCCCAGGGGGGGTGCCTGTCGCCATTGTTGTGGTGCCTGCTTATAGACGAACTAGTTAACAAGATAAACAGGATGCACATATACACACAGGTGTACTCTGATGATGGCGTGCTCCTGGTTTCAGGCAAAGTCCTCAGCGTCATGAGTCAAATCATGAACAGGGGCCTAAAGGAAGCCCTAGGGTGGTGTAGGAGCAAAGGTCTGAACCTTAACCCTGAAAAGACCAAACTAGTTCTTTTTACGAAGAAAAGAAAGATAGGGCGCGCTGCAGCAGTGACACTGGACGACCAAGAGCTGGAAACAGTTAAGGAAGTCAAATATCTAGGAGTGACACTGGATAGCAAGCTTAACTTTGGAACCCATATTAGTAACATCTGCTCAAAGGCAAAGATGGCAATGATGCAGTGTAAAAGTGTAATCGGCAGAACCTGGGGCATGAAACCAGCGATGGCACTATGGATATATAGGGCAATAATCGTGCCAAGAATCCTACATGGGGCCATCGTATGGTGGCACAGAGCCGCAGTAGGGAAAAACAAAGCAGAGCTAGACAAGGTCCAAAGGCTAGCAGCCCTAGTGACTACGGGCGCGATGAGGACAACACCTACAGCCGCGCTTGAGATCCTGCTGGGGCTGAATCCTCTGGACCTAGAAATTAAGAAAAGAGCCATGGAACAATGGTTCAAGCTAAGAAGTACTGGCTCTTGGACTGGGAATTTCACAGACAAGGGGCACGCCAGTGTAGGCGAACAATACGAAGATAGGCTGTCAATGATCCTCTCCAACAACGACTTAATACGGAAGGAAAGGATTTTTGACAAGAAATATAGAATACACATAGGTTCAAGAGAAAAATTGGAGAATGGAAATTGGTAACACGACCTGCTATACGGACGGCTCCAGAAAAGAGTCGACAAAGCTCTCCGGGGCCGGCGTGCACATCAAATGTGCAGACGGGACGGAGATAAACAAGTCGATACCGTTAGGTAGATTCGCCAGTGTCTTCCAGGCGGAAATATACGCAATAATGGCATGCGCTGAGATGGCCGAAAACCTTAATATTACAGGAAAGATGGCTATCTATAGTGACAGCCAGGCGGCGCTGAAGGCACTAGGCAGGGAAGAAACAGCATCAGCAATTGTCAAAGAATGCAAGGTATCATTAAAAAGACTAGCTGAGAGGACGGACCTGACGATAGCGTGGGTTCCCGGTCACGAGGGAAACACGGGAAACGAACAGGCCGACGAACTAGCCAGGAAGGGAGCAGAAGAAAACCTGGTGGGACCGGAACCCCGGCTGCCAATAGCGCACAATATCACCAAGGGGGTAATCGGCCACAGAATAACATCAGAAACCAACCGAAGATGGAGGTCCTCGAAAGGCATGAGACAGTCGAAGATCTTCATCAAAGGAATGGATAAGAAAAAGACTAGCAAGCTAATGGGACTCTCCAGAGAGAACACGAGGCTAGTCACAGAAATCATAACAGGACACTGTCGGCTGAATAGACATCTGACAGTGATAGGAGTAAAAACCGACCCCTTATGCCCGGAGTGCTTGGAAAGCGAGGAGACCAGCCTCCACCTACTAGCTGAATGCCCCATGTACTCACAGATTAGATGGGAGCTCTGGGGGTCGGACACAATGCACATAGAGGACCTAAAGGATCTGAAGGTGGAGCAGATAGCAAGATTTGCCAGAGAGACCAAAAGATTTAACGGGGCGCCGTGAAAGCTGGATGAACCTTAACTCCCTCATACAGGGAAAACGGGGAAAAGGATGAAGTGGCCTGCAACAATGCGGGCGGATCGTCCGTCCGGTTGGCGACGTCCCCATGAGAAATAATAATGGTCTTCCATTTTAAAATGGGTTTTAGAAACATATTTATTTAGTGGTTTAAGATTAAGTATAAATCTTTTACCTCCGTTAGATTTAGAAGCTAGAAAAATATTTGAAATAAAATCGCCTTTAGAGCGGTTACAAACAGATATAGCCCCTAAACTTAATAAATCTTGAATGGCCAAAGACATGTCAGATTTCTCTTCATGAGACAGTTTGGTACGTGGAGTAAAGTTTTGTTTTACCTTACGACTGAATGGGATAGTATAACCTTCTGAAATCCAATTAAGAATGGTATGATTATCAGTAATTTTTTGCCAACAGCTGTAAAAGTGTTGGATTCTACCCGCATGTACCTCTATGTTTGTTGATGTGCAGCACGTTGTTTGTGGTAGCTCGATGACGAAGTCTTCGATTGTGGAGCTGGTGCTGTTCGACGGCTTGGTGGTGCTGTCTTCCTTGGCCCCCCTCGCCCCCCCCCCTGTTCGACGGCGGATAGCGAGGAGAGCCCCTCCAGTTTCCCTGGGGCCAAAAATAACTAGTTGAGGGTTGTGGAGTTGACGTGGTTGTCGGTTTGACGTTTACGATGTTCTTCTTTATTTGTAAGCTTTGCTTTTCAATAGCCCTCGAAGCTTTTATTTTATCCGATAGTTTACTTCCGAAAAGCATGTCATCTCGTTCAACGTCTTGAATAATATTCATGAAGCTTTATTAGCTTTATCTAAGCCGGGTGTCACAAATTTCTTGCGGGCCTCCGTTTCTATAAAGTGGAGGTCGCATAATAGACGACAGCTATCACTAAGGTGCTTTACTGCCAGGAGTCTGTCTGTGTCACTCTCTAAAAGCATCTCCAGACCCTTATTCAGAGCAGTGATACCAGCCCCCAGTTGCTGTTGAACGCTCTCAACTCTTTTGTCACGAAAACGTGCCGTGTCTGACGCGGCCGCCAAAATCTCTGGGTTTAATTTCGGAGCCTGTAGTAATGGACAGTTTTCCGGGATTGGGTTTTGCTTAAGTAGCTTGTCTTTAATCTCTTTACTCAAACCCTTTTTTAGTATGGGTAACCACAAAAGTGACAAGTTGTCATGTATCTTCGGGCCAAATTTTGGAGCCTCTTCAATGGTATCTCCCAAGGCGGCCAGAATGTCAGGATTCAACTCGGGCGTAACCACTAGTTGCGGATCGGTCTCGACATGGTTAGCAGGAACTTCGTCGCAAGCAGTTTGCGAATTAGTCTCCTTAATTTGGAACACTGGTTCGTTATCTAAAACAAAATAAAAGCTTATTAAGAACAGGTAATAACTTAGCTTTTATCGTTTTTTTTTTTTTTTTTTGGGTAGATTTTTTTTTTTTTTTTATGTGCTAACACATGTTTAGCACCTTGACCTTAATAACGTTTAACAATTAGTAGGTACTCATATGTGAGGGCCCACGGTCCCCGTCAGAGTATGTTTAACGTAAAATGTATATACAGTATATACAGTCAAAATTATCTTCCTAGATAATTTTATGTACCATCGTGTTAACCCACAGTTAACGTCTTGGCAAGAAATGCTACGTTGTGTTGACCCTCGGCCAACGTCTACGTGCAATTATGTATGCAATGTTGCACACGCGTTAATTCTCCAGTTTTTAACACTTAATATTTAAATGTAACTAACCTGATCTCTGTCGGAGTCTGTAGTGTCGGATTCAACGATTCGTTGACGTCTACGCTGCTGCTTTTCCTCTAATCTTCTTATTTTTCGGTGATAATGTTCAATTTTATCACTATGTTTTCTTTTCGGCATGATGACGCACAGAACTACTTATTTTAATGCTAAGATTTGAATTTTTCTTAGCGACTTTTCAAGGCGCGTGCGTTCTTGCCTCGCACGAAAAAAGAATGAAGCGTCTGATTACGCATGACAGAAAGATGGCGCCAAACAAAAAAAAAAGGCAAAGGAAATCGAGTAATCGATTCTCTTTAAACTGCGTGCGATTATGCCTAGTAAGTTAAAAGGACTACATGGTTAATAATAAATATATCCAAAGAATGAAGCAACGAAATATAATTGTCTATTGTAAAATAGTCTCTAACAGTGACGTTATAAGCACATTTTCGACTAAACACTACGTCTATGAGTGCGGCAATAACTGTCGAAACAACAATGCTACTCAGATTAATGTTACGGCGACATATTTAGATACGATGGTGGTACAATAAAAACATAATTAATTGAATTCTAATGCTACAGCCACACTATCGCGGTATCGCAACAATTTGCAGTTTTCACGACAAGCAATAATTACATTTTTGATAGTGTTCTGAAATGTGACTATTGCTTGACCCGACTTGTCAAAATGTTCGCGATACTGCGATAGTGTGGCCGTAGCATAAAAAAACATACTTATAATACAATAAACATAAACTTAAATCACAATAAATTTTTATACTTAGATATAAAAAAGTTCATAATTTTTTTTTCTACCAATTAAATCATCATCGCGCACAAAGAAATTTGGTGACTCGTTTCTTTATCGCACCTCCAATAGATGGAACAGTCAAAACAGAACAAAATATAAACCCACTGGGTCTGGTGATGTACATTATACCACAAAAGCGGTTTCCTGACAATCGAATTAATTATAGAAAAAAAAGCAAATAAAAAAGATCTCACGAGTAAAAAGCGCCTAAGGATGATCGTATTTCGTATCGTATTTCGTATACTCAGTATTTAAATGAGTCGTTTTGCATAAAAACATTATACCCCATACAGTACACACCGCAGCTCGCAAATTTTGAATTATGAGAAAGCGTTACAAAAAAAGGTGCTTCCGTCGTTATTTCCTCCCTTTGTTATGTTGTACTTTTTATAAATCCTCCTTACATAAGAAACGAAAATGTACAAAGAATATTCTTTTTGTGTATTTCAAACTTGATTTTCATTAATATTTTAATATTGTGTTGAGTGAGTTTTATTTGCCATCCTATCACGTTAACGAAAACGAGTACCTAATATACATAACTAGCTGTGCTCGCGACTTCGTCCGCGTGGAATAGTGACTTTCGGCAGCATTTTTAATTTTTTAGGCTCTTTTCCCGTTTTTGCAACATTTTTCACTGATGCTTCGCTCCTATTGGTCGCAGCGTAATGTTATATAGCCTAAAGCCTTCCTCGATAAATGGACTATCCAACACAAAAAGAACTATTCAATTCAAACCAGTAGTTCCTGAGATTAGCGCGTTCAAACAAACAAACAAACAAACAAACAAACAAACAAACAAACAAACAAACTCTTCAGCTTTATAATATTAGTATAGATAATATTATTATGTTAAAGTTTTAACAAGTCTAGTTAAAAAAAACCTGGTGTGTCGGAGGGGTGGTCAAATCCTGCTCGTGGAAATTTTTTCAACATTTGCTTTTTTGTAATTTGTTCGCAACAAAATTTGCGTTAAAAATTATATGAACAAAACAAAATCATTTTTTAAATAGCTTGCCTACTTCTTAACTGATCTTTAGTATTTGTAAAAATATTATGATCGGATGTTATAATGACGGTAGTTGTTGACATTGAATGAGCGCCTTTGGCTTTCAAAGTAAAAAAAGTAAATAAATATTGTTGAATAATTTCGGCGGGCTGGTTAGAACCACGATAGCTCAATTGGGAGAGCACCTGACCCGGTATGTCAGAAGGGTGCAGGTTCAAATCCTGCTCGTGGAAATTTTTTCAACATTTGTGTTTAAGTCTAGTTAAAACCGGGAGCGGCTCTCTAATCCCAGTAAGGAGGATTCATTGGTAAAAAACAGCGCTGATTCGATGCTATACAAGTTCTCGTTTTCGTTAACGTGATATGTAAGTACCTATTCGAATGGTGTATAAAATAATCACAGGCACTCTGATAGTGTCTTGTATGTTTTGGCTTCTATTAAGCTCTAATTAACTGGCCTGAGGAGCTCAATGGCGCAGCGGTCAACGCGGCCGGTCTGCGAGTGCTGAGGTTAAACAACTTTCGCAAAGGCCGCTCATCGGATGGGTGACCAAAAATGTATCATCTCGAGCTCCTGTGCTTCGGAAGGCACGTTAAGCC
The DNA here is from genome assembly GCA_947562085.1 of Eudonia lacustrata. Classification (NCBI taxonomy): domain Eukaryota; kingdom Metazoa; phylum Arthropoda; class Insecta; order Lepidoptera; family Crambidae; genus Eudonia; species Eudonia lacustrata. The sequence continues at coordinate 22,005,308 of OX387314.1, forward strand.
ATTAGTCCCGGCTGCATTAGCAATCGTTAACAACCACCAATCCACACTGGGCCCGCGTGGTGGTTTATGGCCCGTTCTCCCTATCCGTCCGTAGGGAAAACCCGTACCCCAACAGTGGGGACATAATAAAATAATAAAAAAATAAATGTTTCCCACACTCACACCAATTATCTAGCCCCAAGAAAAGCTTCCTTAAGAAACTTGTTAAAATGGTTAACTAGACAACGGATAAACATACTTAATATACTTAAATATATACTTATTATACATAGGAAACACCCAGACCCAAAACAATTTAGAAAAACAGGTATTTCTAAATTACATACATAAAATATACATAAAATTACCTGTGTGGTGCCGGGGATAAAGAATTGCACCAACCCATCTCTTCCCGTGGGTGTCGTAAAAGCCGACTAAGGGACCATTCCAGAGGATGGGCAGCAGCATCTCTCTGAGGTTACCCTCAACCTACTGCGATCGCCAACCCGCCTGCCAAGCGTGGCGATTACGGCAAATACCCCTCATATCCTTGGGGGAGGCCTTTGTCCAGCAGTGGACGTCTTTTGGCTGAGATGATGATGATGATGATGATACATAAAATGAGCTGATGATGAACTGGCCTCGAATCAACGTTTATAGTAGAGTGTATCGGTTTGGTTGGTAGTTGTATGACGACCTCCTTGGTCGAGTGGCTTGCACACTGGTTTTCATGGTGTCGTTATCTCTGAGGTCCCGGGTTCGATCCCCGGTCGGATCAATTTAGAAATACCTGTTTTTCTAAATTGTTTTCGGGTCTGGGTGTTTCCTATGTATAATAAGTATGTATTTAAGTATATTAAGTGTGATTATCCGTTGTCTAGTTTACCATTTTAACAAGTTTCTTAAGGAAGCTTTTCTTGGGGCTAGATAATTGGTGTGAGTGTGGGAAACATTTATTTTATTTATTCATTTATTTGTTTAAGTCCGCTTGGTTATCTACCACCACGTAGCAACATTACAGTAACAGTATTGTATAAAGTAAGTAGGTATTTCGTAGTAGCATTATTGTGCTGAAGAGTTGAAGATAAGAACACTTCCATTGACACTGTCAAAGTCTCTCTAAAAATGAAGATAAGATGGCCAGTTGATCAGTTTCAGTATTCTGGGTAAGTTCCGCTTCCACTTTCAGCTTCATCGTCACTTATTATGAGCTGAGAGGAAGGCCAAACGATTCCCACTTGTGAAATCTATACTAATATATAAAGCTGAAGAGTTTGTTTGTTTGTTTGTTTGTTTGTTTGAACGCGCTAATCTCAGGAACTACTGGTTCGAATTGAATAATTCTTTTTTGTGTTGGATAGTCCATTTATCGAGGAAGGCTTTAGGCTATATAACATCACGCTGCGACCAATAGGAGCGAAGCATCGGTGAAAAATGTTGCAAAAACGGGAAAAGAGCCTAAAAAATTAAAAATGCTGCCGAAAGTCACTATTCCACGCGGACGAAGTCGCGAGCACAGCTAGTAAATAATAAAGAAAAAGAATAAATTTTGATTACAACATCAAAGCATTTTAACTCGTTCTAACCACTCTATTACCACTTAAAATATCCAATTTACCAACACTTTAAACCCTTCACATTATTAAGTTATACCGAACAAAATTTCAAGAATCGATGACGGCAATTTCCCTTTGGAGAACGGAAGCTGGCTTCCTATTAATTTTTTATGAAAGCTCCCTAATATTTTATCGCGAGACGACTAACCAAATAATAACGAGGGGCCATAAGTCCGGTCTTCCGGTGCTTCGTTAGCGATCTGTTTGGCGAAGGAAGGGTATTGATAGACTTTTTTATATTTCAGAAAAAAAAGATTAATAGGTTTGTTGGATTAAAATTGATATTAGCCACGGTTAACTGCGGGTGAGTTTAAAGTTTTAGGAAGATGATTATTTAGGGACCAAACATAATAAAAATGTTTTTATCTACACTAATGTTGTAACATACTACTTATGTTTCCAATACTTGACTTATAATTACTACTGTTATAGCGCAGACAACAAAACACTCAATTTAAGCAATTTCACATGATGGTATAATATACACATCGATATCGTAAAATCTCATTATAACATCAATAAAAAGCGACCAATTAACCTGGCGAGCCTTATGTCAAAATCATCATACAAGTTGTATAAAATTTTGATATTAGGCTGGCTTTCGAAAACAGTTGGGTTATACGTGAAAACTTCGTCGAAACTACTAAACTTACATACACGAAACTCTTTGGTAAGATCTTGTGCCAATTAAATAAAAAAAGAACAGCGCGCGCAGCTGCGCTCTCATTGGTTAGATTTTAATGGCGGCAAGTTCACTGTGACAATACACGTACGCGTGAATTTAATGTTTCGCAATGTGTTTTGTTTTTAAAATACAAATTAAAAGTTAAAAATGGACAGCGACGATGATATTTGTACGCCTCCGGATATTCTAGAATTGGCAACAAAAGTAACTCACAATCTTTTGCCAGAAAAATCTAGAAAATTATATGAAAAAGAATATAATAACTTTTTGGCATGGAAGATCGAAAAGAAAACTACATCATTTTCTGAAAATGTCATTCTTGTGTATCTCAAAGACCTCTCCGACAAATTCAAGCCATCTTCTATGTGGGCTAAATATTCTATGCTCAAGTCCACACTGAGTATCTACAACAATATTGATATCACGAAGTATTCAAAAGTCATAGCGTTCCTGAAACGCAGTTCAGAAGGACACAAGGAAAAAAAGTCCTTGACGTTTACATCAGGTCAAATAAAGATGTTCCTGAAAGATTCACCAGATATTTTGTATCTTTTTGAAAAGGTAAGTGTATTTTAGTTCTGTTATTTAATCTACCTAGTACTTACGTACTACACACGCAAGTTATCTAGACACTCCGTTTAAGCGCTTTGTGTATAAATTAGGTAGTAGGTACCTACACTTTACTACTTCATAAATCTTAGTTTTTGCCTTGGCTATGTACCTCAAGCTTATTATATCGTTTATTGTTACAGGTTGCACTAATCTTCGGCATAATGGGGGCATGCCGAAGGCAAGAGCTATACAACATCCAGTTCGATGAAGTCTCTAACATAGACGACAGTACAATCATGGTGAAAGTTTCGAAAACAAAAACGAAAATAGACCGTTCTTTCGTTGTGACGGGCAACTGCTATGCCGTATGTAAAAAATACATGAAACTTCGACCCACCCCCTGTCGAAACCCTGCCTTTTTCTTGAGCTATAGATCGGGGAAGTGCGTCGATCAAAGAACTGGTATTAATAAATTTGGTGCTCTGGGAAAAACTATCGCAAGTTTTTTGAATCTGCCTAACCCAGCGTTGTACACGGGGCATTGCTTCCGGCGCACCTCGGCGACCCTTCTCATAGATAGCGGTGGTGATTTGACCGCACTGAAACGACACGGGGGGTGGAAGTCTTCTACTGTGGCTGAAAGCTACATTGATGAGTCTTTAATGAATAAAATTCAAGTCTCAAATACGATCTTGAACAGTATAGAAAACAAGACGAATGAAGTAATTATAAATATTCCAACTCCGTCTACGAGCTCTACTGCTTGCCCCGCGACCGCTACAGCTGCTGGATCAATAATTAACATTAACTTTCAAAATTGTACCATCCAAAATTTGAACAATTATTATAAATAAACTATTGTCAGCTTTTACTCTTGTTGTTTGACTAATTGCATTAGTGAAGATAAAGTAGTGTATGCAACTGCGTATAACACGGGTATTAAAACACTCGTTACTATTATGAAACTCGCTGCGCTCGTTTCATAAACTCACACTCGTGTTTTAATACCCTTCATTATATGACAGTTGCATAAACTACTATTAAAAACGCGTATTTTTAAAAACCGAACAACCAAATACATAAACCACAGTATTAAAAAGTATACTCACTTAAGTAAAATTTAAGTCTAATGTGATACAATAACCTTTATTAAGCTGTTTTTGATTAGTTTCTATTAAGCACGGAAGAGCTCGGTATAGAATCCTACCTGATGTTTTGAAACAACCAAATACACAAATATAAACCACAGTATAAAAAAATACTCACTTAAGTAAAATTTAAGTCTAATGTGATACAATAACCTTTATTAAGCCGTTTTTAATTAGTTTATATTAAGCACAGAAGAGCTCGGTATAGAATCCTACCTGATGTTTATCTATCTATTCACCTATCTAACCGCACAAAACGCTTTGCAACTCCTCAAAGAAATGTTTATTTTGCAAGCACAATTGTTAATAATATCATTGTATATACCTACGTAGGTACAAGTTTTTCTCCAACTTCGATTTTAAAAATAGAAGTTAGAAATAGTTAATTTTACCCCAAACTGTTATTTGAGAATTCAAAAAATATAGACACATACTAAAAAATAAACATGTTAATCATTGAACATGAAGAACATTGTTATTAAAAATGTGTTTTTTAATGCGCGGTCAACTGAACCACCGCAACGCTTTATAATAATTAACATAAACAAACTCCATTATATTTCAGGTGCCGACAGTACCGTATCAGAATTTAACCAACATACATACCGCGGGGCTGGTGCGTAATGCGCGTATCTACTTCCACATGCAAGGGGACGTCGCGCCGTGAAATTGAGTTGACTTCAAACGAAATTAATGGGATTTATCGGCTGCTTGCCGCGTGCTTCGCGCAAATTAATATGGTAGTGGGAACGCTGCTGCTCCGATAGCTCAGTAGGTAATTAACTTTAATTAACAATTATCTCAACGCATTGAACCACGACCGTCGGTACGTTGCTCCGTTGTGATGTGAAGGAAGGAGAAACAAACTAACTTTTGCATTGATGATGTGATGTAAGGAACTAGCTAGTCTACGCTCAGTAGTAGGTAAACGTCTCGAAACTGATCATCATCATCATCATCATCAGCTCATTTTTATGTCCCCACTGCTGGGGCACGAGCCTCTTCTATAGATCGATAGGGAGAACGGGCCATAAACCACCATGCGGGCCCAGTGCGGATTGGTGGTTGTTAACGACTGCTGATGCAGCCGGGACCAACGGCTTTACGTGCCTTCGGAAGCACGGAGGAGCTGAAGATGATAAATTTTTGGTCACCCATCCGATCACCGGCCTTTGCGAAAGTTGCTTAACCTCAGCACTCGCAGACCGGGCGCGTTAACTACTGCGCCATCGAGCTCCTCATTGACTCTCTTCGAAACTGATAATGATGATTATAATTAACTATTTTCATTCTGTATATGTACCAGTGTGTAACCCAATATGTTTAGTAGTGTGGTTATCGAATGCTAGCCTATTGGGCTTGGTGGGTATTACGGTAACCCACAGTAAATAAGTATCGTGATATTCATAGGAAACCATAGGGATTTAAAAAATATCGACGTGGGAAAATGCCTATTGCATCCTCTTCTGGACTTTATCGGACGACACCTTGTGGGCTGGCATGTTGAGGGAGACTGATGTTGCGTTGTTTTCTTGCTGCACCAGGTTCTCGCGTCTCTATTTCCACTTTACATCAGCTGGAGTGTAGTCATTTGTTTTTTCATTAAAAAATATCTTAGGTTGCAAATCGTTATGGTCCGTTTACATTGCGCGATATGAACTGTAACGGTGCGTTTACATTGTGCGTGTCCGCGCAATAAAAATGCAAATCTGCTCGATGACCCGCGTTTTAAAATGAATAATATTCGGATCCAAATTAACTCAGCTCAGTGGCGATGGCGCAATATGGAATTGTACAGAAGGCAGACTCTATAAAAAAGAAATTACATCTATAATCATAATACCCACACAATGTAATTTAGTAAACGCACTACCTGAAAGTAGTTTGTTAAGAATCGGCTACTGAATCAAATTTAGTAGTTTTTATTTTAATTTTTTTTTTTATTGGCACGTCGTAATGACTACATCCTGCCTGATGGTAAGCAGCCGATGCAGACCAAAATAATGAGAGCGCTCCCCACCATGGAACAAGCACGGTAACAAGCGCACCCATTCATGACGGCCTGCATAAATGCCGTTTCACGCCCCGCTTAAAAGACCCGGGACTATGAACTGGGAAACACATGCGCCGGCAAAGAATTCCAAAGCTGAATCTTACAGAGGAACGACTTGCCAAATTTTTTGGTACGAGTACTGATTGTCTGTACAGTATGATGGTGGTTTTTAAGTCGTTTTTTATAAAGGTAATTATTTCCAAACAAAATGTTTTTTTATTATTATTACAGCCACTTCGTTGTTGAATAGTCGAAACAAACTATATTTGTGTTTTTTTTTTGTTTATTGTTTTAATTAATTATAGTGGTATTGCTTTACATGTTGTCTGCACATGCCCGTGGAGTTACAGCATACCAATGTTACTGTGTCCTTATTTGTTTTATTTTTATTTTCTGTTGTAACTCTGTTATGTGTGGCTAATAAATAAATAAATAAAATATTAAAACGTAAGTGCCTGTTTCTAGTTTCCTGCAAATACATAACACCCTTTACAACCTGATTATCTAAAGATTTTTAAGTTGATATTACAAAAAGTATCATAATAATGCGCCTACGCCCTTTTATCATAAAATAAACTAAACGATTAATATAGGTTTCTCCAAAGATACAGGAAGATTTATCCAAAATTGGCTTTTTTTTTTTTTTGTTTTGCTAGCTATCTTCTCCCACGGAATGGGAGGCATTATATTCTAGTTTTTCTCTTTCATTCCAGTTCTATCATTTATTCCTCTCGCACTTTCATTCCTAATTCTCTTTGTCATTCATCATCTTATAGTATACTTTACGGCTGGGTGTTGCCGTCTATGTACTTAACCATCTAACCTAGCTACTTTTTTATTTTCTTTCTTTATATAGCTTATTTCTAATACAGGGTTGCAGGGGGCAATAACTTTACATCACACCTGAAAACATTTATGAAAAATTTTTGACAACCAGATTGGCTCTTATTTTAACATCGTTTCTTATTTCTAACAATTTAACCAAAATTGGCGTTGAATACTTACTGCTCATTAGACGGCTCGCGCTGTTGGACGTTTTGCTGCTTAGACCTTCAGATCGTAAGGCAAACATTTGGTATTAATTATATTGACAAATTGTTACTTATCCTATTTATGTTTGCATGCAACACAAATTTAGGATTAATCTAGCCCTGGTTCTATTTTTGAACAAATCTATAGAGCTATAATTAACGTAGTTCAATTCGCATTCCTCATTTCTAAAAAAAGTCGACATATTTCTCACCCAGCCTCTATGAATAGAACAAATCATAACGATAGAAAACAAACAAACCAATTACGGATAATTGAAAGGTCCCGGCCCGTTGCCGCCGTTTATTATACGCTGCCGCTGAAAAACTCATCAGGAGCACGCAAATTTAAATCCTTGTAAAGAGATAATGCCACAACAAATAATAAATAGAGGTTCATTCCGTTATTGTTCCGAGTTATACCGACCACTTGGAACAAAGTGATCTCATTAACTCCAATTGTCTCCAAATTGGAACAATGTAGTGGGACGCTGGAGCGAGACAATGATTAATTGAATTAAAAAGACAGTCGAATAATTGTGACTTACGTATGGTTGACACGTAACTTGTGAACTATTAGTTTTAATAGAACTATTATTATAACAAATTGGAAAATATATATTTAAACGAAATTCGAAATAAAATTACGCAACAAAATTTGCGTAAAATTATATACTTAATTAAAACCATTATTATAAAATTATAGCAGTTAGAAAGAAAGAAAGTAACTGAAGATAAATCCTCTCTTTAATATTCCTATCAGTTAAATAAAAAAAATAAAGATAAAATCAAAGCGTGTTTGGATATTTCAACGTCAAGACTAATTGACAAGAAAGATCTAGATTCGTTCTTACACTATTCAAATACTGCACCACGGACTACACAGCATCATCAAGCTAAAACCCACAAACAAAAAATACAGAATTTTCAACATTTGCCTAAAAGCCGGAGTATAATTTTTTACCCACATACGTACCACAGAATTCGCCAAACTGGCGTTCACAAAAAAGCAATGCCATGATGTGATACAGTGTGCTTATAAATCAGGACATGGCGAGCGACGCTTTGCAAATTGCAGCGAGGAAATATATGCGAGTGTGGGCTTTAAAGCTACTGCAGCGAATGCTCACAATGCTGCAAATTACCGAGATTCATCACTGAAATCGTTGTTAAATGTAACTGATGAAATACCAACAAATCAGCAGTGCTTTCATTAGAATACTTTACTCACGAAGTTATTTTTTTAATCGAAGCTGTCATGTACACAACAAATAAGGTAGGTAAGTAAGAATATAGGGTGAAAGGTAAATACTTGTACTGGTAAGCCTTGTAGGTGCATAGCAAAAGTTTTATGTAATATGGAGCTCCTCTTATTTTAATCTCATCCTCAAATTCATCTTTTATAATATATTGAAAGCTTTGCTCCATTGTATATAGTCAAGTTATTAAGTATCAAAATAAAAAACAATAATATTGTTTTCTCAAGTTTACGCGAACACTAAATAATGAACAAAAGCTATCGCCCTTTTGTGCTTCTACAGCACAGCATTTATAAAAATTTCATTTATTTATTATTATTGTTATTTTTAATAGATTTTTTATTTTTATTTTATTTTTGTTATGTGTGTGATGTATTATTAGTATTTTTTAATTAAGTGTTCTATTCTATTCTATTTATTGCATGACAGCTTTAAGCAGGTGGTATGTATTCAATTGTTGCTAAGACCAAAACACAGTTATTGACCCTTCTGCTGACCCCTGTTTTTGATAATAAATAAATAATAATAATAATAAATGTTTCCCACACTCATACCAATTATCTAGCCCCAAGAAAAGTTTAAGAAACTCGAGAAATGGTTAACTAGACAACGGATAAACATACTTAATATACTTAAATACATACTTATTATTATTATACATAGGAAACACCCAGACCCGAAACAATTTCAGAAAAACAGGAATTTCTAAATTGATCCGACCGGGGATCGAACCCGGGACCTCAGAGATGGCGACACCATGAAAACCGGTGTGCAAGCCACTCGACCAAAAAGGTCGTCGAAAGTCCGTACGTTTTTAATGATTAAAGGAAAAAAGTGTCGATCGATATCTGCCAATTGTTTGTTCAAGAAGATGGCATTATAATTGGGATAGCACGTAAGGTAGCACGTTATGAATATTTGTGTATTCATTACCATTCCAATAGACTTACCAATTCATTGACAATAAATCACACATAAAAGCACTCGAAATACAGTGTTTCCATACTCCATTATAATTCATAACTTGTACGACCAAGTGGCTTTAAGAAATTTAAGTTAGAACAACGGGAAACGACAAAGCGGCGATAAAATATTGAGGGCGAATGATATATCACCGGATTTGTGCATATTGAAGCAACCCGCGACCGGTCTGCTATAAATTCAGCCTAGCCTAGGGAAATAAAATCCGGGCAAATCACGGACGACTGAGGGTATTCGGCGCGTCAAAAGATGTGTTATTTTGATATAACACACGTGCGCCGGTGAAAGTTTTTTGTTTCATTTCATAAGTAAAGACATCATGAGCCTAGAAATGGTCCAAAGTTTGGCACAGAAGGCCACATGAACAATGGAAGGCCCTACGAAGTGAAAGGCAACATTTCTTTTTTAGAAATAAACTTAAATTGACATGCACTTTTAATTTGTCCAAACATTTTTTTACTTAACCATTTATGAAGTCATCTAGCTGTAGAGAAGAATGGAAAGGAAGAAAGGAACAAGGAACTGGACTGTTTTGAGCTAATATTTTTATAGCTAGAGAAAACTGGAACCATAAATGGTCTGGAAAGACGCAACTGATTATGTGGGACTGTTCTCCGTACCCCACGCCATACCTAGGCCCGAAGAGCTCGGCAGAACAGAAGAGGTAAGAAGAAATACCCACTAAAACTCTAGCCCTTCCCTCTCTTGCCACCAGAGTTATCCGGGACCGCACAAAGCAATCACCGACCGGAGTAAAGAAGGACTTTATAGGATCGATCATGCTGCTCTTCGGTGTTACCGATTTACTGTGGTAACCATTTCGTCGCAAACGAAGCAATTAAGTAAATAGTTTTTATGTCTACCTAAAATGGAATGCTTTATCAGCACACGTATGGGGTCCTTTAAACGAGTGGTGAAGAAGAGCGAGCTACTTGCAGGTCGGCAAGGTGATCGAGGACGGCTGGTGAGAGGCACAATCCTGCTCCATTAGCTGGTCTGTCCTGTCGCATCTGGACTCTGAATCTGCTTTACATCAGCGCTTAAAAAATAAGTTTTATAAGTTACTAGCTGACTGGCGGACTTCGTAGCGCTTTGACAGTTTCCATGGCCACAAAACAAACAAATCATTCGTCCGCTTAAGAACACCCGTATCCATGATGGACCCCTCTAGCAGCGCCACCTACCGGATCTAATTTTAAATCTAAAGCATTCTCGAATCCACTTGAACACACACAGAAAGTTTCATCCAAATCGGTCTAGCCGTTAGGAGTTCAATAACATACACACGCACAGAAGATTTTTATATTATAAAGATAAGTGAAGCCGGAATTGGCTGTAATATTCATTAATAATTAAGTTGTAAAATGTTGTTAGACTTGTTTTTTTTTAAAATACCCGGTGACCCGGAATGGCTAAAAAAAAATAAGTGTACAATAAAAAAAGTCTGACTTAAAGCCTGAGACACGATTTAAATCATAACGTTCTACGATGGCTTGCACGGTTTGTGCATATCGTGACAAGTAAGGCTAATGATTTATGGAATTTAGAAGAAGAATTTAGAAGTAAACGGAGTTTTGGTTTATGACCAAAATGTTTTTTTTTTTCCTTAAGTTGATGGTTTCGTGCGATTAGCACATTTAGCCAGTGTCAAAGTATTTTTTCTTACAAGTAATATATAAATTAACAATATTTCCTTCTTGTATAGATGATGATGTATGATAATAGAAATGAGAAGTGAGAAATGATAGACCCCCCCAACCCCTCGAGTATCTCAGTAAAGATGTGGGGCTTTAATAAGTCCTCGGGCGGACTTGTTGGGAGAATTTGAAAAATGAAGTTGCACTGTTTTGTTTCATTTGCCAACACTCATGCGCACTTACGAACACTCAACATGACCAAAATGTATTCGGATAAGATAAATACAATAATTTAATATACATCTTGCCATTGACATGTCAGCAAAATTATATACACATACCTTAGTAGTCTAGTGGATCTGGAGACTGTTCTCAAAGAACAATAGGTAAATGTTGTTGTAGGTACTCAGTATGGTTGGTGGAAGACCTAGCTACCACCATTTTGTATAATTCTGTAGATTATAATAATTATATTTGCATGCATGACTTCCTACATGAATTGCTTTAAATATATTATATATTTCAGACAACGTCCCATCCTTAGCTGAGCGCAAAGAACAATAGAGAGAGATCAAATATTTCGAAACAAAGTAATATTATATAGCCGTAATGAGAACACAATTATAGCTAAGCAATAAATAATATACAAAATTTTGTTCGTACTCATGTTACGCGCATTTTTTATTGTGTAAATATCCGAGATCCGTCTTGGAGGCTGTTTGTTGTTCTTAATATAATAAAATATAAGAATTGCTACTATATCAAGTTTTTTTTCGAATTTCGAGTCAGACTATTAGGTTTTAATAGTATCAATATAAATTAGTGTATTCATAGAAATGTAGGTAGTTGACAAACAGTAAACATATATCCCTTTGAAAATATATTATAATGCTATTTTTACTGCGAAATACCCCATTAACGATAATAATTAATGATATCGTACGTAAGCCTTACATGCACAAAAGAGTCATTAAAAGTACTATTAATTGTGTATGTCAGAAATGCTCATAGTATTTCTTTTACAGGTCGAACAAAAACCATAAATAGTAGGCTTTCGGAAATCCCCCACAGCAACGTGGTTAATTTATGAATGCAGTTCACTTTGCAAATTAATGAATACCTGTACAGAATGAGCCATCCAAATGGGTAAAAAAAAAAAATTTCCTACACTCACAACAATTATCTAGCCCAAGAGAAGCTTCGTTATGAAACTCGTTAAATGGTTACTAGAAAACGGATAAACATACTTAAAATACTTAAATACATACTTATTATACATAGAAAACACCCAGACCCGAGACAATTTAGAAAAACAATAATTTCTAAATTGACCCGACCGGGGATCGAACCCGGGATCGAACCCGGGACCTCAGAGATGGCCGGTGTACAAACCACTCGACCAAGGAGGTCGTCGGTAATTATGAAGATATCCAAATCTCTAAAGGATATGTGAACAATCGACAGCGTTTCTTCTTTAAATGTTTGTGTAGGCAAATTACTCTGCTCTGCGTGATATTAAGGGTGCGCCGTCCGTAAGTGACAAGTGTCATAATATTTTATTTGAAATGACTTCGTCCATATTTATTAGGTGCCACGCGGCCATACTAATTTTGTATGGGGAATTTAACGTGTTAATTTGAAAAAATAATAATTTAAAAAAACCGCTCGATAAATCGAAAATGTAAGCAGGACGATTTGTAGTTAAGTTCATTGGTGATTGTTTAGAGGTATAATAATTTAGATAAACTACAAGATATCAACTAAACGCCGCCACTCGTTTTCGTGATTTTTGCCCAACTTTAAATGACATTGTAGAGGAAAAACTATAGTGTGTTATGAATTTATGGGTCGGACTAATTTGATACTAAATGTAATATTTTGTTTATGTAATACGATAGTTTTTCATTTTAAATCAACTTAACCGTGACTAAATTTTTGGCTCATTTTGGTCGGCGTACCCTTAAGCAGAAGCAGTATCCAGATGCGAGGATAGCTAGGAGATCAGGATACTGCCTCACTATCCATCCCACCTGGCCTACCCGCGAGTTGCATTTTCACATTTTCGTCTAAAGGACCCCATTTTGTGTTTTGTGTTTTGAATAAACAACGTGTGCTCTAGCACACGTTGTTTATTCTTCCTACAAAGTTCTTCTTTAGAAGGGTCCATTTTTGAAAACAAAGAAACGATTCACCAAACCTCTTCAATCGCGATGGAATAGGCCACAGTGTGTTAAGCAGATGCGAAGTCCAGATGCAAAGACATCTATTGCTAAGCGCAAAACTAAAATCGCTTACGATAAAAAAGCTGGCTGGTGCTAGAACTCAATGTAGGGTTTTTCTTCACATATTATGTTCACAACACTTACAATAACATTCCTGCCCCTATTCGTTTATGAATGATTGAATTTATTTTGTTTTTGTTATGTTAGAAAAACAGGTTTCCGCTCTTTTAGTTCGACGTTACTCTTATTTATATGCCAATTACACGTTTGTGCATCTGAGTATTTACGAGACTAGTGGCACTTCTTGAAATAAAAACATAAAAGTTCCGTCTCAGGTCAACTACAGCGCGATTACTGGCAATACAACAAATTTAATATAAAACGATTCTAACCACTGAATTTGATCTGTTGTGAATTCTCAGAGGATTTAACGCCGCAACGCTAAAATTAAAATCGCCGTCAGTACAAATGCGTACAAAAATCGTTAAATACTATAGTGTTTCGAAAGCTGATCCGCAGTTTTGTTATAATAACATCTAATAGTAAACAAGAGCATCCGAATAATTTGGCGCATATCGAGCCAACTCCCGTAGGGATCAGTTGCCGAATACAATTTATAGCTCATCTAGTTTGTGATGAGATGACACAAGAGTTATGAGCCACGAGTACATTACAATGTACTCTGTGTTCATAGTACAGTCGGCAGCAGATCAACCTACCCAAATCTGTCAAATTTCTCCAATAAATATTGATCCTTATAACCAATTAATAAAATTCAAAATTGATTGTAGAAATTTTGACAGTTTTGGGTAGGTTGATCTGCCGCCGTGTGTACTTATTTTTGGATACATTTTTAAAGATTTTTGAAGTGAAAACTTCTTTAGCAGCGTTGTACACTTTTTTTGTAATGGGTAAAAAACGTTAAATTCGCGTCAGGACACGTGACCTGATCGAAAATTCGTAAGACGGATGGAGAGTAGACAGCCGGCGCGGCGTAGGAGAGGAAGTATCCCCCTCTCTTTATACGGCGCGGCGCGGCGAAAATGTATGCCTGCTGTTTCGTTTAGGCGGCGCAGGGCGCTTGCGCGAATGTTCGTGTGTGTTTATGTTACAGCGTGGATGGTGACAGCTGATGGCTGTCAATAAATATTGTATTCATAAATGATAGTACTTTTATACTGATAATTGAAGCAATTCGTGCAAAATTATTCCCTAACCATTCCAAAATATCAAAATGCACAACGTTAATATTCAAGTTTTCACTTCTGCCGGCACTCCCGGAGTGCAACCCGTCGTTTTTTTTTTGTAATAATACATACATACATACATACTTCTGGTGGGATATTATTGATCATTGATTTACTTACATATTGTCTATGAGTTCTATGGCTAATCTTCGAAGGTAGAATTCCAGGAATGAGAGAATCTGTTACTCCGTGTCTGCAGGCGTTGCAAAGGGTTGACACATCAATATACAATAAACGTAAGTTTTAAGAATTTAACGACAGATTTTCTATGGCATGAAAATATATTTTAAAGTGTCGTAAATTAAAATATCAGTTAAAAAGCAGATAGTCTGTGACTAATTGCAGTTTTATCTTTAGATATCCGTTGGAAAGTCATTTGGAACTTGTTTGCCCGCTGTGAACATTCCACGAAGTCGGCAGAGGGGAACTTTAAGTGCCTCATTATGGCCTGATGTCGGGAAACTATTGTCATTGTAATGTCATTTGGTGACTGTCAAATTAACGCCTCCCATTCATGTAATGGCTGTAATGTCTTGATAGTATAACGAATGGCGTATGCTTATATTATGGAGATCGTAACAAAAGCAATGAAACGCATTGCTGATCTTGAAATAAAAAATGACACATATATATATCGTGGGTCTCATGCAATAGAGGCGTGTTGTACACGCAAAATGCAATTTTTTTTACTATTCGGTTCGTCTTCCAGGTACCCACAAACCCTCAATTCGTCATATTTTAAAATATAATATTTCTTAGTGTAAAGAATAAAATTAAAAAGACGTATAATTATATCACTAATGAATTCAGGCATTAGAGACGTATATTGGGCATATAATAAATTAATAAGATAGTAGCTTCATTACTACATTACTGTCGGGCAACACAGGCATATGTTCATACGACCCTGAAGCCTCTATCCGATTTTTCTGAGTACCAAGGATTTCTATATAAACAAAAATATTTCTTTCTTTTTAAATGTCGCTAAACTGTACGCCTGTCCTTCATTCCTTAATAAACTTTATTAGTCATCATGCAAAAGAGGCGTATTAATATGGCTAAAGTGGAAATTATTAAGAAATATAAATATTTTTTCGTATGGTTGAATAATTGTAAATTGTGATATTGTAAAATATTGTAAATATTGATCAAAAATTTCGGAGTAAGTTTTACGCCCTAAGTAATGTAAAGGATACATTAAGCAAAATACACATGAAGCAAAATGCACATGATAATGTAAGAGAGGCGTAACCACCAAAACTACAGTCTGATAGGCTTTAAATGGATTTTGCTTCATACCACTCTTTTAACCTTTTTTTATAAGTATACTTCATAGAAATGCTCCAAATGCGAGAGCAAAACAAAAGTTATGGAGTTTTTTATAGTTGTATTTATGCTGATACGCCCCTAATGTATGAGACCCGCGATATATACCTACATAATATATATGTCGGCGGCGAGGCTGGTTTATAGTAGGTAGGACGGTCGAGCAAACTCGGATTCGTCTTTAACACAGTTCATCTTGGATCTTCAAAATAAAGACGCAGTCGTATTCCTTACAGTCACTTTAATTTAAAACATTAAGATACGTAGCTGACCGCAAGACAATAAAAATGGTCTACTACGCGCTCTGCCAATCTTCGGTTCAGTACTGCATCACGTCTTGGGGTGGTGCACCAAAAACTCATCTCCTCCTCCTTGAGAGAGCTCAGAGAGCTGTACTAAAGGTGGAAGCTGGTCTTCCATATCGCTTCCCTACAACTGCGCTTTATAAGGACTGGGAAGTGCTGACAGTAAGGCAAATTTTTATACTGCAGACTGCCATGAAAAAGCACTCTCAATTGTCGTACGATCCCAAACTAATGGATGACAAGCGAAGGAAGGCTAATGTCTGTCCTACACCACTATTCCACACAAGCCACTCTCATCATTTCTTTTGCTTCTTCGGCTCCTTCTTATATAATAAAATAAATAATCTATTAACTGTCTATCCCCTTCATAAACTTAACTGTAAACGCACAATCGCAAACTGGCTCATGACATTAACTTATGAGGAAACCGAAGACTTAATTAAACCAAAGGTGTAACTGCTGCTATAATCATACCCCTTCTCTCTCTAAGGTTTTATTGCATTATAATAATATGTGCACTACACTAAGTATTAACACACGAACACATGCATTCATTCATTCACTCTTACACACTCACTCTTTTACACAATATACAATATCTCTCACTCAGGGGCTTGCAACATCATTTATTTCATGTATTTGTTTATTTGTTATAGTATTAATAAGTTAGCTCATATAGTTATAGTTAACTCGAAGTCCGTGGAATAGGGCCTGGTGACCTGTGGCTTACGGGTTTTTTTTTCAAACCTATCGCAAGCACCAGTCTCTCACAAGGGATACTTATGGGTTCTATTTACTTTGTATGTGTCATTTTTATTTTAATTTCTTTATCCTACGTATTTTTTATACCTATACCTTGTGATGAGAAATAAATAAATTTTGATTTTTTTTGATTTTAACTTTAATGTTATTTTAATATCACAACTACAATATTTAGTAACAGTTGCCCGATGCAAATGGATTTTAGAAACGAAGTGAGTTCTGCGCGTGCGTACTCTCCGACCGCTCCCGTTCAAATGTCTCCAGTCCGTTGTCGCCAACTGACGCCAACTGAAGCCAACTGACGTTGACGTTTCGCGCACCATAGAGCATAGGCTGCGCAGACCACACTAAGTATAGACTATACTTGTCGTTTCTAAGCGATGCTAGCGCCACGTCTCCGATCCGGCCATCCTGATGAAAACACGTCCTCGTGTTTTTCTCTGTAACAAAACATAACCACAGTATTTCCCGTTCGGTCTATCCTGACCAAACAACAATTGACTCTTAACATTTGACTCTACAGTAGGCTCTACATTATGCACTACAATAGGCTCCACATTAGGCTCTACATAAGGTTCTACAGTAGGCTCTCCATAAGACCTTACATAAGGCTTCACATAAGGCCTCACATAAGGCCTCACATAAGCCTTCACATAAGGCTCCACATAAGGCTCCACATAAGGCTCCACATAAGGCTCCACATAAGGCTCCACATAAGGCTCCACATAAGGCTCCACATAAGGCTCCACATAAGGCTCCACATAAGGCTCCACATAAGGCTCCACATAAGGCTCCACATAAGGCTCCACATAAGGCTCCACATAAGGCTCCACATAAGGCTCCACATAAGGCTCCACATAAGGCTCCACATAAGGCTCCACATAAGGCTCCACATAAGGCTCCACATAAGGCTCCACATAAGGCTCCACATAAGGCTCCACATAAGGCTCCACATAAGGCTCCACATAAGGCTCCACATAAGGCTCCACATAAGGCTCCACATAAGGCTCCACATAAGGCTCCACATAAGGCTCCACATAAGGCTCCACATAAGGCTCCACATAAGGCTCCACATAAGGCTCCACATAAGGCTCCACATAAGGCTCCACATAAGGCTCCACATAAGGCTCCACATAAGTATCTACATAAGTCTCTACATAAGTCTCGACATAAGTCTCTACATAAGTCTCTACATAAGTCTCTACATAAGACTCTACATAAGACTCTACATAAGACTCTATATAAGACTCTACATAAGACTCTACATAAGACTCTACATAAGACTCTACATAAGACTCTACATAAGACTCTACATAAGACTCTACATAAGACTACATAAGATGACTAAAAACTGAAAACTGAACCCTTTTCGACATAGAAAGATAATAAATCAAATGTAGCATAACAAAAAAAAATTAATTAGGTAACCAGGGTCATGAACCATTCGTCGTCACGGTCATTCTGACTATCGCTTGTCCTCGAGCGTACAGTTTATAACTTGACTTGCTGGTCTAGATCGTCATTTCAAAATAAATGAGATCTCTACAGCAGATCTTTGCTGGACTATATAGACCGTCACCCACATTAGTAGGTGTGGCCCCCACAGCAGGCTATTGCTGGACTAGACCTTCACCCACAAAAGCAGGTAAGATCCCTACAGCAGGCTATAGCTGGACCAGATCGTCACCCACAAAAGCAGGTAAGATCCCTACAGCAACCATTCGCTCCACAAATCAAAAGTCACTATTTACAAGTTATGTAAGCTCTAAAATCACCTCGAGTTAGTCTTCTATTGCCACGGCTCTCACAGCCGAACTGCGATCCCAGTCGCTAACGCGCGTCCATCTCAGTGGAACCCTGCGCACGTGGGCATCACCCTCTGACTACACACTACGCCACTACGGTTATTAGAGCACTAACTCGAGTTCACACAACAACTTTACTCATTATCAATCGGGGCACAATGTACCTCCACCTCAACCTCGACTGGTACATGACCTTCTGGCATCCTTCTTAATCTATCGTGTGCGTATTTGTAAGTCCGCTTAGAATTTATTGCTTTCAACGTATCATAATCATGAGCTCTCATGACACAACTCATCATTTAATAAACTACTGGCTCTCTTTATCAAAGTAAACTCAGTAGCAATAGTGCGAACACAAAACCCGTTATTTAAAATCTCATGGCCTAGCAAAATGTTACTTTTTAAATAAGCATCTGGCAAAACTTGAAATAAAATCTCGGTCGCAAAATTATTAATTTCTACCTGACATAATGGTCAGAGTGTCGCCTTAAGTACAGTACAGTTTACATTTTTATTGCCAATATCAATTAATGATATCAGAGAGAGAGAGAGAGACCACGAGGAGTCCGTCAGACCGGGAGCCGCACCAGCTTCTTGCAGGGCCGGCGAAGTAGGCCCGCCGCGGTGGAGACCTCGGCAACGCGAACAATGGCGTCGGCGCCTGGGAAAACCCGAGTAATACGGCCCCGTGGCCAAGTACCACGCGGCAGGTTGCCGTCAGCTATCAGCACGAGGTCACCAACCGCGAGAGCGGGACCAACTTCGCTGGGACCTCGTCGAGACACCAGAGTTGCTAGGTATTGCTTGACCCAGCACTGCCAAAACATGTCTGCGAGTCTGACTGCCTTTCTCCAGTTTGCGCGTCCGTACAGATCTTGCGGATCAGAAGGCGCAAATTGGTTGGCGATCGAGGACGATCCAATTAAAAAGTGGAATGGGGTTAACGCTTCCGCTTCTTCAGGTTCGGCGGAGACATGAGTTAATGGCCGCGAATTTACAATCGCCTCGGCCTCTGCCAAAAATGTGGCGAAAATATGTTCTTTAGGGGCTCGCTCTGTTAACATTCCTTTTAGTGCGGATTTGACTGAGCGCACTAGTCTTTCCCATACCCCGCCCATAGAAGGTGCTGAGGGCGGGATAAATCGCCACTCAATGTTCGCATTCGCCGCGTGATCTTCGATTTCAGGGCCATACAACTGACGGAGAAATTTGGAAGCTCCTACAAAGGCGGTGCCGTTATCCGACCATATTTGCTTCGGTCTCCCACGACGTGCCGTAAAACGACGCAACGCCATCAGTGCTGCATCAGTAGACAGATCATGGACCACTTCCAAATGTACCGCTCTCATGGTCAGGCAAGTAAATAACGCGACGTATCGCTTCTCGTGTCTTCTTCCGACTGTAACCTGAACCGGGCCAAAGTAATCTAAGCCGACGAATGTAAAGGGGCGAGAGTGATGACCCAGACGAGCCTTGGGCAGGTTCCCTAATGGGGGATCCAGCGGACGGGACCGACGAATCTTGCAGAGTTGACAGTTATGAGCAACTGATCTCACGGCGCTCCTGAGACTCAAGATCCAGAATTGTTGTCTAATTTCGTTCACGACGGTCTCGTTGTTGCCGTGGGCAAGGCGACGGTGGTAGTTGTCTATGAGAAGCTTAGTAACTTGATGGTTTGCGTCCAACAGGATGGGATAGTTGGAGATGTCCACTGTGTCTGCTATCGCACCGATGCGTCCTGACAACGTAATCAGTCCTTGACTGTTGAGGCGAACATCAATTTTGGCGAGTTTGCTATGTCGGGATAACAGTACACCAAGTCTCAGCGCTGCCAACTCCTCCGGGAAAGACTCCTCTTGAGATCGACGTAAGACATGTGTTTGGGCAGTGCGTAAATCCTCGGCAGTCAAATGAGGAAGCTGGGCGACAGTGGGAGGAATACGCGCAGGAGCGTGCGAGGTAGCAGCGCTTACACTAGCTGCACCTCTCAAACGCCTGAACATGTTAGCAAATTGATGTGCCCGGGTGGTTGCGCGAATTAAGCGAAGCCATAGGCTAAAGCGGGACCCGTCCGCAGAAACAGGTTCTAAGATAACAATGGAAGGTGAGCTATTTACATTAATGAGGTATGATTGGATCCTGGCGCTCGGTTTCAGCTCGGTAGCGTTCGGTAATGAATGATGAACATCGTTAAGCCAGTCACTTTGAGACGATTTAATAAACTCAGGACCTGCTATCCAGCGACTGTTGGAGAGAATGACTCCTGGGTCGGCCCGAGTGGCATCATCCGCAACATTTAAAATTGTAGGGACCCAGCGCCATTCACTCAAAGAAGAGAGCTCTAAGATGTTCGCCAGTCTATGCGCGACAAAGGGAAGGTATGACCGCGCATCACTCCGAAGCCAGCCCAGAACGTTTTTAGAATCTGTCCATAAGTATCGACGCACGGGCTTATATGTGTGCGCCTGGCAAATGGAGGACGCTAATCGAGCTGCAACCGTAGCAGCCTGCAATTCTAGGCGAGAGATGGTCACGGGGGTTAAAGGTGCTACCCTTGCTCTGCTGGCAATGAATGAAAGCTGCACATGACCGTCAGGTAAAGTGAGACGCCAATAAGCCACCGCTACGTAAGCGTGCTCACTTGCGTCACAAAATACATGTAGCTCCCTTTCTAGAGGCTCAGCTCCCCTCGAGTGCCACCGCGGAACTTTAAGCTCAACAGCCGATGCCACGTCGGAGAGCCAAGATTTCCACTGAGCGAGCAGGTCAGTGGGGAGCACTTCATCCCAATCGATCTTTCTGCGCCACAATAATTGAAAAATGATTCTACCTCTAATGGCGACAGGTGCAAGCATGCCAAGTGGATCGAAAACCCGCATCAAACTTGACAAAGCATGACGCTTGGTTATTTTGTGAGGCAAACCGAGCGCAGCTTTTAAAGCTTCAGAGTTAAAACCTATCTGGTCAGGAGTAGGGTACCAGATGAGCCCTAAGGTGCGCACGCTTTGCTGAAAGTTGCCTATATTTACATGATCTGTACTGTCTAAACTATTCAGCCTTAGTTCAGGCGGCACGAGAGCGAGTGCGTCAGGTTCGTTGGAAACCCAGCCACGAGCTTCAAAATGCGCTCGCTTGTGCACTTCAACAATGTCCCTAGAAAGGAGAGACGCTCGATCGATACTGTCCACGCTCCCAATGTAATCATCCATATATGTGTCGTGGACAATAGCGTGAGCGGCTTCTGAAAACGCAACTCGGTTTTCATTTGCGTTTTTATTTTTAATAAAAAGTGCCGTAAATGGGCTTGACGCAGCACCGAACATCATTGAAGACATCCAAAAAAAATTAATGGGAAAGTCGGGAGAGTCACGCCACAGGAAACGCTGCGCGTCCCTGTCCTGGGGCCTAATCTTAATTTGCGGAAACATTTCCTTAATATCAGCCGCCATACCGACTCTCCTTTCTCGGAACCTATACAAAATGTCAACGAGAGAAGACAGCAGATCGGGCCCAGTTAACAATAAAGAATTAAGACTAGTTCCCTGAACAGCGGCGGCGGCGTCATGGACAACCCGTAATTTTCCCGGTTTATTAGGGTTGACAACACCGAAATGAGGTAAGTACCAAACTCTCGAAGAATCAGAAGCTAAGGCACACGTTTCGGCGTAACCTTTGTCAATCATAGCGTGTATATTGTTTCTATACTGAGCGGCGTAAGAATTATCGCGCTTGAAGCGTTTTTCCAAACTGATGAACCTGGAAAGAGCCAATGGATAACTGTTGGGGATGTCGGTAGCATCAGAACGCCATAGCAAGCCAACCTCGAATTGCCCATCGGGAAGTCGGCGAGCCGTCTGCTCCAGGATGTCGGTTGCCCGTTTGTCCGCAGTCGACTGCACCTGACGCTTGACTATACCAACAGACTCCAACTTGAATTCTCCCTGACCAGATCCTCCAGTTCAGAAAAGTCCTCACTAGACACGCTATGATTGACAAAATCAACTAGTTTGGTTCGACTATTTGCACACCCGAAAACAGCCCACCCCAAAGGCGTAAGACAGGCTGCAGGTTGTGCCTTGGAACCCTTTCTCACTTCAGTTGGAATGAGCAAATGCCAATTGTCGATACCTACAATTAATTTTGGCACAGCATCTACATAGAAAACGTTGGGAATAGATAAATGCTTTATGTCATCATAGCCAATAGATTGGCAAGCAATGCCCAAGTTTGAAATGGCACGAGCCTTTTTAACTTCGTGTGAATTTGGCACATCTTTACCCTTAATGTAAAAGTCAACATATTCTATCTCTATAGTTTTTGATAGACCTCCCATACAGTCCACCGTAAGATTGGTCTTGGGGCCACCCACGCCGATTTGATGTGCGATGTCGATGTCTATAAAGGTGCTAGATGAACCATCATCAAGGAGGGCGTAAGTGTCCACCGATCCATCAGGGCCGCTCACCGTAACTGGAACGACTTTCAGAAGAGCTCTAATAAACCCGCCTGAGGAAGAGTGAGCCACTGTGTCACACCTTTCGTTGGACTGTATGGGAGTATCAGTTTGTGCAGAAGATGGTGAAGCTTCGGGCTCCACAGAAACAACATTCACTTCAGCCGTTGCTTCGTAGTTGTGTAACAACTTATGATGCCTATACTTGCAACCGGCTATTTTACATAAAGTAGTAGGATTGCATGACCTATACTTGTGTGAACCTTTTTTCAGACAACGGTTGCAAACTTTATGGTCGCGAACCCATTTCAATTTTGACACAATGTCGAGATGATTGAATTTGTCACAGTTGTCAATGAGGTGACATTGTTGACAAAATAAACATGTCAAGGGTTTACTTGGAGAACGCTGCTGTGAATGCCCTTTATTTTCAGATCGCCGCTGCGAAAACGGAACCGCATGTGGCGTGGCATCAATTACCTGAAAGGTTCCAGTGCTATGCGGACGGTCTGAAAAATGGACATCCGTGATCGCCCCGAACTGCAATTCAGTAGTTACTTCCTCAGCTAAAAAATCACTCAGTAGCTCCAGCTTCGTACCCAAACCCAAGTGGAAGCGGGACTTGGCATAATCCTTCCACCGTGCACGCATTGCGGGGGCTAATTTTAATAAAAGCTCTGGTGATTCTAAAAATGCTCTGTTATCCAAAAACTTCAAAACTGATATGCAACTGCGAACACGGCCGGCAAAGAAATGCAAATCCTTGCCTTCCACATTGATCTTGGGTAACGACCGCACCGCAGCTACTTCATGGAGGACAATTAGTTCAAGCCTACCAAAGTGCAGCTCAAGGACATTAATGACCTCATTAGGGTCATCAGCTGTAGACAAAAGGGCACCGACCGCTTCCCGGGCCGGGCCGTACAGCGCTTTATTTAAACGTGACAAATTGGCCAACGGAGGATACGACAACTTGGAGCTATCGTATGCCCTTTTGAAGGCCAGCCAATCGTAAATCTTACCATCGAAAGAAGGTAAATGGTTATCCGAATTATTTTTGGATAAATTTTGAATAGTTTGTGCCAACAACATAATATCAGAAGTGTTGGTACCTTTGTTTGCATCCTGGTCGCCATGACTCTGACCGTTAGAGGCATGTGTAAGCAACCTACGGTCATAAGGGACGCTGGGGCCGGGCGGGGGAATGCCGGTGTAGAGCGCGGCACCTGCGGGAGCGGGATAGTCGCGACGCACGTCACAGGGTGCGTCAAGTGCGGCTACTCCGCAGGCGGCCACAGGCAGACGAGCGGGATAGTCGCGACGCACGTCACAGGGTGCGTCAAGTGCGGCTACTCCGCAGGCGGCCACAGGCAGACTTGAGGGAACCACGAGGGTGGGACCACCTGGGTGCACGGGGGTAGGTGCACCGCAAGAGGCAGTACCACGGGTAGCGCCTGGGTGCACGGGGGTATGCGCACCGCGAGAGGCAGTACCGGGTGGTTCCAAAGCAGACTGCTGCTGTAAAGGCGCACATTTATTCATCCAATCCTCCACTTCGCTGACACTGCGGTTAGTAGGGCAGATGGAGCCGCGCTGACTAGCTTCTGCTTCGATCTGTGCTATCTCGGCTTGTAATTCTAGTTCCAACACCTTTGCCTCTGCTGCAGCTTCTGCCGATGCAGCTTCTGCTCGCACTCGCGCTCGTTCGGCTTCCGCATTTTTTCTAGCGTAAGCAGCTTGGATGGCGAGCGTGCGGGCGCGGACGGTTGCAGACGACCGTGAGGACGCTGAAACAGAGGATGCGGGCGCGGCGGGCGCGAGCGTGCCGGACTCCGACACGGATGCCTCTGTCGCGCTCGGTGTTATTGCCTTACTCTGAGCCCGAGTAATCATTGTATATGAAAAAAGTACTTACGTACGTAAAACTGATATGCTAAAGGGAAAGGAAAATTTTAAAAATTTATAAGTAATAATTTTGCCGGGCGAAAGGACCAAATGTTAATGAGGGAAGGGAATCAATAAGGCTCAGCGTAAGGAAACAAGAAATATAATAAAATTAAGTAAATACAAACCAAACAGCTCGAGACGACAGCTACTGACAAGACAGTTATTATAAAAAAGCATAGATAAAAGCACCGGCCTGATGGCCAGTTCGCAACATCGTTCTTAAATCAAATATTTATGGTAAATGCTATTATGATCGCGGAAAAAATGCAATGGTTTGTGACTACGCTCTTTATTTATAAGGACACATTACAGGCAACATTTTTAAAAAAAGTAGCACAATTTTTATGAAAAGGTTCGTGCTATTAGCTTATTTAGCCAGTGTCAAAGAAATTTTTCTTACAAGTAATACATAAATAAAGAATATTTCCTTCCTGTATGATGACGATGAATGATAATAGAAATGAGAATGAGAAATGATATGCCCCCAATCCCTCGAGTATCTCAGTAAAGATGTGAGGCTTTACTAAGTCCTCGGGCATTCTTCTTGAGAGAATTTTAAAAGTGACGTTTTGTTTCATTTGCCAACACTAATGCACACTCACGAACACTTAACGGTTAATAATCCACCATTATTTCACATTAATTTTCGACATAACACAAATTTTAGAAAATAAAACAAAACCGCAGACCTGACTCTTCACTTTCCCGCCAAGAAGTCCCTTAGTTTATATTAGAAAATTATACATGACAATGACAATGCCCGTCCACACACAGCCAGACTTAGGAATGGAAACAAAGAACAACCAATTTAACCTGATAGTGCCACTTATTTTTTGAATTTTTGATGTAATGATGTGTGTTGTGTCACTATAATAAATGTTTTCTATTTCTATTTCAATTTCAAATCCTTACCGCTTCCCGATCAGTCGCCAAACTTTAAAATGTTCGAGATTTTATTATTATACTAATTGCCGCATAACAACAGGGCTTATTGTAACAATGTGTAACGGATGGTATAGATAAAGATCGTCGTTTACTTTTTAATAAACTACATTGACTTTTAACTTCCCTTGTTTGTTGGTAACACCAAAATTAAATATATATATTTTATAAACTAGGAACAATGTGTTGCTCTCTTTTGCTCCCGCGCTCTGTGTTAACCACGTTATAAACCTTATCTGCAATAACAGGGCTGTTAATTATTAAGTACCTTCAAAACATTCCAGCCACACTACACAATACAGTAAATACGGTCCACTATTCACATATTCAAACATTGTTTTATAAAATCTAATAACAGAAAATCGCAATACTTGATTTCTATAGGCTAGACATGTGTCTTGATAACAGCATATATATTTCTGATCTGTAGATCTGAAATAATTATACTAATGGACATAAAATGTTCCGGCTTCCTACGCGACACTTTCGCGTGGAGGCGTTAAGTTTCTTCCTACTATTTACATTTATTTTTGATGAGTTTTTGATATTGCATAGCTTATTTTTTTTAAATTTAAGTATTGGTATCCTACTAATATTATAAACGCGAAAGTTTGTAAGTATGGATGGATGTTTGTTACTCTTTCACGTAAAAACTACTAAATGGATTTTGATGAAATTCGGCATACAGAT
Source organism: Eudonia lacustrata (assembly GCA_947562085.1). Classification (NCBI taxonomy): domain Eukaryota; kingdom Metazoa; phylum Arthropoda; class Insecta; order Lepidoptera; family Crambidae; genus Eudonia; species Eudonia lacustrata. The sequence continues at coordinate 22,031,945 of OX387314.1, forward strand.
AGTTTATAACCGGGAATAACACATAGGATACTTTTTATCCAGATATTCCCACGGGAACGTGAACCACGCGGGTGAAACCGCGAGCGGCCGCTAGTACTGTTTTCTATAAATAAATAAAAAAGTGCGTGTCAATGGGTTTAATTTTAAAATTAAAAATATTTTAATCAACAACTCTTCATTTTTCCTCGCCGAAAAGTTTCATCATTTTTCGTAAATTTTCTACTTAAAAAGTAACCTTCGATTATTTTTTATCATGATCTTCGTTTATTCAGCTCCTTGAAGCTTGTCTTGAAGTCTTGTTAGTCAAAAAGCTAATACGCCTGTGTCCCAGCCAGCGCCACCCAGGGGTAGCGCTCGACAGGCGGTGGGAAATGTCTGCCTTGCTAAATTCTTGCTTTAAATATTTTCTTCCCATTCCTGTCGCTGCGATATTCTTTGGCTTCGACTAATGTCAGACACGACTGTATGCAATTATGTATTTGCATTATTTTTACTTAAGCACTGTTGTTTGTTCTGCACCGCGCACCGGCGCGGCGACAGGCTCCGCCAGAACACCAGCGTTGTTGCGACATGCTTCGTTCGCAACAACACAAGCTGAGGCGGGGTCCTGATTGACCTTTTGTTTGTTTTTATTGTTATGTTTTATGTATGTGTGTGTGTGGTCAATAAATGTTTCTCTCTCTCTCTCTCTCTCTCTCTCTCTCTCTCTCTATTTCTCTCTCTGTGTCAGGTATAGGTTTGCGTCGGTAGTCTAACATAGCTATGGGACTTGAACCCTAATTCCCGCATTCACCACGATCGAGACGTAGTGGTTTAATCCGTTAAGGTACGGAAGATTACAAATAAAAGTTACTTATTTATGAAACGAGAACATTATGGAGATCCTTGGGGGAGGCCTTTGTCCAGCAGGGAACGTCTTTTGGCTAAGATAATGATGTTGATGATGATTTATAAAATGACTATAAATTTAAAACCTAAAAATAGAGAGCCGAGCAAAGACGGTACAAATCGCCCAGTCCATTTCTCTTACGCCGACCATTGTCATTTGTAAATTGATTGTGTTTGCGTAAATATAATTATGTTTACTTTACGAATGTATGTTTTATTAATAAACCTTAACGTGTCCAAACAGAGTTCCACAGAAACAACCGGCGATACGTAATATGTTTTCATGGCCGCGTTCGCCAAAGTCCTCTCGCTTTACCCACTGTTTTTTATTCAATTTCATGCGCCTTTGACAGCGTCACAAAGGGTCCTGGATTTTATTCCGTTATTTTGGGATATACATAAGGGTAGCATTATGTCTTCTATGTTTCGTTTACATACGAAAACAAAATGCTGGACAAAAGTATTCGGAAAATGATAGTCTTTGCTCACAGCGCTGTACAAATGAAACAAACAAGACCCACAGTCTTTGTGACGAATAAATTAAATATTGTGAAAATACCGTCGAGTTGGTTGTTTTAGGTGGTTTATACATTGTTACGAGTACTTACCACGGTGTTATAAATGTGTTGTAGCGGTTGTGAGCCTTTCGACGCATAAAATCATATACGCGAAACACCAACTCGAGGTTTTGTGGTGTTTTGCCGAATGTAGCGGCGTATTTTTTACTATTCTAAAGGCCCGATTTTTCAATCCTCAGATAAGGTTTAACCAACGAATAACATTGTCATTGTGACATATTTTCTAAAGAGAATCTGTCATTATGTCAAAATTATTCAAAGAATAAACTATAAAGTTATTGTACCAACGGAATAGAGCAACAAAGGGCTGAGCGAGCGAGATGTCACCAGCTACCAAATGTCACAGTGTTGCTGCTACACTGTGTGTTAAAAAGAGATGCGTGATGCGACGTAACAGAACTGTTTTTGGCAACTGTTTGACAGTTCATCAGCACTTATCCGCACGCTGAGAATTTGAGCTCTGTGAATTTTTCTGATTTTACGTGAAATTGTGGATATTTTTGAGAAATAGTGCTTCAGAAACATGATGACTTGTTCAGTGATTGATTGTTGTACAACACAGCGAGGAGGGGAGGGCTACCATTAGGTAGTACTTCCACACTGAGGAAGTATATAAAATGAAATTTTATCAAAACCGACCTCAAATTTTCGGTTTTGGTATCCCAAGTGTCTATTATCAGCATAGTTTCCGCAAGCAAATTCGAAATGCACGTCTCCGGCGCTGCGGGAAGTGCAGCCCCTTCGCCCTTGCGTAACATATCGCAGGCACCTACTACACCAACGACGCTTTGCTACCAAAATGTTCAAGGTAAACCACAAGCTGGTTATTGGGTTTGCGGGGCCCATCAGCGCAAACGTCAGCTGACAAGGTGGAGTACCCGTCTATTCAGGCGATACACCGAGATAGACCTTTCTGACTAGCCGGTTCCTTAGCTGGCCACTTCTCCGAGTGGCTAAAAAGACAGCGTGTTAATAGAAATGACTATATAAATATGTTCACTCACCCTCGCCGCCGTCGACTACACCTCCGCGCGAATCTGGCTAGAAGGGGCGTTGGTGGCCAGGAAAATAGTAAATTCGTCATAAAATTGTCAAAAACCAATTTTCTGTTTAAATGCACAAAATCATTTCTACATGATTTCAACTGTCTTAAATTTTTGACAAGTTTTTGAACGAAGAATTGTCTGATTTATTAAGTAATCTGTAAATATCAATAAGCACGTCGAAATCGTATGACATGTAATGTGATTATTCAAAAATTTTTTTTTGCTAGAAAACTGTATCTTTCCTCACAAAATTAATATGTGCAATAGAATCTCTGATTATTTTATAACAACGTAGCAACCTCGTTTTACACACATTCGTGCATAAATATTCTGAATCCAAGCCTTGATTTGGGAAATCATTTTGTTTATTTGGTTGTCCATTTATTCGATCAAGATCCACTTAATAGTCACAGATATATTTATATCAAATGTATCATTGAAACATATTTGCCTGTGAGGTACGAAACGAAATTGAAAAATGTATCAAAGCTAACTTTGAGAAATTTTAAACAAAATTATACTTTTCCGAGGGCAATGAGAAATGTTAAATAAATTATTTAAAATATCTTCTGAGTTTTTCTTAAAGAATCGTTGCTTCAGTCATGCGAAATCCCATCCCATCCTATTTTAGTTCTATTAATACTGTTACTAATTAATATTATCGATATCGATATTAATGTAAAAAGCGACATGACATACATCACTGACACGCGCCCATTAACAATTTTACACACACAAATGTCATCCCATTTCGGTTTCTATTGACAGCTCGTGTTTGTTGCTCTATTCCGTTGGTATATTAACTTTACGGAATAAACTTAACAGGATTGAAAAATCGGGCGTTAATGGACTTAATCTATTTGTACCTATCTATAACATGTTTTTTTATTTTTTTATTTATGAACGTATATACCTACACGCGTTTCGTTTTTATAAAATGATTAAATAATTTGGTATTAAAGCGTTTGATAACAGGTATACATACGTAAAGCTGCAAAAGTGAATACGTATCCCTATCGACAATTTCCAAGATGATGACTAAAAGTCCCCTCTTTGGGTAATAAAGTAAAACCATTTATTAAAAGTCTTTTCTAAATCGTCATCATTCGAGGAGCTCGATGGCGCAGTAGTTGACGCGCCCGGTCCGCGAGTGCTGAGGTTAAAAACAACTTTCGCAAAGGCCGGTCATCGGATGGGTGACCATACATTTATCAGCTCCTCCGTGTTTCGGAAGGCATGCACGTAAAGCCGTTGGTCCCAGCTGCATTAGCAGTCGTTAACAATCACCAATCCGCACTGGGCCAGCGTGGTGGTTTATGGCCCGTTCTCCCTATCCATCCATAGGGAAGGCTCGTGCCCCAGCAGTGATGAGCTGACACAAAATGAGCCCACACAAAATGAGCTGATGATGATGATGATGATGATGATGATGATGATGATGATGATGATGATGATCATTATAATTTAGTGGCATCTATATATTGAAGTAGGTAAAAAACAAAGTGTCCCTTTTGAAACGAGTGTTTATTTTAAAATTTACAACTTTTGATTAAATTGACTGAGGACTGATTTTTCAATCGTCAGTTAAAGTTTATTTATTTAATAATTTGACATTATGACAGATTCTCTTTACAAAATATTATGTCACAATGACAATCTTATTCTTTAGATATGACTTATCTGAGGATGGAAAAATCGGGCCTAACTCATTGCCTAACTCAACTGCGACTCGAACCTCCGCATAACGTTTGCAATACGGCCACAGGTTTTAAAATGTTATTTTTTAACAAATAAAAACTTCACTGTGACCGCAATAGAACAAAAAATAAGACAGACCATTTATATTAAACAGTGTTGTGTTAAAGATGTTTTTTAATGAGATATCCAAAGAACAGTGACAGACGAAGCGGCCGGTAGCATCAATCTCCCGCCTAATATCGCCGGCGGGGCGACGTTGACTGATGATCCAGAAACCGATATTAAATATTGTAATGGCTTGGTTTAATTACAGCGCTAATGAAATGTTCTGGTCGAGCTGGACTTCGGCTACAAGTTTCACCTTGCAAATATACACAGGCGATATGAATTGACTGCGAACTTGAAGACTAGCTTTCTACTTCGATTGATGATGAACTTTACTCTTGTAACTTGACCTTCGACCTTTTTTAACCATTGAGGTTTTGCTTATTAACAATATTGTTGCGGAAACCCACAACACACACTATGCTACTGTTTAAAATTAGGTTACACCTTAAAATCTACAAAATCCACTCACAGTTCCATGCCGCTCCCGCCGTCCAGAACGGGATCCATATGGTCTGATGGGGCCTGAATCCGAGTCCGGGTCTTCTCGGGTTCCCTAATCACACCCAAACTACCCCAAGTGCACTTTTCCCCCGAGGAAATACCTGTTCTCCAGCAGCAAAGAGCCGACATCCAGGCGAATTGTACTCCCGATGCGATTCGCTTACGACGTACACACTCACAAAACACAGGTTGCACAATACACTTAATTAAAGTAATACGGCTCCAAATGCCCTTATTACTACATAAAATCTATTTAATTATCAACACACGATAACCTATCAACCAGCCATTGTTGCCTTCCCGAGACAAGTGTACCAACAAAGAAAAAAAAGAACAATTAGTGATGGGGCCATTATGCCACTAAATAAATTGAATCTCGATAATCGATTCCCAAATCGATCCGTCCATAATACAAATCAAAGTTTTATTTCCAACAAAAATAAATGCCTGTTTATTTGCAACAAATATTATTATCAGGAATGTTATCTTGTATTGAACACAAAATTAACATCAATTCCTTGGTCACAAGTTTTGTATATAACAACGGGTTTGTGTCTGGCCTTCGTCTGGCATGATAGTAGATGAAGATAAAACCGAAAGGTAAAGATTTATAAACAGAAGTTGGAAGTAGTGCGATTAATGAACAAATGGATTTATTTACTATCTTATGTACGGTGACAGCATTATGATAAAAATTACTATACTTGTGGCGGCTCCACCTACCGCATATGCCGCACATTATTCGACACGAGGCAAACACCTTCTCATCCGTGTCAACAGATGGCGCTACAAACGTATACCATGAAATGGTCGCATTTCATGAAATGTTTCATTGTTCAATGATATACTTCCACTTGGAAGTATTCATTGCTATGCAGCCGATAGCACGGTGCATGGGGGATATATCGGTCACCCAGCGGCAGGGCGGGTCGAAACCGAAGTGAATCGAGTGAATCTTGTTATTGAGCTCAATCGGGTATTGGACCTCATATCTAATTGGGACACCAATAATCTGGTTGAGTTCAATGCCAAGAAAACACAGATATGCGCGTGCACGGCAAAAAAGTCACCATTCCTTCCCCTTCCAACTCTTCAGGGTACATCTCTACGCCTCCAGAGCAGTATCAACATGCTCGGTATGATGATACGCTACGATCTGAACCAAAGGGACTACATCGAAGCCGTACTCAAAACAGCTTCACGAAAACTCGGAATTCTGAACAGAGTGCGGCGATTCTTTACGCCGGAGTATTGCTCGCACATCAAGGACGGTTCCACAAAGTACCTTCTCGATGTTTTGGACAGAATGCAGCGTTGCGCTAAACGCATTATCGGCAATGCAGAAGTGGCAATTACTCTTGAATCTCTGCAATTGCATAGATATGTTGCGTCACTCAGCGTGTTTTACCGCTTATACCATGGCGAGTGCTCTGAAGAGCTCTGCCCACCTTTTCCTTTTCTTCATAGGAGCACACGTGCTGCTCTTCGGAGTCACCGCTTCACTGTCTCAAATATCCCATCGCGCACAAAGAAATTTGGTGACTCGTTTCTTTGTCGCACCTCCAAACGATGAAATAGTCTACCAGCACACGTTTTCCCTCCTTGCTATGATATGGGGTCCTTCAAGAGAGGCGTGAAGAAGCACCTTGTGGGTCGGCAGAGTGAGGTTAACTGATGCTACGTTTGCTCCACACTGCACCAGTTATCTTCGCGTCTGGACTCTATTTCCACTTAACATCAGGTGGGATGGAGTCATTTGCCGAGCTAACTATAAAAAAAAATATATTAAAAAAACTGTCTATTTACCACATCATGATGTGGTTTGAGCAGATCAATGATAAGAAATCGTTTCTCGATATGGGCAACTAAACGCTCGGCTACTTCATGAAATTGTCTAACTTTAGTGATTCGTAAAATATTTACTTTACCCACCGTCAGAGGCGCTGATATCGTTTACTCTTTGTGTCGATACAATCGATTTGTACAATCTTATGCCGCTCCCCCCTTCCGTGACTGCGCTCCCTCCTTCCGTGATTGGTCCTCGCCTTGCTACGCTGCGCTTCGCTCGGAAAAAAAATAACTTTTCCTAACCATCACTAAGGATTTCCTACATTAATGATGGCCAAACTTTGACGCTTTATCGATATGATTAGTTTAAGCTGGGCATATTATGAAATACAACCATTTCATGAAATGGTCGATTACATCATAAAGTGATCCATTTTAAGATGCGGCCACGACATATAGATTACGTTTCTATTGTTTTCCCTCGTTAACTACAGAGGGGGATATATCAAACAAACATCGCCATTTTATCTCCAACCGCCATTTCCACGTCACTGGAGTTTGATAACTTGACTTCATATAGTATATAAAAAAAACATTATAACATTTAATTTTGCTTCAGAATCATCAATCACCGTCGGCATTTAAGCTACATCAAAGCTGGAGATTGATCCTGTCTGCAGGGTATCTTTCATATTTAAATTCAATATTTAAAACGTCTGATGTAAAATGGAGCTTGTTTTTTTTTGTCAAAAGAGCTTAAGTCAACTTTTAGCGACAATATGCCTTCACAACATTAAATAAGATAGAATAGTCATAGATATATATTTAAGTCTAGCGGCCCGTCCCGGCTTCGCACGGGTAGATATTTTTTTAATAATATAGCTTATGTTACTCAGTGCTAATGTAGCATTCTAATGGTGAAATATTTTTTTAAATCGGTCCATTAGTTTATGAGTTTATTCGTTGCAATCATACAATAATACAAAGCTTTCCTCTTTATTATATTAGTATGATGAAATAGCCTACCAGAACACGTTTTCCCTCCCCCTTATGGAGTTCTTCAAACGAGGCGTGAATAGGAAACTTGTGAGCAGCTAAAATTATTAAACAAAAAAACTTAAAATTGTTAACTTAAAATATAGGTAGGTTATTTTTATATTCTTGTTAGGTTATAGTTTTACTTTTCACTTTAGCCACAAGTTTATAATGGTAGGTATGTAACGAAGCATGAAATAAATTATATTTTATAAATTCCAAGAAGTATGATATGAATATGCTACTAGCATTCTTGGTACCGCGCCGTGTCATTGCATCTTTTACATATAGGTAGTTTTTTTTTGTTTGTAAGTTTTAATGAGTAATTTTACCTTTTTGGTATTTGCATGAATTGTATTTTGAAGACCCAATTTTCAAAGCATATTTGGGCTGCTTTATAGTTAAAGTAATAAAGCTGTTACCGAAGTCAATAATATAGTTTAATTACTTATATACAATTTCGTTTACTTTCAAATCATATAATATAAAAAACGAGTTTTTAATATGTCGCAACCTACATTGTCGTAAATTTGAGATATACTTTCCCATATTTTTATTGTTTTTCAAAAAAAAAACGTTTCTTTTGTAAAGTATATTTAATAAGAGGTTATTCCCTAACAAAGGCTTCCCTTTGTATATCTCCATATTCCCCCGGGCCATGTTCATATAACCAGCCAAGGAAAAAATTGTCATCTACAATATAAACATGTCATTTAATTTTCCTAAGTACAACTTTTAAATTAATTTATTTTAACGATGAAATAATTTTTAAATAATTGCATATATCTGATTATGTCGATTACCGAAATGACTTGCGCTTAAAAATGCGCTGCAGCGGCTTGTATGTCGTTGCAGCACAAGCTGAGGTTCGGACCTAATTGGCCACATGCACGTTAACTAATTTAACTTTAACTTTTTTGTTTTCATTGTTTTCGCCTTATCTCTTTTTTTTCTCTCATGTGTATCTTCTGTGTTATATAAAATTGGTGATCTTGGTCGATAAATGTTTGTTTTTGTTTCTGTTTCTGACTTTTAGCTAGATAGTAATTGACCAATGTGGCGGTAATTTCTATTAAACAATTAAAAGGGTTGGAGCATGTTTTAGACCCCTGTCACGCAATGTCTATCTCTCAGTATTATTGAATAATTCCAACGTAGGCACTTAACACATAACGAATTAGCGTGGCGGGAGTTATACCAATTTTGTAGCTAAATAATATTAGTTAACCGATTCGTCATGTAACGTCGCGTGTATGAGGTTAATTGTCTCTGTGGTCTAGTGGTTAAGAACTTAAGGCCACCTGTTTAAACCCAGAGGTCCCGGGTTCGATACCCAGCTGGGAGTACATGTTTGTGTACTCGGTTTGGTTGGTGGTAGGGCTCGTTTGCCCACCTGGCTATTAGCTACCACCATCTTATCTATGTCGCCATAACATCAATGTTTGTAGCATTGTTATGTTCGCCTGTTCCATATATTCCTACTGGTCTATCCCTACTGGTAGGGAAGATAGGATTTTTTTCCACATTTAGCTACTAGGGGGGAATACTTTTCCACTTATCTCTACTGATAAATAATTCAGGAAATTGGTATCATCACATTGAAAAGTCTAAGTGCTTTTATTGTTTTGTTTATTATGAAAGTATACAAACTTGTTGCAGCTAGAGATAAGCCAGTGCCTCAGTAGTTGAGGGTTCAGGGTGAAGTGCGCTTCCATCTTCGGCCTTATCATCACTTAAAATGAGGTGAGAGGAAGGCCAAGTGCTTACCCGCAAGATGTAAAAAAAATGTTGTGACACTAGCTGAATACTAAACCGACCGACTCATCTGAAACACAGCAAAGCATGGGCCCGACCGCCTAACCGATCGCTTTGACTTCGTGTGTGGTTTATGACGTCATTTTGTCGTTTCGTGCCGCCTATGAAAGCATTATCGAAAGCTTATAGCCCTTAGCCTTTGATATTGCTTTCATAGGCGGTGCAAGGTGGCAAGATGACGTCATAAACTATACGCGTAGTCAAAGCGATCGGTTAGGCGGTCGGGGGGCAGCTAACCGATCGCTTTGACTTCGTGTGTGGTTTATGACGTCATTTTGTCGTTTCGTGCCGCCTATGAAAGCTTATAGCTCTTAGCTTTTGACATTGCTTTCATAGGCGGTGCAAGGTGGCAAGATGACGTCATAAACTATACGCGTAGTCAAATCGATCGGTTAGGCGGTCGGGGGGCAGGACATACTGATGTATGACGGCAGAGACTGGTATGAGGATGGTAGTCAACTAGACGAGTTTTGAGCGGCGAGCCCAACATTGCCGGCTTAAGTAGTCACTGCGCAAAATACAGTTTAACTTGGTAAATAAATTAAAAAAACGAGCGACCCTTACAGTAGTCCCTTATGATGTGTAACATAAAATACGGAAACTTTTCCATTGAGCAGTGACAGAAATTAACCTCAAAATTGAAAAAAGCTTTATACTGAAATATTTTATTCGAATAATTATTCATTATTACTTACTTGGATTTTTTTTTAATAATGCATCCTCATTAGAAGATATTTGACAAATGACACAATATGTCACATATAATAATAATAATAATATGTCTTGTTCATATTATCGATTTTAAATCTACAGAGAGGCGCGCGCTTGCGCGCTTCCCCGACTTCCTGTCACACTGTTACGTCCAACTTCCGTCACATTTCACGAAATCACTCCCACAATTGTATAAATAAAAGGCAAGCGGAAAGATGTAACACATCTTTCCGCTTGCCTTCTACACATCAATAATATTAAATAATTGGCAGAAATGTTTAAGATGACGAACTATTATTCATATTGTATATATTTATATTGTATTGTATATATTTTTGTATACATGAGTACTTATGAACTCAAATAACTCCACGTCACCTGATGATAAACAGAAGAGGAGTCATGCGAAGACAGATGATGATGATCTCTTATTATAGTATTTGTATGGCTTTGCACAAGCATTTAGCCAATAAATTTTTCTTACAAGTAATACATATAAACATACAACAATATATTTCCTTCCTGTATGATGGTGTTTTCGAGTATCTCAGTAAAGATGTGGGGCTTTACTAATACCTCACGCGGACTTCTTGAGAGAATTTCAAAAGTGACGTTGCACTGTTTTGTTTCATTTGCCAACACTCATGCACACTCACGAATACCTCATGGTTAATAATCCACCATTATTTCACATTAATATTCGACATAAGACAAATTTTAGAAAATAAAACAAAACCGCAGACATCTCTTCACTTTCCCGCCAAAAAGTCTCCTTATTATAGTTATATCTAGGTGTCTTGGAAGGAAGCGAACATACAACCCATCCCCAAAAAAGGGGATCGCTCGGCAAGTGGTTCCTCTGTAAGACCATTCGGCTTTGGAATTCTTTGCCAGCGCGTGTGTTTCCCAGTACCTATAGTCCCGGGTCTTTTAAACGGGGCGTGGAACGGCATTTATGCAGGCCGTCATGAATGGGTGCGCTTGTTACCGAGCTTGTTCCACGGTGAGAAGCGCTCTCATTATCTTGGACTGCATCGGCTGTTTACCATCAGGCAGGATGTGGTCACTATTACGTGTCAATATAAAAAAATATATAAAAAGTAGGTACCTTTATATTGGTAGGATAGTTATTGTCATTCGCATAACAGATCTCATAAATTCGAGGCAGGCACTGGTCATTTGAAACTTGAATAACAATTTTTCATTTGCGGAGTCTGTGCTTGGAACACGGTCCATAAGGGGACGTGATCTGAAAGCGAAGTGTCTTTTTCTTTTGTTTCGTATAAATTACCTACTCATATGAAATAGGTGATTAAGTATATGAATATCCTTTATTACAAAAAAGTGTACCCAACGATAAAAATGACAGTTCTATTTCACAAATCGCCTGCATACTGATGAGGTATACATAGAAGACATGGTATAGCATGATCTTTTATTTTTATCATTATTATTGCTATATGTATATTTTATAAAATTATTTTATTATTGTTGTTATTATCTTTGTAAGTTATTTATGACTGTCTTATATATATCCTATGCGTTAGTTGGGCAAGAGAAGTGTGCGTGTGCACTGCGATTCCACCGACGACGGAATGGCGGCATTGTTTTATTTTATATTATTTATTTATTATCACCAGTGATCATTATGTAAAGTCCCTATATACTGACCCTGATAGATAGGGTATGGCAGTTGGAACTACGGGTCCGGCTGTCTTTTCAAGGGTACCACGGGAGTTCGGATCCCAGCCCCCTGCCGGTTATGCCTTAGCGGGCGTCTCTGACAAGGCCCGAACCTGGGTTAGACTTGTGGTGGCTATGGGGTATGCTGTAGAGATGGGAATGTTCTTTTGTCTAGTTGAAGTCTGGCCAGGCTTCCATCGCATTCCATAGTGCGCAGCAAGCAGGTCTGAGTAGCGGTCTTAATTGGGCCCGAGGTGAAAGAACGTGCGGGGCATATGAGTTCTCCATAATTGGTTGTTATGCTCGGTGGTTTTCATTGAGTAGGCTCGCAACATCTCCGGCATTAGTCTGGGTAACTAGTAGAGGCGCCCGCTAGATTAATGTCTCCGGTTCAGTCAGCTGCGTAGGATTGTGGAACTGACGAGGTGCCTGGATGGGTACTGAGAAGTGAGTGGGCTTACAACTCCGCCACCAAAGAGGACATTTGGTAGTCGACTTCAGAGTTGACGACCCGAGCAGTAGAAAATGCGAGTTGTACTCTTAGTGCAACGAGAAGTAGTCTTTCATACATCCTCTTTTGTACTTTTGCGGGTGGGATGCCCGTCTATGCTAGGCTGTGGCCGTGGCTATATTCTATCTATTCTATTTTTCTTTATTTATTTATTGGTCCTCTTTTTGGGAACAAGAAAGGGAACATAGTTTTTTATTTTACAAATATCTTTTAAATTAACATTGTATTTATCTTAATTTAATACAGTTTTCTTATGTTAATACTGTTAATACAGTCATAATTACTTAATACAGTTTCATTATACAATTTACAAATTAAAAGTTACAGTTATGCTTACTAGGTAGAAGGTACAAGGAATACTTACTGCTATGTTACAAACTTTTTGCAATATTCTACAAAGTCTTTTACTTTATACTTGCATGAGATAAATTCGTGCAAGTTATCTATTTTCAATGCAGTTCCAGTTTTCTGTTCCAAACTATACTTATGTATACTAGTGGAGGGGCAATCTAAAAGCAAATGGGGTACGGTTTCCTCGACCTCGGGATCGCAGACGCATGAAGGGCTCGTCCTGCACTTGAAGCGGTTCAAGTATTGGGCGAACCCTCCGTGCCCTGCTAGAATCTGGGTTAGTGGACCTGTCGGCTGCAGCTTCCTCACTATCTTGTGAGCTAATTTAGCGTCCGGGAAGAAAATCTTGGTGACAGAGGCAGTCTGCCCCTCGCGGTAGCGTTGGTCCCAGCTGTCAATCGTATTCTCTCGCAGAAGTCTCTTAACGTATGAGACTGGGCACGCGTCATAGTCTGGCCTCTTCTTCAATGTCAATGCGGTCGTCTTGGCCAGTTCGTCGGCCCGTTCGTTGCCCGGAAGTCCCGCGTGCGCCTTACAACATTAAATATTTCGTTTTGGCTAAGAGTCGTGGACCGTAAACTGAATCTGCGTAATTAAATTTAGAAACTACTTTCAGCCGGTAAAAACAGTTCTGCTAGCTCCTGAATATGTGTTACAAATCTTAGTTCAGAATCTAAATCCAGACCCAGATTACGCGCTGCACGTGTGATTCCAATAGCTTCACCACTCAACACAACAGAAGGATTGTGAAGAGCGACTCTTGCAGCCTGATGCCTGGAGCCCAAAATAATTATTATTTGAAAAAAAAAAGTGTTGAAAAAATTCACGAGCGGGATTCGAACCCCACACCCCATGACATGCCGGGTCAGGTAGACTGCCACCTATGCTGTCGTGGCTCAATAAATCTCTTGTGGGTTTCAACCTTTGTCTTTTTTCAAATTGTAATTTGTTCGCAACAATATTTGTGTAAAATTATATGTCAATAATCATTATTATTATTACTTGTTAAAACCTCGATGGCCGTGTGGCAGAGCGCTCGGCCCGATACCCGAAGGTCCTGGGTTCAACTCCCTGGTCGGGCAAATGTATTTCGGATTTTTCGATGCATAGCCCGGGTTTGTGATCACCAACCCGCACTTGGCAAGCGTGGTGATTAAGCCATTACCCATCAATTGTAGCGATAACTTGATTTCAATGATGGAGGCCTTTGCCCAGCAGTGGGACAATTATAGGCTGTTTACTATTCATTATGTTATTATTATTATTGTAAAAAATCTAAAATGAAAATAAAAAACCCTACAGTTGTTTTGATATATGTATAGCTAATTTTGTACCGGTTTGTAGTTATTCCTGCTGACCGTTTCAAAAAACTAACCAAATGCCGGTGTAAGAGTATTGTAAGTAGTTGGCCCGCGCCGTTTACGTAAGATTTTACAATCCCCTGGCGTCCACCGCTTCTTCTATTTATTTCCCTTTCACGATTTCTCCTGTGGTCTATTCCATTACTGTTACGTCTTTCCATTTTGA